>CADEBD010000553.1:1608117-3064640 GCA_902825455.1 Arctia plantaginis
AAAAACTGAAAAAAAAAACTTTCCCCCTTTTTTTTTTTTTTTTTTTTAACGTGTGGAAATCCCCTCGGACCGTCACCCCTCCGGGGTTTGCGGCGGGGTGGTGTGTCGGACTCGGACCGACTAAAACCACACGGTGTGCCACTCTGCGCCTGTAACAGGAGGGATCCGGGAACAGCTGTTGTTAAGACATCCGGATCCCTCCTAGCGCCAGCCCGCTCCTGGTGCGGGCTCCGTCTCAATGATTGTTCCTCTCTTTATAGGCGACGTCCGGCACACGCGGACGCCGCCCCCTCGCGGCTGGCCAAACTAATGCGGGTGGAGGGGAAACCCACCCCGTCCACCCGCGGCCACACTCAGGGCGGCATGAGGCTGTGATAGGCGGGCCTCCGCCGCCCGGTTCGCCGGCGGCGGATCGGGTCCGAGTGGAGGTCGTCCTCCCGGGCCCTCTCCGCCGCCTCCTTCCGCGAGATTACTACCTCGCAGAAGGTTGCGACCGCGGTAAAACAACTGTCGCTACCGGCCATGGAGCGTACTACGGCCGGTAGCGAGAGATCCACTCCGATGACTGCAGTGAGGGCCCGGCGCTGCGCCGCCCATGCGGGGCAGACCGCCAGCGTGTGCTGGGCCGAGTCCTCACTGCAGTCGCAGTGGTGGCAGGCGGGACTCAGTTCCCTCCTAGCGACCGTGTGCAGGTACTTTCCGAAGCAACCGTGCCCGGAAAGCACCTGCGTCAGCCGGAAGGAAAGGGTCCCGTGCTGACGCCCTGCCCACTCGGCGATGACCGGCTGGAGAGCCTCCACGGCGGCGAAGCCAGCGCGTGGAGTCTCCAGCCGGAACGACCAACGAGCCATCGTGGCTCGGCGAGCGGCTTCGCGCCACTCGCGCACATCCTCGGGCGGAGGGCGAAATCCGCTCTCCGCCCGGGAGTCAGCCACTCGCCGATAAACTTCGGCGAGCATTCCGCCTCCAAATCCCACGGGGGAGTTCCGGCCAACGCGCACGCCACCTCCGTCGAAACGGTGCGGTAACCGCGTATGGCTCTGACCGCCATTACCCTCTGAGGGCGCCAGAGGCGTACCCTATTCTGGGCGGTCAGAGCCGCCGCCCACACCGGTGCACCGTACAGTGCCATTGACCGGACAACCCCCGTGTACAGCCGTCTTGTCGCGACGCTGGGTCCACCCATATTGGGCAAAAGTCGCCCTAGGGCAGACGCAGCGCCGACCAGCTTTGGAGCAAGCTGTCGGAAGTGCTCGTCAAAGAGCCACCTCCCGTCGAGGATCAGGCCCAGATATTTCATCTGGGCCCGAACCGGTACGAGGACCGAGTTGACCACGATTGAGGCGCCAGGGGGTGGACCACGACGGGGCCCATGAAATAACAGGGCCTCCGTCTTACCTAGGGCCACCCGTAAGCCCAGCGCCTCAATGCGCCCGACCACCAGGGAGACTCCCCCTGTGGCCAGGCGCGCCGCCTCTTGGAAGTTTGACCCCCGGGCTGTCACCAGGGTATCGTCTGCGTAACAGATTACACCCAGCCCGGGGGGGAAATCGGCGCGAAGGGCCCAGTCGTACCCTATGTTCCACAAGAGGGGTCCAAGAACAGACCCCTGTGGAACACCGCACGACATGGGCCGTCTCCTCAAATTACCTTCTCGGTCCTCGTACACGACGGTACGCTCCTCTAAATAGTCTGCCACTAGCCGCCTCAGGTACTTTGGCACCCCATGATAGTGGAGTGTTTCCCTGATGCAGCTGAATGGCAGACTATTGAATGCGTTGGCGATGTCTAATGACACCGCCAACAGCACGCCGCCACAGCTCACGGCCTCTTCGGTCACGGCCCTCAGGCGCAACACGGCGTCGACTGTCGAACGCCCCGCCCGAAAACCAAATTGGGCATCCGACAGATCGGGGCCCACCTCGCAGAGGTGCCGGACGATGCGGGCAGAAAGAACCCTCTCAAACAATTTGCCCGCCTCGTCCAGCAGCACGATGGGCCTATAGGCCGCGACCGAATCGGCAGGCCGTCCCGGCTTCCTCAATAGGACCAGCTTCCCGCTCTTCCAGCACTCAGGGAAGCGTCCCGACGCCAAGCTAGCGTCGAACACCTCGTTCGTGGTTGAGGGCCAGGGCCAGCACTCGGGCCGGTACCCCGTCTGGCCCAGGGGCGGTGTTCTTGGAACGGATCCGTAGAACAGCCGCCCCTACCTCCGAATCCCGGACGGGCGGAACATTATCCTCCCCGTGCTCCCCGTCGTCTCCGGCCAGGGAGGCCATCGACGGGGGAGTGTGTTCCGCCCGTTGTGGGAAAAGGCCCTCAACCACTTCTCGCAGGAAGCTGGGCTGGAGAGTCTCCGTAAGGCCCGACGCGCGGAGCTTTTGTCGCACCGCGCGGTAAGGGCGACCCCAGGGGTCACGATTAAGACCCTCCAGCATCTCCTGTCTCTTTTCTTCTTTGGCGCGGCTAATGGCCAGCTTCAGAGTTTTCCGCGCCCGTCGGTACTCCTCATGAAGCCGGTCCTCCTCACCGTCTCCACGGTGACGCCGCCGACTGCGCGTGTAGGACCTCCGGGCACGTGTACAGGCCGCACGGAGGTCCGCCAGCTCCTGGGACCACCAGTAGACCTCCTTCCTTGGAGGCCGACGACCTCGAATGCGGGGCATGGCCGCATCGCATATATGCGTAATCGCATCGCGAAAGCGACCAGCCCCCACGTCGAAACCCTATACCAACCCGTCTAGCCAGCGTGGTAAAGTAGGCCAAAACCTCCTTTCTAAGCAGAGGCCTATGTCCAGCAGTGGACTGTTATAGGCTGTTGATGATGATGATGATGATGATGAAATCAAAATTATCAACATTCTGCTACGCTCTCCGGGCAGTTAAAAAAAACCACTGACACAAAAACCGCTCTAGTCATCTACTATGCCTATGCATCTTCATGGCTGAATTACGGTATCACCCTATGGTGTAACAGCACAGATGCTCCCTTCACTACTAATTATTTCTCATTTCCGAAAACTAAAATACTAACCGTTCCTTGTATGTATATTCTTGAAACATGTAAATTTGTCAGACAACACATATATTATTACACGACAAGGAAGATTTGAATACAAATTAAACATAAGACACAAAAACAGACTAAATTTACCAAAGTCCAGATTACAAATGCATGCATCAAGACGCTATGCCATGTCCTTAAAAATATACAATAAATTATCCAATAATATTAAAAAACCTGTCAGGTACAGGTCGATCTCGAGCGCCGAGGGTTCCGTACCTACCCAGATTTTACGTAGATTTTCGTGAAAATTTGTAAGTAGGTAACTACCAAAATTTATCTTAATTTTCAACTTTTGGTATTTTTTTTAATTTTTCCTTTATTTGTGCTGTAAGACGTTACTTTTTGCCAAATTTCGTGATTCTAGGTCAACGGGAACTACCATACACGTTTTGGGTCGAAAACCTATTTCGACCCAAAACCTATAGGGTACTTCCGGTTGACCTAGACTTGTCAAATTATTTAATAGAGTAAAAAATATTTAGGTCAAATTACAATAGATGCATTCTAAAATTATTAAGGTAAGTACACCCATACTTCCATACTTATATTATAAATGTGTAATGTAAAAGTACATTATTAATGATTAATATAAGTTACTTTTTACCGCGATAACAAACAAACATGCGGGCGGAGCCGCGCGCATAAGGTAGTAGTTAATGAAAATTTTCGTTTGATATTTGATTGAATACTTTCAAATTTAGATTCATAACACACAAATTTAAATCGAATTATAAATAATAATAATATCCTACCACATTCACACAACGCCATCTAGTCCCAAACTAAGCAAAGCTTGTACTATTTCTACTAGACAACTGATGTAAATACATTTAAATATTATTTTTTTCTAAATACATACTTATTATACATAGAAACACCCAGACCAAATCAAAAATAAAATGTTCATGCACACAAATGTTTAACTTGAGCGGGAATCAAACCCGCGACCTTTGGAATAGGAGTCCGTTACACAAACCACTACGCCATTGCCAAAGGTTAAATGTTAATGGGTTGTGGAAGTGCTTTAAATTTTGATATTTTTGATAAAAATATATTATAGTTCCTTGTTTACAGAATAATTAAATGAACATATCATAAGTTATAGTATTGTTAAAATTATGTTATATCCAATACAATAACATTTAATACCTATGTTTAACTAATTATTCAACCTTTGTTATGTTCTTGTTACTTACTTACAAAGCATAAAGTGTTACCGCATACGACACATGCGATTTAAATAAAATGTTATATAAATATCATTGCAATTAAGTTTTAAACCCCAACAAAAGTTATTAATAACAAAAACACTGGAGAAGGGAATTAACATCTGACCTCCCCGGTGGTTCCCGCGTTCAGCTTATCATGACGGTTCAACAAAGTTATGAACTTTATTCCTAATGTGATAGAGTCTCAATTCGTCAGCGGCAAGCTGCAAAATTAATTTGTCGTGTTTTATTATTTGTGTATAAATACACACGTTTTCCTGTGTGGAGCATCATTCGCATCGACTTCATTGAGCCGTGAACTTGAATAGAAAAACAAATTCTAATTTTAAAAATGAATTTCTCAAGAATGTTATTCTTCTTGTTCGCTTGTTTCGTCGCGTTGACGACCGTTTCAGCGGCTCCCGAGCCCAAGTGGAAGATCTTTAAGAAAATTGTAAGTTTTGTTTCGTTATTGCATGGTACTATGGTGGCAAACGAGCATACAGCCCCCTCTATAGTAAACGATTACTCTTACCTTTAGGTATTTACAATACTAGCGCATTTGTGGTTTGTTAAATGTTTTCCCTAAAAAAAATAAGTCTCTGTATATTAACACTTAGATTTTTTTTTGTTTTGATGTTTTTTTGTTTTCCTGTTTGATTTTTAACAATTTCATTTTACTATTTCAGGAGCGAGTAGGCCAAAACATCCGTAATGGTCTCGTCAAAGCGGGACCAGCTATTCAAGTTCTGGGAGCTGCAAAAGCGTTAGGCAAATAGACAAATATTGGAGAGTGAAGACTTTCAAAAACACACAAAAATTCAAAAAATATGTCTCTGGACTAGACTTATGCCAATTTGTACATAACTTTAGTATTAATTATAAAATTAAGGATAATTTAAAGAATCGCCATAATACTTACAAGACTTAATAAATTATTTATTTTTAATTTATTTTTTATTTTATTTCGTTACATTAGTTAGATTACAGATACATAATACTCGTAATTATGGTTGCCGACGTTTCCGCAGATTACTCTGTAAAGTTACAAGAATGAAGTAAAGTGAAAGAAAAATAGGTCCAACTCATGTTATAGTGAAATTATTATTTTTTTAGGGTTCCGTACCTCAAAAGGTAAAAAAGGAACGCTTATAAAATCACTTTCTTGTCCGTCTGTCCGTGTGTCACCACCGATTTTCTCAGGAACGGGTAGACCTAGCAAGTTGAAATTTATACCAGATACTGAAGTCTATGGTCCCTATTAGGTGTATGAAAATCAAGGTCCTGAGTCAACACGATAAAAAGATATAGGCAAATTTTGATTTTATTTTTAAGTACCAAAATTTACCCTAATAATCAACGTTTTTTATTTTTTAGTATTTTCTCTTTACTTGTGCTGTAAGACCTTGCTTTTACTCTATAGGTTTTGGGTCGAAAACCACGAAAATCACGAAATTTGGCAAAAAGAAACGACTTACAGCACAAATAAAGAAATAATTCCAAAAAAAAAAAATGAAAATTAAGATGAATTTTGGTACTTACAAATTTTCGCAAAACTCTACGTAAAATCTGGGTAGGTAAGGAACCCTCGGCGCACGAGTTCGACTCGTACCTGACCGTTTTTTTTTTAATTTTACAAACATACATGAAACGTACACAAAGAACACCCAGACTCAGAACAACAATTTGTGGATCACACAAAGTGTCGTCCCATGTGGGGTTTCAACCCACAACACTCGGCGTACGGAGCGGCGTGGCGACCGCTTAAACCACTACGCCATCCGTGCAGTAAAGAAATAAATTATAACACAATTTCGACCTAAACACTATTTTAAGCTTACCCAACACAATTTAGAAATAAATGACTCAAAACCCAAATGAATTACATTCCATCCTCCACAGAAATCACAGCTACATATTTATATATAGAGACACTAAAATAGAAAAGGTCAATTTAGCTTACTAAGTTTAAACATAGATACCAAATATTAATTGGAAATCACATGTACTCGTTCACAAAATTATCAACATTCTTCTACGCTCTCCGGGAAGTTAAAAAAACCACTGACACAAAAATGTTGTGTCGGTGGCAGGCATAGTAATGCCTGGGGTGGCGGTGATCGCGTTGCGAAGCGCGCTCGCTTCCAGGGAGCAGAGGGAACATGGGGTTCCCACACGGGGGGGTCGTTTACCTGTTGTTGTAGATGGCCCGAGGTATGTCGGGGCACCAGGGACTTCCTTTCTAGGGTATACCTGGTTCCCCGGCTATTAGTACCCGAGACGGTTCGAGTCCGACATGCCACCGATAGGTGGTATCCAAAGGGGATTTCCGCACGGAAAAAAAAAAAAGGCATAGTAATGCCTATGCATCGTCATGGCTGAATTACGGTATCACCCTATGGGGTAACAGCTCACTACTAATTATGAAAAAAAAGTTAATACGAATAATTGTAAACATGGACGACACAGAAAGTTGCAAACCTTTTTTCCGAAAACTAAAAATGCTAACCGTTCCTTGTATGTATATTCCTGAAACATGTAAATTTGTCATACAACACACAGATTACGAGTATTATACGACAAGGAAAGATTTAAATACAAATTAAACATAAAGACGCAAAAACAGACTAAATTTACTAAAGTCAAGATTACAAATGCATGCATCAAGCCCCTATGTCATGTCCATAAAAATATACAACAAATTATCCAATAATATTAAAAATGAAGAAAAATTTAAAACGTTTATCAAAAAATTAAAAGAACTTTTAATACAAAAATGCTACTATCATATAAATAAATTTCTAAAGGACACATTTTAAATTAAGTTGAATAATTTATATTAATAATATTCCATAAAAACAAATCTATATATAAAAAGAATATATATCTTTTTAAATACATCTGTTAGCAAAACACACATGATATTTTATAATTATAATACATAATTTATTAAATTTTTTATTTATACATTCCCATATTAAGAGGGCGATACTTTACTTCTGTGGAATTATTTGTTTGTACTACCTCGTCAGTAGTACTTTTTTTGGTTTGATTTGCCGTAATCTATAGTAGTGCAATAAAAACGAAGTAATAATAAAATAATTTAATAATGTACTTTAATACACCTCCCACACGGCAATCTGTTCCCAAAACAGAGCTTTAGAGCTGTTAGGCAGAGTTTGTGCTAGTTTGAGCTTGTGCTGTCCGTGTAGTGACGTATTAAGAATACGGAATGTCACTACCCCAATTCATCCCGTGGGTGTCTTAAGAGCCGATTAAGGGAGCAAACTACACAGGACAACAGCACTGCAGAGAGAAGGAAAACTTGACACAAACCCTATACCAACCCGTCTGGCCAGCGTGGGCAGTAGGCCAAAACCTCCTCTCTAAGGAGAGGCCTATGTCCAGCAGTGGACTGTTATAGGCTGTTCATGTGATGATGATGTGACACCGTTTTGTAGCTGTTTAGGGTAATTCATCTACACAAATCAATGAAATTGAAGTGTATGTTTGTAATGTCAAAATAATAGGTTATTTCATGCTCACACGGTTATCTGCACGATACCTTTGCCTTAAAACCAGTTTAAATATTTTTTTGTCTGTCTGTCGGTTGGCCCGACCGATTTTGCTAATGTTTTACTACCAGGTAGCTGTCTATATAATGAGTAACTTAGGCTTTTTTCCTCTTAGAAAAACCTTATAAAATTTTGTCCGGTCCAGAAATCGAACCCGAGGCCTCGTGAACTGCAGTCGCCTACCGTACTACACCACTAAGGCAGCGCTTTTCAAATTCCACATGAACGAAGTCGCGGATACCAGCTAGTCTATAATATTTATATATTTAGAAATTATCTATCTGATCCCAAACAAGGCTGAGTCTGTACCATATTGCTACAAACATACATATTACTAGCTGAGACCCGCGGGCGTTTGTTGTTAAAACCGCGGGCAACGCCGCGGGGCGAAGCTAGTCTAAAAAAAGTATTCTAAGTTACTCCTTATGTCATCAGCTATCTGCCAGTGAAAGTCCCGTCGAAATCGGTCCAGCCGTTCCAGAGATTACCCGGAACAAACAGACCGACAGACAGACAGACAGACAAAAATTGTAAAAAATGTTACTTTGGCATATATACCGTGTAAACATACATATGCATTTAGTAAAAAGCGGTTATTTTAATATTACAAACAGACACTCCAATTTTATTTATTTGTATAGATAGATACACTACACACAAACAGACTATATGAGTCTAATCATCACACAATATTTGTCCTACGTAGGGATCTAACCCACGACCTCTGGTCGAGTGGTTAGTGACCCTGACTGCTAAGCCGGAGGTCGTGGTTCGATTCCCACCCAGGACAAATAATTGTGTTACGATTACGATAATTTTTTCTGTGTCTGGGTGTAATTTATCTATATGTATGTATTTAGAAATATATACGAGTAAGTATGTTTATCAGCAGTCTGTTTACCATAGTACAGGGTCTGCCTAGTTTTTGATCAAACGGCCGTGTGAGATGTGTGAAGTTATTAATAATAATATTTTCAGATATCTGACACACAACGCTATCTAGTTTCAAACTAAGCCGAGATTGTTCAATGATAGCTAGATTGACTAATAGAAGGACCTGAAATAACATGGTCCGGGTCCTCCCCAGAGTACATATCTGAGGCCGGCCGTCAGGGTGGTTTTTAGGGGAATCACCACATACTCCTGGTTCCTGAGTCCCCGAGGAGCAGGAGATTTGAAGGGCTTTTCTATCCAGTCAACAAAAAAAAAAGATTGACTGATAGAATACTTTATTTCTTTTTTTATAGAGGCCTAAGTCCAGCAGTGGACTGTTTAAGGCTGTTGATGATGACGATGATGATACTTTTTTTTTGTAAATACATACATATTAAACATATTTAATATTTGCAGATGATACAAACATTTGGTCCGACCCGGGAATCGTATCCGAGGTCTCGGCACAGCGGACGCATTCGCTACCACTGCGCCACTGAGGCAGTCTTATTATTATATTATGTGCTCTAAAATTAAGGAAACAGTTTAAGAACACGCACAAAAATTATAGTCTAAAAAACTAAAAAAACATCGTTAATCGTTAAAAATACGTGGGGCGCTAGATCTAAATTGTCGTAAAATATTTTAATGACAGATAATGGTAAAAGTATAGTTATTATATTATAAAATATTTTGAAAAGTATTAAAGTACGACGAAAATTATTTTCTAATTTTTAGTTCGTCTAGTTATAAAAGAGCGTTTTTTAGTGTTTTACACTACATTTATTTTTGCTTTTTTAGTCATTAATGATGATTACTTTCTCATGAATACTAAAAAAGTATGTAAGTCACATATGCTTCAGCAGACGCCTTTATGTACGCAGTATGTTGCAAAAGACACTACCGTATTTTAAGGTATGAAGAAAGCCGTTAATCCTGAAGATCCTAATCAGGATAATTAGCCAAAGTTATCAGATTATTGTATTGTCATCGGTCTTTGATAAGTGTGCAAATTTTCAAATCAATTAGACTTCTTGAAGTGGGTGGAAATTGCGTTACATACATACATACATACAGGTCAAGCTAATAAAAACACGGATGGCTAGTGGTTTAAGCGGTCGAAGCGCCGCTTTCTACTACGCCAAGTGTTATGGGTTCAAACCCCACATGGGACGACACTTTGTGTGATCCACAAATTGTTGGTCTGAGTCTGGGTGTTATTTGTGTCCGTTTTATGTATGTTTGTAAAGTAACCCGCAACACATAATGTATTCCTAATGCGGAAGTTGTCTTTAAAAAACAAAATAATTGAATATATTACCTAAAAAATAAAGAGTTTTATAAAAACTTGCAGAACCCCTGATACCTTCTTAATTCAGCTCGATTGAAAAATCATTTATGAAATCCTTAAATAAACAACCTCCATGCCGATTTCAAGTGTTTGAGACAGATTTTCACTTCAAAAAAGTAGCGCTCAGAGAACATTACCAATGAAGTGCAAATTTCAGTTAAGTAAGGTTACTAAAAGGGCCAACCTAGACCCTATACTGCACTCACATAGTTCCTTGTAACATTGTACACGGACTTGGTTTGTTTCGGCGTTTCTTCCCAGAGCGAGTCTTAGGAAATGCCAGCACCTTCTAGCTGTAAAGTCTGATTTGTAAAGATATCTGAACAGATTTACTTGCAGAAATAAATATCATTTCATCATTTCATTTCATCATTACCGGAACTGTGGAAGGAAAATACAGAAAATTGGTTTTTAATAAAATATAGCTTATTTTAAGATAAGCGGACAGGTTTAACCAGCAAACCGTGTGGACTTAGTTCTTTCGTTTTCGACAACCCTAACAAAAAACAGTAATATTTGTACCAGCTTAGATTTTGTAGTAAATTGCAAAATCTTTAAAATTACTTCTTATATTTTAAAAAAGACAACTCCGCACTAGGAATATATCCTGTCTCACGGGGGACTTTATAAACATAAAAGAAAGGATACGAACAACACCCAGACTCAGAACTAATAATTTGTGGATCGCACAGTGTTGTCCTTTCTATGGATCGAACCCACTACATACAACGTAGTAGGAATCGGGAAGGTGATTGCGCAAACCACTACGCCATCCGTGCAGTCAATTATAAAGAAAGAAAGCGTTGGTACAGGAATTTACACTTAACCGTTAGTTCGGTACTTCCCTCAGTCCTTTTGAACTTTATTGCTTGACGCACAGAGTCTATAATATAAGTGTTCAAGAAATGTGAACGAAATTATACAGCAAAGTGGTATAAATACTCTCGTATGGCTTGGTGGAGCATCATTCGCATCGCCTCCATTGAACCGTGAACTTGAATAGAAAAGCAAATTCTAATTTTGAAAATGAATTTCTCAAGAATTTTATTTTTCGTGTTCGCTTGTTTCGTTGCGTTGGCGACCGTTTCAGCGGCTCCCGAGCCCAAGTGGAAGATCTTTAAGAAAATTGTGAGTCTTGTTAAATATTTTTATACTGCTAGGGTCTCAAACAAGGAGAGAGTTATGCTATTAGGTATGGTAACATAGGCGTACCTGTTGACAAACCCGCTATAACCTCATTGTGGATTTATTAGTTGGTCTAAGTAATAAGAACAATATAATGCAATATTCTATAGTATAATATATTAAATCTTTAGTGTATATTCAAATTGTCCAATTTGTTATTTAATCTAAGGTGCAATGTGATTAATATTTTTTTCTTATTCCAGGAGAGAGTGGGGCAGAACGACCGCAATGGCATCATCAAAGCGGGACCAGCTATTCAAGTTCTGGGAGCTGCCAAAGCGTTAGGGAAATAAAAAATGGGACTTTAAAAAGCTTAAAACTCTCGAAATATGTTTCTGGAATTGACTGATGCTAATTTGTACATAACTTTAGTATTAATTATAGAAATAAGGATATTTTAAGTGGACTGCCATAGTACGTAAACATGAGTCAATAAATAAGAATATTTATTACATATATTTTTTGTTTTTTTTTATCACCAACAATATCGACAAGTGAAGTATAAGTCCTGACCCAAAATAAAAACTATTTTCGAGACGATTTTTCCTCCCTCCCTATCTCTCTATATAGCCTCGATAAATGGGAAATTCAACATAAAAAAAAAATCATACCCGTAGTGCCTGAGATTAGCGCTTCAACCAAACAAACAAACAAACTTTTCAGCTTTATATTATTTGAATACTTTTATATGTTGTATACTTTGTGTATTATTTGTACACTAGTTTTTGCGACTGCTGTGCTGAGGTCTCGGGTTCGATTCCCGGGTCAGACTAAATGTTTGTAAGATCTGCAAATAATTGGGTGTATTTTTCTATGTAAAAATGTATGTATTTACAATAAGAAAGTATATAAGTATTCTATCAGTAAATCTAGCTTTCAAAGTACAAGCTCTGCTTTGCTCTGCTCTACTTTGAAACTAGATGGCGTTGTGTAAGATGTCCAAAATATATTATTATTTTAGTTTTATAAACAACTCCCGCACTATTAATAAATCCTGTGTCGCGGAGGACTTTACAAACATACATGAAACGGACACAAGGACACCCAGATTCAGAACAACAATTTGTGGATCACACATAGTGTCGTCCCATGTGGGGATCGGGCCCACAACTCTCAGCGTAGTAGTAAGCGGCGTGGCGACCGATTAAACCACTACGCCATCCGTGCAGTCAGTTTTCTTTTTTTATTCTTAATATCTCAGCTAAATGCTGGTGTATTTCACGGGCAGAAGCCAAGTGTTACTCTGTGAGGGTAATATTGTTAACGTGTAAATTTCTATTTCTATTCTATTTCTATTTTCTATTCTAAGAGATGATTGTGTGTGTGTCCGGTGTATTTGCTTGACTGTCTGACTGTAAAAATTTTAATACTATTCTACAGGTGTTAAGAATAGCGGCTTTTTGGAGGCTTTTATATGTATGAGGGAGTAAATTATCATTACTGAGTATATTAGTATTTGACGACCGGAATGCATAGTGGTTTGTGTAACGGACTGCTATTCCAAAGGTCGCGGGTTCGATTCCCGCTCAAGTCAAACATTTGTGTGCATGAACATTTAATGTATGGTTTGGTCTGGGTGTTTCTATGTATAATATGAATGTATTTAAAAAAAAAAGTATGTATTCTTAGTTTGGGACTAGATGGCGTTGTGTGAAAGTAGTAAAATATATTATTATTTATTATTATTATAGTCTCATAAACACAGAAGTAGCAATGACATACCATGGCAAGGCAGATTTCAGCTTGAACTAGAGTCGTTTGTCTTTAGTAAATATAATAGGGTTATGAGTCATAATATTACACGTGTTGTATTTAATTGTAACAAACTAGTTTATGATTGTGTCTGAGCTTTAATAATAGTTTTTTTCCATATATAATAATTATAATATTATATATAATATATAATAATTATAATATTATATATAATATATAATATATATTATAGATAATATTATAGGTAATTTCCTAAGGAATAGAACTTCTCACTATATCAAAGATAGCCCATATCTTTTTCTGTACTCCTAACAACAGGTTTACAACAAACATACAAATAAACAAACAAACCAGGAACTTTTGTTTTAATAATATTTGTTAGATTTGGTTTAAAGTAAGAATTAATTTAATCAAAAAGTATTACTTTATTTCTGATAAGCAGGCTTTCATGGGAGCCGATAGTCACTTTCCATCAGGTGATTCAATTGCTCGTCTGCCCCCTCTTAAATAAAAAAAAAAGTTACAGTTTTATATATAGTTATATATAAAACTGTAACTCTTTTTTTTTATGTTTTATGTATAGTTATTATTTTTTCTAAGCTACTAAGGTAGCAAACTAGCACAGAGTTCGACTGATTGTAGGAAAAGAAGTAGAGTATTGACCCTAATAGAGCTTGTAATGTTAAGATTGGTGACCACAATGCTATAAGCAATCTACTATCTCGTTTTTTACTTTCAAATAATATCACGTTCTCATATTTTTACAGTCTAATTGTTTTATACGACTAACTGGTATAATTGTAGTGCTTAGTTTAAGAAACTGGTATACCGTGTGTCTAAATAATAAAAGTCTTACTTTAATTTAATACTAAGACTTAGTATATTTTAGTTATTATAAAAAATAGTGGTATATTTGTATTTCTAAATACTGTAAATTTAAACAAAATGAAAATTTGAGAACAGGAATGTTATTTTTAGTACTTAGTATACAACTACTACGATACTAATTATTCTTTGATTTGATTTTTATACATTTTTATTTTACCATTACAGGAGCGAGTGGGCCAGAGCATCCGCGATGGCCTCATCAAAGCGGGACCAGCTATTGAAGTATTGGGATCTGCCAAAGCGTTAGGGAAATAGACAATTGGAGATTGAAGACTTGAAAAATGATTTCACCGGAACTCGAAATATATTTCTGGAGTTGACTGATGCTAATTTGTACATAACTTTAGTATTAATTATAAAAATAAGGATATTTTAAGTGGACTGCCATAGTACGTAAACATGAGTCAATAAATAAGAATATTTATTATATATTTTTGTTTTTTTTTTTTTATATTACCAACAATATCGACAAGTGAAGTATACTCCTGAGCCAAAGTAAAAACCATTTTCGAGACGATTTTTAGAAACGATTATTGTTTTGCTGAGAACTTTTGAAATTTTTGAAACTTTTGAAAAAATACTATTTTCTCATAAATACCTAGAAACATCTCCAGCGGTCCTATGTCCAGCCGTGGAGTATTAAACGCTGTTGATGATGATGATGATGACCTAGAAACATTTAGAACTATACATATAAACTGCACCTACACTTGCACTGAATGCGAATCGTATGTAAGCCCTTATATGGCATGTGTATACACTTTCTCTTCACCACATAAGTCTCGACAGTTTAAATACTTATAAGCACACCTCGTCTGCGCCTCCCAAACACAATAAATTTTCTAGGTTTTTACAACATTATTTATTTATTTATTTTTTATTAGAAAGACAAATTCTGCATTAGGAATAATTATTTATATCCTGTGTCGCGGGGGACTTTAAAAACATACATGAAATGGACACAAAGAATACCCAGACTCTAAACAACAATTTGTGGATCACACAAAGTGTCGTCCCATGTGGGGTTGGGACCCACAACACTCAGCGTAGTAGTAAGCGGCGTGGCAACCGCTTATACCACTACGCCATCCGTGCAGTCATCATTTCACTTTCTTTTACTTTCTTGTCCGTCTGTCCGTGTGTCACCACCGATTTTCTCAGGAACGGGTAGACCAAGCAATTTGAAATTTATACCAGGTACTAAGGTCTATGGTCCTAATTAGGTGTTTAAATATCAAGGTCCTTAGTTAACACGATAAAAAGATGTGGGCAAATTTCGATTTTCGTGAAAACTTGTAAGTACCAAAGTTTACCTTAATTTTCAACTTTTTTATTTTTCAGAATTTTCTCTTTAGTTGTGCTGCAAGACCTTGCTTTTAACCAAAATTGACAATTCTAGGTCAACCGGAAGTACCCTATAGGTTTTGGGTCGAAAACCTATATGGTAGTTCCCGTTGACCTAGAATCACGAAATTAGGCAAAAAGAAACGGCTTAAAGCACAAAGAAAGAAATAATTAAGATAAATTTTGGTACTTACAAATTTATTGAAAATATACTTAAAATCTGGGTAGGTGCGGAACGGTATGAGGGAGTAAATTATTATTACTGAGTATAGTCTCATAAACACAGAAGTAGCAATGACATACCATGGCAAGGCAGATTTCAGCTTGAACTAAAGTCGTTTATCTTTAGTAAATATAATATGGTCATGAGTCATAATATTACACATTTATTTATATTAGAAAAGCTTACAGACTAATATTAACATACACAGTTAAGTAACGCTTAAATTGCTAATAAAAAGCTTCCACATATAAATAACCTTCTAATAATAAACCACAGTAATACACAATATTTCCAGTTAATCTGAACAGCAAGTGTCAGCAAAAAATAAAAACCAAACACTAAATTATAGGCAACACAAAAAAATAAAAAAAAATAATAATTAAAACAGATAAACAAGGTAATTGATTAGGCATATCTACCGGTCGCTGCGGAAGAAATATTTACTGAAAGTCTTTTGACTGTAGTTGAGTTTGTACAAAACACATGTAAGTCCAATTTTGATCCCACATCAATATAGCTTAACATCAATATAACATCAAGATACGATTTCCGCCTATAGTTAGCAAAGGGAACGGGTAATAGGGGACAATGTCTAAAAACTAATTGATTCGTTCCAAGTATGATATTGCTCAGCAATTCCGGACAATGAATGGTACCCATGGCGATGTTTATCAAGAAACATATGTCACTAACAGTTCGTCTCGTAACATGTTGTATTTAATTGTAACAAACTAGTTTATGACTGTGTCTGAGCTTTCATAATAGATTTCTTCCATTAAAACATTACTTCCTTAGGAATACAACTTCTTATTGGATCAAAGGTAACCTATATATTTTTCTGTGCTCCTAACAACAGGTTTAGAACAAACATACAAATAAACAAACAAACCAGGCACTTTTGTTTTTATAATATTTGTTAGATTTTGTTTAAAGTAAGAATTCATTTAAACAAAAAGTATTACCTTATTTCTGATAAGTTAGATACACAATATAAATACCCAGTTTATAATATTCAAGCAATGTATGGAACAAGTTATCGTCTGTGGTATTTCCGGACTTGACTGCAGGCTTTCATGGGCGGGAGGCCATGACCCGCGTCTGCGATGCGGCGATGCCTAGGGCGCAGCCCAATACTGCAAGGCGCCAGGTCTACTGGTGGTCGCCGGAGATCGCACGGCTGCGTCAAGCCTGCGTGACCGCGCGCCGCCAGTGGTCCAGGTTCCGCAGGAGGCGTCGCCGCCCCGAAGATGCGGCAGCGAGAGAGGCGGAGCTGTTAGCGGGTTACAGGGTTGCCAAGAGGACCCTTCAGGCAGCGATAAAGCGGGCCAAGAGCGAGGCCCGCCGCGAGATGCTGGAGACACTGGAGCGGGATCCGTGGGGACGCCCCTACCGTATGGTTAGGGGCAAGATGCGCCCATGGGCCCCGCCGCTCACACGGTGTCTTCAGCCAGAGCTGCTTGAGAGGGTCGTTGGCTCCCTGTTCCCAACGCGAGTGGTGGAGCATACTCCGCCACAGATGGCTCCGCCTCCGGCGCTTGAGGCGCCTAACGTGGATGACGACGACGTGCCTGAGGTCACTGGGGTGGAACTAAGGGTGGCGGTGTTACCGATGGCATTCCTGGCCGAGCGTGGGTCCTGGCCTTAGTCGACGAGGCTCTCGAGCCCCGACTGCGAGGGTTCTTCAGCGCATGCCTCGAGCGGGGCCAGTTTCCGAAATTGTGGAGGACGGGGAAACTGGTCCTCATCCGAAAGGAGGGGCGCCCGGCGGACTCACCGTCCGCCTACCGGCCCATAGTGTTGCTTGACGAGGTGTGCAAGCTCTTTGAAAGAGTGATTGCAAGGCGCCTCGTCAAGCATCTCGTGATGGTTGGGCCGGATCTGGCGGACAACCAGTACGGTTTCCGTCAGGGGCGCTCCACCGTGGATGCGATCATGCGCGTGAAGGCTCTGGCGGAGGAAGCAGTCTCCCGGGGCGAAGTGGTG
The DNA here is from genome assembly GCA_902825455.1 of Arctia plantaginis. Lineage (NCBI taxonomy): Eukaryota > Metazoa > Arthropoda > Insecta > Lepidoptera > Erebidae > Arctia > Arctia plantaginis. Next base: position 1,625,588 of record CADEBD010000553.1, read on the forward strand.
TTGGCGGTGTCCTTGGACATCGCCAACGCGTTCAACACTATGCCCTGGAGCTGCATCAGGGAGGCGCTCGTGTATCACGAAGTGCCTCTCTACCTCCGCCGCATAGTCGGGGCATATTTGTCGGAGAGAGCCGTCGTCTACCCCAGTAGGACCGGTCTCGGTAGGCGTGAAATGTCGTGCGGTGTTCCGCAGGGGTCGGTGTTAGGGCCACTCTTGTGGAACATCGGCTACGACTGGGTGCTTCGTGGTGCCTTCTTGGATGGTGTCGCCGTCGTGTGCTACGCGGACGACACACTCGTGACGGCGCGCGGCAAGACGCACCACGAGGCAACCCTGAGGGCCACGGCCGGGGTTGCCCAAGTCGTTGAGCGTATCCGGCGGCTGGGTCTCGAGGTGGCTCTGCACAAGTCCGAGGCCCTGTTCTTCCACGGGCTTCGGAGGAAGCCGCCTGAGGGATCTAGCCTCACGGTAGGAGGCACTCGCATCGGCATCGAGCCCTCGATCAGGTATCTGGGGCTCGTACTCGATGGCCGATGGGACTTCAGATATCATTTCCGAGGTCTGGTCCCCAAGTTGGTTGGGGCAGCGCGTGCGTTGGCGCGGCTGCTGCCCAACATGAAGGGACAAGATGACTCCTGCAGGAGACTCTACTCGGGGGTTGTGCTGCACGATCTCCTTTGAGGCAGCGAGTCTCCTGGCCGGAACTCCACCGTGGGATCTGGAGGCGAGAGCACTTGCGGCACTGTAACAGTGGCGCAAGGAGGCGCAGGAGTTGGGTCGATGCCCCGAGATTCGAGAAATCGATGACCGGAAATCCCAACTCCGCCAGGTCATCATAGGGGAGTGGAGGGAACGACTCGGGCAACCGAGCGCTGCGCACGCCGTCATTGCGGCGGTATGACCCGTTATGGAGGATTGACTCGAGAGGCGTCACGGGACCCTCTCATACCGATTGACGCAGGTGATCACTGGGAAGGGATGTTTCGGAGATCAGCTGTGTCTGATCCGCAAGGAGCCAACGCCTGAGTGCCACCACTGCGATGGCCAGACCGTGGACACGGCTCTCCACACGCTGGCAGAGTGCCCGGCGTGGGTTGAGCAGAGGCGAGACCTCGTGGCGGCCATCGGAGTGGGAGTTCTCTCGCTCGATAGCCTGATTGCGGCTATCGTGCGGAGCGAGAGTGCGTGGAACTCTGCCGTCTCCTTCTGCGAGCAAGTTATGCTCGCGAAGGAGACGGCGGAGCGGGACCGGGAGAGGTATAGAACTCTCCCGGCCCGCCAGGCCCGGGCACAGGCCAGGCAGCGCAGGCGACTCAGGCGCCGGAGGTCGCAGAACGACCTCCGTCCTCCATAAGCGCAGGCCTGGGGGTGACAGGTGAGGCCATCTGTCACCCTAGCAGAAGCAGGCCGGGGTGGCGGCGAGCGCGTTGCGAAGCGCGCTCGCTTCCAGGGAGCACAGGGAACATGGGGTTCCCACACGGGGCGGGGGTCGTCTACTAGTCTGTAGATGACCCGAGGTATGTCGGGGCACCAGGGCCTTCCTTTCTAGGGTATACCTGGTTCCCCGGCTATTAGTACCCGGCGAAGGCGTGCGGTTTTAGTCGGTTCGAGTCCGACATGCCACCGACAAGTGGTATCCGAGGGGATTTCCGCACGGAAAAAAAAAAAAAAAAAAAAAAAAAAAAAGGCTTTTATGGGCGGCGGTAGTCACTTTCCATCAGGTGATCCATTTGATCGTCTGCCACTCTTCCATAAAAAAAGAGTTATAGTTTTTATAATTTTTGATAAAAAAATCTACTGCCAAAAAAAACAAATTTTAATTAAACCTCAACCTACTTAGCCCCTCAAAATAGTAATGAATAAAATTGAATAAGAATCTATAACAAAACAAACTAAGTATTTTTATACAAATTTGCGAAAGGTTTTCAGGTTTAGGAATCGAACCTAAACCTGAAAACCTTTCGCAATCATTCTGCTTTATAGAGATCATCATATATAATAGTATGGTACAAATATTTGAACTTTGCTAAGTAGCGGTTAGAGAACACCTATTAGAAAAGTGCTCCACCTATAAACGACCTGCCAGGAAAATTTCAGATTTATTGTCCAAATAATCAAGAAAATTAAGTACATGTCTTTGAAACTTCTTAATTCAGCATTAAAGCAACCTACAAATTTATCTAATAACATAAAATATGATCTCAAATATATTATATCTAATAAAAAAGTAAGTACTTTAATAAATATTACAACAGTCTTTACACTTGCGAATCGAACCCGCTGATCTAAACGATGTAGTCAAATAATCTACCACGCTACTACTACTACGCACGATTGTGAATGAGGGCCAGCCAGCAATCCGAGTTTTTATACGATTACAATAACCCGTAACAAATATGGCGTGTCATTTAAAAAAGAAAAGATTATTGCGAGATCATTAAAAAAGAAAGAAAACGTTGGAGACGGGATTTTACGCTTAACCATCCGTTCGGTACTTCCCTCAGTCTTCTTATCACAGTGCTCGCAAGACACACACATTTTAAACTTTATTGCTTGACGCACAGAGTGTAGAATACAAATAAACATTTAACAATTAGGACCCAAGTTGATAGTATAAATATTAACGTATTACTTGGTAGAGCATCATTCGCTTCGTCTTCATCGAGCCGTCAACTTGACAGTGAAAATCAAATTCTAATTCTAAACATGAATTTCTCAAGAATGTTATTCTTCGTGTTCGCTTGTTTCGTCGCGTTGGCGAGCGTTTCAGCGGCGCCCGAGCCCAAGTGGAAGATCTTTAAGAAAATTGTAAGTTTTGTTTATTTTTTCTAAGCTACTAAGGTAGCAAACTAGCACAGAGTTCGACTGATTGTAGGAAAAGAAGTAGAGTATTGACCCTAATAGAGCTTGTAATGTTAAGATTGGTGACCACAATGCTATAAGCAATCTACTATCTCGTTTTTTACTTTCAAATAATATCACGTTCTCATATTTTTACAGTCTAATTGTTTTATACGACTAACTGGAATAATTGTAGTACTGAGTTTAAGAGACTGGTATACCGTGTGTCTAAATAATAAAAGTCTTACTTTAATTTCATACTAAGATTTTTAGATTAGATAATTTAGTTAATATGAAGAAATAGTGGAATATTTTAGTATGTCTAAATACTGTAAATTTAAACGAAATGAAAATTTCAGAACAGGAATGTTATTTTTAATAATTAGTATACAACTACTACGATACTAATTGTTGTTTGATTTGATTTTTAAACATTTTTATTTTGCCATTACAGGAGCGAGTGGGCCAGAACATCCGCGATGGCCTCATCAAAGCGGGACCAGCTATTGAAGTATTGGGATCTGCCAAAGCATTAGGGAAATAGATAATTAGAGATTGAAGACTTGAAAAATTATGTCACCGGAACACGAAATATGTTTCTGGAGTTGACTGATGCTAATTTGTACATAACTTTAGTATTAATTATAAAAATAAGGATATTTTAAGTGGACTGCCATAGTACGTAAACATGAGTCAATAAATAAGAATATTTATTATATATTTTTTTGTTTTTTTATTTTACCAATAATATCGACAAGTGAAGTATACTCTAGATAGAAGAACTATTTTCCAGACGATTTTCAGAAACGATTATTGTTTTGTTGCGAAATTTTGAAATTTTTAAAATTTTCAACTTTCTTTTTGAAACTTTTGAAAAAATACTAATTTCTCATGAATACCTAGAAACATCTTAAACGGTCCTATGTCCAGCCGTAGAGTATTAAAGGCTGTTGTTGATGATGATGATGACCTAGAAACATTTAGAACTATACATATAAACTGCACCTACACTTGCAATGAATGGGAACCCTATGTAAGCCCTTATATGGCATGTGTATACACTTTCTCTTCACCACATAAGTCACGACAGTTTAAATACTTATAAGCACACCTCGTCTGCGCCTCCCAAAACACAATCAATTTTCTAGGTTTTTACAACAACATTTATTTATTTATTTTTTATTAGAAAGACAAATCCTGCATTAAGAATAATTATTTATATCCCTTATAAACCTTATAGACCTTATAAACATACAAGAAACGGACACAAAGAACACCCAGACTTAGAACAACAATTTGTGGATCACACAAAGTGTCGTCCAATGTGGGGATCGGACCCACAACACTGAGCGTAGTAGTGAGCGGTGTGGCGACCGCCTAAACCACTACGTCATCCGTGCAGTCATCATTGCTGCCGGCTCTTATTAATCCTAGCGTTGTGTTGTATACATAGCCTCCCTCCCTATCTCCCTATATAGCCTATAGCTTCCCTCGATAAATGGAATATAAAACACCAAAAAAAAATTCGTAACCGTAGTGCCTGAGTTTAGCGCTTTAACAAAACAAACAAACAAACCTTGTGTTTACTTCGTGTATTATTTGTACACTAGTTAATGCAACTGCTGTGCTGAGGTCTCAACACAAAAAAAAAACAAAATAAAAATAATAATTAAAACAGATAAACAAGTTAATTGATTAGGCATATCTACCGGTCGCTGCGGAAGAAATATTTACTGAAAGTCTTTTGACTGTAGTTGAGTTTGTACAAAACACATGTAAGTCCAATTTTGATCCCACATCAATATAGCTCAACATCAATATAACATCAAGATACGATTTCCGCCTATAGTTAGCAAAGGGAACGTGTAATAGGGGACAATGTCTAAAAACTAATTGATTCGTTCCAAGTGTGATATTGCTCAGCAATTCCGGACAATCAATGGTACCAATGGCGATGTTTATCAAAAAACAAATGTCACTAACAGTTCGTCTCGTAACATGTTGTATTTAATTGTAACAAACTAGTTTATGACTGTGTCTGAGCTTTCATAATAGATTTTTTCCATTAAAACATTACTTCCTAAGGAATACAACTTCTTATTGGATCAAAGGTAACCTATATATTTTTCTGTGCTCCTAACAACAGGTTTAGAACAAACATACAAATAAACAAACAAACCAGGCACTTTTGTTTTTATAATAAGTATTTGTTAGATTTTGTTTAGAGTAAGAATTCATTTAAACAAAAAGTATTACCTTATTTCTGATAAGTTAGATACACAATATAAATACTTAGTTTATAATAGTCAAGCAATCGTCGAGCAATTGACGACTGGATGGCGTAGTGGTTTGTGTAACGGACTGCTATTCCAAAGGTCGCAGGTTCGATTCCCGCTCAAGTCAAACATTTGTGTGCATGAACATTTGATGTTTGATTTGGTCTGGATAATATGTATGTATTTATAAAAAAAAAAAGTATATATGTATTTATATCAGTTGTCTAGTACCCATAGTACAAGCTCTGCTTAGTTTGGGACTAGATGGCGTAGTGTGTAAAAAAAAAATAAGAAAAAAAAAATCTATGGAACAAGTTATCGTCTGTGGTATTTCCGGACTTGACTGCAGGCTTTCATGGGCAGCGGTAGTCACTTTCCATCAGGTGATCCATTTGATCGTCTGCCACTCTTCCATAAAAAAAAAGAGTAATAGTTTTTATAATTTTTGATAAAAAAATCTACTGCCCAAAAAAACAAATTTTAATTAAACCTCAACCTACTTAGCCCCTCAAAATAGTAATAAATAAAATAAGAATCTATAACAGAACAAACTAAGTATTTTTATACAAATTTGCGAAAGGTTTTCATGTTTAGGAATCGAACCTAAACCTGAAAACCTTTCGCAATCATCCTGCTTTATAGAGATCATCATATATAATAGTATGGTACAAATATTTGAACTTTGCTAAGTAGCGGTTAGAGAACACCTATTAGAAAAGTGCTCCACCTATAAACGACCTGCCAGGAAAATTTCAGATTTAATGTCCAAATAATCAAGAAAATTAAGTACATAAGTCTTTGAAACTTAGTTTGAAATTCAGCATTAAAGCAACCTACAAATTTATCTAATAACATAAAATATAATCTCAAATATATTATATCTAATAAAAAAGTAAGTACTTTAATAAATATTACAACAGTCTTTAGACTTGCGAATCGAACCCGCTGATCTAAACGATGTAGTCAAATGATCTACCACGCTACTACTATGATTGTGAATGAGTGCCAGCCAGCAATTTGAGTTTCTATACGATTCCAATAACCCGTAACAAAAATGGCGTGTCATTTAAAAAAGAAAAGATTATTGCGAGATCATTAAAAAAGAAAGAAAACGTTGGAGACGGGATTTTACGCTTAACCGTCCGTTCGGTACTTCCCTCAGTCTTCTTATCACAGTGCTCGCAAGACACACACATTTTAAACTTTATTGCTTGACGCACAGAGTGTAGAATACAAATAAACATTTAACAATTAGGACCCAAGTTGATAGTATAAATATTAACGTATTACTTGGTAGAGCATCATTCGCTTCGTCCTCATCGAGCCTTCAACTTGACAGTGAAATATCAAATTCTAATTTTGAAAATGAATTTCTCAAGAATTTTGTTCTTCGTGTTCGCTTGTTTCGTCGCGTTGGCGAGCGTTTCAGCGGCGCCCGAGCCCAAGTGGAAGATCTTTAAGAAAATTTTAAGTTTCTTTTATATTCTTTACGCTACTGAGGTAGCAAACTAGCACAGAGTTCGACTGATTGTAGGAAAAGAAGTAGAGTATTGACCCTAATAGAGCTTGTAATGTTAAGATTGGTGACCACAATGCTATAAGCAATCTACTATCTCGTTATTTATTTTCAAATAATTTCACGTTCTCATCTTTTTAAAGTCTAATTGTTTTATACGACTAACTGGTATAATTGTAGTACTTAGTTTAAGAGACTGGTATACCGTGTGTCTAAATAATAAAAGTATTGACTTTGATTTCATACTAAGACTTAGTATATTTTAGTTATTATAAAAAATAGTGGTGTATTTGTATTTCTAAATACTGTAAATTTAAACGAAATGAAAATTTCAGAACAGGAATGTTATTTTTAGTAATTAGTATTTAACTACTACGATACTAATTGTTGTTTGTGCTGATTTTTAAACATTTTTATTTTACCATTACAGGAACGAGTGGGCCAGAACATCCGCGATGGCCTCATCAAAGCGGGACCAGCTATTGAAGTATTGGGATCTGCCAAAGCGTTAGGGAAATAGACAATTGGAGATTGAAGACTTGAAAAAATATGTCCCTGGAATGGACTTGTGCCAATTTGTACATAAACTTTATAATTAATAATATTTTAAATATACTGCCATATTAAGTTTAGATGAATTAATAAATAAGAATATTTATTACATATATTTTTGTTTAATTATTTAAATATCCAGCAATGTAAATGAGTATAATTCTCTGAAGAGACTACCTGTAACTGCGGATAGTAGAATCGGTTGAAACATAAGGTAATACCTATTACGTGATCACGTGAATTGCAGTACGTACGTACGTACGACCCGCGCAACTTCGTCTGCGTCTCTCAATAGTAATAAATTTTCTCCGTTTTTGAAACGTTATTCATTGGTGCTCCGCTCCTATTGGTCTAAGCGTGATGATATATAGCCTATAGCCTTCCTCGATAAATGGGCTATCTAACACTGAAAGAATTTTTCAAATCGGACCAGTAGTTCCTGAGATTAGCGCGTTCAAACAAACAAACAAACTCTTCAGCTTTATATTGTAAAATATATATACGTACAACATAGATACATATATGTTCATGTCGGAACTTTTCACTTCTGTCGGCACTCTCAGAGTGCTATTATCAGCTTGGTATGTATGTATGTATGTAACGGAATACATATAAAATTAGAAACTTTGCACACTTGTCAAGGACCAAAGACTAAAAATACGGTAGAGTCTTCTGACCACGTACTAAGGCGTGTGCTGAAGCATATCTGAAAAACGTACTTGTTACTTTTTTAGTCTTAATAAGATAATAATCATCATTAATGATTTGAAAAGGAAACATGAATTGTGGTTTTACTGCACGGATGGCGGAGTGGCTTAAGCGGTCGCCACGCCGCTTACTACTACGCTGAGTGTTGTGGGTTCGATCCCCACATGGGACGACAGTTTATGTGATTCACAAATTGTTGTTCTGAGTCTGGGTGTTCTTCGTGTCCGTTTCATGTATGTTTGTAAAGTCCCCCGCCACACAGGATATATTCCTCGTGCGGGAGTTGTCTTTAAAAAAAATATAAACATAAAGTTTAAAAAGAAAATAATTTCCTATAAGTTAAAAAAGAAAAATCATTTTATCGTAAAAAGCGTGGGTGCTTTTAAAGATATTTTATAATATAAAAACTTTACTTTTATCAATATCTGTCAGGAAAATATTTTTACAACAATTAAGATCTAACACTGCCTGAAATAACAAAGCCAACATAATCGTTATAATTTTGTATCAAAAATTATAACTTTACGAACTATATATTGTTCCTTTGCAGTCGGGTAAAAAATAATACACTCCCTATCAAAGCTTCGAGTTTTCAACAAAGCCAGGATCAATAAGAAAGAGAGAAGAAATTTTGCGCGGGAATTCACATTTTATTGTCCAGCAGTTCCCTCATTTACCTCTAACATTTTAACAGAACACTCGCGAGACGCACAGATAATTGTGCACTTTATTACTTAGATGGGAGAGTCTCGAATGCTATGCCTTATCGCAAATATAAGTATCTTGTAAAGTAATTTAAAAAGCCGACATAAATGTAAGTCAAAAGCTACGTGGAACTTTATTTGCATTGTGTTCATACGAACGTGAACTTGATTAAAAAATATTAAATTCTAATTTTGCAAATTAGAATTTAATATTTTTCTTTCTACTCTACCTATTTTTAGTCATTGGTCATTGACAAGTGTTCAAAGCTTTAATATTATATATAATTCGACCTTTTGAAGTAAATCAATATCACGTTTGAAGATTCCGTTACATACATACATAGATACATACTCGTACATACCAAACTGATAATAGCACTCCGAGAGTGCCGACAGAAGTGAAAAGTTCCGACATGAACATATATCTATGTTATACGTATATACAAAATATATATTTAATGCTATTATTCTTGTGATAGATAGATATATCGACACCGTAAAACAAAAACAATGGTTTCTGTCTGTAAACAAAAGAAATTCTTTATTTTGCGACTACATCCAACAAACAATAAACAAATAAAAGTAATTGTGTGTTAATTAACGAACCTGTTAACAAAAGAAACGACATTCAAAGTTTATTATTGATGTCGATTCTTAAATCACATTAATTCTTTTTCACAATCTCAATAATGTATGTAATACGCGTAGCCATTAACCAAAAACCCTCTCATTATACTACAGATAATAAAGTCTGCTTCGCGTCATGGGCGGGAAATTTAAATAAAGAGAAATATATTTTTTCTTTACGTATATTTATGTTATATCTAGTTATATTATCAATGTATTTCAACCCAAACTCAACTCTCGTGTAAACGGGGTCAATATATGTAGATACTTATATAAAGAGGTGTCGGTAACGGTAACAATGTCGCGAGTTCAATGGTTTTTTAACATCTCAAAAAAATACATTATTTTGTTTGTTGTTTAAAAATGCCCAACGCGCTTAAAGAAGTTATCACTTCAATAATGAAAGCGTGTTAAAAGCATCAGATGTGAAAATGTCAAGTTTGTACCCCAGCGGTTTAGACTCTGCTTTATTGAAGAAGTCAGTCAGATCGAGTCATTTCATATATCGAAGAACCGTTATTCTCATGGTCACTCATTGTGGACATCAGCAGGGATCCGGGCGAGAAATAAACTCTTCGTAGGTTATTAAATGATTTATTTCTTAGGAAGGTAGATTATAACACAATCTTACTCTTCACTTTAATATCATTTTAAATTATAATTACACAGTACAGTTCCTAGGCTAGTGTTACTTTAGAGCGGACAGTACGATAAGAGCCCCGAATACAGTGTGCACACTCTTTTATTAACGTTTACCCGTTTAACCTAGGCTCTGTATACGTCACTATGACGTTTGTGTGTCGTTGATCTTCCGTAGAAATGATCCGGATGCGACATATATATATGGATTAATGGCTGCGTACTGCAATTCACGTGATCACGTAATAGGTATTACCTTATGTTTCAACCGATTCTACTATCCGCAGTCACAGGTAGTCTCTTCAGAGAATTATACTCGTTAAAATTGCTGGATCTTTAAATATTTAAACAAAAATATATGTAATAAATATTCTTATTTATTAATTCATCTAAACTTAATATGGCAGTATATTTAAAATATTATTAATTATAAAGTTTATGTACAAATTGACACAAGTCCATTCCAGGGACATATTTTTTCAAGTCTTCAATCTCCAATTGTCTATTTCCCTAACGCTTTGGCAGATCCCAATACTTCAATAGCTGGTCCCGCTTTGATGAGGCCATCGCGGATGTTCTGGCCCACTCGCTCCTGTAATGGTAAAATAAAAAATATTTAAAAATCAAATCAAAGAACAATTAGTATCGTAGTAGTTATATACTAAGTACTAAAAATAACATTCCTGTTCTGAAATTTTCATTTCGTTTAAATTTACAGTATTTAGACATACTAAAATATTCCACTATTTCTTCATATTAACTAAAATATCTAAACTAAATATCTTAGTATGAAATTAAAGTAAGACTTTTATTATTTTGACACACGGTATACCAGTCTCTTAAACTCAGCACTACAATTATACCAGTTAGTCATATAAAACATTCAGACTGTAAAAAGATGAGAACGTGATATTATTTGAAAATAAATAACGAGATAGTAAATTGCTTATAGCATTGTGGTCACCAATCTTAACATTACAAGCTCTATTAGGGTCAATACTCTACTTCTTTTATGTCAGTATACTAATTATGTAAAGGTGAGGTCTACAATCAGTCGTACTATGTGCTATTTTGCTACCTTAGTAGCTTAGAAAAACTAAACAAAACTTACAATTTTCTTAAAGATCTTCCACTTGGGCTCGGGCGCCGCTGAAACGCTCGCCAACGCGACGAAACAAGCGAACACGAAGAACAAAATTCTTGAGAAATTCATTTTCAAAATTGGAATTTGATATTTGACTGTCAAGTTGAAGGCTCGATGAGGACGAAGCGAATGATGCTCCACAAAGTAATACGTTAATATTTATACAATCAACTTGGGTCCTAATTGTTAAATGTTTATTTGTATTCTACACTCTGTGGGTCAAGCAATAAAGTTTAAAATGTGAGTGTCTTGCGAGCACTGCGATAAGAAGACTGAGGGAAGTACCGTACGGATGGTTAAGCGTAAAATCCCGTCTCCAACGTTTTCTTTCTTTTTAATGATCTCGCAATAATCTTTTCTTTTAAATGACACGCCATTTTTGTTACGGGTTATTGGAATCGCATAGAAATTGTGTTCATACGAGCTTGAACTTGATTAAAAAATATTAAATTCTAATTTTGAAAATTATTTTTTAACAATTTGACGACCGAATGGCCTAGTGGTTTGTGTAACGGACTCCTATTCCAAAGGTCGCGGGTTCGATTCCCGCTCAAGTCAAACATTTGTGTGCAGGAACATTTAACGTTTGATTTTGTCTGGGTGTTTCTGTGTATAATAAGTATGTATTTACAAAAAAAATGTATTTATATCAGTTGTCTAGTAGCCATAGTACAAGCTCTGCTTAGTTTGGGACTAGATGGCGTTGTGTGACTGTGGTACAATATTATTATTATTTCATTTTTTATATGCTTGGTTCGTAGCGTTGGCGAAAGTTTCTGCGGCTCTTAATCCTAAGTGAAGGTTCAGTAAGAAAATTGTAAGTTTGATACACCTTTATTCCAAAATCTGCTGTTACTAAGACAGCTGATACAGAGGCAATAAAGGTCGTAGGAAATAGTCTATAGAAAATGGACAAATTACTGCCATTATGATCTTATATAAATCAATAAACAATTTATACATTTGTGAAAATCCTTTGTTTTATTATAACTGTTAATTTTGATGTGGTTTCGAGTTTGAGTTCTATCTAGTACACTATCTTTCTCTCATCAAAGAAGTAATCACCAAGTAAGTAAGCAAGTCTCAGTCAGCCAGCAACCTCGGCCCTGACAGGAATATCATACGCCTGAAGCGACCGCTCCAACGGTCGGAGGATCTTGCCATTATAGTCGGGGGCTATACCTAAGCGCAGGCTTCAGTTAGTGTAAACTTTATCAATGGAGGTAGACAAGACAAAGTATGAAAAAGTTATAGGAACTGAATAAAGCCGATGAGGTTTGTTGAAGACAATACGTTTTTAAAAGTTTTTATTATGACTAAAGATCGCCTGACGCTCGAATTTCCACCGTTCTGATTGTCTTATTTCATTGACCAGTATCTGTGTGGTGACGCATTAAGAATATACAGTGCCACCACCCCTATTCATCCTGTGGGTGTATTAAGAGTCGAATTAGGGAACTAACTACGCAGAACAACAGCACTGCAAAGAGAAGGGAAACTTGAATCAAACGCTATCCCAACCCATGTGGATAACGTGGCCAAAAAGGAGAGGCCTATATCCAGCAGTGGTCTACTAAAGGCTGTTGAGTCATTGACACTGATATAGTAGTAAAACACGGTGCGTCAAGAATACTAGTTTTTTTCAAGTATCTCAACATTCATCCGTCACGTGCTTTTAATGAGTATACGTAATTTCTTTTTTAGTAAACCAATATTTTAATTCTGCATAAAAATACTTTATTTACATGTCATGTGAGTTTTATTTATATTAAACTCAAATACAATGTTAAAACTAATACGATCTATTTTCAATTAGTCTTCGCTTTTCCTGAGACTTTCGCAGCTGGGCCTGACGCTTGACGGATGTTTTGACCGATTCTATCCTGAAATTAAACAAATAAATACAATGACACCGTCATTACAATTACTATCTTAAAAGTTTAGTACAGCACCATACTCAAGTTGTTACTAGAAAAAAACATTTGGTGCATTGGTTCGAACTAAGATAAAGAGAAGGATGTTTGAAATTTATATAATTTCTTTTCTTTCTTTCTTTTTTTTTTTTCAAAAAAGACAACTCCCGCATTAGGAATAAATCCTGTGTCCCGGGGGACTTTACAAACATACATGAAACGGACGGACAAAGAACACCCAGACTCAGAACAACAATTTGTGGATCACACAAAGTCTCGTCCCATGTGGGGTTGGAACCCACAACACTCGGCGTAGTAGGAAGCGGCGTGGCGACCGCTTAAACCACTACGCCATCCGTGCAGTCAAAACTATAATAATTTATGTATGTATACGTGTGGTGACGGATTAAGAATACGTAAAGTCACCACCCCTATTCATCCCGTGGGTGTCGTAAGAGCCGACTAAGGCAGTAAACTACGCAGGTCCACAGCAGTAATCTATCTATTATAATATATGTGTTTATAAATACATTATGTGTATTTATCATCAAATTGGTTATCATAATACCTGTCTGCCTGGTGTCTGGATGTAGTTAATTTACAATATAAATGTATTTAGAAAAATATGTCCGTGTGGTGACAGATTTAGAATACGGAGTGTTACTACCCCTATAATATAATTCATCCCATGGGTGTAAAAAGAGCCTACTAAAGAAGCAAACTTCGCAGGACAACAGCACTGCAAAGAAAAGGAAAACTTGTCACAAACCCTATACCAACCCGTCTGGCCAGCGTGTAATAGTAGGCTAAAACCTCCTTTCTAAGGAGAGGCCTATGTCCAGCAGTGGAATAGTTAAGGCTGTCTGAAATTTACTGCTTTTTTATTCAGAAATTTGTAAATACAATAAATGAAAAAGGTATATGTCAATAAAATAGTGCTCTTTTAAATAGTTAACTAGATCATGGTGCCGTTCTTTCTGCTCTATATCAAACTAGAAAATGTAGTTCTAATTTACGTAGATGTATGAAATCGAAATAGAAAGAAAGCTAGTACAGAAAGAAAGTACAGTCCATATCAATAATAAAAAAATGGACACTTTTGACTCTGCCCTTTCGATTACCAACGGCAGTACAGAAAAACGCAATAAAATAATACTTACTAAAGAATCAATCAAGTCCTAAAAATGTTTGGATGTTTGTAAAGATTAAGAAATTGATTTATATCATCTTCTATACAAATAAATACAATTGGAGTGTCTGTTTGTAATATTAAAATAACCGCTTTTTACTAAATGCAAATGTATGTTTACACGGTACATATGCCAAAATAACATTTTTTACAATTTTTGTCTGTCTGTCTGTTTGTTCCGGGTAATCTCTGGAACGGCTCAACCTTTTTCGACGGGACTTTCACTGGCAGATAGCTGATGACATAAGGAGTAACTTAGGCTACTTTTTTTAGAGTAGCTTCGCCCCGCGGCGTTGCCCGCGGTTATAACAACAAACGCGGGTAACACCGCGGGTCTCAGCTAGTTTATAATATAAAGAAAAGTTCATAATAAGCTAGAACTTACAAAGCTTTTAATGATCTTCCACTTGGGCTCGGGAGCCGCTGAAACGCTCGCCAACGCGACGAAACAAGCGAACACGAAGAATAAAATTCTTGAGAAATTCATGTTTAAAATTAATTACTTTTTTAAATTTCAAAATTCACGACGCAGTGAGTGCGACGCGAATGATGCTCTATTAAGCGATAAAGCGTACTTATACTCAAGATCTGAGATGGAACATATTTATTACTGCAGATTCTAAAGTTTATTACAAGTCTTTATAAGCTCTATTGCATATGCAATAAACACTATGGTCTTGCTACTGTGATACACATATATTTTGTGCTAGTGGTGATAAGATAGGTCAATTACCTACTAAAAGGAATTTAGGAGACTACCTCTTTAAGATACCATATGTTTTATTGTTTTACCACATGTTTATATTAAATTACGTTGGAATTCTAATGAGTTATCTCAAGTTAAACATCGTTTGGTGTTTAAGATTCTGCCAAGTTATGCGAAATAAACGAAGTATCAAGATTCTGCCAGATAGAGGGAAAACCATAAAACACATAGGCAAATTTTTTTTAATTTTATAAAGATATATCTTAATAAAATTCCAAATCCTTTCTCCAATATCTCAATGAATAAATTCCGTTTTAGAATTTTTTATCCGGAGTCCAGATTGAATCAAATTGTAGATTTCTTTAAGCACTTCGGGATTGGGTCGTGAATCCCTAAGAATATCTGAAAGATATTAAAATAATAGACCCTTTTAAATCTTGGATTTTGATATCTTATGAACAATGAATATTAATTTATAAATAGATTTTGGCATCGAAATTACAGCTTTATGTTTATTCTGTTATAGTATTATAACCCCGTGTTGTTATTTACTCGTATTGGAATGCGGACTTTTAGTAAATAAGTATATTTAATTTATTTTCATTTCTTCTCGAAATTATGATTATTCAAAACAACCGCTGGTTTATCATAAGGCTAGGTTTCAAGACACTTTTGCCTGGCGCTATCAATCTGTGGAATAAGTTTTTCCGAACCGATACGACCTTCAAACCTTCAAGAAAAGAGCGTGCTCCTTCCTCAAAGTTGCAGGCGTTCATGGGCGGGGTTGTTGCTTTCCATCAGGTGACCCGTCTGCTCGTTTCCCCACTATTCCATAAAAACAACAATCGCCTGGTCTGTGTGTGGCTGTGATTTAAATATGATGTTCATGTAGTCAGGAATATATAAAACTATAGGTACTTTTAGAAATGTATGTACATGGTTGATAGCAATAACTAACGGGACTAAACGTAAGTCGCACTAAAATTTATAATCGTTAAAGGGTGGGTTTTTAATGTAGTGCTTAAATGAAGGACGGAAAACCGGTGTTGAGAACTCTTAACACCGGTTTTCCATCCGAGCACTCCATTGCGTTGTTTTACATTAATGTAGTACCAAACGTCCTTTCTAAGGACAGACCTATGTCCAGCAGTGGACTGTTAAAGGCTGTTGATGATACTATTACTGATTGTTTTTTTTTTTTTTCTACTCAGGTTTCCTGAGAGGGGGGTTTGACGAAATAATCTTATATATTTAAAAATGGCTGGCAGGAGCTGGATGCGAGAAGCCCAAAATCGATCTAAGTGGCGTGCAATGGGAGAGGCCTATATCCAGCAGTGGACTGCGATAGGCTGATGATGATGATGATTTAAAAAATGTCAAGTTGGTTTATGTACGCTACAAAAACTTAAAAAGTTCCTCACCGATTGACCTCAAATTTTGACACGATATACAACACACTTCAAAGATGGTTCTTATCTATTTTTGCAACCACGACGTGCCATTATAGCGAAGGGTGGCAGGCAACAGATACTTATAAATTATCTGAAGTCCAGTGTTAACTTAATTATTTTGTTAAATATGTATTTTTATGTACTTTGTGAATGTCTAAAATAAAAATAAAATCCTTTTGAAATAGTGTTAAACTGATTTCTCTCGATTATGTTACAAAAGGTCTGAAAATCAAAGCTTTACACAAAGGTAAAAGAAAATAACGGCAAAAGTAAAAATAACGTAAAAGTAAGTATCCGTGTGGTGACGGATTTAGGATACGGAGTGTCACCACCCCTATCCAGCCCGCGGCTGTCGTAAGAGTCGACTAAGGGAGCAAACTACGTAGCCCAACAGCACTGCAAAGAGAAGGAAGATAAGGATAACTTAAAACCAACCAGCGTGGTATAGTAGGCCAAAACCACCTTTCTAAGGAGAGGCCTAAGTCCAGCAAGGGACTATTTAAGGCTGTTGATGTTGATGTGATACGCTACGACAAATCTGAAATTGATACAAATACATTCAGACGAATTTGCAGCTTGTTTTAAATAAAAATACTATAAATAAAAAAAAATATTCATTTATTAAACAGGTCAGGTCTGTTTAATCACAGATAAAAATAATTATTGTAAATAATACTGTTACTACAACAATAGTATTTGGTAATTAATTTCTTTGGTCTGACATTTGATGCAGAATTTTACGATTTTATTTTCCTAGCGCCTTCGCCTGCCCTATGACTGCGATTGCTGGTCCAGCTTTGACGAGTCCATTTCGGATGTTGCGTCCTACTTTCTCCTGAAATAGAAAAACAAGTATGAAATAAGTACAGTGTGAAATAAGTACATCTTTTTTGAGTCGGGTCTTTCATCTTCAGTATGAACTGAAGATGAAAGACCCGACTCAAAAAGATGGCTACTTGACTTTTAGCAATATACGTTGACTAATAAATAGAGCTTCATAATTAATTATTGTCACCGCTTATTAATTAGTGATGGACTATTTATGTGTTGTTTAATAAATATTTTTTATAAGGACTTGATTTCCAAGAACTCAAACCCAAAACAGTTTTAGAAGTGACATATGCCAACTTACATCATAATTATCAACGATTTATTTAAAAAAAAAAAAAAAAGACTAGCTGACCCGACAAACGTTGTTTTGCAAAAAAAATATTTAAGGGTGGGTCACCCTTATCATTTAGGGGTATGAAAAATAGTTGTTGGCCGATTCTTAGACCTACCCGATATGCACACAAAATGTTATAAAAATATATATATATGGTCTAGCCATTTCGGAGGAGTTTGGTAACAAACACCGCGACACGAGAATTTTATTTATTAGATGATTTAAAAAAAAACCTTTGACAATTAAATTAAAAAAAGTATATTATAAATATATATATTGGTATATACATATAAAAAATACTAATATGAAAAAGACGGCTACTTACAATTTTCTTAAACACCTTCCACTTGGGCTCGGGAGCCGCAGAAACGCTCGCCAACGCGACGAAACAAGCGAACACGAAGAATAAAATTCTGGAGAAATTCATTTTTATAATAGATTAAATAATTTAATTGTTTTTTAATCACCGTTCGTGGTTACGATTTGAATGATGCTCTACTTGCAAGACATCTCATTTTATACACATGAAAAGCGACAAACATTATTTTTAGCTCCAAATATGTGCTATTGGAGTTCAAGTCTTTGTACTTGCCGTTAAGGTTTAATTTAGCTCAGCTAGATATTGCTGAACGTAAATGTATGTTTGCATTGATTACGTCTTATGGAGCACGACCTCTAGGGAAGTACCGATATTATGTTCCTAATGAAGTCCCTAGTACTAGGAATTTGCAAGTTTAACCAAATCATATAAGGATTCATAGTCTGCGGTTATAATTGCGGTTATTAATCGAATTATTAGACACATACACAAAAAATCATATCATAATGAAATTCCTTAAAAAAATCAATATGGGTATTATTCTTCAGATATATATTACACAGTGACATCTAGACCAAAATTAATCAGAGCTTGTACTATGGGTACCAAATATATACAAATAAAATTGAAGTGTCTGTTTGTAATGTAAAATTATTTGCGCGATACCTATGCCTAAAAAAGGTTAAACATTTTTTGTCTGTCTTTCTGTTGGTTTGTTCCTGGTAATCTTCAAAAAGGCTTGACCGATTTTGATTGTATTTTACTACCAGTTAAGAAAAGAAAAACCCTCAGAAAAACCCTATTAAATTTTGCCCGATCCGGGATTCGAACCAAAGGGCCTCATGGACTGCCACCACTAAGGGAGCGCTTTCAAATTCTACGCAAACGGAGAGGAAGGTACCAGGTAGTATATAATATATTTGGAAACATCTAGAACGATTCAACTATATATTTTATCAAAATCCCACAACTACTGTGGAAGTCGTGTGGTAGGGGTAGGGTATTGACTATAGTACTACCTAGGAATTTCTTAGTTGGTGGTATTTTTTACGTGGGAATTCTGTTTCCCATTAGATCTAGCGTTTTATGTAATTCGTTTATATTTAGCTAACGACAGTGAATTAGCATTTCTAGTTTTGTTACTAAAACATAATGTGATATATCTTTAAAAGTGGGGTATCAATTTTTGATGGCATTTAGACATCCACTGCTTAACACCTTTTAGAAGTAACCTGCATCTGCTGTTGACTTACCATCACTATGAGGTCATTCGACTGCACAGATGGCGTAGTGGTTAAAGCGGTCGCCATCCCGCTTTCTACTGCGCTGAGTGTTGTGGGTTCGATCCCCATATGGGACGACACTTTGTGTAATCCACAAATTGTTGTTCTGAGTCTGGGTATTCTTTGTGTCCGTTTCATGTATGTTTGTAAAGTCCCCTGCGACACAGGATATATTCCTAGAACATGAGTTGTCCATTTAAAAGAAAAAGCAGTCTACTTTTTAATGGACATCGATTCTTATACATGGGCTTCATGCAGAGAATTAAAGAGGATAATAATATGGCTATGCCGCTATTTGCCAAATAATATTAAAGATACGAGTTAATAAATGAAACCACTAAATTTTCTACAAAGTGTATTTCAAGTTTTGTCATTACATATTCCGAGCATTCTATTACAGAACCTGAAGTTTCGCGGAAACTGTCTTTAACTAATTA
This sequence comes from Arctia plantaginis, assembly GCA_902825455.1. Taxonomy (NCBI): domain Eukaryota; kingdom Metazoa; phylum Arthropoda; class Insecta; order Lepidoptera; family Erebidae; genus Arctia; species Arctia plantaginis. Next base: position 1,645,058 of record CADEBD010000553.1, read on the forward strand.
CAGTTAGGAGAGTCTTGAATTAAGCATTTAATTTGTTACAAAACTATCATTAAACGAAAAGATTCACGAGAGAAAGAGCATACCGAGGAATAAACACTTCTTCTTTGTGTAATAATCCAAATACCAGCAAACGAACAGGGCCTCAATTCTGCTATTTTAATATTGTATCAATAGACTGTCGAACGAAAGTCGTCGCAATAGTTTTGCACTTTTCTTATTCTACTAACTATGTAAGACCGATGGCCGATCCCGATGTCTTGTCACATACAAATGCCGTCACTGTCTTTGTAATAGTTTGATAAACGGTACATTTAAATTTGTAAGAAAATGATATATTTAATTTTCATGATATCACCATTGATGACCTATATTATTATTCTATTGACACTGTATCTATTACTAGTCTATTGACACTGTGAATTTATTTTGACCGATGTCAGTGGCATCTCAATAGCGTGTCAATGGAATGACAGTGGCTTGGCGTTAACATAAAATAGCAGAATTGAGGTCCAGTTGGGTCTGTCTGGTAGCGGCAGACTGTAGGCCAATTCTCGTAATAAGAGTTCGGTCGCAATTCAGCTCACTGGGAGTGTTCTAGTGACGATAGTGGCTCTCGAGTTTTATTGTTTTACCTTTACTCTCAATTTAACCAAAACGGAAGAACAATTTGTTCTGCACGTAATATTAAGTATTGTTTGTCATTTCTATTGCATCTTAGTTTGTTTTGTTGTTTATGATTTGTTCGCCTTATTAGTTCGTGTTTAGTTATGTTTTGTATTTAGTATATGCATGCTTCGTTACAAGTTGACACTAAGGAATCTATCTATCTATACTCAATACATATAAATAAAATTGAAGTGTCTGTTTGTAATGTCAAAATTTTTTTTTCATGCTCACCCGGTTATTTGCACATATTTTTTTTGCATATTTTTTGTCTGCCTGTCTATCTATCTGTCTGTTTGTTCCGGGTAATCTTCAAAACGGCTTGACCGATTCCCGGACCGGGCAAAATTTTATAGGGTTTTCTGTGTTGAAAAATAGCCTAAATTACTCCTTAAATAGACAGCTACCTGGTAGTAAAATATTATCAAAATCGGTCAAATCGTTTTATAGATTACCCGGAACAAACAGACAGATAGACCGGCAGCTGTCTGTACAGATAGACAAAAAATATTAAAAGTGGTTTTTAGGCATAGGTATCGTGTAGATTACCGTGCGAGCATAAAAAAACCATATTATTTTGACAGACACCTCAATTTTATTTATTTGCATAGATATGTATGTTCGTAAGTCAGACACATCAGCTGGGCTATGATAAAATAAAAAAATTTAAAAAGAATTTTCATAAATTTACTGTCTTGAAAATAGTGACGCAGCAGCCTTAGAATTCCGTATTTTATTTACAATACAGTACTTGTGTAAACAAAATTATGCCAATTCAATTTATTGTGCTACCCTTGTACAATTTGCTTAGGGTCGTCCACCCCAGATTCCTTATCTCGTTGCTCACAGGCGTCAGAGGCATTTTACGACAGACATCAATCTGATACCTTCGCCACAATCTTGACGGGAGAAATTATTACTTGTCTGCAAGGGAACTTAATCACAATGAATTTTACCAATACGACATTAATTAATATCATGCCTACGTAATCTATAACATACCAGAAACAAGTGATCATATTTTTAAGCTATTGCATAGCTTCTATCGAGGGCCTTGAGTGCGGGGACCGAATCCAGAAATTCCGTAAAGAAAAAAAACCTCACGCTAAAAACAAAACAAAAAACAGTACCAAAATTAAATGCTGAACGTTAAAGGAAATTTCGTCAACATAATGCAGAAAAATCTTACATGGATATGTAATTTGATTTAATAATAATATTTTTTATTTATTTATTTAAAAACAAATTGTAATATTGAAATAAAAATTTTGAAGCATTCAATATTTTTATTTAATAAAAGAAAAAAAATTGTTTTCTTATCGGTCACCACGCTCAAGAAGTGTAACTTGAATTAATATCAAAGAAAAAGAAATACTGCATAAACAAAATAAATAAATAATTATAATTGTATAAGTTGATACAAAATGCTATGCAATAGCTTTACCGCGGCAGTCCCCGAGTGCCACACGTCTTTTTTAAATCAGAAAGTTTTATTGAACATAATAATAAATTCTTCAGGCAACGCTTACCAAGAAAAGTCACCAGATTTTTTACATTATACATTTTTTTGTTGTTGACGGGATGAAAAATGTTCCACCTCCGGCTCCTCGGGGACGCAGGAGTCGGGACGGCCGGTGTCAGTTATCCTACTCTGGGGAGGACCCGAACTATGTGATATCAAGTTCCTTTTTATAATACTTAATTAAGTTAAATTGTCGTTAATCTGAGACATCTTTGTACCTCGGGGATTTATAAACAGATCGTAAATCTCCGACGTATGAAAATGATGTAATGTTTATCTTGAAACAAAACCAAAACATTGAGGTTTTTGGGAAAGAACCGTGATATCTGAACTATTAAAAATGCAAACAAACGTTTATCTCGTCATAAATAACGGAATATTGTGTAAATAGAGATCTCGTAATCTTATTTTTGAAGATAGTTTGCACTTAGAATGTAAAGTAAAATAATATTATCTCTTAGTCTCGTGGAAGAGATACGTAGATCCTTAGTTTAATTCCAAAATATGTTAACTTTGGTTTTAAATTTTTTAAACTTTCATTGGAAAATTATAAACTAAACAAGTTCTCTTTTTATACAGTATAGTCTACTAGCGTCCGATACGAGACAGTAACCTTATTACTTCTAACTCTACCAGAAAAAAAAACTAGCCAAATTATCATTCGCTGAAAAATATAGTGTAAGCTTTTATCATGCTACACTCCTATTGTAAGCTAGAACGAATTTGAATGAAATTTGCCAAAAAGCTAGCCTTTTTATCCCAGCAAACATCATCATGTCATACGGAGCCGAAACATGGACACTTACGGTACGGCTGGTCCACAGGTTCAAAGTCGCTCAAAGTGCTATGGAAAGGGCTATGCTCGGCGTTTCTCTAAGGGATCGCATCAGGAATGAGGTGATCCGGCAGAGAAACAAGGTCACCGACATAGCCTACCGGATAAGCAAGCTGAAGTGGCAGTGGTCTGGCCATATTAGTGGACTGCGATGATGATCCCGGCAAAAATGACTCGAAGTTGAAGCAAAGACGCGGGCATAAGCTAATCTAAAATAAAAATACAACCCAACAAAATATCAGAATTGATTAACAAAATCTACATTCATAAAAGCTAATACTGGTCAAATATATTTCCTTTCAAAAAGTAAAGAAACAACAATGTAAACAAAACCAGTAAATCAATTTGACCGTATTACTTAGCAACATAACACCTAAGCAAACAGCTGTGACATTCAAGAAACGAAAGATAAAGATTCTTCTTCCTTATTTGCTGATTCATCTTTTGTTTCAGTCGGTGAATAACCTAGTTTATAATTGTTTACGCATTAAATACTTAATGATAACACAATGTATACGGTTCTGTTGATCTGTATAATGCAATTTTTGGCAAAACAAACGCATTTTAGATAATTTTATGTCCTTTTCCTTATACGTAAATGTTGGGTTTTATTATACGCACATTATTGAGCTTATTATAACAATGTTTTTAGTCTAAAGCAGATCAAAATTTAATTTCTAAATTCGTCTGCATGAATGGAGTAGTGGTTTAAGCGGTCACGTCGCCACTTCCTACTGCGCTGAGTGTTGTGACAACACTTTGTGTGATCCACTAATTGTTGTTCTTAATCTGGGTGTTCTTTGTATCCGTGTCATGAATTTTGTCAAGTACCCCGTCACACAGGATATAATCATAGTGCGGGCGTTGTTTCTAAAACACATTAGTATATAATAAACTGAATAATGTTTTTGATTGAACTCGCTTATTCCGAGAACTACTGTTCGAATTGAAACATTGTGTCAGTGTTCGATAGTCCGTTTATCGAGGAAAGCTATAGACTTTATAACATCCCGGTACGGGGAAAACTTATTCCTTTGGAGAGAGATAGACAAAGAACATAATTTAAATCTGCTTGGGGATTAGAACGCTAGACTCATCAACAGCTTTTAACAGTCCACTGCTGAACATATTGTTTTGGCCTACTATAAGTACTAAGTTTATGTGTTTGTGTCAAGTTTTCCTTCTCTTTGCAGTGTTGTTGTCCTGCGCAGTTTGCTTCTTTAGTCGGCTCTTACAACACCCACAGGATGAATGGGGGTGGTGACAATCTCTATTCTTAATCCGTCACCACAAGGACACCAGACTAATCGAGTCCAACTGCGCGTGGACAACGGACTACCGTAGTGACTGATTGACACCTCTCGTGGCCAGAAAAGGAACCTTTTTGTGCGCAGAATTACCATTGCTATTCAATGTTGCAAACATACTAGGAACGCTACTAGTAGGTGACAATGCGTAGTAATTTATTAGTGTGACACAAAACACCTCTAGAAAAAAAAGAAAAGTACAAAGTAAAGATGTATATATTACTGAAAACGTTCGTAAATGAGTTAGAATGCAGGTAAACTTATTAATCTGCAGATTATCTGGTCGAGTCCGATAAAGTGGAACAAATTGGTTCAGTTTTTACATTAATTATTAACAAGTTATCGTCTGCGGTATTTCCGGACCGATACGACCTTCAAACCTTCAAGAAAAGAGAGTAGGTACGCCTTTCTCAAAGGCTGGCAACGCGCTTGTGACTAATGAGTTGCAGGCGTTCATGGGCAGCGGTAGTCGCTTTCCATCACGTGACCCGTCTGCTCGTTTTTTTACCTATTCCATAAAAAAAAACAGATAATCTGCTAACTGCTTTCTTCGCAGGTTAGCTGCAGACTAAAGGCTGTACGGACTAATATACTGCAAAGTTAAATTTGGGTTAGTTTAGGTTAGAACAGTGACCATTAAAGATCCCCTCTATTGTTCGTAAATCATTTGGGTTCAACGAGGATATAACAGCATGATGAATCGACCATTTAAAAAGATTAATTTTAAAAGCAAAATTTTAATTTTTTCGCACAATGTGTGCAAACAAATTTGTGCAAATTTGTTATTTTCTGAGTCTGGATGTTCTTTGATTCAGCTTCATGAATGTTTGTCAAGTCCCCCGCGACACATTTTTTTTTTTTCGTGTGGAAACCCCCTCGGGCCGTCACCTACCGGGGTTTGCAGCGGAATGGTGTGTCGGAATCGGACCGACGACCGAACCACACGGTACAAATCGAGCACTAAGCCATTTTACAGCTCACATTTTGCCGAATTTAATTTTACGCCATAGAAGGCCACCCCATGGCCACCTGGGCACGCATGTAATTAGTTAATTTATTAAATCGTTAAGTACGTTAATATTTTGTACTTAGTTTTTTGTATTTGTGTATGATTGTGTATATTAAAAAATGTGTAATAATTCATTTTTATACAAGGTTAGCGTGTTAAACTAAATGACATTCTGAGCTTACAATAATAATATAAGGTATAGATTGGGTCATTAATTTTAATGGAGTTATTATCAGTATTATTAATAGATATAAATAATTAATGATTACGTCACACACACGTCATTGCTTTTACTACTGTTCGTAGTAATGTAACGGAAGATTATTTCTGCATGAGTAATATCGGTCTAATGAGATGGTAAGTTAGCAAGAAATGTAATAAATAAAGAAATAAACGAAAACTGTAGTATTATTTACAACTAACTGGTGCCCGCGACTTCGTTCGCGTGAAAATTGAAAAGCGCTGCTTTAGTGAGTTCGATTCCCGGACCAGGCAAATTTTTTTAAGGTTTTTCTGAGAGAAAAAATAGCCTAAGTTACTCCTTATATAGACAGCTACGTAGTAAAATATTATCAAAATTGGTCCAGCCGTTTTGAAGATTACCCGACACAAACAGACAGACATACAGACAAAAATATGTAAACTTTATTTTTACCCATAGGTATCGTGCAAATAATCGTGTGATCATGAAAAAACCTATTATTTTGACATTACAAACAGAGACTTCAGTTTTATTTATTTGTATAGATAATAATTGGTTCTTATATATTAAAAAGTGAGAGAATAACATGAAAAACATTGTTTTTTTCAAGAAATTATGTTCTACGTTTTGTTTTGGCTCTCTTGCAAAAGGTATCTAGTTTGTGACTATGCGTGTGTGATTTTGAATTGAATGGAAGATATACAATAGACAAACAAAACAGTGTAGATGTGAGCTGCCGTAAGACACTGATATCTCACTGGTATGATGACACATATTATAGTAAACGAGACTTCATAACAAAGGCACTACCGGGGTTACCTCAGTAGTACGTCAGTATTACTGACACAAGTTTATATTTACAACAAACTAAAGATTGGTATACTAAAATAACTCATAAGTCGAGCACATAAAGTTCAAATTTCACAATGAACAGTTCTGTAGATAATAATTTATAAATGTTGGTTGTGATATCTGTGTATAAAATAAGACTCTTTGTAAGTAGAGCATCATTCAAACCGCAACAACTAACTGGCGATACGAATAGAAATACGGTTTATTTTACTAAAAAAATCTAATTTTAAAAATGAATTTCTCAAGAATGTTATTCTTCGTGTTCGCTTGTTTCGTCGCGTTGGCGAGCGTTTCAGCGGCGCCCGAGCCCAAGTGGAAGATCTTTAAGAAAATCGTAAGTATTTCATCATTGAATCATTAAAAATGGAAATGTACAGAAGTTATATTTTAATGTGAAAGTAAGTTTGTTTGTTTGTTACGCCTTCACGCCTAAACCACTAAACCGATGTTAAGAAATCACCAATGGAAAGCTAATTTATCTGTAACGCGATCATTGACATACACGCGGGCAGAGCCGCCGGCAGAAGCTAGTATTATATACAAGCAAGTAACTAATAGACAATTTGACTGCACGGATGCAATTTGACTTAGTGGTTTAAGCGGTCGCCACGCCGCATCCTACTACGCCGAGTGTTGGGGGTTCAAACCCCACATGGGACGACACTTTGTGTGATCCACAAATTGTTGTTCTGAGTCTGGGTGTTCTAAGTGTCCGTTTCATGTATGTTTGTAAAGTCCCCCGCGACACAGGAATATATCCTAATGCGGGAGTTGTCTTTAAAAAAAAAACTAGGTAAATTATATGGCCAGCGTAGGCCAAAACCTCCATTGAAAGGAGAGGCCTATGTCCAGCAGTGGACTGTTAAGGCCTGTTGGTGATGGTTGATGATGATGATAAAATTATATGCTTTTTTTACAATGTTTTTTTTTATTCCATTTCAGGAGAAAGTAGGTCGCAATATCCGAAATGGAGTCATCAAAGCTGGACCGGCAATAGCAGTCATAGGGCAAGCGTCGGCCATAGGAAAATAAAACGAATTTACTTTTAATTGCATAAGTTTACATTCCCGAACTGAGGCAAAAATGAACATATTAAGATAAGAATAGTTGATTCTAGTAGTCGGGTTACCATAGCACAGGCTCTGCCTTGTTTGGGATCAGACAGCCGTGTGTGAGATGTGTGAAGATATTCTTGATACAGACGAATTAGGGCGGACACTCGGGTATGCTTTTTAGAGCATGGGAGCAAGCGAGCAGACGGGTGAGTTGATGGTAAGTGAATACCGTCGCCCATCGACACGTGATACAAGTCAAGAGTCACAAGACAATGGAGGAGGAGGGCTTTGGTCTACCGGTAACCTTACTTACTCAGTAAAAAGCAACAATTGCTTCATGATCAGCCATCGCAGTCCACTGCTGTACATAGGCCTCTCCCATTGCACGCCACTTCGATCGATTGTCCGCTTTTCGCATCCAGCTTAACAATAGTTTTGTAGTGAAAACTTCTTTAGGCGCTTGGAGCATTTTTGAACAACAAACAAAAGAATGTATTTTTTGAGATGGGAGAAACCATTGAACTCGCGACACTGTTAGCGACACCTCTGTATATAAGTATATTATGTTGGCCCCGCTTACACGAGAGTTGAGTTTGGGTCGAAATACATTGATAATATAACTATATATAATATACAAATTTATTGTGTATATACGTAGAACATAGATATAGATTCATATCGGAAAAAAATCCTGTTATAATCAAACATTTTAAAATTTTCAAGTTTTTACTTCTGTTGGCACTCCCGGAGTGGCCCTGTTTTTTTTATGAGGTCGTAGTATCACTCCGGTCGAGCCTGGCCCGGCCGTGCTCAGCATGGGTGTCCTGGTCTCTTCAAACTACTCTGTAGTCTTGGTTCCATATCAAACACACAGAATCCGACGATGATTATCAGTATTCATTTAGTTAATAAGTTATTAAAAGTTAACAGAGTCCTGTTTTATTTTATGTAAATAAATAAATTGATTTAATACTTTTTTTTCGTTATTTTTATATTTGAAGATACAACTCCCGCACTAGGAATGTATCCTGTATCGCGAGGAATTTACCAACATTCTTAAAATGGTCATAAAAAACACCCAGACTCAGAACAACAATTTGTGGATCAAACAACATATTGACCCACCTGGAGTTCGAACCCACAACGCTTAGTGCAGCAGGAAGCGGCGATGTGACCGCTTAAACCACTACATCATCTATGCCGCCTTTTCATTTCTGGCAAGACAAATCTCACGCACGATCGTCTGATTCCAAAACTAGCCAGAGCCCGTACTATGGTAACGACACTACCGATGAACCTATTTCAACAACAGAGGCCTATGCCTCTTCTTAGAAATGAGGTTTTGACCTACTATACCACGCTGGCCACACGGCTTGGTATAGGGTTTGTTTCAAGTTTGCCTCCTAATTGCGGTGATATTGTCCTGCGAAGTTTGCTTCTTTAGTCGGCTCTTATTACACCCACAGGATGAATTATATTATAGGGGTAGTGACACTCCGTATTCTAAATCTGTCACCACACGGACATATTTTTCTAAATACATTCATATAATAAATTAACTACACCCAGACACCAGGCAGACAGGTATTATGATAACCAAATTGCTGATAAGCACACATTATGTATTTATAAACACATATATTATACTAGCTGACCCGCGCAACTTCGTCTGCGTCTCTCAATAGTAATAAATTTTCTCCGTTTTTGAAACATTCTTCATTGGTGCTCCGCTCCTATTGGTATTAGCGTGATGATATACAGCCTATAGCCTTCCTCGATAAATGGGCTATCTAACACTGAAAGAATTTTTCAAATCGGACCAGTAGTTCCTGAGATTAGCGCGTTCAAACAAAACAAACAAACAAACTCTTCAGCTTTATAATATTGGTATAGATCAGATAGATTACATCGAGACCATCATCACAGCACTGTTTGTATGGATAGTCGTCCTACAGCAAGAGTCGTGTTATAAAATCTCTTTAGTCCTGACTATACATTACGACGTGACTATCTATCATTTATAACTTTTTATAGTAAAGTGACATGCTATAAAGTCAATGCCAGGATCTAAACATCAATTTTAAACGATAACACAATAATTAATCCTGGATCTGTGACAACTAGAACAGGCCAATCGAATTTGTGTCTTATAATTGATACCCTTAAAAGTTAAGTTTTTGTCTCGCAATCGTTCGTTACTTTTCACTGAGTGAGGTTTTCGGAGCCCAAACTCCCTCTCCCTCTGATTCTAGGGGGAAAGACTTGTACCAGGGATTTCCTTTGTAGGGTACACCTGGTACCCCGGCTACTGGTACCCGAGACGGCGTGCGGTTTTTGGTCGGTTCGAGTCCGACATAATCACCCCGGTGGGTGATATCTGAAGGGATTTCCGCACAGGAAAATAAAAAAAAGCCGTGTGGTGTCGTAGGACACCCGATAGGAACGAAGTTGTGACGATCGAGTAAAACTGAAAAAAACTGACTAAAAATTCGACACGATTTTAAATACAACGCCATTTATGAAAGCGGCCATTACCTACATATTTTTCAGTTGGTTTCTAATTAAAACAATTTATACATTGGTAAAATCTCCTTGAGAAATGATTTCCTATCTATTCGATAGATGGCGCTGAATGACTGACAAGTGACAATTCAAAATAAATACTGAGATGAAAAGTAATGATTTCCTATCTATTCGATAGATGGCACTGAATGACTGACATAAAAAGTGTCGTTACAACTTTTCGTGAGATTTTTTTCCGTCTAGCCCCTTTTCACAACGCGCGATAAGGAACTTCTTTCCAAAAAGGTGGAAAGACTTAAAGGGCGGAACGCACTTGTCACTCTTGAGTTGCAGGACACCGTAGGCGACGGTAGTTACTCACCATCAGATGACACGTCTGTTGGTTTGTGACATAATGTAGTGCTAACACACAACACACATTGGTTAACCTTGTGGACTCGTCAAAGTAAGATTAATGCTCGTGTTAGTACTATTCTGTGTATATCTGTCAGTTATGACAAAGTAGCTGGCCTTAGATGTCTCTAAGGGCATGTTCCCACTGTGTTGTTAGTATAGATACTCATCCGATCTGTTGTATATTTAATTGGAATTATTCACATAGATACTCTTGTTTTAGTATGACTGTAGTGCATAGATAAATGTCCAAAGCTGGCTTTTGACTCCTGAGTTGCATGCGTTCTTGGGCGGCGGTAGTCGCTTTCTATCAGATGACCCGTCTGCTCGTTTGCTCCCTACTCCATAAAAAAAAACGAAAAAATGGAAACGCCTTATAACCGAAGAAAATGTTTTAACACAGTAGGTAAGTGCCCTTAAACGACAAGGTCTAAGTGATGCACAAAAATCCATATATATATTATCTACTAGCTGGATTTTAAAAACGCTGCCTTACAGTACGCGACTGCTGTCCCTGAGGCCTCGGGTTCGGTTCTCGGACCGGGCAAAATTTCATTGGGTTTTTTCTGAAAGTTACTCCCAAGTTACTCCTTATATAGACAGCTCTCTCGTGGTAAAATATTATCAAAATCGGTCCAGCCGTTTTGAAGTACACCCGGAACAAACAGACAGACATATTTAAACTGGATTTTGGGAGTAGCTATCGTGCAAATAACCGTGTGAGCATGAAAAAAAACACACTTCAAGTTAATTTATTTATATACAAGGTGTCTCAAAAGAAAGTTTATATTTAGTAGATCGATTAAAAAAAAAGTAAGCAGTGTATCGAAAAAATGTTTATTAATTATTAAAGTACACCATTTGGGAATTTATTTCTTAAAAATAATATCGTCCAAATGTAGACCCTCGCGTTCGCAGCACTTATTTAATCGAACAGTAAAATTACTTATGACGGCTCGGCAGGTGAACTCAGTGATGGCTGCCATTTCGTGACGGATATTTTCTTACAAATGCGCCAGGGAAGTCGGTTTATTCGCGTAAACTTTAGATTTAAGATAACCCCATAGGAAAAAGTCCATAGGGGTTAAATCAGGAGTGCGTGGAGGCCAATTTATGTCACCTCTCCTGGAGATCAATTTTCTCGTTTCAGAGACGTATTGGACGTGTGTGACGTTGCTCCGTCCTGCTGGAACCATGGTCTTTGGATATATCCAGGAAAGTTTTGCAGTTCAGGCGCCAAGAAGTCGTCTAACATCTCCACGTAACGCTCTGAATTCACTGTAACTGCACGCCCCCTTTCGTCTTCAAAAAAGTAAGGTCCGATAATTCCTCGCGCCGACATCGCAGCCCATACGGTCACTTTAGGCGAATGAAGGGGTTTCTGATGTTTGCGTTTGGATTCATTGCACTCCAGTAGCGTGAAACATGAAAATGAGCTTCATCCGAAAACAAGATGTTGGTAAACGTTGAAAAGCGCTCAATCGCCTGATTTACGAAGTCAAGCCTCTGACTAGCATCTTGGGGTTTTAATTCTTGCACCAATTGAATTTTGTAGGGGTGCAGCTTTAGGTCTTTGTGCAAAATGCGGTTTAATGATGATTTATGCACATTTAAAGCACTTGCGCGCTTCCGAATTGAAAGGTTCGGGCCGTCACGAACAGACTGATTAACACTCTCCACGTTTTCTACCGTTCTTGATGACCTTGGTCAGCCGGATTTTGGTTTTTTCAGCGTTGTACCGGTCTCTTCAAACTTTTTGACCCATTTTCGAATAAGAGGAATGCTTGGTGCATCATTTAAATTTCGAAAACCTCGAACACTACAGAACCTTCCACGCGCTACAGTCGCCGAATCACCGTTTTTGTAAAACTCTCGCACGCACAACGCACGGTCTGCTCCCGAGAAATGCTCCATAGCGACTGAATTCCCAAGAGCCAGGCTACCGATTGACATAGCCCCCGCGCCCCTCGGACTCGTTACGTTCACACAGTAAGCTAAATAAATATAAACTTTCTTTTGAGACACCTTGTAGATATCTTTGTGAACGTAGTAAACGATAGTTTAGTTAGTTTGTATTTCTACTCCACTTAGGCAAGTATCGTTTGCAAATACAACAGTTTCAATTTAAGGGTGATTAATACGGGTTTCATTAATACAGGGTTTACTACAAAGTTTTTAAACTGTTGGAGTAGGAGTATTCTATTGTATGTTTCGGTTGATTGTTTAAAAAAGGGCTCTTTGAACTTTTCTGTACGTGAATGCGAAATTTCGAAATGATCGCTTCAGTACGTATCTGATTAAAAAGTTTGTATTTAAATCTCTCAGATTATAAGCTGATGAGATAGGATACAAGAGTAAAAAATAAGAAAAAAAATCAAGAATATAGCTGGAAATGAAAAGACAGGAGTGATTTTTCTTCTAGTTTTTAAACGAGCTATGTCTAAACGAACAGAATATCCTCTAGGGATAATAGATCGATCTCAAAAAACACTCAATATACTGTAGACCATCCGTGTGACAGATTAAGAGTACGTATTGTCACCACCCCTATTCGTGAGGGGGTGACGTAATACCCGACTAAGGGAGCAAACTACGCAGAACAACAGCACTGCAAAGAGAAGGAAAACTTGACACAAACCCTATACGAACCTGTCTGGCCAGCGTGGTATAGTAGGCCAAAACCTCCTTGCTAAGGAGAGGTGTATATCCAGCAGTGGACTATTAAAGACTGTTGATGATGATGATGACTGTAGACCATACTTTTACTAGACTAGACTCTCAAAGAATGTGACAGATTTATTCACGGCAACTGCAGTTTAACATTGCAATAAAAAAAAAACATTTAAAATCAGATTTAAATTCTACTGGATGCGTGTATTGTCATATAAATTTATAAAGTATTTGTATCTACATAATGTTTAAAAACGACGAATTCCTTTAAAAAATTTATAATTATGAAAATTTATTAATTAATTTTGTTTTATATTTTTTTATCACATATTAGTAAGTAGAGCCTATATCGCTGATTAAAGAACTAAAACGCTAATTTGATATTATACCAACGACAACAGTTGAACCGTAGTCCTAAGTGCACATCACCTCACCTGCTGGGAATATCATCCATCTCATTTGAATTGCCATAACAGAAGTACTTTAAGTCTAATCTATCACACGCGTCATGTCAAAATAACTTTACCAATATAATATTTCTACTAAAACATATTTCAATTCATTTCTCCCCTTTTATCGAGTATTGATATCGTAACGCAATAAGATGTACGAAATAAGTTGGTATTTACGAATCTTATTTGGCAAAATTGGCTGGTTAAGAGATAAAACAGAATTTCTCGCTATAAAACAATTGGAAAATTTTTTTTACACGAGACGACACGAGTTACGATTTACTCGTATTTTTTTTTTTTTTTATGGTGTGGTGGAAAACAAGCAGATTGGTCACCAGATGGTGAATGACTACCTCCGCCCAAGAGTCACACGTGCTTTGCCACCTTTTGACCTCCTAGTGCCGGTTTTCAGTGAAGCCGTTGTATTACCTACTCAGTCACTCAGTAAAAAGCAACGAAATAATGGGCTGTTCCACTAGTCATTACCAGCTGTCCCTCCTTTTGAGAGTGCAGAAGCGTGACTCTTATGGTATGGAATTAATGCGTCGTAAGTAGTCGTTATACGAGCACCAAGAATGTCATCATCATCAACAGCCTCTAATGGTCCACTGTTGGACCTACCTGGCCTCTCCTTAGAAAGGAGGTTTTGGCCTACTATACCACGCTTGGGTTTGTTTCAAGTTTTCCTTCTCTTTGCAGTGCCGTTGTCCTCCGTAGTTTGCTCCCTTGAATGTATTGTATAAATATTTTACTCCTGTGTGTTACAATGACATACAATCTTACAAGCAAAAATAAAATCAATGAGTTGTTTTCAGCCAAACGTTTTCAAATTTGGTCAATGATTGTTATTGGAGGAAGGTCACACTGTTCTCCAAGTTTTTTAAATCAGTTTGTGTAAAATAATATAGCACTTAAATGACGACAGTTAAATTTTACTGATGAAATTAGACTCAATACGACTGATTGACGACGACTCAACGACTTACTGTATAATACTAAGTCGTATACTGTAAAAAGATTCAATCTACTTCCGGGACACATCGTCGAATATTCAGAAAAACAACGGATTCGCTTTGTTTACAACTTCAAAATAAAATTCATGGCATACATCCTGCGATTTGGAACAACCCAAAGTTGTTTCTCGATCAAGGAATGAATTATTAAAATTCTTTTTCTGAGCATTTTTTCCCAAGCTAGGTTGGGGTCAGCTTTAAGTCTGTTACGATATGGTTGAACATCGATTTTTTACGTAGAGCGACTGACATCAGACCTCCATAACCCAAGCACTAGGCGATATCGAAGTTCTGTATAAAGTTGTCGAACTTTTAAGGGCTCTGCCTACCCATAATAATAACACAGACCGAGATGACCGGAACCGACGGCTTGACGTGCTCTCCAAGGCACGAAGAATTCTGTTAAATCGAAACTTTTATTGTATAGGAGACAATTTGTAGTGAATAGAATTAATAATAATATATCTCATACATCTGACACACGGCCGTCTGATCCCAAACTAGACAGAGCCTGTACTATGGTAATCAGACAGCTGATAAACATACTTATAAATTTTTAATAAATACATATTATGAATAAATTTAGGAATGAGTATATACGAGGGAGTCTGAAAGTAGCGCCACTGGATGAAAAGTTAAGAAGTAATAGGTTATCTTGGTATGGACATGTCATGCGGAGGGATGAGGAAAATGTGAAAGAAAGTTTTAGGTATGGGACTTGAAGGGTACAAGAGAAGAGGCAGGCCGAAGAAAAGGTGGATGGACTGCGTGAGGGAGGATATGGCTAGGAAGGGAGTAAACAGTGAGATGACGCATGACAGAGTAGAATGGAAAAATCATACATACTGCGCCGACCCCAAATAAAATTGGGAAAAGGGTAGGCAGATGATGATGACATATTATGGATAAATTCTACCCAGACAGAACAAATGACCGTGTTCATCACACAATATTTGTCCTGGGTGGGAATCGAAATTCCGGTTTAGCACTCAGGGTCACCAACAAGAAGACCAACAGGCCCGTAGAATTGTACTATCCTATCTACTCGTATGTAGTAATTTTTGAAATTATTTTATTTCCAAGTCTACCATTTGAATATTAAAATTCTACATTTAGATTTGTTATCTCTCATATGCCAATAGTAACCGCAATCTGTGTGCAATACAGCGAGAAAATCCGTCTAGTACAAGTGCATCAACTTGTTGTGAAATGTTTTCACCTGTTGTAATTTAATATTTAAATACTCAAGATTATAGTTTGTAAATATATTTCGTAAAAAGTATTTTTTGTTTTCTTTTCTACTTGAGATTTTTGAAATGAAATTTTTTACCGTTTAATGAATAGTTTTATCTTTATAACTTCTTAATTTTTTTAGACAACAGGTTCGCTATACTAATATCTTTCTCTTAAGAGTCCATTTAAGGTGTGGATTTCTTGTTGAAAAGATAAATATCCGTCTGTTTAAATATTTGGAATTTTCTAGTATAGGATAATAATAAGAACTCAAAATCAGCAGCATTTGACCGGATGGCGTAGTGGTTTGTGTAACGGACTGCTATTCCAAAGGTCGCGGGTTCAATTACCGCTTAACTCAAAAAATTGTGTGCATGAACATGTAATGTTTGATTTAGTCTGGGTGTTTCTATGTATAATAAGTATGTATTTATAAAAAAAAAGTATATATGTATTTATATCATATTATTATGTCTAGTAACCATAGTACAAGCTCTGCTAAGTTTGGGACTAGATGGTGTTGTGTGAGTGTGGTAGAATATTATTATATTATGATTAATGTCTGAGGATAGAATACCTCTGAGTGTTAAACTAGCAGCAACCCACATTTTAAAATATCATAATATTCTACTATTAGCATATTCATAATATAAGTGATTTCGATTTCTTTCTTTAGATTAAAAGCGATACAGTACGCTAAAGCCACTTCATATTTTTAAAGTATTAACTAAGTGAGTGGAACAACAGAAATAAGCGCTCATCTTCAAAGTAAATCTCTGACAGTGACGGACTTAAATGTCAGGGACCTAAATGTTGACATTTCTACTTAATAGGAGACAATGAATCAACAAGATCTGGTAAAAGCGTGTTGGCATCTGATCTCAAACTACAGGCAGTTGAAACACGAAACTAATGAACAATTGGAACGATGCCAAATCTATCTCAGTTATCGCTTTGGGAAATGTTTGTTGATGTTCTGTTTGTAGTGTAGAATTTCGGCAAGTCTATAGTATGTAGATTACTATATATATTAAATTTGTTTCTATCCGTGTGGTGACGGATTAAGAATACGGAGTGTCACTACCCAATTCGTCCCATGGGGGTCGTAAGAGCCGATTAAGGGAGCAGACTACGCAAGACAACAACACTGCAAACAGAAATAAAACTTGACACAAATCCTATACCAATCCGTCTGGCCAGCGTGTTATATCAGGCCAAAACCTCCTTTCTCAGGACAGGTCTTTGTCCAGCAGTAGACTATTAAAGGCTTTTGATGTGTGTGATGTGTAATCCACAATACTCAAATCCTATTCCTAAAACGTGAGCTATACCTATGTGGTTTCCTGTAAGAGGTATTAGATCCTCTGACTACAGCAGCAGAAGTAGAGGTACAACCACCAGTTTCATGATCTAAAAACAACAAATAACTAGTTAGGTTATAAAAGAACAACATAATTACATGTGTTGATAAACCTTTTAGATTACTGAATCAGATTATTTCAATATGAATTAAGCACGCACTTGCGTTATTACGTAAACCTGAGATTGAACTTGACTTCAAGAAACCTTATTTAACTTTTACAGCGATTAATCCTTTAGCGAAGAGGTGTAATTGTAGTCTGAAAATGATCAAAGGAATAGCTTGAGTTTACTAAGCTCAAAAGTGTAAACCCTACAAATTACTTCTCTGTGGATTATAGGGTCGTGGGGCTTTCGGATATTATAATATAGATACAATAATTATGTTTCAGTAGTAATTAATGAGGACCGCTAATAAAAAAAAAACAGTTTATATCTTGGAAAAAAACGATTTAAAAAAATATGAAGTTATACAGATAAAACTATTTAAAAAACGGTAAAATATTTATTTTATTTAAAAAATCTCAAGAAGAAAAGAAAACAAAAAATACTTATCACGAAATATATTTACAAAATATAATCTTGAGTATTTAAATATTAAATTACAACAGGTGAAAACATTTCCATTATAGAAGGCGGCCATCTAGAAATAAAAGAAATATTTTACCTATATTCCCAAAACATTTGTTTTTTTCTTTATGCTATTCAAAAATAATTATTTTATCTATAGGGGAATTCGAGACCACAACCTCCGTCCTCTAAAAGCGCAGGCCTGGGAGTGGTAGGTAAGGCCATCTGTCACCCTAGCAGAAGCAGACCGGGGTGGTGGCGAGACGTAGATGGACCGAGGTACGTCGGGGTATCAAGGATTTCAGGGTTCAGGGTGTAGAAGCATCCTTACTATATCATTTATAGTAAGGTAGTATACACAAAAAGTTGCTAATCCGTAAGTAAAATTACTACTTCTAGTATCGTATGTTAATGTACGTACGGTATTCAAGGATACTTACAACAGTAGAAGTCAATGTAAAATACCCGAACAATACAATCAATTCAAGTAGCTATTTCCGGGCTCCGTTAACCGTAATTTTGGTATTGATTTTATGTTCACAAAGGCCCTTGCGTGTGAATATCAATAAAAACTTAGTCGTGCATAACACGTAAATTTATATTTCGGTATAAAATGCTCTGGGAGTACTATAAATTCTTTATGACTACAGCCAAAAGAGGTAATTAATCGTGTGAACGCGGCTGATAACATTCCCGCGAATTTACATTTTATTTGACAGCACGGTATGTATTTCATTTATTCAAATTTTAGGGTAAATGTGTCTCGGTAGGCGTGAAATGTCGTGCGGTGTTCCGCAGGGGTCGGTGTTAGAGCCACTCTTGTGGAACATCGGCTACGACTGGGTGCTTCGTGGTGCCTTCTTGGATGGTGTCGCCGTCGTGTGCTACGTGGACGACACACTCGTGACGGCGCGCGACAAGACGCACCACGAGGCAACCGTTTCGTTATTGCGGCGGTAAGATCCATTATGGAGGATTGGCTCGAGAGGCATCACGGAACCCTCTCATACCGGCTGACGCAGGTGCTCATTGGGAAAGGATGCTTCGGGGATCACCTATGTCTGATCCGCAAGGAGCCAAGCGCTTGAGTGCTACCAATGCGATAGCCGGACCGTGGTCAAGGCACTCCACACGCTGGCAGAATGCCCGTCGTGCGTGGAGCAGAGGCGTGGCCTCGTGGTGGCCATCGGGGTGGGGTTTCTCTCGCTCGGTAACATGATTGCAGCCATGGTGCGGAGCGAGAGTGCTTAGAACTCCACCGTCTCCTTCTGTGAGCAAGTTACGCTTGCGGAGGAGGTGGCGGAGCAGTACCGGGATAGGTTTAGAACTCTCCCGGCCCGCTAGGCTCGGGCATGGGTCAGGTACCGTAGGCGACTCAGGCGCCGGAGGTCGCAGAACGACCTCCGTCCTCCATAAACGCAGGCCTGGGCATGACAGGTGAGGCCATCTGTCACCCTAGCAAAAGCAGGCTGGGGAGCGTGTTCGCCCTTTCGACAGCACAAAGGGAACACGGGGGTTCCCACACAGGAGGGGTCGTCTACCCCCCGTAGATGGCCCGAGGTACGTCGGGGTACCAGGGATTTCCTTTTAGGGTACACCTGGGTCCCTGGCTACTTTTACCCGATTCGGCGAGCGGTTTTTAATAGTTTGAGTCCGACATAGCCACCCGGGGCTGGTAGCCAAAAAGTAAAGTAGTAAAAAAGAAGTACTTACCAGAGCGAGTTGTTCATTCCACAACGCCCAGTGATTTCAAAGTAATACTGTCACAAGCTAAGAAGATTAAGTGCCATAAGGAATAAAAAATGATCACTACATATTGCAGAATACATTGAAGAGAGATTTTCCTTTGTAGAAAGCTTTTCCTATAAATAATGAGTATGAAAAATGTTTTAAAGTAAGCAATACTTAGAAAATTCACACAATAGAGATAGAACTCATTATGTTGGCTTTAAGTTAAACTTGGTACTGAAAAATGCAAGCAATTTAAGTTCGAAATAGCGCAAAAGGGATTTGCTTCGATAGAGCATTAAATATATTTTATTATCAGTCTCCAGTGGACAATACAGAGCATTTTGATTGAGTAGTGCAGGAAAAGTTTCACTTGAAGTTAACAAAATCAATATTTTGTTTTGTATGTATAAGTCATAGGCGTACATGCGTGTTTGTGTGCGGCCATGTGTGTATCGGTGTTTGTAAGTGCGTGCGTGCTAATGTTTGCCACAAGCACACATGTGGACATGTGTGCCAACATATATAACATTATCTAAGCTACATGTGTAAAATAAATAATTTCTTTATCCTTATAATGAAAAGTGGTAATTTTTAACCTACGACGGAAAACCAGAAGTGTTATAAGTTTAACCTCTGTATCAGTGTAAGTCTGACTGTGGCATCATAGCTTCCGAACGGATGGACCAATTTCAATGCGGACTTTTTGTTCGAAAGCCAATGTGTTGAAGATCATCAGCTAACTTCCAAGGTGTTAAAGGGATGTCACTAAAATCCACTGGTCCGATTGATCTGAAATTTGGTATATTGTTACTTTGATGGTATTTCCACAACATGGTAACCTGGAACTTGCTACTGTATCAAGTAGTCTGCGGGATAGCCAACTCCTCAGAAAATTACAGCATCTATACCATGTTTGGGCTTATTAGAACATTCTCAATGAGCAGTTGTTGTTTTTTTTTGTGTTGGGGTTTTTTTAATGATGCCACCATGAACCAAATCTGCCACTATACACATATATGTAATATAGTGGCAGATTTGGTTTACAGAATGAACCGATATTACGTATTGAAATACATTACGTCTTCCATGATATCTACACACGGCACATCTAAAACTCTACATTTTAGCACAGGGTTGCTACTTGTATTCAATTTATATTTTATGTAATTAGTATCCTATATTTTGCTTTAAAAGTATTTTTACAGTTGAGAAAATTTGTTAGATGAAGCTGTCGTGTATTTTAGGAATAAAAATATATTTTCTTTCTTTCTTTCTTCTATTGGAACGTTTACAAAACTCTTAACATATAATATAAACTTACAAAGCCACTTTAAAACTCAGGATGAAGTAAAACCAGGTCATTCTAATACTACAATACTGCTGAAGTTCAAAAATATTTCAAGATAAATTCGGGTACTTTAATTTGATTTATTGAATACTTTTGGCATTCGATAATAAATATTTCCAAACTATGTTACACTTTAAAGTCCATTCTTGAAAAGGGAGTAATTTTCAAACTGTATTTCGAAGCAACCTACATCCTCGAGGAATAAACACCCAATATTGTTTAAGACCTACGATAGTTTAAGAAAATTGATGCACTGGTAACTGTTACTTCTGCTTTTCAATGCGCATTTCAGTTTACTTAACTGTAACAAAAATCATACAATACATACATATACAAATAGTATTGGTTAAATGCATTTGCCTGCACGGATGGCGTAGTGGTTTATGCAGTCGTCACGCTGCTTACTACTACGCTGAGTACTGTGGGTCCGATCCCCACATGGGATGACATTTTGAGTGATTTACAAATTGAGTCTGGGTGTTCTTTTTGTCCGTTTCATTTACGTTTGTAAAGTCCCCCGCGACACTGGATTTATTCCTAGTGTGCGAGTTGTCTTTAAAAAAAATGGACTGAAATTCAATGACAATTACCGGTAATTTAGTAATTTACGTAAAAAAATTATATAAATGACGAACTCCTTTGCCGATTCATAACCCATAATTTGAATTTTTTAACACTATAGAAAGAATTACTCGAATAAAACCTGTTCCCAATTTAGCTGGACGAGAACGTTAGGCTTTTAACGATTAGCTGTAACCTGATCTTTATCAACTGTGAAAGGTTTTGTAGACACGCAACGTAGTCGACAAAATTCATGTTTTTGATCGTTCTAACTTACATAACTTGCTGTAGTTTGGTACTGACAAGCTAACAATATATACGGACATGCTCAACCATGTTTATGACTTAGGTACAATCTTTAGGTAGGTAAGTACATACCTTTAAATTGCCTGACGTCACAAGTGACCACAAACCAGACCTATTTTACTTATTATTATTTTACGTTGTGCAACGTGTACCCAATATTGAGACGGGCCTCTCCTCGATTCGTCGAGGTAAACTTTATGATTATAGGGGTCGTAAATCAGTCATAATTCTCAAGGACAAGGCCCGGTATCTTGATGATGTAGTGATAGTTTAAGAGCATACTTAAGACCAAATTACAGACACTATTTACATGTCATGAAATAGTTTAAACACAGTACGGCTCTCAAAGTTTTGAACTACAGAGTATCTTTTAATTTTTATACTATTAACAAAAATAATGTCCGTGTGGTGAAAGATTAAGAATACGGAGTGTCATGACCCCTATTCATCCGGTGTGGGTGTCGTAAATATAAAGCAAATATTACCACTGCAAATATAAAGAAAACTTGAAACAAACCCGTGTGCCTGCCTCAGTAGCGCAGCGCAGTGGTAGCGTATGCGATTGCTGTGCTGAGGTCTTTGTGGATCGATGCCCGGGTCGGATCAAATATTTGTATGATCTGCAAATATCTGTTTCGGAGTTTGGGTGTTTTCTATGTAAGTATTTACAAAAAAAGTAAGTTCAATCAGTAAATCCAGCTTTTATAGAAGCAGCTTTGCTTAGTTTGTAACTCGATGCCATTGTGTGTCAGATGTTAGAAATATTATTATTATTAATAATTATTCCAAACCATCTGGCTAACGTGGTATAGTATAGTAGGCCAAAGTAGGCCGTGGTATAGTATAGGGACTATTAAAGATGATGATGACCCTATACTAGATCGGATGATGATATTAAGTAAATCGCAGGAATAAACTGGATACCAACAGCAGAAAGTAGAGACACTGTTGATGTGTGTGGGTTCCGTACCTCAAAGGAAAAAACGGTACCCTTATAGGATCACTTTCTTGTTCGTACGTGTGTCTGTCTGTCAAGACCCTTTGGGAACGCGTGCCTCCACGCGTTCCCAAAGGGTCTTGACAGTCTTGACAGTCAGTCTTGTATCGAGTTGAAATTAAAACCATGTACTCATATCTATGGTGCTTCAAGCTGTAAAATAATCAAACTCCTAAGTTAACATAAAAAAAAGTACGGCCGTTAAAATGCCGCGAAAAACACTCGACAGTCTCAAGGGAATCAAAATTCATAGGGAACGGTTGACCTTTAACTCTGAAATTTAGAAAATAACACCGTCTTATACTACAAGTACAGGGAAAATCGTATAACTAAACATTTGTAGATAAATCATAAGAATATAGTCTTTATTTAAAGTACGTAATCAATCATCAAGGTACAATTTCTCTTATAAAACTCAACAATATAAGTAATTATAGACTTTGAAAACAGAATTTCGGGCAAAGCTCGGAACAAACTGCGAGATTTGATTCCTGAACTGTTTATAATATGTACCTACAAATATGTACGGGACCCTCAGTGGGCGAGTCCGACTCGCACTTGTTCGGTTTTTTGGTATAACATGCTAACTTTTGCACGTCCCCTTGCCTTAATGTTGATTCTGACAATCAATTTTGTCGTAAAAAAAAAGACCACCTACGCTATTCAGACAGCTAGCTATGATCAATCTCTATGCCTTTTATTCAGTTCTATTGAACCGTTCTTGCGTGATTTAGTCACAAACATCCATCCCTAAATTTTGCTTTCATAATGTTAATGACCTTTTGTGCTCTTTTGTGGTAAATATTTCATAAAAAAATAAAATATTTCATTTCGTTCCTACGTTTTTTTTATTACATTGTATAAAATATTGTACAATCTGAGCTTAGTTTGACGTCAATAAACAAGGAACTTTATTATACTACATGTAATAAAGTCCCAGAATGTTATAATTAATAATTAAAATTACCATTTACAAATTCATTTCATATATATATATATAGCTTATCAAGGTTCTTTTTTCTATGTTTGTTTAAAATTGTGAAGTGCAGGAGCTCTATACCTTACTGTAATACCTTTGGCTATTACATTAAGGTATAGGTAGGTATTACTAATGTACATACGTTTGGCTGGGACCCCACGATACAGGCTTGCCTAGTGTTTTATGCCTTATTAAGCACTATTGTAATTTATTTTCTTTGTGTTTCTATGCAAATATTTTTTTGTTTTTTTTTTCATGGAAAAAACTCGGCAAAAAGCATACAAAATATGCTTTTAGTGCTCCATCACTGGGTCTTATGACCGATATCTCAGGCTCTTTGGTCGCCTGGAGTAAAATAGACGGCACTATTTTACAGTCCTAATTTGGAGAAACGCGCGCGGAACACCATCGAGGCCCGCTTTTGCTATTACGACAGATAACTTTGTCTGGCAGTCATCAGGTCATAGCGACAGGAGATTTCTTACCAACTAGAACCTTTATGCTGATTGAGATGTACCTTAACTATTGGTAATAATTAACTATTAAATTCCGATAAGTATAACTGAACTGTACGTGTAATTAAATTTAACCTAGCCTCCAAGTCATGGCACTTGGTATTGGTTGTGGGCTCCGTTTTCCGCATTTAGACCTTACTTATGCTTCTTCACATTTAATCTGTAAAAACCTCAGTCCAATACCCCACTTATAATTGAGTGTCCTCGTATATTTGATCTTCAATAACCAAGTCATGATCAAAGCGAAACATTGTAACTTCAGATTTTTGTACATTCAAAGTGACTTCTTCATTACTTGAGAAACGCTGTGACCTTTATCGGTGACTCTTCAACCACTTAAATAGCCGTACATCGTGTCTTTCAGGTTAAAGGAAACTTACTTAAGATGAGGTTATCATTTCATTGCTGTGTTCTATCCCTTTTCGCCTTTATTCTTCTTACAGGTAAGACTTTTTTTGCATTTTAAACTCAAATTTATTGTATTTTGTATAGGTATTTAGGTATTTCCATGTTTATTTGCTTAAAATATTAAATACAAATTACACCATAGAGTGTTTCAACAAAGCTCTGTCCCGCTAAATATAAAATTTCACATTCAATAACAGTTGGGGTTTGACCTTAGATAAATAACTACATATTATAAAATTCCCTAAGACATAAAATTTTAAAAACAGATTATATAAATGTAAAATTGCTAAGCTACCAAAATATTTTATAATCTTACTTAATTACTAATCCAATGTTACTTTGAACTTACTTATCTAATATTAAAAATAAATATGAAGAGTACGAGAGTAGGAGAATTTGAACAAATGGGAGCTAGTATGTTTGTTACTTCTTTACGCCGAAATATTAATGATTTTGCCTTTTGATATAGCTGACGAACGAAATCATTAGAATACAATAAAGTATTTAAATAAGTTGATGAATTTCTTGCTAATTCTTGGTTAAGTAAGCAGAAAAAACGTTAAAATTACTTTTTTTAACAAGGAGATTAAATTATTAACATTTGTCCTAAATATTTTAGAATCAAATGAAACTCCAAAGGTTTATTTGGTTTTCCAAATAAGTCTCTCGCGATTTAATTAAAATAATTCTTGGTCCAGGGCAGGATTATGATCTCTTGATGGCTGCACGTAGTAAATGATATCGCGAATTTTTATTGTGTTTTAAAAACTGTTATTGCACATTGGTAGATGTTGTTTATCTGTCTAGGGGTTTTATGACGAAATGGCGTAGTATTTATCGATATAGAATGAATTTAACTAACAATACCATTTATTATTTTAGATGGAATAAAGTTCCGATGTGATTACACATACAGCTCAGAAATTAAGGGATGGCAGAAACACCATAAAGTGCCAGCAACATGGAACGATGCTCGTTTGATGTGTGCAATTGAAGGTACCAATTGAATCATAATATCACATCAAAACCATTTAATAGTCCACTGCTGCTAGTTTGTTTTGTATTTCTTGTTAAGCAATAAATTTTTAATGATGTTTATTTAGAAAAATTAATCTAGTTAACTACTGCTATAGTTTTATCTACCGCCAGCAAGTCTACTTTAATAAATGCGTTTTCCATCTGTGGTGGGAGAAGTATATTCTCCAATGTACTTTCCTTCTTTTTTTAATCTCCATCCTCTGGTTTTCCCCCAACAGGTGGTATTCTAGCTTCTCCTTCGACAGCGGAGCTCAGTACATTTATGGTTGGATTAGCTAATACAAGTGAGATTTTAACCGGACTGCGAGCGACTTTCTCAAGAGGAAGTTATTATACCATTGACGGTACGTAAGCCATATACAGGATAGCATTAATTGTACTTCGAAACTGAGAAAAAGCCATCTTATTCATATTAGTAGCAGGAAGCAGTTATTAGCATCTGTAACTTTAGCTGCAAATTTTGTATTTTTGAATTGGCAACTTAGTGATACATAAAACACCTTAAAATTCATGTATAAATATAGATTAATAGGATTTATGTATGATTAATATTTCATAGATTAAGACCAAAATTTATTTCTCTAATTTCTATATAGCTATCACCAGTTCAAAATGAATCCAGTCTATCGAAAGGTTGCCTGGAAGAAATTGCACTAAGCGATAAGGCCGCCCTTTGTACATTACATCTGATGTTAATTACTTTACAATGTCTGTAAAACCCAGGTGTACAAATAAACCCGGGGTGGCGGCGAGCGCGTTGCGAAGCGCGCTCGCTTCCAGGGAGCACAGGGAACATGGGGTTCCCACACGGGGGGGGGGGGGGGGTCGTCTACTCATCTGTAGATGATCCGAGGTATGTCGGGGCACCAGGGACTTCCTTTCTAGGGTATACCTGGTTCCCCGGCTATTAGTACCCGAGACGGCGTGCGGTTTTAGTCGGTTCGAGTCCGACATGCCACCGATAGGTAGTATCCGAGGGGATTTCCGCACGGAAAAAAAGGTGTACAAAAGCATTTATCTATCTATCTATCATATTTCATAGAATATCTTTAGTTCAATCCAAAACCCTGTACAAACGGGAATAGAGATTTCTTAGACTTGCTTAAGTGGAAAAAAAAAACAATAAAAAATACTTATCTTGCTAGACGGTCATCATTATTTGTATTTCAAAAAACATCTTAGTTTAAAAATAATAACAAAGATTGATTTTTCAGGAATACCACTTGATCAGATTATTCAAGACCAAA
This sequence comes from Arctia plantaginis, assembly GCA_902825455.1. Lineage (NCBI taxonomy): Eukaryota > Metazoa > Arthropoda > Insecta > Lepidoptera > Erebidae > Arctia > Arctia plantaginis. The sequence goes on from CADEBD010000553.1 coordinate 1,671,846, forward strand.
CTTTATTGCAGCTTGATAACAAAAATAACAAAGAAAATTGTCTAGCCTTGCAAACTGAAGGTAAATTTATTGATGTAGATTGTGATGAACCTCGTCCTTATGTATGCTTCAGAGCTAAAACCGAGGAGGAAAGTGAAGTTGATGAGTGTGGAACTCCGGATCCAGGTAAATATAATAATATATATAATTCACCTTTTAGCTGAAGTAGACTACTTGGGCTCTTAAAATAAATAGTTCTTCGACTAACCACAGTATTACAAATATTTATATTTATAGACTACCGATTTCAATAAAAGTGTAGATTTTCTGTTCTGAATATTTTTTGTACATAGGTGTAATACCCGATTTCTTTGCCAATAATGCTTCAGATGGTTGTTATTGGGTATGAATGAATTTTACTAACTGAAAAAAAACCTTCAATAAAAATATAATGTTTGTAAACGTTATCTTTAATTTATTTACTTTTAGTTGTACTACTAAATTTAGAGCCAAAATTTGCCTATTTTAACATTTTCATTTACGAATTATTTATTGTTCAAGAGGAAAGCTGATTATTAGCAGGCTACTTTTCTCAAATATTATTTCAATTTTAATGGTATTTATTATAATACTATAATTACTGTTGTGGAGGAACGGGTGTCATGTCCCTCCAACACAAAGGGAGGATCCTCCGACCAGGCGAGGTGATCATGCCTGGCGGGCCGCGGCCCAACGGTTGATGTTGGGCAGTTGTATAATATATGCTAATCAGCCAGAGAATTGTTCATACCGCGATACAGGATTAGCAATTCTTATTTAGTAGTTACTCCATAGTTCGGTGTGTCTTCATTAGATGGCGCTGTAGTATGTTTCTGTTTCTTTGTATGTGGGAGTCACCACAACTGTAATAAACTATATGATTATTTTGCAGAATACAGCTACGATAAACGGACAAAAAAATGTTATAAACTCCATACAGTTCCACGAAATTACCATCGAGCTCACTTTACCTGCAGCGCTGAAGGCGGTCACCTGGCAATCATAAACAGTGATCAAGAAGCCACTGTTCTTCGCGAGCTTTTTGCTAAATACCCACCAGCTAGAATTGTTGGAAACTTCTGGAAAGATGTAGCATTCGTTGGGTTTCACAACTGGGGTGAGGGTGGTGATTGGAGAACTATTCATGGTAAATAATAATTAATGATTAACGAATACAAGTACACCACCCATATAGAATACAGAATGTCACCACCCCTATTCATCCCGTGGGTGTCGTAAGAGCCGACTAAGGGAGTAAACTACACAGGACAACAGCACTGCAGAGAGAAGGAAAACTTGACACAATCCCGATACCAACACGTCTGGCCAGCGTGGTATAGTAGGCCAAAACCTCTTTTCTAAGGAGAGGCTTATGTCCAGCAGTGGACTATTAAAGGCTGTTGATGTGTGATGAATACAAGTAACAAATTTCTGAAATTCTTGTAGTGTGTATTTAGTTTTTTAGTGGATATTATTATATGTGTGAACTTAGGCTCTTTCGGCTTCTGGAGTACCTACTAGTTTATCAGTTGCTTAAAACTGAAATCGTACCTTAAAATCTATCTATCATTATTTTGAGTGTTGTGATAAATGATGGAGAGAATAATGTATTAATAAGATTTAGACAATTATAACAATATTTAAGAAATGTGACGAATGAAAATTTTAATCGTTCGTGATTGAATCCGACGTGACGTGTGACGACCGGATGGCGTAGTGGTTTGTGTACCGGACTGCTGTTCCAAAGATCGCGGGTTCGATTCCCGCTCAAGTCAAACATTTGTGTGCATGAACATTTAATGTTTGATTTGGTCTGGGTGTTTCATTGTATAATAAGTATGTATTTACAAAAAAAAAGTATAAATGTATTAATATCAGTTGGTTAGTAGCCATAGCCATAGGTCTGCTTAGTTTGGGACTAAATGTCGTTTTGTGAATGTGGTAGAATATTTAAAAAAAAACTACATACATTTGTTATACATTTTTATATGTCACCAGGTCAAACCCTCAATGAAGCTGGATATGCCAGATTTTCGCCTGGAGAACCTAACAATTCAACCACAGGAGAATATTGTGGGGCAATTTATCGCACGGCTTATCTAAATGATCTGTGGTGTGAAAATGAATACGCATTTATTTGTGAGAAAAGCAAGAACTATCCCAGCGTTTGCGACAGTACTGGCTGAAACTAATTTTGGAAAAGTAATTTGAATTATATAAAAAATACTGGAATTGTAAATAAGACAAATATATGCTATCGATATTTATTATTGCAACAAAATATTTAATGTCTTTCTTTTATAACTAAGTTGTTAAGTTTTTGTAGTAAATCTAAAGGTGCATTCCAGTAAAAAGTTTAGAAGATAATGTTTTACTGACATTTAAACATTCACGTTCCATAATTAATAAATACACCTTAGAAATTGCGTCTGCATTTGCCCGTTATTAGACAAAAAACTTACACTAAACGTATAACACAACCGCAGCTCTGTAGATAAAACATCGGAAATCATCTGTTCTTGCGTAAAGTGTTTTGTAGTAGTTGTATAGTGCACAGAGCAGAACTCCTTGACGGGCCTGTTGGTCTAGTGGGTAGTGGCCCTGACTGCTAAGCCAGAAATTCGATTCCAACCCAGGACAAATATTGTGTGATGAGCACGGTCATTTGTTCTGGTCTGGGTGTAATTTATCTTTAATATGTGTGTATTTAAAAAAATATAAATATGTTTATCAGCAGTCTGGTTACCATAGCACAGGCTCTGCCTAGTTTGGATCAGACGGCCGTATGTGAGGCACATTATTATTATAAAAATAGAGTTTACCTTTAAAAAACAGGTTGTTCGCCATAATATCATGAGAACCTTTAATCGTTTGTGGTAATACTACCTTTCTCTGTGTAAGCTTTGTCATATTGATACAGAATTGATTTTGTTTTGCATAAAAAAAACACATCGATGAAAACCATAAATACGTATAAAAAACATGTGCTACGCCAGGCAGGAAAAGTAAAATGCCTAAATGTATTGTGGCGACTACCACATACAAAGAAACAGAAACATACTACAGCGCCATCAAATGAAAACACACCGAACTACGGAGTAACTACTAAAAAATAAGAATTGCTAATCCTGTATCGCGATATAAAGAATTCCCTCGCCGATTAGCATATATACAATATCTCAACATCAACCGTTGGGCCGCGGCCCGCCAGGCAAGATCACCTCGCCTGGTCGGAGGATCCTCCCTTTGTGTTGGAGGGACATGACACCCGTTCCTCCACAGTATTATTATTATTACCTGGTAACATTGCAGAGTTATCGCAGTATTCTAAAAAAAACTACTATATACTACTATTGTAACTGTAACTCAAAAAATCTCCTACGGGGTATACGAGTATATATTATTTATTTATTTATTTATTTATTTATTTATTTTCTTTAAAAACAACTATTTTTACAGGCTTAGCCCAATGCAATAGTGTTATACCACCTACTTATTTATTATAAGAAATAATTCTTAATGCTGTTATTGTGAATTCACTCAATTATTATACTCGTATACCCCGTAGGAGATATCCCCGATCGACGCCGCGCCCGTAAAGCCCTATTCCGGAGTAGCTGCGGGCTTCCCACGCCTTTCGGCCCAATCCTTACAATACGTTGCGTCCCGATCGAATTTTTGCGACCAGGCCGCCGTCCTATCGCCTACCGCGGCAGTTAATCTCCCTCCGGCAGCCTGCGGCCCCGTCGACGGCTGGTATCGCCGCAGACGTCCTCTAAGCTCGGGATCGGCCCCTAAAACTGAAATAATGCTTGTAATTTATTTCCAGAGAAATTTCAATTTTAGGTACTACAAGTTATGCTGCCCAAATATGAAAGTTAAAATATCTAAAAAGTAAAACCCAAAATTGGTCGCAGTATTAAGTTTTCCTGGAATAGAAAGCGCGAGTTCCTTTGGAAATATACAAAATGGAACACAATGCACGGACAAAAACAAAACAGAAAAAATTAAGAAGAAAACTTGTCAACTGTAAAACATAAAAGAACATCAAGTTGCATCTGATAATACCCGGAGTCCTTTTCCTTACTTTTACAAAGGCATTTTTTTATATTTCTACTCAAGTCATATTTCGACAGATACCTAAGCCTTAAATGGGAAGGACTGCCCTTAGGTCTTTTTTTATTAGATTTCCCAGCCAGCGAAACCCAGTCTGTAGTAGAGCACCCCTTGTACCCAAACCTGAAAGAATATATAATCCACACACCACCTGCTTTTGCTTAGTATAGTCCAGACCATATTCCCTACTAATGTGAAATATGCAAAACGTATCATATATATGATAATATATGATAATATATGATTCGATGAAAGCAAATACGCTACTTCGTACCGCTACACCGTACCGCGGTTTAAAACGATAATGATTTTTTTTTCCTTATTAAATACACATATTAAGCACATATGTTTTTTTTAAATGGAAGAGGGGGCAAACGAGCAGACGAGTTACCTGATGGAAAGCGACTACCGCCGCCCATGAACGCCTTCAACTCAGGAGTCACAAGCGCGTTGCCAGCCTTTGAGGAAGGAGCACGCTCTTTTCTTGAAGGTTTGAAGGTCGTATCATTAAATGTAAAATACATGGAAAAAAAACAATAAAGTAGATTCAAAACAAAATTTTATAGGAATAACAATGAACCTCAGGTAAAATAATACGCTAGAAATCTGAACACTACTGAAATGTCAGCTATAAAGTGCTGTGTTACAACATCCACGTACGTGTGTGAGCGCAGGTGTGTGCGTAACTCGCACACAACGTTCGAATTAAATTAAAATATCTAAACTGCACTCATCGTTTATGCTCGATACAGTTTTTATTTAATGAGCAAATCGAATGTTAAGGCGACGAATTGATAAACAATAATTCTAAAACCGGGCACAAGCGCCCCGCAACCCGCACACACGCCGCTAAGTAACGTGGATTGCGACTGCGAGCCGCGGTGGCGCGGAACAAAGACATCCTTGGAGTGTCTTTATATTTTTTTTATGATTTACCTATCAATTTTTTTTTTATTGCTTGTCTTTTGGTATCCGAGGGGATTTCCGCACAGGAAAAAGAAAGGGGTGGAACCTTCATAGTAAGTATTAAATTATATTAATTTATTAAATTATATTATATATAAATATTGTGTGTGTGTGTGTGTGTGTGTAATAAAACACATATTATGTATACAATATTTACTATCGTAATAAGAAGTAATTAAAAAAATTAAGAACAAAACAAATTAAAATTCTGAAAATGTAACAACATGGCTGAAATTTTCAATATAATTATCAGCCTCATATTCAGTGTTAGCCTCTGATTGTTCATAGCAAGTTGAATCAGTATTTTCCTTGTTATGGTTTTTTTGCGAAATAGTTGCATTTTCTAATTGTTCGTTGCAAGTATCGGGCACAGCCTTTTTATTGTTATGAACAATCACGTAATCCGGATCACGAATTGGCTTATTCCTGGTGTGCCTGGGGTCGACAAGTTCGGGAAGAAGACAGTCGTAATAGAATTTTAACAACTTTGGTTCCATCTCTTTTTTCCAGAATGCATCATCTTTTTCAATAACCTCAGTTTTTATTTTATTAAAGCCATACCATATACCCAACAAACAGCAATTTTTTTTCCAGATATGAAGTTGGCCTTGTATCTGAAAATACCAGTCGCATCTTTGGTTAATAACCACCTCACCATTTTCGTTTTTATAAAAATGCATTTTTTTATTTTGTATTGCGTCTTCTATGCCGTTTTTAAATGGTGCAATAGGACATTTGATTTCCACTATCATATCACTTGTGGTGATCCCACCAGGTGTAGCACCCAAAAAGGTTTTTTTTTATTTAATGCATTGAAGCTAGTTGCTCGAGTGCTATTTTTTCATATTTTTTTCCGTGACTAATAGATTGAAAATGGTCGATGCTGGGTTTGTAAAGCCAATTTTTTACTATATTTTGGCAAGAATTCGTCTGCTTTTTCTTTATAACCTTGCCAAAATTTGATGCGGTTAACATGTTGCGACGTAGTTCAAGCCATTCTGCAGATTTACTTTGTAGGATGGTCCTTTTTTCGATTTCTTTCCGTTCTTCATTCGTTTTTAATAAATTTTGTACAAAAGTCTTTTTTGCCTTTTCTAAAGTATCTTTGTCCAAGTCTGGTTTGTCGACTACTTCGCCATAATCCAAATTTAGCGTTCTTGGTACCAATGTACGATTTTTTCTCTAATGTTGAGTTTGGCCTTGAGTATTTTTTCATTTATTGCATTTTCATGCTTTTTTATGGACAATCTGGGGCTTGTCCCATAAACTTTTCGCTGAACAGTTGATAGTAATTTCCGGTATAATTAGTCCGGTAAGATCGCTTACACCAGCAGCCATCTACAATGACATCTACTAGCGGTATACCGTCTTTATTATATATATCATTGACTCTTCCTTCCTTTATTGCAGCTTATTTTTCTCTTTCGCCAGCCTTTTTCATCTCATCCCATGCAGTCTCTTCCCAGTCATCACAGATATCATTATGCATTTTATTGTATGTGAAATCAGATATATTGGGTAAACCTACTCCAGACAAAAATTGACTGAGCTGAACTCCAGCAACGGCGTCTTTGTTTACATCAGCCAATGACGATTTTATTTTATTTTTGTAACCACACAATGAACAAACATATGTAAATTCAGATTGCAAGCCTACGCGATATTCAGACTCTAATTTTAATGTGGCTAATCCACAATTAAACAAAGACTTGTGTTCGGAGAATTTTACAAGTTCTGTTACAAAATAGTTCACATCTATTATTCTATGGCCTATATCTTGCACCTCCCTGAAAAAAAAATATTAATTTGAAATACTTAATTTATTTTCATTATGTTATGATGGTTCAGTTCAGCATAGGTACGTAGGTAGGTAGGAAGGACGTGCCCGCACGCGCTAATAGCTAAGTGGAAATGTACTGTTATGTACTAAGTAATAAGTGTAGTAATATACACGTATACGAACACGTAAGAGTTTTATTCTAATAGTGGTGAGTCTAGTGCCACCTAAAACATTTCTCCGGCCTAATCTCCTATATACTTATCTATTGTGTTCTTATACATATAAACCGAGTACTTACTGGTGCCTCAGTAGGGCGTTCAACTGACATTTCTGTAGAAACGTTACGTTACGTTTGCTTATCTGAAAAAAAATAGGGCCTAGCACTTCAGAGATAACATATTTCGACTAATACGTCGGTTATGTATAAAGAACAAAATTGTTTAATATACTCACTATAGCTACAGGAATGCCTTCGTTATGTGAGATATAACTGTCATCAGTATCAGCAGATCTAAAATAAAAAAAAGTTATTTTAATTTTAACTGCAATGCCATTATAGAATTATATTGATTGTACCACATAATCAATATTGATAAATACATAGTAACAAAAACTTACGCGGGAAACACATTTTGCAACTCTGCATAATTCGGTAGTGTCGTTTTGATTTCTAGAAGATACAAGAAAAAGTGTTTCAGTGATAGATAATATAGCTTTTACAAAACGTTATATTATTGAAATAGGTTTAGGAATTTTTCATACGTACCCTAAAAAGCTAGCCGACATTTCTTGATTTTTATTGCAAGATGACGACTCCATTGTTTTGTTTTTTCCATTTTTATTCTAATAAAACCGCTAAATAAATTCAGTGTCAAGTGTGACAGACCCGTCGCTGACAATGGTCAAGAGGGGACTGAGCGTCTCAGCGGGGCGAGGATTGCATACGCACGTTAGCTTATAACTAAAGGACGTAAACGACAAAATGCTTTTTGTTATTTTAATTAGTTAGAAATGATAATTTGAGAAATTCCTTCTACAATTTTAAAGAGTATGTATAGACTCGTCTACAGAGAAAGTTAAGAGGCTTAAATCGGTCCCGTTTGCCCATAAAATGTAAATCTCTTTTTAAAAAGAGGTATGTTTGATATATTTTTCTCTGTTACAAAAGTTACCTAATCGTGTATTGAAAACTAACAAAATAAGGTTTTCATCATGAGCTATTCAGTTCACCAACTTATATTTTCATTCGTTTCGTAATTACTGACAAAAATTGAGATCACTGATGCCAAAATTTCCAATGCGTCCTCTTAATAGAGAAAATGGTGCTCAACGTAATAAAGCAAAATGAACACATGTATGTGTTTCTGACCTGGGCGGGTTCTTCCTTCGCGTTGGAGGGACAACACAACCCCCGTTCCTTTATAAACATAAATATTATAAAATCGGGTCCGAAACCAGTCAGATATTATATGACGGAGGACAGATGTCTGGGTTGTTTTTAAATAGAGTGACATCAGCAAAGCCGACGTCATTCTTTAGATTGTCATGGTTTTCACTTTTAAAAGCAAATAGTAGTAGTAGTAAATAACAACAACAATAGTAAATACCACTAAAGATGTCTACCAAGATGTTACACACAGTCGTACATAGATCCGCACAGTAGTCAATAAAGACAGTTAGATGTATTCCAAGGTCTCACAAACAGTTGTGCGTAGATCCGAACAGCCCGACGGATTGAGCGAGAATTACCTAGTACGTGCTGGTCTTCACACCGTCCCGCAGGGGACGCGTGGTGGCTGGTTCGGGGCTGTAGCCCCCTGCCAGCGATATCTACCACAACCCCTAAACAGGGGTAGGTCCTGGGCTGTCCTTATGGTAGGTTTTTTCGAGTTTGAGTGGCTTCGCTCTTCACGCCGCCTCGGCGGTCTAGCTCGAGCCAGGTGAGACCCCAGGCGAGCTCCGAGCGACCAGCGACAGAGGAGGCGGCTTGTCGCGAAGTCCCACATGGTGTTGTCCGGGATGTGTGGCGCCGTCCGCACCGCGATGCGGTCTGCGGGGCTGACCTAGTATGCGCAATGCAGCTCGTTTTTATAGGCGAAATAGTGGGGTGATTGTTATGAGTCACTTGTTTACGCCGCTCGGAACACGTGCAAGTGACGTTGTTGGTGTTGCTAGTGTTTAATACTGTTTTGCGCCGATATATACATACGTAACTAAAACCGTTTCTTCTTTATGAGTATCATAAAGGGTTACGGCGTACTTTTTATAAAATTATTAAACTTTTGTTGTTCGATTAAATTGTGCAACTAATATTTGAGAAACGCTTACTTATTAGTTAACTAAGGCATATTTCTAGTATAAATAGTCGCCTAAACGGTTTTTCAAATAAGATCAATCTTAATATTCAATATGACAGTAGTTTGGCAGTATATATTATTACTCGCAATTGGTGCGGCCTTAGTAACTGGTAAGTTCATTGCTATTGCTTCTTTACTTGTCTTTAGAAAATGTAGTAATGATATCTCAAATTGTAAAGATTTATTTTTATCTTTATTGTATACAGTTAACACATAAGTTACTTATAAATATATATACGTAACAATCGGCGGTCTTATCCCTCACGGCGATCTCTTACAGACAATCTTAATACGGATATAAGATATTTAAAAAGTTGGGTAGTTTACATACACTTAACGCATTATAACGTGAAAATTTAAAAATATCAACAAAAGCATTCATACACATTACACATAGATAAATACACATACATACATATGTACATACACACAACATATATATATACATACAGTCAAAAATATATACTATATATAATGAAAACAGTATTTAGAATTTTAAAATAAAAATCCTTCACTAGCTTTTTGAAAACCGTCGAGGTTTTAGCTTGTCGGATTGTCAAAGGCAAGTTGATTCAAAGTCTTACTGCTTGCACAGTAAAAGATTTGTCTGCAAACTGGGTGGAATGTTGTGGCATTTTTAGTTTTACATTCTCCGATGACCTGAGGTCCCAGTAATGTGTATTGTGTAAGAATTGAAAACGTTCTTTGAGGTAAGAGGGTGTGTGGGGATGAAACAGAACACTATGTAAGAGAGAAAGCATATAAAGATTTCGGATGATCTTGCCATCTCAAGCCAAGATCTTGAGCTCAAGATGGTGCTGACAAAAACGATTAATATCAGTATTAAATTTTAATAAAGGAAACTGGTTATTAATATACTTATGGTTTTCTTGCCTAGTTACTAAAAAAAATGTTTAGTGGAAAATTTAGTGCTTATTAGAGTACAGTCGTTTTTCGATAGTGGGTTTCAGATGTTGAATCTGGTGTAGGGTTCATTTGACTGTTGGCAACACTGCATAAGCCTCCTGGGGCGTCTTCTGGCTATGCATTAAGGGCGCTGTCCGTCACATTGCTAAAAATACTTTCTTTTTTATCAAATAAAGCATTGGTGAAATGAGTTCACATACCAGACAAGCTCATACCTTCAGCTCTATTTGACCCAAGTCCACCCGCATGGAATACTGTTCTCAAATCTATGCAGGGGCACCTCAGTAGCAGCTTCTCTCTCTGGACCGCATCCAAACGTCTCCGATTGGCTCGATCCCTTGGCGTTACGTAGAGATGTGGCTTCACTCTGCATTCTCTATTGCATATATCATTGAGAGTGCTCCGAGGAATTGTTCGGACTAATACCAGCCGTAAATTTCCGCCACGGCAAAAATTTTCATCCTCATCACCTGGATAGTTGGCGCTCCACTACTGTGCGCTTTTTGAGACACTTTTTGCCCCGCAGAACCAATCTGTGGCGCGGGTTATCGTCTGCGGTATTTCCGGACCGATCCGACCTTCAAACGTTCAAGAAAAGAGCGTACTCCTTCCTAGGGTGTCAACGCGTTTGTGACTCCTGAGTTGCAGACGTTCATGGGCGGCTCTGTCACTTTCCATCAGGTGACCCGTCTGCTCGTCTACCCCCCCTGACATAAAAAAGGTAGTTTGGACATTTACAGCTGCTACGAATTTCTCCTAAAAATTGCTGATTTTACAAAAAAAAAATTGAAGATTGGCTTCAAAAAGTTGTTGATTTGTTTTTGCCTATACTTTTCTAATATATGTGTTAGTTATGTGTGTGTTTTTAACTACTTTGTTCAAGTTTTACCAACTTTACCAAGTAAATAATTTACGGTAAAATATTTACGGTATTTATTACCTTGAAATGCATGATTGAATTAATCTGCGATCTTCAACAAGTTTATAGAAGTTTTTTAATAATTTTTTTAATACGTTGTTTTTTTTGTCTTAGAATGTGTGAAGTTCAGATGTGATTATTATTACACTGATGTAGGATGGTTCAAATACCATGAAATACCCACGACATGGTACGATGCTCGCTTACAATGTCAGCTCGAAGGTAAGATTGCCAAAAAACTGCCTAAACTAAGTCATTTTAGTAATAAAATATTGCTCAGTTTTAATCTTAAGTTTTATTTCTTCTATCAGTAATATTTGTAGGACGAGGTGATATGAGATATAACAATTAGGAGTGGTGGGAATCATAATCCACTATGATTTTCGTTTTTAAAGACACTTCCTCAGCTGTTCTAATTTCTTTAGTAGAGAAGAAAGTATATTAGAGCCATAATCTTAATTAAAGAATACTATTAACTACAGTATAAAGTAAAAGCACTATTGTAGGGTACTTTTGAAAAGGTTTTCTTTGCCATCTCCTTGACAATGTCATCATCAGCCTGAAGCAGTCCACATAGACCTCTCGCATTGCACGCCACTTAGATTGATTTTGGGCTTCTCGCATCCATCTGTAATACTCATCACTCATTTAACTGGAGAAGATAGTGCTTTTGCTGTACTAATTCTGGTCGTCAATTATAAAATAAATAATATTATTTCTTTCAAACTGCGAGTGTAAATCAGTAATCAAAAATTTAAGTTAAAACTCCTAATTGTAAAAAAAGCCGTTCAAACATAATTGACAATGAAGTCAGTTTAAAAATGGAATTTACAATATTTTGTAACGACCCCTTATGTTTGTCATGTCATGCGGAGGGATGAGGAAAATGTGGCGAAGAAAGTTTTAGGTATGGGAGTTGAAGGGTACAAGAGAAGAGGCAGACCGAAGAAAAGGTGGATGGACTGCGTGAGGGAGGACATGGCTAGGAAGGGAGTAAACAGTGAGATGATGCATGACAGAGTAGAATGGAAAAATCATACATACTGCGCCCACCCCAAATAAAATTGGGAAAAGGGTAAGCAGATGATGACCCCTTATGTTTGTATATTTTTCTTACCGATGTGTTTAGCTCTGACAGGGAAACTGAAAATAATGACACTTATTGAACTGCCACAGGTGCCATATTAGCTTCTCCTACCACACCCCAAATGAAATACTATATGTTGCAATCATCTTGCAAACCTCAAATCTTCACTGGAATCCACGCTATATTAGCCAAAGGACAATATCATTCCGTAGAAGGCAAGTAAAGTAAAATGATATCTTATCGAAAGTTACCATTTATTTCCAGCTCTATATAACCTTTTAGTGATAGCAGCTCTCCGCCGTACATTAGCAGTGTTCATCTGAGAGAGAGGCTCTGGTAAATAGGCTATAAATACATGTAATAGATGTTGTCATCATCATCATCATCAACAGCCTCTAACAGTCCACTGCTGGACATAAGCCTTTAGGAGGTTTTGGCCTGTTATACCATAGGGTTTGGGTCAAGTTTTCTTTCTCTTTGCAGTGCTATCGTTCTGCGTAGTTTTCTCCCTTAGTCGGCTCTTGCCGCACCCACGGGATGAATAGGGGTGACACTCTGTATTCTTAATCTGTCACCATACGGGTGTCAGGGTGGTAGATGTTGGCATGTTTCAAAGTATATTGACAAAGCCTTTGTCAGAAGCGGCGTTGTTAGTTCATAAATTATTTGAACTGAAGTCTACATTACTACACTACACTACACTATTATTGATAGAAGTATGATCTATAAACTTAAGTTAAATTTAGGGGTGAGTGCATTGTAAGTTTAAGGTACTATGGGGTGACATGGTCTTATGTGTGACTACAAGCCCCTAAATAAAAACAGATTTAAAAAATAGTAGTATTCATGGCTCCCATGGTTCGTTGGTTTTTAAAAAGGACGTAAATACGCTTTGTTTTATTAAAAAAAAAACAACTAGGTCAAGGGGGACTTAACAAACATTCATAAACCGGACACAAAAAACACCACGACTCAAAATACCATGGCATCGCATGTTTGTTGCGGACCCATATTCCACTGATTCAATTACTTTTTATAGTCACTACTTTATTATCATAATCGTATTAAAAATTGACAGTTTTGGAGTAAACTAGAGCATGGAGTTAAGTATAGATTATTGCCTGATTTCACATGCCTGCACTCTATTACTTTGTAGGTGTACCGCTTGAAAAAATACAACACGAATGGGCCCAAAATGAGCCTGATAATAAAAATAATGCAGAAAGCTGCCTCGCGTTGCACTCTGATGGAAGAATGTCAGATGAAAGATGTGATGAACCTCGCCCTTATATTTGCTACAGGCCGCACTCAGACGTCGAAGCCAACGTGTGTGGCACTCCAGATCCTGGTAATTATAGATATTCAAGTAGTTTTTTTTTAATCTATTGGAATCGAGATAGTTCTTTTAAAAAATATGAATGAATGCCTAGTTAACAATGTTTAGTTTTGGTAAGTTAGAAATGAGTCGCCACATAGAGAAACTATCTGGTAGGCTAAACTCAACAGCTTATGCTGTAAAAAATTCGGCATTTAACTGATGTCGATACATCTAGAATAGTTAATTTCAGCTAGTTCCATAGTATATTGACTTCTGGTATACTTATCTTAGGTAACATTTCACATTGTATTATATCATATTTGTCTTACAGAAACACAGCTAATGAGCCATTTATAAAGTAGGTCCTCGAGTTTCTCCCGAGATAATAAGTCTGACTGCATCTTCACAATACACATATAAAACTTTAATGTATGTCCAAAAAATATCTCTAAGTTTACAATAATGAGTAAAGTTCATTTTGTAAAAACTAGAAACAAAAATAATCTAAGTGCTCATGTCACTCATCTCCACAGAGTAGACAACTCGTTCACGGGACATGCATACGTTTTTACAATAGACTTCAAATTGATATTAGGAGTTTACCGTTGTTAAGTTATCTACAAAGCGTAATATAAAACCGCCTGTGATTTAGCTGCTCATTTTGTATATCACATCACATCAACAGGCTTTAATAGTCTACTACTGGACATAGGCCTCTCCTTAGAATGGCGGTTTTGGCCCACTATGCCACGCTGGCCAGACGGTTTTCCTTCTCTTCGTAGTGCTGTTGTCCTGCGTAGTTTCCTGCCTTAATCGGCTCGTACGACACCCACGGGATGAATAGGGGTAGTGACATTCTGTATTCTTAGTCCATCACCACACGGGCATCATTCTGTACATGTTGTGCTTTATTTTGACGTGACAACGTCTTATAAATTGGTTTGCCGGGTGACACTTCAAGAAACTGCGTTACGCTCCGCTCACGTTATGCGCTCACAATGAGAGCGAGTGAGAGGCACGCGTCCCTTCCACTCGGGCATGGTTAGCCCGCCTAAGAGCGAGAGAGACAGACATAAAAAGTGAAAGGCACGCGTCCCTTTTTTAAATATAATTCTTTGTATAAATAAATGTTTTAAATTGTTACTATTATTTCATCCTTCTTCCTACTATACGAATGAATATTCACATTAAAATTATTTTACCACTCAAAGTCGTTGTCACGTAAAACTTTCGCCCGTATACCGACTTTACAGGCAACCAATTTTTTTTAATGTTTACTTTTGTCTTTTATTTTTGATTTTGGCGGACCGATAATTTATTATTAAAATTTGTTACAAATTTGTCATTATTTCCATTTATGGATATTTATTTTTTACCGAATTATAATAAGTATGATAAAGAGAAATTTATGTAATTTCACCTAAAGAAGCTTGTCTGGACTTGAAAATAGAGGATAATCCCTGAGTTTGTTTCGTCCTTTCTTCTTAGGTATAGTCCAGTTTAGAAAGGCTGAACTCATCTGCGCTAAAAAGTTTGACTTGTAAAAGTGTTCATGTAAGTAACCTATATGCGGAATAAATGATTTCATTTCATTTCGTCCCGTTTCGTTTCGGTTCATTTCATTTTAGGGTAAGGTCGAAACAATTTTCCAAGGATGATTACTTAATAAGTGAAAATATGCTAACAATAGTTTTTATTAGTTCTAGTATTTTTTACCCTTTTGCTATCCATGTGGTAATAAAAATAAAAAGTTACTATGTTTGATCTTTCAGAATACCACTTTGAAAGTAGAACCAATAAGTGTTACAAATTCCACACAAGTTCAAGAACATTTAAAAGAGCTAACTTTGCCTGTCAGGCTGAAGGTGGTTATCTTGTAATCATAAATAGTGAGGTTGAAGCACAAGTCATACGTGATATTTGGATCAAGTACCCAGCCGTAGTAATGATAGGACCTTTCTGGAAAGACGTTGCCTATGTTGGAATGTACAATTGGGATGAGAGCGAAGACTGGACAACCATTCACGGTAATCTTTCTCTTACTTTATTAACATACGCTGTGTTGTTGCTTGTATTAATCATTTTTTTAACTACAATGTGTGGCGACTCCCACATACGAAGAAACAGAAACATACTACAGCGCCATCTAACGAAGACACACCGAACTTAGAAGTAACTACTAAATGAGAATTGCTAATTCTGTACCGCGATATGAAGAATTCTCTTGCCGATTAGCATATATACAATTGCCCAACATCAACCGTAGAGCCGTGGCCCGCCAGGCATGATCACCTCGCCTGGTCGGAGGATCCTCCCTTTGTGTTAGAGGACATGATACCTGTTCCTCCACAAATGCTAACTACCCAATATATACTATACATTTTAAAACCAAGAAAATATAGTATTAAAAAAACGGCTTCGAGTTTCTTGCCTGATTAAATGATTTATCATAGAAAGATTTCATTTTAAGAAATCAAATCATATATTTTGCACTTTAATTAAATGCAGAAAATATCTAATTTCTACGTTAACATTCCGTTTTTAAAAGATATGTTCAAATAATTAATGTTTTTTTGCTGCTTTTAGGCCAATGGCTTCAGGAAGCTGGCTATGCTAAGTTTTCTCCAGGAGAACCTAATAACTCAACTACAGGTGAATATTGTGGTGCAGTATACCGTAATGGCATGTTCGACGATCTGTATTGCGAACAGGATTACGCATTTATTTGTGAAAAGGAACCCAGTTATCCTCCTGTATGCGATAGTGATAGCCCAAGACCATTCGAGCCTGCCATTTGTCACAATGGTGTTGGACAAGCACAAATACAGCCTGATAATCAAATGAATGAAATTATGAAGACACAGACATCTAATGTCGTCATATAAATTATAAATAACCATTTTGTAACCCATTCTGTAACCTTTTCTAGTTAAATAACTATCTGAAGATCACCTAGTGGTCGTATTTCGACTATTTAATTTCTTGTTTCATTTAAATGACCAATATAAACTTGAACTGCCATTGTATAGACTTTCATAACATGAGAGGTCAACATTTTATGTAAACTTTTGACACAGTTTTTAGCATTTTGCACTTCTACATAAAATATAAACGTTTAGTTTTCCAACTGCAAGATAAGAGATTAAAGTCTACAATATAGATAAGAGTCTAATATTTAGTATATTTTATAAGAAACCTGTATTTTGGTTAGTGACCGAAGTTTTGGTTTTGATTTTGGCCAGTTTCGGCCAAAAAATCTAGTTTCGGATTCTTGCTTACAGCCGCACCGAAACTCAGTGTTCGTAAAGTATTGTGCGTCGTTCGGTTAACTTCGTGGCTAACTAGTGGACATCGGCTCTGGCTCAGTTTGCCTCAGTCTGGCTCAAATTTTTTTTATGGTGTTTAGGGGCAAGTGTGCAGACAGGTCGAAATATGGTAAATGACTACCGCCGCCCATGGTAGTGCTACTTCATCTGCAACTTAAGAGGCACCAGTGAATAGCCGCCCTCTTAGTTCCTCCCACCAGAACCAGGGGAAAGGGGGGGGGTGTAGGCTCCAGTAACCTCTCTCATTCGGTGAAAAGCAATTGAAGAACGAAACAACTGCTTAACAGGGTTTCTTTAAGGCCGTGGTATCACTTCGATCGAGCCTGGTCTATATGTGCCAGTCTCCAATAACTGCAAGGAGGAGTGCAGGTACTTGCGTACTGGTGCAAGCCAGTGGTGTTTATCAGCTTCCATACTGCGAATTGGCTTACTAGGTAGCGTGGCGTTGCGGCCCGTGTGCTTGTTCGAGGATCTCGTTCAAAGAAGTCATGGATTTTTTCTTCGACCTCTATTACAAGTGTCATTGCAGTACCCAATGTGATGGGGTTCTAAACTGTCCGTAATCGAGGGCTCTGATTTGTGGATGGAATCGTTTGGTGCTGATTAATTTTGTATACCTTGTCTTCAGGGTCGTGGTATACTTTTCGACTCATGCAATCATTGTGCACCATTTGGGCTTACATCATTACGGATTTAACAACGTAACCTTTCGTTATTAAAAAGCTATAATTAATTAATTTAAAAAAGCACGGTCAAGGTCACGCTGCATAACTAAAATTGTTTGTATATTGTAAATTGAAGTAGTTGGCTTTAGAAAATAAAGGCCTATTTTATAAATTGAGGACGTTTTTTTTTTCTATATTCACTGAGTACATCAGTCAGTCCATTTTTTTGTCGTATGATAATTTTGGGGGGCTTAATCACATGTTTAGATAAAACATCTGTTTTTGCGAGAAGTGTTTTAATATTGCACAGAGCAGAACACCTGATAACATTGCAATGTTATTGCAGCATTATAAAGAAAACTATATACTATTATTGTAATTTTTTTGCAGTAGTAACGCTCATACATCCGTTTTTTATTTATTTTCAAATTAAATCAGGATTTGGAAAGTAATAGGTCATTACAGTACAGGTACAGTGCTTATTCAAGCAGAAAGAGCGCAACGTTCGGTACTTAAAGTGATGCACAAGAAGCCATTTCGGTACCCAACAACAAAGCTGTACGAGGAAAGTCAAGTGTTGAGTGTACGCAAACTATTCATTTTAAAAACAGTCCTTGCTGTTCACAGAAGAATAATTGCCTCGCAGGAATACACAGACTTACTTTCACTTCGTGTATATAGATTACCAGTGCCCAAAATCAAAACCAGCTTTGCTAGACGATTTACCCCGTTTAAGGATAACTATATATACAACAAGGCAGCTAGTGCGTGTGATATCAAACAATGTTCTGTAAGAGAGGCAAAAATCAAAATACTTAAGTGGCTCACCTCTCTATCCTACGACTCAACAGAGAGTATTTTGTTACCCTTATTGTAATACATATATTATGCACATAAGTGATATACACCTATCTTATTTACTTTATATGTTGAAATTAATCATTGATTATGTATGCATGTGTATGTGTGTGTATGTGTGTGTATGTATATGTATATATATATGTGTGTGTATATGTATATGTATGTGTATGTGTATATGTATGTGTATGTATATATGTGTGTGTGTCTGTGTGTATATGTATGTATATATAAATTAATCCACATCATCAAATCTTAAAATGAACATACATAGAACCTTATATACTTACTCATAACGCACGTTTGCTTTGTATAAATATCTATTTGTATTTACCAAACAATAATTAACTTAGCATGTAGTTAATAAAATTGTTTTAATGTAAGCTTAATCTAAATGTTGAACCTCTGATAAAATGTTGTCCGAGCTAACAATGTAAAATTAAATGTGTAAACTGAATTGGGTACCCACAGGACAGGCTTGCCTAGTGTGGGGCCACAGGACACTGTTGTCACGTTGTATTTCTTATATGGTAATAAACATTTTTTATTTTATTTTTATTTTATTAGGTCACCTGACAGTAAGTGACCATCACTATCCATTTAAATCTGTAACTAAAATAGGGTTAGGGCTGAAGTAGGTAACCTCATCATCATCATCATATTAACATTAGGCCGGCAACGCGTTTGTGACTCCTGAGTTGCAGACGTTCATGGGCAGCGATGGTCACTTTCCATCAGGTGACTTGTCTGCTCGTCGGCCCCTCTAACATAAAAAAAACAGCCTTCAGTAGTAAACTGCTAGACATAGGCCTTTGTTTCAAGATTCCCTCCTCTTTGGAGTGCTTTTGTCCAGCGTAGTTAGCTTCCTTAGTCGGCACCCACGGTATGAATAGGGGTGGTCATATCCCGTATTCTTAATTCGTCACCACACTCGTCAGTCAATCAATCAGGTAACTTCAGTCACTTGAAAAACTCGAAAAGGCAACGAAAGTGGAAATATATTACACTTGTTTTTTTTTAAACCCCCGACGGAAAACGAGGTGTGATATAACTTTAACCTGTGTATCTGTGTACCTGCGTATGTGTGTATCTGTCTGTGTGTTTGTGGCATCTTAGCTCGTAGCGTCGCTTGCCAGGTTATTAGTTATACATTTTAAAGATCATCAGCTAACTTCCTGGGTGATGAAGGGATCTTACTAAAACCTAAAACTTGCTGCTGCATCAAGTAGTTAGGACGGCGGTGTTTAATTATTAAAGTAATTGTTAAATTATTTATGAAGCCGTGGTATGACTCCTATCAAGCAAGTCCATATGTGTCAAAGTACTGGGTCTAGTAATAGGGATGACCTGGTTTTGACAGCTCATAGCGACCATATTTGATGATGGATCTTTGACGTCTCTTGACATTTTTGTTCAGTAAGGTTTGCCATTTTATCATGTCATGTTTCACTTTAAACCAACGCTTGGAAATTGTCCAAAACTATTACGCAAATTCGCGTTCTCCTACCGCTACAGTAAGAGCGCTTCGCGCAAAAAACGGTCGTCATAGTGCTCCTTCTGTGCACGCTATAAATCGCATAATAACAAAATTTGAAAGTGAATTCACTCTCCACAATACTGCTGTGCCTGTGAGACAAAGAAATGCCCGTAGTGAAGAGAATATCGCAGCCGTTCAGGCCAGTGTTGATGCGAATTCAAATCGATCAGTTCAACGCCGTTCACAAGAGTTGGGGCTCTCTCCAATGACCACCTGGCGTATTTTGCGGTTGGATTTGGACCTACACCCATACAAAATTTGTTTTGGAACAAGAATTGAAGCCATCCGAAAATTGTATCCGTCGTGAATTTGCCGATTATGCACTGGAAATGATGGAAGCCGATGACGATTTTCATCGTAAAATCATCTTCTCAGATGAGGCCCATTTCTGGCTCAATAGACTTGTTAATAAACAAAATTGTCGCTATTGGAGTGAGTCAAATCCACATGTGGTTCATGAATCACCATTGCATCCGCAAAAAATAACAGTTTGGTGCGGTTTATGGTACGGTGGAATCATTGGTCTTTGAAAGTGCCGAAGGAAACCCCGTTACTGTGAATGGCGAGCGCTATAACTCGATGTTAACCTAATATTTCTTTCCGGAATTTGATGATATTGATGCAGACGACCTTTATTTTCAACAAGACGGTGCACCACTTCACATTACTCGAGTGAACGTGGAATTATTGCGTGGAAAGTTAGGAGGAGTCGTTAATTTCGAGAAATGGACCGATCAGTTGGCCACCAAGATCATGTGATTTAACACCTTTAGACTATTTTCTTTGAGGTTACGTTAAATCTAAAGTGTACAGCAATAATCCAGCTACAATTCGTGACCTTGTAAACCAACAATCGACGAGCCATAGCCGACATACCGGCCGAAATGGTGCACCGCGTCATCGAAAATTGGCGTGAGCGGATGACCGTCTGCAAAAAGAGCCGCGGCGGTCATTGGCCGATATATTATTTAAAACATAAATTGCATAAAATTATCTATCAAATAAATCAATCGGATGCATTTTTCATAAAAAAAATTGTGTTTTATTCAATTTTTATTTGACTCTCCTACTGTGCCACAGCAAAGCTTGGCAGGGTATTTATAAAAAAGCAAATAACTTAAAGATGTTTTTAGTACAATGATGATCGATAGCTGATATCTATCTGAAGCGTCTCTAACTATATGAAAATTATTACAGTCACGTTTCAGTACCCAAGAGTTGCGGTATCCTATCTTCTTTTCCTATCCGTTTTTCTTTATACGAATTACCTTCTTCCATTGTGCCGCTGCTCGGAACCAGTCAAGATGGAGACTTTCTTCTGTACGCCCTCTGCCCTATCCAGGGGACATAGGACGAAGAACATATATTTTGCCATCTGATTACGGTCATATGCCCAATTTCGACCTATTTCGACATAACAAAAACCAACTAACATCCCTTTTTGAGTAACATTAAATATTACGGCGATCTAAAATAAAATTGTGAAAAATGTTGGTGAGGATGATTACGAAATAATACTAATAATATACCTAATATTGAATTATAACACGTGTTGAATTACTATACAGATAATTACAGCACAGAATGGATTGGATTTTGTTACTAAACGATAAAACATATTATAAATATTTCTGACACGTTCTCTTATCCTCACTCGGTGTCATCTGTTCATAAAATGAAATACATTTTAAATTTGGTCGTGACAATATTTTGTTTTCCAATATCAGGTATGTTTTTCTATTTATCTTTTATGTTAATAACATTACACAATAATAGTATTCTTATCTTAAGTTTACTTTAAACCCGTAATTATTATGTGTGTCAACACATAATTATTGGCTGCACGGAGGGCGTAGTGGTTTAAGTGGTCGCCACGCCGCTCACTACTACGCTGAGTGCTATGGGTTCGATTCCCACATGGGAAGACACTTTGTATGATTCACAAATTGTTGTTCTGAGTCTGGGTGTTCTTTGTGTCCGTTTCATGTATGTTTGTCAACTCTTGTTACGTTCCATTTATGCCATATTTTACTTTTAACTAGCTGCTCCGATTTCTTTTCCCAGATGGATAATTTATTTACGGTAGCTATAATCTTGCACAATTTTTTGCAATGACTATTTGAATTCAATTAATCTCAGGTTGAAATCTTCACTAAACAAATGTTATTCATAAACTTGAATGTAACTATTTCCACAAGTAATAAGTATTTTTGTTTTAGAAAGTGTAAAGTTCAGATGTGATTATAGGCATACTTATCTGGGATGGTTCAAATACCATGAAATGCCTGCGACATGGTTCGATGCTCGCTTGTTATGCCACCTTGAAGGTAAGCTTTATAAAACAAAGTAAATTCGTTTAAATGTACAAGTGTTACTTCTAAAACATAGGATACTGGTAATTTCTTTGTAACGCTTTCTTCACTCATACATCAACAACATAGGACGAGATGAAAGGACGATTGGAGGGGACCTGAAATCACATGGGCCGGGTCCTTCCCAGAGTAGAACGCCTCAGGCTGGCCGTCGAGGTGCTTTTATTGGAAACACTATCTACTCCTAGTGCCTACGTCCCCTAAGTGACGCAGATCCGATGGGGTTTTTATTCACCTGTTTTATTAACATACTTTTCTTACCGTTGTATTTGGCTTTTACTGGTGAACTGAAAAAAATAAATACTTATTCATATTGTTTCCACAGGTGCTATATTAGCATCTCCTACCACACCCGAAATGAAGACTTATATGTTGCAATCATTTTGCAAACCTCAGATCTTCACTGGAATTCACGCTACCTTGACCAAAGTACAATTCCATTCCGTAGACGGTTAGTAACATACGAGTATTTCTTATTAAGAATATTAATTTATTTTCAACTCCATGTATTTAGTTTTTAGTCACATGTCGTTCACACACATTAGCATTGTTCGTGATTCCGAACATACTGCTTTCTGCTTTGTTTCTGAGATCTTATACTAACCTTATTTAAAAATTGCATTATAATAGAATTATGAAATAAACCGAATTATTTCCATACTTTACATGCCTGCACTCTATCGTTTTCTAGGTGTACCATTTGATTTAATACCACATGAATGGGCTCCGCTCGAGCCTGACAATAAAAATAATGCTGAAAGCTGCATCGCCTTGCACTCTGATGGGAAATTTTCGGATGTCAGATGCGATGAACCTCGCCCTTATATTTGTTTCAGGCCGCATTCGAATACCGAAGTCAACATATGTGGCACTCCAGATCCTGGTAATTAGATTAATTTAAATAGTTTTATTTCACAGGAGTGAAAATGTTTATAAAAATAAAAAGTTACTATGTTAAATATTCCAGAATACCATTTTGAAAGTCAAACAAATAAGTGTTACAAATTTCACACAAAGCCAAGAACATTTAAAAGAGCTAACTTTGCCTGTTCTGCTGAGGGCGGTCATCTTGCTATCATAAATAATGAGGATGAAGCAAAGGTTATCCGTGATATATATACCAAGTATCCAGCATCAAAAATGATCGGTAATTTTTGGAAAGACGTTGCGTTTGTTGGAATGTATAATTGGGGGGAGAGCGCTGACTGGACGACTATTCACGGTAATTATTCTCTTGCTTACTTTATTTAAACAACTAATACGGTTTACTGTTGTAGTAACTACTTTATACCGATTGATACTCTAAATTTTAAAAACTACCTATAGGAAAGAAAAAAAACTGTTCATAATATGTGGCTTCGAATTCTATTGCCTATTCTTCTCCATAGCATCTATTATTAGTATCTGTTAGTAGTATTAGAACAGAACTCCTAACTTCATGCCGATCTTGCCGACTGACCCCTGAAATTAATGATTCAAAAAGAAAGAAAGAAAAGATAACAGAAAATCAAATCGACCATACTCTAATCAAAAGCAGAAATTACATATTTTCTTATTTAATATTCCACTTTAATAACTCAAATTCAAATAATTTTCAATTTTATTTTTCTTTTGGTTTTAGGCCAATCGCTCCAGGAAGCTGGCTATGCTAAGTTTTCTCCAGGAGAACCTAATAATGCAACTGAAGGTGAATATTGTGGTTCAGTATACCGTAATGCCATGTTCGACGATCTGTGGTGCGAAAAGCATTTTGCATTTATTTGCGAAAAGAAACCTGATTATCCTCCTGTTTGCGATAGTTCCGAAGAACGCCCGTTCCACACCCCCGTCTGTGATAACGATGTACGCCCAGAATCAAATACTGATGATCAAATCGATTTTCGAAGCGATGGCTCGAAAACTTAAACTTGCATCCAGTATCGTCCAATGAATTGATTTTTTTTTATTGTAAACTTATTGTAATAAAACAAGGATTTATTTTATTTTATGTTATGTTCAGGATTTGTTTTATGCTTATTTTCAAAGGAGAAAAATCGATGAAATAATTCATTGCATCAGTCTTCATCAACAGCCTTAAATAGTCCACTGTTTAAATAGGAAATTTTGGCCTATTTTACCGCACTGACCGGACGGGTTAGTATATAGTTTGTTTCCTTTTACTTGTCACGCTGTTGTACTGCAGAGTTACCTCCCTTAGTCAACTCTTACGACACCCACGGGATAAATGGGGGTGGTGACACTCTGTATTATTAATCCGTCACAGTCCGGACAGTCATCAGTCTTATTTTATTTATATTTATCGAGATGTTAGAAAAAAAAAACACAATTATTTCAATGTTAATTTCTATTACCTAGAGATCATATGGCGGCTGAGTTGCCACCGTTTTGAATGTTTTGTTTTGTGTCAATGACCGGTATAACTTAAACTGGCATAGACATTACATTCATTTATAGAATAGCTATAGCATATTTTTGTTATGTAGCTTTTTGCATATTTTTAGCTTCTAACCCACTTACATTTTTATTTTTCACCTCATCAACCCAAGTACTAGGCGATATCGAAGTTCTGTGGAAAGACTGTTGTGGACTTAACTACCCGTAACGATTGTCTCAGACGGACCGACGGCTTACCGTGCTTCCCAAGGATATTTACACTTATTTGTCATGTAAATATTAAGTATTCTCATCATCATCATCATCATCAACAGCCTTTAACAATCCACTGCTGGACATAAGCCTCTCCTTAGAAAGGAGGTTTTGGCCTACTATACCACGCTGGCCAGACGGGTTGGTATAGGGTTTGTGTAAGTGGTCCAGAAGGCGATAACTACCTGGGCCCCCCCTAAACTGGAAGCGCAAAGAGGGCACACCGTGTGGTTTTAGTCGGTTCGAGTCCGACACACCGCCCCGCCGAACGAGAGCCCCGGCGGCGGGGTGACGGTCCAAGGGGATTTAAACACGCAAAAAAAAAAAAAAAGGTTTTATGTAAGTATTTTCAATATTAGGTATATACAAAAGTGTGTCATATTAGTTTAAAAATGGTTACCAAGGTTTTTTGTAAAGTGATGATTTTTTTAAGAAAGCAAATAGTAATTTATGACAAAATTTCTAAATTAACAACTGCAATAATAAACTTTTTTTTGTAAATAAATGTAATTTTTTTATGTTTTAAGTTACATTATGAACAAAAATATAACCTCCAGTTCTTTCACTGTTTTAATACTTATTTATAACAAAACCACACATCATCATCTTTATCTCAAACGAAAGACGTCGAGTGCTGGACGTAGGCCTCCCCAAGGTTCTTCACGGCAACCGACTTTTACCAGGCAGTTGGACCACCTAGTGGAAAGCCACTCCAGCACCATCGTCTCTGCGAGCAGTGTGTCCCGCCCACTGCCACCCAATGAAAGCAAGGCACACTATTATATATATAAAATCCTTTTACCCAAATACAGACGTCAAAGGAAGAGCACTATATATTTCAGAATTAACATCATATTGCTTTTGTTAATACTTATCACTAAGCGGGACTACTAGCGGTTACACAAATAATAAGAATCGCTTATCGCCTCATATTGAATATGTAGGTATTAATTAGTTAACTACGATTTCACTCATTAACATTATAAAATAATTTATCAAATAAATTATATGAGTTCTAAAAAAATGTATTATGCAAAATTTCCTCATTCTTATAAAAGTCTTAAAAGTCCAACATCTTGAAAATGGTTAGGTTTGGGATATGGTATTTCATAGTGAAATCTATCAGAAATGATGGCAACTACAACTTGTTAAAGTATCTAGGTCGACTTATCAAGGAACTCTGTATATACATATATGTTCATACATAATATTGCACTCACGTGAACTATAGAAATTAAAAAAGGAAAAATTCGAGATATTAAAAGGAAATATACGTAGAAGGAGAGGCAATGGAAAAAATGGATATTGCTTCTGGGAATGGATAAAAGAGTGTAGATGAGAGTTCAAGCAAGTCAGGTGCGCAGACTTCTAAATGAATTAGCTGTTAGCGAGATGCCAACCAGTGTAAACTTTAAAGAAAAGCAGATGTGGTCGTGTGATACATTTTTATTTATTACAAAATAGCTGCAACTTTCCATAAGTGCCTCATAAGAATATCGTCACAAACAACAACAATATTGGACTAATACACGGGCCCCGGGTAGATAATGTTACGGGATGTAGAGCCAAGTTGTTTTTCATGATCTTGGATATCATTTTCGCAGAATCGGGAGTGATTTGTGTTACTAACATTATCACAAACAGGAGGATAGTTGGGAGCTTTTTCACAAAAGAATGCATAATTGACCTCACAATCTCCATCGTTTAGCAGCCCTGTCCGGTACACTGTTCCACAATATTCACGATTTTTAAAGTTGTCTGGTTGTCCTGGAGAAAATTTTGCATACCCAGCCTTCTGAATTGATTCACCTGGAAAAAGTTTATTTTTTATCTAAATTGACCAACTTAAATTTGTCTTATAGTAAATTTCAGTTAGGTCTACACAAATGTGCTGATTATTTTGATTAACGACCATAGTACTGTTCCTGTATATCACCTGATCACTTCAAACTGTATCCGTCAAGGTTAGTAAGGACTTTCACCCTACAGAAGATTGTAGATAAATGGTACTAGCAAATTAAAGAGATAGTTTTTATGATACAAACGCAAATAAGCGGACTCGGTTTGAAGTAAAAGTATGCTCTTTTCCTGAAGAGGGTCACAAATTACCTCTGGCATATAATTTGTTAAGCAGTTTGATTGTGGCAGGTAAAATAATTTTTACAGTGGATCTTTAACTATCCTTCTTTAGGCCTTCCAGGAATAATCATTAAGTCTGTTTAGTTGTCATATAAAGTAGTAGTCACCTACTAAGGTACTTTTTGTTAAACTACATTAATAGTATTGTAAATACCATGAATAGTTGTCCATTCTGAGTTTAAGCCCCAGTAGTTAAATCCGATTATGGCAATATCTTGATAAATACTACCGACTATGTTTGCTTTGGGATATTTGGCGAAAATTTGAGTAATGATTTTCGCTTCTTCTTCGCTGTTTATGATAGCAAGGTGAGCGCCTTCAGCAGAACAGATCATGTGGGCACGTTCAAAATTTTTCGCTTTTGTATGAAATTTATAGCATTTGTTTGTTTGAGTCTCAAAATGGTAATCTGGAATTTTCAACATGTATATGAAATTTGAATTAGCGTTATTTTAAATAGCATTTTGTTAGTATTTGTCGTAAGTCAGTTTTTTAATTAGAATGTCCTGGATCTGTTGTTCTGGATATTTGTTCATTTGTTTGTTTGAGTCTCAAAATAGTAATCTGGAGTTTCAACATGTATATGAAATTTGAATTAGCGTTATTTTAAGCAGCATTTTGTAAGCACTTGTCGTAAGTGAGTTTTTTTAATTAGAATGACCTGGATCTGGAGTACCACAAACGTTGACATCAACGTTCGAATGCTCCCTGTAGCATATATATGGTCGAGGTTCATCACATCTTACATCAGATAATTTGCCATCAGAATTTAAAGTTATACAGTTTTCGGCATTATTTTTATTATCTGGTTCATATGGAGCCCATTCATGAGAAATTTCAGCCAAAGGTATACCTGTAAAGCACAATATTGGTTTTAGTTGATTATTTAGATAAATACCCGCTAAATCAATGAGCCTTGTGAGAAGAATCTAGCGAGCAAACTCGTGGAGACACTTTTGTATGTCTCGTGACGTGCGAACTTTTAATGAAATGGTCAGATCTACCTTAGTCAATTCTGATGTCTGTCCACAAGATATGTAAATACTATGGTCTGGATTATTTTTATTCTCTATTGCGGATTCTAATAGAACTATTATTACTGAAGTTGAAAATCACGTAAATATACATATTTTCATAATAAAGCAGATTGTTTAAAAGGTTAATTACTTACCAGCGATTGTAAAATAGTCTCCTTTCGAGAATATAGCAGCAATTCCAGTAAAGATTTCAGTCTTGCAAAATGACTCCAACATTAAAGATTTCATTTTAGGTGTAGTAGGAGAAGCTAGTGTACCGCCTATGGAGTTATGAAAATAGTTTAAATGTTAATAAAATATCAACTTTATTGCGTTTAAATAAAGTTAAGAATACACTGTTGTACTTGATTACATTACTCGTACACGATTATCAGCTCCATTTTAATGGGATCAGTTAAATATGATTTGACCTTTCGTAATGAAATATTAATTGAATTAAATAAGCAAAACATTGATAACTTTATGAATATTATAATTATTATTTTTAAATACAACTCCCTCGTTAGGAATGTATCCTGTGTCGCGGGGGACTTTACGAACATACATGAAACGGACACAAATAACACCCAGACTCAGAACAACAATTTGTGGATCACACAAAGTGTCGTCCCATTTGGGGATCGGACCCAAAACACTCAGCGTTGTAGTAAGCGGCGTGGCGACCGCTTAAACCACTACACCGTCCGTGCAGTCAATAATAAGATGTCCCTACATTATAATTATAAGCTGTGTGTTACCAACCAGAGACAATGTCCTCTATTGCTTTTGAAACTCATCAACCTAGAAATCCTAAAGATATAATAAACCAATGTTCGTTTGTTTATATTTTACCATACCCTCCTTTCATGTATTAATTATTATGAAATTTCGCAAATAAGTTTACAGGAATACAAAAGGACACCGATTATTTTTCGTCCAAGAAAAAAGTTAGTAGCATTTGAAATGTCGTATTATACGAGTATGTTATATTGAACTTTAAATTAGTGATTTTATTTATGCGTAAATCTCCTGAAGTGATGGGGTTATAAATTATAAATACCAATCATAGTAGTACTTTTTGCAATAAACCGTGCCCTTTACAGATTAGATAGCGAAATTAGAAGAATATTGGAAGTAAAGTAAAAAGTAAAAATATAAATAATATTGACTGCATCAGTGGTGTAGTGGTATGCGACTGTTATGTTGAAGTCTCGGGTTCGATTCTCGGGTTAGACCTTATGTTTATATGATCTGCAAATATTTGTTTTTTATGTAAAATATGTTTACAGACAAAAAAGTATATAAGTATTCTATCAGTCAATCTAGCTTTTATAGTACAAGCTCTACTTAGTTTGAAACTAGATAGCGTTGTGTGTCAGATGTCCGAAATATTATTATTATCTTTATTACATTTTAAAATACATATTGATTACATTTATAAATATATTACAAAGAAATACATTTAAAAATATGAAAAGAGAGTAGACCACCACCATGGGATCGGATAGAACCCAAAGACAGGAACCTCCTCACAATACGGGCCCTATACTTATTATTACTATTAAAGGTAGATAAGAAACGCAGGCAATCGCAGGAAACTGATATTTCTTAAATTAATACACTAATACTGAATTAAATTGGCCATTCCCTAAAAACGTGAGGCCATTAACCAAATAAGGATAAATACGATTAAATTTTTTTATTAAATGCATGTTAGTAAACGGTCAGATTTCAAGGACCCACCACTGTGTTTTCAAGACACTTTTTGCCTCGCACAGCTAATCTGTGGAACAGCCTATCGTCTGCGGTATTTAAAGACCGATACGACCTTCAAACCTTCAAGAAAAGAGCGTACTGTTTCCTAAAAGGCCGGCAACGCGTCTGTGACTCCTGAGTTACACAGTACATTTTCCATCAGGTAAGGTGCCCGTCTGCCCCCTCTTCCATACAAAATAAATTAATACTGAAGCAAATTCAATTGGAACTCAATGATTTTGTTATAATAAACACTGTTGTAAGTGATCAAAGATGTAAACACTATGTGTTGGTGTGTGCGTCATAGCTTGATGCAGTCACTCGCTCAAACCGGAATCAGTACGGGATCCCCCTATTTTCCGTGAGTATTTTACTCATATCTTTAATAATTAAGCAATTTAACTTAGTGTAGTCAGTTCAATTACTTGTGTAATGTTATCATAATATATTATCCAAAAATATGAAAAAGCACATTCATAACAGCATTAAGA
This sequence comes from Arctia plantaginis, assembly GCA_902825455.1. NCBI lineage: Eukaryota > Metazoa > Arthropoda > Insecta > Lepidoptera > Erebidae > Arctia > Arctia plantaginis. Next base: position 1,702,139 of record CADEBD010000553.1, read on the forward strand.
GTATTTAATAAGCTCCCGCTAGAAAGAAAGATATTAGATTGAAGAAAATTCAAGAACGCTCTAAAAAAATGGGTAATCAAGAATGTGTTCTGTAATTTGCCAGAGTATTTTCTCATTTGCATACTTGTTAATTTCATTGTAGTCCTCCATTTTTATTTATAGTATACTTTACAATTGCCCTATTGGGTAACTGTTGAAACTTTACCTACTACAATACATCTATAAATGTAACACATTTTTATCCAATAAATATATTAGTTTGTTTTAGTCTTTGTTATAGCAATAAAATTTGGTATCTTACCTTCAAGATGACATCGTAAACGGGCTTCGTCCCAAGTCGCTGGTATTTCGTGGTACTTGAACCATCCGATATCAGTGTACCTGTAGTCGCATCTGAACTTGACACTTTCTAAAAGAAAAGTTAAAAACAAAATATAAGACCTTATACACGTATTATGTGGATTCTTCATAATTCTTCTTCTGTTTTTTTTTTATATTTTTTAAGGTAATTTACAAATAGCAACTGGGCAATTGTACTTTAATTTTTTTTTTTAATTAACGTCTTTTCTTGCTAAAGTTTGTTAAATTTGACAAATTTAAATAACTTTTTTTCTTTTTGATTAATCCATAATTTATAATCATTGTACTAAATTTAATATTATAAAAATACGTATTTATTTAATTTTACGAAATTAAATAATGAACAATTATGAAGCCAAATCGCTATTAAAAAACTCGAATATCTGTTAATTATAACTATCATATTTTTAATGTACGGATTTTAATTTGTAAATTTATGTTCGTGGGTGATTGAGAAAAAAATATTTTCTTTAAACGTTTCCAGATATACATATTTTAACTAATTAAAGTCAAATACAAAATATCAAAAGATTAAAAACACAACATTTCAAATATAAAATGCAAAAATAATGATAATATCATTAAACCTTACCCAGAAAAGTAAAATGTAATATTAACACAACACATTTTAAAATGAACATCTTTTTACGTCTGGATGTCAGCGAGTGAGGCGAATCATTACTTATTTACGTTTCTTTATCATTTTTAAACAGAATGGAGATAGCGTCGTCTCACACTACACTACACGTTCTACGAATGACTAAGAATTTCGAAAGAAATATCTAAATTGTTTATCACTAAAAGTTCTACATTAAATTTTCATTGAATCACACAGATTTTACAGGTGCTTGAACGATGATTTCTAGCATATTATAGCTTTCTTATCTAAAGTTTTGAAACAATATTATCAAGTCACAATGTAAAGGTTAATTGTGATCTACTTAAAAATAACATATTCTAATAATAATAACTTTACACATCTCAGACTAGACAGTTTGATCCAATCTAGGAAAGCTTGTACTATGGTAACCAGACTGTTGATAAACATGCTTATGTTTTTAAAAGCAAATTATACCTGGTTATATTATGCTCTTTTACACATTGAAAATTCAAACTTTTCCACAACGAACTAACGGAGAAACTAAACTGTCCTAATTAGTTTTGAGATAAAAACTTTATGTGGTGCTGCTGATGGAATTGACTAGTCCTTAGTGGCATAAAAATGATTTGGATACGGATTTAAATATAAAACTGAGGGTCGCTATCATTTAAAATCTTTTTCATTTCTCTGAGTATTTAAAGTATTGTCAAGTGCAAAACTATGTTCTTCTTTCTTTTTTGTCTGTGTCATCAGCAGGCTTTAATAGTCCAATGCTGGACATGATCCTCTCCTTAGAAAGGAGGTTTTGGCCTACTATGCCACGCTGGCCAGACGGGTTGGTATAGGGTTTGTGTCAAGTTTTCCTTCTCTCTGCAGTGCTGTTGTTCTGCGTAGTTTTTTCCCTTAGTCTGCTCTTACGACACCCACGGGATGAATAGGGGTGGTGACACTCTGTATTCTTAATCCCCCACACGGACTTTCTTCTGTGTATTTCTTTCTTTTTTTTAAATTATGTTTATTTTACCTTAAAGAGTGTACTCCCACTTCTAAGACCGACAACGTATTTGTGACTCTATATCTATACTTAATATTATAAAGCTGAAGAGTTTGTTTGTTTGTTTGTTTGTTTGTTTGTTTGAACGCGCTAATCTCAGGAACTACTGGTCCGATTTGAAAAATTCTTTCAGTGTTAGATAGCCCATTTATCGAGGAAGGCTATAGGCTATATATCATCACGCTAAGAGCAATAGGAGCGGAGCACCAATGAAGAATGTTTCAAAAACGGAGAAAATTTATTACTATTGAGAGACGCAGACGAAGTTGCGCGGGTCAGCTAGTTGCAATATATGGGCACCAGCATTTACTTACATCATCATCATAAAAAAATCCTACATTCATATTAATCAAGGTGTTCATAACAGTTCATTCCTTTGTAGTTTTAATCATCATCATCATCAAAAGCCTATAACAGTCCACTGCTGGGCCGCACCTTAGAAAGGAGGTTTTAGCCGACCATACCACGTTGGCCAGACGAGTTGATATAGGGTCAGTTTCAAGTTTCTATGCAGTGCTATTGTCCCTATTTGCTCCCTTAGTCCGCTCTTACGACACCCACGGGATGGTTTTAATACTCTCTAAGTATAGCCAACCCAAGTGCCGGTGCAAGTTTTATAAATCTATTTGTGTATCTTGTACGCTTTTCAATACGATTCATTTTTAAGTACAAGTGGGCGTTATTGTGACATAAACTTGCCGCTTGATTCAGTTCCTTCTCGTCTCACCGATAAAATACAATAGGTTTACATAAATAGAACATCTGTTACTACTAGTGCATGCAAAGATATACCTATAGTTGTTTAAAAGAGGAGAAAAGTTTTGTTTATTTATTTAAAAGCGATAATCTTTGGAACTATTGGTCGGAAACAAATGATTCATTTTATAGTAAAGATTATAAAACAGACAGTAAAACCAACCACTAAAACAGGTGACTCTGCTGGTAGTGGCTAGTCCCAAGTGATTTCCTTTTATTCATTCGGTTAGTCGTATCAATTGTTAATGATTTTATTTGTTGTTCGGTTGGGTCTATCAATCTGTGATGAAACTAAGCTTAGAGAAAAAAAAATACACCTATATGTTAATTACGCTGTCAAAGTGGAAGTAGAAGTTTCTTAAAAAAAATATAAAAAACTTTATACTTAAAAAAAACACATGTTTTTAAATAAGGGCTCGTGGCTAAGTGGTTAACATATTAGGAAGTTCACCTTTCTTAACACATTGAGACCCCTTCGTGCCTTGGAGAGGACATTAAGCCGGCGGTTTCGGTATCCTGGGTGGTTGAAGCCCTGATAAGTCCGACAACCTTCTTTATACAGAAGGTTGTGACGTTTTAATGGCAGACACTCCGCATGAAAAAATCTAGGTTCAGCTGTATCATAGTAAACTTAGAGCCGACCCCTACCTAGTTTGGGTAAAGACTAGGAGAAGGATATTGGTAAAGAAAAAAATTAAAAACACAATACTGTTTATCGTTTACAAATCAGCTTAATAGAAAAACACGATTTATTTCTTAAAATATACGGCCAAATTAAATACAAGTGCGGTATTACGTTAAAAGTTTTAAGCTAATACACCGGACCACCACTTCTCATGTCGATGTTATTGGAGTCAGACCCTAACTGCTTTGCTTGATTTTGAATATCATTGTCGCAGAAACGGGTGCGATTTATTACACGTTGTCCACTGGTATTATCACAAACGGTAGGATATTCTGGTTTCTTCTCACAAATAAATGCGTAATGGGTATCGCAGCCTGCATCGTTTAGTAAACCACTGCGGTGAGCTGATCCACAATATTCAGAATTACCAGCGTTATCTGGTTGTCCTTCAGAAAACGTGGTGAAACCAGCTTCCTGGAGCGATTGACCTGAAAGTAAAAAGTATCATTTATATTTCATTTTCATACTGCCTTGGTAACCTTTTCTACTTTTTCTTTATCTACATATTTGAGCAAACTGGAAAGTCACAACAATAATATTTTAATAATAAAAATTGATGAACTATCTGCCTATAAACTACATAAATCATTAAAAAATATCCACTTGCACAGAACTCATAAATATCCATAAAATGAAGAAAAAAAATCTTTTCTTAACCCGTGACGTCAGATTTTTTCTCAATGAAAAAATCTGACGTCCACTGCATCGTTAGTTATGTAGGAAGCATATTTAAAATCATCATCATAATCATCAATAGCCATTAATAGTCTAGCCTTGGCTTTGGCCCACTAAATATAACTATTTCTAACTATAAGTCATTAAATGTTTTTTTTTTATATTAAATTAAGTCTTTGACTTTGTCATTTTTTGAGATTTAACGATAAGAATATAAAAATCAAATTATACAATTGATTTGAAGAAACCAAATTTCAAGTATCACACAAATACCGTGAATGGTGACCCAGTCCATGCTCTTTTCCCAAGTGAGGAATCCGATGAAAGCAACATCTTTATAGAAATTTCCGAGCATTTTCGATGCTGGATATTTGTCATACACTTGAGCGATGACCCTGGATTCTTCTTCGCTGTTGATAATGGCTAGGTGACCACCTTCAGCGGAACAGGTAAAGTGGGCTCTTGCGAACGTTCTCGGAATCGTGTGGAATTTGTAACATTTGTTTGTAACACTCTCAAAGTGATATTCTGAAATTTAACATAAATTTTGTAAATCTAAGTAGTTATGGAAAAGAAATGAAAGTTAAAGGAGATTGATGAGTATTTTTTCTTACTGTAATACAAACAATGTTATGCTCATAATATTTCATTTTGCATGATAAAACAATAATTTGCTAATCCATATAAATATGCTCATAATCAGAATAATAATAAAAGAACAGGATCAGAAACAGACGAATGTGACATTTTTTTACCCAAATGCCATACAAATGGTTTTAAAAATTTGTCAAGTATAAAAATGAAACAAGTGATGATGATCTTCGAAAAGACGAAGAGACTTTTTTTAATTATAAACTATAAGAAACACATAGATTAATAAGTAAGCAAGAATGATTTGAGGCATCATTAACAGGGCCACCTGATCATAAACTAGGCAGGGCAGGTAAACGTTACTAAATATTATATACGTAATAAAATGCCATGCTCATCACACAATTATTTTCCCTGAGTGATAATCAGAAACAATGACCTCTTGGCTCAGCAGTCAGAATCATTAACTATCAGATAGCAGGTCCATCGTATACATACAGGTTTTGTTTTGTAACAGCATGCATGAAGAAGTCCTAAAAGCAGTTAAATGGATGCTCTAATCTGATCACCGCAGTCAATAGCCTTTGTTTTATCAAACTTTAGCATTTGCATGGAAAGATCAATTATGGTTTATTTTGCTAAAGTTCGTAACAGGCTAGTAATAATTTAGTTACCTGGATCTGGAGTACCACAAACGTTGACATCAGCATGAGAATGCTGTCTGTGGCATATATAAGGACGAGGCTCATCGCATTGTACATCAGAAAATTTACCATCGGAATGTAATGCGATACAATTCTCGGCGTTGTTTTTGTTATCAGGCTCAAATGGAGCCCAATCATGTGGAATTTCCGATAAGGATATACCTGTCAAATATATTACAAAAAATAATTAAATCAATCATTAAGGAGAACCGTAGAAATCTGCTAAGGATCAAATCACAAATCATTTAAGAGAGAGAGGTAAAGTATACAAAATTACTTCCTATCAATCGATACCACGTGTTTTGTGGTTTTTCAAAAATATACCTTTCAGGATGTAGAGAGGTAGACAGGTGAAAAAATCAACATGGGTCTCAAATTTACTGTTCTCAAAAATGATGTTTGAATTCGCTCTCAAAATCTTTATCCTAACTAATATTATAAAAGCAAAAAGAGGGCTAGCTAGTTTGTTTTGTTACTTTTCACGTCTTATCTACATAAAATTACCATAAAATTTAGTGTAAAATACTTTGTTATAGAAAGGGACCTTAAAAAAAAATTTGAAAATTTTACCCTTTAAAATAGAACCATTCATTCATTGACAAAATCTACATTAGTTATACCGTATGTGTGGGTTTGGTTGCTTGGTTTGTTTGGTTCTTCTCGAAAAAAAGCACGATTTTTAAAATAGTTTGGTTCCTTAAACTGGTTTCTGTTAAATACATAATTACTAACTAACCATCGATAGTATAGTAGTGTCCTTTAGAGAAAGTAGCATGGATTCCAGTAAAGATCTCCGGTTTGCAAAATGATTCCAACATAATGGATTTAATTTCAGCTGTAGTAGGGGAAGCTAGTACAGCACCTGTTAATCAAAGATTAGCTTAATTCATCATTATATCCTCCTACTTTTCAAGATAACATTGCAAGGGATTTTAGGTTTTGGACGCCATGTCTTCTTGCAAACAAGCCAATAGTTTTTCACATGAGAAAAATAATTGCTATCAATTCAAAATGGTGACCAAACCACCAATTATCAATAAATGGTTACCACGCTGATATTGCTGTGTTAACCACGATTTCCACAATCCAGGAAATTGACGCATACATCATTTTTTTGTGGTAACTATCTAATAACACATGATTAGTTTTATTTACTGTATTTAAAACATTTTTAAATATTGACGTGTATTTTAAAAGGTGTTTCATATTCTGTCTTATGATAATACAGTCAAATATAAATCCGGGGCACGTAGACACCTGAACATTTAGTAAACTGATTATAGCTTTGAAATAAATTATTTTTAAATACAAATAGACCATTATCATAAATACGAATGTTTCTTCTGTTTTCAGACCAAAATTACTTAACCGATTCTAATGAAGTTTTTGCATACGTGAAGTAATTAACAAAAACTAAATGAAGCATATTTTCAATGATTTTAGTAGTAAATACCTTCCATTTGGCATTCTAAACGAGCATCGAACCACGTTGTTGGTACCTCGTGGTATTTGAACCATCCTTGGCTAGTGTACGTATAATCACATCTAAACTTCACGGCATCTGAAAAAAATCGTTCATAGTAAAACAATTTAACACATTAATAAAGCTTATAATGGTAACAGACTGCTAATAAAAAAAACTTATAAACTTATATTTCTAAATATATACAATATATTATCGATAAATTACACAAAGATACAGAGAAAATCATCATACTCACCACGCAAGTATTTGCTAGGTGAGAATCAAACCCACAAACTCTGATTTAGCAGTAAGAAGTGGTAACCACTGGACCACTAGGCCAGTACTTTCAAACACCGTTACACGATGATTTATGATATAATGCTGAATGGTGCCGATATATCCTAAATAATACTCTTGAAAAGCAAAAGCTAAAACCCAGGAGTCAAGTCTTTATAAACTCTATAACTGGTTAAGTGCCAGTCATGATACCTATTAAAACAGATAAGTCGATTCTTACAAAACTCAAACAGAACTAGAGATTAGAGAGCTCCACAATTAACCGGTCCTTCGCCGCAGTTAAGACATTCAGGAAGACTAATGAAATAATTAAAGCTGCCAGACGCCAGAAAAGTCTTAAAATTTCTTCAAAATGATTTTCCTGCTCTATTCCAAATTTAGGTTCAACTCACACTAAACAAATATCAAGTAAAACTCGCTTCGATAAAGTAACACATGCTGTATTAATTAATAAAGTAATTTGATATATAAAAAAAACAAAACAATAAATAATAGAAGATTTCCTTGTATAAACTAAAAAGAAAACCTATATAGCACTAAAAAATATTAAGTACGCAAAACATAAACTTCCCAAACATAGAAAAAATAATTCTAATAGAAAACAAAAAAAAACTTACCAAGGTATCCAAAACAAACAATGAACAAAACACATTTCGTTATGAACTTCATTTCGCCGATGGATAGTAGTGAATGAGGCCAAGTGACGGTGGTACACATAATATAAATCCTATGTCACTTAGAAACAGGACGGAAATATCAAGTCAGTAGCTCTCAACATACTTAGATGCATAACTTTGGTTTACACGTTAACTTTGAACATCGCTGCAGCATTAAATACACCACTTTTGTTTGTATTCTCTTTTTATTCTACTTCCACTTGGTACACGTTGTGTGGAGACGGATTAAGAATACAAAGTGTCACCACCCCTATTCATCCCGTGGCTGGCGTAAGAGCCGACTAAGGGAGAAATCTACGCAGAAATACTTGACACAAAAAAAACCCTCCTTTCTAAGGACAGGCTTGTGTCCAGCAGTGGACTATTAGAGGCTGTTGATGTTGATGATGATATGTTTTGTGGAAATTATCGGGAAATAAGCAAAGTATAAAGCAGCAGTCACTTTGTTATGTAAATTTACTGGAGCGAGTGATTGACATTATCCTAAATTGTACAACTTTTTGCAAGAAAAAAACTCTCAAACAGATAAAATATAAAACTTACTCATGTGCATAGCGCAGGCGTTTTAACGTAAGTATTTACTTAAATTGACATCAAAATCCTTTCAGTAGTTTTTGCATTTTGTTTTGTAAGAGTACAAGATTAACAACTTCCATCCATCATTATCTTTACGTTCCCTGCTGCAATGGTTACCAATTCATCAGTGCGTAGTCTGCAAGAACTGACTTCTTTTTTTCTTTCCTCAACTCTCCATAGTTACCTGAATACCTCGTTCCCCACTTTCGTTTATTTTGCTCCAATCACGACCGAAACCTTCATTCAACAAACATTACGCTTCTTCTATGCCCCCTCACACCTCTTTATTAATTCTTCCCTATATGCAGTCAGTTCTTTTCTGGAATGCCGAAGTCAGGATATCCACATATTAGATTCAAGACAAAAGTACGCAAAAGTCTTCGGAATGAGTTGGCAGAACAGTCACAACGATAGTACCTGACTGTGTATCTAATGCCTTTAAACGAGAAATTCTTGAATTTATATATATATATATATATATATATATATATATATATATATATATATATATATATATATATATATATATATATATATATATATATATATATATATATATATTGTGTGTATATATTGTGTATACTTCTGGGCTTCTATGTAAATAATATATGTAGCAATGTATTTGTGTATTTTAGTTTTATCTAATATAGGTTTATCTTTCATTTAACAAATTATTATGAACCACGACAAATTTAATACTTTATCTTTGACCATACCGCATCACATTTCTACATCACCTGATGAATGTCGACTAGGAGAGAATGCCTCATTAAGGCATTATTATTATACATTTGTATTGTATAAATATTGGTATTGGTATCTCAATGTAATAAATTGTAAAATGACAGTGCAATTTATTACATGTTGAGCTTTCCTTGGAAGTTTGATTGGTTTTAGATGGAAGAAGATAAGAAGAACAGAGTATTCCATGCTGGTAAGACAAAACGAATGGGGCTTATAATCTTTCTAGAAAATCCATGTATTAAACACGGGTTTTTAATTATAAAAATGTTTTTTGGCAAAGCCAGCCGGAAGCGGTCTGCATCTGGTCTTTACAAAATCTTTTAAATGTAAAGTGTTTTAAGTTTTAATAAGCCTTAAGCCTAACTTTAAATCTTATTATACAATTCATGATCATCATTTTCCGGCTCTTTTCCTAATTTAATTTTTAATCAGTGCATTTAGAAATATTGCAAAGGGTTGTAACTACCTTTTTTTTTCTTCTACGTTCACCACCTGCTTGACGTCTACCATCCTTATGAATGTATGGAATGGTTTTAAGAGAGGATAAAGGAAAACGATGAATTGGAGTGAGTAAGCTCTTTTATAATTGTAACCAGTAAATAATATTACTATTGAGATCAAATTCTGGGGTCTCTTTATACACTTTGATAATGTTTTAAAAGCTTGCTCTTAATTAGGATGGAGAATATATTTAGGCTTTATTTAAAGGGCATATGGAAGAGACTTTTTTACAAGAAATCGATTTATTTGACTTATTTATTATCATGCCCTTATGGTAAAGTAAAGCCAACTAATGCAGCAAACTACGCAAGATAAAAGCACTACAAAGAGAAGGAAAACTTTGCATAAAACCTATACTAACCCGTCTGGCCTCCTTTGTAAGGACAGGCCTATGTCCAGCTGTGGACGATGATAAATGATAATAAAAAAATAAAAACGATTTATAGCAAAACTTTATTTCAGTTTTAAAATATATTAATAGCAAAGTATGATTGATTTCTTTTAGAGGCAAACGTGAGCTTTTAGTAGCAGTACAGTATTTAATAGTAGCAGATCCTTGTTAATGTGTGTGTGTTTTACACCGGCCCAGCACTTCTAATATCGATGTTGGTAGATCCAGCCCGAGACTGTTTTTCAGGATCTTCTACATTATTGTCACAGAAACGTATATGGCTAGTTTCATTTTGCAAATTATCACAAACGGCGGGATAGTCAGGTCTTTTTTCACAAATAAATAAAAAGTGCCTTTCACACTCTAAGTCGTTTAGTAAACCATTACGTAGTACTGATCCACAATATTCTCCTAAGGTAGCGTTATCCGGTTGACTTGGAGAAAACCTGTCGAATCCAGCATCTTTGAGTGATTGACCTGAAAAAAATTGAATTTTGAGTGATCATTTGTCAAACCTAAACTATACTTAAAATCGATCAATATCAAAATGTTAAGTTGTATTCGCTTCAAAAATTCAAAAAGTTCTACGCCGATTAAGCTCAAATTTTGACACAATATACAAACCGCTTAAAAAAAACCCATTAGCTTTGTTCCCTATTTCTCGTCAACGTACCACAATATGCTACAGCAAAATGTGGTAGGGCATAGCTAGTATCTTTAAAAGCAAGTGCTGGCCACTTCGTCTGCAAAGATTGTCTTTGAAATGAAAAGTTTATTCCCCTGTCTATATTCGACTTAGCTTGAATACATGAGAGCTAGTTAGGCATGCAGAGCTCTGAACATTCGTTTTTAAAAATTTCGAAAATAATAATCAGTTTTAGTTTTAATGAAGAATTGCTTTGTCATTTGTTGGGTCAAGCATTATTTTTATTATCTGGTTCGAATGGAGCCCATTCGTGAGGGATTTGCGTAAAAGGTATACCTGCAAAGTTATTTGATTAAGATGAACATTTTAATTTCCTTAAAAACTTGCATAAAATACACTGCAAATCTTTAGTTTTAATAATTAGCTTTTAAAAAGTATCAACGACTTTAATGCATCTACATCATGATGAATTGGACTGCGTTGGTTTAAGCGACTGGTTTATCCATCCCATGGGTGTCGTAAGAGACGACTAAAGGAGCAAACTACACAAGACAACAGTACTGCAAAGAGAAGGAAAACTGAAGACAAACCCTATACCGACCGGTCTGGTCAGCGTGGTATAGGCCAAAACCTCCTTTATAAGGAGAGGCCTATGTCCAACAGTGAATTATTAAAGGCAATTGATGTATTATGTTACACATATCATTCCTTAACTTTGCACCTTTAGAATCTGAAAATGACCAAATTATGAGGTAGCAAACATGGAACACATATAGCTGAATCGTCCCTTTCTTGAAGTTTGTTAAACACAGTTCAAATAATTTGAAAATGAAAGGTGTTTATTTAAACTATTAGCTTACTAACCATTAATAGAATAATATTGTCCTTTGGAGAATGTAGCGTGAATTCCAGTAAAGATCTCGGGTTCGCAAAATGATTCCAACATAATGGATTTTATTCCGGCTGTAGTAGGAGAGGCTAGGATACCACCTGTTGATTTAGGAGAAAACTGTTACTAGATACTTGTTGATTAATTTTCCAGAGTATTCCTGAAACCTTCAGATGATCTCGTAGAATAATTCACCATATTTGTCCTTACGCTTATATTGCTTTCTATTAGATCAGACGATAAAGAGACATGCCTGTCTTAATTATTAATAAAATAGCCATAGTAATAGATTTTAGTATATAGTAATTATTATATTTTAGTATATTAGTGTATTATAAATTAATTTGAATATTCAAAAACTTTTTTTTTTGTAAATTCATATTGTCCGTGTGGTGACGGATTAAGAATACAGATTGTCACCACCCCTATTCATCCCGTGGGTGTTGTAAGAGTCAACTAAGGGAAAAACTACGCAGAACAACAACACTGCAGAGAGAAGGAAAACTTGACACAAACCCTATACCAACCCGTCTGGCCAGCGTGGTATAGTAGGCTAAAACCTCCTTTCTAAGGAGAGGCTTATGTCCAGCAGTGGACTATTAAAGGCTGTTGATGATGATGATGTTGTCTAGCCCGGAGATCGAATCCGAGACTTCAGTACAGCGTACGCTAACACTGCACCACCGAGGCAAATAATGTAGTAAATTATATTTACCTTCAAGTTGGCATTGCAAACGAGCATCGTACCATGTTGCAGGTATCTCCTGGTATTTGAACCATCCCAAAGAAGTGAACCTATAATCACATCTGAACTTTACACCATCTAAAAGAGAAACAAATTTTGATTGTGTAGGCAATATATTTCAATTTTAGAAAAAGTTAAATTAAATACACCCATACTTAATATATATATATATATAAACATATTTTAACTTACATAGGGATGCAAAGCAAAATAATAACACTGAATATTTCAAAATTGACTTCATTTTGCGAATGGACGTTAGTGAATGTGACCAATTAATGATGATACAAACAATTGTAATTCTTTATTACTTTTTAACGAGATGGAAATTACTTCCAAATGGTTCTCAACATTGTCGTCGTCACGTAATTGTAACAAACTTTGAATACCTCTGGACTAATCAATTGTTCAACTTTTTTTACAACATTTGTAGTACTTTGCCGTTAAATGTTTGCGAAATATACTGTCATACGTATTCCAACTATACTATTCTAACGGATTAAGAATACGGAATGTTACCAACCCTGTTCATCCCGTGGGTGTCGTAAGAGCCGACTAAGGGACTAAACTACAAGACAACAGCACTGCAAAGAGAAGGAAAACTTGAAACAAACCCTATACCAACTCGTCTGACCAGCGTGGTATAGTAGGCCAAAACCTCCTTTCTAAGGAGAGGCCTATGTCCAGCGGTGGACTATTATAGGCTGTTTATTAATTGATTGATACTATTCTGACTATAATGTCATATGCGAATAAGGTAGATAGCCTTGTTGTACGGGAATTAATATATTTTTATGTTCCCGACCAACATATGCGTGCCGTTGGAAGACGACAACATAGACTCCTGAGATGTCCGCCTACGTGGCGCTCTCCCCAGGCTGACAATAGTCCCACTGCTATAGCAATTAGGCTTATCAATGAGTTTCTTCAGTATAGTCCAGATGCAGATATATTTTTTGACTCCTAAAGCATAATTTTAAAACATATTTATACTTATCTAAATTTTAAACAGTAATATTATAGTTCCTAAGTTGATGCAAGGTTGTTTTTGTTTACAAATTTAATGTTTTTCTTTTTGTAGGTCTGAGTTTTACAATTGTAATATTATGTAGTTTATTTTTGTTAAAATTAGCATAGATATAAGCAATTTGGTGTACACTGTGATGCTTATATTTTATTAATAAAGAATTGAATTGAATTGAATGTGCATAAAATACAAAAAATTTAAAATACAAAAATTGTCCGGTCCGTGTGGTGACGGATTAAGAATACAAAGTGACACCACCCCTATGCATCCCGTGGGTGTCGTAAGAGCCGACTAAGGGAAAAAGCTACGCAGAACAACAGCATTGCAGAGAAAAGGAAAACTTGACACAAACCCTTTTTTTTTTTTTTTTTTTTTTTTTTTTTTTTTTTTTTTTTTTTTTTTTTTTAACGTGTGGAAATCCCCTCGGACCGTCACCCCTCCGGGGTTTGCGGCGGGGTGGTGTGTCGGACTCGGACCGACTAAAACCACACGGTGTGCCACTCTGCGCCTGTAACAGGAGGGATCCGGGAACAGCTGTTGTTAAGACATCCGGACCCCTCCTAGCGCCAGCCCGCTCCTGGTGCGGGCTCCGTCTCAATGTGGATGTTCCTCTCTTTAGGCGACGTCCGGCACACGCGGACGCCGCCCCCTCGCGGCTGGCCAACTAATGCGGGTGGAGGGGAAACCCACCCCGTCCACCCGCGGCCACACTCAGGGCGGCATGAGGCTGTGGTAGGCGGGCCTCCGCCGCCCGGTTCGCCGGCGGCGGATCGGGTCCGAGTGGAGGTCGTCCTCCCGGGCCCTCTCCGCCGCCTCCTTCCGCGAGATTACTACCTCGCAGAAGGTTGCGACCGCGGTAAAACAACTGTCGCTACCGGCCATGGAGCGTACTACGGCCGGTAGCGAGAGATCCACTCCGATGACTGCAGTGAGGGCCCGGCGCTGCGCCGCCCATGCGGGGCAGACCGCCAGCGTGTGCTGGGCCGAGTCCTCACTGCAGTCGCAGTGGTGGCAGGCGGGACTCAGTTCCCTCCTAGCGACCGTGTGCAGGTACCTTCCGAAGCAACCGTGCCCGGAAAGCACCTGCGTCAGTCGGAAGGAAAGGGTCCCGTGCTGCCGCCCTGCCCACTCGGCGATGACCGGCTGGAGAGCCTCCACGGCGGCGAAGCCAGCGCGTGGAGTCTCCAGCCGGAACGACCAACGAGCCATCGTGGCTCGGCGAGCGGCTTCGCGCCACTCGCGCACATCCTCGGGCGGAGGGCGAAATCCGCTCTCCGCCCGGAAGTCAGCCACTCGCCGATAAACTTCGGCGAGAGCACTTCCGCCTCCAAATCCCACGGGGGAGTTCCGGCCAACGCGCATGCCACCTCCGTAGAAACGGTGCGGTAACCGCGTATGGCTCTGACCGCCATTACCCTCTGAGGGCGCCAGAGGCGTACCCTATTCTGGGCGGTCAGAGCCGCCGCCCACACCGGTGCACCGTACAGCGCCATTGACCGGACAACCCCCGTGTACAGCCGTCTTGTCGCGACGCTGGGTCCACCCATATTGGGCAAGAGTCGCCCTAGGGCAGACGCAGCGCCGACCAGCTTTGGAGCAAGCTGTCGGAAGTGCTCGTCGAAGAGCCACCTCCCGTCGAGGATCAGGCCCAGATATTTCATCTGGGCCCGAACCGGTACGAGGACCGAGTTGACCACGATTGAGGCGCCAGGGGGTGGACCACGACGGGGCCCATGGAATAACAGGGCCTCCGTCTTATCTAGGGCCACCCGTAAGCCCAGCGCCTCAATGCGCCCGACCACCAGGGAGACTCCCCCTGTGGCCAGGCGCGCCGCCTCTTGGAAGTTTGCCCCCCGGGCTGTCACGAGGGTATCGTCTGCGTAACAGATTACACCCAGCCCGGGGGGGAAATCGGCGCGAAGGGCCCAGTCGTACCCTATGTTCCACAAGAGGGGTCCAAGAACAGACCCCTGTGGAACACCGCACGACATGGGCCGACTCCTCAAATTACCTTCTCGGTCCTCGTACACGACGGTACTGTTACACCCTGTCGATGTAGGCATTAGGGCTGACTAACAGACCCTGGTCTTGCTGAGTCAGCATTGATAAAACCGATGTATAAGCCCTGAGCGCATCGGAGCGTCAGTCTACAATCGAACTCGGTTCGGGTCGGATTCATTATTCTAATTCCTAAATATTTCTATTTCCTTTATTTAATTCAAATAAATAACCTTCAGTGTTTTAAATACTTTTTTTTAAAAAGCTAACTTCAAGGTCCCGCATAACATTTTGGTGGCAGCGGTGGGATTTCGAAAATCCCTCACCCAAATACGTCTCTGAAATCAACTCGTAAATTGTGTTAAAAACCCTAATGAAGTGCTAAACCCAGTTTCCAAAAGTGAGTGCAGATAAATACTATACTAGTCAACCATTTCGTATGACCAACTTGTGCAAGTGCTTTAAGTGAAGTCTGAAGCTGATTCATACACGGAAGTCCGTGTTATCCAGCTGTGTGTAACTACTGGCTGCAGACCAGACGAGCATCTCATCATGATCCTGTTCCTAAGTGCGCTGTTCCAGTGAGTCAAACATCATAAATCGCTATAGAGAATTTCCAACTGAACTCAAAGCCACACTCAACAACGTAACTGCATTTTTTTTGTACAATCCTAATATTAACTTTAATATAATACAATATCATATTATTAATTCTTTCTATCGCTGTAGAATTGTAGACTAAATACTGCAATCAGATTGTTTATATTAACCATCCGGACACCGTGCAGTGACGCACAGATAAGGTCTCAATTCTTAGTTCTAAGCTAGCTTAGTGTGGATAAGATTTTTTACATACATTATTTTTGTTATTAATCTATATCTTGTGTTGTATTCAACTAAATCGTCATAATGACAACCAGGAGTGATGCCAAACAGGAAAAACCCGAAAAAACTACTAGTGTTCCCAGCGACGGTTCTACGTCACGCGTAGAAACAATAGAAAAAATAGAATTAAATGTTCTACTTAAATTCATAAAACCATTCGACGGGTCCAGAGAAAAGTTAAACCCATTTATTTCCAACTGTCAGAGTGCGTATAATTTAGCTAACAAATTCCAAAAACCAATACTATTCAAGTACATACTAAGCCAACTAACTGATAGGGCCGAAAGTACGTGCAGTATAAAGGAATTTGAATGTTTCGAACAGTTCATAGAATTCTTAAAACAACAATTTGGAGACAGGAAGCATTATACTCACCTACTTTCCGAATTACAGGAATGTAAACAAGGTTCAACAGAAACGGTAAACCAGTATGCTCTTAAAATTGAGACAATATTGTCTAAATTACTCACTGAAATTAAAATGTCAATTAAAAAGAAAACGGAAATGGCGGGCCGCGTTGCAGCAATGGAGGACCTCGCGTTACACACATTCACCGTAGGTCTCCACCCACGACTCTCCCAGATAGTGCGTTGTCGTGACCCTGATTCATTAAATTCAGCTGTAGGATTTGCAGTAGCCGAAGAGAAAATATTATCAGCCTCTTACAGGAAAGTAGCCTTACCAAATTCCAACTACGCCGAAAGGACCAAATTCACTCCTAAACGTGATTTTCAAACGCAGTTACATCGCCCCCGAAACACACAAAATCCGCGACCCGACTTCACAAGGAAAATAAACACGGGGGATCTAGTCTGCCGTTACTGTAAGAATATAGGACACGCAATTGAAAACTGCCGTAAACGACAGTATAATAATAGCCG
Source organism: Arctia plantaginis (assembly GCA_902825455.1). NCBI lineage: Eukaryota > Metazoa > Arthropoda > Insecta > Lepidoptera > Erebidae > Arctia > Arctia plantaginis. The sequence continues at coordinate 1,719,287 of CADEBD010000553.1, forward strand.
ATATCAACCTAATACTCCGACGCCAAATAACTTGCCTCAAAATTCACCTCACAGAACCTTTACCGTTGACTGCTCAGATGATACGGGAGTTGATGAAGTCGATCACAAAGAACATTTAAACTATTAAAATTTCCCGTCCGGTATCGCCCGGGAAATTACCCTTACAAAATCAAAGTCGGTACCTCTAACCCCTCTGTATCCACTGTATCTAAAAAGTCAAATAAAAACGACATTTCAACCACACATGCTACAACATACAGTAATTCAAAATCACTGAATCCTCTGAATCCTACTAAATCACTGAATCCTCTGAATCCTACTAAATCACTGAATCCTCTGAATCCTACTAAATCACTGAACCCTACTAAATCCCTGAATCCTCTGAATCCTACTAAATCACTGAATCCTCTGAATCCTACTAAATCACTGAATCCTCCGAACCCTACTAAATCACTGAACCCTCTGAATCCTAACGAATCTTCTTTAGAACCCCCCTCCTCCAATCCAGAAGCAGAATTTCCACACCCACGAATTCTGAAACAAAAGGAACGTAACATTCGAATTTATGAAATTAATAAAAACACAGAGAAAAGATACTTACCACATGTTATCGTCCAAACTCCTGTCTCAGATAAACCCCTTTCTTTTCTAGTTGACACGGGTTCTTGCGTAAGTTTAATTAAATCAAGTTCTATTTCTAAAATGCCAAGGTTAAGTAATGTTATTATTACACTTAAAGGAATCGATCCCGGTGACGAAGTAACACCCACATTGGGGAGCTTTAAAATGCGCATATTTAATAATTCAATGAAACTTCATGAATTTCATGTCGTCGATGATATAAGCCTAAGTCACGATGGTATAATCGGAAACGACCTGCTTAAGAATTTTAGTTGTCAGGTCGACTACAGTAAAAGAATATTACAAATGGAAAATGATTCAATGAACTTAAACTTCTCTGAACCACTCTATACTATACCTCCTCGCACAGAAACTGTAATCGAATGTACTGTTAGTAACCCCGAAATCTTGGAAGGAGTAATTCTAGATCAACACATTTCCAATACCCTATTAATTGCAAACTGCATTGTCAAGGTTAAAGAGAATAATCGCGTTAACATAACAATAGCCAATACTTCGGAGGAACCTGCCGTTCTTCATTCTGACCTCAACCTTACTTTAGAAGAATTACGCGTTCAACCTTACTCACCTCTTTCTAAATCATTACCAAGTCCCAATTCCCTCACCAGAACCAATGAAGTTATCAAACAACTCAGAACCTCCCATTTGAACCGTGAAGAAACGGAAAGCCTGTTACAAGTCTGCTCTGATTATTCTGATATCTTCCATCTCCCAAACGAACAACTTACCTTTACTACAGCCACTGAGCATCGAATTAGGACAAGCACAGACGTCCCAATCCAAACTAAATCCTATAGGTTTCCAGAATGCCATAAGAAGGAAGTAGAAAACCAAATTAATAAGATGTTGGAACAGAACATAGTAACGCCATCAGATTCACCCTGGTCTTCACCAATCTGGGTAGTTCCCAAGAAATTAGACGCATCAGGCCAACGAAAATGGAGAGTCGTAATCGACTACAGAAAGCTGAATGACGTTACAATAGGCGAAACTTATCCCATTCCACAGATAACCGAAATTTTAGATCAGTTAGGGAAAAGCCAATATTTCACTACATTAGACCTGGCATCTGGATTCCATCAGATACCTATTTCCCCAGAGGATGCAGCTAAAACCGCCTTTTCAATCCCACAAGGTCATTTCCAATTTACAAGAATGCCCTTTGGTCTAAAAAACGCCCCTTCTACTTTTCAAAAATTAATGAACACATGTCTCTCAGGCCTTCAAGGCTCTCGCTGTTTCGTATATCTTGATGATATCGTGGTATACGCACCAGACCTCCCCTCAAGCATACAAAACCTGACTTGCATCTTTGAAAGACTTAGAAGATATAATTTAAAACTACAACCTGAAAAATGTGAGTTTTTACGTAAAGAAGTCGCATACCTAGGGCACATTATAAATAATGAAGGCGTAAAACCAAATCCAGAGAAAATAAAAGCTATCATTGAATTCCCAATACCAAAATGTGCAAAAGACATAAAATCCTTTCTCGGACTCGTATCCTATTATAGACGCTTCATTCCAGATTTTTCTAAACTAGCTAAACCCCTAACATCCCTACTAAAAAAAGATACACCTTTCAACTGGGAAAATAAACAACAATTAGCTTTCGAGAATTTACAACATAAACTTACTACCTCCCCAGTATTAGCTTATCCCGACTTTACACAACCTTTTATACTCACATGCGATGCTTCAAATTACGCTGTATCTGCCATCCTCTCCCAAGGACAAATAGGAAAAGACCGTCCAATAGCTTACGCATCTCGAACACTCAACAAAGCTGAATGCAACTATAGCATCACCGAAAAGGAATGTCTCGCAATAGTTTTCGGCACTAAGGCATTCCGACCCTATCTTTATGGACATCGATTCACTATAGTCACTGACCACAAACCCCTACAGTGGTTGTTTAACTGCAAAGACCCAGGTTCAAGGCTTATCCGCTGGCGTTTAAAATTAGAAGAATTTGATTATAATATAGTACATAAACGAGGCAAAATAAATTCCAACGCCGATGCGCTATCCCGATTCCCGGTCAACCCTGTAGAAGGAGAATTACTAGTCCCCGATACCTTATCACCGAATCCCATTTCCGAAAATCCACTAGAGGATCCACTTTTAGAACTACCATTTCATATCCCTACTACTTTCGATGATGAAAACTTATTAAATGAAAATGTCAGTCGTAACCCTACTTCAGATACTGCGGTAAACCCTTATCAAAACCCAATTCCTGGTCCCAGTACTGTTCCAGACTTCCCGTTAACCCCAGAAGTAGAACCAGAACTCATAGACTTAGGCCCTCTAGACTTAAGCCCTCGAAGTGCAGATCTCGACCTAGATCTCGAAGGTCTCAATATCCCTTCACCGACAGACCTCATTCAACGACCTAGCATGAACCTGAATAATGACGACTATTCCAAATTCCTAAAAACGATTAGTAACAAAGAGAGCGTTTTTGACACTGTCCTAAAAGAACACAACGAGAACCTATTAAAATTCCCCCATAAAATAATTCTAATTCCTACTTCCATTGATCTGGACGAATCCAATCCCTACGTCTCTGAAATTCTAAACGACAACCCAAATAGAGATGAAATCCTTAACGCGGAAAAGGAACCGAATTCATTTCTCAACACTAAATTCGCAGACAAGGAAATTTATTTATTGTTTACCAAAGTACACCATTTCGACGAATCGTCTTACCCTGATATATACGATAGCCTGAAACGAGTAAGAGATCTTATTTTACAAAACGGACCTGTATCAGATATCGCAGTTTCGGATTTTAAAAACCCTTTCGATCAACATTCATACACTAAAATTTACAATATCCTCACCTACGTATTCCACAATACTAAAATCTGTATACACATTTATCTAAATAAAACAATCTACCCAACTCTTAGCGAAAGATCCAAAATTTTACGGGAAAATCATGATATCCCTGTAGCCGGTCATTTAGGTTCAACACGTATGTACAGTAGGATAAAAGAACAATATTACTGGAAAGGAATGAGAGGAGACATAGAAGACTATGTTAAGAAATGTAAAATGTGTCAAGAAAACAAAGCATTAAGGAAACTCAATAGAGCTCCCATGGAAATTACCACTACTGCAACTGCTCCATTCCAGAGAGTCGCATTAGATTTAGTAGGACCTTTACCCGAATCCGGCTCCGGAAAACTTAAATACATTATGACCCTGCAGGATGATCTCACTAAATATTCTATAGCCTATCCTCTTCGTAGTACGACAGCAGAAGAATCAGCAGATTGCCTAATTCATTTTATCTCCCTTTTCGGAATCCCCAAGTCAATCCTCACTGACCAAGGCACTAACTTCACTTCAGATCTCTTCAAAACCACTTGTCGATTTCTGAAAATCAAACAGCTATGGGCGTCCCCTTACCACCCTCAAACACAAGGCGCTCTGGAGCGCAGTCATTCTACACTGAAAGAATATTTGAAATCCTTCGTAAACCAAAATCAAGATAACTGGCCCACATACGTTTACACTGCTATACTCACATATAACACAACGATACATTCTACTACTAAATTCAGTCCATATGAGTTAGTTTTCGGACACAAACCCTTTATACCCAGTTCTGTATACGAAAGTAGCGCCGGTACAACATACTCAGACTATATCCGAATGCTAAGCCACAAATTTAAATACACTAGGGAAAAAGCTCACGAAAATATTCTAAAATCCAAACAAACATCGAAAACTTACTACGATTCCCGAACCAGAAGACCGCCTCAATACAAAGCCGGTGATTTCGTTTATCTTAGAAATCATTTAAGACTCAGAAAAGCTCTGTCTCCCATTTGGAAAGGACCATACAAAATAATAAAGGTACACAACAACAACACTGTCACACTCCTGATTAACAGAAGACACATAAGACACCATTTTGACGAAATCAAACCTACAGAAATCTCACAACCTTCTACTTCTACTACTACTACTTAAATTCAAAAGAAATATTCATTTATTTCATTTTCTTTTCAGCGCTTCAACTTATGCGCATCCAGACTTTGTCAAGCCATACCCTTCTAACTCTGGCATCTTCTTCGACACCATAGGCAAACTTAAAATCACCAGAGGCGAATTAAATATAGTTAGTTACGTAGATATCTCTTATATAAGTCCGCATTTAACCAACTTAAATGAAATTATAACATCTGTTAGATTAATGTGTCATAAAACTAATGACCCAGAATGTAAGAACACCCTATCCCCACTCACAGTGCGTTTCCAAGACATAAAACGTGAATATGACTCTATCTCTCACTTAATTTCAAAACGAAACAAACGGTCAGCATGGTTTGGTGGTATAGGGACCGTGTTTAAACACGTTTTCGGGACCCTTGATGAAGATGACGCCTTAAAATATGACTCCGCCATAGAGATAGTCCAACAAGATCAGAAGAAAATCGCAGAACTCATGAAAGAAAATATCTTAATTACTACTTCCACACTAGAATCCTTTAAACAGACAATGACTACCATAAAAAATAATGAAGATATTCTCAGCGACTCTATAAATAAAATCCTGATAAACGAACATAATCTTACCGAAATAACTAACACCCTACTAACCCAAAATAAAGTCCATTCCGTATTAGCCAACCTCGAGAGTTCCCTATTAATATTATCCTTCCAATTAGAAGATTTGATCAACGCCATAATTTTAACTAGCCAAAATATACTGCACCCAAATATTTTAACCCCAGCGCAACTGCACAAAGAGCTCGTCGATAACGATAGACACCTACCTGGGAACACTGAAATACCTATTCCTCTAAGCTTAGATAATATACACTTAATATTAAGTATATCCAAGGTTGCTTGTCTTTATTATAATAATAAGTTAGTTTTTGTGTTACAAATTCCTTTAGTTACTAATGACGATTTTAACTTGTATCACAGTATACCTCTACCTACTCCTCACGGAGGAGACAGTCCTAACACTTATAGTCTTATATCTCCCTCAAATCCTTTTATTGCTATGTCTAAAGATAAGTTAAGTTTCTGTAATTTAAGTGATTTAAGTAAATGTAAAGTTGTAAGCTTTGAGTTCTATCTCTGTGAAATATCTACGGTGTTGTCGACGAATAGTCACCCTACATGTGAAAGCGAACTGTTAACTAAAACACTCAGTGGCATTCCTGTGCAGTGTAACACGAAGACAATATCTGGTGAACTCGACATCTGGAAACCAGTCACTAATAATCGATGGATTTTTGTGCAATCGTGTCCAAACAAAATCTCTATAGAGTGTGGTGTCACTGAACTAAAAGAGATAATAGTGGTCGGCACCGGAATCCTTCAAACCCCCAATCAGTGCACAGTGTATACAAAAAGCGCAAGACTTATTTCCCCTATTAACTCTATTAATATAAGTGTCCCTAGTCCTAATTTAGATTTTAACATTATTAATGACTCATGTTGTGTATTAAATGGTAGTTTATTAAATAATGTTATTCCTGTTAAGTTAAATAACATAGATTTGGATGATCTAACTGTAAAAACTCATTATGATAACTTGTTTCCCGACCTCAAGAATATTATAAATAAAAACCCTGTATTTTCGAGTTACGAGACTCGTCACACTGTTTTCACATCAATTATTTCTTGTATTGTATTTTCTTATGTATTGTTTAAATTAAGTAAAATTGTTTATAAATATAAGAATAGATTTAACAATTCAAATTCAAATCCGACCTCTACCGATAACGATGACAATTTCCAAAGTAGGGATTCACCCCTACCATTGCCGCGACTGAGGGAAGTCGCCTAACTATTCCTGAACTTCGATTTTTCCTCGAACTTCAGTTTTCCGCGGGGGGTTGTTACACCCTGTCGATGTAGGCATTAGGGCTGACTAACAGACCCTGGTCTTGCTGAGTCAGCATTGATAAAACCGATGTATAAGCCCTGAGCGCATCGGAGCGTCAGTCTACAATCGAACTCGGTTCGGGTCGGATTCATTATTCTAATTCCTAAATATTTCTATTTCCTTTATTTAATTCAAATAAATAACCTTCAGTGTTTTAAATACTTTTTTTTAAAAAGCTAACTTCAAGGTCCCGCATAACAGTACGCTCCTCTAAGTAGTCTGCCACTAGCCGCCTCAGGTACTTTGGCACCCCATGATAGTGGAGTGCTTCCCTGATGCAGCTGAATGGCAGACTATTGAATGCGTTGGCGATGTCTAATGACACCGCCAACAGCACGCCGCCACAGCTCACTGCCTCTTCGGTCACGGCCCTCAGGCGCAACACGGCGTCGACTGTCGAACGCCCCGCCCGAAAACCAAATTGGGCGTCCGACAGATCGGGGCCCACCTCGCAGAGGTGCCGGACGATGCGGGCAGAAAGAACCCTCTCAAACAATTTGCCCACCTCGTCCAGCAGCACGATGGGCCTATAGGCCGCGACCGAATCGGCAGGCCGTCCCGGCTTCTGCAGCAGGACCAGCTTCCCGCATTTCCAGCGCTCAGGGAAGCGTCCGGACGCCAGGCTAGCGTCCAACACCCCCCTGAGGTGGTCCGACATGTAGTCGAGGGCTCGGGCCATCACTCGGGCTGGAACCCCGTCCGGCCCGGGGGCGGTGTTCTTGGATCGAATCCGTAGAACAGCCGCCCCCAACTCCGATTCCCTGACGGGCGGAACATCTACCTCGCTGCCCCCGTCGTCTCCGGCTGATGCAGCCATCGACGGGGGTGTGTGCTCCGCCCGCTGCGGGAATAGGCCCTCGACCACTACCTGCAGGAAGCTGGGCTGGAGAGTCTCCGTAAGGGGGGGGCCCGACGCGCGGAGCTTTTGTCGCACCGCGCGGTAAGGGCGACCCCAGGGGTCACGATTAAGACCCTCCAGCATCTCCTGTCTCTTTTCCTCTTTGGCGCGGCTAATGGCCAGCTTCAGAGTTTTCCGCGCCCGCCGGTACTCCTCATGAAGCCGGTCCTCCTCACCGTCTCCACGGTGACGCCGCCGACTGCGTGTGTAGGACCTCCGGGCACGTGTACAGGCCGCACGGAGGTCCGCCAGCTCCTGGGACCACCAGTAGACCTCCTTCCTTGGAGGCCGACGACCTCGAATGCGGGGCATGGCCGCATCGCAGATATGCGTAATCGCATCGCGAAAGCGGCCAGCCCCCACGTCGACCTCCTCGGTCGGAGCCTGAGGAGACAGCCACGAGTGAATTATGGCTGCCTCCTCTAGTAGGTCCCGGTTCAGTCTGGCAACAGCCCACCGCGGAAAGCGGGATAAACGCCGCGCCACGTGACCCCTACTGGAGTCCTGGGTCCGGGAGAGCTCAAATCGGATATACAGGTGATCCGAGAGCGTCTCAACCTCTTCCAGGACACACCAGTTCCTTACTCGTGCGGCGAGGGCAGGGGTAGCGAACGAGAGGTCCACTATCGACCCCCCCTGCTGTCGCACGCACGTGTTGGTGGAGCCTCTGTTTAGAAGACAGAGGCCCACCGAGGCCGCCCACTCCTCTACGGCCTCGCCCCTTGCGTCCGTCCTGGGGGAACCCCACGCAATGGACTTTGCGTTGAAGTCCCCCAGCACAAGGACGTGCCCAGACGCTAGTCGCCGTATCGAGGTCTCCAAGCTGGTTAGGAAAACCTCGAAGTCGTTCAAACTCCGGTTGGGGGAGAAATAAACACCATATATGGTGATCCCCCCCCACTCGACGGCAACATATCCAGTGCCCTTGTCTCTTAGCGACAAGGGCGGGGAATGAGCCGTCGTGGAACCGACGACTGCCACGGAGCCGTCCCAGTCACCCATCCAGTTTGGACGGGGAGGGACAGAATAGGGCTCCGCGACTACGGCAACACCTATCGACCACTGTGCCATGGTTTGCAGGAAGAGATCCTGCGCCGCGGCACAGTGGTTCAGGTTCGTCTGGACCAGGAGGCTGGAGACCCGATCCATTACTGGATAGTCTCTACAGCCTCCTCCATGGGCGACGACGTCGACGCACGAACTACATCGGAAGCAGCCTGGGTCGACTGGCTAGCCCCCGATGCTTGCTGAGAGTTGCGGGGAGGCTTGCAGCCCCCCTGCCCCATCTGATGATTGGCGGGCTTGTTACCCGCCGCACACACCGGGCAGTGAGGGGCGGCAGAGCATTCCACCGCCACATGCCCCGGTCGACCACAGCGGAAACATAGTCCGCTGCAGTCGAAGCAGCTTTGGCACTTGACGCGCGTGTGCCCCGATGCTAGGCATTTGTAACACCTCATCGGTCTCGCCGCCAGGACTGTGATCCTAGCGCTCACGAAACCGATGAGCAGCCTGCCGGCGTCGGCCAATACTTTGGCCGACGCTACGGGACAGCTGACCCACACGGCGCCAAGCCCCCCTGGACCGGGGCGGATGGTGCCGACCCTGACGTTGTCCGCGCTGCACCCCGTCTTCTCCCGGATTACAGCGCGGACATCTTCGGCCGTCACAGAGTCGTCCAGGCCCGAGATGCGCAGCTCCGCGCACTTGGTAGGCCTGGCGATCTTGACACCATCTGTGGCCGCGAATAAACCCCGCAGCCTCTCAGCGAAAGTGTCCGCCGTCTTGGCGCCTTCAGCCCCTGGGAACTCGAGAACTCGAGCTCCCGTTTGGGCGAGGCGCATCCTGACCCCCACCGTCCCGAAGTCGTTGGCGAGGCTGTCCCGCGCCTTTTTAAAAACGGCCGCGTAGGACAACCCGCCGTCAGCCGCCTCCGGGGACACGGTCACCACTACAGCCGCGGTTTTGGGCGGCTGCAGCTTCCGCGGCCTCTTTGCAGAGGCCGTTGCCACCGGTGGCGAAGGCTGGGCTTGGGCTGCTTTTTGGGCAGCCCTTCTGGCCCGCCTTCGGGACTTCTTGGAGCCCCTCGCCTCCTGCCAGCCCTCGTTGGAGGGGGCAGGTGCGGAGGGGCCCGGCAGGGGTGTCGGAGTGGGGAGCGGAGGGAATGCCACTCCGCTCCTCGGCGCCGTTTTAGGCCCCGTCTTGGCCGGCACTTTGGCCTGCGCCTTGGCCGGCGCCTGGGACGGTGCCTTGGCTGGCGCCTGGGCCGGTGCCTTGGCCCCCCTCCTCGGCTTTTGGGGAGCCGATGGAGTCGGGGCAGACGCCGCCGCCGCGTAGGAGACGCGGCCTCCCACTACGGGGAGCGCGGTCGGAGCGGCGGCCTTAGGCCGCTGTGTCGACGCGAGCGGGGGGCGCACAACCGGCGCAGGGGGCAGTCTCGCCTCCAGGCCAGCCAGGCGTCCGTCCAGCATATTCCCAACTGCGATGAGGATTTCTCGCAGTTGGGAGTCAAATGCCCCTGAGTTGGTAGTAGGGGCAGGCTGGGACGCGGACGGGGCTTCCCGCTCGGGGAGGTTCGCCTGGAAGCGGGCGAACTGAGCGCTCAGCTCGTTCACCCGCTCCGTCAGCCTCTCGTTGGCCACCTGCAGGCGAGACACATCGCCCACTAGGCTCTCCACGACCTCCGACAAAGCGGAGGAGGAGTCCTTAAGGGCCCTCACAAACGAGCCCTTAAGGTTCACGAACTTGGTGGCCACCTTGTGGATGACGGCCACCGCCGCTTTCGCCCTCTCCTGCACGGACACGGAAGCCTGGGGGGCATTTTCCCCCCACCGGCTCCCGAACCTTGAGCAGGAGATCCGCGATCTCCTCCTCCGCTACGGCCTCGCCGTCCACTCGTACATTCCTGTACGACTCCGCGTTTGAGAACGCGGAGCCTGACGGGGTCGAGACCGAGGCCGAGGCAGGTTTGCGTGCCCTCCCTCGGCGGCTGCTTGCCACCTTCGGTGGCATCATCTCCTGGGACGTGTCGGTTTCCTCGTCCCTGGAGCGTCCTCGTTTCCGGCTGTCGCTTCGCTCCGCCTCCATGGCGTCAGCGCCATCCGACGAAACGGCGGATCCGGAGCGCAGCCGATCTGATGCTCTTCGGCTCCCAGAGACCAGCGTCAGACTGACTTCTGGGAGCCCCATCGAGATAGGCGTCCCCGACGCCACCTCACCCTCAGTGGACGACCCATCCGCTCCACTGTTCTGCTTCTCCTTCCTTCGCTGTGCTTCCTTTTCCATTAGGCTTGCCTGTTTTCGTTGTGTTTGTCCGATCGTTTTCTTTTGGTTTTTGTTAGCATTTTCCATAGTAAATCCCACGAGTGGGGGAGAACTAGAGGTCCACCCGGGCAGAGATCCCCCATTACCCGGGCAAGCGTAAGTTTTTAACCCAACCGAGGGGTCCGCAGGTACCTCGGCTTGGAGTGCGCTCGCGACTGAACTTCCCATCAGCCATGCATCCCCTGGCCACGCACCAGAACACGGGATTCGGGGAATTTTTTAGAGAGGTTATCTTCCTCGCGGTCCGGGCGGTTAAGCCAAGACCCTCGCCCCCGATCAGAGCCGCGAGACTTAACCACAGCGCTCTTCTCGGGATTACGATATGCCGACGGTTGACAGGGAGACTACGTCCCCCTGCCTGCTCGGTGGTAGTGTGAGTACACGCCGAGCCCGTCCTCCTTTCTCCACCGCTGTCAGCGGAGAAACTGTGGCCCCTACAGGGCCCCGCCATCAGGTTTTTTACCGAGGTTTCCTCCTCCATGCTCCGAAGAGCGAAGAGCCAGCAGGGCAACCGGCAGACACGCCCACCCTGCTGGACCAGGCCTTGCCCGAGAGCCGATGAACGGCTACCTCTTCTGCTAGAATATTGGCCGCTGGCGATAATCCTCTCCTCCAAGAGGACAAGGAGGAAACAGTACCATCGCCAGCGTTTCCAGGGTGCACCACGAGGAGGTTTTCTAGCCCGCACCCCAACACAAACCCTATACCAACCCGTCTGGCCAGTGTGGTATAGTAGGCCAAAACCTCCTTTCTAAGGAGAGGCTTATGTCTAGCAGTGGACTATGACAGGCTGTTGATGATGAATTGAATGTATTTTCCTAACCGATTTCGATTATCGTGACCATGTGATTAGTGTTCTGCTCTCAAGTGACTGATGTATCCTATGCTGGCAAAGAATTTACGATCACATTACGGACAGGTTAAAACACCATTAATGTAATGGTAGTTTATAGTGGTAGTGCAAGTCCGAGTTTTGTATACATCGGGCCTGGTATCCAGCTCTTTTCTTTATTTATGCTATAAAAACCAAAAGGCGAAATGTCATAAAAAGGTCATAGCTCAGAACCACCCGGCGCCCGAACAGCTCGGGTTAATATTCCTTACATGGAGTACTACACTTAAACACTCACCACATCAACTCCGGAGCGCCTCGCCCGCGGTTTGATCATGCTCGTACAGTGAGTGGACCGGACGTTTCCGCAAGTAGTACATACGCGAGGACGCTGCACACTGCCTCTCCTCAAACGTGTCAGTTGTGTTATGGTTAACAACCATGGAGTGGACCACACGTCGACAACGAGTGGACACCGAGTCGAGGCTGTTTTGGCCGGGAGTCGGGTGGGTGTAACGACCCACCTTTATGTTATAGATAACACGCAATATCAGAATAAGCTCATAAATACTTATTTTTTAGGAAAGATTTGGGATGATTGTGAAAATAAAAATGATATACAGTTTTTTTTTTAAATATAGGCCTATGAAGACCCAGCAACACTCGCTCGCATTGAGACGGTGCCACTACAAATTTGGTAGGCGCTTAAACACTTGTAGTGCAAGAAAAACACATAATGCACAATTTCAAGTTTTGCTGTATGTTTTGTTTTGCGCCTTGAGTACCAATTACGTAATATTATGTTTATTTAATGTAACACTTTCATAATGTTTTTGAAAGACCAATTTGACAATCCCCTACATTCTACTATAGGTACGCGAGAAAAAACATGCTTTGTATTTGTGTATAGGGCAGTTGCCTAAAAAAATATCGGACTGAAAAACATAAACGACGAAACTGAGAGGTTGGTCTAATTCTATAAACAAAAATATGTATTATATTAAATTTTCATTTTTATTAATAATAACACAAAATGATAAATATCTTATGTTCCTTACAGAGGTACAATAAGATACGGATGTTATGGATGATGTATGGTCGGATTTCCCTTTAATAAATCGGGCCCATTCTTATGTCAATTTCAGGTTCTGTTTCGGGTTCTTCAGTAGATTGTTTGTCATCTTCAATATCAGTATCACAGTTTCGAAAGTATTTTGTTCCATCTTCTGCACTAGCAATATCGCAAACTTCAGGGTAGTCTGGTCTCTTTTCACAAATGAACGGGTAATGTATCTCACACAACATGTCATTCAATAGGCCGTTACGTAACAATGATCCACAATATTCACCCGTTGTCGCATTATCTGGTTGTCCTGGAGAAAATTTAGCAAAACCAGCTTCCTGCAGTGGATGACCTGCATAAAGAATTTATAGTTTTTTAGAATTTATAGATCTTTTATGTGATAAAAGTAGCCAATGTTACTTTCTGATAATATATATTTCTATTGGTGAAAGAATTTTTTAAATCAGTTTAGTGATTTAGGCGCGAAAGCGAAATAAATCAAGATTTCATCACATCACATCAACAGCCTATACTAGTCCACTGCTGGACATAGGCCGCTCCTTAGAAAGGAGGTTTTGGCCTACTATACCACGCTGGCCAGACGGGTTGGTACAGGGTTTGTTTCAAGTTTTCCTTGTCTTTGCAGTGCTGTTGTCCTGCTTAGTTTGCTCCCTTAGTCGGCTCTTACAACAACAAGATTTATTGTACCAAAAATCTGTTAAAAGTCCTTTGAGTTTAAGGAAAAAAGAATATTAATAATTAAGATAAATAAAAAAGTACCATCAAGAGTTCTCCAGTCTGCACTCTCGTCCCAATCGTGAAATCCGATAAATGCAGTGCTACCGAAAGTTCCCAAAAATTTTGATAATGGATACTTGGCGTAAAGTTCATTGATGAATTTTAATTCTTCGTCACTGTTAATGATTACAAGGTGACCGCCTTCAGCAGAACAGGCAAACTGGGCTCTTTTGAATGTTCGCCGATTGGTATGAAATTTGTAGCATTTTTTTGTCTGATTGCTAAATAAATATTCTAAAAAAATAGTCAAGTTATTATCACACATTTTCTTGTTTCAATAACGTTTCAAGATATAAATCTACTCGTACATTATTTCATAAAACTAGTATAATTATCCCTATTTACCTGGATCTGGAGTACCACAATTAGTGACATCAACCTTTGAATGTCTCCTGTAACATATATAAGGACGAGGCTCCTCGCATCTTACATCAGAGAACTTTCCATCAGAGTTTAGGGTCAAGCATTGCTCAGCATTATTTTTATTGTCAGGTTCGTATGGAGCCCATTCATGAGGTATACTGGAAAGTGGTATACCTGAAATGAATTATTTTTGCTGTAATTGAAATCAAACTGTTTAATTGTTTTTGGAGAACCTCAAAATTTGCAAATTAACAAGAAGAGAAGAGCAACAGCCAAAAATGCATTCCAATAAACTGCTATCAACAAAGAGTACAAAAGTTTTCAATTATTCTGAGCTTATAAAGAGTGAATTGTATCATAAACCAGTTGGCAATGAATTAGGAGGATTATCACTTTCTAAGTTATATTGTTAGCTAGGCTTCAGCACATACGGGCCAGATCGACTGGACTGACACCACGTCCACAAATAAAACTGGAGTTAGACAATATTCTCGTTGCATTTCAAGCATTGATGGGACCGTTGGTTTAGTGTTTAGTGACCCTGACTGCTAAGTAACAGGTCGTGGGTTCGATTCCCACCCAGGTTAAATAATTGTGTGATGAGCACGATCATTCGCTCTGTGTCTGGGTGCAATTTATCTATATTATATATGTATTTAGGAATATATAAGTATGTTTATCAGCAGTCTGGTTACAATAGCACAGGCTCTGCCAAGTTTGGGATCAGACTGCAGTGTGTGAGGTGTGTGCAGTTAGTATTATTATTTTACCTAGTGAGCGAGGTTACCTAGCCCTGCATAACTCTAGGGAGATTGGGCGCTTAGAGGGCGGCAACATTCTTGTCTGTAGAGTATTCATGGACGGCTTTTTCTATTTACTGACCATCGATAGAATGATAGTTTCCCTTAGAGAAAGTAGCGTGGATCCCAGTCAAGATTTCAGGTTTGCAAAATGATTCCAACATAATGTTCTTCATCTCGGCTGTAGTAGGAGATGCTAATGTACCACCTGTTAATATAAAAGAAAAGTTAAATATTAAAGGCTTAAAAGACTATAAGCAAGTCCCATTAGCTATTTAGACTACACTACAAAGTAAATCTCTATTGGAGGCATCATTCAAAGCAGACTTTACTGTAAGGAAGAATATACAACTAGCTGTATCCTGCCAAGTTTCGCTGTGGCACTTTGATGAGAAATGAGAACAAACATGACGCAAAAAATAGATAAAATTAATCTTGGAAGTGGGTGGTATGAAGCTCAATCGGTACAGAACTTTCTGAGTTTTAAAGTTTATACAAACCAACTTAGTATAGACTGATTGCTAAAGATAGAGGACCGGATATTATGAACTGCATATATTGAGAAATGGTTTTGCAATAAGAGGCTGCTATAAGTTGGATGATTTAATGTTTTTACTCATAGTGTGTAGTAGATGATAGAACTGAATATTATCTATAATAATATACTAAAATATCTATATATCTAAATATGTTCAGTTGGTTTGTTTATGCTTCAAAAACTAAAAAAGTTCTACACCGATTGAGTTAATATTTTGACACAATATATAACCGCATCAAATATACCTAGTTGTATGTGTTCACCTAGTTATCTTTATAATAATAAAAGCTGATGAAGTTTGGTTTAGTTGAACACGATAATCTCAGGAACTACTGCTTCAAATTGAAAAATTATTTTAATGTTGGATAGACTCATCAGCAGCCCCGATCAGTCCACTGCTGGACAAAGGCCTCTCCTTACAATGGAGGTTTTTGCCTAGTATACCACGCTGGCCAGACGGGTTGATATATTTATTTATTTATTTAAAACTTTATGCACAAATGTGGCAAAGGCGGACTTAATGCCGTAGGCATTTTCTACCAGTCGACCTTAGGGCGATGCAGAGCCAAACGTGGTAGATGCACAGAAATTAAAAATGTGATTTATTAAAACTATAGCATATATAGAATATCATATAACCAGAGTACTTATATAAATAACATTGGAATAATTTTAAAGATAAATACAATAAGTAATACACATATAATACTAATACACATAATACATAAATATAGATACATATGCATTTATATACTTAAATACACATAATATAAATTCTAAATGGAGAGGGTATAAAATTAAGATGGATTTGACAGTGTGTTTAAAAAATGTTGCCGCAACAGGTATTTAAATGTTTGCCGAGTTTTTGCCATCCTGATCTCGAGAGGGAGCGCGTTCCATAACAGGACAGATTGTACCAAAAAAGTGGAATGTACGAAGTCAGACCGGTGAGTCGGACAGTGAAGAAGTAGGTTGTCTGAAGATCTAAGATTTTTAGCGTGGTTTGCACCTAGATATTGAATTTGAGAAGTGAGGTAGGAAGGAGAATTTGGGGAAAAGAGTAAAGAATATAGGGTAGTTAATGCTCGTGTCTGTCTGCGTTGGCGAATTGGAAGCCATTTCAAATGAGAGCGATGCTGAGACACGTGATCGTATTTGCGTAAATTGAAAACGAATCGAATGCAATTGTTGAGAAGACGGTCAAGCTTATTGAGCAGATCTGCATTCAGGTCAAAGTAGCACATATCACCATAGTCGATTATAGGGAATATAAGAGACTGAACAAGCATTACCTTAGTTTTCGATGGAAGAAAGTTTCTAAGTCTATAGAGGGCCCGCAGCGAACCTGTCACTTTCTGGCACACAGATGCAACTTGTTGTCGCCAGCTCAGAGTTGTGTCAATATACACTCCGAGGTCTTTCACACTCTCACAGTATGGAATAACCATGCCATCGTAGGTAAGTGGTGGAAGTGAAGCAAGGTCGAGCTGGCTCATAGCTCGGTTACTCCCGATGACAATAGCCTGACATTTATTTGGATTGACCGATACGCCAAACATATCAGACCAGTGTTTAATGGCTGTCAGGTCACTATTTATAGCCGAAATCGCGGACGATACATTGCACAACTCTGTCTGGTAGTATAGCTGCAAGTCATCAGCGTAGAGATGAAAGGAACACTGAAGTCTTGGGATGATAAGATTAATGAAGATAGAAAACAGAAGAGGTGAAAGAATACCGCCTTGAGGGACGCTAGCAGTAAGATCACACCAGCTAGAGGAAGAATCTTCGACACTGACTGACTGCTGACGATCCCGAAGGTAAGAGGAAAACCAGCCCAGTGCATCTTGAGAGACCGAGAAATGGGACAAATAGGACAGCAAGGAGAAGTTCATGACTGACGGTATTGAAGGCATTCGAAAAATCAACCAGTACTAAGGTAGTAACCTTAGTATTCTCCATCCCCACCTTAATATCGCCAGTCACTTTAAGAA
Source organism: Arctia plantaginis (assembly GCA_902825455.1). Taxonomy (NCBI): domain Eukaryota; kingdom Metazoa; phylum Arthropoda; class Insecta; order Lepidoptera; family Erebidae; genus Arctia; species Arctia plantaginis. Next base: position 1,736,453 of record CADEBD010000553.1, read on the forward strand.
GAGCAGATGCCGTGCTATGGCCTGGTCGAAACCCTGACTGAAAGGGACTGAGTAAGTTGTTACTGTAAATGAAGTGGGAGAACTGTTTGTGGACGCAGGCCTCTAGCACCTTGGAGAGGAAGGGAAGGATAGAAATTGGACGAAAGTGTGTGGGAAGAGACGGATTGGCAGTTTTAGGTAACGGGCGCACATACGCTCTCCGCCATAGAGAAGGAAATGTGCCAGACATGAGAGAAAAGTTAACAATATGGGAGATAGCGGGAAGGAGGTGGACAAGCAATGTGGTGATCATTTTCCGACTAATGCCATCACAACCAACTGCTTGGGATCTGATAGATTGAATAATCTTCTTAATCTCTCCTTCTGCAACCGGACTGAAGTGAAAAGGGTTTAAGTTAGGGCGCGGTAGACTATTTATGTAAGTACGGGTGTTATGTTCAGATACAATGTCTAACGTGAGAGAGGTGGTAAAATGTTGGTTTAGGGAATCGAGATTTATGGATTGTGGAAAGTCCACATGTCGCGATCTGCCGATACCAAGAGTCCCAAGGAACTTCCAGATGTCGGCAGGAGATGAAAAGGAAATATTATCTAGAATGTGGCGGCGTTTAGCGTTCCGTATCACTTGGGTACACCGATTCCTTGCAGACTTGTACAATTGCCAGTTGACTTCGATACGGTCCCTCTTATAAGTCCTAAATGCCCGATCTCGACGTCTCATGGCCATCTGTATACCCCTGGTCATCCAAGGTGCTGGCAATCGTTTAAGCCTAACCTTTTTAACCGGTGCATGAATTTCGTACAGTTTAGTCACTATTTCGTTAAATACGTGCACCTTGTCATCGATAGAAGTAGAATCGATCAGGGATGTCCAGTCAATATGTGACGCATCGTCATTCAATTTGTCAATATCCATTCGTCCAAAGCAACGCCTGTAAAGAATCCTAGGTTTGGGTTTAGGAGGTTTGAGAACGTAGGAGAGGAAAATCAGGTCATGATGTGAAAATCCGGAAGCGTCAAGCTGACCATGAGAGGAAACAAGGGAAGGATTAGAGGTAATAATTAAGTCGAGCCAAGTGTCCTCGCTGACATTATTGTGGTGAGTGGCCTGTAATGGCAGAACAAGAAAGCTGACCGACTCAAGAAGGAGTTGGAGTTTACAGGAACGAGTGGAGTTTCGGGCTAGGAGATTGGTATTAAAATCACCCATGATGACATGATGAGCGTACTCTGCACCCAGAGATTCAAGAACTGTTTCGAAATCAGTGAAATAGTCAATTTGAAGGGGGACAATAGACAACACCGAGTACAACCTTAACGCCTTTGACACAAACCTCTAAGAATAGGAATTCAGCAGAAGCATTATAATGAGAAGAGGAAGCTGATATAATTCTATAGGAAAAGTCACTCCGTAGGTAAATAGCCACGCCACCTCCCCCCTTTCCGATCCGATCGTTCTGGATAAGAATAAAGCCGGGCAGGGAGTAAGAAGTGGAGAGAAGATGGCGGATATAAGGTTTGTTGGTTTTCCTTCTTTTTGCAGTGCTGTTGTCTTGCAAAGTTTGCTCCTTTAGTCGGCTCTTACGAAACTCACGAGATGAATAGGGGTGGTGACACTCCGTATTCTTAATCTATTACCACACGAATAGACTATTTATCGAGGAAGGCTAAAGGCTATATAAACATTCGCCACAATCAAAATGAACCAACCATCAACAAAAAGTGTTGCAATAAAATTGATTCATTTTGAGATACGTAGACTAAGCTACGCGGGCAAGCTAGTATAAACTATTTGTTTTTTAGTGTTCATGGTAAGTCTCACCTTCGAATTGGCATTGCAAACGAGCATCGTACCACGTTGCAGGTATTTCGTGGTATTTAAACCATCCCAGAGGGGTGTATCTATAATCACAGCTGAACTTTAGAGCATCTGAAAAAAGCACATCGTCAATACATTTTTAATTCAGGTCAAATATTTTTTATTGAATATACTAATTCTTATTAGCACCAATAATAATTTAAATAGATAAATAATACAACTGCCCTAAAAAAAGCAAGTGTAAAATAATCATATTTATATATGGAATTTAATGGTAGCCGCTTAGAAGATATCTCTAATTTAATTTTAAACTTGTCAGATAAGCTAGAATGAAATTGTTTATTATTAGTAATGGTAATACTGTATATTCCATAAGAATTAAAAACTATTGTATAACCATCACCATCTCAGTGGAAAGACGTCCACTGCTGGACAAAGGCCTATAGGCATAGTTAGTTTAAATTTTAGGAACTAATCAATGCAAATATATGATTTAATATCTAGTTAGTTGGTTAGTATAGGGTTTGTGTAAAGTTTTCCTATCAAACTTGTCACAAACCTTATACCAACCCGTCTGGCCAGCGTGGTATAGTAGGCCAAAACCTGCTTTCTAAGAAGAGGCCTATGTCCAGCTGTGGACTGTTGAAGGCTGTTGATGAGATAGGAAACTAAAAATAACAAAACAAAAAACATTACCCAGCAACGCACAACAAAAGATTAACACTATGTATTTTAAAATGAACTTCATTTTGTATATGAATGTCAACGAGTAAGTCCCGGGAATGATGATACAAATAATTATAGTCCCTTATCACTTAAAACAGGATGAAGAAAATAATCAAGTGTAATTCAGTATATAATTGTATGATTATATTCGTTTCATTTTTGTAAATTATATTATTGTATTGAGGGCAACTGACAGATGGAATAATATTGAAGGCATGATAATATAATCATAGACCTTGTAAAGATTTATATAGCAACTAGCTGGTACCCGTGACTTCGTTTGCGTGGTATTTGAAAAGCGCTGTACGGTACACAGCAGCAGTAAGCACCGGAGAAAATTTTATAGGGTTTTTTAAAGAGAAAAATAGCCTTAGTTACTCCTTAAATAGACGGCTGCCTGGTAGCTGATCTAGCATTTTCATTTACCTTTTAGATAAATTGTTTTGTAGAAGTTGAGTGTGTCTCTGTTGGGATTTAATTCATAACTAGTCCAGGATGGTAGCCCTACTACCGAGTGTAAGTGATAAAACAAAGTGGAGATGTATTTCGTTACTCGTCTGAACCATAGAGTAGGTTGCTTAAGATGTAGTTTAGAAGATATTTGCATATAGTAAAGGCTTGCAGCAGTAACAACAGGAAAGCCGACTAATACTAAACTTGAATGTCTCAATGCAATTAGTACAGTTATAATTTTCTAACTACATACATACGGATAAATTACACACAGACAAAGAACAAATGATCGTGCTCATCATAAAATTATTTGTCCTGCGTTGAAATTGAACCCACGCCCTCTGACTTAGCAGTAAGACTCACTAAAGACTAGACCAATAGGCCAATCGAAATATGCGTTGTTACTCGTAAACAACTGGACTTACGTACTTATGTAAAATTACTTACTTAATAGTTATAAGGAAAAATATTGTAGCAACTTTACGGCTAATTGCATGTTCCATATCTTAATTGAGAGCAGTATATTCAGTATGTATTAAGAAAGCAAACTAGGCAAATCAACAGCACTACAAAGAGAAGAAAAACTTGAAACAAACCCTATACCAACCCGTTTGGTATGGTAGGCCAAAACCTCCTTTCTAAAGAGAGGCCTATATCCAGCAGTGGACTATTAAAGGCTGTTGATGTGTATGTTTGATGTGATATTCAGTATGCATTTCAAAAATGTCTACACTGCGCTACATACACTCAAGGATACCACACCCACAGTCCCCTGCGCTCCTCAACGGCAACCCTAGTAGAGAACACCGTGCCATGTGACACTAATAAAAAATGTAGTCATGTATTTTAGCCGTCCGTGTGGTGACGGATTAAGAATACAGAGTGTTACCACCCCTAGAAACTCCCTTTTAAGGAGGGGCCTATGTCCAGCAATGGACTATTAAAGGCTGTTGATGTGGTGATGTGTATTTTAGCATGAGGATGTAGATTGAATGTATTTTATTTGTGAAGATGGAAGTTGTCTTGCACCTTCATGACCCTTGACTGACTCTTGATACAGCTGCAGAGTCTTGGCATAAAGTATAATTGGAAAACGAGCAGACGGGTCACCGCATGGTAAGTGGCCACAGTCGCCCATGGAAACCTGCAACTGAAAAGTCACAAGTGCGTTGCAGCCCCTTGAGTCCCCCCTCCCCAGAAAAAGAGAAGGGGTTACGAAGGAGGAGGAACGAAATAATTGAAATGACTGCACGGATGGCGTAGCTGTTTAAGCGGTCACATCGCCGCTTCCTACTACGCTGAGTGTTGTGGGTTCGATCCCCACATGGGACGACACTTTGTGTAATCCACAAATTGTTGTTCTGAGTTTGGGTGTTCTTTGTGTCCGTTTCATGTACGTTTGTAAAGTCCCGGACATATTTCTATTGCGGGAGTTGTCTTTTATAAAAATAATAATAATGATTGCTTGGCAGAAGTTTTCTGTGAGACCGTAACTAACGAAAGAAAAACTAAGTAACTTTCGGCTAACTTCAGTTTGGCATTACACGTCACGTCATCATCTCAAATCTGCTTCGACAAGATCAATAGACAGCCCCGCTCGATATTCTCAAACCAGTTTATTATCTATAGGCTAAGCAATATTCGTTTTATTTAAAAGAATAACATTTTAATCCGCTTTTTCGGTTTTAGAAGAAAGAATTGTTCCATGTTTAAATCTTTTCCCATACTCGTTTTGCGGATTCTCTGTGCGGATATCCGCTTGGATACCACCCAGCGGAGGTTATGTCGGACTCGAACCGACCAAAAACCGCACGCCGAAGGAAAACCCTGATACCCCGACGTACCTCGGGTCATCTACGGGCGTAAATGACCCCCCTCCTTTGAAAGTTTATACCAATATGGAAATTGATTAAGGGAAAAAGGCGTGAAAGCCTTACAAATAAACAAACAAACTTCCATTGTAATTTTTAATATTAATTTATAAATTTTGACATGAAATGATTGGATATTTAAGTTTATTACTATAATAGTATTTAATTCAATTATAAACACAAACAGACAAAAAAATCAAATATTTGAGTTCACAGTAAGATTCCACTAACTCGCAGGGACGACATGTTTTGGATTGGTTTTATTTTTAATAGATACAGATTCAATTTGTTTTTCTTGAGCATCATTATTACAATCGTGGTTATGATTAGACTCATCCATTGGTTTAATATTGTCGCACACTAGAGGATAGTCAGGACTTTTTTCACAAATAAATGCGAAATGCTTTTCGCACCATAAGTCATTTAATAAGCCATTACGTAACACCGATCCACAATATTCTCCTGCAGTGCCGTTATCAGGTTGTCCTGGACTGAACTTGGCGAATCCTGCTTCTTGAATTGATTGACCTGGAATAGGTTTATGTAAAAAATTAGTAATATTTACTTGATTGGTTAATAATATTAGAAATGGTAGTGAATCAAGTAATTTCAGTCTACTTTATTGTAGAATTTTCTTGCTTTTTTCCCCTCAAAATTCATTCTAATGTTTCATTTACATAAATCTACTGTCTTAAATAGTGCCCAAAGGATTCTATTGGATTCAATAATAGTAAATAAATGATTTAATGTTTTGTGAATTAATTTTTTACTACTGTTTGTTCTTTGGCTGGCTGGCTCCTTTTTAAAAACACATCTTTTAATTTAGTACCATTTGAGTATCGTACTGTACTGACACACTAAACCATACAAACGCTACTGAATTTGTGTCAAAACTTACACCTTAATTACGCAATACGTTAGTATTACATTCATACCTATTATTATATTCAAAATGAAATTGTTGAAGTCAAGATTACAAAAATTATGTAAGCGTCGCAATAGCAAAAGTAAATACCGTGGATAGTTGTCCAATCCGCGCTCTCTCCCCAATTGTGGAAACCAATGAAAGCAAAATCTTTTGGGAAATTTCCAATCATTTTGGATGCGGGATATTTCGCAAATATTTGTGAGAGGACCTTCGACTCTTCATCACTGTTGATAATAGCAAGATGACCCCCCTCAGCAGAACAGGCGAAGTGGGCTCGTGCAAACGTTCTCGGTGTTGTGTGAAATTTATAACATTTATTTGTCTGGCTCTCTAAGTGGTATTCTAAAAGTATCAAGAAATTCCTGTTACTTATGGTTACATAAATTAAATTTTCTCTGTAAGGCATAAATATTGTATTAGGTCATATTTCTAATTATTGTTTTTATTGTTAATATTGCCCATGTCTGTGTGTTTTCAACAGGTTGTATCATCCCGTAAAGTTATTGTGATTGTTGTTGTCTTAATAACCAGTGTTTGAAAATTTGAATGATAAAAAGAAAATTAATTATAATCTATTGCCATAATTACCTGAGTCTGGAGTACCACAAATATTGACATCAACATGCGAATTCTCCCTAAAGCAGATATAAGGACGCGGTTCATCACATCTTGCGTCAGAGAATTTTCCATCCGAGTTTAAAGTGATGCACCTTTCCGTGTCATTTTTATTATCAGGTTCGTTTGACTCCCATTCATGCGGAATTTGTGCCAGAGGTATACCTGAAAATTAAAATTTTAGTTTGTCTGATTCCTATATTTTAATAAATTTATTTGATTGTGTATACTTCTATTTTAATTAATTACCATCAACGGAATAGTATTGTCCTTTTGAAACAGTGGAGTGAATTCCAGTGAAGATTTCAGGTTTGCAAAATAAGTCCAACATTAAAGTTTTCAGTCCTGGTACAGTAGGTGAAGCTAATATTCCACCTGTTAATATACAAACAGTGATTATGATTTATTAATTACAACTGTGCAGATTAATATTGTCCGTGTTATGAGATATTGTCCGTGGGGTGACGGATTAAGAATACAGAGTGTCACCGCCCCTATTCATCCCGTGGGTGTCGTAAGAGCCGACTAAGGGAGTAAACTACGCAGAACAACAGCACTGCAGAGAGAAGGAAATCTTGCCACCGTGGTATAGTAGGCCAAAACCTCCTTTCTATGGAGAGGCTCTTGTCCAGCAGTGGACTGTTGTTAATGTGATGTGCAGATTAATATTTAGGATCTGAGGGAACACAAGCCACGACCATCTTGAAATAGATTGTATCATACCTACTCCTATGTCCCAAAGGAATAAGCAGAAGCGTTTTAAACGATCGACATCGTCAACAGCCTTTAGTGTAGTCTACTGCTGAACATAGATCTCTCCTTAGAAAGTTGGTTTTGGCCTACTATACCGCGCTGGCGTCTGCCAGCAAAGGAAACCTGTCTAGGTTGGTTTGTGTCAAGTTCTCTCTTTGCAGTTCTGTTGTCCCACGTAGTTTGCTCCCTTGTAGGCTCTTATGTAACGATCACTTTTTACCAAATATATTTTTTATTTCAATAGCGTAACTGTGGGCAAGCCTGGCCTTCAAACGGGTATGTTAAGAATTAAAGGGGAAAATTGGACATTTAATGTGAAGGAAAAGTTGATATGGTGACAAAAATGGTGGGAAAAGGATTATAAGCAGGCTGGATTGTAAGCAGGAGTTCAAGTAGGTCAGGTGGGCATTCCTCTAACTCGAACTATTTACCGCCGGGAAGTCCCTCCGAGCCCTCTAGGTTAGGGTGCTCAAAATGGATTGGAAATAGATGTATTTGTTAAATAAATATTTATCAAGTGTAGATGAATTATTAAATTCTTCATAAGGCTCGTTTGAAAGGGTGAGCCGGTGTGGACAGGCCGTAACAGGCAAAACTCGAGTGTTTAAAGAATCTGATGAATGTGGGAGAAGTATGACATACAGATATCAGAACCGTGGCAAAGTGAATTTGTATTGTAAGTAAGTGAAAATATATGATTCATTAGTCCCTTAAACATGAAGTAGGTACATAATCAGGCTATTTAAAAATTAACTAAACATTTTGTACTCAGATATAGTGTGTTATATAAAACTAACCTTCGAATTTACACTGCAAGCGGGCGTCGTACCAAGTGGCGGGTATTTCGTGGTACTTTAACCATCCTAAATATGTATACTTGTAATCGCATCTGAACTTTACTCCATCTGAAAGAAAACCACTGTCATTAAAAACGTTGTAATAACTTTAAATATTTTGGTCGTGTTTAGTTTCCAACCATTTACTAATACATTTACAACTATAAGTATTTAATAATAGTGTCTACATGTTTCATTTACCCAACACTTAGTTCTAATTAATACAATGATAAAAAGAAAGAATCGTTTGCTAAAGATATTAAAAAATCTAAGCAAGTATTCGAAAATAAAATAATTTAGACAAAAAGTAGTATAGAGAAGTTAAAAAAATGTAAGTTTTCATATATGTCATATAATATTACCGTAAGTTGTACAAAGTTATAAAAGTATTATTGATTATTATATTATATTAAAGTATTAAGTATTAATTTTAGCATCGTAAGTCTAAACATCAATGTGCACTGAGTTATTAACACAAAAACAATTACGTTAACTGACTAGATATTTCTTTATTGCCTTGTAATGATTACTAAAAAATATATTTTAGATGTGGCTCTAAAATAAAATAAAATATTTAAAGTAAAAAAAAATAAGACTAAAATAAGAAAAATGTTACAAAAATATTTAATATCTTACCCATAAATGCGAAACAAAATCCAAGGACCACGTATTTTAAGATAAACTTCATTTTGCGTGTAGAACCTAGCGAGTGAGGGCTAATAATGCAAATAATTTTATTTTTTTATCATTTATAACTAGCAAAGAGATAACATTGAAGTATTTTTAATATATAGTTGTCAACTTAACGCTGCTGTAGCAACCAACCAACGTATTGTCACGTGACTATATGTATGTTATTCACTGTGAACACTTTTCTAACCGTTTATCAGTCTTAAGTTTACACTTTAACTATACGAGTATTTTGTAAATGAATCTTTTTTTTTCATTTCTCAACCTTATCTATCTAAATGTATAAAAATATTAAGTTGGTTTGAGTACGTTTCTAGAACTATAAGTTGTAAACCGATTGAACTCAAAACTTGACACGATATAATATTATAACACGCTTAAAAGATGGTTTTTATCTATTTTTTGCAACCACAACGTGCCACAGCGAAGCGTGGTAGTTTGCAGTTAGTCTATTTACTTGCGAGAGCCACGTTTCAGGCAATATCTGGGCTGGCTTGACCGGTGTGAAATAATAGACTCATAAAAAATTGATGTTGAACTATTCTTTGTATGACTAAGGTTTGAGAACATAAGATAGTTGCAGCTCCATTTTCCGGATCCAATTTTGAATTTAAAGCATCCAAAGAGTCACTCAAATGCACACAAATATTTTTCGTATTAAACTGAAATATGAATCGTAGAACCGGGTGCAGCGCCCCCTACCGGTCAACCCATTGTGTATGTAAGACATCATTTGGATCACCTCAAAAATATTAAGAAAAAATCATTAGGAAAAAAATTAGAATCCTAAACCAGGTTGCAGCACCACCAGGTCTAGTTTTAAATTTAAACACCGTGAGACCCTTTGGAATAAACCTAAAAAAAAACAAAACCAAAATCTAGAAGTTTATAAAAAGTTAAATGATATTTACGTGTACTAGTACAAAACACATTTAAACATAAACGTATAGTCCGGTCAATTTAGACCAAAAAATGAGTGAAGTTACATAAAGTCCCAAAAAGCTGAATTTGAGTGAAATTGTTCAAAATATAATTATAAACAATGTCTAGAAGTTCCCCATCATTCCCCTGTAAGGAAAAAATTTAATTCAAGGTCAAAGGTCAAAAAAATGAGTTTTTTGCGATTTTCATGATTTTTTTTTTTATGATAAAACGGTAAGTTTTATCATAAAAGTACCTCAGACAAAGATTGTAGATCATAAAATTACCTATAAAAAATGTATCAATACTTTTTTTCTTACGAGCCACCGTTTCTGAGATATAACGATTCAAAAAGTTATAAAAGTTGTCATAATATGCATGAGTACGCCACGTATATACATCTAGAGTTGTAATATTTTATATAATATATATATGTATGTATATATATATATATATATATATATATATATATATATATATATATATATATATATATTATATATTAAATGTTTAAATATTTGTCTATCGGTCATTGTAACTTATACTTACAATATAAAATATACATAAGTTTTAACTACAAGAATATCAGGTAAAATGAAAAGCAGCATTCCCTTAATCTTTAAGCCAGTGTAACTTCGAGGCATCTGTCTCTTGTTCTATTGTGTGCGTGGCTAAGGGTCTCTTATACCTGCTATAATAAATGAAATACTGTTAGTCTTGAGCGTCCGGACTATAGCACTATTCAAAGCCTTTATTATTAATTTGGTCACCAAAGATAAATCAGTCAAACTTTTTGCATTATTTGACAAATTCCGAAAAGAGGAGCAACATGAATTTTTAAATAACTCTTGTTTGTCACACGTACATTCAGTCAAAAAATTATCGGTAATGGATGATTTGTTATTGGTTCCAAATTCAAATTTTTGTTTTTTTTTTTGTTGATGTTAGATTATTGCGCAACTGTTTTCAATTTTGGTGCGGAGTTTGAGTTGCATCTGTTATTTGTATTAAATACAGTGCTGTTTTAGTTATATCATATTATGTAGTGTGTATTACGAATTTCATAATGGACAAAAACATCGAACAAAGAGTTTGTCTCAAATTTTGCATCGCCAATGGAATTTCGTGTTCGGAGTCACTGAAAATGTTACAGAAGGCTTCGGTGAATCAACTTTATCAAAAACACGTGCCTATGAGTGGTACTAAGCGTTCAAAAGCGGTCGAGATGTGATGCAAGATTGGCCTCGCTCTGGTAGGCCACCAATATCTGCAACTGAAGTTAACATCGCAAAAGTGAAGGAAATAGTGACTGAAAATCCTCATTCAACTTTGAGAGAGATAGCCGCCGAATTTTCTGTATCTCGCGAGTCGATCCGTACCAATTTAACTAATCATTTGGGTATGAAACATGTTACCGCTCGGCTAGTCCCAAAAGACTTTAAATTTCTCCAAAAACTCAATCGCATTAAAATCGCTGAGGACATGCTAGAACAAGTCAATCCGACCCAACATTCATGAAACGCTATATAAATTGTTACTATTGACGAGAATTGGGTTTACGAGTTTGACATGCAAACTAGTCAACAAGCTTCGGACTGGCTTTACGTTCAGAGAATATTTTAAACATAAATTTTCGACAAGGAGATTACTGATATACCTGATAGAGCTTTTTATGTCTGTTTGAGAAGACTCCTCGATGAATTGGATTCATAATGTGATCCGGTTAATAGAACTGCTATTAGGTTCTAGCGAAATTCTTTGTATGTATTTAAGTGACACCCTATATAGATTAGCTCCTCGACTTTGACTGCAATCAGGGTCTAAAATATTTATTTTCGTATTTGTTTTATTTTTGTACGAATTGAGTGTGTCTCTGGTTATAATTCATTTACAACTTTTTCCATTTTCTTGAAATACGTAAGTTACCGGTGGCCTTTTCCCTTCCTCAACCTTAATTCTGGTTTGGAGGAGGTCTTTGGAGAGCTCTACGTCGACGCATGTGTTTCTGGGTTATTTGATTGCATATCATCATCATTAACAGCCTTAAATAGTCCACTGCTGGACATAGGCCTCTCCTCATAAAGGAGGTTTGATTGTATATTCAATATCTTAATTGAAAGCAGTATATACAGTATGTATTTCGCAACACGATTAACTTAGGATGTGTGTTTGGAGAGAGGATGGGATGTGCCTGTGTCCAGCAGTGAACTGATATAGGCTGATAATGATGATGATGATTTGCTGAAGTCCAGTATATTATAGAATGGCCAGAAAGTCTAGAATATTTGTATGTAATATATAGTCCTTGTGGTGATATATTGAGAATACGAAGTGTCACCCATGAGTGACGGACTAAGAATACAGAGTGTTACCACCCCTATTCATCCCGTGGGTGTCGTAAGAGCCGAATAAGGCAGCGAACTATGCAGGACAAGAGCACTGCAAAGAGAAGGAAAACTTGAAAAAACCCTATACCAACCCGTCTGGCCAGCGTGGTATAGTAGGCCAAAATCTCTTTATTTTTATTGCAAAAAGAAGTGTTCGAACGCTGAGCAATTTTCGTCAGTTGAAAGGATAGCACTTGGATTCCCTTTTTCGGATCCAGGAGTAAGAACTGCTTTACGTCTAAATCTTTTTCCACATCCCTGACAACGTTTATACTAATCAGGATTGGGAAATACAGGCGGGTAAGCATGACAAAAAAATACTTGAATTTTTAATTTTAATATAATTTTTAAAATTTACAATTTTGATTTGAAATGATTGGATATTTAAGTTTCTTACTATATAGTATTTTATACAATATTTTATTCAATTAAAAAAAACAGAATGCGAAAAAAAATTAAAATAATGGAGTCTGGGAGTCCGCAATAAGATTCCACTAACTCGCAGGCACGATATGTTTTGGATTGGTTTTATTTTTATTAGATACAGATTCGATTTGTTTTTCTTGAGCATTACTAGTACAATCGTGGTTATGATTAGACTCATCTTTTACTTTAATATTGTCACAAAGTAGTGGATAGTCAGGACTTTTTTCACAAATAAATGCAAAGTGATTTTCGCAGCCTAAGTCATTTAATAAGCCATTACGTAACACTGATCCACAATATTCTCCTGTAGTGGCGTTATCAGGTTGCCCTGAAGTGAACTTAGCGAATCCTGCTTCTTGGATTGATTGACCTGGAATTTGTTTTTGTAAAGAATTAGTAATGTTTACTTAATTTATCAATAATATTTTGATAACAATATCAGAAATTGTAGTGCATAGAGTAACTTGATTCTACTTTATGTTAGACTTCTTGCTTCGTTCCCCTCGAAATTCATTTTAATATTTAATTAACATGAATCCACTGTCTAAAATTTTGTGGATTTTGGAAATTTCTTTGAATTGAATGCTCGGGCGATTGAATTTTTACTACAGTTTGTATTTTAGAGTTCACTGGCTTCTTTTTAGGTAACAAATCTTTTAATTTAGTACAATTTAAGTATCGTACCGTACTGACACATTAAACTATACTCACCACTGAATTTTTTTTGAACCTTTACATTAATTACGCATTATAATATGACGTATTATTATAATCTAACTAAAATTGTTGTAATCAAAATAACAAAAATTGTGTGAGCGTAGGAATAATAAAGATCAATACCGTGGATAGTAGTCCAATCTGCGCTCTCTCCCCAATTGTGAAAACCGATGAAAGCGAAATCTTTTTGGAAATTGCCAATCATTTTTGATGCGGGGTATTTCGCGAATACTTGTGCTATGACCCTCGACTCTTCATCACTGTTGATAATAGCAAGATGACCTCCCTCAGCAGAACAGACGAAGTTAGCTCGTGCAAACGTTCTCGGTGTGGTGTGAAATTTGTAACATTTATTTGTCGAGCTCTCAAAGTGGTATTCTAAAAGTTTGAAGAAATTCCTATTACTTATGGTTACATGAATTAAGTTCTCTATAAGGCATAAATATTGTATAAAGTCATATTTCTAATGATTGTGTATTTTATATTTCCCAACTTGAGTATTTTAGACAGGTTGTGTCAACTCGTAAGGTTACTGTGGTTGTTGTTGTCTTATTTACTATTGATTTGATCGTACATCAGAAGACGAAAGTTTGAAAGATTAAAAGAAAATTAATTTGAATCTATTTGTAAATCTCGACATGCCAATATTAACGACATTATCCGTCATGCTCCTGTTACCGCCGGTGTTCTAGCTGTACGTGAACCCAATGGTCTGGTATGTAACGCAACTAGCTGAGCAACCATAACAGACAATTAGCATCGCCATTCAACGTCCTAATGCTGCCAGGCTTTTGGGAAAGCTACCAGTAGGCGATAATGCGGAGGAATTTTTTGATGCTCATATGTAAATAGTGTGTATGTTATGAATATTTTAATTGTTTTGTAGAGTGAGTGATTCAAGAGGAACATTTATATATATGCATTATGTATGTAGTTTATATAAAATATATTGCTATAATTACCTGAGTCTAGAGTACCACAAACATTGACATCAGCTTGCGAATTCTCCCTAAAGCAGATATAAGGTTATCCTCCTGTAATCCAAAATACAAAGTACCTCCTCCTGTAATACAAAAATAAGGACGCGGTTCATCACATCTTGCGTCAGAGAATTTTCCATTCGAATTTAAAGTGATGCACCTTTCAGAGTCATTTTTGTTATCAGGTTCGTTTGACTCCCATTCATGCGGAATTTGTGCCAGAGGTATACCTGAAAATTTAAATTTTAGTTTGTCTGATTCTGATATTTAAAAAAAAATATTGTTGTGTACATTTTTATATTAATTACTTACCATCCACTGAATAGTATTGTTCTTTAGAAAAAGTGGCGTGAATTCCAGTGAAGATTTCAGGTTTGCAAAATAAGTCCAACATTAAAGTTTTCAGTCCTGGTATTGTAGGTGAAGCTAATATTCCACCTGTTAATATAAAAACAGTAATTACGATTAATTAATTAGATATGTGAAGATTCTAATAAATTAAGAATCAATGGGAACACAGCCCATGACCATACCAATGTCATGCATATATCCCCAAACGGTATGCCAATAACGTAACTGTGGCCAAGCCTGTGCGGAAAAATTGGGCATTCCATATGAAAGTAAAGATTAATAAGGTAACAAAAAAGGTGTGAAAAGAATATTACTGATACAGATGCACGCATTTTTCTAAGTCGGACTAGTTACTGCCTGGAAGTCCCTCCGAGCCCGTTTCATGTATATTAGTAAAGTCCCCGCGACACATGATATATTCCTATTACGGGAGTTGTCTTTATAAACAAAAATGAATTGGAAATAGATGGATTTATTAACTAAATATTATATTTATTAAGTAACGTGGTAATATTTCTTTTATAAACTAAAGAGCTCCTTGGATTATATCTGACTTTAACCAATAAAATTTATACAGCACCCTGATGGGACACATTAAAAAACCGGTAATTTTGTCATCCCTGGGGTTTTTAATCTGTTGCCCATAAATAAAACAGATAGGTTAATTGAAGTTTTCATTTAAATAAAAGGCGATCTGATTACAGTTTACACGTTCACTTAATTTTTTCATAAAAATTGTATATTCAAATTCATCATCATCATCATCAACAGCCTTTAATAGTCCACTGTTGGACATAGGCCTCTCCTTGGAAAGGAGGTTTTGGCCTACTATACCACGCTGGCCAGACGGGTTGGTATAGGGTTTGATTCAAGTTTTCCTTCTTTTTGCAGTGCTTTTGTTCTGCGTAGTTTGTTCCCTTATTCGGCTCTTACGACACCCACGGGATGAATTGGGGTGGTGACACTTTGTATTCTTAATCAGTTAATACAATGTGTGAATGAATTATAAAATTAGTTTATAAGGCCCTGTGGCCGTAAAGGGCAAGTGTGTATGAAAGACTTGATGACTGTGGAATAAGTAAGGGCTGCATGTCAGAACCTTGGCAAAATGACGTTCTATTGTTGGGCCTGTTGGTCTAGCGGTTAGTGACCCTGACTGCTAAACCGGAGGTCGTGGGTTCGATTCCCACCCAGGACAAATATTGTGTGATGAGCACGGTTATTTGTTCTGTGTCTGGGTGTAATTTATCTATAATATGTATCTATTTAAAAATATTTAAGTTTATCAGCAGTCTGGTTACCATAGCACAGGCCCTGCCTAGTTTGGGATCAGACGGGCGTGTGTGAGATGTGTGAGATATATTATTATTATTATTGTCTCTGCCTATCCCGGAATACATGATTCACTAAGTATAGTCCCTAAAACATAAAGTAGGTACATAATCAGGCTACTTAAAAATTAACTAAACGTTTTGTACTCAGATACAGTATTTTATATATAACTAACCTTCGAATTTGCACTGCAAGCGGGCGTCGTACCAAGTTGCGGGTATTTCGTGATACTTTAACCATCCTAAGTAAGTATACTTATAATCGCATCTGAACTTTACTCCATCTGAAAGAAAAAACAAACATTAAAAACGTTGTAAAAACTTTAATTATTTAGTTTTAAACCATTCACTCGCCAACATTTACAACCATAAGTATTTAATAATACTGTCTACATGTTGTAGGTACCCAAAACTTAGTTTCAACCAATACTATAATAACAAGTTGCCGGTAGATTCGCAGGCGTATTAAAAAAAAACCTTATTTCTTTTCCATACTCTTGACCTGGCAACATGCAGAAGAAATATAATATATGTTTTATCGGATGAATAGCGTATAAAATCCAAAAAATATATTTGTTTGTACTGATTTTTGTACTAGTGTTGGTACTTGATGTATTTATTCGCCCTCCACTACGAGTGTCTATTTAATCAATGTATAATTTTATTTAACATACTATTATTTTTTGGTTTTTAAAAAATATATTTAAGTAATTTATGAAAATAAATAGTAATGAATGTTTGCGAACAAATCGGGAAAGTAGAAATCATTTGTTACAATACAAAAAATCTAAACAAAAATTCAAAAATAAAGTTGGGTTTTAATATTTATTAGTTGATATTTATAATTTAGACAAAATAAAGTTTAGAGATGTTAAAAAGTATGTATTAATTTCTGTCATAAAAAACCCAAAAGCTTAAAAAAGGTAAAAAACTATTGGATTTTAATTTAGTTTTTTTAGTAACGTACACTGAGCTATTAACATAAAAACAATTACGTCAACTGGCCACTTATCTATTGCCTTGTAAAGGTTTTTTTTAGATTATCGTTCAAAAATAAATAAAATTAAAGTTGAAAAACAACTCTAAAGTTAGGCGAGTATTAAAAATTATACTAATATCTTACCGATAAATGTAAAACAAAATACCAGGGCCACATATTTTAAGATAAATTTCATTTTGCGTGTAGAAGCTAGCGAGTGGGGCCTAATAATGCAAATAATTTTGTTCCTTCATAATTTATAACCAGGAAAAAGACTACAAGGAAGTATTTTTAATATACAGGAGAAGGAGTCGACGCTCGAAGCGTGGCCAACTTCACGCTGCTGTTCCAACCAATCATTCTATTGTCACGTGACTATATGTATGTTATTCACTGTGAACTCTTTTCTAACGGTTTATTAGGCTTTACACTTTAAGAAAAGAGCGTACTCCTTCCTAAAAGGCCAGCAACGCGTTTGTGACTCCTGAGTTGCAGACGTTCATGGGCGGCTAGTCTGCCCCCTCTAACATGAAAAAAAGAAAACTATGAGTATTTTGTATTCCGTCAGTACGTGTGGTGACGCCACCCCTATTCATCCCGTATTTTAACAGTCAATCCAGATTTCATAGTACAATATTTAAGCCAGTTGCATCTTCGTTATCCAATCTTGAATTTCAAAACATCTAAAGAGTCACTCAAATACACACACTTTTTTTAAAGCGAAATTAAATAATAATTCTAGATCTCCGTTGCAGCTTCCCCTAACGGTCAACTCATTGTAAACGAAAATCATCCATGGACTACATCACTTCACATCAATAAAATTTCATTAGAAAATGAATTAGAATCCTAAGCCAGGTTGCGGCGCCACACGGTCCAGTTAGAATTTAATCATCGGGAGACCTATTCGATAAAATACTTTTATTAAATCTTTTCAAAGTACTCTCCACCAGCCTCTGTATAAAGTTTTATGCCTCTAAACTAGTTTTCGAAATAGTTTTTCAAGTCCGCCGCAGACAACGATTCTACAGCCTTCTTCAACGCTGTTAACGCATCTGCCGGCGACGAAAACTGTACCCCTTTCAGTTGATTTTGTGTTTAAGGTTATGAAAAGAGGTCATACGATGCCAGATCACGACTGTAAGGAGGGTGACCCTAGACTTTGACCAATGTGGTGTCCAGGAAGTTGTTTTGAGACCTAAATGCGCCGGCGTGTTGTCGTGTAGACGCAATAGCCCGCGGAGCCCGGTATTCGGTCGCTTGTTGCTCATTCCAGAGAAAACTTTATGCAGGCATTTCATAGTACACCATTGGGTGATAATGCTGCTTTGATTTTGTAATGTAATCGACACCAGATACCTCGTCAAAGTAAAGAAACTAGCAAAAAAATTTTACGTTCGCTTCTCAATCGCATCATTTTGTTAGGCGTTAGTTCATTTTGAAACAGCCAAACTGTCGACAGACGCTTTCTTTCTGGATTCGTCATCTGTTCCAATGTCGTAAAAGCGCCGAGATGAACCTGATTCAAATTTATTAATCATGTCACGGCACTTTGTTAAGGTTGTGCGGTACCCACCACGAAACTAAGGATAGTTTCTCACGTGCAGTTGCTTGTGTCAAATCTTATGAACGCTTCTCGGTCCAATCTGCAATATATGCTGAAACTTTTTGTATACAGTTCGTCTGTCTTCTTGAATTAAAATTTTCACTGATAGGAGTTGCACGTTTAGCTCCGTAGCAGCCGTCGAAGGACAACCATTCTCTTTCTTCACCCCCCAAAGATAGACGATCGCGCTTGAATTTGTTATGCCAACGGCAGATGGTTGCTTAGAACGGCCATCCACAAATGCCCATTAAAGACGATCTTCTGGTTTGAGGCCACATTTGAAATCTTAAAAACCATTGCAGGAAAATATTCCCCACTCAGATCCACTTTTCAATGAGACACGATAATTCAATTTAGCTCTCAAAAAGTGTAGAGTAAAATTTGAAATTCAAACGATAATATTTATATTCACAGCCATTTTATTTCAATAATAAAATTGAAATAACTCACCAAAAATAAATCAGTCTAAAGTTTTTACACTATTCCACAAATTCTAAAAGGAGTATTGATATGACGATTGCGACTCAAATTTTTAAATGGCTGTTGCTTGTCACATGTAGACATTCATTTTCAGAAAATTAGATGAAATGAAATAGCCTAAAGCTAATAATAATTTTTCAACATGTAGGTCCCACTGTAGCTAAGCAAAATGTATGGTATGCACAAGTAAACCTTGTCGAGAGGATTTCGAGGAAGACTTGGACACTCTTAATCATCACAGTAGTTTTCACTAGCTTAACGTGCAGAGAATATTATAAAACTATATTCTCGACAAGGAGCTTAGAACGACCCTTGATTGTGCCTTTTTCACCGTTACTGAATTCACAAGTGGATCCGGTAAGTAGCACTGCTATCAGTTTCTAGGAAAATTCTTAGTATGTATTTCAGTGACACCCTAAATAGATTAGATCCTCGACTGGGACTGCAACCGGGGTCATTTTTTTTTGTGACGGGTCTAAAATCCTTTCAGATCTCCGGCTCCTTGGGGATATAGGAGCCAGGAGTATATGGTATTTCATCCAAAAACCACACTAACATACACTGATCCACAATATTCGCCTGCAGTAGCGTTATCTGGTTGTCTTCCATCGAACTTGACGAATCCTGCTTTTTGGTTTGATTGACATGTTTTTTTTTTGCAAAAAAATAGTGATATTTACTTAATTGATAAATACTAACTCTATCCACTAATATTTATTTCTTAGTTTTCTTCGAAATTCATTTAAATATTTAATTTCATCATCATCAACAGCCTTTAACAGTCCACTGCTGGACATAAGCCTCTCCTTAGAAAGGAGGTTTTGGACTACTATACCACGCTGGCCTGACGGGTTGGTATAGAGTTTGTGTCAAGTTTTCCTTCTAATATTTAATTTACATAAATCTATTGTCTTAGAATAGTGCCCGAAGGATTTCCTTAGAATACAGGGGCATTCAATTTCTACTAATGTTTATTCTTCAGAATTTACTGGTTCCTTTTTGAGAAACACATCTTATAATTTAGTACCACTTGAGAATCTTACCGTAATAAACCATACACACACTACTGAACCTTACACTTTAAATACATACATATAATAATCTAAAGGAAATGGTTGAAATTAAAATTAACAAAATAATATAAACATAAGAACAGTAAAAGTAAATACCGTGAATAGTAGTCCAATTTGCGCTCTCTCCCCAATTGTGAAAACCAGTTAAAGCGAAATCTTTTTCAAGACAGGCTCTGACCATCTTAGAACAAATTCAATCATACCTATATCCCCAAAACAGTAAGCAGAAGCGACTTTAATAGTCCACTACTTGTTTTGTTTTTCTTGTTTTTTTAAAAAGACAACTCCCGCACTAGGAATAAATCCTGTGTCGCGGGGGACTTTACAAACATACATGAAACGGACACAAAGAACACCCAGACTTAGAACAACAATTTGTGAATCACACAAAGTGTCGTCCCATGTGGGGATCGGACCCACAACACTCGGCGCAATAGAAAGCGGCGTGGCGACCGCTTAAACCACTACGCCATCCGTGCAGTCAATACTACTACTGGACATTGACCTCTCCTCAGAAAGAAAGTTTTGGCCTAGTAAACCACGCTGGCAGACCGGTTAGTATAGCTATAGGATTTGTGTCAAGTTTCCTTCTCTTTGCAGTGCTCTTGTCCTACGTAGTTTGCCCCCCAAGTCGGCTCTTATTAAACGATCACTTTTTACCACAGTCGGAACACAGGAAATCTAAAACATATATTCTCTAGTTTTCAGCATTGCCATTGTAATTATGCAATACCCGCTTGCATCAGACACCGATACGTAATGCGACCCGACCTTTATACGTTCTTCTTAATGTACCCACATTTTAATTTTAATTTTAGTTAGATTTAGTACAATGCTTGGTAACACCGTCAAATGCGCTCCTAGATTATAAGTTTACTTTTAAGTTCATAATTTGTATATCTCAATATAAGTGAATTGTATTCTTTTGAGTAACAAATATCTTAAACCAGATATTATATTTCCATGGGAGCCATGCATGGGCATGCTAGCTCAACATCCTTATTTGTTTATAAACACAGCTAAAAGCTCAACTCCTCCTTCTACGTCAAGTCAGTTCTTCTCTGGAATGCCCTCCCTGACGAAATCAGGATGTCCACAAACTCAAGAGAAAAGTGCGCGATCTTCTTCGGGGTGAATAGGCAGAACAATTACAACGCTAGTACCCGACTGAGTATATATATATTTTATTAAATTTATGTAGGTTTATGTATGTATGTGTGTTTACCAAATCAAACATTAAATGTTCATGCACACAAAATGTTTTACTTGAGCGGGAATCGAACCCCCCACCTTTGGAATAGCAGTCCGTTACACAAACCACTCCGCCATTCGGTCGTCAAATAATAAATAAGTCAAATAATAAAGTATGGTAGTATGGATAGTGTCGTTAATTACAAGGCACGGCTTGTGCCTTAATCTCTATAACTAATCTCTATAACTTCAGATTAACAGTTCTAAAATAAAATTCTTTTGTTAGTAAAGTGTTTTATTACCCAAATAAAAATGCATGAACAAAGGAATATCGTAACATACATTAGGACAATAAGATCTCCGTTAAGGAAACATTAAATATATAAACTACCATATATGAAAATTCTGTACTACGAGCACTATCAAAATGTTGTTATCACAAGACCGATTATTATTAAAAATGATGATTTTTAAAACGTATTCAAAGTCTTACAGGCATAGTGTCATCAAATAAAAACCAATATCACAAAAATAATAACTTCATTTCAAGTTACTAGGACTCACATTATTATTGATAAGTAGACTTAACCACAATTGTTAATGACCATGTTAACACTAATATAAAATGACATATAAAAATATAGTGTACAGACTGCATACAATACACACATTTCAAATATGAAACCCATACTTCAAGATAGTAAAATTACAACGGAGAGCTACAAAAATGTTTACATCTTAAAAAAACAATTCATATGAACAACCTCTTATCGAACTAAACTTAACTATACTGGAACAACAAACATTAAAAAATTAAATTGGTCATTACAATGTGAAAGACATCGGAAACCTCTATACTATGAATTCAAATACCGAATTGAGAAGACACTTATTGAAGCTTGCCAGGTCTTTATCTGTTAGAAACCCTAAAGACAATTTCTACCGAATCGCGTGGTTACTATTTGTTTACCGGAAAGTGTAATTAGTACTGGATAAATGAACATTTTTAAAAACAAACTAGACGAACATTTAAAAACAACAAAACGAACATAATTGCAGTGATATGCACGCATCAGATCTGTAATCAAATAGTGCATTATAGAGTAATAATAATTATATCCTGCTATAGCCATACCCCAATGCAGAGTTATCCGAGAGATGTTATCCGCTGTTGCGATATGTCCCGTGGGGTAGCCCATGAGCTGCCGTGCCAATCCAAAAGACTGTAACTCGACTTACAGTGTTTTGTCAGTTTCTTTACGTAGGTTTAGTACCCCTGATCAACACTTTTGTTATTTTACAGTGTATTTTAAAACAGACAATAATCTTAAAAATACAGTATTGTATTGAAATGAGGGTTTTAACATGGTAAAAAACTATTTGACAATGCTTTCAAAGTCAAAAGTCGTTTTCAAAAGTTACAGTGTATTGGATTGGCACGACAGTGGGGTGCTACACATCATTGCACCTTCGGTAAAACAGACGCATAAATGACAAAGGCCGGCAACGCGTTTGTGACTCCTGAGTTGCAGACGTTCATGGGCGGCGATGGTCACTTTCCATTGGGTGACCCGTCTGCTCGTCTGCCTTCTCTAACATAAAGGATAATAATCAGAAACTCAGTTATTGAAAAGTCAAAAATATTAAAAAATACCCCATACAATAACAAATACTTTTATTAAGTTTCAGCGAATATAACAGTAGGCAATAATGCAAAGCTAACACAAGCACAAATATACGACATTAATTGAAAATTTATATTTAAAGTGGCTCTCCTGTAAAATTAGATAAATATTTATCTTACCGAAAGTACAATACTATTTAAAACTAATATACTGGGTTGTTAGTTTTACCTGGCGAAGATTTTCCTTTATCTTCAAAATTACGTCTACAAATACGGGTGTAATTTGCTTGACGTTCTAAATTCTCACTATCACAAATTTCAGGATAATGAGGACTTTTTTCGCAAATAAACGCGAAACGTTTGTGGCATGATACATCGTTGAAGAAGCTGTCTCGGTACACTGCTCCGCAATATTCCCCTGTAGTGCTATTGCTTGGTTGTCCTTCTTGAAATTTTGCAAATCCAGCTTCTTCTAAAGTTTTTCCTGAAAATAGAAGATAAAGTGTTTGAGAAGTAGATTAATGATTTTGTTGTATATAAGTTATCAAAAACTTCTAGTTTTGCAGAAATTTTATTGAAGAAAATCTTTACGCAAGCTGACTTGGGTACTAAGCTGGTGAATGCGTGACGAGAGCATTACGAAAAGTGTGATCGGGCGAGGCAATCGGAAGTTGAGAGGGAGATATAAGTTAGTGATGATATATATTACTGTAGGGGCAAGAGAAAGTGGTGCAGCACACATTTTCTTTTTCTCTTTCTCTCATAGCCAAGATGTTTTACTTCGGTCGTGTGGGGATTAAGCTCGTGAATGCATGACGAGAGCATTACGAAAAGTGTGATCGGGCGAGGCATCATCATCTTTTAATAGACCACTGCTGAACACAGTCCTTTCCTTAAAAATGAGGTTTTTGGCTTGCTATACCC
The DNA here is from genome assembly GCA_902825455.1 of Arctia plantaginis. NCBI lineage: Eukaryota > Metazoa > Arthropoda > Insecta > Lepidoptera > Erebidae > Arctia > Arctia plantaginis. The sequence goes on from CADEBD010000553.1 coordinate 1,760,134, forward strand.
GGGGCGGCACGACTACGCTATAGAAGGGTTGGTATACAGGTTTCAAGTTTTCCTTCTCTTTGCAGTCCTGTTATCCTTGCTCCCTTAGTCCGTACGGTAACAGTTGTACAATACTGAGTGTCACCACCCCTATTTACCTCTATGGCTCTCTATCTTCGGGTTGACTTCATTTAACAAAAGTTAATGAACAATCGGTTTCGTAATTGATTTAAAGTTAACCAAAAATGTTTTTACTAATTACGCTAATATTCAATCACCATGAATCGTTGTCCAATCAGCGACATCTTCCTCGTAATAAAATCCAAGAAAAGCGCTATTTTTATCATAGTGTCCAGCTATTTTATTTGGTGGATATAGGGCATGAAGTTCGTGGATGACCTTCAATTCTTTTTCACTGTTTATGATGGCAAGGTGACCACCCTCGGCAGAACAAGTAAAAAAGGCTGGCGCGAATCTCTTTGGTTTGTTGTGAAGTTTATAGCATTTGTTGGTCCGTTTGTCGTAACGGTAATCTGAAAATGTGAAAAGATTTTTTTTTAAACATTTGTCTTTAAATGCCTAATAAATACGAGTATACTCGTGAAGTGTACTGTCTAAATGCAGTAATGCGATAGTTAAAATATAATTCAATTGCAAAAAAGTCTTTTAACACTGAAAATTAACTACATAAACTTATCGTGGGAGAGCCATGTTTCGGCACGAATGGGCCAGCTCAACCGGAGTGATACCAACCTTAAGTGAGTAAGGTTACTGGAGCCCAAATCCCCCCTCCCGCTGACTCGAACGGGAGGGACTCCAAGGGCGGCAACGTACTTGTGACTTTTGAGATGTAGGTGTCCAGGTAGTTGCTTACCATCAAAAACCCGTCTACTAGTTTCCCCCCTTATACCATAGAAAAAAAAAACACATTTACCAGGATCTGTAGTACCACAATCATTAGGATCAATATTTATATGCTTCTTATGGCAAATGAAAGGTCGTGGTTCATCACAACTCACATCGGATAGTTTGCCTTTATAGTTACTGGCAATACAGCTCTCAGCATTATTTTTATTATCAGGTTCGAATGGGGCCCATTCATGATAAATTTGTGCCAATGGTATACCTGCAAAATATTAGAATTGCATAAATGATGTACTAATTTAGAAATCCTGATATTTTTTTAAATATTTATATAAATCGATGAAGATTCAGTTTACCAACCATCAATGGAATGAAATTGGCCCTTAGCGAAAGTAGAATGGATACCCGTAAGTATATCAGCGTTGCACATTAATTCCATCATAACAGATTTGATTTCAGCTGTACTCGGGGAAGCTAACATGGCACCTGTTGATAATAAATAAGTTTGTATTGGAATAGCAATAATTACAGAGGAAAGAATTGGTTACAATACCTGAGTATATATAATAATATAATATTCTCACACATTTCACACACGGCCGTCTGATCTCAAACTAGGCAGAGCCTGTACTATGGTAACCAGACTGCTGATAAACATACTTTTATATTTCTAAATACACACATGTTATAGATAAAATGCACCCAGACACAGAACAAATGACCGTGCTCATCACACAATGATATGTCCGTGTTGCAAATCGAACCCACGAGTTCTGACGTAGCAGTCAGGGTCACCAGACCAACAGACCCATCAATAAATCATTGATGTTATGCCTTACATAATAAGTTTCGTGTTTAAAGAAACACTTTCTTCAAATTTTTAAATTTATATTTGAATCCTCAATAACAGAGTCCTAAATAACAGACATACTAGCACACATCAAAACAATGTTGTGGTATATTTAATAGTGCCATTGTATCTATCTGTAAATTGCAAAAAAGTGGCCATGAGTTTGTTTGCCCTTTCTTCTCATAAGGCTCAACCCCTTGGAAACAGGCGGATGTAGATCGGCACAGACATATCATAGATTTTGTATGGGTTTGATTTTTGTTAAAATTATTTGCTTACTATTTGACAAAACAGAGATTGTTGCTTTTGTATGTGTTGATCTATGACTTTAGAGTCTACATAAAAGACGACTTCAAACAATTTTGAAAATTTTATGAAATAAAGAGAGTTTGAGTTTGAATACCTTTTTCTTAATTGGAACCCTTTAAAATAGAAAATAACTCAGTAAAAAATTTAAAGAACTTAACTTGCAAGAATTCTTAAATTATAGCTTGAGAATAATTTACTTAATATTCTCGCTTAAATTATTTAAAACTTGTTATCGGCCATTGTTCAACTTACATTTTTCATAAATATCATTCTAATTAGTCTGTAAGCTATCTCTAAAGCAGAGAAAAATACTCTTTTTGTCATCAAAATCTCACTCCAATGATGTGACAAGCGATTGAAAATATGTTGAATGGGTTCAAAAAAACAAAAAATAATAATCGACCAGCAGTGGACTATTGTAGGCTGTTGATGATGTTGATGAAACTCTATTCGTACATTTTTTGAATTTATTATATCTCCATTAAGAAATACCTTCATATTTGCATTGCAGATATGCGTCGTGAAAATTGAGCGGTACTTCATGATACTTGAACCAGCCGACATTTGTGGACATATAATCACATCGGAATCTTGAGCCCTCTGAAAGGTAAATTAAGATATGTTTTTAAACTATATAATTTGAACGAATCTATATACAGTTTTAGGTAGAATTAGAATTTAATTATGCAAAAGTGTCAATTATTGTCGAAGTTTACTTCACAAAAAAAATATTATATCGAATGTGAAAAGAGACGGTAGTGTGTTACACAAAGCTGTGCAAGAGTTGGCCTTTAGATACTAGATTAGACATCAAATATCATATGCGAATATTGCGTGACTATGTAATGAAAGGTATTGTAGTATGTCATGCGCCTACTGTGTGACTTTGTAATGTGTAATGTAATGTAAGGTAATGTAGTATGTAATGTGCCTACTGTGTGTCTTTGTAATGTGTAATGTAATGTAAGGTAATGTAGTATGTAATGCGCCTACTGTGTGACTTTGTAATGTGTAATGTAATGTAAGGTAATGTGTAATGTAATGTAAGGTAATGTAGTATGTGATGCGTACTAAATATTTAATAAATTTAGATTTTGGTTGAGTTACAATGTATATTTTATTTGTATTTAAAATAAATAAATTTGTCGGCAATTAAATTCAGTAGCTAGCTTTTATAATAATACATATTTTTGTAATAAAATAATAAAAATCAAGAATGCAGAAATTAGTTTACAAGTTTAAAATACAATTAAAGTATGTTAATTTTAAACTGCGCAGAACAACAGCACTGCAAAGAGAAGGAAAACTTAAAATAAACCGCATACCAACCCGTCTGGCCAGTGTGGTATAGAAGGCCAAAACCGCCTTTCTAAGGAGATGGAGACGTTCAGCAGTGGACTAGTAAAGGCTGTTGTATGGCTTTGAGAGAGAATGTAATGAAATGATATTTATGAACGTTTAAGTCTAATTTATTAGCCAAGCAATGGTGTTCCAATCCAATTCAAATCCAATTCAAGTCCAAGTCTTCTTGAAGTTGGAGACAGTCATTTAAGCAAGTAATGTTTTTAAATATATTCGTATCGCCGCCGTAAAGCACAAATTTTGAATATTTTATACACTGGCGTCGTTTATAAATAAATTAAAAGGAAGTGGAAGAGACGTTGCACCAGGTGGAACAGAACCCATTTAGTACTACTGCCTGAGATCGATTCTCAATATATGAAGCAAACCACCTGTAAAGGTTGCCGTGGACTCCCGCGAAAAGCAGTTTCTGTTAAAGTATTTTATGATTTACGTGGCTAATACAACTTACCCAAAAATCCTAATTCCAATGCAACCAATAAATACTTTAAAACGGTCTTAATTTTACACATGACGGTTAGGCAAGGATCAACTTGTACTGATACAGAAATTTATCATTCTTTGTTATAGGTAAACACATCCAATCCAGTTGTTTTCAAAGTGTAATGAAAGAACAAAAATTAAAAAAAAATATCAAATATAAATTCAATTTCTGTGTGAAAAATGTCGTGTTTCAAAATTTGTTGTTGACTAAATTTTTGCGTGGTTAAAAAGTATTATTTTTTTGTATATATATGTGTATGTATACATATATGGCTATACACTGGTCAGACGTATATTTCCTTTATATCTTTAATCTTTATGACGTGTTGTTAAAAGATCTGTGCACTACAAAAATGTGCACCAGAAACTACCAATATCCTACAAATGCATTCAAATGTTGGTTGTTTACTAAAGTTTACTAATCTATATATATTTCTAATCTATTATATTATTGTATTGGGTATTGGCTTACTATACCACGCTGGCCAGACGGGTTGGTATAGGGTTTATGTCAAGTTTTCCTTCCCTTTCCAGTGCTGTTGTCTTACATAGTTCGCTCCCTTAGTCTTGTCTTACAATTGTCACGGGGTAAATGGTAACACTCCGTATTCTTAATCCGTCACCACACGGAATTCTACCCTATTCATGTATGCAATAAAGAGTAGCTATCTATCTGGTTATCGCGTAATGTCGTCTAGCCGTGAAATCTTCCTGAAGTCATGCTATCATGTAGTGGTAATAAATCATAATGATAATAGTATGGTCATTTGTTTCTAAAAAAAGGCAAGTTTTTAGGGAGTTTTGAAAAATGCTTTCATAGCTTTTGATGTGCTCTTTCTGAATTCTATCTTGGCAACCTCGTGCCTTTGCTCCTCGTGCCGCCATATTGAAAAAATGCCTACTAATAGCAGTTTCGAAAATATCCTTTCCGACTTATTTTAGTATAACATTTGCTACAAATCATGTATCTATTCTACGAATATGACTTCGCGAACAGCAGAGAAATCAGGTAGCAAATTCGCAATTCAGAAACAGCACATCTAAATGTATGAAAATACAAATTTTCAAAACTCTCGGAAAGTTTCAAGCAAAAAATAATATTAAAAGGCCTATACTGTAATTACTTTAAGTATTTTTTAATTTTTCCGAAAGAAAAATGTAACAAACAACTTTGATTGATGACGGTTTTGTTAATAACACTTTGAGCGTCTCTGGAAACTCTTATATGATATCTACATGGGTCAAATCTTGACCTTATAGTCGATAACCAGATTCAAATTAACCATAATTCATTATCATTCATTATAATCCTCAATTGTAGTACAGTTTATAAAAAAAGCAATAACAAAATTAAAAACATTATTTAGGTATTTGCAGTAATCATATGAGGGATTGTCAGTACGGCATTTTACTATGGGTGAACCATGCTTTGGGCCGGCTCGCCCGGAGTTTCATAGAAAACCGGTGGTAAATGTTTCTTCGTTACTTTTCACAGAGGGAGTAATGTTCCCGGAGACCCGAACTAACCTAATTCTTGACTGGCATGTTGGTCTAATGGTTAGTGACCCTGACTGCTACGCCAGAGGTCGTGGATTCAATTCCCACCTTTTTTTTGTTGACGGGGTGGAAAGTCCTTTCGGATCTCCTACTCCTCGGGGAACTCAGGAGCCAGGAGTATGTGGTGATTCCACTATATGCCCCCTAAACGCCAGTGGAGGTTAGATATAGATATAGAGGATAAACGGAGAGAAATACTTGGGCACGAATGGGCAGGCTCGATCGGAGCGATACCACCTCAACTCGCCTCAGACAAAATCGGTGTTAAACAATTCTCCCGTTGCTTTTTACTGAGTGAGTAAGCTTATCTGAGCCTAAACCTCCTCTCCCCCCCCTTATTCTAGGAGGAGGGAAGCAAAATGAGGCCACGAATTTGTGACTCTTGTGTTGTAGGGGCCAGTAGTTGCTTACTATCAGGTGCCCCGTCGACTCGTTTGTCCCCTTGTACTATTTAAAAAACGTTTTCTTTCATTTAGTAGAAATATTAATATAAAATATTATTATAACAATTCCATTCATTCCTATTCATTCCCTAATTTATTGTAGTAGGAAGAATCTTTTCTTTGGTTCCCAGTAGATGTTAAACTTGCTACCGTAGTTTTGATCTCACACTAATTTATAGATTGGTAACTCTTTATTGTATAATAAAACATAATATTTTTTATTGTGTATTAATATCTATATATGTATATGCGTGTATGTGTTTATGTATGTGTGTAATTGTATATGTTAGTTATAACTGCTATAGCAACTGCAACTGCAACAGCAACTGGGGTCTAGAAATCTGGTGAGGTAGGTGCACTGAGCACCTACCTCACCAGATTTCTAGACCCCCAAAGGTTGGCTAGTAGAGAATACCTTGGGAATTAAGCCCGCCGTTGTACATAAGTGCATAAAGTTGTAAGTAAATAAATAAATAATAATACAGTTTGGACACATTGGTGTAAGTCTTATGATCTAAAGTTATATAAAGCAAAAAAAAAGAAAGTAGAAAATTAAAAAGATTTGCTGCCTTTTCGCCATTTGCCATCTCTTCCAGGCAACTACTGGATAGAGAAGGAGAATACCGAGGAGATGTGAAGTTGCAATTTGTAGATCGAAGTATTCTGAGTAAGACTATTGTTATATACAAACTCAAAATAGATATAAACACTAAACACATAAACATCTTACTACACATATATTCTTTATACAAAATGTAACTTATGTGGGCTTCAAGGCTGTTCTTGCCTTAATGTTGATATTGGAAATACATTTTTTGGAATTTAATTTATATAATAAAGGTGGATGGAGTGTGTGAGTGAGGATGTGTGACTAGGAAGTTAGTAAAAAGTGAGATGACGAATGATAGAGTAGAATGGAAAAATCATACTTATTGCGCCGGCCCCTAATAAAATTGGGAGAAGGGAATTTTGTTCAAAACTTTTGTCGCCGCTTGTCTGAACGTGTCTCAATGTGAACGCTTAACATTATTTTTAAACCAATTTATTAATCAGGTAAAAATGTAAAATAAAAATAACAGATAAATAGAAAATATAAAAATACTATCACCAAAAAAAAATGATCAATGGCAAATATATTTTCTGTGTCTGCATCGTTAAATTTACCTAAATATTCTGATAAGATGATCATATTTTTTATTAATTAGGTATATATTTAGAATCCTATTAATTTTATCGTACAAGAAAGGCCCTAAAAGTAAATAAAATCAATGAACAAATGCATGATTACCTTGAGTTCCGTTACATACTCTGTACTTCCTAATAAAAAGTAGTCTATTAGTAAAAATAAAGGTATTCATAACTAACTATCTAGCTCTCTGTCAAATCTGAGTTTTTCATATATCATAACAACCATCCATTGATCCATCTATCCATCCATCCATTCAAACTTTCACATTGTTAGTTATTGATCTTAATATATTTTTTTTCTTCCCAATAGTACAGCTATGATCTTTTGTGTGCTCTCAATTAATCCTGCCTTGCAGATTTCTCTACCTAGGTCATTCTGCATGTTCTGCTCTGCAGACCTTCATTTGCCGTTACCAGGGTTATCAGCTTATCCGTGAATCTTATATGTGATGGGTTTTTTCGGTTAATGAATAGTCCACATTTTTTCCAGTACAACCGATGAAAGACCTCTTCCAGAATTTACATATATTAATAATCATTTAGTATTATTACCAATTGAGTGTAATCCCCATAACATACAGGAAACAGGAGACTACTAAGATAACACGAATTATGACACATAGTTTTTAATCTAAATGTCATAACGTTATATTCGGGTTGATAGAAGTCAACAGTAATTATTTATAGCAGTTTGTTCTGTTTGTTTGTGTCGTATAAAGAACGAAGCGTCACCGTAACGGAACCCGTTTGCTCTTTGGACCGCCTCATCAACAGCCTACTGGACATAGGCCTCTCCTTAGAAAGGAGGTTTTGGTCTACTATACCACGCTGGCCAGACGGGTTAGTATAGGTTTTGTGTCAAGTTCTCCTTCTCTTTGCAGTAGTTTGTAGTTTGCTCCCTTAGTCGGCTCCTACGATACCCACATACCCACGGGATGATTGGGAGTGGTGGCAATCCGTATTCTTGATCTGTCACCACAGAGCCTTTTATTTGTGTTTTTTATTTGTTTGAGTTTTTATTTGTGTTTTTTTTAATAGCATGCACCCTTTGCTATTAAAAAAAACACAAATAAAAACTCTGATTCAAATATTAGTTCTTAATGATAAAATTCGATATAAACAAAGTAATATGAAATTGCCGTTGCAAAGTAATAGATACTTTGAATTGACTTGCTTTCTCAGTTCTGGTCAGGCAATAACAGCAGATGTTTATTATGACGAATTTCGAGCAATGATGGCGAAACTGGTAGTGCAACAGCCCCGACTCGTGAATCGATCTTTACCATTATTGCTCCATGATAACGCAAGACCTCACACTGCAAGAGAAATCGTTGTAGCTCTATAGAAGTTGCAGTTAGGAACCATACGTCATTATCCGTACTCGCAAGACGTTGCTCCAACGGACTAGCATTTTTTTTCAGAGGCAGTATAAAATTCACAGTTTGTCAAATCCAGATCCCCAGAGTTCTATCGTGAAGGCATAAATGAATTTCCGTTTGGATGGCAGCAACGCATAGATAATGAGGGTAAATATTTTGATTAAATAAATATGTTACATCTTAAAAAAAAACGTGTTTCAATTTTTCAGTACAAATCGGCAATTTCATACTTTAACCCCTTTTTTTGTTTTTTTTTTCATTGCGGAAATCCCGTCGAAGGGTAACCCTGATACCCCAACGTATCTCGGGCCATCTACGGGCGTAAATGACCCCCTCCTGTATGGGAACCCCTATGTCCCCTTTGTGCTCCCGAAAGGAGGCGCGCGCTTCGAAGCGCGTCTCGCCACTACCCCGGGCTGCTTCTGCTAGGGTGAGGATTGTACTTTAACCCCTAATATTAATACGTGAAGAAAATTATTTGCACCACATTTGTTAAGTGCAATTGTGTAAGTGCAAAACAATAAGTGTTATAAAGTTAAAATTATGTAAAAAACAACTACCTACTTTTTTTTTTATGTCATAGGGGTGACGACAGGGCAGACGAGCAGACGGGTCACCTGATGGAAAGTGACTATTGCTGCCCATGAACGTCTGCAACTCAGGAGTTACAAACGCGTTGCCGGCCTTTTAGGAAGGAGAACGCTCTTTCCTTGAAGGTTTGAAGGTCGTATCGGTCCGGAAATACCGCAGACGATAACCCGTTCCCCAGATTGGTTGTGCGGGGTAAAAAATGTCTTGAAAAGCGCACAGTAGTGGAGCGCCAACTATCCAGGTAATGAGGATGAAAATTTTGACGTGTGGAACGATGGCGGAAATTTGCGGCTGGTATTAGTCTGAAAAATTCCTCGGAGCACTCTCCATGATATATGCGATAGAGAATGCAGAGTGAAGCCACGTCTCTACGTAACGCCAAGGGATCGAGCCGATCGGAGATGTTTGGCCTATCGACGATTCGAGTCACTCTTCGTTGGATGCGGAAAGCAAAACCATCACAATTCTGCCGAGCAGTAAGAGGAACAAGTTTGACATCACACGAAAAAAGAGAAGGAAATAAGTAGCTGATTGACATAACATATCTTTTATACACAGTTAAAGTTATCTGGATCTAAATAGGAAAGATTAGTCCATCAAGCTATTTGGTAGTGTAGTCCTTAAAGTCTTTTTTTAACATCATCATCATAAATAGCCTTTAATAGTCCATTGTTGGATATGGGCCTCTCTTTAAAACGAAGGTTTTGGTCCACTGTACCATGCTGGGCAAGGGTTAGTTAAAAATATTCGTTCCCTTTGCAGTGCTAATTGTCATGCCTAGTTTGCTAACTTAATCGATTCTTACGACACCCACGGGATGAATGGAGGTAGTGATACTATGTTTACTTCATCACTTCATCACCACACGTTTATTTTTTTTACATATTAGACTTTAAATCTTATCTTTATCGGGTCTTTATCGGCAATATCCTTATCTGCCTTATATTTTAATATACTCCAAAATATTCTACCAAATCCCTAAAGTGTGATTGGAACTGTGTTACAATACAAGTAACAACTTCTGTAATCTAATAATTCTTGTTTTGACTTTAAAATAAATTAATAATTGTTTTTTTAGATATGAGTCAACAATAGGGGTTTTTACACGAGATAAATAATACAGCACTGGAAATTACGTATTGTTCTGCCTACACGCTTACATGTTTATTGTTATGGGAGTTTTTAATTATATGCCGAAGTTTTGTTAATAATAGCACTGCTCGTTAGTGCTTTAGGAACTAAATTGGTTTCTCTATTGTGACTGTGAAGAACGCTAACATAGTTTCAACGCTAGGACTGAGTTGCCTTAACCGCCAGTAATCATTACAGCCATGCTTCTGGGGCGCAGTGGGCTCTTTCTGTAGCTGTAATGCTCCAAATAGAGAACTCTGAACGGGCTGGGGAGAGGGTCGATCCCGAGCGTAGAGGACGTCGGCGTCGCGGTAGTCAGCGGACGACCTCGACAACCTCTGGTAGCAAATTAATTACTGCGTTAGGGGACATGTTGGTGCGCGGCTACTACCGGTCACGGGGGACGGTCACAGGGGACGGTCCATGGCTCTTTATGGGGCCCCAGTAAGGATAGAGGCCTGAAGGCCAGCAACTTCGCACTATTGCGACGACCACTGCGAGTACTAGCCATCAGGGTTATAAGGGGGTACCGCACGATCTCCTTTGAGGCGACGAGTCTCCTGGCCGGAACTGACCGTTATGGAGGATTGACTCTAGAGGCATTCCGGAGCCCTCTCATACCGGCTTACGCAGGTGATCACCGGGAAAGGATGCTTCGGAGATCACCTGTATCTGATCCGCAAGGAGCTAACGCCTGAGTGCCACCACAGCGATGGCCAGACCGTGGACACGTGGACCCTCGGTAAAACAAAAGCGTGGTTCCCAAACTAGGTTAGGGTCGGCTCTAAGTCTACTATGTTCGTATGGCAACCTGGACTGACGACTTAATATGCTCTTCGAGTCACCGAGTTCTCAATATGTCAAGAATGGTCACCCATACAAAGACTGAACAGGCTATGATTTCTTAACTTTGCAATGTGTTGGCTACTATTTGGCTACCACTTAACCACGAGCCCCTCAGGCAGCTAACATTGCTACTAAATCAAACCAAAAAAAAAGATCAATAAAAGCCCTATATAATAAGAAATATTCTTTTTCAATTATCGTTACAACAAAAATATATTTTTTTATTTTCAATATACATTTACTGAGCCCTTCTGTTCTTGGCCGAGAAAATCGCAAACTGCTGGATAGTCCGGGCTTTTTTCGCAAATAAATGCGTAATGTTCTTCACAATATAAGTCGTTCAGTAATCCATCGGGTAATATTGATCCACAATATTCACCTGTAGTTCGGTTATTAGGAGTTCCTTTTGTAAATTTATCGAAACCTGCATCCTGGAGTGTTTGACCTGGAAATATTTTTTATTTTTTTTAATTATCATGTATAAGTTGTACCTATTTTTAAATTATTAGAAAAAAAAAACAAGCTAGGAATGAAAAAGTTGTAACTCAAAATGACAAATTACTTGAAAAAATATTAATACCAAATATTCATACCATTTTATTACTATACGTAAAAAGTTTTGAAATTATTAGAGTAAAAGACGTATGAAAGGGGTTTTTTTTAAATAAAACCTCTATAAAGTTTCTTCTACTTCTACATCTAAAGAAGGAATTTAATTTTACTGACGCAAAGAGGAGTGTAGAGGCGTTACCTGTTCTGTTACCAAACGAATTCGTAAAATTCTAAATATATTTATACAAAGGCGCCGCTTCGCATAATTATATTTAAGTTTGTTTTCAAAATCATATAGAATTTATTTTCAAATATTCTCTCACGTTGAATGTTGTTAACATTCTAAAATACAACGAACACAAAGTTTATTTTGTTTGCTATTATGTTAGCTATGTCCACTGTTCATTGTTAACTTAAAGAGTTTGTTTTTTGGTTTTTGTTCGCTTTAAAAACAAAAAGTACTGCATACCAATTAAACTCAAATTTTGACACGATATATAACCCCCTTTAAAGATTGTTTTCTCAATTTTTCGCGTTAATTTTGTTCCTTAATTCTCATCAATGCAACTACAATATGCCACAGCGAAGCGTGGTAGGGTACAGCTGGGATTATATTTACATAGAATACTAGCTGAGACCCGCGGTGTTACCCGCGTTTGTTGTTATAACCGCGGGCAACGCCGCGGGGCAAAGCTAGTCTAAAAAAAGTAGCCTAAGTTACTCCTTATGCCATCAGCTATCTGCCAGTGAAAGTCCCGTCGAAATCGGTCCAGCCGTTCCAGAGATTACCCGGAACAAACAGACAGACAGACAAAAATGGTAAAAAATGTTATTTTTGCATATGTACCGTGTAAACATACATAATAATATGCATTTAGTAAAAAGCGGTTATTTTAATATTACAAACAGACACTCCAATTTTATTTATTTGTATAGATAAAGAAACAAGCTACCGTGAATCGTCATCCAATCACCGCCTTCATTCCAATTATGAAAACCAATGAAAGCAACATCTTTTCTAAAGTTGCCAACCATTTTTCCCAAATACTTGGCGTAAATTTCACCAATGAGCTTCGATTCATCTTCACTGTTTATAATAACAAGATGGCCACTTTCTGCCGAACAGGCGAAGTGGGCTCGGGCAAACGATCGCGGCTTTGTGTGAAACTTATAACATTTGTTTGTGACACTTTGAAATTGATATTCTGAAAAAGATTTTACGTGTTAAAACATCGTCGTATAGACGCAATAAAACTCAGGTAAAGTCAATGGTAGAAAAATAAATTATTCCCAAAATTTTGTTGTTAAATAAAGGGATTACTGAACAGAATTAAAAAAGAAATTTGTTGAACAAAAGAGAAGAGAAAAAAATACTGAATTGTTTTGTGAACAACAACAAACGAGTATTTGTATATTAGAAATAAATTTAGCGGAATAATCTGATTATGAGGGTAACCAGATAAAGGATATTATCTATGTTAAGGAGACAGAAAATTGGCCAGTTCTGTCTCTGTTCAAGTGGCATCTAATCACTCGAGGCCGGCTCGTCGCTCGCTCGTTCCTAGCGCATTACTGCAACGTACCCAAAATACTATTATTATTTATTTATTTCACAGACCTGTTATTCGAGTGGTTATTAAGCCGAAGGTCGTGGGTTGATTTCCGCCCAGGACAAATAATTACTGTTTTCAACGATTATTTGTTCTGAATGTGGGTGTATTTTATTTAAAAATATGCATGTTTTCTTCCTCCGAGCACTTCTACCAAACTATTTTGATGTCAACTTTAAATTTACTACGATACGGCTAAATTGCGATTTTTTACGAGAAGCGTCTGCCCTCACACCTCCACAACTCAAGTTCTAGGTTATATCGCAGTTCTGTTGAAAGACTGTTCTTGGACTTTTACCTTCCCGCAACCGCGACTAACGGCGTAACGACTCGCCGAGGTAAGGAGAGGTCTCAATGTGTTAAGAATGGTCACCCATCCATTGACTGACCTGGCTAGGATTGCCTCACCATGCAATGTATAAACCTCGGTCACCACTTAGCCACCAGCTACTCTCTACTTATATAATTATAATATGTATTGATTTAAATATTAGTAGTCTGCTATTATACCTGGATCTGGAGTCCCACAAATATTGGTGTCGATATGTGAATGTTCCCTGTAACATATATAAGGCCGTGGTTCCTCACATCTTACGTCAGACAATTTGCCTTCACAATTTAAGGTTAGACATCGTTCAGAATCGTTTTTGTTATCTGGCTCTGAGTTGGCCCATTCGTGTGAAATTTTATCAAGTGGTATTCCTGTAAAATAGATGTCATTTCGAGTTTCATTCAACATTCAAATTATTTTATTAATCTGTTACTCATGAAAATCTTTTTTTTTTTCAATACTCAACATATTTATTGCATTCCACAATGTTTACTTAGATGGTACTCAAATATATAATCAGATCATGATGGACCCTGTCGGGCACAGCAATAGATGAGAGAGGGAGAGATAATACAAACTAATAACAATAATCATATTTCAGTTTTTTATGTACATGCTTAATTTATTGATTGCTCAGATATTCATTGACGCTGTAATAGCATTTTTGTAGTAATAATTATTTTAATTTATTTAAATATATATTTAATATGGTTTCATTTCTAATTTCTTCGGGTAATTTATTGTAAATTTTGATCGACATTACTTGAGTGCTATTTGAATGGATCAAACTATCATAAATTTTAAAATTGTTTTAAATGCTGTACAATCCAAAGAAGAGGAATGTATCCATATTTCTTTAATATCTATTATCTATAATTAAATTTGGAAATTAAATAAAATAGTCACACTTACCATTAATGGAATGATAGAAATGCCCGTTAGAAAAAGTTGAATGAATTCCAGTGAATATGTCAATTTTACCAATGTACGGTAACATCACAGCCTTCAATTCAGACGATGTGGGAGAAGCTAAAATTCCACCTGGAATGAAGATAAATAAATAGTTGTAGTAGGGAGGATGTCTGTAATATAGTAATTTATACCCTACTCGAGCGGGAGGGACTCCAAGGGATGCAGGTGTTCATGGGCGGCGGTAACTGCTTACCATCAGGTGACCCGTCTGCTCGTTTGCTCCCTTAAACCATAAAAAAAAACTAAGACTTTTCCTGTTGATCTATTTTACCTTAAAGCTGTGGAGGAACGGGTGTCATGTCTTTCCAACACAAAGGTAGGATCCTCCGACCGGGCGCGGTGATTATGACTGGTGGGCTGCGGTACAACGGTTGATGTTGGGAAGTTGTCTCTATGCTAATCGGGGAGAGAATTATTCATATCGTGATACAGCATTATCAGTTACTCCGTAGTTCTATGTGTCTTTGTTAGATGGCGTTGTAGTAAGTTTTTGTTTCATGGTAAATGGAAGTCGCCACACATTCTTTGATACTGATAAATAGCTTCTCATTCAAAATACTCGAACGATATCTCTTTCTTAGTAGTCAATCACAAGTCGGACTTACGAGACTAACGTGTCCCTGGCCTCTTCGAGCTATTGGAGTCTCAGGCTCCTTTCCCTATCCGAATCTTAGGGCATCCTTTCTCCTAGCTTCCTCTCCCGATTACCTATTTTCCTTTTCTCAATTCATCTTCAATTTACCTCCTTCATTTGTTTCATCTAAAAACGATGCAACTCCTGTGACCTCAGACTTGTGGCAAGCCAATCATCATCATCATTCAAAACCCGAAGGTGCAATATCACACATTGTACTTTTTTTGTACCTATCCTCAATGAAATTAGAAAAAGAGCTCAAAAATGATGATGATGAGGATAAATATTTATTAAAACGTATCAATACTTTATTATACAAGAGGTGACGGATTAAGAACACGGAGTATCACCACCCCTATTCATGACGAGCAAACTACGTAGGACAAGAGTACTGACTCCATATCGCACTTATTTCATTTTCATTCAAAGCTTTATATTCTGACTCGCCTGTTGGTCGAGTGGTTAGTGCCCCTGACTGCTAAGCCGGAGGTCGTGGGTTCGATTCCCACCCAGCACAAATATTGTGTGATGAGCATGATCATTTGTTCTGTGTCTGGGTGTAATTTATCTATAATATGTATGTTTTTAAAAATATATAAGTATGTTTATCAGCAGTCTGGTCACCATAGCACAGGCTCTGCCTAGTTTGGGATCAGGCAGCCGTGTGTGAAATGTGTGAGGTATAAAAAAAAAATACATCATTTTATCTTAGTACCTTCAAGTTGACACATCAAGCGAGCGTCAGGCCAAGACGCTGGTATTTTGTGATATTTGGACCACCCTATGTCATTGTACTGATAATCACACCTGAACTTTACACCATCTGTAAATGTAAAAGGAAATCAGATGCTAGAATAACTCAATCAACAACGTATGTACTTAGTACCCTTTTTTTTTTTTTTTTTTTTTTTTTTTCCGTGCGGAAATCCCCTCGGATACCACCTCTCGGTGGCATGTCGGACTCGAACCGACTAAAAACCGCACGCCTTCGCCGGGTACTAATTGCCGGGGAACCAGGTATACCCTAGAAAGGAAGGCCCTGGTGCCCCGACATACCTCGGGTCATCTACAGACGAGTAGACGACCCCCGCCCCGTGTGGGAACCCCATGTTCCCTGTGCTCCCTGGAAGCGAGCGCGCTTCGCAACGCGCTCGCCGCCACCCCGGCCTGCTTCTGCTAGGGTGACAGATGGCCTCACCTGTCACCCCCAGGCCTGCGCTTATGGAGGACGGAGGTCGTTCTGCGACCTCCGGCGCCTGAGTCGCCTGCGCTGCCTGGCCCGTGCCCGGGCCTGGCGGGCCGGGAGAGTTCTAAACCTCTCCCGGTCCCGCTCCGCCGTCTCCTTCGCGAGCATAACTTGCTCGCAGAAGGAGACGGCAGAGTTCCACGCACTCTCGCTCCGCACGATAGCCGCAATCAGGCTATCGAGCGAGAGAACTCCCACTCCGATGGCCGCCACGAGGTCTCGCCTCTGCTCAACCCACGCCGGGCACTCTGCCAGCGTGTGGAGAGCCGTGTCCACGGTCTGGCCATCGCAGTGGTGGCACTCAGGCGTTGGCTCCTTGCGGATCAGACACAGGTGATCTCCGAAACATCCCTTCCCAGTGATCACCTGCGTCAATCGGTATGAGAGGGTCCCGTGACGCCTCTCGAGCCAATCCTCCATAACGGGTCTTACCGCCGCAATGACGGCGTGCCCAGTACTTAGTACCCTATCTATATAAGTAATAAGGCAAACAAAGTATTGAAAATATGTGCCGTATCGGATACAAGGTGTCAAACTCTAGTAGGAAAAAATTTAGGTAAGCTTACGAGTACTTACGCAGACACAGAAAACATCTTAGCAATTTTAAAATGATATAATTATAACCATAATAGCCTTATTAAACAATAAGTAATATATATGTGTGTATACAAACGTGTCTTAAGTAATTTACATTATTATTCTCTTAGAATTTTAATATATTAACGTCCTATAAGTAACATCAAAGTCAAGTGTCTGCCAGAAACACGGGTCTCACACCTTTTTTTTACGTATGGAAACCCCCTCGGCTCGTCACCCCACCGGGGTCGGATATGTCGGAATCGGACCGACTAAAACCACACGGTGTGCCACTCTGTGCCTGTAATACGAGGGATCCAGGAACCGCTGTTATTAATAGAGCTGGACCCCTCCTAGCGCCTGCCCGCAAAGGTAAGGAAGGAAAGGTTCTCCTGCTGCCGCCCTGCCCAGTCAACGATCACGCCTCACGCCCGGAACTCAGTCGTCCGCCGATATACTTCGTCGAGAACTTTCTCCTTAGAATCCCAAGGTGGGAGTTCCGTCCAACACGCACGCCCCCTCACAGGTCTCACACCTAGGTCAGGCTGTTTGCAAAAGAATTTGTAATATTTGGATTTAATCTTTTTTTTCTATTCACTCCACTCTTGCACGTTTAAGAATAGTTATATACTAGTTTTAGCTTTAGTAACAAACTTTAATAAGAATCTAATGACAATAAGATGGAAATCATATACAAAATGTTACCAAAACCATATTCTGATTCTACAATTTTTTTAAATATATTTATCTTATCGAATCAGGTAAATAAATGCAACAAAATACGAAATTTCATATCAAGAGTTAATATTTAATTACTTTTAAGGAAAATAACACGGGACGTACTAAACGTAAACAGGTTTACTCGAGTTTTTTTAATCTTTAGGAAACTAATGAGCAGACGGGTTAGTTACAAATTTAATAACAGTTAAAAAAATACAAAATTGTAAAACAATCTCAGATTTATCTTACCAAGAAATTTTGCACAAAACATTAAAACTAGGTATTTTAAATAACTTTCCATTTTTCACAAAGACGCAAAATGCGTGTATCTCATAGAATAAAAAGCAAACAATTGACATCAACAAACTTTATAAAGATACTTAACGTTGTAAGTAGACAGGTTATAGCTCAGATAAGAGCAAGGTTATCACAGCTATTGTGACCGGGAGATTTCTGAACGAAGCGCGCCCATCTGGTAGGTACCCCAGAGATGAATAAACGGTATACATAACGATAAACGGGACTAATCCCTCCCATTCCCACCACTGTAACTCCTGTTCACCAGGATCAACAGCAGTGACACACGAACACACCGAGTTATGACAATCGGGAAGTCCCAGGAAAAATTAAACTATCTTGGAACTGGCAACGATATTAAACAAAAGTAAATTGTTTGAAATATAATAAATCCATTTCCCTACTTAGCAAAATGGGGGACAAACTAAAGTAAAAAAAGGCAACACGGAAGCATAAATGTGGATGAAATAAACTATGGTTATATGGTAATTGGAGCATGGTTTCCAGGGCTCCATGGTACCGTGGGCGAGCCATGCTTAGGAACACATGGGTTGGCTAAACTGGAGTGATACTACGGCAAGATATTGAAGGTACACAGTGTTATCAAGGTATATGTTTCGGAGATACTCACTAGTTTCGCCTTTGAGTATAACCTAATGTTACATTAGTCACTCGGAGATATATTACGAAGTAATTACTTAACAACGCTTTGTGCGAGACGTGATGATGATGATGATGATGATATCACTCCGGTCAAGCCGGCCCATACATAATATGTGTTGAAACATTTCTCTCCAACGGTTTCTCCTCTGTTTATCACAGATTTTCGTTTTAATATTAAAAACTAACCAGCATGAATAAAAACTAAAACATTTTTCCTACGTGTGATGGAACAGTAATAGTATGAGTTAGCTGTAACCTGTCATGCTGTGGCATATTGTAGTTGAATTGATGAGAAATGAAGAATGAAACGGACGCAAAAATAGACCAAACCAATCTTGGAAGCTAGTGTGGTGTCTTTTGAGCTCAACAGGTGCAGAACTCTTTGAGTTTTCGAAGAATATACAAACCAACTCCGTCCGTGTGGTGGCGTCCGTGTGGTGACGGATTAAGAATACAAATTGTCACCACGTGGGTGTCGTAAGAGCCGACTAAGGAAAAAAACTAAGCAGGACAACAGCACTGCAAAGAGAAGGAAAACTTGAAACAAACCCTATACCAACCCGTCTGGCCAGCGTTGTATAGTGGGCCAAAACCTCCTTTCTAAGGAGAGGCCTATGTCCAGCAGTGGACTAGTATAGGCGGTTGATGTGATACAAACCAACTTACAGTTAATAGGAATAATTAAATAGATAATTGATTTTGATTGTTTTGTTATTTAAATCATCTAGTAAAAATATACTATTGGATTTTAAGAACTTATCACCTTCTCAAGTCACAATTATACTTTACTAGCTTTTGCCCGTGGCTCCGACCGCGTGTATATCGGTTATCGCGGCAAAAAGTAGTTTACGATACTCGCTGATAAAGAACTTTCCATTGGTGAAAGAATTTATAATATCAGTTTAGTAGTTTAGGCGTGAAGCGTAACAAACAATCAAACAAACTCACTCAAATTTGTAATAAAATATCGACACATGCACACACAAAATTATACCTAAATAAACCCACTGATAAGATTTGAAATGAAACATGAAATCTCATTGATAGTGGTGAACGTACCCTTTTTTTTTTTTTTTTTTTCGTGCGGAAATCCCCTCGGATACCACCTGTCGGTGGCATGTCGGACTCGAACCGACTAAAGCGCACGCCGTCTCGGGTACTAATAGCCGGGGAACCAGGTATACCCTAGAAAGGAAGTCCCTGGTGCCCCGACATACCTCGGGTCATCTACAGACGAGTAGACGACCCCCCCCCCCCCCGTGTGGGAACCCCATGTTCCCTGTGCTCCCTGGAAGCGAGCGCGCTTCGCAACGTGCTCGCCGCCACCCCGGAGTGGTGAACGTACCCTATAGATTACTTACAATAATTATGGCAAGTAATTTGTCTGTAATATGTAATGTATTTGTTTCTTTATTATAATAGCCAAGGCTCTGGTTAGTTTAAGGTCATATGGTCGTTTGCTAAGTATCTAAAGCTTAAATTTGAAAAAAAGCGTTGGGTGCCTGTTGTGAATAGTAAAAAGCACCCCACGCTTTTCTTCAAACTTATTTTCTATTTTTTAGTTTGGTTTTCTATAGAAAGCGTGTTTTTTAGTTTTTTTAAAACTATTTTTTTTTATTAGTGTATTGTCATCGGTCCTCGATATATCTACAAAGTTTGAACGAATTCTAACCGTTTAAAGGCAGTCAAAATCACGCCCAAAGGAGTCGGTTACAAACATACAAACAAACATACAAGTGAAGCTAATATAAAGCGAGTAAAAAAGACTTGTGAAGTAATAAAATTCAAAAAATCTTTGGAAATTTAGGAGGTTAGCTTAGCAAGGTTTGTTATTATTTTCGGTGGATGAGTTTCCTTATAACTAGCTGTGATCTATTAAAATAAAAATGTCTTTTGCAGACTGCACGGATGGCGTAGTGGTTTAAGCGGTCGCCACGCTGCTCACTACTGCGATGAGTGTTGTGGGTCCGATCCCATCATGGGACGACACTTTGTGTAATCCACAAATTGTCGTTCTGAGTTTGGATGTTCTTTGTGTTCGTTTCATGTATGTTTGTAAAGTCCCCCGCGAGGCAGGATATATTTCTAATGCAGCAGTTATCTTTTTTTATTAAAAGAAAAAAAGAAGAAGAAAAGATAAAGTCTCACTGTAAAACTATATACATGATAAAAAAACTAGTAAATGTTTGGCCCCTAAGACTGATGCGTGCGGGATGTTAAAATAGTTCACAGTGCAATAGGTTTTTTATCCCGACTGTCTTTTCAGGAATTACAGTAAGTAAGAGAGAGAGAGAGATTTATGATGAACTAGCTGCGCCCCGAAGTGTTACCCGCGATCGTTCTTGTACCTTGCTCATCACACGGAAACACTACATTTTTTCGGGGTAAATAGTAGTCTATTTCCATCTATCTCTCTGCAAAATTTCATCAAATACAAATTTAATATAAAAGTGTATAGTAAATATACAAAAATGCAACTTTTCTAATGTTCCACGCAACGTTCTTAAATTTTTCTTCCATAAAACTCTTCTCAACAACACAACCAAAAAAGAATTAGCGAAATAGGTCAAGACGTTCACGCGTGATGCCGTGACCAATTAAAATAAGGATTCATTATATATATATAAATTTAAATGAAGTGCCTGACGATGTACATGCAGCAATTCTTCTTTAGACCGTTCACGTTATATGAACAAAAATACTTTCATGAGCACCAAAATAATAAAAAAATAAAAAGATCGTAATTTTGTCATTATCATCGATGTGCTCTTTTTATTCTATGACTACTTACAGATAAGACTTTTGTACGGGTCATCACATCATCACATCAACAGCCTATACTAGTCCACTGCTGGACATAGGCCTCTTCTTAGAAAGGAGGTTTTGGCCTACTATACCACGCTAGCCAGACGGGTTGGTATAGGGTTTGTTTCAAGTTTTCCTTCTCTTTGCAGTGCTGTTGTCCCGCTTAGTTTGCTCCCTTAGTCGGCTCTTACGACACACACGGGATGAATTGGGGTGGTGACAATTTGTATTCTTAATCCGTCACCACACATCATTTTTGTACTGGTGCGGAGCGGCAACCGTGGTACACTAATCAGCACTCGTACTTGTAACACCGAAAGCTTGTAGATGCATGAACTTCAGTAGCGTTATTGTTAATTAAGCGTGGCAAGTATTTGGATTTGCCTCATGCCTTGTATTTTGCCTTTTCATGTTGTCTATGCTAAATTTGGATCACTGTCTTGACTTAATATGTACCTATCTTCTAATGTTTCCTGTCACATATAATAACAGTAATATGTAAGCGTGCCTTTTAGAAATTAATAAGATACACTCTAAGTACGTGTATCGAGTGAACACCGTAGTGAACCAACCAATACTACGAGTATTGGTTGGTTCAGCCAATAGCCTACTCTTAAGTACCTAAATTCCTTTTTAATAATAATACCGTTTTTATTTTTCTGTCGGAACTCCCCTCTCGGACTCGAACCGCCCAAAAACCTACGCCGTCTCCAGGTACCAGTAGCCGGGGAACCAGGTATACCCTAGAAAGTAAAGCCCTGGCCTCGGGCCATCTACGGCTTATAGATGACCCCTCCTGTGCGGGAATCCGGATTTTCCCTTCCTGCCCCGAAGGGCGTGCACGCTCCGTAGTCAGAGTAACAGATGGCCTCACCTGTCAGGCTCAGGCCTGCACTTATAGAGGACAGAGGTCGCTCTGTGACCTCCGGCGGCCTAACCGTCTGCGGTACCGGTCCGGTTCTCGGACCTGGCGATCCAGGAGGGTTCTGAACCTCTCCCGGTGTCTCTCCGCCATTGCAGTCGTTACATACCTCACCCTCTGGTAGCAAAAATGCGATCGGGCCGCATCATATTGTTACGATTGGGCCGATTGCCGGGAATAAGCCTACGGCATCCCCCGGATAGGGCCTTACTAGGAGCGGCGTCGATCTTGAGGGGACCTGAAATAATATGGTCCTGGTCCTCCTAGGACCTGGTTTTTCCCCTATATCTCCAAGGAGCCGGAGATCAGGGGAATCAGGGGGGTAAGTAACATCACTCAATTGGTGAAAGGCAAATACTTAGTAACGGTTTTCTGTGATACCAAATACCCACTTCGGTCGAGCTAGATCATTAGTGTCGATGCATTACTATTCCGACGACGACGACAATTTCAAAATAGAAAAACTCTCAAAAAGCATCTTCGTGAGCAACGTAAGATCGTAACCTTGACTAGGAGACAAGCAACAAGAAACCTTTAACTATGAAAAGAAAAAAACAACTTTTGCACTTCAAATTCAAAATGTCGTAATTTTTTTTTTAAAGACTACTCCCGCACTAGTAATATATCCTGTGTAGCGGGGGACTTTACGAACATACATGAAACGGACACAACAACAATTTGTGGATGACGCAAAGTGTCGTCCCATGTGGGGATCGAACCCACAACACTCAGCGTATTAGTAAGTGGCGTGGCGATCGCTTGAACCACTACGCCATCCGTGCAGTCTACGTTCTGAAGAAACTACCTCCAACTACGAATAGAGAAAACAATAATGATCTCGTCATAGAGAAACTGTAGTGTTATTGACATACTGTCGTTATTACTTTCCAAAACCTTAATTTATTTAATAACGTTATATTATGCTTTGTCAAGTATTAGAGTTGTTCGTGGATTATTATCGATAAATTTTATCGATCATGAAGAGTTTGATCTTGTGACACTATATTTTTAAATTTAACTTCCATTTTCTTATACGTTATTTGGCATATAGTAGTATTAATTCAATTTTGTTTAAATGAAACTGAGTTAAAAGCACGACTGAAAAACAGATCATTTAAAATTATTTATTACACGTACAAACGGCAAAACAAAATACCTAGCTACTTTTACATGTATGTGTTATTCTGGCAAGCATGTTATTATACGTTTACATATGTGTGAATTATAAATAATTCATCACTCATTCTTCAGTCAAACATTTGCTAATTATTATTAAAAACCATTTATTTTTTTCCACATTCACACTACGTCATCTAGTCCCAAACTAAGCAGAGCTTATACTTTGTGTACTAGACAACTGATATAAATACATATATACTTTTTTTTGTAAATACATACATATTATACATAGAAACAATCAGACCAAATCAAACATTAAAAGTTCATGCACACAAATGTTTGACTTGAACGGAAATCGAACCCGCGACCTTTGGAATGGCAGTCCGTTACACAAACCATTACGCCATCCAGTCGTTCTCCATTATTAGTTAAAATCACAGGTACTGTTGGCTAGTTATTTGGTTTACAGTGCGTATTTTGATTTTTTTAAGTTCACATTTATTTCCCAACAATTTCAGCATATCTCATTAAATGATATTAACGTTAACGGAGTACACATCGTTGTACAAAATACGTTCATAAGTCTGCGAGGGTCGTCATAATGATGAAGCACTCCACAGTCCGCCGAAGTTCGCAGTGTGGGCTCAGCTGTGTGCCAATCTCGAGATGGATAATATACTTTATAAATCGAATAAACCTGTCCAGTTAATTCGATACAAAAAATGTATTGCCATAACCATGAAAAAAGAAAATAAGGAACAATTGAGAAAAACACGCATTACGTTTTGAAATAAAAATTTAAAAACAGAAGCAATTGAAATAAAATAGTTATAAAAATGTAAACTAAAAGAAAAATGCTTACCATAAATTATAACAATTGAGGGAATGGGCAATATTTTATTGAAATGTAAAAAATATTATTAAAATGAAAAATAAATAATCATTTATTTATTCGCACACACATCACCTAAGCTTGATAATTTTCTCAATCAAACTCAAAATATCTTTATATCTAAAAAAAAATGTTTGAAATCGTCTTTTATGAAGACTCTAAGTAATAGATCAATACACACAAAAGCAACAATCTCTGTTTTGTCAAATATTTGGCAAAATAAATACAATAATATTATAAATATCGAAAATCTATTATATGCCTGTGCCGATCTACAACTGCCCGTTTCCAAGGAGTTGAGCCTTATGAAAAGAAAGGGCAAACCAACTCTCGGCCACTCTTTTTTAATGAACACGTAGATGTAATGGCTTAATTAAATATACCATAACATTGTTTTGATTTGTGCCAGTATGTCAGTTATTAAAGACTAAAAGGCAATGAAGTGAAAACAAAATAAAGATAAAAGATGAAGTAGAAGTTTACTTCACTTTCATTTGAAGTAAACTTAAAAAAATAATTAAAACACAAATAAAAAATACACTAGGCCACACTATATTTCGATTTAGGAAATAGCCTGTGCTAAATTAAGAGCGCGTATAAAGCCAGCAAAATTTAAGAATTCACCCGCGCTCCCCTGCCCGCTCCCCTCACATCGAAAACGATCGCGCGTGTACCTACGCGCTCGCTCGACGCGTATCTTCTGTAGTATACGTATAATAATCATATGAAACAACTGTATTCAAACTATGACTGCGTTATACAATATTACGAAATGTTTTGAGTACACGAATAATACGTAAATAGTAAGTTAGTAGGAGGTGACTATACCACTGATACTGAACACGAATCAATAAAAAAACAATACCAAAAAATAATATAATATTTATTTCAAATATTCAATCAAACAATCATATCAAATATCAATCAATAAAAAATCATAATAAAAATCATATTCAATCGCGTCTTTCTTATTAATATTCCGTAATTGGTATAATATTTTCTTGTAATAAAGGGCTATGGGGTCCAGCTGCAAAATTATTTGAACTAACGAAAGATTTTGACCCAAAATGCAGAGTTTTTAACTCTTAGAACGAGATCTTCATTTTTCTTTTCACTGTTGCAGTAGTGATCAAGACATTTGGTGTGATGTCCAAATGCATGATTGCACGAATTAGAAATATCAGTATAGAGTTTATTTATTCTTTCTCACAATTCCAAAGTTTCTGCTTTATGTTTTTTTATAGCAAAACAAATAACTTTTCTAATAGCGAGTATTCTCTGCGTAGTTAGCATTTTTCTCATAGGCAGTGAGTATTTTGTGTCTTTGCTGACAGAAACTAATTTATTGCACAGATTCCGTAAAATCTGATTCCTGCATTCGATTTTTTCCACTGTAACATCTTTGTATGGCCTTTCTTCGAGAATCTTCGAGTAGGTGCTTGAATCGCCATCTGCGATCAGTCTTCCGTAGATAATGTTGTACATCTCTACTGATTTTCTGAAACCCTCTGCTATTATTTCGGCCTCCATGCCAGATGAGCTACCAGTATAATTTTTGAAACATTTATGTTCGCTTGGAGCTATGCCTTTATTCCGAGCACGGGCACAGATACAGCAGTACTTGTTCCTAACTAATAAGAAAAGAACTTCTCTAAACTTTCTACCGACTATGGCTGCTGCTCCAGAAAACGCAGCATAGTTGCTCTTGTACGAGCGCTTAGACCAGCAGCCATCAGCAATGACATCAATGACTGCTACTTCGTTTTTCACCTTTCCTTCCTCTATTGCAGCTAGTCTTTCACGTTCTGCTGCAGCCTCCATAACTTTATGTGCTGTTTTTTCTCATTGATCAAAAATTTCTGTGTGCTTTTTTCCGGTACAATTGTTGTGTCAATGTGGGAAGATTCATGGCTATACATAAGCCTTGGAATTGCTCCAAGCCAATACCTGCACTAGTAATACCAGAAACTGCTGCTTTATTAATGTCTAGGTTCTGGGTTGGCTGTGGATCTGACGTATTAATTATAAATTCACCTCTGCACATATTACAGGACAGTTTTAATTTATAATTTAAACCTAATTTAGTTTCCCCTATAATGTTTAAGTTAGATAGTGAACAGCCAAATTGAGGAGCATGATTCGATATAATTTTTAATTTTTCAAAAAAGTACACCTTATCTATTATCACTCTCTCTGCTGCATCATACAAATTTTCATCTGGAATTGTACTCTGCGTTTGTGGTCGCCTCTTTCGAGTGGCTCGTGGCTTCAATGAACTGTAATGAAAAAAAATTAACTTAATTATAATTACCAAGTATTAGTAGGTTAGAGCTGTGACTACACAACGTACAAGCCGAACGAGTGTACAACCAGCCCGCGTAGCATGGCAACGTAGAAACGGGGAAAGACTCGACAAGTCTTTTGTTCATCTATCATTTTGTCGATTCAATATCGACAAAATGATAGATGAACAAAAGTTTTCATGTTTTTGATCAAAGTGAACCCTCGGAATATCATGTAGTTATTCATACATTTTTATTTTAAGATTTGGTCCGGAATTTTTCATGTAAAATCAAAAATAAGATTGGTAATTTTGCTTTATACGCCCTCTTAATCCCAAGAGTTCGTGTCTTCTATGTAATTCAAAATTGAGTAGGCTTTCTGACATAAACGTTTATTGCGGAATTTAATTTATGTGAGTAAATAAATTTCTAAATAATTTGTTTCATCGATATTGGAACAAGTAAAACACATCTCTATCACTACACATCGCGTAACTAGGAATCGTTTGCAACACATAATTTAAAGTACAAACAACCAAACCGTATCGACGGACAGTCAATACAATACAATACAATTTCCAATACATTGTACCCGCGAGTGTTTTGTGCAAAGACTTTGTGTAACTGCAATTTGTATTAAGTTTTGTTCACCCATCATACATTCAAATTGGTAAGTAATTTTATAAACAACCTAATTATTCAAAAAGCAAAAAACACGACTGCATAAAAATATATTTTTGACTAAAATTTTAAAACCCACGTTTTAAATATTTATAATTTTCATATATCCAGTGTCACTCTCATAATTAAAATAGATGTAACAACACCTCCCAAGCCAAAATCCAATTGACCTGTTTAAACTACAGAGCATGTCAAAGAAACAAACATACAAATGTACATACATAAAGTTGAAAAAGATAAACCTGCTTCTTGTAAAGCAGGGTAAAAAAAGCTTACAATACTATTTACGATAATGCTTTGAACTATTGAACCTTTGTCTAGTCTGATAAAAATTACACTGCCAAAAAAGAAATCAGTCAAACCCTTTGATTTAAGCCAAAAAAGAGGGATATTGAAAATAGCAGTGTTACGTAAAATTTTAATCCTCAAAGAAAGGAGGTTTTAGAAGTAGAACAAAAAGGAGCAAACTACGGTTTATTCCCAGTTCTATGAAGTTTTACATGGTACTGATGTGACCTTAAAAATGCGATTTGTTTGCTTTTGTTCCATGTAATTTTATACTACTTTTACAGCTGACTAGTGTCACCCACCGTAGAAATTGAATCAGTTAACGATATTCCTAATATTGTCAGGTTGCTTGATGCCTTTATTCAATCGGTACGAACAGACGAAGATCTTATCGGAATCACCTGGAGCCTATTTTTATATTTTATCATCTAAATGTGATGACTATTGTGAAAAATAGGTGCAAGCAATTTTCGACCTTATAAACTTGCACAGTATTTAACTTCTTTTTTTGATATTCCTGATCAGCGTCATTTATAGACCCCAAAAACACGTTTATAGGGAAATGTCATCAAACTGCAACTGTTTTTTCCTATCTGTATGACGTTTTGACCACCATAAAAATAGGCGCAAGGTGATTACCCCCCGATCTTCGTTTGTTTTTACCGATCTTCATCTAAATATATATAAGTATGGTGACGGATTAAGAATACAGAGTGTCACCACCCCTAGCAAACTACGCAGTACAACAGCACTGCAAAGAAAGGTAAACTTGACAAAACCCCTACACCACCCCGTCGGTCCATTGTGTTATAGTCGACCAGAACCTCCTATCTAAGGAGAATAAGTCCAGCAGCAGACTATTAAAGGCTCACGCGTATGAAATGATCTGTGGAACGGGTTATCGTCGAAGTAATTTTCGAATCGATACGACCTTCAAACCTTCAAGAAAATCGATCGATCATGGGCGGCGTTGGTCACTTTCCATCAGGTGACCCGTCTGCTCGTCTGCGCCCTGCGATGTGATGTGAAACAAACAAAGTCATTATTCTCCTAATATTTTATAAACAAAGTTAAACATTGTTCTGTTGAAGACAGTGTTTTAACCTATATTTATATTCGCAGTATATGTTATCCTCCAGTAGACCGTGTAATTTGGCTCGTAGTCGAGCCTTCGTAAGAGGCCGTGACGGTATGCGTTCATATTACTTATTTTTACGTTCCAAACTAGGTATTTCACTATTCATACATATCCAGTTGATATTATAGATGTTATCATCACTGCAGCAAGTCAGCGATAAGTATCGCATAAAATGCAACCTTGACTTTAGATATTGAAATGTTAATAGTTGTGTGATGAGCACGAGTACTTGTTTTGTTTCTGGATTTAATTTATCTATAATTTGTATGTATTTATAAATATATGGGAATGTTTATCACTAGATTGGTTATCACAGTACAGGCTCTGGTGCATTTGTATTTGTATCCCCGTCCGAGGGTACGCGACCCTGGTTTCCTCGAGCTGCTGTGGTTTCAGTGCCATTTTTAATAGGAAACTTGAGTTTTTTTTTTTTTTTTTTTTTTTTTCTGTGCGGAAATCCCCTCGGATACCACCTGTCGGTGGCATGTCGGACTCGAACCGACTAAAACCGCACGCCGTCTCGGGTACTAATAGCCGGGGAACCAGGTATACCCTAGAAAGGAAGTCGATATTTCTTACCCTAGCATGGCGGTGGGCAAGGGACTTTTGGGACTCAAGGAGAACCGGTCTTCCCACTAAGCACATCCCAGTGTGATCCTAGTCTCCAACGGGGACGACTAGTGCACCTGGTCGAAGTGTCAGGCAATTCAATGTTATGTACTTAATATACATAACTATCATCATCATCTGCCTATTGCCTTCCACTGCTGAACGAAAGCCTCCCCCAAGAACCGCCAACCATCCCGGTCTTGTGCAATCCGTATCCATCCGCTGCCAGCCATTTTTCTCAAGTCGTCGGTCAATCGTGCCGCAGGACGCCCTACACTACGTTCACCTGATCGCGGTCTCCAGCGACCATTAGTCCTCCTGGAGACATGACCAGGCCATTTCCACTGATTCTCTGTGCGATGTCTGTTACTCTAGTTCTCTGTCGAATAGTTTCGTTTAGAATTTTATAGACTAGAGAAACATCAGCTCCATCTCACTCCTATTTCCAGCAGCGGACTATTAAAGGCTGTTGAGGATGATGATGACGAGGTTCAGCGGTTTATCGTGAAGAGGTAACAGACAGACAGACAGACACACTTTCGCATTTATAAAATTATTATGGATTAGTATGGATATTCTTTTTCCTTGTTTCTGCTTCTTATTTCATTCAATAATTGATTCGTTGTATTTTTTCCATGAAATAATGATTAAACAGAAACATTTTTCTAAAAAGCTGGTAGTAAGAGTACAAAGTGAAAAAAATTGATTCATTTATTTTCGTACCCAAAGAACGAAGTGGTAACCAAATGCGATTATTTGACCGCGTGTCGTGAACAAATGAATTGTACAAAACAGCAATAAAAGTAATTGTGTGATCTCGAACAACAACTAAAAGCTGACCAGTAACAAATTGGTTGTTCTACCACACAGTATTTTAGTGGTTTGTTCAGAGCTAGCAAGTTTAGAGTAGGAAATATATTTTAGTACTTTATAGTAAGACAACCTGATAGATTACTAGTCTGTTGGTCCAGTGGTTAGTAATTCTGACTGCTAAGAGGTCGTGGGTTCATTCCCACCCAGGACAAATAATTGATTGACAGCCGTAAAACATTGTGGAGATGCTTAACGTATCTGCATGATTCTATCTATCTACATTTAATTTAATTTATAACAAGATTAGTAATCTCATACATCTCGTACACGGCCGTCTGATCCCAAACTAAAAAGCTAGTACAGGCTTTTTAGTTTGGGATTAGGTAACCAGACTACAAACAACTACAAACTAGAATACATGCATGTTATAGATAAATTACACCCAGAAACAAAGCAAATGATCGTGCCCATCACATAATAATTTGTCCTGGATGGGAATCGAACTTACAAACTCGAGTTTAGCAGTCAAGATTTCGTCATCCATCAGATTAGCAAGAGCAGATTTGTATTCAAATAAGAACTATACGGCAGCTCTTGAAACTATTTAACACTACGAACCTAAGTCTATGGTTTCAAAACAAGTAATAATAATAATAGTAAAGTATGAAAGTCCAAAAAGGAAATGCATTATAATAAAGAAATATGTTGCAGCCTGAACATTTTACAAAGGCCTATATTTTGAGCGACTTTCCAAACTTGGGCATGTTGCTTGCTCCTTTCAGTCTCTTAGCAGTATGTGGAACGGGCTTGACAAATTTGTTTTTCGAGTTAAATCTAAAACTTCAAAGTTTGGTTATTGCTTTTCTTCGGAAATTAGATTACTGCAAGGATGACTACGAGTAACGCGTGATGACAAAGGACTTGAACAATGAGATCATTAATTTGTAATTGACTTCCAAAAATCAAAAGAGTGGCAAGATCCATTTTGTTTTAGCGGTACCTATTATTTTTTTATCTGTTTCGTTGGCAGTTTATTGCTATCAACATATTCCCGATACTTTATCCAACTCCAAAGTCAAAGAAATGGTTGTTCCTTCTTACTCTGTCGCCGACCTGCTCTTAAAGGCTCTACAGCAATTTCTGTTGAAGCGAGGTAAATAGCTATATAAAACTAGTGCAGCAGTCAAGGTATTTCACTAAGGACCCACACAGCCGACCTCTAGAAGATTACTAACCACTGAACTAACAGACTAGTTTATTTGACTGATATTTATGCTCGCTTATCTTGAATAGTTATGAGTAAAATCTCTCAAAAATGTTACACAATTTACTCATCATGGTAAATCAAGAAAGAAAAACCTAAGAAAAAGAAACCTACTAGGTTATTCTTTTATATAAAAATCCGGACAAGTGCAAGTCGGACTCGCTCATTGAGGGTTCCGTACGAATTTGCAGGAAAGTTTTATAAATAGTTCAGGAATTAAGTTCCGTAGTTTTTTCCCAGGCCTTCCCAAAATTCAGCTTCCAAAACCTACATGGATGACCTAATAACCTACGCGTTTGTGACTCCTGAGTTGCAGACGTTCATGGGCGACGATAGTCACTTTCCATCAGTTGACCCATCTACTCGTTTACCCCTACTAACATAAAAAAAAAATTATGGTCCTAGTGAAACACAACTATTACATACAATTTAAGAGAAAATGGAACAGGAGAACAGGGTACCATGTATTTTGATTTCGTGCTATTTCAAAAGCGCATTCACGTCACTGAGATAAAAAGGCTTTATAAGTCTTTAACAATCTCCTGATGTTGAGATGGAACTTCAGTACAGAGCCGCAGGGTTACCAGCAGTAGTATATACTTTAGTATTTTAAAATACAACAAATTTACACGCTTTATATTAGCTTCACTTGTATGTTTGTAACCGACTCCTTTGGGCGTGATTTTGACTGACTTGAAACGGTTAGAATTCGTTCAAACTTTGTAGATATATCGAGGACCGATGACAATACACTAATTTAAAAAAAAACTATACTAGGTTTTAAACTTAACTCTCGTTTTAGAATAACCATAATTCTATCCAAAACCAGACATGTGCATCCAAACATAGAATTTTAATTTTGGATCAAGTGAAATTCTTTCACATAAGCAAAGTTACAAATTCATATAAATACGAGTATCTATAAGTCAACGATGGAGGCCCCGAGCGAGTGGAGCATGCCAAATTGTTAACGTCACTTAATATAAATCAGTCTAACGTAAAATTCAAATTATCATAAAAGAAAGAAGACATCTGTAACAAACTGGAAACGTAATGGTAATTAAGAAAATTATTCGTCTAAATTGTGCTCGGTGATGTAAAAGAAATATCAATGTGACAAAATTGAACCCTATGATTTAGATGTAAAAATGAATATTCAAAAGCTTTGCCATAATACGTAAGAAACCTACCATCTTATTCTTATATATAAAAATCCGGACAAGTGCGAGTCGGACTCGCCCATTCTGGATTCTGGAGTTCTGTACGAATTTGTAGGTAAATTTTATAAATAGTTCAGGAATAAAGTCCCGCAGTTTTTTCCGAGCCCTTTCCGAAATTCAGCTTCTAAAACCTATAATAACTTATATTATTGTGTTTTATAAATGATCCTGTAATGATTGAATACGTACTTTAGATAAAGACATTTTTTTAGGATTTAATTACAATCAATGTTATGAGACTTTTCTCTGTACTTGTAGTATGAGACGATGTTACTTGTCAATATCCGTCTTTTGAGGCATAAACGGCTGTATATATTTTTTTACGTTTACTTAGAAGTAGACATGGAAATTATTGCTACTTTTAAATCATATTCATATATTGATAAAATAATGTTTTAGTCACAATGATTTCACATGTAATTGTGATTTCGTCATAGACAAAGGTAAATGACATTTAAATCATTTTTTTTTTTTAATTTAAACCTTTCGCGAATGTTGCGCTAGTGTAATAATTAAGTCGCAGTGGTTTTGTAAATGTAAATGTCCGTGTGGTGACGGATTAAGAATACAGAGTGTCACCACCCCTATTCATCCCGTAGGTGTCGTAAGAGCCGACTAAGGGAGCAAACTACGCAGAACAACAGCACTGCAGAGAGAAGGAAAACTTGAAACAAACCCCATACCAACCCGTCTGGCCAGTGTGTTATAGTAGGCCAAAACCTCCTTTCTAAGGAGAGGCCTATGTCCAGCAGTGGTGGTGGTATAAAAGGCTGTCGATGTGATGATGTGATGATGGTTTTATAAATCAGTCACAGGTGTGATAATATGACTTATAAATCATATTTCGATGTGATTGTGATTTTATTCTATCCCTACTTAAAAGTTTGATTTTTCACAGCTTCAATGGACTTTAGACCTGAGTTTATGGTTTTAATTTCAACTCGATACATCCACGCTTTCCCGAGATAAAGGGTCTTGACAGACAGACTTACAGACATCAAGACAGATAGACGGACAACAACGTGATCCTCTATAGAACTAGCCGTAGTATTGGAATATTTTGTTGATAAGTTTAGGTAAATTTCCACTATAGCGTGTCAGTAAGATAGGATGATAGGCGTAGTCTTGTAGTATTTGAGTACGTTCAGCACAGTCGATACCGATGGTAGATTTTTCTTTTTTGATAAGTCACGCTCTGACTATAGTTAAACCGCCGTAAGCTTGGCCCTCCTGATGGTTTGCGGGACGCGGGGCGGGTGATGCGCTCGGCTATACATGACACGATGTACTAACTAGATATCTTCAGATTTATTTGTTTGAGATTAAATCTACACACGATGTAATAAAAATTGAATTTATTTCCATGTATTATAATGTCAGTGTATTGTAAGTTTTTATGATTAATTGTAAAATAATTTTAATAAAATCACCTTATCTACATCATGTAAATTATATTCAGATACAGTTTAAAAATTAAGTAAAATAAGAAATATTCTTTATTAGAACTTTAACAGTAGAACCTCTGTAAGCCGAACTTCAAGTTTTTAAATCTTTCTGTGACGCAAAGTCGGCAGATTATCCATGTTGCAAAATAATACCGTGTGTAGCAGTCTTAAGAAAAATAACACGTACAGCCATGCTTTTACGTCAGTCACTGCCGGCGGACAGCGACGCACAGGCTAATTAGTTGAATGCACCCCCGCCCCGCGTCCCCCAAACCATCAGGAGGGCCAAGCTTACGGCGGTTTAACTATAGTTATTTCCATTTAGGGTTCCGTTTCTTGTTTTTGAGGTACGGCACCTGAACCTTGCTGTTCGTTAGTCTCCCTAAAACTCA
Source organism: Arctia plantaginis (assembly GCA_902825455.1). Lineage (NCBI taxonomy): Eukaryota > Metazoa > Arthropoda > Insecta > Lepidoptera > Erebidae > Arctia > Arctia plantaginis. The sequence continues at coordinate 1,794,587 of CADEBD010000553.1, forward strand.
GGCATGGCTGCACCGATTTGGCTAATTTTGGCCTTGAAATAGTTGTGGAGGTCCAAATAAAGTTTAAACAGTGAGAAGATATAGAAAAAAAAAATACAAGGACATAGATAAAACAACAATTTTATTTTCCTATAATAAAATGTTCTTTCATGTCAAGTATTTGATACCGTCATAGGTACGATAAACTCGGAATACTTTCCTCAAAAATCAAAGTATATTTATTCTAAATTTCATCTAAATCAGTACCCCATAAAAACTTCCACTCCCCTTTTCACCCCCTTAAAGAATGATTTCTGGGATAAAAACTATCTGAACCGATTTAGGTCTAATTTGGTACAGAGATCGTCCGAGTCCCGGGAAAGGACAGTTTTCCGGACAATCTCTGTACCAAATTAGATCTAAATCGGTTCGGCGGTTTAAGCGTGAAGAGGTAACATACAGACAGATAGACAGACAACTTTCGCATTTATAGTATTAGTATGGATTGAATAGCCTATTTATTGAGGAAGACTACGACCAAAAGGAGTCGAGAATCAATGAAAAATGTTACAAAAAAGGGGCAAATATATGTATCTAACTCCTACTGAGAGACGCAGGCGAAGTTGCGCCGGTCAGATAGTACTATATTTCTCAACATGTTATTTATACATTTCTTTTACAGAACCAGAAATTGTTTGAACCATTACTTCCAATGCATCGATAGATATCAACAGTACATAAATAATGAAGTCCTGACCGGACAGTTGACCGGACTGAATGTCAGTTGGTATTAGGACTCTAATTTGACTGCACGGATGGCGTAGTGGTTTAAGCGGTCGCCACGCCGCTTCCTACTACGCCGAGTGTTGTGGGTTCAAACCCCACATGGGACGACACTTTGTGTGATCCACAAATTGTTGTTCTGAGTCTGGGTGTTCTTTGTGTCCGTTTCATGTATGTTTGTAAACTCCCCCGCGATGCAGGATTTATTCCTAAAGCGGGCGTTGTCATTTAAAAAAAGAAAAAAAAAAGTAAAAAAGAAATTTCCGCGTTAGAGTACTTAAACGGTCTATTATAGACGTGAGCCAGCCTAGATCCTACCAGAAATCACCTAGGACATTTGGACCCTTCTAGGAGCAAACTTTATAAGAATTATATTCATCGGATCTGGTGACTGTTTTTAAATTTACGTGAAAACACATACGATTCTAATAATTCATCAACGTCCCAGAATTGACGTTTCTATTTTGACAGTTATGACATTTGTCAACTAAATGTCAGTTGATGACAGTTCTTTAGAAAGTCATTGTTTTATGTCATCATTTGCGTTAAAAACGGTACTCAGGTAAGCGTGCTAAGTATACCTTCCTCATATTCGTACACTTGAAAGCAACATGATTAATTATTCTTTGTCATTATTTTTAAGCCACTTTAAGTCTTAGGCTTTCACATGTAGGTCTTTTATCGATTGTCTATAATAGATAGGTAATAAATTACTATGTGAACTCAAAAGATGACAATGCTAAACATGCTGCTGATGAACATTATTGATGAACCTTTTTCACTAGGAATAGGGTTGAATTTTGATTGGATGGAAATATGTGTTCAAGCGACATTTTTAGTATTGGCATAAGTATGTGAAAGTGAAAAGATATTTAGTTTCAAACATATCAAGAAACAGGTCACGAACAACTTACGACCCCATAAATGTATAGATTATGACATGATAGTGAAAGTGCTTTAGTTAGTAATCGCATTTCAACTGCAACGTGACTTGTTCAACTCCCATTTAGTGCAAGTTTTGCGTTAATAAATACTGTAATATTTGAGAATTTTAGCATTAGCATTTTGTACTGGACCCTGATATCGAAGAATCTTAATAATGAATACGCGGCTAAAATTTAAATTTAGCCGCGTATTCATTATAATATAGTCATAAATCACACAAATTTAAGTCTAGTTTAAATATATTTTGACCTATCATGATACAAAATTTCACACAATGACAGTCCACGTAACACTAGTTAATAAAATAAAATCAAACATTCAAAACTCTTTCTTCTCTCGTATTAGATCTATTGTATTAGGCTCTCACATCCTAATGAATCAAGAAATATTTTTTAAAGTTGCGTTAGTTTTTACGACGTAATAAAAACATTATTAAAGAAAGAAAACCTTAAAGTGTTCGAAAAGGAAAGTTTTTCTAGTAACTTAATAAATTCGTTCGTCCCTGTTGGACGTGACTGCTAGACACTGAAATTGAAGCAAAATGGACTTGTTAGAGTATTCGCCTTGGAACATACTGACATGGGAATTGTTGTTTTGTACATAAAATTGTAAAAATAAATCATATCGAGCTGTTATTTGCTGGTTTCCAGGTGTTATATAACAATATTAACTCGATACATCTCCAACTAGACAAAGCCTTTTTATAGTAATTAAACGGCTTACAAATATGCTTATCTGCACAATTTCTGTCTTGGTTAGAAATTGACCCGCTGAATCATTTCCCCTCTGGGTGGTGGGTGCAATTCTCACCTTGGGCAAATAATGAACTTATCAGCTCAATCATATTATGTTCTGTTTGGATATAATTTTGTTAAAATATGTATGTATTTATCCGATTAACCACCCATATACTTCCCATGGTTGTTGTAAGAGCCGACTAAGGGAGCAAACTACGCAGGACACCATCACTGCAAAAAGAAGGAAAAATTGACACAAACCCTATACTAACTAATCACTAAAAATCACAAAACCAGATTATATAAAGTAACTTTCTTCACTTCTTGTGATTTTAATGGTATAAAGCTCCAAATTCTCCTTAATACCTCACTTCTCAAATTCAATATTTAGGTGCAAACCACGCTAAAAATCTTAGATCTTCAGACAACCTACTTCTTCACTGTCCGACTCACCGGTTTGACTTCGTACATTCCACTTTTTTGGTACAATCTGTCCTGTTATGGAACGCGCTCCCGTCCGAGATCAGGATGGCAAAAACTCTCCAAACATTTAAATACCTGTTGCGGCAACATTTTTTAAACACTCTATCAAATCCATCTTAATTTTATACTCTCTCCATTTAGAATTTATATTATATGTATTTAAGTAAATAAATGTATATGTATGTATATTTATGTATTATGTGTATTAGTATTATATGTGTATTACTTATTGTATTTATCATTAAAATTATTCCAATGTTATTTATATAAGTACTCTGGTTATATGATATTCTATATAGTTTTAATAAGTCACATTTTAAATTTCTGTGCATCTACCACGTTTGGCTCTGCATCGCCCTAAGGTCGACTGTCGACGGTCGACATTAAGTCCGCCTTTGCTACATTTGTGCATAAAGATTTAAATAAATAAATAAAGCGAATGTAATGAATACTCCACAGTCTTTCTCAAAAATTGGACTACAAATATGATTATAAAATTAAATAACAATCTGTTTTATTACTATAACATAGATAATGTATTTGCCATTAAAACATAATGACTGCTGTATCTATAGATGTAAGAATGACTAGAGAAGAGATACTAAAAACGTGTGGACTTATGTCGACAATGACAGAGAAATGTACCAGAGACTATTGTAATCATTACTTTCGACAGCTTGTGAAATCGTTGTGGTTACACAGGTACGATGGCTTTGATGAACTACTCGTTTTGAACATTAATGAGTATTTATTTATTTATAACTTTATTAAAATTATAAAACTATGTCCAGCAGCGGACTGCGATAGGCTGATGATGATGATGTTGATAAAATTATTAATTTAATTGTTTCCCAAAGAAAACAAACCGTTTTAAAACGTACGGTTTTCTAACAAACAAGCATAGGGTATTTTTCATTCTTATTGAAATTGAAAAATTGTGGACCATTATATTGAATTGATGATGTTCTGCAATTTTTCATAAAGTTTTAGAACAGAGTTATTTGAACTGTTCTCTGTTTTTCCACATGTATTTGAATACCTAGTTAACTTTTCGGATATTCAGTAATAAATTGAGCTGAATGGAGTACAATTTTAACCTAACCATGAAAACCTAATTAATTTTTTTAAGATGAAAACGGCCACGTATGAGATTACTGATATTACACAGATTTCGAGGTGAAAGTCCCTACAAAAAGGTTTCGACTGACATTAAGGCAGCCACCAACGTAAGAGATCAGTTTTTTGTTCAAAATACGCCAGCTTAAAAAAAGAAAGTTTTATCTCTTCGCGCCGGGTCAGCACAGAGTATCTTCTAAATACTACCAGGGTTAAGGTCTAGGGCTTAACCCTAGGGTTAAATTGACCGCGGATTGAACGTATTGAGTTTTTGTATAGCGTTCACATGGCATTTTTCAGACGCTGGTTGATATCGCAGTTCTGTTGTAGTTCTAAACTCTTTAAAAATATGTTTAAATACAGACAAATAAAATAAAACAGGGTTTGTTTCTCTAATATTCGGGTTCATTTCAGTACATTATTTTTTTACAAAGATATAATTTAACACGACCAGCTAACCGCCGCGTCTTTGCACAGCTGCAATAAAAACAATAAAAAGTAGTCTATAGAACTCAGGGATATTATGCCTTTTAAAAATTGAATGAATTTCGAAATCGGATCAGTAGTACCTAAAATTACCCTGAATATAGGACTATAATAGGACTCACAAACTTTACCCCTTTATAATATTAGTCTGAATTATTTTTAACAAGAATAAATTGGAATTGACATGCACGAAACAAAGTGTAACTGAGTCCGCTATGTAAAGATTGTATGTAAACTGATAATAGGTATTAAAATCACACACTGTCACTTAGAAAACGCCCGCTCATGTGAACGGCGGACGTAAATAAAATGCGTGATATTGTTGCTAGCTAATATATGTGTTCAACAATCCATCATCTAGCCTTGATCCTGATTTACTTGACATCTAAGATAGATGCTTCCATCTTTAGTTTTAATTAATTAACCACTTACTAAAATTACTGGAGGAACCGCAAATAAATCATAGTTGTTTGCTCAAATTTCATTCTAGTCTACGTCTTTACAAGCCACTCAATATTTTTCAGGACAAATGTTGAGGGATGAGATGAGTGAGGCACAGCCGGAGGTCTTGGGGTGGGAAACGAACCCAAGACCTCAGGCAGTTACTAACCACTCAAATAAATACCAAAAAAAAATAGTATTTTGGGTATGGTGTAGTGATACGAGTAAGAAAAAATCGACCAAGTGCGAGTCGGACTCGCGCACCAAGGGTTTCGTACCATTATCTATAAAAACGGCAAAAAAATTATGTCTGTTGTATGGGAGCCCCACTTAAATATTTATTTTATTCTGTTTTTAGTATTTGTTATTTTAGCGTCGACAGAAATACATTAACTGTGAAAATTACTAACTATCGAACCTACCTATGACGGTTCATGAGATACAGCCTGGTAACAGACGGACAGACAGACAGACGGACGGACAGCGAAGTCTTGGTAATAGGGCCCTTTGGGTACGGAACAGAGATAGGAACTGGCCAATTTTCTTTCTTCTTAACATAGAAAATATTATTTATCTGGTTACCCTCATAATGAAATGAAATGAAAAAAACATACATACATACAACATATGTTACAAAAATTAACATCACAAATCAACTGTACTCGATTGACACTCGGGCCAAGATTCGACGAATGCTGATGCGCGCGCGCAATCATTTTTTTTGTGACCCGTGATCAATAGTATTATGGACTATCTTCATTTTCAGGAGCGTTTCCTAATATCTTGTATATATGTGTGTCTGTTTGTGTGAATAAAAACTTGTCTTTGATAATGCTTTTTGGATGTAGAAACTGATGAGAGATTGAATTGAATAATTTAAATTTAGCAAAAAATGCTTAAGAGCCGTGACCATTCTTCCTAAATTTGAACGATTCATCAATAGGTACTATTCACACGTTCGCCCAGTGTCCAACAAATTTCTTTCTAGTCATTTTAATTTCTTTCTGGATAAATTTATTTTAAAACCGGTTCTCTAATATCGCGCTGTTTAGTATAGTCCTACGTTGCTATCTGTTTATCTGGGTAACCAACCAAAATATAAACCTTTAATTACACTTTGATATAATAGTAAAACACGAAAAAATGTTTAAAAAGATTGAAATATTAATTCAATGCTCATGCAAAAGAAATTAAAAGAAACATTGATTGATTGTTAACATAGAGCTCTTTTTTTATGAGTACACATCATCACATCATCATCAACAGCCTTTAATAGTCCACTGCTGAACATAGGCCTCTCCTTAGAAAGGAGGTTTTGGCCTACCTATACCACGCTGGCTAGATGGGTTGGTATAGGGTTAGTGTCAAGTTTTCCTTCTCTCTGCAGTGCTGTTGTTCTCCGTAGTTTTCTCCCTTAGTCGGCTCTTACGACACCCACGGGATGAATAGGGGTGGTGACACTGTATTTTTAATCCACACCACACGGACATAATCCGTCACCACACGGACATACTAAGATCTATTGAGACCAAGATCTATAAAAATAACTGTGTATTGTACCACATTTAATTTACCCAAATGCTTAGCTCAACCTAACTGTAATATGAAATTAATTAACCCACAAACTTTCCTCAACTGCCTAAAATTTTAAACAATCGCTATAACTTTTGTTCCCATACTTAATTATAATAATAACAGAACTAACTAATGTTAGCAGTTTTACAACTGCTTTTTGGAGTTTCCAAACAAGTTTTTTGTCATGGCATAGGAGGAAAGCGAGCTGTCAAATCACCTAATAATCGCCTATTAAAGAAACCTGCAATTACAGAGATAAGTGCGTTACCGCTTTTAGAGGTAAACCACACCCTCCTTCACTCTAGAGTAATTTCTCCGGAAACCTCACGTCCTCGGTTGAAAGCAATGAAAGAATACCTTAACAATGGATTCTGTGAAGCCATAGTATTACTCCGGTCAATGAATTTATATAAGCAACAATACGGAGTATCTCCACGCCTATTCGTCCTGTGGGTGTCGTAAGAGCTGACTAAGGGAGCAAACTATGCAGGACAACAGGTCTTCAATTCTGCTATTTTATGTTAACGCCAAGTCACTGTCATTCCATTGACACGCTAGTAAAATGCCATTGAAACGTGATTAAATACTAACATAAATTCACAGTGTCAATAGACTGTCGATATAGTAATATAGGTCATCAATGGTGATATCAACAACATTGCCACACCTGGAAAATTTTAAATATTATTTTCTTACAAATTTAAAATCTACCGTTAACCAAACTGTTACAAAGACATCGACGACATTTTTATCAGTGACAAGTCATCGGGATGCCATTAGTTAGTAGATTCTTATGTAGTTCATAGAATAGGAAAAATATAAAACTATTCCGAGGACATTCCATCGACAGTCTATTGATACAATATTAAAATAGCAGAATTGAGGTCCAGCGCTGCAAAGAGAAGAAAAACTTGCAACAAACCCTATATCAACCTGTCTGGCCAGCGTGGTATAGTAGATACAAACCTCCTTTCTAATAAAAGGCTAATGTTCAGCACTGGACTGGTAAAGGCTCTTGAAAATGATGATGAATAAAATATAAATAAACTATTATTTACTTCGTGATAATTAAAATTTGAGTAGCGATCTACGGAACTTACGTGGTCTGACTTCCCATCATCATCATCAACAGCCTTTAACAGTCCACTGCTGGACATAGGCCTCTCCTTAGAAAGGAGATTATGGCCTACTATACTTGATCTGACTACTATACATAATATACTACTCGTATACATCTGACTTCCCGATATCCCTTAATTCTATTCATTTCTTGTTGTGTTGTTTTCTATATTTAATTCTTTGGACTTAAATATAGAAAACAACACAACAAGAACATTCTTTGTTTAAATCTTTTACAATTGTTATGGTCATAACCAAAGAAGTTTCCATTTTAAAATTATAACTGCTTTCTGTGGTTTTGTCTGCGGTAAGCATATTACTTCTAACTATAATGTTTACTTTTAACTTTATCTATATAGGTACTTATTTCCGGATGGAAAACAGTTATTATGGCAATTTTGGAATTCAAATCACTATGTTTAAAATGGTTGAATGCGAAATGCCAACTTTATATACAGTTGTTTTTATTTGTCAATAATTCATGCATGAATTATAAATAAAGAATTTTAATTCGTATTTATCTTTATTCTCTGTCATCATCTTTCTCTTTTCCTATTTAAATTTATTATTATTTGGGATATGCGCAATATTTTTTATTTTTTTTATTTATGACACACAACACAACTATTTTTATAAGTTATGTACCTAATACAATAGTTTAGCTATTCGTTGTTAAAAATATGTATAGTAATGAATACATTTTCATCATTTACACGTTTTACATTAACAATAATAACAACCATACTCATCCCACACTACCGTGCGATCCCAAACCAGACACAGCCCGCATCACGGCAGTCGGACCGCACACTCATATACTTCCAAACACACACACTACAGACACAGCACAAACTAACACAACTACTCGTCCCGGGCGGGAATTGAGCCCCCGACCCAGGCCTCTCTTCACTCTTGTGAATATAGATAATAACCCATAAAATAATAACCCTCTCACACACGGCCGTCTGGTCCTAAGTCAGGCAGAGCCAGTACTACGGTAACCAGACATACATACAGTACATACAGTCATATTTCTAAATACATGCATATTACTTATAGATAAGCACGAATGGGCCGGCCCGACCAAAATGATACCACGGCCACACAGAAAACCGGTGTTAAGCAATTCTTCCGTTGCCTTTCACTGAGTGAGTGAGGTGACCGGAGCCCAAATACCCCTCTCACTGACTTGACCGGGAGGAACTCCAAGGGCAGCAACGCACTTGTGACTTTTGAGTTGCAGGTGTTCATGAGCGGAGGTAGTTGCTTACCATCAGGTGATCCGTCTGCTCGTTTACCCCCTGATTCCATAAAAAAAACTAGACACAGAACAAGTGATCGCGCTTGTCACATAATTATTAGTAATGGGTGAGAATCGAACTACTCGACCAACAGGTCGACCTAGGTCAATGTTTTCGTCTTCCATTCTTTTCTATCATTTATCAGTTTGCTGCTTATTAATATTTCCTTTCATATTACCTAATCATTTTCTCTTCTGCGTAGTCTTATCTGATCTTTGATCAAGACTGACTTTGACAGATGAAACTCTCTTCACATTTGACACACTTTACTCTTTCCCCTTCCTACCTTCTTTAACCCACCACATAACATCACCCCACCATCTAACATGTGTCTAATTTTAGCGTGTGACAAACAAGCCACTAATGTCTTACTACCGGTTCTTTAATTTGTAATGGCTTCTATTTGCCATCATTTTCTTACCTTTCTTAACTCAGATATTTCATACGGTGAAAGTTTGACAAGAAAACGTTCACGGCAGTTACCAAAATTGATATTTATTAACATAAAGTCGGTTGTGTGACATATTTTCTGTTTTTGGGGTTCCGTGCTTCAAAAGGTAAAAAAGGAACCCTAATAAGATCACTTTCTTGTCCGTCTGTCCGTGTGTCACCAAAGATTTTATCAGGAGCGGGTAGACCTAGCAAGTTGAAATTTATACCAGATACTGAGGTATATAGTCCCTATTAGGTGTATAAAAGTCAAGGTCCTGAGTCAACACGATAAAAAGATATGCGCAAATGTCGATTTTTGCGAAAACTTGTAAGTACCAAAATACACCTTATTTTTTTTTTTTTTAGAATTTTCTTTTTACTTGTGCTGTAAGACCTTGCTTTTAACCAAAAATGACAATTCTAGGTCAACCGGAAGTACCCTATAGGTTTTGGGTCGAAAACCTATATGGTAGTTCCCGTTGACCTAGAATCACGAAATTTGGCAAAAAGAAACGTCTTTCATCACAAATAAAGGAATAATTTCAAAAAATTAAAAAGTTGAAAATTAAGATAAATTTTGGTACTTACAAATTTGCCGCGAAAATCTACATAAAATCTGGGTAGGTACGGAACCCTCGGCGCACGAGTTCGACTCGTACCTGACCGATTTTTTTTTTATTTATGGTATAGAGTAGGGAACGAGCAGACTGACGTACCGCCGCCCATGGACACCTCAAGAGGTGACTCTTAAGTCTGGGAGAATACTCTGTTAAAAGTATGTTGCCTGTGTGTTGAATGAGGGAAAGGAGGTTTGGGCTCGGCTAACCTCGCTTTCTCGGCTCAAGGCAATTCTTTCTGCTTAAAATTGATGGTTTTCTGTGAGGGCATAGTATCAATTTGGTTGAGCCAGCCCATTTGTGCTAAAACATGGCTCTTCCACATTCAAATGTTCACGTTCTATTACACTTTTCCAATAAGAATTTCATGCCTAGGATATCGTTACATAAATAAAAATCGATCGATAAAATATCGTAAAAGTCTTCAATAAACAAAACTAAAAGATAAGTTATTCTAACGCTTGAAAGATAATATAAATTTGGCTGTATTTCAATAATTTTCGTTTACTGTTAGCGTTAAATTTAAGTCAATATTTAGAATTGATACAATTTTCATTTGCAAATTATCAGAAGTTTTAACCAAATTTTCTTAGTTGTTAAGGTTTCTTGACATCATCTTGGATTCCCAAATTAGGTATCATAATATTAAAAAAACTATGAACTGAAACACGAAATATTATTTTAAAATAATTAAGCGAAACAATAGCAATCAGCATTGCCATTTTTTTAATAGAAACCATGTTTTTCTTACCCTGTATAAAAAAGTAGAAGTACACTCCTTTTATCGTAAATACGCTCAGTTTCTGGAAAGCTGATCAACTTAAAACTTAATTAATCGGATGTCGAAGTTCGTGACGGATTAAGACTACTGAGTGTCACCTGTTCATCGCATTGGTGTCGTAAGAGTCGACTAAGGGAGCAAACTACGCAGTACCTGTTGTCCTGCAAAGCGAAGAAAACTTGAAACAAACCGTATACCAACCCGTCTGACTAGCGTGGTATAGTAGGCCAAAACCTCCTTTCTAAGGAGAGGCCTATGTCCAGTAGTGAACTATTAAAGGTTATTAAAGATGTCGAAGCTGTACTCAATTATAACTACCGCCAGTGACTAGACGTCATTAGTGGACGTATGAAAACCATTACAGAATATCGGATGATATCGGTGCCTCGGCGTCCAGACCAGACATATTTCTTTATGCAATTTCAATTAAGTGTGTAGTACTAGTAGAAATTACGGTGCCGTGGGAAATGAACATCCCGAAAGACAACGCTTTAAAAAGAAGTACTTTGACTTAACTAAAAATGGTTATGTCGCTGTGTTGTATGCCGTGGAAGTGGGTGCGAGGGGTATACCAGCTAAATCCCCCTATAACCTGCTTAAAGACCTTGGGTTTCCAAGGGCTTCAGTGAGCTTTTTTCTTGAACGAATATCCAAAGCGGCATTGCTCCCCTCGTATCAAATATGGTTAGATAGAGGGCGTAACATATCAGACAGAGGAGTTCTCCCTAAACCTATACCTGAGTCGCAAGTCCCAGGCGCTGTCCCCCATGTGTTGCCCCATCTATCACGCGATGGACCCGGCGGTGAATCGGAACACTAAGAAATAGGTCTTGAATTGTTTGTGCTTCTATTTCATTTAAAAATGCAATTGTAAAATCTTTCCGCTATCTGTTACCAGTGATAGTAATACTTTTTCCCATTTTTCTTGATTGATTCCAAAATTTCGATACATTTATTATTCAATGATATCAAGCTGGAGTTGTGTAATTGTTTCATTGAGTTAGAAACTAGGTCTTTTTTACGTGTGTAAATATAAGTGTTGTGATATTAGATGTCACCAAAAGAAAGTAAAGAAAGTTGTCAATTTTCCGTAATAATATGTGTCAATTGACTATTCTTACAAGCCACTTTTGATTTCAAAATCTTGTGTAGTTTTGTCGTCAAGTTTTCTCTGTAATGTCTTTACTTTCGTGATGTTATTCATCACTTAAGTTATTAAGTAATAAGTAAATTATGCCTAATTATTACTACTACTCTAATTTATTTAATGTTTTTTTTGTCAATGTAACTTAAACGGTCATTGTATAGACTTCAGTACTGAAATACATTCAAAAAAATATAACAGATACGTGCAGGTCGATGTAGGCGTTTTCACAAAAATATCACAAATATAAAAAAATAAATAGAGATATACCAATTAAGTGTGGAATGGGTTGAAGCCAGATCAGCAAACATATGGTAATTACTAAAGCAAACGTTGAACCAAGAACCTTAAAAATTAATGAATTCAAAAGAAAGTGAGAAAGCGATACTTGTATAATGTTGTGTGAATCGAGTTACCGTGTTGGTGGGTCCGTCACCGTGAACAGTCCCGCCAATCGGTCAAGTACGTTCACCTGCTTTGACCTGACCTGCTACTAAGATTACTCGAACGATTCTCACTTAATGACATCGAGTATTGTATATAGCTATAGGCTGTTCTTGTAAAATATTTGAACTAGCACTTTATTGTGAATTTCTAGTTTTTGTGTCTATTTTTTTCCTAGTTGGCTAAATTTATTTGTTCTTTAATCGTGTGTTGTACCTACAGGTGATTTTTGTATGTGATAGGGCAGTATCGAGCAGCATCACATGATGGTAAGGCCACCCTTGGCCACCTCCAACTTAAGCAATGCTAGAGCGTTGCTCTCCTTTCTAGGGATGAAATAAAATCACAAACACTTGTGATATGTGATTTATGAATCAAATCATCACACCTGTAACTGATTTACAAAACCACTGCTACTTAATTATTATCATTACGCTAGCGTAAGACTCGCGAAAGGTCTAAAACTACAAAAAAAAGGTCGTAATCTTTGATAAAAATCATTTTAATGCCATTTGTCTTTGTCTATGAAGAAATCACAATCACATGTGAAATCATTATGACTAAAACCAACCATTTTATCAAATAAATATTATTTTAAAGTAGAAATAATTTCCATGTCTAGTCCTTTCAGTCTCCACTCCCCTTAAATCAGGGGGCGTGTTATGACTCTGTTATCTCACTCACTCGATGAAAAACAACTTAAGAATTACTTGGCAGCGGGTTTCTATGACTGTAGTGATGCCAACTACAGTTGAGTCGGCAGATATGTACCGAATCATGACTCTTCTGTGTCCTATGGCATGGCAATTAACAATAGTCTGCTCTAAAAATAGCGTTTTAATGTTAGCATACAAAGACTCAAATAAACTTATTGTTGATTTTTAATTTATTTTAGTAAATAATAAACCATTAATACGAGTTAATCAAAAAGATTGAAAAATCAAAATTTATTCGTTTATATATATATATCATATTATATTTTTTTTAACTTTTACTATGACTGTTACCACATCGAGTTTTTATGAGGTATTGTATTTTTCTTATCTTTTATGGAAGAGGGGGGCAAACGAGCAGACTTGTCATCTGATAAAAAGTGACTATCACCGCCCATGAGTCACAAGCGCGTTGCCAGCCGTTTAGGAATGAGTTAGCTCCTTTCTTAAAGGTTTGAAGGTCGTATCGGTCTGGAAATACCGCAGACGATAACTCGTTTAACATATTGGTTGTGCGAGTGTTATCCAAAGTCAGGATATCAGATTTAGTCTCCAGATCAAGTCTATTATATAGATAATACAATTAAATATTTCATATAAAAAAAAAACAAGTTCTTGCTTACCTAATACCAGCAACTTTCATCATTAACTTAAAAACTTTCAAATAAAGAAATCATACAGAGCATCATTTTCGAAAGTGCAACATAACAATATCAAAATAACAAGCACATATAAACATAAATAAAATACTAAAGACATAGAATCATCAGCTCAAATTGAGCGTGTCTATCTTTCGAGTACTTTCAAATAATACTCGAAAGACATTCACATCATACAAACCGTTAGTACCATACCTGCGCAAGCGCAAGACAGAGACAAAATACTAGAAAGGTCCATTCACAATCGTAAACTCGAACAGAATACTCGTTTTTTAAAAAATCCTAAGAAATTCCTCTAATGTTTTTATATATATTGAAAATTGACATTAATATTAAAGTTTAGTATAATAAAGTATAGTAAAAGTGGGGGGGAACGGTTTTACAGAAACCAGTGGCGGTTCGATACCGGATTATACGAACGTGTCACGCTCCGAAAAAGGCATTGTGTCTATACGATTACTGTGTACTTGTGTGGAACTAGTGTTTATATGTTACAAAAACAGTTTATGTGAAAATACTAAGAAGTGATAAGACTAAGGAAATTTCTCTTCACCACAATTGGATTTTTTGTGACATATCCAAGATGTTTCGCTCTTTATTTATCGTGAGTACTTTCTGGTTTATTTTGTTTTGTATCTTATTAATTTTGCATTAGAGTTTTCTTTTCATTGAGACAATTATTAGTAAATTTAATATGAATACCCAGAGAATTCGCGTCGAGAAATATATGAAGCATTGGGTCGTATAACTGTGTATTTTATTTATTGTAGTTCAGTGAGTTCTAGGTAAGAAATGTGCGTGTATTGTTACACTTTCTCTCTTAATTTTGCAGTGCTCTAAAAAATATATAAAAAATACTGCTACTTCCATGTTAAAACTAATTGAACACTTTTCACATTATTTATGTTATAATTATGTATAAAGTAAGAAACTGATAGACTAATTCACTGACTGATCGACTAACGCACAGCTAAAACCGCTGGGTCCAGAAGCATGAAATTTAGCAAAAATGTTCCTTAAGTAGGTGTGCACTAAGAAAAGAGTTTTAAAAATGCCACCCCTAAGGTTGCAAAATGGGGGTTGAAAATTTATATGAAACTTCGTTATTTTTGGTGGTAGCGTACACAAACCATCTACCAACCCGTCTGGCCAGCGAGGCGTAACAGACCAAAACCTTCTCCTATGTCCTGCAGTAGACTTTTGAAGGCTGTTGATTTGGTGATGAGATTGTTAACAAACTTGTATCAGATAATTGTCCGCTTAAAGATATAAAGGTCAAAGAGAAACTGGTTGTGTTCACCCTTAACCAGCAGCTGTAGGAATTAAGAACGTGTCAATAACTCTCGTATGTTTAACATCGGTATTCTTATGGTGTAATGGAGCAAACCAGCAAATATGACTACTGTAACTCAAGAGCCACAAGGGCATTGCAACCAATTGAGTCCTCTCGCTAAATTAGGAATCAGGAGAAGGTGTTTGGGCTCTGGTTAAATAAAAAATAATTGCACAAAACCAAAAAAAAAACTAAACACCGCTTTTCAGGCCTGTATAACCTTTTTGATGAGTAAGTAATGATGGGGGGGGGGGAAGTGCTCGATAGTACTCGTACTCATTCCTACAAGGCCGGCAACGCGAGTTGCAGACTCTCATGGACGGCGATGGTCACTTTCCATCAGGTGACCGTATGATTTATAGCATATAGTTATATAAAGAAGAGAAGGAGAGCAGGTGCAATGATGACTCGACCGAATTGATATGTCAGCATAAAAAAACAGTGTTAAGCGATCCTTTCGTCGCTTTTGACGGAGTGAGTAAGATTACTGGAGGTTCGAATTCCCATTACCCCTTCCCCCCTCCCCCATTGCTAAAAGGAGTGGTTTGCATCCCACAAGTGACAATTTTCTGTGACTGCACGGATGGCGTAGTGGTTTAAGTGGTCGCCACGCCGCTTACTACTACGCTAAGTGTTGTTTGTCCGATCCTCACATGGGACGACACTTTGTGTGATCCACAAATTGTTGTTCAAAATCTGGATTCTTTCATGTATGTTTGTAAAATGCGGGAGTTGTCTTTTTAAACAGCAATAAAGTTTACTTGTTCGTCCATAATTACTTCAAAAAAAGGTCTTCTGCAAACTAGTAACCATATTTAGATTCTCTACGTTTTTTTTTACAAAATATATTAGACCTTTAAATTTTTTCTTCAATCTTAACATGAAACTTGTTATAGTATTTATAAAAGTAGCTCTGAGGTCAACATCTTTACATTTTAATCTTCCGCCAAGACCTTGCATCTACTTTCATAAACCGGTCCGCAAACTTTCTGCCTATCATCATGCTTAATAAAAGTCTAATGAAAGTTTGAATCCCATCGTCTTTATAACGTATTATGTCTTTTTTTATATCTATAAAGTGAATAAAAGGTTACTTTGAAATTGGAAAGTTTGGTGTAATGAGTTCATCAAAGACATATTTTGAATTGAATAGTTAAAAAATGTTTCTTAAATTTTTTATATAGTATGGCTTGTTAAATCCGTTTACATCACTAAATAGATTTTTTGGTTATTCATCGTTTGTTTTATCGAATGCACTCAGCAATGTCTGACATCCACGAGATAGGTTGCTTTGCTTCTTGATAAAGAATACATGGTGGGTCCGATATAGGGAAGGCTTCCTGAAACCACAAATGAGCACATCCTTTGCCCTATTATGTACCTCAGAATTAATTCAATTTTATATTTTTACTACCATGTTGGTACACCAGACAAGACTGTCAATTACAGTTTCAAAAACTATTTTATAAATATGTTTTACGTAATTTTGAATTATTTTCCTGAAGTTACTGTAGACTTTACACAATTACCTGTCATACCTTGATGACTAAAATAACATTATTTTAAATAGCAACAAGTAAGAAAAATGGTATGTTACGGTACTCGCATTGTTAGCTTTAGTCTATCCCCACTTATGTATGAGTGATGATTGTACACATATGAGTTCAGTTTTCCTTCGATATTTTACTGCATGCTCCCAAGAGTACGGTGTAACGTGTTAAAAAGTTTTGATATGAAACGGGACTGAGCAATCGTGTAAAAATATTGTGAGTAGAAATATCTTATACTTAGTAACTTTATATTTTATATTATCTACCAAACCTTTTGAACGATAAGTATTCTTATAACTTCTAATGAAAACACTAAGAAAATATTTTGCGAAATTGAAAGTGAGTACTTAACTGTAAAAAAGAATTTGAAGACGAAAAGATTTTTCGAAGGAGTCCGAATAGTTGGAGAACCATGGGAGAGCCATGCTTCGGCACGAATGGGCCGGCTCAACCGGAGTGATACCGCGGCCTCAGAGACCCCCTGGTCCCGCTGACTCGAGAGGTAAGGACTCCAAGGGCGGCAACGCACTTGTGACCTTTGAGTTGCAGGTATCAATGGGCGGCGGTAGTTGCTTGCCGTCAGGTGACCCGTCTGCTCGTTTGCTCCCTTATACCATAAAAAAAAAGTTGCAACCACCGCCTACCTATCAAACTTTGATTGGTGCAATTATTTTGTATTCCACTACCTGAGAGGTTATACCAACCCGTCTGGCCAGCGTGGTATAGTGAGCCAGAACCTCCTTTCTAAGGAGAGGCCTATGTCCAGCAGTGGACTATTAAAGGCTGTTGATTTGATATGATACATCTACACTCAATAAACACTGAATTTTTTATACTGAATACATAACCATATATACTAAGTAACGTCTATTCATCATCTTCGACTGCCACGGTGGGCAGTGGAAACGTATGAAACCGCTGTGTTAGGTCTCGATTTCTATTCCCGAACCAAATGTTTGTATGATCTGCAAGTATTTATTTCGAAGTTTAGGTGTTTTATATGTTAAATAATTATTAATATTTAAGTTGTCTATCAGTTTTCCCCCGCGTGGTCACGCGTCGGTAATCGTTGTAAAAAGCCAATTTCCTTCCCCAAGAATAGAACTATCTTTGTACCAAATTTCATCAAAATCGGTTCAGCGGTTATCGATTCCCCATACAAACGACCCCCCCCCCCCCCCTTTCACCCCTTTCAAGCTCAATTTCTGAGATAAAAACTATCCTATGTCCTCTCCCGGAACTCAAATTATCTCTATACCAAATATTCATCTGAATCGGTTTAGCGGTTTAAGCGCACACACACTTTCGCATTTATAACATAGTATGCATAACAAAAATACATTTCAAACTTCAATTGAATTAAGAAGCACCTACTACCCATAAACATACTTTTCTTTATATTATTTGCTCTCATCCAGAAAACCATTCAGGAACTACACACTGTCTGTAATTAATACTAGATACCTAGATTTTCAAGTAACCGGTCGCATTTCTTGAGAACGAGTTTAACTTGGCGTGTCGCTTAAAGCGGATGTACAAGTAAGCTTTGTATCTGAAGTGAAATTATTCTTTAGTACCTTTGAAGTTTGTACGCCTTATGGTCGCCTGAAAGAAACATATTTTTTATATGATTTTGATACTATGTAGTTACGACTATCTGTAACTGTTAACAATTTGTTTTATTTTTTTCATTTAAAATTGTTCCTTTGAATACTACTTACAATAAAAAAATTCACATCAACATCATCAACAGCCTTTAATAGTCCACTGCTGGATATAGGCCTCTCCTTAGAAAGGAGGTTTTGGCCTACTATACCACGCTAGCCAGACGGGTTGGTATAGGGTTTGTGTCAAGTTTTCCTTCTTTTTGCAGTGCTGGTGTCCTGCGTTGTTTTGCGCCCTTAGTCGGCTCTTACGACACCCACGGGATGAGTTGGGGTAGTGACATTTCGTATTCTTAATCCGTCACCACACGGACTAAAATTACTAAAATGATAATTTTGTTGGCTGTGTATTATTGTGTTTTAAAATAAACACAGATTGATTATTTATTATTAATTGTAAATCTTACGGCGCCGCCGGCCGCCGCTGCTGGCTGTCCCGTGCGGGCGCACCAACCTGCAGAGAGAAGCACCGCTGACGCGCGCACTACGTACTCTGGATATAATTGCGGATGAAATAGATTTATTTTATTGCTCACTGAGTGAATTCACAATAACAGCATTAAGAATTATTTTTTATAATAAATAAGTAGATGGTATAACACTATTGCATTGGGCTAAACCTGTAATAATAGTTGTTTTTAAAGAAAATAAATAAATAAATAAATAATAAATAAATTGATTGATTAAGGTTTCTATGTTAATGCAGTGAGGTAAACGTGACTTACAAAGTTTTAAAAAGGGGCCACAGTCTACATATTTATTTATTTCTTTATTTTTTAAAAAGACAACTCCCGCATCTATACTAATATTATAAAGCTGAAGAGTTTGTTTGTTTGTTTGTTAGTTTGTTTGTTTGAACGCGCTAATCTCAGGAACTACTGGTCCGATTTGAAAAATTCTTTCAGTGTTAGATATCCCATTTATCAAGGAAGGCTATAGGCTATATATCATCACGCTAAGACTAATAGAAGCGGAGTACCAATGAAGAATGTTTCAAAAACTGAGAAAATTTAATACTATTGAGAGACGCAGACGAAGTTGCGCGGGTCAGCTAGTTAGGAATATAGGAGTAGGTATCCTGTGTCGCGGGGGACTTTACTAACATACATGAAACGGACACAAAGAAAATACAGACTCAGAAGAACAATTTGTGGATTACACAAAGTGTAGTCCCATATGGGGATCGGACCCACAGCACTTAGAGTAGTAGTAAGCGGCGTGGCGACCTCTTAAACCACTACGCCATCCGTGCAGTCAAGCCATGATTTAAACATATTCACGAAATTGTGGCTTTGTCTAAGTAACTTACATTTGTAAAGCTCCAAAAGACGGTTAAACACTGTGTGTGAGACACTTACTTCTTTTTTATTTTGCAACATTCGGACACAGTAAGCCAACAGTTAATTTTTCGTTTCAACTTACATGATAGATGTTAAAGTTAGTTTGTTTGTTACGCTTTTGGAATACAACTACGACTCAACTGAAAAATTACTATCGCAATATAAAACCTAAGCTGTTAAACTAATATACGCACACACGCAGACACAAACATACACACAACCACACATTGGAGCAAGGAATAGTTTTATTATCACTGGTAACAGTGAAAGGTTTTAAAAATTGCATTTTCATTACAATATTAAAACTAAAATCACATGAGAATCAACAACGCGTGAGACTTTGAAGAAATTACATCTTGAAACTTTTCTCGTTAGTTTCTTTGGAGTAGAATTTCACTGGTGATTTCTCTGTCTCCAATATCAAATGAAACGGGTGTCAGTGTAAAGGTCTCAGTTCGATATCAAATCGTCACTGATACGTTTCTAGCTATTGATATTCAATTTGTGTAGATCTGATTGAGATTGTTTATTTATTATATTTATATCTTTATTGTATACAGTTAACACATAAGAAACTTACAAATATATAGACATAACAATCGGCGGTCTTATCGCTAACGGCGATCTCTTACAGACAACCTTAATAAGGATATTAGATATTTAAAAAGTTGGGTAGTTTACATACACGTAACGCATTATCACGTGAATATTTAAAAATATAAACAAACGCATTCATACACACAAATAAACATCTGTTCACATTACACATATAGAAATTGTATGTATTTATATATGTGTAATAACATAAACATAATATATATATATATATATATATATATATATATATATATATATATATATATATATATATATATATATAATGTAATTAGTAACAGTAATTAGAATGTCAAGAAAAAATCCTTCAATAGCGTTTTGAAAACGAGCGTTTTAGCTTGTTAGATTGTCAAAGGTAAGTTG
Organism: Arctia plantaginis; assembly: GCA_902825455.1. Lineage (NCBI taxonomy): Eukaryota > Metazoa > Arthropoda > Insecta > Lepidoptera > Erebidae > Arctia > Arctia plantaginis. The sequence continues at coordinate 1,815,207 of CADEBD010000553.1, forward strand.
TTCCAAAGTCTTACTGCTTGCACAGTAAAAGATAGAACTTTATGCACTTGTGTACATCGGCGGACTAAATGCCCAGGCATTCTATACCAGCCAACCTTTGCGTGGTGTAGAAATCTGGTAAGTTAGGTACACTGAGGTTACAGTTGTAATAGAGGCATATATATATATATATATATATAGTTACAACTAACATATACATACACACATGTACATACATAAAAACATTTACTTTATATATCAGAGCTTATCTTTTTCTGGACGCCGAACCGTTCGCGGACTGTCCCACTTGGCACCGGTTTTTACACCGCGTCTTGTCCTCGCTTCGAGATTAACTTTCTATTATTACCATTTTTACTTATTATATATGTAGGAAAGTTCACAATTCCAGAGTTCACGATGAGTTCACCGATATAATAGATAAATTTAAATGTAGATTGATTTTTAGCAGTTCGTGAAATAAATTATATGCTCCCGATAAGCATAGCGATGGTATGCATACTATGAGGTGATTTTTATTGATAACTTAGTGATATAAAATGAAAACCGCCTGCCATTAATATAAAAAAAATATCTCTCTCTCTCTCTCTCTCTCTCCCTCCCTCCCTCCCCCCCCCCCCCCTCTCTCTCTCTCTCTCTCTCTCTCTGTGTGTGTGTGTGTGTGTGCGTGTGTGTGTGTGTGTGTGTGTGTGTGTGTGTGTGTGTGTGTGTGTGTCTGTCTCTATACTAGAACGGCGGCACGGATATGCATAAACTTTGATACACAGAAATACATTGCATTTTGGAAATTCAGATAAACTCGACATAAATACGAGCGAAGCCGCGAGTAAAAAGAAAATGAATAAAATATAACAGTGTCAGTTGAATAATTTCATCTAAGATTGATTCTTATTCTATCTTATATTATCTTATTGATTCTTAAAAGTATTTATACATTACATTATATGTAATAATATAATATAATAACCTCACACACGGCCGTCTGATCCCAAACTAGGCAGAGCCTGTGCTATGGTAACCAGACTGCTGATAAACATACTTTATTATTTCTAAATACATTAATATTAGAGATAAAGTACACATACACATTAATATTTAATATTTCGGACATCTTACACACAACGCCATCTAGTTTTAAACTAAGCAGAGCTTGTACTATGAAAGCTAGATTGACTGATAGAATACTTAGGCACTTTTTTTTTTAAATACATACATATTATGCATAGAAAACACCCAAACTCCGAAACAAATATTTGCAGATCATACAAGCAATAGATCCGACCCGGGAATCGAACCCGAGACCTCGGAACAGCAGTCGCATACGTTACCACTCACCGAGGCAGGCAATTATCTCAAGGCAGTCATTATGTTATATATAATAATATTATAATAATATATATAATAATAATATGTTTTACCACATTCACACAACGCCATCTAGTCCCAAACTAAGCAGAGCTTGTACTGTGGGTACTCGGCAACTGATATAAATACATATACAAATATACTTTTTTTTGTAATTACATACATATTATACATAGAAACACCCAAACCAAATCAAACATTAAATATTCATGCACATAAATGTTTGACTTGAGCGGGAATCGAACCCACAACCTTTGAAATAGCAGTCCATTACACAAACCACTATGCCATCCGGTCTTCAAAAAAATTAAAATATATTTAATATACCCGCCAAAGGCAGTGGTAAATAAAATTAACAAGTTAAACTTTCAGATACATCGTCACAAGACGCCATGGCTGCTGAACTGTTCCGAATTTGTTGATGAGAAATCGGTCGATTTCGATATAAAAGACTACGGTAATGGTACGATCCAGTTTCATGTCAGCTTACGAAAATAATGAAGGAATTATGTTGAAGATAGTGATGATACTGTTGTCCTGTTTAGTAAAGAGTTTTCTGCTAATGGCTAATTACATACCTACATAGATACACTCATGCCTGTACCCAATAAAGCCAATTCATTAATAGTAATATAATAATATATCTCACACATCTAACACATAGCCGTCTGATCCCAAACTAGTCAGACCCTGTGCTATTTTAACCAGTCTGCTGATAAACATACTTATATATTTTTAAATAGATACACATTATAGAAAAATTACACCCAGACACAGCACAAATGACCGTGCTTACACAATATTTAATGCCAATTTTACTTTGTTACCGTTTACGTAAAGAAGAATAATTGATGAGAAATTTGGGAGTATAATGAAAGGGAAAGGTAGGCAAGAAAGAAAGGCAAAGCAACGTCTAGCGTATACCTTCATATTTAATAAGAGCGTACTCCTTCCAAAAAGGTCGGCAACACGCTTGTGAGTGAGTTGTAGTCGTTCATGGGCACGCGCAGTCGCTTTTCATCAGGTGACTCGTTAAATTTATTTCGTTTCAAAAAATTAATAACAAAGCTGAAAAAGATTATTTTTCTATATTTGATTCAGAAAAGAAATAACTAAAGATTAATCCTAATATTATAATAAAAGACGAAAGGAAAATAAATTATAAAAGCTTGTAAAGACACTCCTGAACCACAATAAAGTAGGTACTAATAAGTGAGAAAACGTACCTTGCGTATATCTAATTAAAGCAAGAAATATTATGATACATACTTATCAAATGATTAGGTATTATGTATAAACAGGTACATCATTATGTTTGGTTTCTTAAGATCTAATGAATTTAATGAGTTACCGAATTAGAATTCCAAAATAAGCAGAGGTGTCATAACTTTCTCAAAAGTAAATTTTAAAGTGAAATTCTCTACTGGCGCCACACCCTATGTTTATTCAACAACCATTTGTCACTAGTACACGACCTTGAATAAACTATGGCTTAACTTTGACGATTACGACCAAATAGTTTCAAGCATAACTTGCAAGAGATTGAACTAATGGGCGTGGGTGTCTGGAAGATAATATGTACACTGGGATAGTATGTTAAATAAACAGAGGTATTTATAACTATTTAGATGACTGGATTATAAACACAATCGTATTTAGATCTCAAGGATCTTAAATGGAGTTGCTCGATTCACATTACCGGTCTTTGGGAATTCTTTTTTTAAATGATAGACATTTCTAAAAGATGATTGGGTTGTTTTTTTTCTACGCTTTGAGAACAAATACCAAACGAAATTCAAGGTTTCAAAACAACATCACACACTGAGAAAGTGTCATATAGGCGTCCACACATAGGTTTATACATCATCATCATCATCAACAGCCTTTAATAGTCCACTGCTGGACATAAGCAGATATAGGTTTATACATTAGGACCATTTTTGTTCTGAATTTATGAATAACTCTTAATCACTGCACTCAGCAGACTGGAGTCGCTGACAATCGCCAAACACAGCCATATCTAAGGAAGCTGTACAACTCCAACATGTCCGCCGTCCTTTCCGGATGTGGAAAAGCCAAATAAAGTCATTAAAGCCAGAAAATTAAGCTATAAAATACAATCTATGGAATCGCTTTTTCTGAAATTTTCATTGACAAATATAATACAGAAGTAGATACGTGTCAAAAAGGAGTAACAATTATTTATAGTTAGCGTACATAATGTCAAAACCTGCTCAATTAAAATAATCCCGCAATTAAATCCCAACGATTTCCATTATTCATATGTGTCTCTCCTATAAGTGGCGTGCAATGGGAGAGGCCTACGTATAGGAGTGGACTGCGATAGGCTGATGATGATGATAGTGTCTATAACAGTGCTGTATGTCTTATAACTAGTTATAACATGTCTGATCAAGACTCATCGTTGGGGTTTAAAAACTAATGTTGAATGGTAGGTATGCTTCTTCGATTATTGAATAATCTTTCTTTATTGGTAAGCACAGCAAGTGATGTCATATGACCAGTAGATGATCAAATTATATTGCATTAAGAAATCGAGAACAAAATATAATATTAATAATAATAATATTCTACCACATTCACACAAGGCCATCTAGTCCCAAACTAAGCAGAGCTTGTACTATGAGTACTAGACAACTGATATCAATACATACACTTTTTTTTGTAAATACATACTTATTATACATAGAAACACCCAGACCAAATCAAATATTAAATGTTCATGTACACCAATGTTTGAATTGAGTGGAAATCGAACCCGCGACCTTTGGAATAGACAGACCACGTCTCCGTTCGCCATGTCCACGAATCTGTTGTAATCTGCGAATGGCGCCACAAACCAATATACTGTAGATTATAAAAATAATAAATTAGATTCAACAGAGTGAAAGTTTTAAAAATTGTAAATTTTAACTCTGATATAAGCAAGATTATTAATGATTATTGCATTAATAAGTTTATTACAAAAGTTCCATTTGTTTGTTTAGTTAAATTTTGGTTTTTTCTATCAGGAACAGTATTTTATGGATAAAAAGCATGCCACAGCTTTTATTGGAACTATAACAATGTGTTTCCAAAATACAGCAATGGCAAGAACAGACAGACATTACAGACAGACGTTACATTCACGTTTATAATATTATTTTGAATTTAAATAACAGAGTATTTTGTTTTGTGAACGTAATGATTACGTTAACGAAACAACATTATATTTCACAGCATTATATTTCAGATAAAGATCAGACTGAATATATCAGATTCAGTGTAAAAATTTAAACATTAAATTGTATAATTATTTTGAAATGTTCAGTTTTTATCTGTTTGTTAACTATATTATGCAAAACGCAAGTACTGGTAAATTATTTAACGTAATGAAGTCAGTAAAAAAAATGTTACTAATTTTCGAAAATGTTATTAATTAAATATAACAATCGGTTTGTCTAAAAGCAGGAAGTACAAATCTACTAAGAATTAGTTATTTCACCTGAGGATTATAAACCATAAATCCCGATATTCATTCTAGTAATCGAATGTTAAAACATTCATATAAGACGTATTGTTTTGTATATCGCCTAAATGAAAGTTTTACCCGAAGGTGGTGCCCGCATTACAGCAGGCAGGTGCTTGGAGGGGTCCAGATATCTTAAAATCAGCCGGGATCTCATCTACTTCAAGTGCAGTGTAGCACGTTTTAGTCGATTCGATTTCTACATACCACCCACCGTAAAATCCACTGTGGTAATGTCTTGAGGAGGTTTAAACACGTACAAAGAAAAGGATGTGTTGGTCTGTCCCTTACAAATTTACGCCACTAACACATTTCTAGTTTATTAAGTAGCAATAATTTATTATTTTTATAAAGGAACTATTGTTTTATACTTTTCGAGTATAGGTGTAAAACCCTATTAACAAATACAGTGTAGGCTACACTGAATAGCTCTAGTTGTTAAAGAAAACTCGTTGAGAATCACTTAATTAATTTTAAAAGCAATTAGCATTTAGGAAGATTTATGATTGCATTTTAACACCGAACAGAAATCTTCAATCGCATAAGGATACAAAGAATGTAAACTTAAAAAGTAAGTGAAAGTTGTTGAGAGAATCTTCGAGAAATTTATAAATAGTGACTCATGTGTGAAGAACCAAAAGTGATATCTTAAATTTTTATTAAACTATGTATGGATCAGCTTTTTTAATATTTAGTATATTATATAACGTATGTATTATAGCATTAATAGTATTAATCCATAATGAAATAAATAATGATAAAGTAGAATCAAACAATAATGATAACACCAATGCACTTCCGCCTCCAAATCCCACGGGGGAGTACCGGTCAATGCGCGCAATTTTTCCTTTCTTTCATCATTAAAACCATAAACGAAAGCATATTTTATGGTGTATTTGATTATTTTTTTGATCTTGTAGGTAAAAACATACAAAATAAGCGTTTGCGTCTACTTCGTATCTAAAAATAAATAAAATAGAAAGTTATGACCAGTTTTATCACAAGCGACAAACTTTACAAAGACAAGTCAATATATTTTTTGTTTTGTTTTTTTAAAAGACAAATCTCGCACTAGGAATATATCCTAAGTCGGGGGGACTTTACAAACATACATGAAACGGATACAAAGCATATCCAGACTCAAAACGACAATCCCCACATGGGACGATACTTTGTGTGATCCAGTGGGGATCGGTCCCACAGCACACAGCGCGGTAGGAAACGTCGTGGCGACCGCTTAAACCACTACACCATCCGTGCAATATAAAAGTAATTTCAAGTATTATCTTCATTACTTCCAAGTATTTGCCGTAATCACGATTCCCTTCTTTATATATATAAAATAAGGTATGACAACAGCACTGCAATGAGAAGGAATATTTGACACAAACCCTATCTGGCCAGCGTGGTATAGTAGGCCAAAACCTCCTTTCTAAGAAGAGGCCTATGTGCAGCAGTGGACTATATTATAGGCTGTTAATGTTAAGGTATGGAAATGGTATTACCTTCTGACTCCTAATAACAATTGTGATGTTTTGGTGTGCTCGAAATCAAAACAAATATCACATAAAACTTCCAAGAAATTATTACTTTTCAGATACTTACAGTTCAATACTATTTAGCTTAAACATTTGTGCCTTATATGTAATAGCTGTACCCAGACACGCTTCGCTGTGGCACATTGTAGTTAAATTGATGAGAAATGAGTAAAAAACTGACGCGAAAATAGATACGAGTAAAATCCATCTTTAAGTTTCATTTTTGTGCATCGCGGCTGACGCGCGTGGCTGATGCAACGCTAGTCAGAGTAAAAAAATGTATGGCGACGTTGCCGAGGTCTGCGACAGTCGACTGACATAGTTACATATTTTTGTGTTTCTCGAGGTGCTCCAATCCGTGTTGTTCGTCCATCCTTGCCCGTTGTACATGTCTACCAAAGTTATCGCCTGAGTGTAAGTCTGAATCAAATCTGCCGCGTGCTTCAGCCGCACCTTGAATGCAATGAACCTTTAAAGTGGGTTGTATATAGTGTTAAAATTTGGCGTACACAAACCAATTTAACATTTTTATCTAAATGATAGTATTTAGATCCGTCATTTCAATATTTGCAGATCATACATACATTTGGTCCGAACCGAGAATCGAACACGAGACCTCGACACAACAGTCGCATACGCTACTACTGCGCCACCGAGACAGTCAACAATTGAACTAAGTACATACATAAATATCTAGTAGAACTGAACTAACAAGCACAGTTGTATTTGACTGGACGGGTTTCACATTGTGTTCCGTCAACACTATACGGAGACGTGGAGATGAATTCTCGCATGTGTCAACAAAAAGACCTTAGTAAATAAACATATCTTCTGAGAATACATCTTGTAGTTTTAGGATAAGTACTTTAACGAATTACCGTGTATGAATTTAATTCAGCGCTGGAGAGGTGTTTCTTTTGTTGTATTTCACAGAAAGAGGTTACCGGAGACCGCACCTCCACTAACTCTCATAGAGATGGGGGGGCGGGATAGTCAGTCATCACCAGGTGACTCCTCTAGTCGTTTGCTAATGTAACTTATAAAAAAATACGTCGTTAAAATATGTTAAAGCGAGTAGAGCCAAACTAGATCAACAAAATATCAAAGCCATAAATCGCACACTACAAAAAAATAAGAACAGAAATAACTATATGAAATCAATATCTAAGAAATAATAATAATAATGGATATTAAAGAAAACAGAACAGCACAACACACACAGCAACCACCATATATATAACCAAAACACTCACCTCACTATATTAACTCGGTTTTGACCCCTATACCCATGTGGTGACGGATTAAGAATACAAAGTGTCACTATCATCCCGTGGGTGTCGTAAAAGCTGACTAAGGGAGTAAACTACGCAGGACAACAGCATTGCAAAGAGAAGGAAAACTTAAACGTGGTATAGTAGGCCAAAACCTCCTTTTTGTCCAGTCGTGGGTTTTGTCCAATGTCCAGCAGTGGACTAGTAAAGGCTGTTGATGACCCCTAAATACAGTTAAAGCCAGCCTTGAACTAAGAAAAATATTAGCTGTATCTAAGAAATAAAATAAAAGACAAAAATTCACATTTACAAATATGAAATCCGATAAAATAACTGTAATTTTCTATGTCAATGAGCAACTAATGAAGCAAATTTTATACTTCACTTATATGATTTTTAATTGTCACTCAGATTGTATGACTAGTAAATATTTGTACCCACTAACCTTGACCTTTTGCCCTAGAGAGGCAAGTGCATTCGAGAAACTATTTTTTGTACCTTTTTATGTATAGCTCTGTAAGCTTATGACCTCTATAGTAACATTAAGTAAAGATGAAAAGATGTTCATTCATTAAGATTTCATGTCTTTATTTCGATTAAACTCACAATAAAATTGACCTTTTTGTATTATAAACAATTGACAATTCACGATAAATCCTGAATTAATTTATAAGTGAAATATTCTGGACTTAGTTTCAAATTTAATTTTTAAATGTTCACTGCAACTTCTTAAAGGACCTTTTCAATTAGAAAGTTGTAGTAAAGATCAAAAGATTCGAAGTAATAAACCTCAAACTTTGAGATCTCAGACTTATAGGTGAAGCACCTGACCTTAGATATACGAATGATAAATCTATCTTTTTAAATATACCTTACACAATATCTCACACACGGCCGTCAGATCCCAAACTAGGCAGAGCCTGCACTATGGTAACCAGACTACTGATAAACATACTTATATATTTTTAAATTTATTCATTATTATAGATAAATTACACCCAGACACAGAACAAATAACCGTGCTCATCGCACAATATTTGTCCTGGGTGGGAATCGAACCCACGACCACCGGTTTAGCAGTCAGGGTCACTAACCACTAGACCAACAGGCCCATCGATGTCGTCGATGTTTAACAGCTCGATGACCCATCACCAAACTTACGCTGGACTGCATTTGGAAAAAATCATACTTAATTAAGGAAGGCTGGCAGGAGCTGGATGCGAGAAGCCCAAAATCGATCTAAGTGACGTGCAATGGGAGAGGCCTATGTCCAGCAGTGGACTGCGATAGGCTGATGATGATGAATTAAGGAAACACACTCATATTTCTGCTAAGACAGCGAAGATAATACTAATAACTTAGAGGTGTTATTAAATCCAACTAAGTAGAACCACGAATATTTATCGTGTAACTAAGTTTCTTGGCCAAGTTACTTTATTAATAAATTGATCTAGTTTAGTCAATTTAAAGCTGAAATCACATCACACATCAACAGCCTTTACTAGTCCACTGCTGCACATAGGCATCTCCTTAGAAAGGAGGTTTTGGCCTACTATACCACGCTGGCCAGACGGGTTGGTACAGGGTTTGTGTTAAGTTTTCCTTCTCTCTGCAGTGCCGTTGTCCTGCGTAGTTCGATCCCTTAGTCGGCTCTTACGACACCCACGGGATGAATAGGGGTGGTGACACTGTATTCTTTATCCGTCACTACACGGACAGCTGAAAGGCCCTTAAGATATTCTTAACATGGTTTTAGTGATTGAAGTATTTCCAACAGACTCCTAGTTTGTTTAGATCTAGCCATGACTATCCGACTGTATGATATCTACACTAGACTTCTGCTGAAAATAAGAGTGATAACCTTATTCAAAATGGATCTTTTCTAGCGAAAATAAAATTCCTTTATTAGCTGCAGAAAATGGTATAACTTATAGCAATTTTCATACATTTGTGTACATAAGAGCAAAACGAGAACATTCTCCTTGAAATTGTTACAGTGAAAAGATCTAAAACAATTCAATTATTATTGTCTGGCCATTAAATTCATCGTCTGCAATTATTTTTGTACAACTCTTATATGAACGTACAGTAAGAAGATTTTACAGTAAACATAATATGAAAGGATTAGGATATAACATTCTGGCAATTATGCCGCTACAATGCAAAAAGAAACTTTTTTTTTACAAAATTGGTTTACATGGAATAAAGATTTTAAAGTTTTTAGACTACTAATCAAAAGTATTTTTTTTTTATATAATTACCCTAGAAACACTTTAACGTTAGTTACACAGTACATTTCATAAAATTAATAAAAAAAGTTACATTAATTACAAAGTTACAGGCAATTAAAACACAAAGGAAGACTAGAATTACTTCCCCTTTCCTTTCATCGGCGATACAATTGTTTAAATCTTTGTTCACTCTACATAATGTTTTCTTACATCAATTCCTACTATTTCAATATAAATTATTTTGTATTCAAATAACATTTTCCCTTCTGCTAGAATTCTATTGTTTACTCAAATCTCTCTTGACAAATCACAAAATTCCTGTGTGTCTGAATAGTCTAGGCACATTACTTGTCTCATATTAGAGTACGAGAATTTTATATATGAATCACAATCGGATTCAAACAGACTAGTGTATTGTGTTGATATATTTTATTGTGTATTATAGAATTTTGTAGATCATTACTCAACCTAACTTAATGTAGGCATATATTATTATCCATCAAAACCGGCCATCCAAACATCATTATTGTCACTAGTACCTACATTGCTCACGATATTCCTTATCCTTGAAATTTGATGAATCTGTTCGAAATAAAATTATTAATTATATCATCATCATCATCATCAACAGACTTAATAGTCCACTGCTGGACATAGTCCTCCCCTTAGAAAGGAGGTTTTGGCCTACTATACCACGCTGGCCAGACGGGTTGGTATAGGGTTTGTTTCAAGTTTTCCTTTTCTCTGCAGTGTTGTTGTCCTGCGTAGTTTTCTCCCTTAGTCGCCTCTTACGACACCCACGGGATGAATAGGGGTGGTGACACTCTGTATTCTTAATCCGTCACCACACGGAATATATCAATTATATCAGTAAAGCAGAAATTTGATTTGTCGCCTATTATCCTCTACATTATAATCTATATGATAGACAGGAGTATATTAAAATCTCGTAATTTCGTTCCATTTACTTCATAGGGAACTTTTTGTCGTCATCTGGGTCTTTGAGGAATTTAAAATTTGTAAATTAAAAAGAGTATTGATCAGCACGTCCAAGTCACATTGTTTACGTTACAGCTGATGGCAAAAAAAGCACTTTCTTGAATACTGCCTCCTGACAACAATATGACGTAATCAGTTGATAAATTTCAAACAATCAACATTCTATCATTAAACAAACCTGCTCTAAAATAAACTCCTCGATTAGAGATAGTAGAAATAAAATACATTTTGATTCATGCCTACTTAAGTGCAGCGAACGTCGCCTGCCAAGTGTTCCTCAGTGAAAGTAACTCGAGGTTGACGCGTGCGTCGGCATGCGCCGGTCTCGTCACGAAACGGTTTTTTATTTAGATATACATTATACTTTCGCGTTTACATAATGATGATTTTAATAGCGCGAAGCACTTGTTAATGGTTTGATTTATTGTGATTATGACGATCGAGAAAACAAACGATTTGTGAACAACATTGTTCAGAATAGTTGGTTCATAGTCCATTTATTCAGAAACAATCATATTATTGTGTTTGAATGTATAACTGTCCGCAGTAATACTAAACATTAAAAAATAAAATCAATCAAATTAATTACATAGATTTTAAATGTCATGCAGAATAAAAAAAACAATAAATTATTCATGGCATATCATTATAGGCATGTGTCATGATTCAAAATATTATTCACAATTCATTTTTTATAGAAATTTTATTATTATTATATAAGTTATTAAGAATTGAATTGCTAAATTCATTGATGGAATAATAAGTTATTTTCCAAGAGGAAGATTCTAAGTTTTTGTTTAAATAAGGAAGTCCTGGAAATTAGACTTTTCATCATCAACAGCCTGTAACAGTCCACTGCCGGACATAAGCCTTTCCTTAGAAAGGAGGTTTTGGCCTATTATACCACGCTGACAAGACGGGTCGGTATAGGGTTCATTTCAAGTTTTCCTTCTCTCTGCAGTGCTGTTGTCCGGCGTAGTTTGCTCCCTTAGTCGGCTCTTACGACACCCACGGGATGAATAGGGGTGATGACACTCCGTATTCTTAATCCGTTACCACACGGACAATGAAATATACATATTAAGAAAAACCAACAAAATATTACAATTGGAGAACTTCAGTATTGCTCCTGAAATAAGTGCGTTAACATTTTTGAGAATACTTGGGATTCAATATTAGATATTTTATTGAAATACATCTAAAGTCAGTAAAGAGAGTGTAAGAAAGCAGTAGAAAGAAACTAATACTAGAAGTTAAGCAGTTTTCAAACAAAAATAATTCGTGAATTTATTAAATAATCTACATTAACGTATTGATAAACATTTTCGAGTTAATTTCCAGTTATTGGTATACAAAGATTGTAGGTTGATGGTAGATCCAATCTATTACTTTGAAAGCATCTTGTAAGTCTTTAAGCTATAATTATGAGCTAAATGATGATGGTTTGGATGAATTAGTTCATTTTACGAACAAAATGATTAGATTACAAGAATGGAATATTAAAAACGCCTATATTTTGCTAAATATAGTTTAAGTGTCGCCCACCATACATACTGTATACCTTTTTGGAGTTAAAAGATTTGAAAGTATGTCAATATCTGTGGAGAGAATGCATTGCAGAGTAATGCGATATACTGCATAATAATTTAATATATTTCTCCTTATCCATATTATTTTGTTTGTTTTTGTAGTGATAACTTCTTATGGGCGGGTAAACCGCTTCGTTACGTAACGCGTTACGGCGCTAGTCTGTCTGGCTTTCCTTTCTCTCACGCATACGGCAGCGATAGGCAGGCTCCTCCTCTCTCACTCTAGCCGCTAGCCGCATTTCGGACAGATGCTTTGCATAAAATTTAAGTAATAAACTAAGCTTTTCTCAAGCTAAACAATTTCAATATTAAATAGTTTAACTTGTGTTAGGAGTGGGTTCACGTCGGTAGTGGTCTGGTCAGGATTTGAACCCACGACCTATCGATCGCAAGTCCAATGTCTTAACCACTAGGCTACCGCCGCTTCCATTGTTGATGTTACTCTATTTTGAGTTTTTGGTATGATTTATTTATGTATTTTGTTATTAGCATATATAGAGGCTTATTACAAGCAACTTTTTTTTTCTTTTTGTATACTGTGTTATTAGTCTGTATGCCTTATATATGTATGTATAGGAAAGGAAGTGAAAATAAGGTGCAGGTTCATATACATATTAAGTAATAAGGTGGCTTCACAATCAATATTCTAATGGCTATTTTATAAAAGTATATAATATAGATTTATTATTAAGAGGCCTATGTCCAATAGTGGACTATGAAAGGTTGTTGCTGAAGATGATTGAAATATATTATTATTTAATCAAATATTAATAGGAATATAATTAAATTTGTTATTGAAACAGTGGTAATTTTTGTTTTTTTTTTATTTCCAGGTAAGTATTAGACGCAACACACAAGAACTGTTTTGGAGGTTTATTTGACAACATCCTTGGCAAATATTTTAATGTACTTGCAACAAAAGTACACAGTACTTAAGGGTAGGTAGACGAAACAAAGCTACTTATGCTCTAGGGGTTTTTTTTTAAAGGGGTACAAGCAGCCAAAATTACTAGTATTCCCGTTAACCCCTCCCGCTAAGCTACATTGCTTGTGTTAGGAGTGTGTTCACGTCGGTAGTGTACTGGTCAGGATTTGAACCCGCGACCTATTGATCGCAAGTCCAACGCCTTAACCACTACCACCAGGCTACCGATGCTTTTTTTGTGTGCCTGAAGTGAACTTACAAGTATCTGAGTATTATCGCAAACTACTTACAAAGTAAAAATTACTTTACGACTTAAAAAACACAAAAGTATTTAACACATACTTGTGTTAAATACTTTTTACTTAGAAATTAATTAAATTAATTACTTTAATAATTAATTACTCATACTAATTACTTAGAAAAATATTAATTCTTTATAAAGAATATGCTATAATAGACTACAAATTTAATAACAATACCTGGCGTCAGCTGCAACCAGAAAGGAATTCAGTGCAGACTTCTTGAAAGTTGCAAACGCTTTCATCATCGAGTCGTCGTCGCACGGTGTGACGGAGTGGAAAATCCATTCGAATTTATTGTCGTCTACCGGGAGATGTCACAGCGGTTATGAAGAAGCTAGCTATTTGGTGTTTCCACTAAAACCACGCGACCAACAACCAACAACCCACTAAAACCACCAACGCCCTGCTCTGGGGAAATTCAGGATCTTGTGATTTCAAAGCAATAATTCCATAATTGAAGGTAGAGAAATTGAGAGTACTAATATTAAGATTAATAATATATTAATATTAATAACCTCACACATCTCACACACGGCCGTCTGATCCCAAACTAGGCAGAGCCTGTGCTATGATAAGCAGACTGCTGATTAACATACTTATATATTACTAAATACATACTTATTATAGATAAATTACACCCAGATACAGAAAAAACGATCGTGCTCATCACACAAATATTCATTCTGGGTGGGAATCGAACCCACGAGGTCGTGGTAACCAGTCAGGGTCACTAACCACTAGACCAACAGGCCCGTCAAGTACTAGTCAAGAAGAACTACTAGAAGAGAGAGAAGAGAGAGAGAGAGAGAGAGAGAGAGAGAGAGAGAGAGAAGAAGAAGAGTACTAGTCAGTAAGAAATATACATTATCACATTTTTTAACGTTTTGTTTAACACTTGGAATACTTGTCTTTATAAGTTTTCGTATTTTATGCACTGATGGCCCATCATAAAAAAATTACTTTTACGAAAGCAGGCCAAAGCTACGATATATAAATATCACTCTCTAACTTTCAACCCAGCTCAGAGTACAAAGCAGAAATATTTAGAACGGAATTAAGTAAATACCTATTTGAGAACTGCAAACCTTTGAGAACTCATAACCTTGGTTGAATAAACAGAAGTTGAGCAGGCTTTGTGATATGAACTTGAGAATAATGAAGTTGTAATTTTGGTTATTCTTAAAGGTTGTAAAATAAAGAAATAATAAATTGAACGATTGTGAAAAACTTGAAGAGTTTAAATCTGGTGTTCTCGTCAGACGTCTAAAGAAATCCGAAAGTTATTTGTTTATTTAATCAGCTGATTTATTTATGAGATTAGAAACTAATATTAAACTTACTAAAATGAAGTAAACAGGTGAGATTTTTTTGGATAAAAAAATGAAAGTTTGTCTTTTAACAAAAACGAGTACTAATCTTCTAGTTCTCAGGCGGATGAACTACATCCCTACAAACAAGTTTGTACGGAACTGTTAATGCGAGAAGGTACTATTTCCCTCATGTTTTTTTTATTAATATAGTAGACTAAACTATCTGTGTTGAAAAAAAATAGTTAAAAATTTGTTTAAGAGAAGTTTGAGTTCGATTTTTGTAAAAAAAATGTGCCACTTGTGTACTTTTTTATCATAACGGGGGCAGACGAACAGACGGGTTACCTGATTTGAATCCAACACCTTCGCCGATGAACACCTACAACTCAACTCGGTCTTTAAGGGTTCAACTCGGTTCTCACGCTCTTTTTTTGAAGGTTTGAAGCTCGTATCAGTTCAGAAATACCGTAGACGATAATTTGATCCTCAGATTGGTTGTGCAAGGCAACAAGTTTCTTGCAAAGTACACAGTGAATGGTACAATTTATCTGAATTATGAGGGTGAAAATTTTGCTGTGTTCAACGATGGCGGAAAGTTGTGGCCGGTAGTAATCTGAATCTGAAACACTTTGGAGGACTTTTCACAATACATACGATAGAGAATGCAGAGCGAAGCCACATCTTTACGTGGCACAAAGAGGCAAGACAATGTTACCATTTACCAGAGCTTTCATCTCTTAAATTTTCACCAGACTCCGAAAAATGGGCATGAACATGCTTACCTTTTTATTAAATTTAAGTATATTATCTAAAGTCTTACTTGACCTGTAATTTTTGAACCCTTAAACATCAGCTGTTCGTTTAGTTTTATCTCTAACTCAAAGTAAGTTCCTGACATTTCTTTTCTAAGACATGATTTTTACAAGTTATATTTTAAGGAAAAAAATACCGGAAAAGTAAACTAATTTCTCTTGCAATTTTTCCTCATAAATTCGACTGAAATTTAATCAAACAAAAAAGTTAAAACCACCTAACTTCTGGTTGTTATTGTAAATTTTTTGGATGTTAATAATTTTATAACGACCCCGTCAGCGTTGCGTTTATTAAGTTTAACTCCGGGGAATATCAAAAACCCTTTTATTTTACAGAGATTTTTAAAATAAAAGAATATATTTTATTGAGCTTGTAAAATATTGGAAAACGTGTTTATAATTTTAAATAGAACAGCTTCTTACAATCGTTTTGCGGGATTAGTAGCCAACAAACAAACAGAGAGAGTTCTGTTCTGCAAATTAAAGCGATATCGCCTATTGAAAATGAGTTGAGGAGTAGTGGGAGGGCTTAATATATATAAATTTAAAGACAGAGATACATTATGAAACGTCAGTTGTTTTGGTGAACCGTTGGCAAATAGAAGAATGGAGAAAGTATGAATGAACTATGGGTAAATTGGAGCCGGTATGTCATAAGCATGTTGAGATGCTAAATGGAATATTTTTAAAGAGCTCCAAAATACAGGTTTCGGCCTATTTTAGACGTCAAATTTCATAAAAATTACATGAAATACTCCTTATTGTCTTTCTCCTTATGTGTAGGGGCCATCCCACTTACGTAACAGGGGATAAGCCAATTGCTATTTCCCGAACACATTCATGTCTAAATAAACAAGCTCCGTAACGATTGCCACAGATGTTCATATAGCAACCTGGACCGACGGCTTAACTTGCTCTTCAAAGCACGGATACGTACATAAAACGGATAAATTACACCTAGACACAGAACAAATAACTGAGATCATAGCACAATATTTGCCCCGGATAGGAATCGAATTATTTAGTGCTCTTTGAAATATATAAAAATTATTTACCTGAAACTTAAATGTAGACTAAAATTCTTGATGTTTAACTTCACCGTTTAGTTCACGCTGGTCATGGCTGACAAGAAATATGTCACATCAACTTCTAGCAGACCATGACGCTTCTAAATATATGTGTGCACAAGTAATAAGCAGTATGCTGTCCCCGGCCATAAAACCACCGTTCACTTCCAATGAATACGGCCAGGTCATGTGGATCTGTTATTGGTTCTTGATTTCACATTAAATCTTGATTCATTCCATTTCAAATATTAGGTCCTTACATATGAAATTGGCGTATTGTACGGGTGGAATATAAAGTCTTTTTTTTTGTAAAATATATTTAATTAATCAAAGCATACACCGTTGTTATCTATGCACTTTTGCCATCTCATAGGTAGTTCATTGATCAATTTACTAAATAAACCATGGGGCGAGAATCAATAAACTCTTTGAAGGCGGTTTGAACTGCCGCATCGGAGTTGAATTTTTTTCCTTGTAAGAAATTGTCCAAGTTCCGGAAAAAATGGTAATCTGTTGGAGCAAGGTCGCTAAAGAAAAAAATAATGAGGAAAAAACAAATGAACGACTGTTTCCAAAACTCAAATGTACCAGCTAAATTAATTTATAAATTTGAATTTGGAATTCTTAACCAAAGATCAGATCAAAGTGGTCAGTACGACAAAACGCTAAATTCATATGTAAGGACCTAATATTATTTTAAAAACTCTTTAGTTTACATATCGACTATCTCGGTGGCGGAGTGGTAGCGTATACGACTGCTGTGTTGAGGTCTCGGGTTCGATTCACGGGTCGGACCAAATGTTCGTATGAATATATGGGGTCTACCAAAAGGAACGTCCTGGTTTAAAAATTGAATAAAACACACCATTTTTTATGAAAAATGCATCCGATTGATTTATTTGATAGATAATTTTATGCAACTTATGTTTTAAATAATATATATATTAACATCGAGTTATAGCGCTCGCCATTCACAGTAACAGGGTTTCCTCCGTCACTTTCGTAATAATTTTGGACAATTTCCAAGCGTTGGTTTAAATTGAAACGTGACTTGGTAAAATGGCAAACCTTACTGAACACAAATGACGTCAAGAGACGTCAAAGATCCATCATCAAACATGACCACTATGAGCTGTCAAAACCAGGTCATCAAACTACCAAAACAGTCGAAAACACATTTCATTATTTTTCACGCACATAGCTACAAACCTACATAAATTGACCGTATATTTGCCTTTATTTATCATCATTATTTATCATTGCAATCGTATCCTCGATACCAGCACTCTACAATTTTGTAAGCGCTTTTCATGATTTTTTTCACCTCGCACAATCATCTATGAATTAAATTGTCGTCACGATATTGCCGGTGCGATAAGACCTTGGTGCCTTCAAGAAACAGCGTACTTCCACCTCAAAGGCCAGCAACGCTTATGTTTACCTAAATCTACATATGACTGCAGTTTAAGCGATCACCTCGCCGTTAAAAATAAAGGAAAGAACACACAGGATCTTAAAGATGTACATTTTGTTTCTTCTTAAGAATCCTAAACCAGACTTTTGTATCTACTGTAATTGTCTACAATCATTTGATTTTCTATTTCATATATTTGTTTGTACAAATTAAATCTCTCTGGATTCTAATTATACCGACTCGTTTTTCTCATTTTGTGATCGGATATCTTTAAACTATATAAGTATAAATCAAACAGTCTTCTATTCCTACCGGGAACTAATAACCGATTAACCAAAATCGGCATCGTGGCATGCCGCAATTGAAGTAACAAATTATGTATTTACAGGTCATTAATTTCATTTCAGTCATTTGTGAAAAGTGAGGGTCAGGTTAATAAATGGACGTTAATAGCTTAAATAGTGTGGTTGACGATTTATGTGCCATACAATTTTGACATAAACCCAGATGGTCGCTGATGTATGTAAGACAATTTGAGGATGTAATGTAACTGAAAAATATTTTCAGTTAAATGTTCATTTTGTAATCTTCTGATTAAAACGACGGGCCTGTTGGTCTAGTGGTTGGTGACCCTGACTACTAAACCTGAGGTCGTAGGTTCGATTCCCACCCAGGACAAATATTTGTGTGATGAGCACGGTCATTTGTTCTGTGTCTGGGTGTAATTCATCTATAATATGTATGTATTTAGAAATATATAAGTATGTTTATCAGCGGTCTGGTTACCATAGTATAGGCTCTGCCTAGTTTGGAATCAGACAGCCGTGTGTGTCATGTGTGAGGTTATAAAGAAAAAACACAACTTTGTCGAGGAAAGTCCTCTTGGAGAGCAAATTAAGTATGAACACGTAAACAATAGTGTATAGTTAACATACTTAAAGATTCAAATAAGCTAGTTAGTACAACTTAAAAAATATATCGAGATGATGATGCAAATTATGATAATAATATAGCTTTTTAGACCTTTAATGCCAAATTAGAATAACCGCCCTAATCTCACAAACAGCAGTCTGATCCCAAACTAGGCAAAGCCTTGGTAACTAGACTGCTGATAAACACACATAAATATTTCTAAATATTATAGATAAATTACACCCCGATGCAGAACAAATGATCATGCTTATCAAACACTTAATATTCCTGGGAAGGAATCGAACCTGCGACCTCTGGCTTAGCAGTCAGAATCATTAACCACTTGACCAACAGGACCCGTACCGACCAACTTGTACTAGTATGACTATACGAGGCTGATATGCTGCCATTAAAAACCTTGAGAAGCAACAGCAAAACAAATCCAAAGATTGAGTTTATATAAAATAATCATCAAGAAACTGTATCAGTATTTTAAAAATATTAAAGATCTTCTTCTTCGCACAGTTCTTTGTCATTTACATAGATGATGCGATAAGACAGACTGCACGAATTTCGTAGCGGTTTAAGCGGCCGTGATTGTTTGATCCACGAATTGTTGTTCTGAGTCTGGGTGTTCTTTGTGTCCATTTCATGTATGTTTGTAAAGTCCCCCGCGACACAGGATATATTTCTAATGCAGAAGTTTTTTTTAAAGAAAATATAAGATTTTGCGTCGCTTAAATACCGTGCCTTACGTCACCACTCGTGGTTAATATTGTTCTTCTTTGCCTGGCCCTTTCCCATTTTATTCGGGGTCGGCTCTCCGTATCATGTGCCTCTAGGCAGCTAGGTCCTGGGTCGTCTCTTTGTTGACTTGGGCTTCTTTGAGTTTTTTAATTACTACGGATATCCTCATCCTCGGGGTTTAGTTTCGATATCTAGCATGTTTTTGGTCATGTCGTTGTTTACATATTAATTAAAAAATTAGTCACTTGCTATTATTTGATATCTATTTAAGATAGACGTAATCAGGCCAAATAGATTAGCATGAGAAACTGCGTATCTGTAATGCACTAACTCGTTTTGTATTGCATAAAACATTGAAATAAAAATGAGCAAAGAAATTTGGGGTAGCACATAATATGTTTTCAGAAAAAAACACATACATGTGTACAAACGTAAAATAATTCTATGCGTTTTAGAAAATTATCTACTAACGTTTGTGTGTTTACATCACACATCATCATCATTACAAAAAATTTGTATCGGCCGTTCATAGTTTAAATATATATATATATTTATGGTATAAGGGACAACTGCAGCTCAAAAGTCACAAGTGCATTGCTGCCCTTGGAGTCCCTTCCGCTCGAGTCAGCGGGAGTGGGGATTTCGGCTCCGGTAACCTCACACACTCAGTGAAAGGCAATGAAAGAATTGGTTAACACCGGTTTTCTATTAACGGTATTACTCCGATCGAGTGGGCCCATTCGTGCCGAAGCATGGCTCTCCCACGGTAAAAGCTGTAAATCTCAATAGCGTGATTTGGGATTACTTACTCAAGTTTTTATTCGCTAGATGGCGTTGTATATGTACTTCCACTTACATTCAATCACCGTGTGTACTGTTGTGTAAAATGTTTTAAAATTCAAGTAACAGTACGAATCATTGCGTTTAACTATTTCAATGCAACTCTGGTATGATACGTTTCCACTTTCGCTCACCAAATTGATCTATTCGCTATCCATTCCGCATATTACGTGACATATGTAATTTATTATTCATGAGGCGTATATTCTATGAAAGAAAGGAAGTAACAAAATAACATATTCAAGGGCTCAAGTTATTAATGTGGTTAAGAGATGTTATAGCAGAGAGGACGCCTAAAGAGGACTACCGTAGGTCCGTATCATGATAGTTCCTATTTCTTTCTCATACTACCAACCTGTCAAATAAACAAACGCCCCGCTTGATAGTAAGCATTCATAGGGACCTACCAAACTATCACAAAATCTTCGGTGACACCTTTCTACCATAATTTGAATATCTCGTGGGACATCGTTTGTTAACGCCAGGATTCGTGGGTTTGATTCATATTGGAAAAGCGATCGTATTTTTCAAGAGTTGAAATAAAACATAGTTACATTTTTAGAAACTTGAATATTGGCTGAAAATTAATTTTAATTATAAGTTACATAACATTATACATATAGAAACCGCTGCACTGTTAAATACTAGAATTGCGTAACTACTGCATTTTTAACCAACTTCTAAAAAGGAGGTTCTCTATTCCTTTGATTGTGTGTATATTGATCCATGTTATCACGGATTAAGAATACGGAATGTCACCACTCCTATTCGGTAATAGTGGTGATGATATTCCATATTCTTATAAGGCGTGGGTGCCGTAAGAGCCGACTAAGGGAGCAAACTACGCTGGACAATAACAGCGCTGCTAAGAGATGGAAAATTGTAATAAAACCTATACCAACTTGTCTGGCCAACGTGGTATAGTAGGCCAAAACCTGCTTCCTAAGGAGAGGCCCATGTCCAGCAGTGGAAAGGCTGTTGATATGGTGATACTAAATTATACCTATGACTTAACTTATTAATTTTCGAGAGGATTTTACTACGTTTTGCTTCAATATTAATTTTGTTATTGAGGTCGGTTTATTTCTTGTTAAAAATTTATAAGACCACACATTTACATGTATTATATTATTTTAGCCAGTTATGCATTACGTTACCCAAGTTCCATAATTTAACTCAGAAACAGAATTTGCAGATTTCCAAATGCCATTTACTTAAGGCATGCTCACTTTTAAGATAATCTAAAACTTAACATGAAATATAATATTCTGTTTTCCAAATCCTTTACTAAAATGTTAAGAGCAAAATATGTTTCATTTAAGATACTAAAGCAACTACTGTGCAAAGTCTTCATTAATTATACAAAAGTACTTTGAACCTAATTACGTAAAACTCTGTTGAGAATTCTTTATTAAACTCACATCCTCTTTAAGACACAAATTGTTTAGACATAAGCTTTTTACTGGAATACGTTCCAAGCTAATTGTATGTATGCTAACTGTATTAAGTTACATTTATTCAGTATTAAGTTACGATTATAATAGGTACAAAAAATGGGTAGAGACACTGTTTCCTGTAACACAGGTTGTAAACCTACCACAGGAATCAGGGTCCTAATGTATTGTAAAAAATATTCTTATTATTAATAAGTAGATGATTAAGTAAAAAGACTTGGTTAATATGTCAACGAAGTAAGACGCTATCCATGTGCTGACGGATTAACAATACGGAATGTCACCACCACTATTCATCCTGTGTGTCATTCATCTTGTTATAATCGACCAAGAAAGCAAACTACACAGGAAAACAGCATACAGAAGGAAATATTGACATAAGCCCTAACCAACTCGTCTAACCAGCGTGGCATAGTAGGCCAAAACCTCTTTTCTAAGGTGAGACCTATGTCGAGCAGTGGACTATTACAGGCTGTTGATGATGATGATGTAAATATTTTCACTATTTTGTTATGTGGGTACAACAATCTAGAGAAACCATTTCAGCGGTGGTTCTACATTCGACTGTATGTTTTGTATGATGTGTTCAACGATTCTTACTTCAAGAATTACCAGTGATTTTATTGCAGTATCTTACGTATTCATCAAAACCGTTCACTAGCTATCAGGTTTCTTAAAGTAACTCCTACAGACGCAAAAAAAAAAACAACTTTCCATTGTATACGTTAGTACTTGGTTACTATACTAACTCCGGGTAGGAGTTGGCGAATTTTTTATGGCCACTGCACGACCTCTGAGGGGTGTAGCGTAATACTCAAAAATCAGGCTATTAAGTGCATAAGCAATTTTTAGAACCTGACCAGTAGTTTCAAAGAACAGTTAAAAAACTAATTCTTCTTTATAATAAGTATCACCATGGATTAAATTAAGTACTTGCTTTAAAAAAAAAAGCCGTGTGGTGTCGTGGGACACCCGATAGGAACGAAGTTGTAACGATCGAGTAAAACTGATTCGGCACATTTTAATTACAACGCCATCTATGAAAGCGGCTATTACCTACATATTTTTCAGTTGGTTTCTAATTAAAACAATTTATACATTGGTAAAATCTCCTTGAGAAATGATTTCCTATCTATTCGATAGATGGCGCTGAATGACTGACATAAAAAGATAGAAATGAAAATATCTGGCTTGCTTTCTATGAGAGAGAGACACAGACAGAGAAACATGCGACGCCGCACAGCTTACAATATCTTACTATAACAAAAAGGGTCGTGACCAATTTTCGTAAGAATTTTTTCCGTCTAGCCCCCTTTCACAACGCGCGATAAGGAACTTCGTTCCAATTACTTTGTTTTCCACTATTATCATCCTATTTTTTTTTCATCGTGAACTTCTTATTCTTGGTAATTAGTTTTGATCTTTATCTATCCCCATCATCATCATCTTTGAAAGCTAATGTATCCTATGTTTATGGAGTACAGTTGGCTAGTCTAGTCAATAGTTAAGCTGATTCGCTTACAGGATAAAAACTTGTGTTATAAGCATGACCATTTCTTTTATTTTATTTAAAACTTAATGCACATATTGTACAAAGGCGGACTTAATGCCATTAGGCATTATCTCCCAGTCAACCTTCAGGTGATGTAGAAATATGATGCGGTAGGTGCAAAATAAAATATGATGTTAACATAATTTAGGTCCAGAAACATACACAATATAAAAACACACATGCATACATAAACCTACATAAATTTAATAAAATATATAAATACTCAGTCGGGAACTAGAGCTTCTTTAATAACCGAGTAAAAATGTTCTTATATATAATAATATATAAATATACTTATTAGCAGTCTGTCAGCATCTGCCTTCATAAGCTTTATCTAATAAGCGAATAAGAAGAATTTTTAAAGTGCCCTAAAGACGACAAATTTAAGTAAGTGTATCTTGAAATTATTCTGAAAACATTAATGGATTTCTTTTAGTTACTAAAAGAACATTTTCAAGTATTTTTTTCTATATATAAGACATCTCCCGTATTAGGTATATATCCTGTGTCCGGGGGACTTTACAAACGTACATGAAACTGACACAAAATACACCCAGACTCAGAACAACAATTTGTGTGCTGTATCTCCAACTGCGCTGTGACATTGTCAATATTTTTGTTAAATTACTTTCTATATTCGGCTCCTGTGGGGTGCCATTATTGATCAGAAGTCATTGTTATTAGTATCATACAATACCTAGCATTAAAATCAAGTATCGACAAACCTACATTTGCTTTTTATATGAATTCTCTTGGTCTAGTGGTTAGTGACACTGACTGCTAAGCCAGAGGTCGTGGGTTCGATTCCCACCCAAGACAAATAATTGTGTGATAAGCATGATCCATTATTTTGTTCTGTGCCTAGGTTTCATTTATCTGTAATATATATTTAGAAATATATAAGGATGTTTATCAGCAGTCTGGTTATCATAACACAGGCGCTGTCTAGCTTGGGATCAGACGGCCGTGTGCGAGATGTGTAAAGTTATTATTATTGGAATGAAGTTTCTTATCGCACGTTACAAACACTAATCGCATGGGGCCGAGACTGAAAAAATCTGTAACAAGACTTTTTTCCAAAACTTCTTGCTATACGTCTACCAAAAAGCGAAAGAAACTTCGCTCCAACCGGGGATCCAAAGACCCCTCACGCCGTTTTTATTTTCTATTATAAGATTATTGTAGACTTGAAGTCAGACGTAATCGTGTCATAATCGCCAAAAGTCGTGATCTTTGTCATTATTCAGTAATCCACTTCTCAAAAAAGTCAGATTGTGAGAAAGCTTTGTGACAAAGTCGTTTAAAAGTTATTACTCAGAATTGTGTACCTTGAGAATAGATTTATTTCTTGAATCTCACTGTTCAAATATTATTCTTGTAGAAATGTTTCAATGTTATAAAATTAATGCGTTGAGTTTTGGGGATTTAAATTTAGAAAGGACATGAAAATGATTGTTGTCAAGGCTGTACACTTGACAACACTCATATTAATTTATAATACTTGAAGCAGTTCAGATGTTAATACAAGTAAGTTTTAATGAAGGAAGAAGATCTGATGAATGAAATGATAAATCTTTGAAAATATCTACCAGCACCTACATAGTATAGTCCTTAGACTATACTCGTACTAGCAGATATTAAAATTTCATTCTAGTATTTTAGAGAACCTCCTGTAAACCTCCTTTCTAAGGAGAGGCCTATGTTCAGCAGTGGACTATTACAGGCTGATGATGTGATGTGATTTTAGAGAATTTTTACCGACAACCGTAGATGAAAACGAGATCTTGAGTGGAGACCGCGTCTCGGCAAACGTAGTGTAGGACGCCCACAGGCCAGGTGGAGTGACGATTTGCGCAAGATGGCTGGCAGGAGCTGGATGCGAGAAGCCCAAAATCGATTTAAGTGGCGTGCAATGGGAGAGGCCTATGTCCAGCAGTGGACTGCGATAGGCTGATGATGATGATGATGATTTGCTACATAAGAGTATGTGGGTTATGCGTTGGAGTGATACTGGTTTTGCACAATAGCATGCATATCAACAATTAGCGCTTAGGTTCAAGAAACCGTAGTAACTATTATAATCTATACCTGACTCGAGTCAGTTATATTAATGAATACTTTGTTTTTAAAGAGAATGTTTCCAATTGAACAAGTTTTTTTTTGGATAAGTTTTAAATCCCTTGCTCAAAATACACCTCATTTCGTGTTGTCTTAGTCCCCATTTATAACTATTATTGATTTTAAGAAAACTTTTATTTTCTTTAAATGTTATTTAAATGGTACAGAGAATTTCTAACCATCATTTAGTTATACTACCAAAACATAACCGTGTGGTGACGGATTAAGAATACAGAGTGTCACCCGTCATAGTCATACCCAGTGTATTCATCCCGTGGCTGTCGTAAGAGATGACTAAGGGAGTAATTTACGCAGAACAACCACACTGCAAAGAGAAGGGAAACTTGAAACAAACCCTATACCCACCCGTCTGGCCAGCGTGGTATAGTAGGCCAAAACCTTTTTTATGAGGAGAAGCCTATGTCCAGCAGTGGACTAGTAAAGGATGATGACGATTATGATGACCAAAACATATGATTAATTGTACTAGCATAATAGAATCACATAAATAATCAACTTTCCGTGCATCTATGAACAAGTAACGCTTAACTACGAACTGTGAACAAAACAACGAATATTTAGTTCGAAGTCAAATAAAAAAGAGACCCGCCATTTTCGGAAAACATTTTCCCATGGACCCAGAAATTTGATCCGATAGAGACCGACCTATACCATTTACATAACATTTACCTTTTATTCCGAGACAGGATTTGCATGATTCTCGATTTTGTTTACCCCATGCTGCCTTGAGAGATCGTATCAGAAAGCTGTGCAATTTATTTCTGTTTGGACTTTAGAGCCTAAAGGGATGTGTTCTGAATCTTTATTTAGAGGTGATAAATGGTTTATGTTGTATTATTACATTTATATCTTTCGAGAAACGTTTTTGACACGTCAGGGTCTAAGGAAACTTTTCTATGGTTGAAATCACGTTGATTTTCAATTGTGAACTTGAATTATGTTTAGTCTTTAGTCGATTTGATCTCATTTACTAGAGACAACAAACAGTTACGCACATCATACTAAACTTTTACAAATAATTTCCTAAACTTAAACTTTAATTATAATAATAATAAAAATTTCTTAAACCATAATTAAATGGTAACAAAATCACTCATCTCAAAAATGAATTATTGGAAGTTGAAATTTTTTATGTTTTATAGATATTTTTTTTGTTAGTTTATTTTATAGGCATGTGTGTTATACACAACATATATAAAAAAACGCATCCACGTCACTCCTCATTACTTTATAATAAAAAAGTAACTTTTCTAAAAGTTTACAACACTTTGCCGATCTCTAGTCTTGTTTTATATATGTGCTCACGTAAACTTGCGACCCAAAAAAAATCATCTACTTTTCTACAGATATGTATACGAAATATACAATAGCAGTTCTGAATATAAGCTTTTATTACATACTCGTACATAAAAATGAGGACCACAATTTATAGAGGGCGATTAGGGCTTTGGAATACGGATTTCAAGTAAGGAGGAATGATCTAGCTATCCTAATTTTTTACATTTCTCAATTTACTATCTCTCGGAATGTGCTAAATTATATCGAATCATTAAAATCTGTACAGGCATTTTGAAGATATGGTCAAACAAAAAACTTACATATACATAATGTTATGTGATTCCTATATCCCATTTTAAGCAGATGCGTAGAAAGACAATTTTGGACATAGTCAAAAATACATAGCCTATTTCATTTAAATTATAATTTTAATTAAATTTTAAATGTTGGACCATTTGACATTATTTATAGTATTCTATTTTTATTTCCATGTGCTTAATGTTTGCATATATATAATAATGATTATTTTAATTTAGTTAAGCGTCTTAATTTTTTAATTTAAAATGCAATTTTCATGTAATTTGATTTGTAATGTGATGTGCTCTAAATTTAAATTTGCATGCCAATATTGGCGAAATGTGTGATTCAGTACTCGATGTAACATCCATAAATGTACCACATTTTTTTTGCAAATAAATTATTCTTATTCTTATTCTTAAGGTTCATCAAATAGTTCCTAATATCACTGTGTTTGTTGACTTTGAGTTTTAACATTTTATAATAGAAATTTAGATCGCCGATCGCTCAGAACTTTTATATAGCTGACATCGTTCAGTCGATTAACTAAGCGAGTCGGCAATGGAATCCAATGCTAAATTGATTCGTTGTAAATATAATCGATTGATAAGCACCTGTTGTGGTCATTTTCATTCGTTTTTTCGATTATTTAATTTCGTAATACGATGTAACTTTACTTGATTTCTAAGTTGCGAACTGTTACCTGTCACTTTCCTTAAAAAAATACACATTTCAAATTGATCAAGTGTTAAGCGTCAAAAATTTCACCTTCTAAGAAATTCCACAGTAATTTTAAATAATCAAATAAAGTCATAGTATATATGCTTGGCTGTGAGCTTATTTGCCCTTTCTTCTTATGAGGCTCAACCTCTTGGAAATGGGCGGTTGTAGATCGGAACAGGCATAGAAGAGAGTTTCCCTTTCCTTTTTCACGGATGCACGGATGGCGTAGTGGTTTCAGTGGTCGACACGCCGCTTCCTACTGCCCCGAGTGTTGTGGGTTCAAACCCCACATGGGACGACACTTTGTGTGATCCACAAATTGTTGTTCTGAGTCGGGGTGTCCTTGTGTCCGTTTTATGTATGTTTGTAAAGTCCCCCGCGACACAGGAATATATATTCCTAATGCGGGCGTTGTCTTTTTAAAAAGTTTAGTTACGTATATATTTATTTTGCAAAATATTTGACAAAACAGAGATTGTTGCTATTGCGTTGAATTTAGAGTCTACACCAAAGACGGTTTCAATTTTTTTTATGAAATAGTGGTATTAAGGTTGGAGTTAAATTCAAAAGAAAAATCCAGAACATCTTGATGTGATTTGCTTAATTGTACGGATTGGAAATAACGACAAAGACATTCAATAGTTACGATGTGAAGAGACATGTATTATGTGATCAGAATATATAGGTCAGACAATGAGAGAAAGTTTAATTAATATCTCTGCAAGAGAAAGTTCAGAATTATGCGTTTGTTATATAGACGTGTGATAAGGAAAAACGAATGAATGTTGAAAAGATGCTAAAAATTGTAATTCTTTTAGTTTAGTTAGTGGTAGTAGTTCTTCATTTTTTTTTATGGTAGAGGGGGCAGACGGGTCACCTGATGGAAAGTAACCATCGCCGCCCATGAACGTCTGCAACTCAGGAGTCACAAACGCGTCGACGGTCTTTTAGAAAGTAGTATGCTCTTCTCTGGTTTGAAGAAAAAGAGTTAGAAAAAACTCAAATCAGGGCAGGCATCAGTTGAACTTGACTTCTATGTATGTATTTAGGTAACGGAATCTTACAATGCAAATTTCACCCGCTTCAAGACGTCTAATTGATTTGACACTTCGCACACTTATCAAGGAACTTGGCCGATTATCCTGATTAGGATCTTCAGGATTAACGGATTTTTCAATACCTAAAAATACGGTAGTGTCTTTTGCTACGTACTAAGAGACGGGTGCTGAACTGTATGTGACTTACTAACTTGATACTTTTGTAGTCTTAATAAAAAATATATTTTCATTAATGACTAAAGAAGTAAAAATAAATTATAGTTTAAAAAACTAAAAGACATGCTTTTGTAACTAGCCGAACTAAAAAGTAGAAAATTGTATTGTGTAGAGTATTCGGTGAGGTTACCGGAGCCAAACTCCTCACCTTAATTCTGGAGGGAGGATTCAAAGTGCAACAACGAATTTGTAACACTTGAGCTGGTGCAGGCCTCCATGCGTGGTGGTAGTTATTCCCATCAGGTGCCCCATTTGCTGGAATTCCCTCCATAACAAAAAAGTTTTTAGCAGAACTGGAACCATACTACACACCGGTAACATGGATGTTAATGGTATCACAGTAGCACTATTAAACACTCTGTCGGTTTAATTTATAAGTGCGTCGTACCATCGGGTATGAGCCAACCTTTATGTTAATTAAATACCTTTTCTCTTTATAGAACAAAAATATTTCAAGGCAATATTTACATTGTATCTTTTGGAAGGTTTGGAAATTTGTATGATTTCAAAATATTCCGTTATTTCTGTGAGATTATTTGTGTTCAAAAAGTAAAGGTTCGAAATTTTGATGAGAGGATTAGAGTCAATCAGGCAAAGCTTTTATTAATTGATTTGGTTTTGAATTGAGTTTTAACATTTCTAGGTACAATTTAAAAGGACGTTCAGTACCTTCAGTTAAACATTGATTTACCTTATAAGATCGGTGTATATAAACTATTTTCTTTAAGAATTTGAAGAAAACTGAGAAAACTATCATTTTTTTGTCATAAGTTTTCGGTATTATTAATGGCTAGTATAATCTGTTCAACGCTGTCGCCGTAAATTGTAAAATAAATGGAAAAAGTATGCTACATTAACAAAGAAAAGTAAGAAAACAGGATAGGCAATGGAAGGAATGAGAAATTGTTTATACACATGTATATTTCCTTCCACAGCTTGAGCCGATCAGGTTTTCATGGTCTGAGCCCTCCATTCATTTTGATATACGACAGCCAGCAAATTTATGGAAAATGCTCTTATAGATAGTTCAACTCAGTTGTGCGCGTGGCCCTATGTGTGCGTGGGTTTGTAAATATACAACTTTCATTCGTGTGGCAGTCGTCGTCCGACTGCCGCGTCACTGCCACACGAATTAAAGTTGTATATTTACAAGCCCACGCACACATAGGGCCACGCGCACAACTGAGTTGAACTATCTATACTAGAAATGAAGATGTCCGTTACTCGATATACTTTTAAGTTTAAAGTATTCAAGCTCTATTGGGACTTATCGATGGAGTCATAAGTAGGTACGTGTGTTCATAAGTCAAGTCAGTAAGTTATCTCGTACATAATATTTGTAGGCTAATTTATGTAACACATGTAAATTTAGTAATTCATATATAAATTTCAAAAATACGCATGCCTACACTCTACAGCATAAAAGCCGCCTAATGCAATATAACTCCAGTAAACATAAATAAATGAAGAATTCTGATAACCACTTTCGTCTTTTCAATTTTTGAAAACTTCTTTAGCGGCGTTGTACACTTTTTTTGTAATGGGTAAAAAATGTTAAACTCGCGTCAGGACACGTGACCTGATCGAAAATTCGTAAGACATTCGTTTAGGCGACGCAGGGCGCTTGCGCGAATGTTCGTGTGTGTCAAAAATGCACAACGTTAATATTCAAGTTTTCACTTCTGCCGGCACTCCCGGAGTGCAACCCGTCGTTTTTTTAATAGCATTCTCTTAAAATTAAGGAATTCATTTATAAAACTTCTTCGGCCCAAAAAAGCAACGTTAGCGACAACTTAGCGGGTAAATGCTTCGTCACCTTTAAATCTTAGATCCCCGTTTCGTTCCACTCTTCTATTTATTTTAACTTGGGCTTCTGATAATGACATCGTTTCATTAATCTTAAGCCAAGTGGACTAACCAGTTTACGATTAAAGAATCCAACTTTTCTGGAAACTAATTAAACAAATAAAATTACAGAAACTGTTTCGAGTAACTAATTTTAGGATGCACGGGAAAAAGAAATGTTTCGTAATCTAGGTACAGTGGACTTAAAAAAAAATATTGTCGCTTATGGTCTGGTCGCTTATGGTTATGATTAGTCTTAGTCGACTCTTACGACACCCACGGGATGAATAGGTGTGGTGATACTTTGTAATCAGTCACCACATGGAAAATGGTTAATATATTTAGCAATTAGGAGAGGCCTGTCGGTGTCACAGGATTCTCATAATCCTGCCTGAAGAGAATGTAAATACCATACAACATTTAAAACGAGAAGACAAAAAATTTAGTTATTATTTTATCTTATTCTGTGTAAAATAGGTTTGTAAAGCATATTGTGCCTTATTTCTTGGGCCTTGTATTATATACAGACTGGTACAGAATGGTACATTTTAGTCTCGAATGGTAGATCCCGCAAACAACGTTAAAGGAAGCAATTTTAGGTAATCATTTCCTTAATATTCCTTAATGTAAAACTGAAGAAATATCAAAATTGAAAAATCAATCTAATATGTTGTATAACAGGGAGTTGACATAATAACTATGGGTCTTTAACAACAAGGATATTGATGAATTACCCAGATTTTGCTGACATTGACGGCATTTACAGAACCCTTTATTATTAATTAATTTTTGTTGATCTAAAAAATCATAACATGTTGTTTAGAAATCTGTGACTCCTAGGAAATACATTTTCTTAAATAAATATTTAGACATAACATTTTTTTTTTGTCTAAATCAACGATAATTGACCCCACATAACATATCTATAATTTGACCCCACCTCTCTGCAACATCGTGTATATACGTGTACTCGTTCACACAATTTGTCACTATTCTTATTTTATTTCACAGGAGTTTATGAATGACATTTAAGCGGTGGAATAATGTGTAAATATGAGTTATGTGACGTGGCACTCAAATATATATGTGGTATTATAAATATTTCGGATATCTGACACACAACGCAACTATTTTTTTTTTTGTTTCAGGTAAGTTCCTTCAGCCAAACTGATTGTTTACGGTATGCTTACATTCGCTTTTAATCGTATATATTTATATGTACATTATGTATTATTAAAATATGCCGTAACTCTTGAATCTAACATAACTAGGAACACTAGAAGAAAAATACTTTCTTTGTTTGCATTAATTAGATTCAGACTATGTTAAGGTATTTTTTAAATTGTTGTTGTATAACTATTAAAAAAAAACATTATTATTATGAGAATCTTTTAAAGTGATTTATCGGATTCTAGAATCACATCACACACATCAACAGCCTATACTAGTCCACTGCTGGATATAGGCCTCTCCTTAGAAAGGAGGTTTTGGCCTACTATACCACGCTGGCCACACGGGCTGGTATAGGGTTTGTTTCAAGTTTTCCTTCTCTTTGCAGTGCTGTTGTCCTGCTTAGTTTGCTCCCTTAGTCGGCTCTTACGACACCCACGGGATGAATTGGGGTGGTGACAATTCGTATACTTAATCCGTCACCACACGGACGAATGAATGAATGAATAATTAGAAAATACTTCTATAGCAAATTCGTAAACAGCTAAGAATATACTAAGCTAAGAATATAGCGTGTAATACGCTTTCTTTGTTTCGAGTATCCTTCGATAAAAACCGATATTATACCACTAAAAGGGAATATACCACCATTCTCCATAAAGACGGTACATAAAAAGCCAAGTTATTTAACACTCAATTTGTGCTTACCCATTTTGTTAAGATAAACTGAGTTAGCAATGTTTCTTGTATCGTGAACATCTTTTTGTATTGGATAAAACAATCGTGGTTTCTAATGAAATCGCAACGTTCCGAAGTCATGTCACATCACATCATGTCACATCAACAGCCTATACTAGTCCACTGCTGGACATAGGCCTCTCCTTAGAAAGGAGGTTTTGGCCTACTATACCACGCTGGCCAGACGGGTTGGTATAGGGTTTACTCCAGTAGGGGTCACGTGGCGCGGCGTTTATCCCGCTTTCCGCGGTGGGCTGTTGCCAGGCTGAACCGGGACCTACTAGAGGAGGCAGCCATAATTCACTCGTGGCTGTCTCCTCAGGCTCCGACCGAGGAGGTCGACGTGGGGGCTGGCCGCTTTCGCGATGCGATTACGCATGTATGCGATGCGGCCATGCCCCGCGTTCGAGGTCGTCGGCCTCCAAGGAAGGAGGTCTACTGGTGGTCCCAGGTGCTGGCGGACCTCCGTGCGGCCTGTACACGTGCCCGGAGGTCCTACACACGCAGTCGGCGGCGTCACCGTGGAGACGGTGAGGAGGACCGGCTTCATGAGGAGTACCGACGGGCGCGGAAAACTCTGAAGCTGGCCATTAGCCGCGCCAAAGAGGAAAAGAGACAGGAGATGCTGGAGGGTCTTAATCGTGACCCCTGGGGTCGCCCTTACCGCGCGGTGCGACAAAAGCTCCGCGCGTCGGGCCCCCCCCTTACGGAGACTCTCCAGCCCAGCTTCCTGCGAGAAGTGGTTGAGGGCCTTTTCCCACAACGAGCGGAACACACTCCCCCGTCGATGGCCTCCCTGGCCGGAGACGACGGGGAGCACGGGGAGGACAATGTTCCGCCCGTCCGGGATTCGGAGGTAGGGGCGGCTGTTCTACGGATTCGTTCCAAGAACACCGCCCCTGGGCCAGACGGGGTACCGGCCCGAGTGCTGGCCCTGGCCCTCAACCACATGGCAGACCGCCTCGGGGAGGTGTTCGACGCTAGCTTGGCGTCGGGACGCTTCCCTGAGTGCTGGAAGAGCGGGAAGCTGGTCCTATTGAGGAAGCCGGGACGGCCTGCCGATTCGGTCGCGGCCTATAGGCCCATCGTGCTGCTGGACGAGGCGGGCAAATTGTTTGAGAGGGTTCTTTCTGCCCGCATCGTCCGGCACCTCTGCGAGGTGGGCCCCGATCTGTCGGACGCCCAATTTGGTTTTCGGGCGGGGCGTTCGACAGTCGACGCCGTGTTGCGCCTGAGGGCCGTGACCGAAGAGGCCGTGAGCTGTGGCGGCGTGCTGTTGGCGGTGTCATTAGACATCGCCAACGCATTCAATAGTCTGCCATTCAGCTGCATCAGGGAAGCACTCCACTATCATGGGGTGCCAAAGTACCTGAGGCGGCTGGTGGCAGACTATTTAGAGGAGCGTACCGTCGTGTACGAGGACCGAGAAGGTAATTTGAGGTGTCGGCCCATGTCGTGCGGTGTTCCACAGGGGTCTGTTCTTGGACCCCTCTTGTGGAACATAGGGTACGACTGGGCCCTTCGCGCCGATTTCCCCCCCGGGCTGGGTGTAATCTGTTACGCAGACGATACCCTCGTGACAGCCCGGGGGGCAAACTTCCAAGAGGCGGCGCGCCTGGCCACAGGGGGAGTCTCCCTGGTGGTCGGGCGCATTGAGGCGCTGGGCTTACGGGTGGCCCTAGATAAGACGGAGGCCCTGTTATTCCATGGGCCCCGTCGTGGTCCACCCCCTGGCGCCTCAATCGTGGTCAACTCGGTCCTCGTACCGGTTCGGGCCCAGATGAAATATCTGGGCCTGATCCTCGACGGGAGGTGGCTCTTCGACGAGCACTTCCGACAGCTTGCTCCAAAGCTGGTCGGCGCTGCGTCTGCCCTAGGGCGACTTTTGCCCAATATGGGTGGACCCAGCGTCGCGACAAGACGGCTGTACACGGGGGTTGTCCGGTCAATGGCACTGTACGGTGCACCGGTGTGGGCGACGGCTCTGACCGCCCAGAATAGGGTACGCCTCTGGCGCCCTCAGAGGTTAATGGCGGTCAGAGCCATACGCGGTTACCGCACCGTTTCGACGGAGGTGGCATGCGCATTGGCCGGAACTCCCCCGTGGGATTTGGAGGCGGAAGTGCTCGCCGAAGTTTATCGGCGAGTGGCTGACTTCCGGGCGGAGAGCGGATTTCGCCCTCCGCCCGAGGATGTGCGCGAGTGGCGCGAAGCCGCTCGCCGAGCCACGATGGCTCGTTGGTCGTTCCGGCTGGAGACTCCACGCGCTGGCTTCGCCGCCGTGGAGGCTCTCCAGCCGGTCATCGCCGAGTGGGCAGGGCGGCAGCACGGGACCCTTTCCTTCCGACTGACGCAGGTGCTTTCCGGGCACGGGTGCTTCGGAAAGTACCTGCACACAGTCGCTAGGAGGGAACTGAGTCCCGCCTGCCACCACTGCGACTGCAGTGAGGACTCGGCCCAGCACACGCTGGCGGTCTGCCCCGCATGGGCGTCGCAGCGCCGGGCCCTCACTGCAGTCATCGGAGTGGATCTCTCGCTACCGGCCGTAGTACGCTCCATGGCCGGTAGCGACAGTTGTTTTACCGCGGTCGCAACCTTCTGCAAGGTAGTAATCTCGCGGAAGGAGGCGGCGGAGAGGGCCCGGGAGGACGACCTCCACTCGGACCCGATCCGCCGCCGGCGAACCGGGCGGCGGAGGCCCGGCTATCACAGCCTCATGCCGCCCTGAGTGTGGCCGCGGGTGGACGGGGTGGGTTTCCCCTCCACCCGCATTAGTTGGCCAGCCGCGAGGGGGCGGCGTCCGCGTGTGCCGGACGTCGCCTAAAGAGAGGAACATCCACATTGAGACGGAGCCCGCACCAGGAGCGGGCTGGCGCTAGGAGGGGTCCGGATGTCTTAACAACAGCTGTTCCCGGATCCCTCCTGTTACAGGCGCAGAGTGGCACACCGTGTGGTTTTAGTCGGTCCGAGTCCGACACACCACCCCGCCGCAAACCCCGGAGGGGTGACGGTCCGAGGGGATTTCCACACGTTAAAAAAAAAAAAAAAAAAAAAAGGGTTTGTTTCAAGTTTTCCTTCTCTTTGCAGTGCTGTTGTCCTGCTTAGTTTGCGCCCTTAGTCCCGAAGTCATGTAATTTATTTTTATTACGAGATCATAAAACAGAATCACACAGTTAATTTCCCATATGGATTCTGTCAACTTCAGTAATTTGAATTTAGTATACAACATTACCTTTACGAATAATTCTATGATTACTGCGGTATTACCGATGATGTATCACACATTATTTTTTAATGTGCAAGGAACAGAACTTTTAGGGAATATTTAAGGGTCTCGAGAGGCTTGAATATCGGTCTTTGTAATAGCGTTGTGGCCAACCCTGTATCGGTTGAAACCCGGATGATGTATAAATTAGTAGAGTTGTGTCTATGTTAGATGTTAATAATTAACATCTAACGCTGAATTTGTGCTATCGTAGGGCGATGTGGTTGCACAGTGACAAAGCCCTCCAAGAAAAAAAAAAGAATTCTATACTTTTACAAAATAAAAATATATACTCGTAATATCAGTGGTTTCTGTAATGGACTGCTATTCCAAATGTCGCGGGTTCCATTCCCACTCAAGTCAAACATTTGTGTACATGAACATTTAATGTTTGATTTGGTCTGGGTGTTTCTATGTATAATATGTATGTATTTACAAAAAAAAAAAGTATAAATGTATTTATATTAGTTGTATAATAGCCATAGTGCAAGCTCTGCTTAGTTTAGGACTAGATGGCGTTGTGTGAATGTGGTACAATATTATTATTATTTGAAGTAAGTGTATTTG
The DNA here is from genome assembly GCA_902825455.1 of Arctia plantaginis. NCBI lineage: Eukaryota > Metazoa > Arthropoda > Insecta > Lepidoptera > Erebidae > Arctia > Arctia plantaginis. The sequence goes on from CADEBD010000553.1 coordinate 1,852,357, forward strand.
TTAAAAGTAACCTTAGTTTATTTAAAAAGGCAAAAGATATGTTCCCACGCAACACTCGGGGCAGTGAAAGACTAGTCCTGGATTTTGTTCCCAGAACTACACTATTCCAAAAAAAATGTTATAATATGTGTATCAAAATATTTAATAGCTTGCCACCAACCATAAAGGCGTTGCCCCTACTGAAATTTATAAGAAAACATGGCTTTTGGAAAAAATGATATACTCAGTGACCGAATACCTAAACGAGCGATAAATACAAAAGCACCTGATAATATTTTATTGTATGTTGTGTTCTATATTAGAAATAAATTATCGGATTAAAAAATTTGACATTGCAATTATATATTTGACATTATGTAAATTCTTTATTGACATGAGCTTAGTAGTTTGTTATTAAACCAATCTTTTGTTGTAATATGCATGTACGTTTCAAATTTTGCATGTCAGAACAGACTGACGAAACATGTGATTCTCTTCTAATAACTATAAACAGCCCATGTACCATATTTCTGCAATTAAATTATCATTTCATTATCATTTCATTTCATTTATTAATATTCCATAGAAGTCTATAGCAAGTTGTTTGTGATTTTTACCTCAACAGATTATGTTAATTGACATAAGTAGCAAGTGGAACAAATAGGGTCGTCCATATATTGATAAAAACTATTTTTTTTATGCATTTTCTATATTAAGCTGATAGTTAATGCTTCACCTTGGATTTCATAGGTCTACTAACGGTCGTTCCTTGGGTATTATTTTATAACTATAATATAATCACTTAATATGAGAATCCGTGGCCTTGACGTAAGCTGGTTCTAGTCCAGAGACCAGTCTTAGTCCCCCCAGCCGTTTAACGCACTTATGTTTGAAGTAATAAGATTTCTATGGTCGATTAATAATATAATTATAGTAAAAAAACAAGAATAAAAAATGGAACCCATGGTTTGTACATCTTTGTGCTTTTCTGTCCAAACTATAGAACATTAAACATGTAATGAATACGAATTTATATCCGTGTGGTGACGGATTAAGAATACAGAGTGTCACCACCAATATTCATTACGTGGGTGTCGTAAGAGCCGACTAAGAGAAAAAACTACGCAGAACAACATTACTGCAGAGAGAAGGAAAACTTGACACAAACCCTATACCAACCCGTCTGGTCAGCGTGGTTTAGTAGGCCAACACCCCCGTTCTAAGGAGAGGCTTATGTCCAACAGTGGACTGTTAAAGGCTGTTGATGTGATGATGTGATGTGAATACGAATTTATGTAAAGTTGGAATAAAAATTACTACCCTATTAAACTGAGTAATTCATAAAGCGATAATTTTTTATAGAATGTAATATACATACGTACATTTTAATGAAAGAATTTTCATGATATCTTAATTTAACGTATATATCAGGTAAATAAAACGATATTTAATCTACACTAATATTATAAAGCTGAAGAGTTTGCTTGTTTGTTTGTTGGTTTGAACGCGCTAATCTCAGGAACTACTGGTCCGATTTAAAAAATACTTTTAGTGTTAGATAGCCCATTTATCGAGGAAGGCTATAGGCTATATATCATTACGCTAAGACCAATAGGAGCGGAGCACCAATGAAGAATGTTTCAAAAACGGAGAAAATTTATTACTATTGAGAGTCGCAGAGGAAGTTGCGCGAAGTAAACGAGAGCTACTAGCAAGGCTAAATTACCTACCTACCTTAAAGACCATATTCCTTAATTAAAGAATATGGTCAAAAATCACTACTTAGGTTCTTAAGTGGCTACTCTTTACTTTTAAAAACTGTACATGACTTCATGATTTCATGGTAATCAATTTATATTGTATATATATTTATATATAAACAGTGTTCAGCCATATTTTACCTCTAGCTATGCAAAAAGAAGTATACATTAGACCGCACGGTTAGTGTAGTGGTTTAAGCAGTCGCCACGCCGCTTACTACTACGCTTAGTGTTGTGGGTCCGATCCCCACATGGGACGACACTTTGTGTGATCCACAAATTGTTGTTCTGAGTCTGGGTGTTCTTTGTGTCCGTTTCATGTATGTTTGTAAAGTCCCCCGCGATACGGGATATATTCCTAATGCGGGAGTTGTCTTTTAAAAAAAATAAAAAATACAACTAGACTACCCATTGTTTCTTCATATCTACTGGCGATTTGTCCAGCCAAAGGTTGTCTGTAAGTAATTACTTTTAGCGATAAGGCCGGCCTTTGTACATATCTGTTGCATATTGTGATTGGTGTACAATAAAGAATATTCTGTTCTATTCTAAATTACTTTTCAGTTTTATATTTAAAAGTCAAAAGTGAGGGTCAAATTTTCTGCTCATCCTTATAAAGTTTTCAATTTGTAGCCCGACAACTAAAATTAATATTGTCAGACACACTCGGAATATTTAATTCTCTCACGTACCTCGTTAGTTCTGTATTGTTATCGAATATAGTAGGCTAGAGTTCAATTTTGAAGATCTGTCCTTTTTCCTTTAAGAGACGCAATCAAATATTTTATATAAAAATCTTTTTGTATGTGTTGCATCATAGTTTATTACTTTTAATTTTCGTTTTCCTGAACTGGCAAATGGCAAAAGTTTGGAGTGCCTGTGACGTCTTCCTAAGCGAGTCAGTTACGCCACATCCACTATTGATAAATTAATAAAATTTAAGTAAGTTTTAGAAATTTTAATTCCAGAATATCACCACAGACAAGGTACAATAGACAAAAGATTACAGTAGTGAACTACTTATCAGTAACTTAAAGTATAGTGTTGTGCCAACCGATAAAGAAGGGCTTAAATTTTTTTTATTACAATATCTATCCTAATCTATGAATTATGGTTAATAATGGACCTTAAAATTTTCGAATAATAACGGAACTTGTTAGAAGGTATAGATATATTTTTAATTTCTAACCTGTCATGCATGTTTTAAAATATTGTAAGCGTTATGGATTAGGGTAAATTTGAAGATAAGCTAAGAAAGATTGCAGATTTGTCATTGCATTTGTATGGTCTCCAGATCTTTATGAGGGTATTCAATCACCGGGAACTTTAGCTACGTTAGTAGCTGTGCTTAGATTTCTGACAGCAAACACATAAACTGATTCTGAAAAAAAAACACATTTGGTAATATCCGTTTTATACCGTGGGAGAGCCATGCTTTAAGAAACTTCAAAAAAAGAGCGGACTCCTTCCTAAAAGGCCCGGCAATTCGTTTGTGACTTGTAACTTGCAGGCGTTTATGGGCGGCGGTAGTCACTTTCCATCAGGTGACCCATCTGCTCAAACTAATCAGCTGGTGCAAACACTTTACATTTCAATTGAAGCAAAAAAAAAATTGTTCTAAAGGTAAAAAGGTATTATATTAGTATTATAGTTTCAATTATCTGCTGTTGCTATGTTTTTTCTAAGTCAGATACATGCATTTTATCCCAGGAGTGTAATATTTCACATTGATAAGAAGTAAGTATAACCTCAAAACTGAAAGTAAAAGAAAACAACTAAAAAAATGCCTAAAGGTCATAGCTCATTACACCCACCCGACACCCAACCAGCACCACCTCAACTCGATGTCGACGGGTGGTCCACGAGTGGACGCCGCGTTGTTAACCTGAGAGCCTAGTGTAAATTTATTTCACTTCTACTCGATCTTCAGAGTGACCGCGTACGGCGATTGGCCCGCACTCAAAATCTTCATCAATCACAACGCCAAACGCACTCACCGTCGAAATTGAGTTCATGTGAAATAAACTCACACTAAGTCCTCAGAATATCATACGACAGTCACGTTCGAGGCATCGTCCTCGCGCGTGGTCCACTCGCGGACAGCATCCGGTCACCTAGTGGTCCTCTCGCTATCCGTGCGTGGTCGGCCCGCGGGCGAGGCGCTCCGGGAAGAATACTAACAGCTCAAAGTAAGGCGGTGTCTGTCATTTACCGGGTGGCTCTAATAACCTTCAAAATTATGAAAAGCTATACAAACTCAATAAAAAGCAACGCAAAAAAAATCGTTTGTCTGTAAAGTCGGTTTACTGACGATAGTTGAACGTGACAACGTCATAAAAAAATACTGATGGAAAGCTTGCATTTTTCAAAAGAAAATTTTAATTACGCTTCATACTTGACGAAAACATGTAAATGTATTATTGTATAGCAGCTGTCCACGCGGACGCACCGCTGACTCAAGTAGGAGAGAGACAGATGTCGAACGCTGCCGAACGCAGAAGCCGATTGTGCCTCTTTGTCGCTCGTTCCGCGCTCTCGCTTGCACTTCAAGCCTTAAATGGAACGCCTCAGAGCGAGGTAACGCCGCATTGCGTCATGTTTTTTCCTGCGTGCAGCCGGCTTCATCGAATTATAAGACGTTGTCACGTCAAAAAATCTTTACAATGGTTTGCCGTGAAGCCACTGAGTTCAAGCCGGCCTTTCACGGTTAGATTGGCCCCACACACCACGGTTAGCAACTCATAAATAAACATACGACAGTAATGCAAATAAAACATTCCATTCCGACCGTGACCTTAAAGAGCCTAGTGAAAGCAGTCAACGTTTTTACAAAAGTGTGTTAATCACGTAAACATATCGAATTAAACAACTTGCCAACTTGTTGATCTAACTCTCTAAGCTAAAAGGTTCAAAGAACTTTTATTAAAATATGTATTAAACTTTCAAATTTTCAAATAATTTATTTAAGATACAATTTTAATCATAATTTCTAATAAAAAAGGTATAAAGTATTAAATTTATTAATCTATGTTACAAAGATGTAAAGTTTGTGAGTTTGTATGTTCAGGATAATCTTCGGTACTACCGATCCGAATTGAAAAATTATTGTACTGTTGGATAGCACATTTAGTGAGAAAACCAATAAGACCACTGAAAAATGTTGTAAAAACAGGGAAAATTTATTCCTTTTGAGAGACGCAGACGAAGTCTGCCATGTCTTGCAGAATAATTTTAAATTCTAAAAAAATATTTAGAATTAATTTTAAAAGATAATGTTAGTAGGATTAATAATAAATTTAAGTTCCAATATGTTTCCTCCTTTGAAATTTTTAAAGCCTTTAACACTATTATTGTTAAAAAACAGCTGACCTATATGGAAATTCTCTATTAATTTCTAAGATAATCAATTGTCATTTATATTTAATCAATGTGTTGATAGTGGTGTATTTTCTGATCTTATGAAGTCTAGTAAAATTATTCCCTTATTTAAATCTGGTAGTACATATGACCCAACTAACTTTAGACCTATCTCAGTACTAACAGTATTTAGCAAAAATTTTGAAAAAGATATGTATGGTCAATTACAAAGTTTTTTTAATAATAATAATTTACTACACAATAGACAATTTAGTTTTACACGGGCTCGCTCCACAACTGATACCAGTGTTGAGCTAGTAAAACATATATTTGATGCCTCGGAGGATGCCCACGATTCTCGAGGTATCTTTTGCGATTTATCTAAAGCTTTTGATTGTGTTATTCATGAAACGCTGACAAGGAAATTACAGCACTATGGTATCAACAATAAAGCACTGGAACTTCTTGCTTCATTCACCACTTATTATACCTGTAAGAAATCTAAAGCCCAACCAGTTAAACAGAAATAACAATTTCAGAAATTAAAAGTAAAACATATTCATTGTACATATAACAAAAACAGGATCAGAAACTGTTTGGGCTATAGATTTGACACATTTGACAAATTATTACAACCAATGGACTTGACGAGTTAGTAATTTTCGTAGAATTGTCTAATTAACCTTTGCATGCTTTGACGAAACGAAACCTAATTAGTATTTGACAAATTTAAATAAAAATGGGTGATAGAAAGCAGACTTGACCAATCATTCCCTAAATAAAAAATCCTCCACGATGTTGTCTACTGCTATCGTTTTCTGAATACTGATAGAATCTGTTAGAATCAATACGCTGAATGACAATGCCAATTCTACAAAAGCCGACTTTCAAATAATATTAAAATTACAGTAATATTACATGAATATCTTTTGTATTAAAAAAAGATTAACCAACTAAAAACGAAAGTCTGTTCCAAACCATAAAACAAGAAAAGTAAAAGTACTAAAAGAAACAAGTGTTAATTCACGTACTGCAATCGTAGAAAACGAAACTACCGTATATTCTGTTTAGCATGTTAATTTTTGCACTAAGCGCTTATAACTTAACTGTAAATTAAAGCAATTTATCACAAAGTAGTTTATCACAGGGCTACTATAATATTTTATTTGGTGTTTCCAACTTTGAAAATAACGAACTTCGATACAACGGTATATCCCTTAAAAATCATTTAATAGCGGTTGCTTAGAACATAAAAAACCGCAGCGGTTTAGGCACTGCATTGATAAATCAGTCAGTCAACCAGCCAGGGCAGGTCATTAAATAAAAGAATAGAATAAAACACCAACAAAAAGAAAAGACAAGGAATACATCTGGTAAGCATGCAGAAAAAAACCGTATCGCATAAAGGAATTTCTTACTTTCTACTTTTGAATCGACTATTCATGAAAAATTCACATGATCACATCACATCTACAGCCTTTTTATTTTACTTTGTCTAGTTTTAGATAACACTTAGCTGTGTGTGAGATGTGTCCGGTTAGATAATATTATTTTATAACGCATGCATCATCAACAGCCTTTAATAGTCCTTTGCTGTACATAGGACTCTCCTTAGAAAAGAAGTTGTAGCTTACTACACTACGCTGACCCGACGGGTTGGGTTGTATCAAGTTTACCTTCTCTTTGCAGTGCTGTTGTCCTGCGTAGTTTGCTCCCTTAGTCGGCTCTTACGACACCATGGGTTGAATAGGAGTGGTGAGACTCCGTATTCTTAATTCGTCACCACACGGACTGTAGTGTGAAAATTGTTGGTACTGATAGGAGCGGGGTATATAATAAATAAAAGTTGTCGGTTATTTACTTTTACAAACACTCACTATAATAAACTAATAATCACCATATATCTTGTTAGTCGCACTAGAAATTCACTCCGATGTTAATTCGCTGTGTCGTAACACGAAAAACTATCTCGAATGATCAACACGCTCCGTTTTTATAGCGCTTTTGAATTTTACTAGAAAGATCCCTAGTATTCGATAGTCCGTTCCAGATAAACAAAAATATTCCAGAATCAGTAACGCGTTACTTACAGCGCCATCTAGCACTGTAAGGATCAGAACTACTCGTATTAACCACAATCTTAATAGATGTACTTTAGTCGATACTAGATGGCGCTGTCATTAAGATTTCATACAATCGAACCATTTAATCTTATGGCGCAACAGTACTAAATGTGTAGAACAAGAGAATTTATATAAAGATATTTCTATATTATTTTACTTGTGTTTGAAACCTACGTCTTTTCATACCCTGGCCAAAATTACTGTCCTAAATAAACTTACCTGTCTGCTTCACGAATTGTTGGACCTTCAACAATGGATAGCTCCGCGTGACCTTAAATCTCTAAACTTGCTATTAGCATAAGAAAACAAACATGGAAATTAACACTTACAGTTCATATTTATGACTTGTAGTTGGCTTCGTGAAAACCCCTGTGTTAAATCCACAGAAGCTCTCTTTACACAATGAACATTTCATTTCTGACATAAGTAAAATTAGTACTAACTTTCCTTGTACATGCTAATGGTTTAAAGTCTTCGTTTTTTATAACAAAGCTTTGAATGAACGGAGCCTAAAATAAAGTACCTTTCTTTTTTTTTCTGTGCGGAAATCCCCTCGGATACCACCTACCAGTGGCTATGTCGGACTCGAAGTGACTAAAAACCGCACGCCGTCTCGGGTACCAGTAGCCGGGGAACTAGGTGTACCCTAGAAAGGAAATACGGCAGGTAGATGACCCCCTCCTGTGTGGGAACCCCCATGTTTCCTTGGTGCTCCCAAAAGGGCACGCGCGTCCCGCCGCCACTCCGGCCTGCTTCTACTAGGGTCACCCTAGCAGAAGCAGGCCGGAGTGACCGGAGTGGCCGGAAGATGGCCTCACCTGTCACCCCCAGGCCTGCGCGTATGGAGGACGGAGGTCGTAAAATAAATTACCTAATACATTTGGAGTTTTTGCAAGTGGATTATGAATAAAGTTTTAATTTGGAAGAAAATATATAAATATCTTTAAAACTTTTCTAATTCATATACTCTAAGTATGTTTACATAACAGTGTAACCTAAAAACTAACATCATATTTGTGGCAGATCACCTAAACGGTTACTATAATTGAGGTTTTATACTACAATGCACCATGACTCATGCACAGGTGGCATAAACTTCAAAGAGATAATGAAGGCATCCCACGGTACACCAGCTGAATGCTCATACCATGATACAAGATGATTCTGTTCTAGTTTGTGGTTGTTATGATGGTTATTCTGCCAGTTGATATCGTGTGACTAGGATAGATGCGTAAAGTGCACTTATTAAAATAGTCTTACGAGTCGCGACTTACGGTCGAAAGGTGTCTTATGAATTTATTTCCATATATCCACACACATTAATGTAAATCTAAGTATTTCACGAAAAGTTGGAAGTTATGAAAAATATCATTATTTTAAAATTAATGAACATGTTGTACAAAGGCGGACTTAATGCCATTAGGCATTCTCTCCCAGTCAACCTTCAGGTGATGTAGAAATATGATGCGGTAGGTGCAAAATAAAATATTAAATTTTAACATAATTGAAGTCCAGAGACATACACAATATATAAACACACATACATACATAAACTTACATAAATTTAATGAAATATACAAATACTCGGTTACTAGCGTTGTGATTGTTCTGCCAATTCCATCCATTCAAAATGTATTGTACAGAGAAGACCATGTATTATCAAATACATCTTTTTCAAATTCATTTATTCATCTAATATGAGGTCACAGTGTATACAACCAAACCGCTTATATCTATACTAAATATACAAAATTAAATACACAAACACAAAAAACCAACGACAATAAAATTTGAACATACACAATAAAACATTACAAATTACAATAAAAATTAACAAACATCTACAGTTTTATAATGAGATCTTTTTATATAACTTAGATGAAACTTAACTACATATCACATCACATCAACAGCCTTCAATAGTCCACTGCTGGACATAGGCCTCTCCTTAGAAAGGAGGTTTTGGCCTACTATACCACGCTGGCCAGACGAGTTGGTATAGTGTTTGTGTCAAGTTTTCCTTCTTTTTGCAGTGCTGGTGTCCTGCGTTGTTTTGCGCCCTTAGTCGGCTCTGACGATACCCACGGGATGAATTGGGGTAGTGATATTCCGTATTCTTAATCCGTCACTACACGGAACTACATATACCTGTACCTTACTATATTCTTAAGGAAGAGTAACACATTTCTAAACATTTGGATTGGCCTTTTTGACAGGCCCCTTGATCCATCAGTTAAGAATCTTGACTTTATCATCAACAGCCCGTAATAGTCCACTGCTGGCCTACTGGTTTTGGCCTACTATACCACGCTGGCAGGACGGGTTTGTGTAGTTTTTGTGCCAAGTTTTACTTCTTCTTGCAGTGTTGTTATCCTGCGTAGTTTGGTACCTTAGTCGGTTCAAGTTTTCCTTCTCTTTGCAGGGCTGTTGTCCTGCTTAGTTTGCTCCCTTAGTCGGCTCTTACGACACCCACGGGATGAATAAGGGTGGTGACATTCCGTATTCTTAATCCGTCACCACACGGACTTATATTAACACATAGCACGGTACTTATATTAATAACACAATTGATAAAATATAATAACACATCACCGGAGACGCGTAGAAAGCAGTGACTGATACATGCGTCGGGTTGATCATTTACATTCATGGGACGATCGTGCTTATGCACCATTTCACTCAGTGAAATGAGTTGGAGGAGGAAGCGGTTTACTAAAACGGGTGGTTTCTAATGGTGATTTTATACAATCTCCAAGTATATTAGTTTAAATTATGAGGTACTCTACGATATTATTGTGTGTTATGTATGAATATTCAACAAAAACTAATTTTATACCTCTGCAAAGAAATCGATAAAAAACGCTATTTTCTGAAAAACATAGAAGACCTAAGATAAACAATAGAAGAACTGTGTGTGGTATTTATAAATGGATTATAAGCTTGAAACGAAATTACATTTTGGTCTACTCTTGTAGACTCTGGTCTCAATTCAAGCTCAAACAAAAGTAAACCCCCATCTTTAAACACTAATTATGTAATAGCTTAACTTAATTCCGTTTCAGCGGCACAGTTTTCAAAGTCGTTATCCATTACCAACCCGTGAAATATTACCCTCAGTTTGCCCACCACAGGGGCAAACTTATCGCAAAGTAAGTTCCAGAAACTATATAAAACATATTACAAGAATACAACTTGAGTTGTATTCTTGTATTAACTAATTTGATTAGGTCAAAACTTGATTTATCGATGAGTGGAAACAACTACATGATTATATACGTTCATTATCGTAAAAGGTTGTTATTGGTTAGCTATCAATCATGTCGCCTTAAGTAATTATAAGTTTGAGCCAACACCAATAGGCGCCAATCCTTAGAGATTCGTCTATTGTCGTTTGAGATCTAAACTTGGTAGTTTTTTATCGTATAAATGTCGTAGATCATGTTGAGTTCATTTAGTATTTAAACCATTTAATTATGCTAGGCTATCAAGGGCTGCGCACACAGATAACTCGCATACATACACACAGTACCTGAACTTATTCCCTCTGTTTCCTTGGATTACATGATCTTCTTAAAAAACCAGGTCGCAGACGCCCTCATAGTCTTACTTCCGTCTGTAAACTGTTTTATACACATATGAAAGAATAACGTCTTTCTATAATGGAGATTAGGCCTATTATCGTGACTAAACCTATAAAATACACATTATAAGAACAATTTCCTTCCGCAATCTTAAAAGAAAAAATATTATTCAAACCCTTCGCTTAATACCATAAAAATAAAACATCTGAATACTTTTATACTCACTTAGACCACCTTTTTTATTTCATGATAGTACTTCAGATGCTGCTAATGGAAAAATATGTGGACTCGTAGTAACATTAAACTAATAGGTACTGCCGGTGTCTTTGAACAAAACCGTTTTCTTTTTCTATTATCAAAAATATGTGATGTTATAACGAAGGGATTAATTTATCCAAGCAAAAAAAAACCGGTCAGGTACGTACGGCCAGATTTTCGCGAAAATTTGTGAGTACCAAAATTATTTTTTGGAATTATTCCTTTATTTGTGATGTAAGACGTTTTTTTTGCCTAATTTCGTGATTCTAGGTCAACGGGAACTACCATATAACTGCCGGTTGACCTAAAATTGACAATTTTGGTCAAAAGCAAGGTTTTACAGCACAAGTAAAGAGGAAATTCTGAAAAATAAAACAAGTTGAAAATTAAGGTAAATTTTGGTACTTTGCTAGGTTTACCCGAGACCTAGCAAAGTACCAAAATTTACCTTAATTCCTGAGAAAATCGGTAGTGACACACAGACAGACGGACAAGAAAGTGATCTTATAAGGGTTCCTTTTTTACCTTTTGAGGTACGGAACCCTAAAAAGGAAACAAAATAAAACAGCATTAAAAACAATAACGCGGAAAATTGTTTTCACAAAACATAATCATGTTTGGTTAAAGTTATTTAAAACATTTTAGCTGTGTCCTTCAGATAAAAAGCAATGTGAAACGTAAGATAAAATACTTAAACGAAAATAACTTTATTTTTATTACGCTCTCAAACACATTAAACGAAAGTAAAGTGAGTTTGAATCTCTAAGCATCACAAAGGCATAATAACTATGTAAAAGAAAGCTTTTCAGGGAGTTGATTATATAATAATAGGACAAAATTAAAATGTTAGATATAAATGTAATGTACAGTAGCTTTATTTTATGGAAAGCGGGGCAAACAAGCAGACGGGTCACCTGATGGGAAGCAACTACCGCCGCCCATGAACGCCTGCAACTCAGGAGTCACAAGCCCATTGCCAGACTTTAAGGAAGGAGTACGCTCTTTTCTTGAAGGTTTGAAGGTCGTATCGGTCCGGAAATACCGCAGCCGATAACTTGTTCCGCAGGTTGGTAGTGCGAGGCAAAAAGTATCTTGAAAAGCGCACAGTGGTAGAGCATCAATTATCTAAGTGATGAAAATTTTGCCGTGTGGAACGATGGTGGAATGTTGCAGCCGGTATTAGTCCGAACAATTCCTCTTAGCACTGTCCATGATATATGCGATAGAGAATGCAGAGCGAAGCTACATCTCTACGTAACGCCAAGGGATCGAGCCGGTCACAAATCTTTTGGCTATTGACGATTGGGAATCGCCCTTCTTTGGATGAGCTTATTATATTCTTGTGAACATGAAAAACTTTGACAAATCACATCATACATTAACACATTAACGGCACGGGAGTTCTACTCTTCCATTAAAAACGATTTTGTTTATCGATAGATGTAAATAAAATAAGATGTTCGTTTTTTCGGTCAAAAACCATAATGTGCGTCGTCACAAACCTTCGCGTTTTGGGCTTTTTAATGGGATCCCACAAGGTAAGGTTAATGATAGATAAAGAACCGCAATAATAGGTTATATTAAAAATGCAACACTTTCACCGTGAATATTTTAACATTAATTATTAATAAATACAATGTTTAAAGCATTACATTAATGTAAATTTAAATTTATAACTATGTAAAGATTTTTATGACAAATAATTTTGTCTGTGGCCTACAAAAAACCCTGTATATAATTCTGTAATAGCCTACTTTTGTCTTTTTATTTACCACTTTATAAACGGGAATTTCATAAGTCAGTTTAATTATATTACGTATATAATATACTAGCTGACCCTGCAAACGTTGTTTTGCCAAATTTTTTTTTAATTTTCAACACCAACGCACAGCCCTCTGGGGGTGGAATTTCCTAAAATCCTTTCTTAGCTGACCTCTACTCGGTGAAAAGAATATTCCTACCAAATTTCAAGTCTTTAGCTCTAATGGTTCCAGAGATATCGTGATGAGTGACTATATACGTGGAAATCTCTTATATACATATATGGATTACAACTTCCATGCACAACAACGTTTACGTTTTTTCAGAATTTACTGTTTTTTTTTAAACTTGATAATACTACCTATAATCTACAACTAGCTGGTACCCGCGACTTCGTTCGCTTGGAATTTGAAAAGCGCTGCCTTGATGCTCGATGCCCGGACCGGGCAAAATTTTAAACAGTTTTTCTGAGAGGAAAAATAGCCTAAGTTATTCCTTATGTAGACAACTACCTGGTAGTAAAAAAAAATAACGGGCTCGCCGTTTAGAAGATTAGTCGCAACAAACAGACAGACAGACTTTTTTAAACTTAGCATGAATAAAATCTATAATTTTGACATTACAAACAGACAATTTTATTTATTTGTATAAATTAAATTTTCTGTTTTACTCATTTCTAAGACAACTCCCGCTAAAATACTGATTTTTTTCTATGGTATACCATAGAAAAAAAAAATGGAACCTACTTGACTATGAGTGAAAATTCACACTGGGCTAACACATTTTGAGGTATCGAGCCAACTTGGTCACCGCAATCATTTGCATAGCTCAGCGCAGTGTAACTCATCTTTACGAAGAAATTAAATCAGTATTTTAGCGGGAGTTGTCTTAGAAATGAGTAAAACAGATAATTTAATTTAATTTATAAGGGGGCAAACGAGAAGACGGGTAAGCAACTACCGCCGCCCATGGACACCTGCAACTCAAAAGTCACAAGTGCGTTGGTGCCCTTGGATTCCCTCCCGCTCGAGTCAGCGGGAGAGGGGATTTGGGATCCGGTAACCTCACTCGCTCAGTGAAAGGCAAATACAATATACAGTCTTGTAGGTCTTATTTCCCTAATCTACGCACATAATAAGCATTGATCACGTGACAAATATCTACATTCTACAATTCATTCGACGCATTCCATTTTACGTTGCAATTTCGTTTCAACTCAAAGGTGCAGTAACCTGTGATGGAGTTACTGAGTTGACGCAAGGACTTTAGATGACCCATGTCTAATTCTGCGGGCACTATACAAACATTCAAACAACGGACACAAAGAACATCCAAACTCAAATCAACTATTTGTCGACCTGACAAATGTTTGTTCCCTGCCGCAATCGAATGTACAGCACTCAGTGTGATGTTGAACTGGCAAGGCTACTTTTTTTATGGTATAGGAGAGTAAACGAGCAAACCAGTCACCTGACAGTAAGTGACTACTGCCTTCCATGAAAACTTGCAACTCAACAGTCACAAGTTAAATTCAAAATATCTTTATTTCTTACAAGAATTAAAATAGTTTGAAATCGTATTTTATGTAGACTCTGAATTGATAGATCAACACACACACACAATAGGAAACAATCTCTGTTTTGTCAAATAGTTAGCAAAATAAATTTAATAAAAATTATACTAATACATAATCTATGATATGCCTGTTCCGATCTACAACTGCCCCTTTCTAAGGGGTTGAGCCTTATGAGAACAAAGGGCAAACTATGACAAGAAAGAGACACTTTTTGCCCCGCTAAACCAATCTGTGGAACAGGTTATCGTCTGCATTATTTCTGGATTGATACGATCAAACCTGCAAGATGAGCGTACTCCTTCCTAAATGGCCGGCAACGCGTTTTTGACTCCTGAGTTGCAGACGTTCAGGGGCGGCGATGGTCACTTTCCATCGGGTGACCCGTCTGCTCGTCTGCCCCCTCTAACATACAAAAAAATAACTCATGGTCACTTTTTTGCAATTTATAGGTAGATACAATGACATCATTAAATATACCACAACTGAGATTTTGTGAGGAGAAATAAATAAAATATACATATACTATTTTTGTAAATAATATATGTATATTTAACACATACTAAAACCAAACAAAAACATATTAAAAATTGAAACACCCAGACCAAATCAAACATTAAATGCCCATGCACACAAATGTTTGAATTTGGCGAACCCTTGATCTTTGGCGTTATAGTCCGTTACTCAAACCACTGCGCCTCCCGGCCATCTTACAAGAATCTAATTATTTAGAAGAATTCTCTAAGTAGCACCGAAGCAGAGCCCTCCCAAGCTATGGCACTAACCATTCTGTTACCGGTGGAGAATTTATATAAAACTTTAATTTATCGTTTAGCAAAGTAATGTCAGTATTTATTCTGCAAAGGTTTCATTACCTTACTGTTTCTAACAAATTGAACTGCTGTATACTTAACAACACATCTCTTTCGCTCTTTAAATCTGTTTGAAAAACCTTTGTCAACCTTATTTGTTGCCTAAATAAAGTTACACAGTACACATTGAGTTTATTTACATCGTTCTTGAATTCTCTAAATGTAATTAAGTAGGGAAAACAGGCATGTGCAGACATGTTAGATGCTGGGATTAGGTATAACTTTACGCGTTAAGCTTACATGAGAAGTGTACTTAGAACTGTCATCAGGTTAACCATGAGAAGTGTACTTAGAATTGTCATGAAGTTATCCATGTAATAAGGCTAAGACTGAATTGTTTATCTTTTTTTAATCTCATTTAATGTAGTCGAATTAAAAAACGACTACTTCAAATATACTTAATTCAAATGAGGTAGAATTAAAGTTTCCCTTAAGTATTTAATCGAATATAAGATTCGATTGTTAAGTTAACTTTAATTATGTAGGTGAAGTGAAGGTTTAAAATAATGAGGTAAATTACCTTTTAGAAGAATGAATCAATTTCAAAGCAACTAAATCACGATAAATGGATCAGAAGGTACATCTTCCTTTTTCTAAACACCCTTAAAAGTTCTTTTTTCTTTTAACTACCTTTTAAGGAACTATTGAAATCGGTTCACAAGTAGTGAAGATGTTGCGTAATTGTAATACCACAGCCAACTAATTAAAAAACCTAAAAACCATAACAAAATTAAACACATAATGAAAATTTATATTTTTTTTTGGTTCATCATTGTTCACTTCTAACACAGGATGATAATTATATTCGCTTATGATTGATAGTACTCAGATAAAACTATTTGGTAAACATGTTTGTCACAACTTTCTTTTTATATACTGGTTTTGATCGGCCATTTCCCCTCCCAGACATCATCGTTCTGTGTCGGATCTTTGGACACATTCTAGGTCACTGAATATTTTAGTCATTCGATTTCTTTGGACTTTAGTTTCTTTAGATATACTTAACCTCGAAATTGTATTTATGACTGGAACAGAAATTAGCCATAAAGACACATAGATATATTGGCCAAAGAATCGACAAATGCGGAAACGATGGCCGATGGGGCCGTTAAAGTTAAAGCGCATCGTGGGTAAACCCGCTTGTATGTTGGTTATCAAGTTAAAAAGTAGCTTAGGTCCTTTCTCAATAATCAAACTATCTGTATACCAAATTTAATTTAAATCGGTTTAAGCGTGAAGAGGTAACTGACTGACAGACAGACAGACTGGTGTGGCTATAGTATTTCTATTATCATCACCATCATCAACAGCTCTTACCTAATAGTCCACTGCTGGACTTCATCATCATCATCAGCCTATCGCAGTCCACTGCTGGACATAGGCCTCTCCCATTGCACGCCACTTAGATCGATTTTGGGCTTCTCGCATACAGCTCCTGCTGCAAGATGGCTCTTGCGCAAATCGTCACTCCACCTGGCCTGTTTGCGTCCTACACTACGTTTACCGAGATTTAAGCACTGCTGGACTTAAGCCTCTTAAAATCAGGTTTTGGTCTACTGTAACACACTGGCCAGATGCAATAGTATATCGTTTGTTTTAAGTTTTCCTTCCCTTTGCAGTGCTGTTATCCAGCTCAATTTACTCTCTTAGTCAGCTCTTACGACACCCACGGGATGAATAGGGGTGTCAACACTGCGTCTTTAATCCGTCACCACACAAACCTCCGTCACCATACGGACCACCTGACCACCATAGTGTTTCTGTTATGTATATTTAGTGATATTTCTATATAATACAAGTGAGTTTATCTACTCATATTCATCCCGTGGGTGTCGTAAGAGGCGACAAAGGGAGAAAACTACACAGGACAACAGCACTGCAGAGAGAAGGAAAACTAGACACAAACCCTATACCAACCCGTGTGGCCAGCGTGGTATAGTAGTCCAAAACCTCCTTTCTAAGGAGAGACCTATGTCCAGCAGTGGACTAGTAAAGGCGGTTGATGATGATAATGAGTTTATCTGAAGTCTAGTTTGGCTTAAGGCGGCTATGTCTGTAGATTATCAAACATTATCATTATCAGAAAGAGTGAAATAATAGATGGCAATAACAATAGGCGGCGTTATCACTATAAGCGTCGTCTTACACATCACAATTGTATGGACACAATAGACAAAAGTAGCGTGCGTGACTTATTAAAAACATATGAAGTGGCGATAATGAAACAAATACGTGAATAGTAGGAGACTTAAGCGAAGATAAAGAGAAGGTAAAAAAGAAGATATGTAGAGACAACGACTCTAGTTTAATTAAGTAAACAAGATATAATAATAATAATAATATTCTACCACATTCACACAACACCATCTTGTCCCAAACTAAGCAGAGCTTGTACTATGGCTACTAGACAGCTGATATAAATACATATATACTTCTTTCTTTGTTTTTGTTAATACATACATATTATACATAGAAACACCCATACCAAATCAAACATTGACATTTGCCCACAAATGTTTGACTTCAGCGGGAAT
Source organism: Arctia plantaginis (assembly GCA_902825455.1). NCBI lineage: Eukaryota > Metazoa > Arthropoda > Insecta > Lepidoptera > Erebidae > Arctia > Arctia plantaginis. The sequence continues at coordinate 1,870,155 of CADEBD010000553.1, forward strand.
CGAACCCGCGAATTTTGGAATAGCAGTCCGTTACACAAACCATTACGCCATCCGGTCGTCGTGAATGAAGACCATAGGGAGCAATCAATACCATAGTCCACTGCTGGACATAGGCCTCTCCTTAGAAATTAGGTTTTGGCCTACTATACCACGAATACCGATAAATATATCTTATATTCATACTTTCTTACTTATATTATAAATGTGAAAGTGAGTTGGCTTGTTTGTCACTTTCACGCCTAAACCACTAAACCAATTTAAAAAATTCTTACACCAGTTGAAAGCCGTACTTTTTACCGCCATAACCAACACACAAGCAGCGATTAAATAATAAAAAACAAATTGATAAAAAGACAAAACCAAAATACCTACCATGAGAATTACGCAAGCATGATAAGTAAAAAAAGTGCCGTCTGATATTTAAATTTTTCACCTCAACAGAAGAACAAGAATCTTATCTTTGAAAGCTTAAGAAAAAAGGCGATTAATATTTGCGGTTCACTTCTAAAACCTACGGCTAAACTCTTAAAAATACTTTAACACACAAAGCGTATTTATTCTCAACTTAAAAAACATTAATTTACAAAACGGAATACAAAGGAAAAGTTCAGTTGTTTCGTTCAGTTAAAAAACCTTTTACCCAAATCATGTCACACGTCACATCAAAAGAATTTAATAATCCACTCCTAGACATAGGCCTCTTCTAAGAAAGGAGTTAAGTTTGGGTTAAATACATTGATAATATAACTATATATAATATAAAAATATATTGTGGATATACGTACAACATAGATATACTAGTATATTCATGTAGGAATTTTTGGAATTAAAAAAAAAAACAAAAAAATCCTGTTATAATCAAATAATTTTTATACATACATATTAGGTGTTTACCTATGAAATTGCCTTGCCTTGACCTTGCACCTACCGACTATTACTTTTTCCAAAATTTAGACAAATTTTTAGTGGGTAAAAAATTCAATTCCCAAGAGGCAGTACAAAATGCCTTTGAAGAGTTCGTTGCCTCGAGTCCAGCTGATTTTTACAAGAAGGGCAAAAATAAACTGCCAATGCGTTGGCAAAGATGCGTCGATTGCATGGGTGATTACTTCGAATAACAGAAATAAAAAAGTTTGAAAAAATAAGTACTTTCACTTATTGCATACAAAACGGCAATTCCATAGGTAAAGACATATTATTATAGATAAATTACATTATACATTACAGACACAACAAACAGACCGTGCTCATCACACAATATTTGAGTGGAAATCGAATCCGGCTTAGCAGTCAGGGGCACTACACACTAGACCGGACAAGTCCGTAAATTTTTGTCAATGCATAGTTTACCACGGAATCTTTATTTCACCATAGCTGGTACCCTCGACTTCATTCGCGTGGATTTGAAAAGCGTCAGGTTAGATGTGTAGTATAGTACGCGACTAGTCCATGAGGACTTGGGTTCGATTTCGAAAATTTTTATACGGTTTTTCGAAGAGCAAAAATAGCCTAAGTCACTCCTTATATATACAACTACCTGGTAGTATAACATTATCAAAATCGGTCAAGCCTTTATCAAGATTACCCGAATCAGACAGACAGACCGACAAAAAATATTTAAACTGGTTTTAGGCATAGATATCGTGTACCTAGTATTTTGACATTACAAACTGACACTTCAATTATATTTTAATAATAATAATAATTTTTATTTAAAGTAAAGATTTACAGAATTTGTTTAACAATGATTGCCACACTAGGCTTAGCCTGTATCGAGGCTATCAATACAAAAACGATTGTACATTAGGACAGTAGCAATAATATTTGAATCTTTTATAAATCTCATACGAAACAATAGGAAGAGATCGCAGTTTACTACAATCTATATTTATTTAATTGACTAAGTTTAACTTGGAGCTATGTGTGTGTGTGTGTGTGTGTGTGTGTGTGTGTGTGTGTGTGTGTGTGTGTGTGTGTGTGTGTGTGTGTGTGTGTGTGTGTGTGTGTGTGTGTGTGTTAGTTTGTGAGCCTGTGTGTGTTTGTGTGTACATGTCTAAGTATGTGTATTCGTCTGTCTGTCAGTTTTCATTCTTATAAAGATTTTTAGCAATTGTTCGGTTTCTTTATGGTTAAGACAGCTCATGATTTTACTGATTTTCAGTTTAGCGTCCCGTATTGTATCCTGTTTGAAATTATATCTATTGACAACCTTATTGTAAATAAATGGAAACATGAACTTTTGAAAGCGGTTTGCGAAGGATGATTTGTTTCTAGGAACATGGACTTTGAAAATTCTTTGCCTGAGCATTTTATTGTAATCAGGGGCGTTTAACACGTTTATATGTGTGGAAATGATGGCTTGAAATATATACAATCGTCTTATATTCAATACTTCGGCTTCTTTGTAGAGTTCAGTGGTTGGGAATCTCAACGGTTTATTCAACATAACTTTTAAAATTGATCTCTGAGCCCTTTCTAAGATAATCAAGTGTGTTGCAGCTGAGCCTCCCCAGATATTTAAACAGTAAGTCAGGATGGATTGACACAATGATATATATATCGTTTTTAATAAATGTAAATCAGCAACATCTCTAAGTTATTTTACAACGTAAATTAGTTTCCTTGCTTTAGCAGCAGTTGCCACGATTTATTTGGATATATGTATAAATAATACAACTACATAAATTATACGTTTACTGAACATCAACTCCTTGATTCTGAAACCATTTGAATACTACAATAATGGCACCGCTATGTTTTAGCACTCACTTGTGTTTATTAATGATTTTTTTCACCTTTACATAGATATAAAGGCATGACTCACATCACACATCATCACATCAACAGCCTTTAATAGTCCACTGCTGGACATAGGCCTCTCCTTAGAAAGAAGGTTTTGGCCTACTAAACCTCCTTCCTAAGGAGAGGCCTATGTCCAGCAGTGGACTATTAAAGGTCGTTGATGATACCACGCTGGCCAGGCGGGTTGCTATAGGGTTTGTGTCAAGTTTTCCGTCTTTTTGCAGTGCTGGTGTCCTGCGTTGTTTTGCGCCCTTAGTCGGTTCTTACGATACCCACGGGATGAATTGGGGTAGTGTCATTCCGTATTCTTAATCCGTCACTACACGGACAACAAGGCATGACTATTGTCCCCTTTTACAACTCACAACAATCGCATTTACAAATAGGGTTTAAGTCACATCATCGCACATCAACAGCCTTTAACAGTCCACTGCTGGACATAGGCCAATCCTTAAAAAGGGAGATTTTGGCCTACTATACCACGCTGGCCAGACGGGTATAGGATTTGTGTCAAGTTTTCATTCTCTTTGCAGTGCTGTTGTTCTTCATAGTTTGCTTCCTTAGTCGGCTCTTACGACACCCTCGGGATGAATAGGGCACACTCTGTGTTCTTAATCCGTCACCACAAGGACAACCAATAAGTAAAGAACTGTAATGTTTTAAGGTTCATATATGTGAGTTTATTTAATGCCAGCCTTTAAAATACCATACGGCTCAAATGTCACCGTTATCTTCTAGCATATTTCTAATTTTATAAAAAGTGGTAATGTGTAACTCTAAAAGGCTTTGGCTGTTGTTTTATAACCTTCTTTATTTAAGATATATAAGACTAATTACGAGTAAACTTATTCGTATATTTGAAGTAACTGTATTGTAAATAGATATACATAATTCCAACATTTCATAAACAAGGTATCATATTAGCATATATTCTTATTCAAAAGAAACAGGTAATGCTTTCTGTTGTGATCCTACTTTTGTTTTTACCTGTGGAAAGTCCCTCGGGCCGTCGTTTGGGTCTTGCAGCAGGGTGGTGTGTCGGCATCGGACCGACTAAAATCACAGGTTGTGCCACTCTGTGCATTTAACAGGAGGGATCCGGGAACTGCTGTTATTAAGACATCCGAACCCTTCCTAGCGCCTGCCCGTGATCATACTTCCCATATGCAACGAAGCCATCAATTTTATAATCTGTGTCATTGACGATATAAACAAATATATTATAAAAAAATAAGAAATATAAGTTATCTTTAGATATTAAATTAATATGAAATATTATAAATGTATTTGGAACTGTCACAAGTTATTATGAATTCTTTACAAAAGATTTAACGTTATTGTTACTCAAACTTGAATTAATTCTAGGCCGTTTCTAAAAAGAAATATAATTTAATAAATATTAATTTTATTTTTTATTTAATAAAATCGTCTTATTAGATAAGTAAGAATATAAAGGCGAAGCTTCAAAGAAATGACTTCAATAAAATACGATACAATTCTATATTAATAACGTTAGAAGTTTGATACCAGCTCATCGTAGGTACCTCAACTAAAAATTATTTTGTAATAAAAACTAAATCTTTTGTGTATCACTGACACTCAAATATTTATCTAATTAAATCAAAATGGCTTCTTCAAGAGCTTTGTTTATGGTATAAGGGGGCAAACGAGCAGACGAGTCACCCGATGGGAAGCAACCACCGCCGCCCATGGACACCAACGCAACTCAAAAGTCACAAGTGCGTTGCCGCCCTTGGAGTCCCTCCCGCTCGAGTCAGCGGAAGGGGGGATTTGGGCTGCGGTAACCTCACTCACTCAGTGAAAGGCAACGAAAGAATTGCCTAACACCGGTTTTCTGTGAGGCCGTGGTATCACTCCGGTCGAGCAGGCCCATTCTTGCGGAAGCATGGCTCTCCCACGAATTCCATTCTCTTCCATTTCTTTTCTAAACATTAATGGTAGTAGTTTATTTGTTGATATCTTTAATGTTTCCCTGAATTAATCGCTTCTCAGACAATGGCAGTTAACTTCTCAGCAATAGACTAGAATTAACTAGCACAATATGCAGTTAAATTAACACCGCTACAAAATAGAATATAAAATCTGAATGAACAGGTGAAAAAGCTAGTTAAAGGTACTTAAATATGCCTAAATGTGTCTGTCAATGTAAAATTGTTTAATTGTAATCGCATCCTTAAATAAAGAAGGTTATAAAACAACACTCAAAGCCTTTTAGAGTTACACAATACTTCTTAAAGTTAGAAAAAATACTAGAAAATAACGGTGACATTCGAGCCGTACGGTATTTTAAAGGGTGTCAATAAAGATTCTCACATATATGAATCTTAAAACATTACAGTTCTTTATTTATTGGTTAGTCGTGTAAAAAAATATTTTTAAATCCTATTTGTAAATGCGATTGTTGTGAGTTATAAAATGGACCAATAGTGATGCCTTTATACCTATGTAGAGGTAAACAAAATCTCAATAGACACAAGTGAGTGCTAGAAGATAATGTTGCCATTATTGTAGTGTTCAAATGGTTTGAAGCTTAGTTTTTATTATATTCTAAAAACGTACCTAAGTAGATAAAATATCGGTAGATCGATTAATTCAAAACACAAAACCTTACAATAGACGTATCTTCTATTAAAGAATTCCAAATAACATTTTGAGAAGTTTATTTAAGTAATCTTTCAAACAGCTTTAACTTTTAGTTATTGAGTTTCAGCTACCACTCACGGATTCTATAGATTCAGACTAATACCGGCCGCAACCTTTCGCCATCGTTCCACACGGCAAAATTTTCATCCCCACCACTTGGATAATTGGCGCGTCACTACTGTGCGCAAAGGATGGCAACTCGTTTGCTTCGAGTTGCAGGCGTTTATGGGCGGTGGTCTGGTCTGCTCGTTTGCCCCCTATTCCATAAAAAAGTCACACATAATCTACTTAAAAGCCTTTAATATAAAGATCTATACTTTACCCAGTACGTACAGTCACGGCCATGTCCCAGAAACAGTAGGTAGAGAGATGAGAGAAATGTGTTTATATGTTAAAAACCTGCAAAAAGCTCATCAATATGTATTAGAAATCGAAAATTTATAAGAAACCAGCTATAACAAGCTACATAGATGCAGTATTTACATATATTGACCACCTAAACAGTAAGTTACTATCCTGCATCACGCAATTCAATTTCTCGTGCTAAGTTATTAATTATAAATATATGATTACTCAATATTACGTTAAGCCGTGGTCTGTTAAGCAGGAAGCTAGCTCCTTAATTTATATTTAAGAGGTTTTATATAAGATTGTACAGGTTAAGACAAAATAAACGCAATCCATAGTCTTGGTACATGTACTCTAAGGATTATTAACCCAGATAAGCCTACTGTCCCATATGTAGGACGGTAAAAAAAAAAAATTCAACTTACGCACATATTAACAAAATATATTTAATGGATTTGTAGTGACAAGCTTTTTTCTTTAAAGACAACTCCCGCATTAGGTATAAGAACAACAATTTGTGAAGCACACAAAGTGTCGTCCCATGTGGGGATCGGATCCACATGGGACACACAAGCTTTGTTTAGTTTGGGACTAGATGGCATTGTGTGAATGTGGTAAAATATTATAAAAATAATAAAAATATGTTTATTTCCACCACAAACGACGCAATGTACAGTGAATTATAAACATTAGTTGACGACTGGATGGCGTAGTGGTTTGTGTAACGGACTGCTATTCCAAAGGTCGCGGGTTCGATTCCCGCTCAAGTCAAACATTTGTGTGCATGAACATTTGATGTTTGATTTGGTCTGGGTGTTTCTATGTATAATATGTATGTATTTACAAAAAAAAAAAAAGTATTTATGTATTTATATCAGTTGTCTAGTACCCATAGTACAAGCTCTGCTTAGTTTGGGACTAGATGGCGTTGTGTGTATGTGGTAGAATGTATTATTATTAGTGCAAAAATAAAAGTTGTAGCTTGAGATGAACTGGAGCCTAAACTAGGTCAATACCTGTATTTCAGGACTCCAGGATTCACAACCGCGCGGTTAAGTTAGTCGATGCATTGTGGTGCGTTTGATTTTGTGTGTGTGTGTTTGTGTATTATTATATAGACTAGCTGACCCGCGCAACTTCGTCTGCGTCTCTCAATAGTAATAAATTTTCTCCGTTTTTTAAACATTCTTCATTGGTGTTCCGCTCCTATTGGTTTTAGCATGATGATATATAGATATATATATGATGATATATAGCCTTCCACGATAAATGGGCTATCTAACACTGAAAGAATTTTTCAAATCGGACCAGTAGTTCCTGAGATTAGCGCGTTCAAACAAACAAACAAAAAAATAAACAAACAAACTCTTCAGCTTTATAATATTAGTATAGATATAGATAGAAGTTACCAAAGAGACGCGGACAAAGTTGCTCGGGTCATCACTAGAAAGTACTAACTTTATATTAACAATCGGAAAGTCGCTGTAAGAACATCACTTAATGAACACTTTATTTCACTAATGAGATTTGTTATCTACTTCCTCCCTGACGTCAATTAAAACGCAACAAGAGCCAAGACAAAGTTTTAGCGACAGAATTAAACTGAAAATACCAACGGCCCTGTTCAACTAATCCTGTTGAGAAACTTCAAGAAGTGTCAAAGGAAAGTTGCTTGCTAAGAATCTTGTCATTATAATTTAAGTGATCCTTTATTGACAGTAATATAGACCATAAATAAACATTCTTTTTGATAATATAACTGAAATAATAGTGGTTGCTTATGTACAACCACTATTATTTCAGTTCCACAGAAGTCCATGGAGGTGGATGTTCCTCTGCGATGAAGACACCACGTCTTCAATGATAGGACTTACGTATGGGTACGCGACGAAAAGCAAAAAAATATTGAAGATAATATGATGTTATGGACAATGACATCAATTAAATAAAATCATTTGAAGAGTAAAAATTTAATAGCGGTTTTCTATGAGTTCGTGATATTATTCCGGTCAAGCTGTCTCATTTGTGCTGAAGCTTGACTATCCCACGATTTAAACGCATTTTCTATATAGGTTTATATATATATTTTAAAGATAAGTCCCGCATTAGGAATATATCCTGTGTTGTGGAGGACTTTACAAACATACATGAAACGGACACAAAGAACATCCAGACTCAGAACGACAATTTGTGGATCACATAAAGTGTCGTCCCATGTGGGGATCGGACCCACAACACTCAGGGTAGTAGTAGGCGGCGTGGCGACCGCTTAAACCACTACGCCATCCCTGCAGTGCAATTAAGCAAGGGGGTTAAAAATTTAGCAGTTGTGTTCGTAAAATTTATCATATACGAGATATTATTTTTGGACCTTTTTTATCAAATACCAAAATTTAATAATGTAGTGCAGAATTTATTAATCACTGAGCACACAAAAACACTTACTACTCCAATATACTGCAACAAAAATAGCTAAGCTTCATTTTTCTTAGTTACAAAACAGCTCAAACAAAAATAGTCAATTTGAAGACCAGTATGCGGCAAGACGATGAAACGATCGAATACTTTTCTAACCGAGTTACTCAACTTCTTAAGGGGTGTTTCCACACAGATTTGTCAAGAACCTCAAAGCACTTTTTTTGAAGAAAAATATAGGAAAGTTAATGTTAAGGTTTATAACTCCGGACTTATCTAAACAAAATTAAGAGTTATAACTTTCCTCGGAGTATTGTGTAGGTAACTTTTTTCTGAAAATATTTCAGAAGTTGTATAAATTGTTACTTGATCGTGGTAATATTTTACCTCACCAATTTGCTCATCAATTTTTTCCACTACATCACATCACATCATCACATCAGTTAGTAATGTAGGCCATCATCGTCATCGACAGCCTTTAATAGTCCACTGCTGGACATAGGCCTCTCCTTAGAAAGGAGGTTTTGGCCTACTATACCACGATGGCCAGACTAGTTTGTGTCAAGTTTTGCGCCCTTAGTCGGTTTTTACGACACCCAGAGGGTGAATCGGGTTAGTGACATTGGTCAGCCGTCAGGCCTATGTCCAGCAGTGGACTATTAAAGGCTGTTGATGTGATGATGATGTTGTGAAATATTAAATTATTATACCAATAATTTCATACCTTAAATTACGTGTACAATAAAATTAAATTCGGTAATAATGGAAAATTTCAATAATTATGAATGAAATAAAAAATAGTAGGTACATAATACGACGACTGGATGGCGTAGTGGTTTGTGTAACGGACTGCTATGCCAAAGGTCGCGGGTTCGATTCCCGCTCAAGTCAAACATTTGTGTGCATGATCATTTGATGTTTGATTTGGTCTGGGTGTTTCTATGTATAATATGTATGTATTTACAAAAAGAAAAGTATATATGTATTTATATCAGTTGTCTAGTACCCATAGTACAAGCTCTGCTTAGTTTGGGACTAGATGGAGTTGTGTGTATGTGGTAGAATATATTATATTATATTACATAGGTCATTCTTGTTGTTCATAGGTATTTATATATTTTTATGTCATTATTTTAATTATTTTCATGGACCCCTCTGAGGTGAAGACTTCCTCCAAAGATTTCCATTTTCCATTTGTCTCTTGCCACAGACAGTAATTCAGTCTTGTAAAGCGACTTTTCTGATCTCGTCCTCCCATCGCATATATGGTCTGGTAGACCACTAAAATACATAAATTTTAAAAAAGGTCGTTACGCACAAAATGCGCTAACGAATTTGTGAGTAACCACCACTAAGCCACCGTTGTACAGGCTCTGCCTAGTTTGGGATCAGACGGCTGTGTGTGGGATGTATCAAAATATTGAATACCAATAATATTATATTACAGACGTTATATTTTGGTCACTAAATGTAATAAAATATCTCCACATTGTACCAAATAAAATACCAGATACAAATCTTGTATATCTTCAATAATATATGATATATTTACACGACGGTTTCTGTCATCAAAGGCAAAAGACAACATCAAATGTTTACAGTCCTTTGAAAGAGGGCTTTGAAAAAGAAAAAATACTACATACTCGAAAAACGTTGAAACCTTTTCTAATACCATTTCAAATAATCGTATTGGAGGTGCAAAATAAAAAGAATTAAGGTTATATTTTCAAATAGTATATACATACGTAAACCCTGTGTACCTACTCTGAATGAATCCCGGGATTTTCGGGATTGATACATTTTTTACATAAGTCAATAAAAATGTGCGTAAAAAGAAACACACTTGCCTTGATTTGATGTTTTGACAGCCATCTTGTCTACACAGCTGATTTCATTTGTTTGCTAATGACCGGTTCTGGATTATGCGTAAAAGTGTGTAATTTATAAAGTTTCTGGGCAATTTAATTAAAAAATATGAATAGGTATCTATAAACATTGGTATCTTAAGCATATAGTTCTTTTTTTATAGTTTATCTAAATAAGTCTAAAGAAGTTGATTTTTTGAAGTTTATTGTTAGTACATAAATTATTTACCGCAACACAAAACAAAATAGGGACTAGTTTGATTATTTTATAAGAAGAAAGTATAATTTTGGTTAACCGCCTTTTTGGAGATTTAAAACTTAAATATTCTATGTCCTCACAAAACTAAATGATAAACAAAAAATATTTTGATATGTTTTACTGTCTTTTTGTTACCACTTTCCATTGCCAATACAATCCCGGGACTATCCCGGGATCCCGAGATTAACTGTAAATAATCCCGACATCCCGGGATTATAAAAATCGACCGGGACCGAATCCTCTACCCGCGATAAGGATATATTAATAGAAATAGAAAAATAGCGCCATGAATTCCACGTTAAAACAAAGATAATGAAAGAGAAATGAGAGTTGCAACGGCCATACAGAACCGATATTAAGGGATTATTTCGTTGTTTTTTAATGCGTGAGGGGGGGTGGGGGGGGGCTCAAAAGGTGTCGACTAGGGATGGAATAAAATCAAAATCACATGTGATAAAAAATATAACTTACAAATCATGTCATCACAACTGTCACTGATTTACAAAACCACTGCCATTTAATTAATATTTCTACGCTAGCGCAAGACATTTAGTCTTGCGCTTGCGCTTGCGATCCTTAAAAAAAAATGTTTAATGCTATTTATTTTTGTCAATGAGGAAGTCACAATCACATTTGAAATCACTGTGGCTTAAAACAAATACTTCATCTAATGAATATGATTAAAAAGTAGCAATAATTTCCATGTCTAGTGACCACGTACTGGTCTCTGAAATTGCATGTGTCTATGGACAGTAGTAGTCGATTATTTTTAGATGAATCGTCATAAAAATGCTTTACTTATCACGGTGCGGCTTCATGTATTTTTCTTTTAAAAAGACAACTCCCGCAGTAGGAAGATATCCTGTATATATACATGAAATGAACACAAAGAACACCCAGACTCGGAACAACAATTTGTAGATCGAACAAAGTGTTGTCCCATGTGGGGATTGAACCCACAACAATCAGCGCAATAGGAAGCGGCGAGGTGACCACTTAAACCATTACGCCATCCGTGCAGTCAGTCATCAGATCTTTCATACACTTGCTAATTACGTATGATTTAACTTGGTTCTCCTATAGTATACTATCACGCTGGACGCAATCGCAATATAGTTTTCAGGGTCTACCTTACCAGTAAACTTTTTTCTGGTTTACGGGACAAACGACCAGACGGTTTACCAGATGGCAAGTGACTACCGCCGCCCACGGATTCCTGCGACTCAAGAGTCATAAGTGCCATGCCGTGCTTACCCTTATCCCTCCTCCAGAGGAAGGGAGAGGGTGTAAGCTCCGATAAACTCACTCACTCGGTGAACAGCATCGAACTGCTTAACACCGGTTTTCTGTGAAGCCGTGGTATCACTCCTGTGGAGCCTGATCCTTATATGTTACAGGACACATCACCACATCATCAGTAATTCATTCAACAAACCAATCCTTTTTCAAATTTGTCACTACATTCTCTTTCAATCCACGCTGTATTGTAAGCTCACATCTTCCCTATTTGATATTACACATCAGCTAACTTCATAAGAAGAAATACAGATATAGAAACAGTAATAAGATTATTTTTATGATTTGTTGTAAGCTTCCTAACAATGCACTACCTGTGTCAAAGCATTATCGTAAAGTTTTATAACCACATTCGATTTTAAATGGAAGTTCATATGGAGAACTCCCCCTGGATAAATATCTTTGAGAGGGTTTCAATTCGAAGATGTGTTGATTGCTGGTTAAATTATCTTAATACATCAAACGGTATTTATACGTAACCAACTATCGTAAATAATTCATTAAAATAAAATAGGACCTAGTTAGGTGCGGTGTCGATCCAGGGAGACTTGAAATAACATAGTTCGGGTCCTCCACAGCGTAGGACGCCGTTGAAGTGATTTTTAATGGAAACACCACATACTCCTGGCTCCTGCGTCAGGAAGGAGGATTTTCCACCCCATCACAAAAAAAAAAAACGATTACGATATATTGTATCATATACTCGGAACGTATTCTTATACAGGTTCTCTTTAATTACAAATAACACGGTTTTGTGTGAAGTAACTCAAGTTATTATTTTAACAGAATTCTAACAATATATGAACAGACGATCGCCTATTAACAATCCATTAATTACCTAATAAATTATATTATTATGCTATTCCATTATCGTATAATTTTAATGACAGTCACATCTTCCCCTTAATTTCCACTGATGGAATATTAACTTTGCTAGGAATTAGTTGTTATGGGTAATTAAAATTTATGGGGCAAACACTGAATCAGATTTTATTATAATAACGAGCTAGTGACGTCAGACGTTTTTAAAGTTCGAATATCGTTTGGTCTGTCAAGCCCAGTTTAATTTTTTTCTGCTTACGACCACAGCGAATGCAACCTAGTCGAAACGTCAGGCATTTCAAGAAATTGAAATGAAGTTGAAATTTATTACACGTGTGGATTACTCATCTTTAGCAATAATAATGATGATGATATCAAAAACATCACCACTAACTCAATCCAAACTAATATAAAACTAAAGAACAAAACAATGTCACATAACTTGAGAAATAAGAACAAACTCGAACTTATCAGCACACGCACTAATTACGGTAAAAAAACCATATCGTTTGAGGGAGCACAGCTGTTCTATAGATAGACGGCCGTTATAAAAGAATGCGAAAACGTGAACACATTAAAAAATAAGCTTAAGAAATATGTATGTACATGTAACTTCTAATACTCTAGAGCTAAATTGCATTGTATTATTACTTTTAACTTTGTATCTCATTATAAATGGACTGTAAGTTTGTATGAGAAATAAAATTCTTTAAACCGATGATAATATTTGAGACATGCCACATACGGCTGTCGGATTCGAAATTAGGCAGAGTCTTTTTATGTTAATATCCTATCGAGGCTTGCGATTTAGGGATGTGTCGAATGTAATATGATAATTATGATGTGAAACCACACAGTACGCCATATTGCGCCTGAACTATAAGGGATCATAAACCTCTAATTTAGGCGAGGTTACTGGATCTGGCCTGGTCTGAACTGCAAAAACTTGTCCCGTCAACTCGCGGCCACAGTGTAGGCTGTATAACACCATAGAACAATTTCATTTTTATATTTATCAATTCAAAAACGAGAATCAATTTTGTCACTGAAGTGAGTTCAACTCTGTTATCAATTAAAATTTTAAATTGATATTATGCGAAAATTAAACTAAATAATGTAAAAAAAATATTAAAATTAAGGTTTTAATCTATCAATTTATAATAACATAAGAATCCTTGATTACAATATTTTATTTTCGTTTTATCATTTGAATCATATTATACTAATCCTGAAAAGGGTTTCTCTGAAAACCATTAAACAGTCAATTTCATAATATCAGACACAATACAAAATTATCCTAGGCCTGTTGGTCTAGTGGTTAGTGACCCTGACTGCTAAGCCGGAGGTCGTGGGTTCGATTCCCACCCAGGACAAATATTGTGTGATGAGCACGGTCATTTGTTCTGTGTCTGGGTGTAATTTATCTATAATATGTATGTATTTAAAAATATATAAGTATGTTTATCAGCGGTCTGGTTACCATAGTACAGGCTCTGCATAGTTTGGGATCAGACGGCCGTGTGTGAGATGTGTGAGATATATTATATTATTATTATTATTATTATTATCCTACTCAACACTCAAGTACTTAACATGGAAGAGAATTGGACCTGAAATATTACCATCTGGAGGAACGGGTCTCATGTCCCTCCAACACAAAGGGATCCTATAACAAGGCAAGGTGATCATGCCTGGCGGGCAGTGGCCCAACGTTTGATGTTAGGAAGTCGTATCCATGCTGATTGCGAATTACTCATATCGCGATAAAGGATTAGCAGTTACTCTGTAGTTCGGTGTGTCTTCATTAGATGGCGTTGTAGAATGTTTCTTCGTTTCGCCGTATGTCGAAATCGCCACAACCAAGACTAGCAGAATACCGAATTGATTTTCGCTCACAATCCGATATTATTACGATATATATTGAATTCAACGTTAGACGTTTAACTACGAGAACACCTTTTATGAAAGTTGTGAGAACAAGAGTAGATCGGAACAGAATTTTGAATATTACAAGAACAGACGTTCTGTAGTCATCTTACAATTCAAAATTAGTTAAAATGGGAAACTGTTACTCAAATACATCTATACTAATATTATAAAGCTAAAGAGTTTGTTTGTTTGAACGCGCTAATCTCAGGAACTACTAGTCCGATTTGAAAAATTCTTTCAGTGTTAGATAGCCCATTTATCGAGGAAGGCTATAGGCTATATATCATCACGCTAAAATCAATAGGAGCGGAGCACCAATGAAGAATGTTTCAAAAACGGAGAAAATTTATTACTTGAGAGACGCAGACGAAGTTGCGCGAGTCAGCTAGTCTGTAATTAAACATCATTCTAATATTTACAGTCTGTAGTTTGAACGGTGAACTATCTGTTTAATGTTCGCTTGAACTAGACGGTGCTCAGATATTGTCCTAATACTCTGAAGTCTGAAATGTAATCCCGATTGGAAATGTTCCCACATTCCAATAGACTCGCTCTATGATACTCGATTCACCAATCGAACTTCGCAGTGAGTACAAAGTCAACTAATAAAGGTTACTCGTGTTATTTAAAAGCTACCCACAACTACTATGTTTTACCGAAATAAACTGTTTAAATTACATATTATAATAATAATAATAAATCTCTTTATTGTACACCAGGTATAAATATATAAAGATTAACTTTAGCTAGGTTCACATCATCATCATCACATCAACAGCCTTTAATAGTCCACTGCTGGACATAGGCCTCTCCTTAGAAATAAGGTTTTGGCCTACTATACCACGCTGGCCAGACGGGTTGGTATAGGGATTGTATCAAGTTTTCCTTCTTTTTGCAGTGCTGGTGTCCTGCGTTGTTTTGCGCCCTTAGTCGCCTCTTTCGACACCCACGGGATGAATTGGGGTAGTGACATTCCGTATTCTTAATCCGTCACTACCCACAGGTTAGTTTTAGCTAGGTTAGACAGGTACTCCTTTCTAGGGTATACCTGGTTCCCCGGCTATTAGTACCCGGCGACGGCGTGCGGTTTTAGTCGGTTCGAGTCCGACAAGCCACCGACAGGTGGTATCCGAGGGGATTTCCGCACGGAAAAAAAAAAAAAAAAAAAAAAAAAAGGTTAGACAGGTACTTATATATATATATAATATTAAAACACCTAAAGAACGCCAGGTGGACAAAATTTGACTATTTTGCATGTCCTTGACCAGAAAATTTGAGCTTTTATTGGTAAACTTATATACTATAGCAGATCAAAATATATGGCAGATCTAAATAGTAATAGTATTTAATTTTAAGTAAAGCAGATTTGACTGTTTTTAAATATATATATTTTGTTAGGTACGATATGTATAGATTATACAATATTTGCCAAGGAAAGTCCCTACAAATGTGGACAAATACGTCAAATTTAACAAAGCAGAATATAAATGGGTATCTGTGACAGCAAAAATATTTTATAGTAACGAGGTCTAGAGTGCAAGTATGTTACATCCTGAAAGTCCATATGGATCCGTGTGTAGCAGTATTATTATAATAACGAATACAAAATAAAATAATGACCAGACCGAGTGAAAATTGTATAGGTACCTAAAATTTAATAATAATATGACTGCACGGATGGCGTAGTGGTTTAAGCGGTCACCACGCCGCTTCTTACTACGCCGAGTGTTGTGGGTTCAAACCCCACATGGGACGACACTTTGTGTGATCCACAAATTGTTGTTCTGAGTCTGGGTGTTCTTTGTGTCCGTTTCATGTATGTTTGTAAAGTCCCCCGCGACACAGGATTTATTCCTAATGCGGGCGTTGTCTTATTTAAAAAAAAATATATATATATATATAATAATATTTTCACACTTCTCACACACGGCCGCCTGATTCCAAACTAGGCAAAGCCTGTGCTGTGGTAACCAGACTGCTGATAAACATACTTATATATCATAGCAGTAGCACTCAGGGTCACTAACCACTAGATCAAACACCCAGTCAAATTTACAAACCTAATCAATAAATGAATCGAAGGGATATTAATTTATAATTTAGCATTTCTCACTCCAAATTTAAATGTTGGACATAATCATCAACAGCCTATAACAGTCCACTGCTGCACATAGGCCTCTCTTTAGAAAGGAGGTTTAACATATTTGTTGTATGAAATTTATATCGATACCGCTCGTCAAGTTTGGAAGTAAAAAAACATTTTAGACACATAAAATGGCACCAAAAACTGGCTATTTTTTTATTTCATTTAGATAAACCAAGTGTTACTTTCACAATTGAAGAAAATATACATGCTTAATATTAATAACATTGCTTAACATTAATAACACAGGAGAAATATAATATTATTTACTGTGTAAGACAGTTGCATAATAAACAAAGATACAAATGTCGAGCGGAAAGAACAAATGTACGAAGAGTGACAAGTTTGACACCCGTGCGCACGACTATCAAAGCTTAATAACACGGTGACAGTTTTGTTACTGACTTGAAAAACGTCACCCGTTTCTCACGTCATAACATGTCGTGTTAGTGGCGGATATATGTCTACACATAAGCCGTACAAAATTGATAAGTCAAATTATTTATTACGAAAATGCTAGCTTTTGTCCCCGTTAATGTCTATTTTGTCAATCAATTTTGCCGGGATAAAAAATTGTACTGGTCTAGTCTATTTCGGAGTTATAGAGTACCAAAATCCATTCAAAGTTTCTGATAGTAGGATAAAGTATACTGAAACTTATTTACAGTGTGTTTAAATCTATTTTCTTTCTTTAAATCACATATCACTTTCCTATTAATGCCAGTAACATGCGTTGTCTTTACTATTACATAGTATAGGCCGTGTAAAACAGCAGAAGTGTTAGTAGGTTGCAATATACTAATTAATATAGAAGATGTGATGCTGCTGTCTTGCTATGCCTTTTTCTCAAATTAAATCCTCCAACTAAGCTAAATACCAGATAAGGTTTCAATATGATACCTAAATTGACTAACAAAATCGATAGTAACACAAACGAAACAAAAGGATTGTTGTTCGTAAACTGTAAACACTCAGGGTATCTGTTAGGTATATTGGTAATGATTGTTTAAAAAAAAAAAAGCATACTACACGTTTATATGAAGCATCGAGCAAAGAATAGCTTTAGAGATATTAAAATACAGAGATTATAGGACTAATAATAATCTGTTGACAGCATAATTAACGTATGTCGTTACTTTATTAACATTTGAAATAAACCCTTTAAGCTGTTTGATCTCAAACAACTTTGTTAATCATTTTAATTTGGGTGAAACCTGAAATTACAGTACGTGAGTAATTTGAAAGGTAGAACTATACTCATTTAGCACACACGGAAGTTTAAAGTTTTACTGGATTATTGTTAATTCAAATTTTGTTTGTTAATATTAGTTTTATTGTTTCAGATTTCCCGATGAATGAGTCAAGAGAATCTAAACGAGGACATAAGTGATGAAGTTTGAGAATACCTATAAAAATGGATACTTTAGAAAGTTCAAGAAATAACAAATCAAAATGGAGGTTAAACCTCCAAATATTGTACATACTTCTTCTAGCGACACACTGTCAAGGAAGCTCCAGTCATACTGATAAAACCAAAACAGAAGTAAAATTAGATAATAAATTAGATTCTATTCACTGCCATAGCTGTTATAGTAGTAGGAACAATGAATCTTCTGTAGAAAATTATTTTAAAGATATTGTAGATACATTAAGTACATATGCTGATGAAAATTTCAATTTAAATTCAACTGTTACATATTTAGAAAGAGCTGTTGAAAATATATTAGATAACGCTCTATCTAAAAATAGATTTAAGATTTCCGATGAAGTTGAAATCAAGGTGGATCAAATTAATGACACTAAACTTGAGAAAAGGCATGAACAAGGAAGAGAATTATTTAGTAAATTCACATATGAATATCGATTGTATCAAAAAGTAAAGGATTTCATTAATACTCATATTCTATCAATAAACCTACCGATGGCTGCTAAATGTAAGTAGATTTATTATTAATAAATAGTAATAGTATTTTATTTTAAGTGAGGCAGTTTTGAAAATATTACATAAAAACTGAGGACTGTGGCCCTGGTCGGAGCGAAATTCCTTTCGTTTTTTGGTAGGCGTTTGCTATATATATAAGATATAGGAAAAGATGTGAGCGTCGACGCGCCGACTGAAGTGTCGGAAAAAAGTCTTGTGTCACATTTTTCGGTCTTGCTTCCATCCGCTCAGACCGTGTAAAGCGCGGTCAGAAGCTTCGTTCCAAAGTAAAGTAAAAAAAGGCTTCATCTAATTTATAAAAATCTCGTGTCACGGTGTGCGTGGATGAACTCCTCCGAAACTGCTCGACCAATTTTAGTGAAATTTTGTGCATATCGGGTAGGTCTGAGAATCGGCCAATATCTATTTTTCATACCCCTAATATATATATTTTTTGACAAAAATGGCAAAACTGGCAAAACTACGTTTGCCGGGTCAGCTAGTAAACTTGTAAACGATCGTTTTCTAAATTTATAATTATGAGACTGAACGCGCTCACGATAGGTGTATTAAGTACATATCTTTGAAATGCCTAACGTTTCGACCAGAAAATTGGCCGTGGTCTCTCTGAAGCAGTATTTTCAATAACAATAATATTCCGTAAATTATTTGAGCTTGCTTCAAATAAAAATAAAATTTATTTTCAATTACGGTAGCCCCTAAGACCTCACGTAGCCACTAAGCAGACATTCGACACCCGAACTTTTAATATGTGCTCCTAAAATTCATACCTTAATATTTTCTGTTTCCAGCGTTCGGTATCAACAAATTCTTTTTACCAATTTTGATCGGAGGGCAGGTGCTTATAAAATCGATCCTCTTTGCAATGTTCCTGCCCAGTATTCTCGGCAGTTTCGGCAAAATGCTCAGCAAAGGTAAGTTATTGTAAACTTTCTATAAAACATTATAACTTAGAACAACATTATAGCTTTACTTTGATGAACTTGTGATTTTGCGGATGACGAAGTGTATTCAAGTTTAAATGGCTTTTAAATATTCTGGTGAAAAAGTTTGATGTCAAATGTAAATTTAGTGACTAAATTGTTATGTAAATTGTTTATAAGTTAATGGGGTAATGTATGAATATTATTCTTTAGCCTAAAAGATCAATTGTGAACAGAATATTAATCTGTGGTTTTAAATATAAATGGACCAGTTCCTTTTTTGATTGGTCTCTTGTTTTTTTAAAGGTGAGATTTATATTCAGTTCTAATTGTATACTTATCTTTTGGAGACCAAACAATAAACAATACTGAATAATATTTTTTTATGACATATGAGATGCAAACCTGAAAATATTCTGAAACTTAGTCATTTAGTTTTTTAGTTTAGAATAAATAATTATAATAGTAGGCCAAAACCTCCTTTCTAAGGAGAGGCCTATGTCCAGCAGTGGACTAGTATTGGCTGTTGATGTGATGATGATGTGATGATGAAATAATTATATTAGCATATACAGTGTGTAGGTAAAATTATATGTATAGGTTTATTTCACTATCACCTCACAAATCCTTGTAAGAGTTTCCTCGTGAATAATACATCGACGCGGATAAAAGTAATGTGAAATGCTTAAAAGATGACTTGTTAGCATTACTCATCACTTAACCAACAGGTCAAAGCGAACTGGAATTCTTTATTTACAATAGAGAGATCTACTTGAATCGTCAATTGCCAGGATATTTAAAATCGGTTCGGTCTCCTGGCCTTGCAAATAAATGTAGTTTCATTATCTATTCACTATCGGTTGTATTATGAGGATTATGTATTATGAGGAAGCAGATTTCCTCCTCAATTTTGTCGATATTTTCATCGCCATCATTTCGGTAATATGACCTCCATGGTTGTGCGCTTTTCACGAAACTCTTTGTCTGGCTTTTTTTTGTCTGCTGCCCGCGTATATGGTGGTTATCTCGGTAAGAGTAGCCTATGTCTTTTCTCAAGAATTAAAGTATTTCCATACCAAAATCGATTACGGGTACGGAAATTTTATTTAAATCGATTTAGCGTTTATTGATTCCCCATACAAGCTTCCATCCCCTTTAAAGGATGATTTCTAAGATAAAAACTACCCTATGGCCTTTTCCGGGACTCGAACAATTACTATACAAAATTTCATCTAAATCGGTCTAGCGCTTTAAGCGTGAATAGGTAACAGACAGACAGACGGACAGACACAATTTCACATTTATAATATTAGTATGGATTTTCGTGATATTTCCGGACCGATATGACCTTCAAGCCTACAATCACTGACCATCAGTTTACCAGCCTACGCGTTTGCATCCTAAAACTAAGGAAAGACTTTGAAAAATATTGTTTTCTTATTGTTTGAAAATGTTTCACTAAATTGAATTAGACTGTAAACAACATCCAATAAGGTACATTTTATTTTAAAATTGCACGTAAGAAATTATTTGTGAGGTAACTTGATATTAAAAGAGAGAGCCGTTTTTTTATATAAATGTAGCGCATTTCCTTACAAAATATCTCTGTCTTATCTTCTAATAGAAACTACAAAGGTTGTGTAGCACCCACACTTTTCTTTCTTTCTTTTCTTTTTATAAAGACAACTGTCGAGTTATTGCAAGTTCAGAAAGGAAACGTTGCTTGTTATTTCTGAACAAAGTAAAAACTGCTTGGAACTTGAACTGTTTTATATTCTCATATTAAATTTAAAGTATTATTTAAGCAAATTTCCGCCATCGTTCCACACGGCAAAATTTTCATCCTCATTACCTGGATAGTTGGCGCTCCACTACTGTGCGCTTTTCGAGACACTTTTTGCCCCGCACAACCAATCTGTGGAACGGGTTATTGTCTGCAGTATTTCCAGACCGATACGACCGTCAAACCTTCAAGAAAAGAGCGTACTCCTTCCTAAAAGACCGGCAACGCGTTTGTGACTCCTGAGTTGCAGACGTTTATGGGCGGCGATGGTCACTTTCCATCAGGTGACACGTCTGCTCGTCTGCCCCCTCTGACATAAAAAAAAAATTCTCTTTCTAATATTAATCAAACCAACTATATCAGTCCGTGAATATTGTTTTATAGATCAGAAACTATTAAGGGTATTATTTAATGTTTTCAGTTTTTTTGTGCAATCCCTGTAAGTACTGATATAAAACAGTTTGAAACTAGTTCAGGGGTCCAAGAATTCACAATTACGTAATACTATGTAAATAAACGATGTTTATTTTTTATATACATAAAAGAACATTCTAGCAGTCACAAATAACACAACCACAAAATCAAAATATTTAAATTGCCGCTTCAAACCCAAATACTTATTTACAAAAAAGAACTAGGGCGGACACTATCAAAGAAAAAGTAAAACAATTGTATACAAAGGTGACAAACAAGCCTCAATGGACTATTCTAGCCTATCTACGCTATATTTCAGTAATAAGTATAGAAAAAAAACCACTTTGTGTGTTACAATACCCACTAACCATATTATTTATGATTTTATACTTGTTATGCTCGTCTAAGATAAACGTGAAAACAAGTCGACCTACATAATCACATAAATATCTTATATATAAAATTCTCGTGTCACAATGTTCGTTCCCGTACTCCTCCGAAACGGCTTGACTGATTCTCATGAAATTTTGTGTGCACATCGGGTAGGTCTGAGAATCGGCCAACATCTATTTTTCATACCCCTAAATGGTAAGGGTGACCCATCCCTAATTTTTTTTTGTTTTGCAATACAACGTTTGCCGGGTCAGCTAGTAATAATATAATATATTCACACATCACACACACGGCCGTCTGATCACAAACTAGGCAGAGCCTTCACTACGGCAACCAGACTGCTGATAAACATATTTATATATTTCTAAATATATATATATCATAGATAAATTATACCCAGACACCGAAACATCATCGTGCTCATCACACAATTATTTGACCTGGGTGGAAATCGCTTTACAGTCAGGGTCACTAACCACTAGACCAACAGGCCATAGGAAAAAAGCTTCTTCCATGGTTCAAATTGAATATTATATTAACTGACTCCTAATTTGTAAAATTCATTCATTTGAAACACAGGTTTACCTTAGTTCAGGCAGGCAGCGACTAAAGTTTTTAAACAAAATCGTAATATCTTTATGAAATCTAATCATAAAATAACACTACTATAGATTTACGCTAGTGTAACTTAGTCTAATTATTGTCTAAGATCTATGTTAAACTGAAATGTCCTACACTGTAATATTTATATTGGTCAAAATAAATAAATTATTATTATTATTATTGGGATTTTAATATTTAAACTAAAAAATGTGTAGAGGCTTATACAGACATGTATATGCCTCTACACATGAGCTACTATGGCATGAGCATGGCTACTTATGAGCTCACTAAAAGTAAAAAAAAAAATTAAGTTAAATAAATCTCATCTAATTCTTTTTATTTCATAATTTATTAACTTATTCTCCTCTTTTCTATCTACATCATCTTTTTCTTTTAAATCATATAAAAAGAATGTAAATATCTGATTTTCTAACTCTGTTTAAAAACTAGAACTCAAATAAATCTTTATTTGAGTTCTAAATAAATTTATTAAAAGTAAAATGTTGTCACTGAAAATGCCTCTGCCAATATAGGCGTAAGTGTAAATATATTCTAAATAAGATATTTTTGGTACTTCTAGGTTTGTCCCACATATCAGCTTCATCATCTCAAGCCAGCTACCCTCCGGCCACTGTAGATGATCAGACCGGGTACAATACGGACAACAAAGATTTCATGGGATACGAGACCAATCAAGCAGGGTCTTATGCATACCCTCAGGATGGCATGTACGGAGACGCGAATGATGTGAACGAACTCGGAAATGTCGATATGTCAAGGTATTATGATTATGTAAAATATTTACAGCTAACTGTATTTTTTTACCTGACACGAAATGCTCTTTAATAGAAGATTAGAATAAAAACATTCAAATCTTCAAGAAGAGATCATTCTGCTCTCAGATAGTCACGTTCCATCATGGGACCCGTCGATTCCTTTTCTTTCTGTATCATAAAAAAGCATTAAACTTGGATTTATAAATAAATATGGGGCCTACAATTACCGCGACAATAAATTATTATAGAGAATCAATGGTATTTAGGAATCCTAATTATACTGTGACGCAATTAAACTTACACCACTGTCACTGTCACTGTGTGTGTGTGTGTTTCAATTCTGTGCTCAAGATGATATCCCATGATATCCCCGAGAAAACTAAAGGAACTGTCTTCAACTCCCTACCACAGAAGATAGCATTTTATAAATATTCCATAATCCATAAACCAGAACACATTATCAGTTGCTTCAGTGTGACAAATTTTGAATTAAGTGAGAACATTTAAATATCTTAATATCAATTTTACAGTTTTTGGGATTTTCTCCTAAATTGAAGAGTCATCCAATCAATGTTTCTCGAAGATTCTAATAGTGGTGATATATTAGGCTATGAGAGCCGCCAGTCAGTCTTTCCCCTTTTTGCATACTAAACTATATGGATGACTTAGCAAAATTATCTAGATCAGTATTAAATCGATAGCTTAAAGTGAAAGTAGCGGGTTCATGTTAGCCATAACATACATAACGTGTATGTTATTTACTCGTATAATATTTATTTACATATTTGAGACCATTATTTTCGATATACGATGACGATACGACGGCGATGATACAGAGAACCTACACCGATTTTCAACACTAGAAAACCAAAAACCCATACAGACTCAATCCAAAACACTAACACACACACATACACACACACACACACATACACACACACACAAACACACACACACACACACACACACACACAGAGAGACATCCCAATCTATTTTGTGAGTGTGAAATATTTCAATTAAAAATGAACTAAAATTGTAACAACAAGTCGCTAATATAGTATTTTACTTCTTTTGTATATGTTTATGCGAGAGACCTGGTTACCCATACCACAAGTTTAATCTTACCTTGGGTACCAGAGTTCCATGAAATAATGTGTTGTTTCTTCACCTTGATTCTAAAATATTATGGTAAATAAATTATTATTATTATTATACTTAACCTACAAATTACATGTATACCTACCTAAGCAAAAAACCTTAATGATGAATAAAATTATGTAAACAACATTTGTTTTTAATATTTCTTATAATAATCTGTTTGATGTAAAATACAAGTAAAGTAAAGGAGTTTGAGCTTAATTCGAATATAACTCTCGGCTGTATTGTAGAGAAATTTTTCAAGAATTCCTTTTTGATTTTCCTCCCTAATAAGTTTGAAGATATTTACGATAAGGTCATTCCCGTCTCAGATTTTCTTTACTTGTTTTGATAAAATAACAAAGTTGAAAGCAAAAATAATGACGAAAATGTTTGTTTGTGGTATACCTACCTGAAGAATTATGTCCATATAATTCATTTTTCTATTTTAATGATAAATTTTAAATAATTTCACGTGTTACAGGTTCGGTGAAGGACAAAAAGTTGGTTTTCTACCGTCAAAGAACAGTTACTATAAAAATCAGATGGGCGCATACAACTACAAGGTAAGAGCACGTTACGAACAACATACATGGGTCAGAAGCTTAAGATATAGTATCAATGGAAGCTCAATTTTGATAGTTAAATGCTCGGTACACCTGTGAAACCTCATAAAAAGGAGATCGGGTGGGGGGAGATAAATATTGTTTCTTAAACTCAATAAGAATTATAAGTAAAGTACATGAAGTTCGTTTGTCCAATGTTAAAATGGAATTTCTTGTGGTTCAATTTGTTAAATATACAGCTGTGATTTAAAAAAAAAGAAACTTTTCACTCTTGACAGGTCTCAAAAAATGTTTTATATTACTTAAATTCCGCACCATATTTTAAAATTCCTACAAATTATTTCAATAAATTCTGAGTGGTAGGATCCATAAATACAGGATTTATTGAAATAATTTTTACAATAAAGAGAAATATATTACTATGCAATTTATATGCATTTATAATATTAATATGCAATTAAAATAAGCATAAAAAAATAGTCCGCATCGTCGCCTACTGGTAGCGTTCCCAGAAGACTGTCAGCATTGGCACGTTGAATGGCAATGCTAATTCTCTGTGTTAGAAAAGATTCGGCCTTCTGATCACGAGAAGTGTCGATTGGTTGCTTAGCTAGTTGTTTATACATAATACGAGCACTCGGACCCCATGACCGTACATAGCGTTTCGACCCCAAACAGTGCAAAATTGTAATGTAATTTAATTTAATTAATTTTGTACAATTACGTTTATACTACACTTAACTAAACCTACATCCTGATTTTAACTATCTTCATTGTACTATTTATATCAGGTCCAATTTTGAAGATAATTCATTAAAGGATACGCCCTTAATGGTATATGTTCATAATTCGACTAGATGACACTGCGATAATGTTAAAGGAATATTTTCTGTATGGTTGGACACAACAAGGTCAACTTGGTCTGCTAAAAATTAAAATTTTAAATACAGAATTTAATAATCGCACTATGCACACTCATTGCTAATAATAAAAAAAGCACTAATACTGTGAACCAACGAAGAGCAACTCGAATCGTCGATAGCCCAATCTCCGATCGGCTCGATCCCTTGGTGTTACGTAGAGATGTGGCTTCACTCTGCATTCTCTATCGCATATATCATGGAGAGTGCTCCCAGGAATAGTTCGGACTAATACCAGCCGCAACTTTTCGCCATCGGTTCCACACGGCAAAATTTTCATCCTCATCACCTGGATAGTTAGCGCTCCAGTACTGTGCGCTTTTCGAGACACTTTTTGCCCCGCACAACCAATCTATGGAACGGGTTATCGTTGGCGGTATTTCCGAACCGATACGATTTTCAAACCTTCAAGAAAAGAGCGTACTCCTTCCTAATAGCCGGCAACGCGTTTGTGACTCCTGAGTTGCAGACGTTCATGGGCGGCGATGGTCACTTTCCAACAGATGACCCGTCTGCTTGTCTGCCCCCTCTAACATACCATTTTAAAAAAACCACGCATTGTCAATATTATTTCTATCTTCTTCAAGTAAACTAAATAATTGTTTTAAGACTGGGATCATGTCAGTAATATACTAAATGAGGTTCATTCGTTCGTTCCTGTAGCATCTTAATCGCAAGACAACAGTCATATAAAAAGATAAAATTGGACAAAGTGTAGTTTGTTAACTGTTTATTTAATCTACAGGTATTCCAGAAAATTCCAGCTTCATCAATGATTCTTAGTAACTATGATCCCTTCTATTCGCCGTTGCTGTCGAGACTGGATGGTATATTTGCAAGACTTGGTAAGCTATTTTCAACTAAAATTTGCTCCCTAGCTTTAGCTGCTATAATTATAAAATATATTAAATTTTGTTCTCATTGTTTCAAATGGTTCTGGTATAGTTTTAAATAAACAGTTTAAGAATAGGAGATAAAAAAATGTGACTCCTTGTCTATACAAATAAATAAAATTGAAGTGTCTGTTTGTAATGTCAAAATTGTAGGATTTTTTCATGCTCACACCTATGCCTAAAAACTAGTTTTTTTATCTGTCTGTCTGTCTGTTTGTTCCTGGTAATCTTCTAAACGGCTGGACCAATTTCGATTATATTTTACTACCAGGTAGCTGTTTACATAAGGAATAACTTAGGCTATTTTTCCTCTCAGAATAACCTTTTTAAATTTTGCCCGGCCCGGGCATCGAACAAACTAAGGCAGCGCTTTTCAAATTCCACGCGAACGAAGTCGGGGTTACCAGCTAGTTTTCGCATAAATTACAATAAATTAACCTAAATTGTTCCCGTTTTTCAATTAAAAATTATTTGTATTTGTCGTCTTGATAAAGTTTTTGTGTTTAAATTCCAGGTTTAGAGCCATCAGATAACTCAATCAACGATAACATAGAGGCTTGCAGGGAGCAGCTCATCTGTCTTATGTACGCAAATCCAGCAAAATTTGCACCGTACAGTAACCTGATTTCTGCACAATTAAGCAGGTACTTTGCATAGTTACTGTATTCCTTTAGATAATCCCAACAAAAGCTTTTGGTGTAACATCATTTGCGTGCTGATTGGAAACGTTGATTTGCTTTTATAAAATGTAATAAGTGTTGGTAAAGCTGCGTAAATGAGGGCCGACCGACTTTCTATCTAAAATCTTTGACCAGATCTTTACAACAATTATACTCTAGAAAAGAAATAACATCAAAACACAAAATGACTTTCACATAAACAGTATGAACGAATAGAGGTGGATTGTTTTTCACGTCACATCACATCAACAGCCTTTAATAGTCCACTGCTGGACATAAGCCTCTCCTTAGAAAGGAGGTTTTGGCCTACTATACCACGCTGGCCAGACGGGTTGGTATAATATCTATAGGCACCTTATGGGGTTAGCACCTTTCTGTAGCGCCTCCACAATGTTTGTAGAGGCAAGACTGAACACGTTTAATGCCATCCAAAGAAGCTGTATCGCGGCGTTTATGGCCCGGGTTGGTTCGTGTAGGAACACTATAATTAAGGAACTTGCTGACAGGATATGTAACAGTTCCATGTTTAAAAAATGGTTACAGATAGCTACATAAATAATTGTAACTAAAATAAAGAAATATCATAAACAACATTATATGGAAACTATTCTGAAATAAAGATTTATTATTATTATTATTATAGGGTTTGTGTCAAGTTTTTCTTTTCTCTGCAGTAATGTTGTTCTGCGTAGTTTTCTCCCTTAGTCGCCTCTTACGACACCCACGAGATGAATATGGGTGGTGACATTCTGTATTCTTAATCCGTCACCACACGGACGACATGTATTTATCATAATATTATTTATATTTATATAATGTTTTTTTCAGAGAGCTAAATGAACTTCGACGTCCAGTGTCTGACAACCCCGAAATATTAAGGTTCTTTAAATACATGAAGGCGGCGAGAAGAGGCCAAGAACAGTCCGACTGCATGTACTCCTACCCTACATGTACTTCCAATGCTCCGAAGACTCACACCATGATAGCAGCATACCACGACATTAATAAACTCGTTACTGCCAGAAAACTCAACTAAATGTACCAGCTTAATTTATTTTCTAGCCTTTTAAATATCGGCTTCCATCAAAGCTTTAGCTCAATCTAATTAAGTTTAATGTAATCACGTTTACTGATGAATAAGATTAAAATGTACCCTTCTTACATTGGGTTAAGAAAGCAATTACAGAATTCCTAATATGGGAAAGTTTTTATGGATATTATTGAAACGATTAAGTTCCCTAACAGGTTCAAGGACTGATGATAAACTGTTACCAATTTATACACAAAATCCTTATACAAATGTAGGATTTCCTTAAAACTTTGACGAGACTACTCATGCGTCGAAACACGTGGGTAGTCTTGAAACTCAAAATTTAAACTTGAAAGTTGTAACTTAAACTTAAAACTCGAAACTTTTAAGTTCGAAATTAGTTGAAACTAAACTTGAAGGTCTTTAAATATGAAGATAATTATTGTATTGGTAACATTTTCTGTAGACTATATTCTAATGGCTTAATGATAATTTAATTTCGAGTCTCTAAAATATCCATAGTTCTCTGGCTCAGTGTAAATTTACTTTTAGTAATACTTAATTTATTCAAACGCGTGAATGTATTTATTGTAAGTCTGAGATCGAGTGATTGTGTAACTTATTAAAAGAAATCATTAGATGAAGAAAGGATTAGGTTAATATTTTAATTTATTGTTTTTAATCTATTGTTGTTATTTGTTTTGTTTTTACTTTTTTACTTCAGCTGTGTAAAAAGATAGATAGATTTTCTTCAAATTTCTATTTAAATAAAAAAGATACAATCATGTATATAGGTTAGCCACCGTACGTCTTCTGTTCAAAAAATGAATAAAAATGGCACCATGTATTATGTCATTACGAATAGTCAATTTATATTGTTATTTGTGTAATTTTCTTACATTAATTTTGTTATTTATTTATAAACTAATAGCAAATATAAACCTTATGTATACTGCTTGAAGTCAAAACATCTTTTTTTTTTTTTTTTTTTTAATAATTAAATATGTGTGCTATCGTCGTTCAAATGAAAATAGGTCTCGGGCAAAATTGAAATTTGCAAAATGGCTGCCCTGTTAGGCGACGGTATGCTCATATTACAGTAAATAATTTATTTTAAACTATTATATATAATCTGTCACTGTGTGATTTAAATTGTAAATGAATACTGATTTTATTAACGAAATATACAATATTGTATCAAGACGTATTTCTAAAATTGTATAAACAAATAAATATTCTGTTTCATTAAAATATTGATTAATTAATTCACTAATACATTGTATTACAGGATATAGCAGTGTTAAGGGCATGTCTTTAACACTACTATCAGTGCGCAACAATCAATATTTTGCAAAAAAAAAGTAAATAAAAATGACAAAAAACCTCAGATTTCCAATTGGCCAAAAAGCTCTTCATAATTATATTAATAACTAGCTGAGACCCGCGGTGTTACCCGCGTTTGTTGTTATAACCGCGGGCAACGCCGCGGGGCGAAGCTAGTCTAAAAAAAGTGGCCTAAGTTACTCCTTATGTCATCAGCTATCTGCCAGTGAAAGTTCCGTCGAAATCGGTCCAGCCGTTCCAGAGATTACCCGGAACAAACAGACAGACAGACAGACGGACAAAAATTGTAAAAAATGTTATTTTGGCATATGTACCGTGTAAACATACATATGCATTAAGTAAAAAGCGGTTATTTTAATATTACAAACAGACACTCCAATTTTATTTATTTGTATAGAAAAGAAAAAAGAAAATAAAAGAAGAAAAGAAGATAACTTATTTTGATGTAATACATTGAATATTTTTACATCTTTAATACGTCCTAATGTGTAACATATTAAAATATAATACTGAGCATAAATAAATTTAATATATACCCCTCTAGAGACAGGTATAAATTTTTATAAAAAGTTTTTAAAAGATAACAGATCCCACGCGCAGTTATTTATTCTCGAACAAGAACGTCACTTTTTGAAAAACATACATTAGTAACTTTGACACTGTTCTTGAGACTTCATATTTGGTTATTTTTCAGAAGTTTTTTAACGTGTATTTACAAACTGCGACAGGTGATTTTAATAAGGAACCATTTTTTAAATTGTTCTCATGACTTGTTCC
This sequence comes from Arctia plantaginis, assembly GCA_902825455.1. Lineage (NCBI taxonomy): Eukaryota > Metazoa > Arthropoda > Insecta > Lepidoptera > Erebidae > Arctia > Arctia plantaginis. Next base: position 1,900,879 of record CADEBD010000553.1, read on the forward strand.
CTTTTTGACTGCATAGATGGCGTAGAAGTAAGCGGCGAGGTGACCGCTTACTACTACGCTGAGTGTTGTGGGTCCGATCCCACATGGAATGACACTTTGTGTGATCCACAAATTGTTGTTCTGAGTCTGGGTGTTCTCTGTGTTTCGTATGTTTTTGTAAAGTTCCCCGCGACACAGTATATATTTCTAATGCGGGAGTTGTCTTATTTAAAAAAAAAGGAAAAAAGACTCAGGCCTGTTTTGAGCACTATCCGCCAATTAACAGTAAAACTGATGGCTTTTATACAAGATTCAAACAAAATATAACTCTATCTCCAATGAATAAAGTCGAACCTTGATTGTGCTCTAATGTGTCACGTCAAATGATGTGCTATGATCGATGGCTTAATATAACATCCTCGATGGCTTAATATACCTCCTCTTGAACTCAAGCAGGTCCATAAGCAGAGGAATTAACTTACCACCAGAATACCTGTCTGCCAGTTATCGGCTATTTGGCAAGTGCAGACTTTTGTATAAACGAAGTCTTCTTCGTCTTTAACGTCCTATGTCCCCTGGATGGGGCAGAGAGCATCCTCAGCAAGTCTCTATCTTGATCGGCTCTGAGCCTCGTGCTTCATTTCGCTCCACATCCTGCCGATGTTCCTCACCTCATCTGCCAAGTTTGCCTTAGACGACCACGCTTGCGATTTCCCTGGGGTTTCCAGTTCAGCGCTTGCTTGGAGATGTAATCGGAGTCCCTACGGATAGTATGGCAAATCAAAAGTACGTACAAACTAAGCGAGTCTGCTAATACAAGCAAATACATAGTGATATTGTGCAGGTTTACGTAAGTACAGGAAATGTGTTTATTTTTATGTTTTTTTTTTACGTTTTGTTAATAAAGTCATAGGATCTATATTAAAGTCGGACCTTATTGTATTTATAAACGTTTATTGTCATAATAACCACGATAATGTAAGTTGAAAATAAATTGTTGTTGATAAGGAAATTCCTTTTATTTTGTACTCGGTTTTAATATTATATTCTTAATGAACAAGCAAAGAATCAGGAAATACAAATATCTTTAACTTTAAAACTCTAAAAAACTTTATATGTCCGTGTGGTGACGGATTAAGAATACGGAATGTCACTACCCCAATTCATCCCGTGGGTGTAGTAAGAGCCGACTAAGGGCGCAAAACAACGCAGGACACCAGCACTGCAAAAAAGAGAAAAACTTGACACAAAACCTATCCCGTCTGGCCAGCGTGGTATAGTAGACCAAAACCTCCTTTCTAAGGAGAGGCCTATATCCAGCAGTGGGCTATTACTTATAGGCTGTTGATGATGATATTTTTTTTAGTTTTTTATCTATCTTAAGTTGTTCCTAAGTTATTTTTTATGTTTTACTAATAATAAGGCTATACTTTTACAACAAAAAGAAAACTAGATACGTTATTGTCTGGATAGTGACTAGAACAACTAAGTTAACTACTACTACATTTCAATTCACATTAGAAAAACATAATAAATTAAATACAAAACAAATACGTGTATAACTCCTAATATAAAAATGAAAATAAATCTGTTTTCATTTCAAATAATTTCTGTTCTCGGTATAAAATATCATGAATATTGAAATCTGGATGACGATGTAAACAAATCTATAAATTTCAATAAGATCTGCCTAAGCGAACAACCTTTGACAAATATGTATGTACACAGGTTGAACTAATATTTATTCAGCATATCAACTGTGTTTGGGTCTTTGTTGATTTAATCAATTACTTCAAAAGTATCCGATATGTAATGTTTGATTCTAATAATAGGTTTATATCTTGATAATAATTATTGTTATTTGCTAAGAAGGGAAATGGATTTACTGTATTTCCAACTCTTCCAATTTTCTTCTGGTTGATTTTTGTTGCGGATTCCAAGACAGTTTAATTTCTTCATGCGACTTCCCGAGTGTCATAACTCGGTGTGTTCGTGGGTCACTGCTGTGGATCCTGGTGTACAGGAGTTTCAATGGTGGGCGTGTGGGTGGGATTAGTCTCATAAAAAAAGTGTTATTTGTATCTATATATATATCATCATAATTTACAATATTTCTAACTAAAGATGATTTTGGTAACTTTACTTTAAAATGATTATCAGCCTATCGCTTTCCACTGCTGTCCGCATCCAGTGACTTTTTTTATTAAATACTTTATGCACAAAAAAATGTACAAAGGTGGAATTAATACCGTAGGCATTCTCATTCTCAGAAAAAAAAAGTGATAAATATTATTACCACTTTCTTACAAACATACATATACCTACACATATACATTCGTACAAACATATACATATGTACATACATATACATACATACATTTACATTAGGTATTAATCCAGTACAACAGCACTGCAAAGAAATGGAAAACTTGAAACAGACTATACCAACCCGTCTGGCCAGCGTGGTATAGTAGGCCAAAACCACCTTTCTAAGTAAAGGCCTATGTCCAGCAGTGGACTATTATAGGCTGTTGATAATAATGATGATGAATCCAATGATTTAACAACTAGTATCGAATTACTCTCGAGTCCGTTGTATAAACTATCCCATTAGTGTGCACTGTCTTCTCAGTATGAAGGGTGATTCGCCAAAACGTTACTATAACGCAGGCTCTGCCCAGTTTGGGATTAGACTGTCGTGTGTGAGATGTGTGAAGTTATTTTAATTAACAGTGTGTTTGATCTGATCTGCTATTCTCTACTCTTATTGCAAGGAAAACACTTGCTACATATTTTACTTAAAAGTACAAAAAAATATTCGGTGGTGTCTAGTTTCGCTAGAACCCAGATGTTTGTTATTTAGTAGTATTAAAGCTTCCGTGTGGTGACGGAGAGTGTGTCACCACCCCAAGCCATCCCGTGGGTGTGGTAAGAGCCGACTAAGGGAGCAAACTACGCAGGACAACAGCACTGCAAAGAGAAGGAAAACTTGACACAAACCCTATACCAACCCGTCTATCCAGCGTGGTATATTAGGCCAAAACCCCCTTTCTATAGAGGCCTATGTCCAGCAGTGGACTAGTAAAGGCTGTGGACGGATAGACGATGATTTTTAATTTTTAAGAAACTCTATTACTCGTAGATAAAATCAAAGCTAACATTTTGTATATTCAGAAATATATCCGGAATGAATAATAAACATCATTTTTGAAGTCGGTTTATGAGTTCCCAGTTAACGAGTACAAAATCAGATACTATTCTCTTTGGTAAAGTCAGTGAGTTCAAAGAAGGCCATCAAATGAATGAGGCCATTTAGAAAGAAGTAAACTCAATTATTGGAAGTGCAATACTTATAATTAATCCAGGCAGTATTTGTAATTAATCCAAGTAAGTCATGTTTGAACTGCATGGATGGCGTAGTGGTTTAAGCGGTCCCCACATGGGACAACACTGTGTGTGATCCACAAATTGTTGTTTTGAATCTGGGTGTCCTTTGTGTCCGTTTCATGTATGTTTCTAAAGTCCCCGCGACACATGATTTATTCCTAGTGCGGGAGTTGTCTTTAAAAAACAAACTGTATCAGAACATAGAGAGCTCTTAAATTCTGACATTATTAAAATCTGGATGTATTTCATTATTTCCTATTTTATAGTTTATTGATGAGAAATGAAGAACAAAATTAACCGAAAAACTAGATGAAAACAATCCTTAAATAAGTTTGTTTTTGAGTTTAACGGTTTCAGTTTTTAATGCATACACAAATCAACATAACATTTTTATATAAATAGATTAAGTTCCGGTGAACCAATTATCACAGCGTACACATAAATCAGCATGAGTTTCTTTCGTTACAGTGCTGACACCATCTTTATGGACGGAGAAGGAGGACTCAGATAGACACATATGAGTCGATAATTATATATTCATTAGAGAATTCACCAAGGTTTCCATGCGAAGGCCCATTAAGGCCTCATGAGTAGCAATTTCCATGGTCGGACGGGTCAGGTTGCACGGAAAGAGTTTTATCTCAATGAACAACCTGTTGGGTTTATGGGTAAAAGACTAGTGGAAAACCCCTTTAAAATAAACAGTAATATTGCGGTCTTCCACAGTTTAGCACACCTCATAAGCAAGCATATATATTTCATTCATCAGTTAGATATAGTTTCAGTCATCAGATTTATGCTGAGATCATATCTAATGAATATATCCAAAACGATAGTAAACAGATTATGGAATCACAGCTGGGTTTTATGTAAAAAGTATTTTTTTACATAAAAACCAGCTGATATAATTATAATGTAATAAATTTTGTTGAAAAATCACATCATAATAATAATCATAACATGCTTCTTAAGCATTCAGCTTTAATATGGATTAAAACTATGTCGATTGCTTTACAACTGCTGGTTAATTTTAATGAGTTTTCACAAATAAATAAATTAAGGATCATTATTACGTTTGACTACCTTATCCCTTCTTCAAAAAAAAGTGAAATAAAATAAAAAATACTGAAATTCTTAAGACTAGTACGTTTATTTAGTACCTTTCAAATTTGTTAAAAGCGGCAAAGTATTACAGAAAGCATTTCAATAAAGGATACCCCTTAATGCCACAGAATATACAATATGTATACCTTGCCTTCGGTGGTAGGACGACCTCGGAAGTTTATGAAATTTTAAATCATCATAGCAAACCAAAGTTCTATTATCTATTATTAGTTCTATTACATAACTTCCAATGGTAAAATTGAAACTAGAATACTAGTATTCCAAATAAAATTTTCCATAATAAGCTTCTTTGTCAATTTAAATTTACCGGTGGTCGCCTGTCCTGTCGAAATCCCTTATCAAATTTAGTTTTAATGGTTTTGATTTCAATGCCTAGTATAATTTGAAATATCATTCTTCTACGAGTATCAAACGCCTTCCCGTGCCGAAACAAATCAATATTGACTGCACGGATGGCGTAGTGGTTTAAGCGGTCGCCACGCCGCTTACTAGTACGCTGTGAGTTCGATCCCCACATTGGACAACACTTTGTTAGATCAACAAATTGTTGTTCTGACTCTGGGTGTTCTTTGTGTCTGTATCATGTATGTTTTTAAAGTAAACCGCGACACAGGATATATTTCTAATTGGGGAGTTGTCTTTAAAAAAATATGGATATACCAGACGTGTATAATATTTTGAGGTAGCTGTTTTTCTGTTGTTGTTTTCTACTTTTTACAGTTCTTTGAAATACATTTGCGAAATTGGAGAAGTTTTTAACAAAAATTAGTTCGCTGTTGTACTTATTTTAGTTTTGTTCTCTGGTCTAGTTTTAACCTCATTCTATTCATAAATTAAAGAAAGTTGAAAACCATGGCATGACTCACAAAAATTTTAGGCAAAACAAAACAAAAATGTTGACAAACATAAAGATGTCTGAGTCACGCTATGCTGTCGGACAAATCCGGTTTTAAAACAATCCCTACCACTTTCTTGTAGAAAGTTGACCTCCCTCACTAGTCTACGATGAATTAAGAACTCTATTCCTTTGCTTTTAGTCTTTAAATTTCTTTGAAAGTAACATTTAGATGACTTGTAAGCTGTTCTCACTGCTTACAATCGATTTTAAGTTGTATTTATTTGTGGTGTAAGTCTAAATTGGTTTCATTGGTTTAATGTTATCGTATTAATCATCAATGTGTAATGTTTTGTAATAATCTATGTGTGTTATTCGGTTAGTAGTGGCTTATTAAGTTTAGTAGTTTCGTAGGCAGTAGGATGTAGAAGGTTAATGAGAAAACGCCTAACTTTTATAGGTCAACTCAGTTCACTTTCATATTCATTGCTTTTTTATATTTTTACTTTGGCGCCAAAGCACCAATTTCAATAGGGACCTGTAATGTCATTTTTTGTCATTGCAAATTAAACCTTATGTGTCCAATTTCACGAATTATACTTAAAAGTTAGGTTATTGTTTCGATTTGGTTGTAGCTGTTTGGGTAATTAACCTAAAATATTGTGATATCAAGCACGTGACAAAAGTATTCATAACAAGAATTCAGATACTTCTAGTTTATTTTGAAAGTTCAATAGAAATGTTGTGTACTTTTTATTAATTACCCACAGATATCAACCAATTTATCAGTGTGGTGACGGATTAAGAATACGGAATGTCGCCACCCCTATTCATCCCGTGGAGCCGACTAAGGGAACAAACGACGCAGGACAAAAGAGAAGGAAAACTGTACCAGCGTGGTATAGTAGGCCAAAACCTCCTTTCTAAGGAGAGGCCTATGTCCAGCAGTGGACTATTAAAGGCTGTTGATGTGATGATGATGTGATCAACCAACTGTCCCACCACTGTCAGATATCTCTAAGTTAGTTAATCCTTTGTTTATAGATGTCCAATTAACGTAGCTTTGTGTTAAGAACGAGCAACTTCCAGTTATTCAAAGATTTGTGGGTCAAGAAGTTTAGAGCTAAGCAAGGCTTTCTGAAATTAATGAAGAATCAACCAAGTCCCAAGGAAAAATATTAAGTGTAAAATGAATAAATTATGTTAATTCTATGTTACTTTTTTAGAGTAATGAGTAATTTAATAATATTCATTCAAAAACTTGACGGGCGTGTTGGTCTAGTGACCCTGACTGCTAAGCCGGAGATCGTGCGTTTGATTCAAACCCAGGAATAATATTTGCGTGATGAGCATATTATGACTGCGCGGATGGCGTAGTGGTTTAAGCGGTCACTTCGCCGCTTCCTATTGCGCTGAGTGTTGTGAGTCCGATCCCCACACGGGACGACACTTTGTGTGATCCACAAATTGTTGTTCTGAGTCTGGGTGTTCTTTGTGTCCGTTTCATGTATGTTTGTAAAGTCCCCCGCGACACAGGATGTATTACTACTGCGAGAGTTGTCTTTTAATAAATAAAACAGTTAATGTAAGTCACAATGTGCACTTAACAGTTCATTTGGTTATGTTATACCGACGAAGACAAACAAATTCTCATAATCTTTTCATTAAATCTGTTGCATAATACTTTTGAAGTCCTACATGTTAAGTTACAACAGTTCCTTCTCACAGACAATTCTTTCAAGACATTCTCTCGTCTCTAGACAATGAGTATTACTTAATAAGTTGATTTGTTGTTAAAACCCTACTTTTCTGTACTTTAGGAAATAGCTTGATTATTTATACGTTTCCTTATTTTGCATCTAAACCTTTCACTAGTTTAGACGTCACACAAACAATTTGTGTCAAGTTTTCAAGAAAACTTGACACAAATTGTTTGTGTGATTGTGATTATGTTATTATGATGATGATGATGATGATTGTTATTATTGTTTTACACATATTTTAAACACCAGCTCTGTTGCTTGCACCTTTTTAAGTACGTACTATTAGAACACTGTCAATATTAAGATACCAGTAAAACGTAAGCTATTATTAAAAATAACCAAGTGATATAACAAACTCCTTGCTTTGCTTAAAGCAGCATAGCAGCTCCTTACGTCATCACAGGTACAGTCATCCAACATGCATCTACGTAACACACTACGTACTCAAAATTTAAACGGTATATGTCTTCAATTACATTGACCTCGGTTACGTAACAACCTTTGGCAATACTTTTGTATAATAATTGTGTTGTCAATGTCTACCCTTTGAATAACAAGATAGCTTCGAACTACTTGCATTCACACATAAGATATTAGATTTAGAAATATGTACATCTAATACCTTGTATTTGAATCTAACTATACCTAGGAAAACAAATATAATAAATCCACCCCGTCGGTATCGTAAGAGTCGACTAAGGGAGCAAACGACGTAGAACAACAGCACTGCAAAGAGAAGAAAAACTTGACACAAAACCAGCGTATAGGCCTGCGTGGTATAGTAGGCCAAATCCTCCTTTCCAAGGACAGGCCTATGTCCAGCAGTGGACTATTAAAGCCTGTTGATGAATTAGAAGTAGGTTAAAACTTACTTCCAAGTATCTGTTACCAATAAACAATTACATGTGAAGCTATAATAACCGTATCAATAAGTAATTTGCATTTATTTTTTGCCATTACGTAAAAAAGAGGCCACTCGTCTCAATTGATGTGTTACTGACAACAAACCTTCTCAAGGTTATGTGAACACTTTCCATCACATAGATCTATGTATTATTTTTTTAAAAACAACTCCCGCACCAGGAATAAATCCTGTGTCGCGGGGGACTTTACAAACATACATGAAACGGACACAAAGAACACCCAGACTCAGAACAACAATTTGTGAATGACACAAAGTGTCGTCCCATGTGGGGATCGGACCCACAACACTCAGCGTAGTAGTGAGCGGCGTGGCGACCGCTTAAACTACTAAGCCATCCGTACCAGCCATGGCAATGAGCAATATTTTCGTTGCTTTCCACCGAGTAAATGAGGTTACCGGAACCCCACACTCACCTCCCCGCTAAATCTGTGGAAGGAAAGACCAAGGGGGCAACGCACTTGTGACTCTTGATGTCTCAAATGTCCATGATCCTCAACATTCCACGTCTAAACTCTTACACTATAGGAAAACTTATACGCACTTTGCACACCTGCTTGATGATTCAAGGTCTTAAATTGACAAATGATGATTACAAAACAATCGGGCAAGTGAAGGAAATTCCCGATAGTCTCCATGAACTGAATTATGAAACGCACCAGGATACAACAACTAGAGTGTGCGGTTATGTTTGTGTGGAAACGGCTTCTGCAATATTTATTTAATTACGTCACTCGCAAGTTAGAAGTCTGTAAGATACGTCACTATTTATAAACAACTTGGTATATTTTTTTGTTGACTGTTTAGTGGATAATCTAAAAACGCTCGTTTTAGGTGAAAAATTAGTTATAGAGGCAGAAGACTTATGAAGACCCAGTTTTTATTGTGAATGAGTGTTCAAATTTAAAGCTTGTCGAATGCAGAAGTACTTGTCTATGCAATATTTGTTCTGATTTCGATTAAAATCTACATACACCTCGTAGCTAATAATGCGACTGTTTTTATATAAAAGTAGTCGCTTCATTAGTCCAGGCACTATGTTCTTGAACCACTCAGTAAAAATTTCCTTAAATCAAATTATTACTGTTATTTTGAATTCCTTTCACGTTTAATAACTTACAAAAAAGGAATAACTAAACCAAATGAAACGAATTAATTTTTATTTTAAAGGAAGCCATCTCCATACTTAGTTTCTCACACAACGTAAGTTGGGATATTCCAAGTTACACTAACTTCATTCAAACTCCGGTTCGCAAGTTCATTACAATCACCATTCAATCAAAAGTAATCCGTATCCCTGCACTTTATAGTTCAAATTATTTTGACGTTTGAAATTTCTTCAATGCCGAACTTAAGTTTGCTTAAATTATATTGAATTTTAGAAAATCTACCTTATGACTATTACTTTTAAGTTCATAATGAAAACTAACATGATCAAGTTTTGATCAGAAGTCAAGTGTATACAGACCTGGCAACTAAAAGTTGCTCATATGTTGGGCAATTGTTGTGTCTTCTGGTTCGTTCAAATGTAAAGAACTAACGAATTTTACTATAAAGAACGAAGACTTAAAAACCTTTTCTCTTACTATACTGTATGATTGTTTTAATGTAGTCATAAACAGCCGCCTCTAAAGAACAACCAATATACATATTTTTACACTGTGTATCAAAGCAGCTCTGTATAATACAACTTACCGTCTCTTTACGTCCGTCATTAATATAATTTAGTAATTAGGAAGGTTAAATATTTCAAAGAATTACCCTTTCTTTCTTCTTTTAAATATTAAACCTTTTATTTAAATGACCAAAAGAGTCTTCATCTTAGAATATTTATATTATGTGTTCGAGGACTTAATAACACAAATATTGCTTCGTTCGAATGTCCCATGTCACCATTGTTACATGTTGTTGTTATTTTAGTAAAAATATAAATATGTCATCACCATTTCTACTCAGCACATTATGTGACTAAACGGAATAGAAGTATACTGAAACACCAGTGTATAATAAGTCCCTCTGCAGCCGTCTTTGGTCAACATATAATATTTTGATATTATGTCACCAAAAAGTTGACGAGCGACAAAAAGTTGCCTGTTCTGTGCAGACCGTTGAAAAGGTTTATGCAATTCTTATGTTTTGTTATTATATAAGGTTGTTTGGTGGTAGTCGAGCCACTCTTGTCTGCAACGTTCAGTGCATTGAACGCAATCTAGATATTTGGATCACTTAATTTTGGATAATTATACACAAAGGTAAGATTAGTTATAATAATTAATTATTATTATTAAAACAAAAAATAATTAAACCCATAAGAAATTGTTAAACGCGTTTTCCAATAAATAATATTTTACCGAAATAAGAACTTAATACGTCTATAAAATAATTATTACCTATCTAGTTAATGCTTAAATTCGTCGTTTTAATTATTAACATAAATCATATAGAAATACTAAATGTTGGCGTGTTTCTAACTTTGAAAATAAAGTACAACAGTACATACAACAAATACATACAACCGTTCATCAATTATTTTACGAATATCCTTTCATTATCATCTGCCAACATTTCAAATTTATATCCCCAGCGATTTAGGCTTTGCGTTGATGAATCAATCAGGCAGTACGTGTGTTACATACAATCCATATTATGTAAATTAACATTTTTTTAACTCACCACTTTATTTTATATTTAGTTAAAACTATAAACCACGTATGTATTTATATATGTATGTAAGTGTATGAATGTATATTCGTGTAAGTGTACATTGTATGTAAACATTAGTTAATATACGGAAGTTGTAAATGGTGTATAGTCCATCTAAAGGTTGCCTGGAAGAGATCCCAGGCTGCGATAAGGCCACCCATTGTATCCCTTTTTTTTTTGGTATGTATCATCGCATGTTTCCTAATTATGGCGTGCAATAAAGAGTACCCATCTATCCATCTACTAATCACGGTAGTAATTCCATTATAGTAAATTTTCAAACAGGTCAAACTATTGAAACCAGAAACGTTTTTGTCGCAAAAGGATAGTGAAAGTTACAGTTTACACAACAATAGAGACGCTATGTAGCCTTTCTCGGTTTATTACATAACATCACTTCGCACAACCAATCTGTGAAACAAGTTATCATCTGCGATATTTCCGGACCAATACGATCTTCAAACCTTCAAGGAAAGATCGTACTCCTTCCTAAAAAGTCGGCAACGCGCTTGTGACTCCTAAGTTGCAGGCGTTTATAGGCGGCGGTAGTCGCTTTCCACCAGAAGACCTGTCTGCTGGTTTGCCCCCTCTTCCATAAATAAAACTTCTTCTTCTTTGTGAAGTCAAAGGACTTTAAAAAAAGGTTTTATATTTTAAACATTAGTACCTGGATGAGCTTTGCTCGGTATTTTTTTTTTGTAAATTTTCTAAAAATGAAACCTAGCTAGATTGATTAATCGCCCCCGAAGCCCCCTGCATACTAAATTCCATGAAAATCGTTGGAGCCATTTCCGTAACTTTCATTGGTATATAATATTATTGCTGAAATTTTTGATATGTAAATCGGGGTCCCATAAAATATATATTAACATTTCAGGTGTTTTAAATGTCCTTAGACGACCGTGAAGGTTTTATATCAGATAGTCTTTAAGATTGTATGCTGCAATAACTGTACAGAAAAGTAGTGTTTTAAAACTACCATTTTAGTAGAAATATTTCGAACTTAAGCCCTCCAACTCTTGTTTTCAAGTAAGCTTCCCAATTTCTAGGTCTTTAACCCCAAAACACTTACAAACCTTCATGTCTAAGACACAGTTAGGACACGACGAGCCACTCGCGCGACGTGTAGAAAGTTCAGTCCTTCGCAGTGACAACAGTATAGTGGGGCAAGAACATTCATGTGTGAAATAATAAATGCGGCACTTAACCGTACAATTTTACTTGTTAATTGTATAGTGCAGTGTGTAGTGATTGTGTAATGGCATCTTAATTAATATTTTTAATGTAAAGCTTACCGTGTTGTGACGGAGTAAGAATACGGAGTGTCACCACCCCTATTCATTCCGTGGGTGTCGTAAGAGCTGACTAGGGAGCAAACAACACAGCACTGCAAAGAGAAGGAAAACTTGAAACAAATCCTATAAAAACCCGCCTGGACAGCGTGGTATAGTAGGCGAAAGCCTTCTTTCTAAGGTGAGGCCTATGTCCAGCAGTGGACCAGTAAAGGCTTTTGATGTGATGATGTTGCTGAGTTTACCGTGGGAGAGCCATACTTCAAAGCGTGTTGACCGGTCCGACCGGAGAGAAACCACGGCCGGACGTCACGGATAGACTCAGAAGGCGGCAGAAGGTGGCAGGTGGTAGTCACTTACTATCAGGTGACTCGTCTGCCATACTTGTACTCATCACAGACTTATTTGTCCTGGGTGGGAATCAAACTTGCGACCACTGGTTTATCAGTCATTATCATTAAACAGCAACTCCTTTTGAAACCATTGAAACATACACAGACATATAGATTAGATTATTGTTTAAAAAAGTTACTATTACTCCGAAAATTTAGATATTATCTATTCTTTGTCATTTCTCGAAATAATAATAAAATTGAAATGCCAACCCCTAGTTAGCCGCCATTAAGGAAATTTTACATATACCTTAATTTAAAAATAGAAAACAAAAGCATAACTCACACATTTTTCACTCACATTATGATACCAAACATACCTGGTATATTGAGTACATACGACAAACTAAATAACTGGTCGGTTGTACGAAATACCTGTGATTTTAAAAAACTGTTACTAGAGAAATTGAACTACTGATGGAAAATACTTTCATTTTTTTAATCATATTTTTGCAAATTACTGTTGTTTTAAAACCATTCTGCGTTATTAGTTTCAATTTCTGTAGTAATAGCTCATTAAAATGGTATTGTAATACTGGCCAAGTATTTCGTTTGCCTACCATACAAGTAGTTGTATACCCGATATTGTTAGGACATTTTCTCAAAGTCATGTCATTAGTAGAATACCTACTTAAAATCATGCGTGAGCCACATACCTACATTTAAGACTTACTTACTAGCAGAATACCTACTTCAAATAGTGCGTGAAGCACATACCTACATTTGAGGTCAAATTACTCACATACTCTTTCTTATCGATTATTTATATCGATTTTCTTTTTCTTTAAGAAATTTACAATCTTGCGAAGTAGGATATCACTTTTAGCAATAATTTGCTTTTACTTTCATCAAATAAACTGTTCCAATTGACTGCACAGTAATTACACGTATAGTATTTTAGATGAGAGACATTTGTGACGTAAATAATTGGGGGGATATACAGTCTTGTCATTTAAATTATTATAATAAGTATTGTAGCCGAAAAACTCAAGCAAAGGGACATTACAATACCGAAAGCGTAACAATAAGATATAAAAATTTAGAATAAAAATTGATTGCCAATAGAATAAAAGCTTTCGTTTATTCTTTACCTTGTTCTGAAGAATTGCATCATAAATTAAAAGAAATGCAGGTTATAGGAGAATTGATAATCGTATTTCCAGATTAATTTAATATAATAGTAATATAAGCATCCTTTCCCTTCGATTCCTTTCAATTCGTTTATTATGATGCACTATAATTTCCAAGAAAAAAAATCTTCCGCTCGTTGGTAAAGTAAACTTTGATAGGCCTGTTGATATTATTTACAAATTTGATTTCTGGTGGTATTTTTTATAACTGGTATACTTCTCTCTTTTTTTCTTTATATTCCTTTCATTTTACTAAAATTTTCGCTTATACCATTTTTGCCATTATACCATATCCACTCGTTTTTCGTTCTGTCACTTCTTTAAGTTAGTTGAAGTATTCGGATCACGACTGCAGTCGAGGAAAGCAATAAGTGTTTTTCCTTTTTGTTTTATCCAGCGACAGCCAAAATTAAATAAGTTTATTACACTTTTTTCATTCACTTGATTAGATTGATAACAACACACTTTTTTGCCTACACTCATATTATAACCATAGCTTGAATAGTATTGAAGTTTTAGGGGACATTCATGCAATTGTACACCTTAAAGCCATTATGAACGAAAAGAGGAAATAAATAAATATACATATATATATGCCCGTGTGGTGACGGATCAAGAAAACTGAGTGTCACCACCCCTATTCATCCCGTGGGTGTCGTAAGAGCCGACTAAGGGAGTAAACTACGCAGAACAACAGCACTGCAGAGAGAATTAAAACTTGACACAAACCCTATACCAACCCTTCTGGCCAGCGTGGTATAGTAGGCCAAAACCTCCATTCTAAGAAGAGGCTTATGTCCAGCAGTGGACTGTTAAAGGCTGTTGATGATGATGATGATATATGTATATACTGTTCGTAGTCAAACAAAATCTTAATCTAACTAATATAATAACTATATTAATTATATTAAGATTTTAAGCTTTTTATTAAGATTTTAAGATTTTAAGATTTTAAGCTACAGAAAAGAGAATCTCCTTGTTTTGAGCTACGAACTTTACTTCAGCAACCTGGTCAAGCCAAAAAAGAGTTTGAAGTCTTTTAAGTCCGTTCTAAAGTAAGATGATAAATTTAATAATATGACCAGGGATAAGTTTTGCTAAATAATCCGAAACCTTTTATTTCGATCAAATCAATTTTGACAAAAATTAACTAGTTTCAGCATCAATGAAACTTGAGTTTTACGATCTTTTCCAAAAAAAAAGGCCTAATTTCTTAAATATTTCGTCTGCTCTGGTTTACTTTTATTAAATTTAAAATTTTTGCATATTTAACAATCTGTCTAGTAATTATTTTAACAAAAGAAACGCGTCCTATCACTTAATTACCTTGTAATTTTTAAAATTCAAAATGGCGCCTGCTGTTTGGCTGCGCGCACGCAGTCTGCCGTCGCGCTCCGTATGCCACGCTCGTACTATGTAGGTATTCGAACGTTTTCCAATTTGAAATTGCGTCGGAAGCCGCGAACTGTATTACTTTGTGAAAATTGGTGTTGTGTTAAAAGCACTGTGTTTTAAATTAGTTTTTTGTACATTTGGAATTGGTAACAGGTTAAGTTTTGATAGTAAATCAAAGTTTTATCGATATACCTCTAACAGATTTTGGTTTTGCTATCCTTCTTTTGTATGTTTCATGTACAGGTTAGAGTTTACTTAATTATTAAAAATTTGGGTAAATTTCTTTATTTGATACAAAAAGTATACTTCTTACTCGTTTTAGTACATACTAACTTTGAAGTTATCGCGTATAAATTGTGTTTCTAGGAATTAACAAGAACAACCTGGTCGAAATGTCAGGCATTCGAAAGATATGTACCTACTTAATACCTATCGTGAGCGCGTTAATTCCCGTAAATAATTTTTGATTTTAGTACACATTTGCTTTTCCTACTATTAACCAACTAAAACTTATTTAAAGGATGTCTTTAGAACTTTTGTACACCAGAATAGATAAATGTTAAAATATGTTAATATAATGAAGGGAGAAAGAAATAACCATAATAAATTGACTTGTCTCCTTTAAGGAGTGGGATACAAAGGAGAATATTATTCAAATAGCCTATAACAGGAAAAAATTACCATAGAATCTACCATGAGTCTTAAAATAAATAGATTCAGTGTTATTTCCTGTCACAGTTTATCAGAAAGCCGGTACAAAAGTCTTTAAACCTGTACAAATAAATTGTCGAGGTCCTTAAAGTCAGTTCATTTGTTTATTTTAAATGTAGATCTATTGTGTTATATACACATAAGATAAATTCGACCCAGACACAGACCAAATGACCGTGCTCATCACACAATTATTTGACCTGTGTGGGAATCGAACCCGTAGCTTAGCAGTCAGGAGCACTCACCACTTGACCGACAGCACTATCGTTATTTTTCTCCTATCTATCGACCCACGTGCTTTTTCAAGCTAATAATTATACCTATCGCCGGTTAAGAATTAGTCAGCCTTAGATATACTTTAGCCCATTCCGTTATGAAATATATGACTTCCCCTTTAGGGATAGAGGCCTATGTCCTGCATTGGACTATTAACCACCAACCACCACCAACAGCCTATAACAGTCAACTGCTGGACATAGGCCTCTCCTTAGTAAGGAGGTTTTGGCCTACTATACCACGCTGGCCAAACGGGTTGGTATAGGGTTTGTTTCAAGTTTTCCTTCTCTTAGCAGTGC
The DNA here is from genome assembly GCA_902825455.1 of Arctia plantaginis. Classification (NCBI taxonomy): domain Eukaryota; kingdom Metazoa; phylum Arthropoda; class Insecta; order Lepidoptera; family Erebidae; genus Arctia; species Arctia plantaginis. Next base: position 1,917,088 of record CADEBD010000553.1, read on the forward strand.
TGTCGTCCTGCGTAGTTTGCTCCCTTAGTCGGCTCTTACGACACCCACGGGATGAATAGGGGTGGTGACATTCCGTATTCTTAATCCGTCACCACACGGACAATCGTTTTGTTAATAATCGTTTTATCAGATAGACAGTTATCAGAATAAGTGAGCCTTAGATATACTTTGGTAAAAGTCGATTCCGTTATGAAATATGTGACGCCCCCTTCGGGGATAGAGGCCTATGTCCAACATTGGACTATTAACGCCTGTTGTTAATGATCGTAATAGGAATTATTATTAACACTCATATTCATGTTTAGAGTTCACAATATATAAATCAACAAATTAACAGTTTCTAATCACAATGATTAATCAGCTTCCAAGTGCTTTAAAAAGTGCGATGCGAATATATCCCACGCATGACTTCTCAAATGATTATACTTTCATCAAATTCAGTTCAACCGTTAAGTCACGTACGCAAATGTCTTTGGGCCATTAAGTGGTCCATAAAGTGGCATTCAGTTGGATTTTAAATGAGTTCTATTAGCACTTTTTCCTATCGCCATTCGTTTAAACAGAATACTCATTTCCGTTACTACATTTTCTGAGTCATTGGTGCTGATTCTGTTGTTCGAAAACTCTCAAACTAAACTAAAAATCGCTAATAAAAATTGTTGTCCTGTCAAATATTACGTTTGTAGAATAGGTAACGTTATTAGACAGGACTAAACAATTTTTTAGTGATTTTTAGTTTAGTTTAGAGAGTTTTCGACAGAATAAACACCATTGTTTGTTTTATTATTATAAATTCATATGTAAAAATTAAAATTCTAAGGCACTGTATGCCTACTTTTTACTCAAACCTAAGAATCAATTTTTAAAATTCTTATCCGTCTAAACAGTCAGATCCGGGTTCTCTTAGGAACCGAAGCACTGATTCCGAATAATAATAACATCACACATCTCACACACGACTGTCTGATCTCAAACTAGGCAGAGCCGTATTATGGTAACCAGACTGCTGATAAACATGTATAAATAATTCCAAATAGATAAATAAATATTTCGAACATCAAACACACAACGCCATCTAGTTTCAAACTATGCAGAACTTGTAATATGAACGCTAGATTGACCTATAGAATACTTTTTTTTTTGTAAATACATACATATAATATATATATAACACCCAAACTCCGAAACACATATTTGCAGATTATACAAATATTTGGTCAATATATACACATCATCATCATCAACTGCCTTTAATAGTCCACTGCTGGACATAGGCCTCTATTTAGAAATGAGGTTTTGGCCTACTATACCACAACGGCCAGACGTTGGGTTTGTGTCAAGTTTTCCTTCTCTCTGCAGTGCTGTTGTCCTATGTAGTTTGCTCCCTTAGTCGCCTCTTACAACACCCACGGGATGAATAGGGGTGCTGACACTCTGTATTCTAAATCCGTCACGGACCATATACGAGTATATACACATAATAGATAAATTACACCCAGAGTCAAAACTATATAAAAGTTGTAATTTTTTTTTGGATAACACTTAAACTTGTCAGTAAAAATAGTCAGATTACAAAGACTAGAGGCAAATATCCAAGAGTTGTCCACCTATATCGGTTACTTTGTTATTGTTTGGCATTAATGTTACTCTAAATCTAGGTATGGTTAGTTATTTGTCTCCAGATGCGGCTACTGATTGTCAACGCCGCACAATTAACGCTATTGTTGCACTTCTAATCTGCCCACCCGCAGCCCACCGCCACTAAATAACAACTACGATGTTCATTGAAATAGAAACCCTATAATTTGACTCTTAAGGTTATATTTTTTGTGGCAAACTTTCTTGACCTATATCTATTGCCAGTCTATTTTTACACTACACACTTTAATTGTAAACCATTCTCGTATATACATATATATTTAACTGTTAATTTACATAATACAGCCTTATTATCTAAAAGCAATGTTAGTGTAGATCAAAATTGTTTAGAGAAACAGTTGCCATACGTAGTGTTTTTGTAAATTGTAATAAACCTTCTTATTGGCTATGAATATTATAAACATTAGTAGTATGTCCGTAGATTAAGGACACTTTAATACACCGTGTCCGTGGATAAAGAATACAGCGTATTATACCCTGGACAACAGCACTGCAAAGAGAAGGAAAACTTGAAACAAACCATATACCAACCCGTCTCGCCAGCGTGGTATAGTAAGCCAAAACCTCCTTTCTAAGGGGAGGCCTATGCCACTTCAAGTAATGTTCATTAATAATTTTCTTGATAATAGTTAAAATTTTGTTACCTATATGAACAGGAGAAATAGAAGTCCTTCTTCGTCTTGTCTACGCCCTTCGTGTTTAGGTCTTGTTTTATTTGCAAAAGGGGAAGAAACAGTTCCAATATACAAGTAGTCTGTTATCCCTTTACTCATAACTTTTTTTTTTTTTTTTTATTTATTTATTTATATGACACACAATACAACGTCAATACACACACACATTACGTCACATACACACACATACACACACACATACAATACACACATTACGTCTAAAACGCTCGTTTTTAGGGTCATCAGATTTTGTTTAATCTTTTTTTCCGTCTTGATAATGGAAGTTCGATTAACCGTCGTATTGAGCACCAATTTTATGTAGTCTAACTTAAATCAAAAACATTTCTTTAACTAACATGCTCACCTCAATAACGAGTGTATAATTCCTGATATTATATATCGATGCAAGTCGAGAAAGTAATACATTGAATGGTGCAGTGTAAAAGTAGGAAATCGGTGCCAGTTTGGCGTGAGTTCCGAGTGTTTCAAACTAAGTAATCTTGTACTTGGCTTATATTGCTTGACTTTCTTACCGGTTCTGTCTAACTATGGATGCAGACTTAGGAACTATGATGTGTTTAGGTATATCTCACATCACAATAGCCTTTAATAGTCCACTGCTGAACATAGGCCTCTCCTTAGAAAGGAGGTTTTGGCCTACTATACCACGCTGGCCAGACGGGTTGGTATAAGGTTTGTGTCAAGTTTTTGTTTTGCGCCCTTAGTCGGCTCTTACGAGAATTAGAATTGGGGTAGTGACATTCCGTAATCTTAATCCGTCACTACACGGATATATCTCACTTGAGATCTAAAATAAAAAAATTTAACGACCGAGTTGGTCTAGTGGTTAGTGTTTCTGACTGCAAAGATTAGGGATGGCATAAAATCACAATCACCTGTGATAAGCCATATGATTTATAAATCATATCATCACACCAGCGACTGATTTACAAAACAACAGCTACTTAATTATTATTATTACGCTAGCGCAAGACTTGCGAAAGGTCTAAACTCTGAAAAAAAATTGATAAAAAGAATTTTGATTGTGTGATTTATCTTTGTCTATGACGGAATCACAATTACATGTGAAATCGCTGTGACTAAAATCAATCATTTCATCAAATGGATAAGATTAAAAAGTAGCAATAATTTCCATGTCTACTAGAGGTAGTTTCGATTCCCACCCAGGACCAATAATTGTGTGATGAACACGATTACTTGTTTTGTATCTGGGTGTTATTTAATTATAATATTTATGTATTTTAAATTATTAAAGTATGTTTATCAGTAGTCTGGTTACCAAAGCACCAAAGCACAATACGTCTATCTCTGCCTAGTTTGAGATCGGATAGACGTATGTATGGGGGAATCGAACCCAAGACCTTAGCAAGCAAGACGAGACGTCTTGGTAATATGTTACATGAAAATGTTTTGGTGGGCTCTTTTATACCAGTACGGCATTAATTTCACAAAGTTTTATTTATTGTACTATACATATTGAATACTTGATAACAATCCAGTTTTTCTAAAACCTAAACAAATTGAGTATTGATTGACATTTTGAGTTATCGTGTGATGTTTCAGCAATTACTTCCACAAATACTGTTACGCGAGAGATAATTTAACGCAAATAGCGAGGCTTAACTTCAATTGAAATTGTGACGCTTTTATTGAACTGTCTAGTAGAGCTAAAGCAATTTAATTTCTTTAATACTCATATATTTAAAGTAAAATATATTAAAAACATAACTGATTAACTAAACGTCACTCTTGTACCTGTACATACATACGAATTTATGATTTCATTACGAGTATATGTCCTTATCCAAGGGGCATCTCCGATCCTGGCCTCTTCGTGGTACTACGGTCTCAGTCCTAACTCCCATTCAAGACTTGTGGTATTCTTACCCTAGTTCCTCTCTTTTAATTTTTCTTGCCCAAATTTAGCAGACCTTCCAGTCTTAAAAGTTCTTAAAAATTACACAGACAGCATGGAATAAGGAATAGTTTCTGTATGACACCCCGTTTGCAATATTACACATTGTACTAAACTCAAATAAATTTGACAGAACTGCACAATATCTACTTACCTGAAAACAGACGTTTTTTATTTTTTTTGTGTTTAACGTGCTTCTAAATGTTTTCTAAAGGCGAGATACTTTTTTTGAAATAGGTAATTTTAGTTAGCTAAACTGGATGCTCAATTGTTAACATACATCAGAGAATTAACTTAAAATTATATCGATGATTTTAAATATATTCATGTTAAATGACGCTGACGGGAACAAAATGCTTATCTATACCGAATCCCATAAGAGAAAAAACTCAATTTGCAAAATACGTACTCGTTCGAAATTGAGTAGCTTTCTGAACCCACGTCGTCTTTGCTAATCAAACCCTGGCTCCCAAAAGTAAGACTATTCTGACGACATCACATCCAACCTTTAGTTTAGATATCTAGGGATTCCAAACAAATAAAAAGCATGACGGTATTAAACCACAAATCCCTTGAGGTACCAAAAACCAATCAGATTTACAGAAACGCTTCCCATATTCAACACGAGTGAATGAACATTACACCGGCAGGGAGAAATTAAATTAAGGTCTTTGTACTGACGCAATAGATTAAACCACTAATATCACAGTTATGTTCCCTGTGGGTGGTGCCGTATATGGAATTATACCTACATTTGACGGTGTTTGGAAGTAACATGAGATAGGTTTAACAATAGGGACAAAGGACATTCAAATGTTATGTTCATCAAGTTGACATGTAATTCCAATATCTGCGAGGCTGGCAACGCCTCCTTCCAAAGGAGAGGCCTATGTCCAGCAGTGGACTAGTAAAGGCTGTTGATGATGATGATGATGGCAACGCGCTTGTGACTCCTGAGTTGTAGGCGTTCATGAGCGGGGGTAGTCGTTTTCAATCAGGTTACCCGTTCGCTCGTTTGCCCCCTATTCCATAAAAAAAATCTGCTCATTATCAATAAGTTTCTCCCATGATAAATACACATATTTTGTTTATTATTTTTTAGTTGTGACTTACCTAAGTATTAATCTATACAAATAAATAAAATTAGAGTGTCTGTTTGTAATATTAAAATAACCGCTTTTTACTAAATGCATATGTATGTTTACACGGTACATATGCCAAAATAACATTTTTTTCAATTTTTGTCTGTCCGTCTGTCTGTCTGTCTGTTTGTTCCGGGTAATCTCTGGAACGGTTGGACCGATTTTGACGGGCAGATAGCTGATGACATAAGGAGTAACTTAGGCTACTTTGTTTAGACTAGCTTCGCCCCGCGGCGTTGCCCGCGGTTATAACAACAAACGCGGGTAACACCGCGGGTCTCAGCTAGTATACAAATAAGTTGTCTATAAGAGATCGCAGACTGCGATAAGACCGCCTCTTGTATGTACAGTTTCTTAACAGATTTTCAGATTTTACAACACTTTTTTATATGCAGTAAAGAATATCCATCTACCTATATGCTACATATAATTAGACTAAGTAGGCTCATTTTAAAAATGCTTTTACTGTAGCAAACTGAGTAACATCAGGTTCTTTATTCATCAATTTAGTTAGCTAAACTATGACTGCACGGATTGAGTAGTGTTTTACGCGGTCGCCACGCTGCTTCCTACTACGCTGAGTGTTATGGTGTCCCCACATGGAACTACACTTTATGTGGTCCATAAATTGTCGTTCTGAGTCTGTGTGTTCTTTGTGTCCATTTCATGTTTATTTGTAAAGTCCCCCGCGACACAGGGAATTGTCTTTAAAAAAAAAACAAAAACAAATTCTCGCTCGGGTCATTGCAAAGTCGTCATTAAACAGCTTAACTTTGGGGATTCTACTTAACAGAATCATCATCATCAACATCCTTTAATAGTCCACTGCTTGACCTAGGCTTCTCTTTAGAAAGGATATTTATTTAACAGAATTAGTCAGTGTGTTTTCTCCTAAACAAGAATCTGCTGTGGCAAAGGAAAGTGTCGATTATCCAGCAAATATTCGTATGATAACATTATACTTTCTCCAAATGATCCAATTACCAACGTACTTAATTTTACTGCTCCCTCATTGTTGACAGTATAACGTGTGTCTTACATGCTAAAATAGGTTAATTATCTCAACTTTAGTGTTTTACGTTAAGAGCGAGTATATGTTCTGTATTTTCTTAAGATCATCAACCATCTAGAAGTATATAGAATTATATTAATATTACTAATCTGAAGAGGTTGTTTAATTGAGCGCGATAATCTCTTTGACGATCGGATGGTTTAGTGGTTTGTGTAACTGACTGCCATTCCAAAGATCGCGGGTTCGATTCCCGCTCAAGTCTAACATTTGTGTGCATGAACATTTAATGTTTGATTTGGTCTGGGTGTTTCTATGTATAAGTATAAGTACGTATTTACAAAATGTATTTATATCAGTTGTCTAGTACCCATAGTACAAGCTCTGCTTAGTTTGGGACTAGATGGCGTTGTGTGACTGTGGTAAAAAAAAAAAAAAACTACTGTTGGTTTGAATTGATTTTTTTTTTAGTACTGGATAGCTCCTAACGAGACACTAACGAAGAGGCACTGGTCAGCTAGTAACTTATAATTTTATTGTTAATTGTAATAATAATGATTTCAAGAAAATACATTATGAGATTTCCGTCACTTATTGAAGGTTTTGATGACTCATCAATCTTGATTGTTCAATGATTGTGTAAATGTCTTATGTGCTAATTGTAAACAATAAAGATATAAATAAATAAATGTTTTTGTCTTTCCAGGTGATTCAAAATGTTAGGGCAAGCTCGATGGCTGATGTTAGTGATAGCTGCAGGCCTCACGCTGCAGTCGAGAGGTGATGGTGGCATCAGACTCCCTGATCAGCCCCCGAAACAAGAAGGCCATTCTGAAGGAAGATCATTGAGTTTTGGAGATGAAAATTCCAGATCGGTAAGTTATCCATAAACTAATGTAAATAGTGTGATTAGTCAGCTTCCACTAGTTTTAGTTTAATCACATCATCACATCAGAGTGTAAGCATAGCTAGAGGAGGTTATCATCATGATTATCAACAGCCTTTAGTAGTCACCTGCTCGACATATGCCTCTCCTTAGAAAGGAGATTTGGCCTACTATACCACGCTGGCCAGACGAGTTGGTACAGGGTTTGTTTCAAGTTATCCTTCTCTTTGCAGTGCTGTTATTCTCTATAATTTGAATTGACTGTTGCCGGGAAATGCAAGTCCTTTAACCAGGCTTTATTCTGTATCAATCGAATTTTCCATTCCAGCCTCAAGCCTCAGGCCGTGGTCTCCTGGACTGGATAGGTTTGGGCGAAGACCAAGACCCTTATATTCAGCAATCAACCCAACAGTGCATCCAAGGTGACCTGGCCGATTGTTTCAAGGCACAGGCTTTGCGGTCATTTGATGACTTCTTTGATAAGCCGTCTTATGCGTAAGTAGATTTATTATTCTTTAAGTTAAAGCTAAGATAATATAAATGATCAGTTAATCTTACTATAAAAGTATATAAACTTAGAAAATAAGCAATCATTATTTGTAAAAGAAGTAAAGAGAAGAATCATAAATCGCATCTAATCGAGAAAAGAATTCACAATGAATTTTAAATTTTTCAGTTTATCAGAAAATGCTGTTCTCGTTAAAGTTGAAAGTCAAGCCCGCGCGTTACTCCGCGAACCTCCTACACTGGAGTCGCAACCCAGGAGTGAGGACTCCGACTGGGAGGCACTTGTGAAATATGGCATGAGGAAAATTGAAAGGTAATCATTTTTTTTCTATTTAGCTATCTTTTTTTATAAATAATTTATTTTAAATACAGACCACTTTATTTCACCGACTTCAATATCTCTAGATCAATATCAATATTAATAAGCTGAATGCGTAAACATCACTTCTAGATTTCCATCTTTAGAAGTGGAATATTTTAGTAAAAACTTTAAATACAAATAATCCTATTCCAAGATATCAATTAAATTAGTTCTCAAACACCAAAGATACCGTCTAACATAAACACAATAATATTTAGTTGAAATGATAACCTCTGCCTTTTAAAGTCGGTAAAGCCAAAAACTAAACTTGAGCCGACATGACTTTAGTGACAACGTATTTTAGGTACATCAGTAGCCTATTTTAAATATAACTGCAAAACGTTCCAGGTTCCTGAGATCAACTGCTTTGGAAATGGAACTGGATGACGATGTTACATCCCGTGGTATTCTAGCACCTCGTTTTATTGGTGATATTGCTGATGAAGTGGACATAATTGAAAATAAGAAAGCTTCTTTCCGTAAGTACATAGCAGTTGAATTTATCGATATAGAGAGATAACAGATTGTTTTATTGAGAAAGAAAAAAAGGGAAAATAATAAAGAAAATAATTGGAATCGCGTTAAATGGAGCAAGTCCCTTAAATTCGAGAACTAATAGCTAGACTTTATTAAAGGCTTTCACGTACGGCGAAGAAGATACTATAAAATTTTCATCTGAAATTAGTATAATAAGGATATTAATGTACATCACTACTGTGCGCTTTTCGTCGTTTGTGACTCCTGAGTTGCAGACGTTCATGGGCGGCGATGGTCACTTTCCAACAGGTGACCCGTCTGCTCGTCTGCCCCCTCTAACATAAAAAAAGCGAGCGAGCGATATTGAATCCTAAAATGTATATACATATTATTATAGTATCTTTGTTGTGTGTGACGTGCTTAATACAATTCGATAAAAGTTTAACGTATATGTGTAAACAGACTATGTTGATCAACTTGAGTCTTAATTGGCGTCTTTTAATTGCCAATTAGTGTTGAAGTACTATGTGAGTCCCTAAATCATCTATACAGCATATTATTTAAGGAATTAAGAAAATATTAGTATTATAGGAATAAATTGAGAGAAATTGATAGGCGTATTCAACTGGGGTGGGCTGCTTTTGGAAAATTGGAAGACGTCTTCAAGTCCAAAATCCCCCAATGTCTGAAAATCAAAATATTCAATCAATCTGCCTATTCTCACTTTGACCACCTACCCGATGGTCAGACGACATTGTGATTGGCGGTAGGGGAGCAATGGATCCGGCTGACACAAAAATGCCAGGAGTAGCGTGATAGGCTTCTTAGATAAATAGATGTAAGAATAAAGGAACGAATAACAATGTATGTTAATAATGATATTTTTTTGTTTACAGCTGGTCGCCATAAGTTGAAGAAGCTAATCATTCCTATGTTGCTGATTCTGAAGCTGTTCAAGCTCAAACTGCTGCTCTTCTTGCCTCTGATTCTTGGTCTAGCCAGTTTCAAGAAGTTCCTTGGATTCTTAGCTCTTATCGTGCCCGGTATGTTTTTATTTATGTTTATTCAAAGCAATCATTGTTTCAAAGTAATCAAAAGCTTCTCTTACAACCTCTAGTACAATTTGCCGTCTATTTAATAAAGACTTTTCCACGGAGTATCAGTATCATCAACAGCCTATACTAGTCCACTGCTGGACATAGGCCTCTCCTTAGAAAGAAGGTTTTGGCCTACTATACCACGCTGGCCAGACGGGTTGGTATAGGGTTTGTTTCAAGTTTTCCTTCTCTTTGCAGTGCTGTTGTTCTGCTTAGTTTGCTCCCTCAGTCGGCTCCCTCAGTCGGCTCTTACGACACCCACGGGATGAATTGGGGTGGTGACAATTTGTATTCTTAATCCGTCACCACACGGACCACACCTTCACGTATACTTAAATATATATTGCACCAGTTTTAGATAAGATACAAGCCTAAGATTAACAAGGTGTAAGGGACATCGTACCGAATACTGAAATAGTGTATTCTGACCATGATTCTGAGTCGAAATACATTTAAATTTTCTGCCGGAAAATTCATCGGTTCCATTTTTCTGGTTAAAAATGATGAAAAATGATATCACAATGAGTAGACAGAACATTTTACCGAAAACAATTTAATAAATACGAAAAAACTGCAATGTAATTAATTAAACAGCCGAAGCGCGCGGGGCCTCCCGAGCGGCCGACATTTTGTGTTAGTGTGCGTAGATGTTTGCACGGAATACACATGTAGTTATTACTTTTGAGCGATACCTACGGGGAAATACCTTAACCTTTGACAGCTGATTGCATAAAAAGTTTAATTTTCCGGCAGAGAATTCCAATGATTTTCGACTCAGAATGATGGTCTGAATACACTATTTCAGTATTCGTTACGACATCCCTTACACCGTATAATATTATACTTACCTTATAATATTATACTGGTTTCATATACGGAAATGATCTTATTGTGAATTTTTCGATAGTTTCGTACCATCTGATAATTTGCAATAGCATCAATTAAAGAGTTCTCAAAGATCACTCACCAATACAATAACAGAATTGTCAGTGGTGTGTTTAAGTGGTATCTTTCATCGTATATCACCTATATAACTCATGTTTAATATCTTCTTTTAGGTGTCATTGGTTACTTCAAGTTCTGCAAGCCCAACTCGTCACCATTCTCACAAAATCACTACACAGGACCTCAGTATAGCCCTGCTGGTATCGGGCTTGGCAATCACGGGATCTACAGAGACACACCACCAGCATACGGTCATGGACATTATGAAAGCTATCCCGTAAGTGTGTCTATATCTATTTTATATTTCTTCATAACATATAAAGAAAATAGTGAGTATTTAGGTGGTTGGCAAAGCCAAACTCAGTTGTAGATCCACATTAGCAGAATAATTGAGCAGCTGCTACTTTTTGAATGCTAATCGTCAAATTATCATTTACAATGCGGTTTGTTTCCATGCTTAGTTGCTTCATTAAAGCAATTTAAGAGGCACATTGGTATTGACCGCTTGTTCGGGATTTCCTTCTGTAAATTCTAGGTAGAAATAAGCTTTTGGTAATCATAGACTTCGCAACGACCATATTTTTATTTTAAGTACTAGATAAAAAAAGTACTTCCTTCGTTTCGCATTCCTTAATGAGCTAGTCTGAACTTCCAAGAAACTTAGTCGACATTTAATTATAATAGTTTGAATCGACTTAAATACAAGTACTATACCCCGTAGCTAATTAGATCTAGTACCAAATTTTAAGCATGTTAGATATAAAAGGAATGTCTTTTGTAAGTCAATTCAAAAGGTCTTTATATATTAAGCTTATACCCTTCATGTGACCGTATTTAATGGGAGAATTTATTAAACATTATAATTTATAATGATATATTTTCGTAAGAAAGCTACAGTTTAATTTGTACCATTTGAAAATATACTGTATCACTCACGGTTTAAATTCAGTTTCGTTTGATTTAAATTTAAAAGCACCCGCAAACATATAAAGTATGATGAATATGAAAAAGTCTCAGGCTGTACGTCAGGATCTTAAAAAATGATGCTTTATTGCCTCTACCTACCCAGGGGAGAGCTGTGCTTATAAATTTTTGACACCTTGAGCATTAAATGTGCTTTATTCGTAAATTAATTTAATCTTACATATCTGTTTTAGGGTGGCCATAAATACGGCTCAGGTGGAATTTCCTTCAGAGAACACGAAAGTCCTCAAGATTTAGCATATCAGGGCTGGGATTACAGAAATAAGCAAGGAGCTGAAGACATCAAGGCTGAAGAACCTTAAGACTGAGTGTTTAAATAAGTCATCACAGTAATAAATTGAAGGTTTTGTACATTTTTAGCTTTTAATACTGTAAAGAGCGGTACATTATATTGTACATTGTAATTTACTTGACTGACAAAATATTTTAACAAAGGATACGGTTGTTTAAGGAGCATCTTAGTAGACATTTTATTTCGAAAAGCCATTTTTTTTATCAAAACTATAATTAATTATAATCTTTTGTCACTATGACCAGATATGTCCGTACGTATATGTATATGTGCGTCCGTATATGTGATCATTTTTTTTATCAAAACAATAATTAATTATAATCTTTTGTGACTTGTTTGCACGTTAAGTTTGTGGTTAAGTTCCCATTTTCACATCTAATAATATTAATTATGGGAACTTAACCCTTGTTGTATTTAATGAGTGTAAATTTTATCAATCGTGATCATAGCATATTTGTCTTCAATATTTAAACTTTTAGTACTTTCTCCAACCAGTTTAAATAACACTTTATGAAAAAGAAAATTGGGTCTGAAAGTAATCTTTTCTACCTATTTATTTGCTTTAGTATCTATCTAATCGTTTATGTACGACTCCATGGTACAATCCAGAGATACGTACTAATTGTGTTAAGTAATTTATTATCTTGCAATTTATAGTTAGCGCCCCGAATACAGCACAGTAAATTGGGCACAATTTATGGGTGCTATGCAAAACCGAACCGCATTTGCAGTATTATAGTCTCTCATAAGTTAACTATAAATTTTAGTTTTTCTTCGTTGTTTAGTCTTTTTTGTTAATGTTCTATTTAGTTCATTCTTTGTATTTAGTTTTTAATTATTTCATCAAAATTAATATTGCTTCAACTTTGCACCGTGCCATTACTTAGCATTTCTCTATTTGTTAATTTTTGGTTTAGTAATAAATTAAAATTTACTGAACTAGTTAAGCGACTGGTCAACGCTTCTAGTGACCAGAAAACAGTGATTTTTGTTGCATAGGAAATAAGCCTTGATATTAAACGTGACAATGTTGCCAATCTTCAAGAACTGGTGAAGGAGTTCTGTGACCACCTGCATGTAAATAGTTATAATAATATCTTAATGCTTTTAACTTACTCTATCTATATTTTATAACAAATCGTATTCATTTTTATAAAGTTTTCTTGCAGTATTCTTCCGTTCAGATCCTCTGCTTTATAATGATTGAATTCTGCTGTTGAAAGTCTTTGTTATTCATAGTTTTACTTTGTCTGTATTGTAAGTAACATTTTGTTTAATCATACAGTCAAATTGCAGTACTTTAGTGTATGGTGTATAAGCAAACCCAGTGGTTGTGTTTATAGTCTGTATCACTTGTTTTAATGGATTTGGTTTTCATAACAAAATTATTAAGGCCTCATTTGTACTTGTAATGACTTGACTGCGCGGATGTATGTATGTTTAAGCGGTCTACGCTGAGTGTTGTGGGTTCAATCCTCACATGACACGAGACTTTGTGTGATCCACAAATTGTTGTTTTGAGTCTGGGTGTTCTTTGTGTCCGTTTCATGTATGTAAAGTTCCCCCGCGACACAGGATATATTCCTAATGCAAGAGTTCACTTTTTTGAAAAAAGAAACATTTGGATTGATTATATCAATGTTTCACATAAAGGTCTATTAAACGAAAACAGAAGAGGATATATTAAAGAATTAGAATAAGATCTAGTTAATAGTTTTATTAGAATAACAAAACGCAACAGGATTTTAAAAGGTTATTAGTTATTGACAAAGTCCACCATTACACGATTTAATCATACAAATAGGGAATAAAAAATATTATTATTTTTGCGACAACACATGTAAAATAAACAGCGCGAGTCACTGTCACTGAATTGGTCTGAAAATTCGAAGGTACTTATAGCTTTGCGTGCTATAAGTAAGTGTTTTCTTTGAACACAAATTTGCTTTGTTTTAAATGTATCTCCTATGTGTTAATAAAAAGTATGTCAATGGTGCTAATTCTGTTGTTCGAAAACTCACTAAACTAAACTAAAAATTACTAAAAAATAGTGTAGTCCTGTTAAACAACGTTTCGTATTCTGAAAACGTAATACTTGACAGGACTAAACTAACTTTTAGTGATTTTTAGTTTAGTTAGCACCAATTTAAGTAAAACTCATGGTAAGGTTTTGTGTTAACAAAGTATATAAGAGATAGTATCTATCTTTTTGTTTGTCAAGTTTGACGATTTAATGTTATCATATATTTTGTATGATTCTTGCTTAGTAATTCATGTAAATTATTATTTTTTACATTATTAATTAAAATGTTTTACATAAAATTTCGTTTCAATTCTTATATTCTAAATAATCAACCCGTGTGTTCGTTGCCCATAGTGGGCAACGAACACACGTGTCTTTAAAAAAAACACTGTGTCTTTAAAAAAAATGAATATTGGTTAATATCTATATATAATTCAACAAATAATCTGAATAATTTTTCCTACAAGCTAAACTTAATGATTACAAAAATAGTAACAGAAATAAAGAAATTTCTAGCTGTTCGTTAATTCTAGTTAATTGTATGAACAAATTGTAATTAGGAACTTGTGTCACTTCGTTTTACAGAAACGTACTTAATTAATAAAATTTAATATTCTACCACATTCACACAACGTTATCTCTTCCCAAATTAAGCAAAGCTTGTACTATGGCTACTAGACAACTGATGTAAATACATATATAATAGGTCTTTACCTATGAAATTGCCGTTTTGTATGCAATAAGTGAAAGTACTAATTTTTTCAAACTTTTTTATTCCTGTTATTCGAAGTAATCACCATGCAATCGACGCATCTTTGCCAACGCATTGGCAGTTTATTGATGCCCTTCTTGTAAAAATCAGCTGGACGGGAGGCAACAAACTCTTCAAAGGCATTTTGTACTGCCTCTCGGGAATTGAATTTTTTACCCACTAAAAAGTTGTCTAAATTTTGGAAAAAGTAATAGTCGGTAGGTGCAAGGTCTGGTGAGTATGGCGGATGAGGGAGAGCTTCCAACCCCAGCTCTTGCAGCTTGGAGACTGTCTGTTGCGCAGTATGGGGTCGCGCGTTGTCGTGAAGGAGCAGTGGGACGACCGATTGACCAAAGCTGGTTGCTTGGTACTCACAGAACATATAATACACACACACAGAACACATAACAGAAATAAAAAAGTTTGAAAAAATAAGTACTTTAACTAATTGCATACAAAACGGCAATTTCATAAGTAAAGACCTTATATATATTTGTAAATATATACTTATTATACATAGAAACACCCAGACCAAATCAAACATTAAATGTTTAAGCACAATGTTTGACTTGAGCGGGATTCGAACCCGCGACCTTTTGAATATAGCATCTTCTTTAATTAATTTTACTGGTAGATTAAAGATCTACTATAAGAGCTAATATAAAATAATACGTTTATTAACATTATTTAAATATATTTTTCTGTCCTCTTTAAGCTATTGTTATAGGCTGTTGATGATCAAATTATTTTAACCAATAAGGTTCTATCGAATTACTCGTATTTATTTTTGAAAGAAATTTATTTTTGACATTTTTGTACGATATTTAAATAAAACTCAAAATGCTGGTTACAACTGCAAGGTTAAAGGCTTTTGGCACTTATTTATTACCATTCATCATCATCATCACCATTATCGACAGCCTTAGAGTTAGGTTTTTATCAAGTTGTCTCTGCAGTGCTGTTGTTCTGCTTAGTTTTTTCCCTTAGTCGGCTCTTACGACACCCACGGGATAAATAGGGGTGGTGACACTCCGTATTCTTAATCTGTCACCACACGGACCATAATGAAAGAATAAAATGAATAGTCAATTTATTTAAAAAGTTTAATTACAAGCAAAATCACATATTTTACGAGTATGTCATTGCAACTAAAATCTTGGTAAGAAATAGTTACCTGGGTCTATTACAATAACACATAATAATATACTATGTATCATCATCATCATCTGCCTACCCTTTTCCTAATTTTATTTGGGGTCGGCGCAGTATGTATGATTTTTTAATTCTACTCTGTCATGCGTCATCTCACTGTTTACTCCCTTCCTAGCCATATCCTCCCTGACGCAGTCCATCCACCTCTTCTTCGGTCTGCCTCTTCTCTTGTAATAATATACTATGTATGTTAGTAGATATTTTCATTGTTAATTAATATTAACAATGAAACAGATTGATTGGGTTTTAAAATATTTTGTTTTTATTATTATGTTGTTGTTTTTATCTTTCTCTTGCTTTCTTGCGATCTTTGAGAGTGAAAACTGAGGCAAGTGTATTAGAGACAGCTTTTTTTTTCTGTGCGGAAATCCCCTCGGATACCACCCACCGATGGTTATGTCGGACTCGAACCGACAAAAAACCGCACGCCGTCTCGGGTATCAGTTACCGGGGAACCAGGTGTACCCTAGGAAGGAAAACGCTGATACTAGAGACAGCTGACGGTGTCTTAGAGCTAATTGATTTGGTCAGACGGCAGCCGTGACGTTAAATGTCATACAGTATACATGACAACTATAAGGCTTCGTTGTTATTTGAATGTCTCTTTCAACCAAATTACCGAAAACATCATGTCCTCAACTTGACTCTATCTTTTTCTGTTTGTTACACCAGAACTCCATTATTAATAAACTGATTTAGAATATATTTGTTTTATTTAGAAGTGGTTACTTTCCATTTGGTTTCATTTTAATTTGAAGAAGTAATATCACCAGCAAGGGCAAAAAATAAGGAATAAAGAATACAATTTGTAACAATTTATCATTATATCATGATCGGTAATACTTTTTTAAAAGGTAATTACACTTACATAAAATTAAGTTATGGTTAAATACTGATATATTACATTACATTAGTACGTTGTTTGAGAATCAAAGTAAGTTACTTATATTTTGTATTTAATATGTTTATTAATTTAACTTAATTGAATACTAAGTTAACCTTATCGATGCTACTTGGAATGCCCTGCTGACTGAAGAAGCCAAATATTGTACAAATTTTAATAATTTGCGATGTCTCAAATGTATTTACGTAGTGCGGTTATCCGGTCGCGAACACTAACACTGCCAAAATTCCATCCAAAACCATAATATTATCTAAGTCTTCCATATTACAGATCTGTAATGGCTTTTTTCCCCAAGATATCTGACTTTCCCAAGTAAGTTTTTATTGAAATTGTGTTTCTTATGCATTTTATTTCTGTATAATTTCTATTTTTAAAACATGTCTGTAAGTCCACCAATATATTTTCTATTAATCAACTTAATACATTACTACTGTTAGTGTGTACGTACTAAGTACAATATCTTGTTCTACCAATATTTCTTAACATGAGTTTGAACCACATTGAAATCTTTATTTGTGTTCAAAAATTTTAGTTCATCAAAATCTTTTAATATGTATACATCTTCTCTATCAACAGCCCCTCTCTTTTCTCTTTTATAAAATTTCTTCTTCTGCAATTTCTGGAATGGCGTAGGATTTCTGGCTCCCTTTAATTTGTACTTTTTTGGTTTCTTTCTTAGATTTGAGGCCAACGTTGTTTGATCATCTTTCCAGGCAGACAAATCATCCTGGCCTTTATCATAATATGTGTGTGCAGTTTTTGTAGTAGTTTGTAATTTAATAACATATATTCTTTTAGTCTTTTGTTTCTTCTTTTTTATTATTTTCTGTATCGTTCTTTTCGGTGATTTCTTTAAAAACTTCTTCTTTTTGTCTTCTAATGGATTTATTGTTGGCATACGAATCATATTTTCTGCTTTTTCAATGTACGATGCATTGTGAGGTATCTGTAATATTTCAACAGGTTAATCACTATTTTGTAAATTATAGTTTTCTTAGAAAAATTACTGAATTGAGTAATGAACAAAAGCATGTCATCCATAAAGAGTGTCGTTCCTAAGTAAAACGTATAATCGAACAATCCTATCATTAGGGTGAAAGTGGGATAGTCGCCCTAGCACTACAGATCTCGATCTCGATCTCGAGACCTGTATTGTGTCTCAAATGTAATATAGACGCAGTTATACTTATGTTCAAAGATTGGATCTCTCCTCAACAGCCATAGTCGTAAACTATGATAGTTACCAACAATAACTTTTAATCTTAATATAGGTAAAAGATATAGCTTTGATTAAAAATGATAGCTTGTTTTAATGTTATGACTGTTCGGAAATCAAAAGCAATGTCCACCCATCCAGCAAATTATCCATCTTTTACCCTAATAGTATTTATTAAATTAAGTTACACATATTGTTATTGATATTAGAAAAAGTGAGGATACAGTCGTGCCACTGCTAATTATAATATAATTTTAAAGCATTCCTACATTTGAGAATTGACCTTAAATAATGCCTACTAAGATAAATGGGTTAGAAAGTTATCTAGATGATGTGATAATATCTGAGAACAGTAAAAGCTCTTATTTTACTATTTCTACATCACATCAGCCTTTAATAGTCCACTGCTGGACATAGGCCTCTCCTTAGAAAGGAGGTTTATTTCTACATGATCATTATTATATGATATTACAGTTCAAAAAAGTGTCGAAGTGATCGAGTGTAAAATATAAAATTTAACATTACTTTTCTTTTATGCGGCTTCCAGAAGTGCTGCTTCCATAGTGGAATGCCCTGAAGGAAAAATACGGGGATCTTTAAAATAACTATTTTTGAGAATGTAATAAAATAATCGAAGAATGAATGTAATAAACGTTAAGATTGACTCTAGTTTTTGTTTTAATTTCGTGGCGCCACTGTATCCGTAACGTAAAACATCGTGTTATACTACAGTGTTAGGATTAGACTAATACTAAGTAATAGTATTTAAATACCAAGTAATATAAATCTTTTTACCATGACATTCCTGTTTTCTGCAGCACTCTGTTTAATCTCGCTGCCTTGATTACTGTGATTCTGAAAAAAAGTAAAAATTGCCTTAAAACAGAGGAATTTGGAAGGACAGATGGATTTGGACCGCAATAAGCAATATCCCTTTTCTTTTCTATCAGTTTCCTACCAATTTTCCTGTCGAATACGCAAAAGCGCCCAAAAAGCTAGCAAAAACCCGACTTACGAAAAAAAGTAATTTTTGACATTTTAACATTTTCGTGGAAGAACCATGCTTGCCATCCATCGATTCAGCTTATTTGTCCCTATGGCCTGAATCGACCAAAGTGATACCACAGCTTCACAAAAAACCAATGCTAAGCAATTCTTTCGTTGCTTTCACTGAATGAGTGAGATTACCGGAGGCCACAATCTCCTCGTCCTAAGTCCGTCGGGAAGGACTCTAAGCCGGGATATGCCCATGTAATTCTTGAGCTTCAGATATCCATAGCCGGCCGTAGTCACTTACAATCGGATAACCTGTCTGCTCGTTTTTCCTCTATACCATAAAGAAAACTTACATGAACACTGAAATAATTAAAAACTTTGTGCTTTTACGGCATGGGTTTCAATGTTATTAAATCAATTAGTACGTGTGCAGCTATATTTACACTTACGCAACTTACACGTTCCTTTGTTTTCAGTTACATAAGAGTTTGTTTGTGAACATTCAATGTATGATTTCAATTCTCACTTTACATGACCAATGCTTGGAGCTTAGGAGGTAATATTAAGCTCCTTTATAAGATTTCCTTGTTCAGTTTGCACAGATATTTTATTAAATAAATAATGTTTTATTTCATCATTTGCATATTTTCTTTTTTTTTTTTTTTTCTTAAAAAGACAACTCCCGCATTAGGAATATATCCTGTGTCGCGGGCGACTTTACAAACATACATGAAACGGACACAATTAACACCCAGACTCAGAACAACAATTTGTGGATCTCACAAAGTGTCGTCCCATGTGGGGTTTGAACCCACAACACTCGGCGTAGTAGGAAGCGGCGTGGTGCCCGCTTAAACCACTACGCCATTCGTGCAGTCATAATCTACTAACTAAAAACATTTTAATACTGAAAAACCTAAAATATTTTATGGGGCAACTGAGCACTTAAGTCACCTGATGGTAAATGACTACCACCGCCCATGGACCCTAGTAACCTAAGAGTCACAAGTGAGTATTTGTGATAACTTCACTTGCTCCGGACTTGCGTAACACTGGTTTTTTGTGAGGTTGTGGTATCCTGCCTTGATGGTGCAGTGGTAGTGTATGGGACTGCTGTTCTCAGGTTCAATTCCCAGATCGGATCAATTATTTGTATGATCTACAAATACTTGTTTTCGAAATTGGGTGTTTTCTACGTATATTTATACATATATATATATATATATTTATACACATATATTATATACATATATATATGTGTATGTATTTACAAAATAAAAATAAATTATATAAGTATTCTATCACTCAATCTACACTTTCAAAATACAAGCTCTGTTTAGTTTGTAACTAGATCTCCGAAATATTATTATTATTATCCCGTCGGGCCAGAGCCTAGTCGCCTTCCCGCAGTTAAAATTAAAAAAAAAACTACAAAATTCAAGTAAATCAAAATTCGAATTACCAAATGTTGTTTGACTACGCTTTGTGTTGTCGGATATTGGCTTAGCCTTTTATCTCAATAAGATAGCTTTGGAGAGGTTTGTATTGAAAACTACAGATTATTACTGAAAGTAATACGCAGACAGTAATACATTAAATTAAAATTTAATTAAATTAAGTATATTGGTGAAGGATTAAGAATACAGAGTGTCACCAGCCTTATTCATTCTGTGGGTGTCGTAAAAGCCGACTAAGGGAGTAAACTGCGCAGGACAACAGCACTGCAAAGAGAAGGAAAACTTGAAACAAACCCTATACCAACCCGTCTGGCCAGCGTGGTATAGTAGGCCAAAACCTCCTTTTTAAGGAAAGGTCTATGTCCAGCAGTGGACTTGTAAAGGCTGTTGAGGAAGTATACTTTAAACTGAATACCTGGATAGTAAATAAGTGAGGTAATTAATGAGTAAGAAAAGCCTTTATTATGAAGACCCTAGAATACTTTGAAACCAAGGCCCTGCCCCCTCTAACACAAAAAAAAAGACTATAATGGGTTTTGAAAATCATGAATAGAGAATGCGGAAAATTTGACATATTATTTTGTTTGATGTAAAGATTTTGAATTCAATATAATGTCGATTGGAAGCTATGGGCCATGAACATACATACATAAAAAGAAGCAAATCATGGCATTTTAAAATTCCTGGAGTTCAATTTGTCTAACAATTATTCAGAATGACATTAGTATAAAAATATCCTAAGGATTTAATGAAAAGCGAAATAATAAGACTATGATACAGCAATAATATTCAAACAAAACACATTCAACAAAAGGTTCTCGATAATGATGAAAAAATTAAATCTAATAATAGAGCAATCATTAATTTAGATTTTAACAAAAACAATGTTAAATAAGTAATACTCAAACTTACCAACTCATTACAAATAACAATATGAATTAGAACAGCGGAGAACAGCAATATAAGGTACATTATATTCACATAAGAACTTCCAAATGAACACCAAACCAATATCGAGTAACTTTTATAAACTATCCTTGTAGTTTACAGCTATTGCAACTCAAAACACTATTGTCCAAAGCTATGTTATAAAAAAGAAAGAAACCAATCAACGGATATGACCTTAGTACGTTTTCTGTAGTCGAATCTAGTTTTATTATGTATAGTAAGACTAAACATTATGGTCCACAGTGGCACAGAAACATACATATATGTTTAAACATATATGAAAAGTGGTGAAGGACGTATTTGCAAAAAAAATTACATTCTTCATGAAAGTTTAGGAAAAGTGCAAGGTTTTGAAAACAGTGGAAATAAAAATGTTTGAATAGACATTAATAATATAGTGCTTGTCTCACTTAATTTTTAAACAATAGAAAAAGAAATATTTAAACCTGTACAAAAGCTTTTGGAATATAAACAGTTTCAATATATCGATTTTATATTAGGTAAATAATACAGTCATAATGAGTTGCCATATAATATATTCTTAAAAAATAAACAACTGTAGTATCTGTTAAATCACTCTGAAATTCAATATTATTTAAAACAGTATTGAGAAAAAATATGTAGTTAAAACGGTGTTTAGCAATTGTTTAATTAATATCGTTTGTCTTCGAAATTCTTATTGGAAACTATTAAAATGAAGTGGTCAAATAAAGAATTATTTTGAAAATATGCTTCAGAATACCAGAATGTTCTTAAAGGTAAGTTTCATGTTTAATTCGATTCGCTTATATCGTCACATTAGTGAAAAATGTTTCTGTCTGTGTTTTCTTTTCTTATGTTCAAATGTTGCTAGGTCTACCTCACGTTTTGCCTCTACTCGTATTACAAACTTGCTAACTTGTGAAATATTTATGGCAAATGTTAAATGATTTATTATTTGACTGCACGGATGGCGTAGTGCCGCTTACTACTACGCTGAGTGCTATGGGTCCAATCCCTAAATGGGACTACACTTTGTGTGATCCACAAATTGTTGTTCTGAGTCTGGGTCTTCTTTTTGTCCGTTTCATGTATGTTAGTAGAGTCCCCCGCGACAAAGAATACACTTATTCCTAATATTGTGTGAGAATAATCAAATTAATGTTCATCTCTAAAAGTTGGTTATAGAAAAATTAAAATTGTTGACCCTAAATTGTTTCCAACATGTTTGTTTTTGTATATCTCTAACTCAATTTTAAGAATTTTACTGAATTGTGTATACTTTTTTACCTAAACATCTTTTTTTGGCAAAAGAGTTTGCGATATTATTTTCCAACCCAGACTAGTTTCTTCATCAAAGTTACGATACTTAGTATTTTTGTATATTCATAGTATTATCAAAAAGCTCTTATATAGTCATCATCTGCCTACCCTTTTCCCAATTTTATTTGGGGTCGGCGCAGTATGTATGATTTTTCCATTCTACTCTGTCATGCGTCATCTCACTGTTTACTCCCTTCCTAGCCATATCCTCACTCACGCAGTCCATCCACCTTTTCTTCGGTCTGTCTCTTTTCTTGTATCCTTCAACTCCCATACCTAGAACTTTCTTGGCCACATTTTCCTCATCCCTCCGTATGACATGTCCATACCAAGATAACCTATTACTTCTTAACTTTTCATCCAGTGGCGCTTCAGACTCCCTCGTATATACTCATTCCTAACCTAGTCCATCTGAGTCACACCACACATCCATCTCAGTATTCGCATTTCGGCTACGTTCAGGCGTCTCTCATCCGTTCTCTTAATGGGCCAACTTTCAGAACTATACAGGACGGCAGGTATGATAATAGTTTTATAAATTTGTCCCTTCAGTGTTAAAGCTCTTATATAGTAAATGATTCAATTTATTGTCAATTTGGCGTATGATTGCAGTTGATTCTGAATAAGTTATTATCCATCATTCAAAGGTAACTGTAGTTTGATCTTAGTATTTAAGTTTTCAAATCTATCCATGACGGATTAAGAATTCGGAGCCACCATTCATCCTATGGGTGTCGTAAGAGCCGACTAATGGAGTAAACTACAACAGCACTGCGAAGAGCAGGAAAACTTGAAACAAACTCTATACCAACCCGTCTGGCCAGCTTAGTAGGCCAAACCCTCCTCTCTAAGGAGAGGCCTATGTCCAGCGTGGACTACTAAAGGCTATTGATGATGTTAAGTTTTTGAAAAAGGGGGCCGAAAGATGTAGATGATAAAATAATTACTGTTTTAGCAAAATTCTTTACAGTAAGCGAAATACGCTTGATGCACTGTTACTGTCACTGTATGCATTACTAATCCTATTTTGTATTCTTTATTCTTTTTCTGTTTTTTTTTATTCCAGTTTGTCCCACTGTTTGTTATATTCCAAGTATCAAGATGTTCGTTTGTGATGGACAGCTACAGTCAAAAAGGCATCTACTTATCCGACTATTGCCCACAAATGGAGTACTGTCCCGAAGGATCCCACGTCATGTGCATGTATTATGATCCTGTAAGTACTTCAAATTTATCGCTAAATCTGCCAAACCCAGGTAAAATATAATAAAGTAAATAAATAGATAGAATATTTCAACTTTACTTTTGCTTGAAGTTCTTAAGACCTGACCTGAGTATTTATACGTGTAATATTTAATCACTCCCAAAAATATCCATCTTAAAATGTTTATCTGACTTACAAGCTATGCATAATTGCGTTCTGGATAGCTTTGTTTTATAATGGGACAATATTAAATCGTACCAAGGCAGGCTGCGTGGCAAGATTGACTAACAATCGAAAATTTAAAAGGTATTTGATACATTCAGGATACCACTCATACTAAACGGCCATAGCGTACCACGCTCGGGCCACAACCATGCTTAAGCTCAGCTCCATTTTTACCAATATCCTGTTTTGACTAATAATAGATGAAGAGGTCTTGCCACACATCAAAATTATCAGTCCTGGCATCCATAACATATAATTTAGAAGCGAAGTACCTGTCGGACTTGCAATTTCATTATTTTTTACCTACACCAGGTGTTTTATTACTTAGAACAAAAAGGAAGGTTCTACCCTTACTGCCTTGCACACTAAGCTAAAGACTTATGGTAACTAAATTAATATAACGCGTTTGTGACTCCTGAGTGGCAGACGGTCATGGGCGGCGATGGTCACCCGTCTGCTCATCTGCCCCCTCTAACATAAAAAAAAAACCAACCCGAGCAGACCAGACCGAGCAAGCCGTGAAAATGGCTCATTCTTGAGAATAGCGTTATGTTGTCCAGGCCTGGATTATAACGGAGAATAAGGACCGATTAATCCAGGGGCTGAGAGGCAGGAGGACTGATATAAAGGAGACTATATATCAAGAGCGCAAAACGACTGTATTAAAAAGAGATGAAGTTATGCTGACTGAGAACTCCGCACAAAATTGGAAAACATGGTGGCAATGGAAATAAATATAACGGAACTAACAAAAACATAATTAATAACATACTTCAATGGGGTCTCTGATTTTAGAGATTTCCTCTTTCGATGATAAAAACAGAAAACTGTGAGTGTGTTAACTTGTAAAACTTTCACACCTTAGCAACTCAACTGATTGAAGTGTAATTAGTAGACACTCAGTCAGGAGTAAAGTACTTACAAAGATCAAAGTGTATGTTCCCGAGGCGTGAAATAATTGCTTTTAGGTAGCCGTGCAGCTTGATAAAATCTACATAATCGGGAACGACACACAGGCGAAAGCCTAGGCTTAGAGGAAGTAGGACACAGAATATCTGCTTAGATTCTAACGAACTAGGGTAGTACATCAATGTTACAGACAATTAGACAGCACTATGATTAAGTGGTATTTTTTGTCATATCTTCACGGGGAAAAGAGGTTTATCGGGTTGTCACACATATATGGCAACATAATCTTTCTGTTTTTCATAAGCACCGATGAAAGTGTAAAATTAAATCATTTATGGCAATTAAATCAAGTATCATTGGTACATTTTAACGAGCAATTCTTGTATATATATAATCTGATTTTCATTAAATTTAGTATGCAGGGGTTTCGGTGGCGATTAATCGATCTAGCTAGGTTTCAGTTTTAGAAAATTTACCAAAAAAAAATCATGCAGGTACCTACTGTTAGTTATATACGTAACTGAGATTCAACACTCAGACTAAATTAGTGCTGAAGTTGAAGTTGTCGAAGTTGGGTGCCTGGTCCAATACATATATCTTTAATACAAGTACAGTTTTTCTCAACATGTTCCATGAATTCTGGTTAACATCTATTATATTCTAGGAGTTTTTTGGAAGCTCACTTGACGCCAAGCAATTCTATAAAATCTACGATTTACACAAAATTCAAATTTAAGGAAATAACAGTTTAATAAAATACTTCTATTTTTGTATCACTTTGAAATTAGGTCCGCTATGGGCAGCCAAATATAATTATAAGCCCATTTCATCATATTCAAAGCTTCATTTCGAATAAAATTAAGGAAAAGAAAATAATATTTTATTTCGTTATCTTATCAGAAAAGTCATTTACTTAAGACGTAAGCTTATTCAACTTTTTTTGTAAAAACAGTATAACGAAATACCGAAATTACATCACTCTTTAGTAAATTGACAGACAGACAGGTGTATTAAAGCGCTCACATATTGCCACTATAATTTTAGTCCAAGTGACTTAACAGGGAGCAACCCTATCTGACAAACGGGTACATGTATTTCTGAATACTTACATATTATAGATAAATTACGCCCTGACAAGAAATGAATGATCATGTTCAAATATTTATGCTGGATGGGAAACAAACCCACGACCTTTGGTTTGGAGTCAGATTTAGTAACCACTAGAACAACAGACCAGACGAATTAAACAGCCTTTACAATTACTAAAGGTACATGAAGTGTTATCTCATAAGAATGTAAAGAAAAATGTACAATACAATTTAACTACAGTATTTAAAGTTTATAAACACAAAGAAAGTTATTAATACTCAGCGTACCTGAGTATATTAATACCACAGCACGTGCACTATCTGACAAAGCGTTTGTTTACAATTCTGGAACAAGAATGGTTACTTGTTTTAAAAACAATATAGTAGATATCAACCGAAGGTCGGACTCGGCTTTTAGTATTGTTAATTTAGACAAGACACATTGGTGCTAATACTATTGTTCGAAAACTCTCTAAACTAAACTAAAAAACACTAAAAATTTGTTTCGTCCTGTCAAATAACGTTTCCTGTTCTGAAAACGTAGAATTTGGCAGGACTAAAAGTTTTTTCAAGGATTTTTCGTTTAGTTTAGAAAGTTTTCGAACAACAGAATTAGCACCAATATCTCAAGTACTGTGTATAAAATGAAGATTAACCATAGGCCGATATAGTGCCAAATACTTACATACTTCCTCCGATTTTCAAGCAATAGCTTACGATAAATACGAATCTTGCTGTGCGCGAAGGCGCTAATATCATAAAGGATTGTCTAGTGATTGAATGAAATCTAGTCACTGATTGAATTTAGCAAGGCATTTATTTGCATCGTTTTATGGTATAGAACTACTAACGTTTGACATAACTACAGAAGCAGCACAGGCAATGGTTAATTACCCACGTAAAAAGTCTGACTCTTGACAAAGTAAAACAAATGTTCATTAATCTCAAACCAAAACAGTCATCTTGCTCATACCAGATTGAATGTTCAGAGATTGCAACAAGATTCTGGCTAAACCATTGCATCGTATTTTATCATCTGATTAAAATACAAAATGTTCCCTGGACGATGGAAGCTCACTGGTCAAATCAACAATAATATTTGAATGTCTGTAAGTACAGACCAATGGCCCTCCTGTCGATGCCGGTAAAAGTCTTCAAGTCTACTATCCAGCAATCTGTAAAGCACGTGCAGCAGTATTTTCAAAGCAGACACAGCAATGCTGCTAATCTTCCTAACTGTACGACTCGCTGCCTACATTGTTAAGCTATGTCAACCCGATTGATACGCGAGGCCCCACGTCCATTTAATGTACAAAGAAATACCAAGGCGACTGCGGTTAATCATCCTGATGCAATCGGGTAAGAGCTCATTAACACAGATAGACTGGAAAAGTGCGGGCAGTGACCTGACCTTTAAACTACTTCAATTTTGTAACCGCAAAAGGCTGTTTAATTTGTAAATTAAAAGTTTTACTTGTCCCACTCTGTAGAGTAACATTACCATATGACTACGAATACACAAGTGATACATAGAAAGCAAAGGTATATTTTTTTTAAGTAAAAGTCACTTTATACCCGTAAAAACCATAATTTATATTTTTGTCTGGGCAGTTGTAAATCGTATTTTTTTCTAGAAAAAAAATGATTCTTTATTCTTACTTCAGGTTGCCAAAACGGTTTTTCGAGTCTTTTTTGTTAAATCCATATTAATATTATAAATAAACAAATTTATTTTTCAGAATCGTGAAATGGGTCCACGATGCAGTAATCCTCAGAATGTAACCATTACGCCAGCTCTAGCAAATCAATTACTTGAGATTACAAATGCGTAAGTAAATATCAGGCATAGTAAACTATCTCGGAGGGCCAGGCATAGCAAACTAAAATCTAAAATAGTTAGGCCAAAATTTTACCGGTGGAAGACACCATGCTTATCCATTAGATAGCCATACTTTAACCTTTGGTGGGCCATAGTTCAGCATATATGGGTTGGCTCGACGGGAGTGTTACCACAGAACATTTCTCTAATCATTAATTCTGGGGGGAGACTTAAAGGGCTTCAATGCACTTGAGACTCTTAAGTTTCAGGTGTACATAGATGGCAATAATCACTTACCATTAGGTACAATTACCATAGTCAATTATAACCAGGTATACCCTAGAAAGGAAGTCCCTGGTGCAATTGGGATTTCTCCCCTACAGTAAAATTTTAGACATTGCATAATATGTAAAATATTGTCAAACTTCTAAGGAAGCTTCTTATAATACATAGATGTATTTTAATAGGCGTTAAGCATATGCATATATGATTCTTATAAAACTCGAATAATATCGAAAACATTGATTTTCCAAAATGGCATACATAAGTTAAACATACTTACCTATAGTTTTAAAATTCCTTATTATATATAAACAAGAGAAGCTGCTCCACAAGCCATAAATCGATCTAAGTGGCGTGCAATGGGAGAGGCCTATGTCCAGCAGTGGACTGTAATAGGCTGATGATGATGATGATGATATATAAACAATCTTAGTAAAGTGAAAGACTAAGTGGACTCATCAAAGGAAATTACATCATGATACAAACTAGATTACGCGTAGAAAATATTATATTCCGTGTCACTTACTGGCATTCTACAATGCACTGAATAAGTTGGTGCGAGGGTCACTAGTTGTATCCATAGTACCTTTAATCAATTTTGTAGTATACATAACTAGCTGACCCTGCAAACGTTGTTTTGCTATTTACATTTTTTTTTTTTTGAATTTCTTAAAATCCGTTCTTAGCTGACCTCTATTCGGTGAAAAGAATATTCCTACCAAATTTCAAGTCTTTAGCTCTAATGGTTCCAGAGATATCGTGATGAGTGACTATATACGTGGACATCTCTTATATATATATATAGATAAGGTTATATGTGTTTTATCACACCTCTGCTGAAATGACGTCTCAATTCCAAAAATCAAATAATAATCCAGAAAAGGGCTTCTTAAATTTATTCCACTTTAATTTTCCACGTTTCGGGATTTTAACAAATTAGAAGCTTGCTTGGAGCTCTAATTTCGTTTCTTACTTGTTATTCAAACATTAAATGGCTTTTATCGATAAATTTGACTATTTAAATCATTAACGTTATTTGTGGAAACATGCGAATGCCTTCACAGTAATAACATAATATATATTTGAATTAGTATGACTGTTTTTATGTATAAAATATATCATGTTTAAAAATAGAGGTAACTCTATCACTAGCGATAATTTCTGTATATTTACAAACATTTAAACAACAATTACAAGCAACACCCCAAATTTCAAGGCGTTAACTAATTTAATATCTTCGTATTTTTAATCTGTATTTTGTCCGTTTCATTCGATTAATATATGGTTTTCTATTTATATCTTACTAGCTGACCCTGCAAACGTTGTTTTGCTATTTACATTATTATTATTATTTTTAATTTCTTAAAATCCGTTCTTAGCTGACCTCTACTCGGTGAAAAGAATATTCCTACCAAATTTCAAGTCTTTAGCTCTAATGGTTCCAGAGATATCGTGATGAGTGACTTTATACGTGGAAATCTCTTATATATATAGATAGGTATCTATATAATATATTATTGCAGAATCAGGAGCAAAATAGCCAATGGAAGAGAGACTGGATACAACGGAACTAGGCTACCGAGGGGCTATGGAATATTCAGATTGGTAACTAATTCTTATTCAACTTTTAAAGTCTTTTTAAAGTTGTTTATCACCACTATTTGTACATCTTATGCTTTGGTCATTGTCGGGTATCTGAACTGTCATTGAAATTGAACGTATTAATAGTATGTGTATACTCATTAACAGTGGAGCAAGTCAAAAAATTCTGCTGTGGTAGCAGATTGAAAAGTTCTGATAGGTTTGATAAGCAAACAGTTACATGGACTGACTGATTTCTATTAAAGTGTTAATGATGTTAGCTGGTAACGCTTCCACGCCAAGTTACTACTGAACTAGATCAGTACCCCAAAAGGCGGCCTCATTCGTCAAGTACGTAGAATCTTGTTCATGCTTGTACTAAATTGAGAAAAGAGAAGAAATTAACGAGAGACTCTAAATAATAAAACTTGTATTATGAATCACAATAATGCTATATTTATTTCGTTTGCAGAAATGGGACAATGAACTGGCAACTTTTGCACAAGTTTTGGCGAATCAGTGCGTACTTAAACGCGACTTATGCAGAGCAAGCAGTAAGTAATTAAGTTGCTTATTACAAAATAGGCTTCGATGGCAGAATATGTTCGTAGATTACTTCACAGTCTTCTTTTGGGAGGTTTTTAAAGTTACCAAACTTTTCTCTTGTTTGATTCTGGAAGTATGTTTGGTAAACCGTCTTAATAGCAAAAGGAATACGAAAAAGTGTGTGTGTTTAAAGCGAATATTGAAATGAGAAGGGGTTATACGCTGAAACAAGATACATAAAAATTCTATTTTTACGGGGCGCTGAGTACTTCCTTTACTTCAGTATGCTAAGGTTAGGGTTACGTAATCATATTTATAAATATTCAAATATAAATATTATTTATAAATTAGAAACATGTTGAAGTCACTAAGATTATTTGAACTATTGTCGTTCTATTCAACTTTAATGGGTTCAAAAAATGTCGGAGACGTTATGAATAAAATACTTCATTGAATTGGCCTGAATTTGTCTACATATATACAATGCGATACAAATTTGTAAAAAGAATTCTTAGTGTTTTTAGGCACTCTTCATTTTTACTGTTTTCAATCATCTATTCCTCAGATGATGAAGTCCATATTCTATAACTTTTTCTCCTTCCTTTCTTTACAGAAAAGTTCCCTGATCCAGGCCAAATAGCTGGTTTAGTACGTTTCTCCTACCCAGACTGGAATCCTGTGACACGGATGACCACCAACCCACCTCCAGGGTTAGATGACTCCAAGCTAGCGTTCTCCGTAACCCAAACCCTCAAGTCCTGGTATATGAAGAAGGCAGAAGTAACTGAAGACCTCATAATGAGATATCCTAGCGTTACATCGCAAGTGCTCCTTCCATTTTTAATTTTTATAATAATATAAGTAAACCAGGGAAATGTAACACCATGACAAGCAATTACTTCTTAGATCATCATCACATCAACAGCCTATACTAGTCCACTGCTGGACATAGGCCTCTCCTTAGAAAGGAGGTTTTGGCCTACTATACCACGCTGGCCAGACGGGTTGGTATAGGGTTTGTTTCAAGTTTTCCTTCTCTTTGCAGTGCTGTTGTCCTGCTTAGTTCGCTCCCTTAGTCGGCTCTTACGACACCCACGGGATGAATTGGGGTGGTGACAATTTGTATTCTTAATCCGTCACCACACGGACGACTTAGATGACTGCGACCAAAGGGTGACGGATACAACGAGTTACCCGAGACCCACTTTGGGTGAGACGGGTCTTGTCACCCGTCCTATGCATGTCGGAGGTGGCGGAAGAATGCAGTTGCGATTCTCGCTCCCCTGACCATTGGCAAACAGATTAACACCAGGGTTTTTAATCAGTGAGAGTCCGCCAGACCGTTCTTCCCTCCCCCTAAGGAGGAGGATCTTATAGGCCGTCAACAAAAAGTCTTCGCGGTAAAGCAGCAAGCAACCCACTCAGCGCGTTCAATTTTACCACGCTATAGCTCAATTTCATGTTAACTTCAAGAGACGGCGCTTCGTCTTAATTACTGAATAGACGTGTCGAATTTTGCTGAGTGGCTCATGCCTTCATACGCTCTATATTCAGCAAGAAGCAGCAACTGCGTCTGGGAAAATATTAGAGCGTGCGCATTTGACATTTTTGGTCTTGGATCTTAAATTTGAACCTAGTCAAACACTCATCACTAAAAACGTCACCAATATTCCTCAAATTTTAATTTCAGACCTAAAGTTATACCACTTATTTTTGTACAACAAAATTTTTCCTTCAGCTTCGCTGGCTAAAAAAATTCCCATCCCTGAGGAACAGTATTTTCTTTCTGGATTTCAGGCTAATGTCAAAATTTCACGATGATAAGTTTAATACACTATGTTCTATTGTACATGGTACTATTGCAACCTTGCTTCCACAGACTATCAAGTTGCTTCCCTCGTCACATAACTCTACTGCGATCACAAACATTTGGAATAGTTATGTGTATACTAGTGTCTCTTAAATGTTGTTGTACGTTTCATGAACGAGAACATCTCACGTAATGAAACCATTCAATGCACATAATTCAATCTCCGTCGTAAAATGAACGTATATATAAATACCTACGAAAAGAATTACTCGGGCCCGTGGTCGGTGAGCAGGATTTATTTCCCTCAACTTTGGCCCGCACTTAATAACACAAGAATTAGTTTTTCTCCCAAAATGTCGATATGCCAACAGTAAATCAAGTCAAAGTTTTAGACACCTAACCTTCAAGAAAGTTATGGGTCGATCGCATAAACTAATAATGATTACTTTATACACCTAAAAAAGGGTTCCGTGTGTTCTATTAAAACGAAGAAACTTTTGAATTACCACTATTGTGTTTGTCTATCTATATCTTTTACTCTTGCCTGAAAGAACGCTTCCTTTGTCTATTTCACACAAGATTATTGAGAGAATGCAAATATTTGAAGCTGACATACCAATAATCTGGACGAATGTTTGTTTGTTTGTTTGCCCTTTCTTCTCATAAGGCTCAACCACTTGGAAACGGGCGGTTGTGGATCGGCACAGGCATATCATAGATTTTGTATGGGTTTGATTTTTGTTAAATTTATTTGGTTACTATTTGACAAAACAGAGATTGTTGCTTTTGTGTGTGTTGATCTATGACTTTAGAGTCTACATGGAAGACGATTTCAAACAATTTTGGAAATTGTATGAAATAAAGAAAGTTTGAGTTTGAGTTTGAGTTTGAGTTTGAGTTTGAATAATATAAACGTATGGAAAGCTCAAGAATATATAGACAGGCATTATTTTTGACGTTTATAATAAAGATCTTATCGTCTGATTCTTTTGAGTCTCTCAGTCTTTCTCAACTTTTGTGACTTAGACAATCATGATCAAATTTAGAAATGTATTGAATTTTATATGTAAACAAAAATATGTGCTGCTACACCTAAATCTGCACATTAAATAAGAGAGAAAAGAATATGTAAGAATGAATAACACGTTTCATTTAAATGGTTGTATACTCTCAATTTCATGGTTAATAAGTGTTCTTTTCTAATCCTAGATACATTGACATTACCTATACAAAATATTACGGCTCACATAAATTCTTAAGCCTCATTTAGGCTGACTTAAATTATGTCGTTCAATAACTATATCTTATGGTTTATTCAATCTCGAATCCACTTCATCCAAAAAGGATTCACGCTTGACCAATCTTTTACTTCGTTAAACTATCCACTTAGAAGACCGACATGTATGTATTGAAGTTGGAGACTTTTCAAGAATTGAAGAAGTTGGGTGACTTGATAAACGACGTCCTCCGAAGACTTCAATAATTTGTTTTGCTACGAGTTAGAATTTATCAGCTTAAACACATACGTAGATAGTTAACACACACTTACACATTATCGTAACAGTAATATCACAAAACATATTACGAGTATGTGAGCCAAACAATGCACAAAATGTAACGTTATTTTTAAATACAATATGTTCCACGTAACCTTTAGATAAATCAAAGTGATTTTTCTGAATCACGAGTAGCAGATGATAATGTACATATTTTAAAGGTATAACGCGCCTTTTTCAGTTTATGTAAAATAGATATAAATATTAGACGTATTAAACAAACCTAAACTTAAGTTTTGATTCATAAGTTTATGTTTGTGTAATGTTATAATTTCAATTTGAAAAGGAAAAGTGTAATAATTTTTTTTTTTTACCAGGACCCAGAATACTGGCTTCAGATTGTATTTGGAAATCGTCCACGGATCAGCAACACACATGGGCTGCGGCATGTCAGGATACAGCGAATTCGCTTTCTATCATAGCAAGCGATCAATGAATTACAATGTAAGTACACTTGATAAAATAAATTCTGACGTACATAAACAGTGGCAGTGGGCTGGCCATATTAGCCGCAGAACCGACAACCGTTGGGGAAAACGAGTTCTTGAGTATAGACTGTGTCTCGACAAAGGTAGTGTAGGATACCCACAGGCCGGGTTGAGTGACGATTTGCGCAAAATGGCTGGCAATGGAGCTGGATGCGAGATGCCCAAAATCGATCTAATTGGCGTGCAATGGGAGAGGCCTATGTGCGATAAGCTGAAGTCATCCGGACCCCTCCTATCGCCAGCCCGCTCCTGGTGCGGGCTCCGTCTCAATATTTTTTTTTTCCTCTCTTTAGGCGACGTC
This sequence comes from Arctia plantaginis, assembly GCA_902825455.1. Classification (NCBI taxonomy): domain Eukaryota; kingdom Metazoa; phylum Arthropoda; class Insecta; order Lepidoptera; family Erebidae; genus Arctia; species Arctia plantaginis. The sequence goes on from CADEBD010000553.1 coordinate 1,951,675, forward strand.
CGGCACACGCGGACGCCGCCCCCTCGCGGCTGGCCAAACTAATGCGGGTGGAGGGGAAACCCACCCCGTCCACCCACGAACACACTCAGGGCGGCATGAGGCGGTGATAGGCGGGCCTCCGCCGCCCGGTTCGCCGGCGGCGGATCGGGTCCGAGTGGAGGTCGTCCTCCCGGGCCCTCTCCGCCGCCTCCTTCCGCAAGATTACTACCTCGCAGAAGGTTGCGACCGCGGTAAAACAACTGTCGCTACCGGCCATGGAGCGTACTACGGCCGGTAGCGAGAGATCCACTCCGATGACTGCAGTGAGGGCCCGGCGCTGCGCCGCCCATGCGGGGCAGACCGCCAGCGTGTGCTGGGCCGAGTCCTCACTGCAGTCGCAGTGGTGGCAGGCGGGACTCAGTTCCCTCCTAGCGACCGAGTGCAGGTACTTTCCGAAGCAACCGTGCCCGGAAAGCACCTGCGTCAGCCGGAAGGAAAGGGTCCCGTGCTGCCGCCCTGCCCACTCGGCGATGACCGGCTGGAGAGCCTCCACGGCGGCGAAGCCAGCGCGTGGAGTCTCCAGCCGGAACGACCAACGAGCCATCGTGGCTCGGCGATCGGCTTCGCGACCACTCGCGCACATCCTCGGGCGGAGGGCGAAATCCGCTCTCCGCCCGGGAGTCAGCCACTCGCCGATAAACTTCGGCGAGCACTTCCGCCTCCAAATCCCACGGGGGAGTTCCGGCCAACGCGCATGCCACCTCAGCTGAAACGGTGCGGTAACCGCGTATGGCTCTGACCGCCATTACCCTCTGAGGGCGCCAGAGGCGTGCCCTATTCTGGGCGGTCAGAGCCGCCGCCCACACCGGTGCACCGTACAGTGCCATTGACCGGACAACCCCCGTGTACGTCTTGTCGTGGGACGCTGGGTCCACCCATATTGGGCAAAAGTCGCCCTAGGGCAGACGCAGCGCCGACCAGCTTTGGAGCAAGCTGTCGGAAGTGCTCGTCGAAGAGCCACCTCCCGTCGAGGATCAGGCCCAGATATTTCATCTGGGCCCGAACCGGTACGAGGACCGAGTTGACCACGATTGAGGCGCCAGGGGGTGGACCACGACGGGGCCCATGAAATAACAGGGCCTCCGTCTTATCTAGGGCCACCCGTAAGCCCAGCGCCTCAATGCGCCCGACCACCAGGGAGACTCCCCCTGTGGCCAGGCGCGCCGCCTCTTGGAAGTTTGCCCCCCGGGCTGTCACCAGGGTATCGTCTGCGTAACAGATTACACCCAGCCCGGGGGGGAAATCGGCGCGAAGTGCCCAGTCGTACCCTATGTTCCACAAGAGGGGTCCAAGAACAGACCCCTGTGGAACACCGCACGACATGGGCCAACACCTCAAATTACCTTCTCGGTCCTCGTACACGACGGTACGCTCCTCTAAGGAGACCAACCCTTTGGAAACTGTGTGTTAGCGCTTTCTAATATCATTAGACCCGTAAAACTTGTCCAAATTTCTATAAAATTAAATTCAGTTGGAGGAAACATTAGTCGGTGTTGCTGTGCGATGAAAGTTTTAGATTCTCCTTATAACCGTTTTGAAATATTCAGTTGCTTGTAGAACATTAAACGAGGGTTGTGTCTAATAGAAGAAGACTGGACTGATTGACGAGTCTTTTTATTTATTATTTTATTATTTAAAGACAACTCCCACACTAGGAGTATATCCAGTGTCGTGGGGGACTTTACAAACATACATGAAACGGATACAAAGAACATCCAGACTCAGAACAACAATTTGTGGATCACACAAAGTGTCGTCCCATGTGGGGATCGAACTCAGCGTAGTAGTAAGTGGCATGGCAACCGCTTTAAACACTATGCCATCCGTATAGTCGAGGTTGTTTAATTAATTTTTAATCTACACCGAAGCATTAATTATCTATATATATTTCTTGATGTGACTGATTCATCAACACAGAGCCTAAGAAAGAAAATTTGGAAATTTCTTCCTAAGGGGGTAAAGTAAAGGATGGACCGTTTTATAGAAATGAATGAATGAATGATTAGAACATTTTTAGTTGACTCTTTTTTGTAAAAAAAAAGTGCGAGGCGAGCCTTGGTACCAATTCATAAGTCATGTTCCCATAATATTCGTTATTCTATTGTAACGAAAATTAATTTTCAATAAAAAATAAAAGGACATAAAAAAAGATTCTGGTAGAGAACGATGTCTGCCTAAAACAAGAATGTTTGTATTGTTCCACAAAACTGTTATTAAACAATTCTGTTCCACAGTCAATCCAAGTGGTATGCAACTTCTCATCACGTCCAAAAGCTGGTGAAATGGCGTACTCGGTATTACCCAGCCGAGGTTCTTCTACATGTGGGTGTCCTGAGGGTTCACAAGAGGATTCTGATTGCCTTTGCAATGAAGTAACATCGCAACCACAAAACAGTAAGATTATTCATATCAAATTATCCAGTAATAGTATCTTGCTCATAGTGCATTGCTTATATTTATTACTCTAGATAACTTTTGTCCAGTTCTTGTTTTACTATTTTTTAAATTTAAATCAACCTTTTTATTGGGTAATTCAAATACTCCTGTAGAGCTTCTAAAGATACAGCAGCAGATACTTGGATTTGGATTATCTGTCCGTGTGATGATGGATACAGAATAGGGAGTGTACTCGTATACCTATAAGTATCATAAGAGCACACTACGCGGGACAACAACACGGGAAAGAGAAAAAACACTTGAAACAAAGCGTTGGTATACGGTAGTGTTTTTTCTCTTTCCAGTGTCTGGCCTGCCTGGTATAGTAGACAAAAACCTCCTTTCTGAGAAGAGGCCTCTGTCCAACAGGAACTGTTATAGGCTGTTGATGAATTTGGATACTGTTAATAAACTGCCTGTAAACATATTATTTTAGGAGTAGCATTTGATGCGGGAATCCAAGCAGAACCCGAATCGTGTCCCAACCCGGAGAACAACTGCGAGCCAACGCTGGTGCTTTTACCAATATTCACCGTGGAAGATGCACCACCTGAGAAACTCCTTGACCGAGCAGAAGATATTCGAGAACCTCTAAGCAGTTACATAGCAGACAGGTATTTTTAGTAGACTTTAAGAAGACCAAGATCCTCGTTTTGTTCTACTCGACTAGGGATGATGTAGTTAGTACAGACTTAACTTTTTGTTTTTGCTGGAGCTTAAGCTCTTGCAGCAGTTGAAGTAACTTGGATAGTGGATAGTTGGCGCTCCCCTAGTATGCGATTTTCGAGACACTTTTTGCCCCGCACAACCAATCTGTGGAAAGGGTTATCGTCTGCGATGTTTCCGGACCGATACGACCTTCAAACCTTCAAGAAAAGAGCGTACTCCTTCCTATAAGGCCGGCAACGCGTTTGTGACTCCTGAGCTGCAGACGTTCATATGAATCTATGGTCACTTTCAATCAGGTGACCCGTCTGCTCGTCTGCCTCCTCTAACTTAAAAAATAAAAAAAAAAGAAAAGAACATGGTGATTATATTAATTCAAGTAATACTAAATAATTAAAACTAGGGTGCCGCCGGTAAGATACCGTTTACCAACCTTTTTTATTAAGCTATTAGTGTAAAGTAGGAAAACTTGGTTCTTAAACAGATAAGAAGCAAATTTTCCTTACTCATTAGTCCTTACTAAATGCATCCATAGATCTAATAAGGAATAATAAAGACGCGAGAAGCCGAGGCCTCTTCGGCTTCTTGCGTCCAGCTCCAGAGATAATGATGATAAAAAAAAACTGCATACGACATTTATTTTTATTGCCGCCTATTTTACCCGTGCCAGGTCAAAACAGTCTGCAGCGCAGTACAAACGCCAACTGCTGACTGACTATTACCTAATCAGTTTTGGTAAACAATATTAGTAACCCCATTTGGTAACTGGTGATGATATATTTGTCTGCTGCAGGTTAAACAATAGATCAAACACCGTCCTATCACAAGCGGCAGATGAGGTGAACGAATTTTTCGACGAAGCAGCCAGGGATAGAGAGGTTTGTCTTTTTTTAACTTTAATGTAGCGAGTATTATCATAAACGCGTATCGTAACATCCATTCTTCACCCTTCAACATGGAAACTAATGACGTAAATTTGGTTAGCTTACACCCTGACATAGCAGGTTAAATTATTATTAAATAGACCTCCTGTTATGAAGAAAAAAGGCATGATTATTATGTAAAAATGTTGATCTTTTGTGCTTGGTTTAATTAATTATTAGACATATTTTTCTTGGATTATTCGGATTCAGTTGTCTATGTTCTTTTTAGTGTATGATCATGTCGGATTGCTCGAACTTCTGCTTTTCACGCTCGGAGTCACGACCGTTACAGCTATAAATATCTATATCTAATAAATTGTTATTACCGTTAAACTTACCGTTAAACCGTTACAGCTATAAATATCTATATCTAATAAATTGTTATTAGATATAGATATTTATAGCTGTAACGGTCGTGACTCCGAGCGTGAAAAGCAGAAGTTCGAGCAATCCGACATGATCATACACTAAAAAGAACATAGACAACTGAATCCAATTGAAGTTACCAATTTCATACTAATATACATTTTTCAAGCCCTACAAATTGTACTATAGGATTAAGCAATTGTTGCCAAACAATCACATTCACAGAATTATTTAATTGACCCACTTTGGAATTTTAACTTGGATCACTGATCTATCATTAACACCAACAGCCTATACTAGTCCACTGCTGGACATAGGCCTCTCCTTAGAAAGGAGGTTTTGGCCTACTATACCACGCTGGCCAGACGGGTTTGTTTCAAGTTTTCCTTCTCTTTGCAGTGCTGTTGTCCTGCTTAGTTTGCTCCCTTAGTCGGCTCTTACGACACCCACGGGATGAATTGGGGTGGTGACAATTTGTATATTTAATCCGTCACCACACGGACTAATCTATAGATCAATATTATATACCATACCATATACCAATCTATATACCAATATATGAAAAACTTATAACGTTATTAATTATTTTTCGGCCTCCGACCATGTGATGATCGGTGATTTCTGCCATACTCTTACTTCTTAGTCTAGTTAAGTTTATGAGTTGTGCATACGTCATTGTGATACCAAAATGTCGTTGTACTTTTTATTATTCTGTGTTCACAATTATCTACTTACAATCTTACTGAACGCTTGAAGTAAATAAAATAAATATAGTCCTATTAATTTTAAGCAGAAATGGCTTTCAAAAGAATATATATAAATATTATTATCATCAAAAGATTGTTCGTTTCAGTTTCAGCCACGAAGCATGACCAAGTCAAACGTTCGCCAGCCGTATCCTGCTATACCACATTCACTATCACGCACCTATCCAATCAATACTGCACTGGTTGTACCACAAACGAACCACCCCGGGTAATTATTGTGTCTTAATATACATTATAATGTAGTTTTGTAGTCTTGTCTTGTATATTGTGATGATTATTTGTGATATATGTTTTTAATCATCAAAACGACTGCAAGAATGGCGTAGTAGTGTAAATGGACACCTTGCCGCTTCCTACTGCGCTGAGAGTTGGGGGTTCGATCCTAACAAGACATCCCCAACAGTTCGTGTAATCCACAAAATTGTTATTCTGAGACTTGGTGTTATTTTTGTCAGTTTCATGGACGATTGTAAAGTCACTGTCATCCATCAGTTGTCATTTAAAAAAAATGTGCAAGTGTCATCTCTATTTGTAAAAAAATAATACAGATCGTTGCCTTTCACTGAGTGAGTGAGGTTACCGGAGCCCAAAACTCCCCTCCCGCTGACTCGAGCGGGAGTAGTTATATTAGAAAAAATGCGACACGAACTTAAATTTATGGGATAGGTCTTGACCTTATTAAGACCTATTTCTTAGAGTTCCTGGATTCACCGTGCGGGTGCCGGGTCCATCGCGTGATAGATGGGGTCAACACATGCGACTTCGATAGCGCCTGGGAATTCCGACGCAGGAGTAGATTTAGGGAGTACTCCTTGCGACGTGTCAGTTAGAAGTATGTCTGGTCTAGACGCCGAGGCACAGATATCCTCCGGTATTCTGTAATGATTTTCGTACGTGTCCACTAATAATGTCCAGTCACTGTCGATATTTGTCATTGAGAATGGCTTTTGTGAAGTCTTTTTTGTTAAGCCTTGCTTTACAAATATTTTTAAATAAACAATACCTAACAAAGATAGACCATGTCCATGTGGTGACGGATTAAGAATACGGAATGTCACCACCAATGTTCATCCCGTGGGTGTCGTAAGAGACGACTAAGGCTGCAAACGGCGCAGGACAACAGCACTGCAAAGAGAAGGAAAACTTGAAACAAACCCTATACTAACCCTATACCAGCGTGGTATAGTAGGCCAAAACCTCCTATCTTTCTAGGAGAGGCCTATGTCCAGCTGTGGACTGTTAAAGGCTGTTGATGATGAACAAAGATAGAGACTTTCTGTAGTCTGGTAGAACTAATGAAGAAATATATGTATATTTAAACATCAATCCTTTTCCAGTTACAATTCGCCAAATCCAGTATCAAGAAAGAGTTCAGTACCACGAAGGGCTTATCCATATAGTAGATCAGAACCAGGGCAAAGACGCAATTCTCCTAGACAACCTGCCGGGTACGGTGTCAAGGTAAATATTTGTTTCTAACAACTATACGAGTTTATTGATATTCATTTCATGGGCCTGTTTGTCTAGTAGTTAGCGACTCTGACTATTAAGCCGGAGGTCAAGTTCGATTCCCACCCAGGACAAAATTTGTGTGATCAGCACGATCATTTTGTTCTATTTCTGGGTGTAATTTGGTTATAATATGTATGTATTTAGAAATATATACGTATGTTTATAAGAAGGATGGTCAAAATAGTACAGGCTCTGCCTAGTTTGGAATCAGACTGAGAGTTTCTATATTCTATGATATAACAGCAATATCTTTAAATTAAGAATTTATATAAATGTTTGTTACAATAATATACTTTCAGAAATCAAGTATCTTCAATAGGGCTGCACAATTCAAGTTACCTAAAGGAGGGAAAAACTTTGGTTCATACGAGCCAATTAAATCTGATGTGAAGCCACGTAAAGACTTTAAAAACATACAAAGGGTCGTCAATGATTATATCAAACAAAGAAATAACAAATTTAGAAGAAATGAAGTTGTTACTAACAAGCACCAAGAAAATTTGAATAAAGTTACTTCAGGTACAACATTAAAAATAGAAGAAAATACGGAAACCATTTTGAATAATGTTGAGGAAAAAGTTATAAGCTTTGATCAATTTCGGCATAAAAATAATGTGAGCATTGAACATAATACTAAACATTTTGATGTAAACTATGAAGAAAGTGATAATAAACTAATGACTCTACTTGATACGCTAGAGCGAGAAGTAAAACATATAGAATTAGATGGTAATGATAAAGAGATTTTTGACGCGAAGATTAGAAAAATATATGATACAGTTGTGCACAAGCCTGCGAATTCATATTCTCCACTGCCAAACCCTAAGTCTTTACCCAAAAATAAAATGAAGTCTCTAGCGATGCTGTCCGATTTATATGAAACCGACTTTGGAGAGTCAAAAACATTTATCAAACAAGAATCAAATCATATTACTGACGATGAACACAGAATAAGACATGAGCTAGAACATTTATCTGAAGAAAATAGAAGTAATTATCATAAGCAAGGACTTCCAAAAATGGTAAATCGTGCTAGAGACTATGAATATTTGGATAATAAATTTGAAGAAAAAGGGGATAAAACTCACCTTAATCAAAAAGAGGATAGACATTCTGATGATATTAAATCTTTTTACGACAATGATATGCTGACTGATACCGATCACAAACTATTTGCTGATATAGAGAACAAATATAACGAGCGTTTAGCAGCTTTAACTAGTCGAAAGCTTGATGACGGAATGGATAGATTAGGAGGTAAATATGATGTCGTTGGCAGCCAAAAGTATCCTGATGTACCTTCTTCTAGAAATAGATATGATGTGGTCAAATATGAAAATCATAAACCTAGACCAAACTCAGATGAACTAAGGACACGTCGAGAATTTGAAAAATATCATGATAAAGAATCAATGGGTAAAGAATCCATACACAATGATATGAATAGGAAATATTATAGAAATAGTGAAGATGGCAGAAAACGTACTTTAGGTGATAGTAAAGATGGTAAAAGAAACCTTTGGGGCCATGAATTTGAGCAAAACGATCCGTTAAGCATGGAAAGAAAGAAATTTTACCAAGAGAAATTGGAAAACCTTGAGAGGCGGCTACATGATCGCTCTTTACGGCGTAAAAATTACGAAGATGTAAGTATTTTCTTGTATTTAATTATGAAATTTCAAGTCTTTTTACCTGTAATTTAAGTTGAATTCACATATTTGTTTACAGAGACCAAGTGAAAGAGCATTTCGACGGTTGAGGCCAAACGTCGGAAAGACGGATAGACAGAAATCGAAAACACAAGGAGATGCAATTTATATGCCAGACCGCGCTAGGTTTTTGCATGGCTTTTAATGTTAAAATCTAGACAACCTGTAAACAAACAACATCTTGATAAACAATTTTGGTGTATGCTTCTATGTATTTGTATTGAAACGTTTGCTAAAACTCAAGTTTCTAAGTGAGTATTTGTTAGTAAATAAAACAGATTTTTTATTTAAGTACAATGTTGAGTATTTCTAATGAATTCTTTAGCATTTAGGTATTTCAATTTGTAAGATAGTATTTAACTAGAGGTATGGTTTTGGTATATTCTAATGAATAAGTCGATTTCTTTAAAATAAATGGACAAAGTTAGTTTCTATTTACATGTGTGTATCATTTCTGTTTTGACGTTTCTCTGTGTCTATAGACTCTTATGGTTAAATGACATCAAGATAGCATGCATAATTATTTACTGAAAATGTTATTAAAAACATTCAAAGCAAAAAAAGTGTATTTTAATGTATGAGAGAAAAATTATATTGCCACAACAAGTATCTACGAAATCTTGAATGAACTAAACAATACCATGACGACAAAAAGTCGCTTTTCTTCTTGTAATGGAACAATAATGGCTAAATTAAAAAATAAAAAATAAATGGAAAAGTTGTTTTCACACATGTTACTCTTACAAATGGCAAAAAGCAAAAAAGAATCCATATAAAGTACGTTATCGGTAAAAATCAATAGAAAAACATTTTGTCAACATCATTCGTAACCAATTGGCTTGGCTCAACAGATTAAACATGAACGAATACAAGTGATTATAGCTCGTTCTTTCTATTTTTTTAAATGATGGCGACGGTTTTTAACTTGATTGTTGCTTTTGGTTTATTTATAGGCGTATTGATGGAGGAATCACAGTTAAAAGCGGTAGGTACATGTGAATAATAAATTGATTGTTTTAAGACTAGTACTTAGGTTTTACGTACTCGTAAAACATTCTGGGATAAATCTTAATATTGTTGACATTGAAAATATTAATGACGATAATTTTTGAGTTTCGCTTTCAGAGTTCGTTACTTTAGCAGTAAATTATTGTTATTTTTTGTAAATACCATGATAAAGTTCATATTTTTTAATATTGGCTTTGTTTATTTTTATCACTGTGATGATAGTATGACTATACTACTAGAGATGATAATAAGTACAAATATGAAAAGGGCTATCAAACTTTAAGTAATAATTATTTGTATTATGTTACTGTCTAGTTGGATTCAGAAGATGATGACGATACATTCATAAATCTCTTTATTGATGAAGAAATTCAAGGCAAAAATGAAAGGGTACGTATAACATTTAATGTTACAAATATTGTTAATGTCTTTATTTATATAACTGATAACTGATAAGCTAATCTACTACAGATAATTGTAAACAGTTTCTTACGTGCGAGTTTGTGCGAGACAGGTGATAAAATATTAGAGAGAATTCAACTTAAAAAGAAATCAACTTCACATGATAACGAAAATAAATAAGTTAGTAAGTGACGTAAATAAAAATTTCAATGGAATATCTATACCGTATTAAGATAAACATGAATCCTTGCAAACTGAACAAACGTCCAACATAAACTTGTGCGATGCAATAGATTCTGTTAAGAGGCAAAATAAGCCACAATACGACGACAATGGTAGAAGGAACATCCGTGTGGTGGCGAATTAAGAATACAGAGTCTAAGGGAGCAAACTACGCAAACATCAGCACTGCAAAGATAAGGAGAACTTGAAACAAACCCCATACTCACCCGTCTGGCCAGCGTGGCATAGGGCGTAAGGAGAAGCCTAAATCTAGCAGTGGACTGTTAAAGGCTGTTGATGATGATGATGATGGTAGAAGGTTAATTGGAGTCACTAAAACAGATAGGTTGAAAAGGTATACCGTATGGGAAATGTGACGTGATGTGTGTGTGAGCTTGCATCATCTCTTTCTCACTCTTTATCTGAATTTATTTCAGGTATGTGTAATGAGTTTCCTTCTTCCATTGTCCTTTATCACTCGACATCCTTAAATCCTGTATTTTCTTTAAAGCCCTCATTTCACTACAAAGTAGTTTAGTGGGTTTTTTCTTTTATGGCCTGATGCCTGTCTGAGGCCAACTTTCTTTGGGGATGTAATCATTATTCGTGCATAGTATCAAGCATAATTCAAAACGTAAACCACGTGCTCAGGTCAAGTTTGAAAAAAAAGTTTGAAAAATTGTAAAAGAATGTCAGTAGTCATGACAAATGACACTGTTAAAAGGCTTTAAATTACCTGTATTTACACGCTTTATGTTATATATTATTATACTCGTATATAATAACTTCACTTGTATGTTCGTATGTTTGTTTGTAACCGACTCCTTTGGGCGTGATTTTGACTTTCTTTAAACGGTCAGAATTCGTTCAAACTTTGAAGATATATTGAGGACCGATGACAATACACTAATTTACAAAAAAAAATAGTTTTAAAAACTAAAAAAACACGCTTTTTATAGAAAACCAAACTAAAAAATAGAAAATAAATATTAATAAATTTGAAAAAAGCGTGCGTGCTTTTACTATTGACAACAGGCACCCAACTTTTTTTTCAAATTTATTTATATAACTAAGTATATTTATAAAGAGGAAAGATTTAATTTTTTGTTTGTTTGTAATGGATAAGCTTCGAAATTACTGGACCGATTTAAAAAATTCTATTAACATAGGCTACGTTTAAAAAAAACCATAAAAAATACGATAATTTAAAGGTATAAAAAAAAAAGGTATAAAAAATTACAAAAAAATATTTGCTTTGCTTTGCTTTGCGTTTAATCAACTCACTTTCACATTTATAAGTATCTAAGTGTTGATTAATATATCCTGTAGTATAGTCTAATTTATTCTTAATAAGCTGAAGAAAGTTGAATAAAACTGAAGGGTTTGTTTGTTTGGTTGAACGCGCTAATCTCTGGAACTACTGGTCTGATTTGAAAAAGCTTTCAGTTGACCTTGAATATAGTTTTTAACACGGACGAGATCGATGGGGATTTTTCAGCATTCATTAATAATGGTGTTCCGAAAATTCGTACCAATTTTTAGCTCTATGCTAATTTTTGTAGCTTTTTCTAAATAATGTAATGTAATAATAAATAAATAAATAAATTTAGTGTAGAGAATTTATCACAGTAAAATATAACGCTCCGTAAGAAACCTTAACTATTCCGGTAATTGTTATACAAATCTTAATTAAAATCTACATACATACGCACTCGCGTAAGTCCCCAGAGCGATAGGCAGAAGCGTATTAAACTCCCACATTCTGACTGGGTATACAATTACTTGATATAGTTATCTACTATATAATTGTAGTACTGTCACAATAAGAAATTCTGGCTTGCTGTAATCACGTAATGTTACTCTTTAATATACATCTGAAAATCTGTTTAGTAACTTACGAGCAAATACGAGATAATTTATGAATTATTTTTACTAGCGATATCTTAATCCCCTGTTAATAAAATGTCTGCTAATTTTAATCTCCACAATAATTACATGGCTTTTATTTTTGCAGTATGCTCGAAACGTTCAAGCAATAACCGAGAGTGCTCTAGATCATCTAGTAAATGAAATAAGAAATGAATACTATAAGAATAACTATTATGCGAATAGTCCATTGCGAAAATATATACGTAAACTTAATGATGAAATGGTAAAGAAAAACCGCAACGAGCTTATTAATAATAAACGAAACAAGACGCTGGCGAATGAAAAGAAAACGCCAATTAAAAGAAAAGGGCGGAGAAAAATAAAAAGAGACTAAAAAATAAAAGAAAGAAATGTAATGGGAAATCAACTGATAAGAAGGAAAAGCCGTCTGCTTGAAATATCAATAAAATAAAATTTATTTATTTGTAACTAAAAATAACAAATTGCACAGTAGATTACGGTTGATAATATCTTCTGTTTCTAATAAAACATGCATTAGCTATATTTATGTAATATATATTATATTAAAATGTTACACTGGTTTTTGCACGCTTCCATAACTCACAAAGTTCTACACCGATTGAGCTTAAATTTTGACACGATAGTCAACCCGCTTAAAATAATGTTTTTATCTTTTTTTCTCATTTCTTATCAATGTAACCACAATATGGCACAGCGAATCGTGGCAATGTTTAGCTAGTAATATATAATAGGTCTTTACCTATGAAATTGCCGTTTTGTATGCAATAAGTGAAAGTACTTATTTTTTCAAACTTTTTTATTTCTGTTATTCGAAGTAATCATCCATGCAATCGACGCATCTTTGCCAATGCATTGGCAGTTTATTGATATTGCCCTTCTTGTAAAAATCAGCTAGACGGGAGGCAACAAACTCTTCAAAGGCATTTTGTACTGCCTCTCGGGAATTGAATTTTTTACCCACTAAAAAGTTGGCTAAATTTTGCAAAAAGTAATAGTCGGTAGGTGCAAGGTCTTTAATTTAGCACGTTTTATGAATACCCCTCTGAGTTACTCCTTTGGGGATAAAAGACGTGAGTATATATACAGTATATATACATAATAATATGTAGATGTAAGTATCACTAAGAATACTTTTGTTATAATAAATAATATGTTGTATTACCGTATGGTTTTAATCTATATCTATAAAAGAATAAACTGACAGACTAATACACTGCCTGGTCGATCAACGCACAGCAGAAATCGCTGGCTTTAAAAGCATGAAATTTTGCTTAAATGTTCCTTAGGTGACGTAGGTGAGCACTAAGAAAGTATTTCAAAAAATTCCACCCCTAAGGGCGATAAATGGGGGTTTGGAAATTTATATGAAACTTCGTTATTTTTTTGTAGTTCTTCGATGTTTGATATAGACCACTACTCTCCCAATGTCGTAAAAGCTAGTATGTCATAAATTTCTTTTAAAATTCTCAAATACTCTTCCAATAACAAACTCCAAAGTTTTCTACAAACACCGTGTCTGGCGCCGGTAACCGCATATTATCACGTTGTAAAATTGTTTTATTACATCATTAGCTCGTCATAGATAAACTTTTAATTTTTTATTATCGATGTGAAAGGACCTGCCTTTATATTCTTCAGACAATAAGTGTTTAGTTGATTTTTCAATTTAGGTATCAAAATCTAATTTTTTTTTTCATTTCGTTTATTTTTCATGATACACTCATCTATAGTAATATTTTAAAGCTCATAAGTTTGTTTGTTTACTTGCTTGAATCCACTAAACTCAGGAATTATTGGTTCGAATTAAACATTTATTTTAATGTTGCATAGAATATATATAACATCACGCTAAAGTTAATAGGAGCCAAGTATTCATGATAAAGGTTGCAAAAACAGGGAAAAAGTATTCCTTTTAAGAGGCGCAGATAAAGTTATATATATATTTAAGTTAGTATATATATTTAAGTGACAAGGAAATGTTATGTACAAAGGCGAGCTTAACCCAAATCTGAGTTTTCTTCCAGAGTGACGGTTGACGGCGGTCTCTTCACCTCTGCCTACCGCACTGAGTGTTGTGGCTTTGATCCCCACGTAGGACAACCCTTTGTGTGATCCACAAATTGTCGATCTGACTCTAGGTGTTATTTGTGTCCGTTACATGTTTGTTTGTAAAGTTCCCGCAATTGATATATTCCTAATTTGGGTGTTTTCTTTTAATAAAAACAAAAAGGGGGAATAGAGGATATTATCAGTAAGGGCAAAGTCATGTTTACTTAGAAATAAGCAGTAAAGAATGATATACCTACTGGTAAGTCAAACAAATGTAAAACCGACTGTAAAAAACCAAGGATAATACAAAACACCACAGTAAACAAATGCAGTAATGGAACCCATAAAAGAGAGACGAGAGAATAGACAGTAATAATAATAATAATATATATAATATGTACATATATAAAATAAATAAAAAGAATAATAATATTTCGGACATCTGAGACACAACGTTATCTAATTTCAAACTAAGCAGAGCTTGTACTATGAAAGCTAGATTGACTGGTAGAATACTTGTATACTTTTTTTGTAAATACATAGAGACTTCCCAAGGAGACACTTATGTCCAGCAGTGGACTATTAAAAGCTGTCAATGTGTTGTGTGATGTGACATAGATATTTTACATAGAAAAAATAAAAAACTTGGAAACAAATATTTGCAATTCATACAGACATTTGGTCCGACCCGGGAATCGAACCCAAAACCTTAACGCATACGCTACCACTGCACCACCGATGCAGTTCCGTCCCAATATTGTAATAGTAGACTAGAATAAAAAATATTACCCACTTTTACAGTCCATCTGGTGATGGGTTAGGAATACGGAGTGTCACCACACGGATATTTGACTCTACACACATCACATCATCATCAACAGCCCTTAATAGTCTACTGCTGGACATAGACCTCTCCTAAGAAAGGAGTTTTTGGCCTATTATACCACGCTGGCCAGACGGGTTGGTATAGGGTTTGTGTCAAGTTTTCCTTCTTTTTGCAGTGCTGGTGTCCTGCGTTGTTTTGCGCCCTTAGTCGGCTCATACGACACCCACGGGATGAATTGGGGTAGTGATTAATACATTAATACTGAATTAAATTGGCCCTTCCCTAAAAACGTGAGGGCATTAACCAAATAAGGATAAATCCGATAAAATTTTTATTAAATGCATGTTAGTAAACGGTCAGATTTCAAGGACCCACCACTGTGTTTTCAAGACACTTTTAGCCTCGCACAGCTAATCTGTGAAACAACTTATCGTCTGCGGTATTTCCAGACCGATACGACCTTCAAACCTTCAAGAAAAGAGCGTACTGTTTCCTAAAAGGTGTCAAGTTTTCCTTCTCTTTGCGTGACTTTGACTCTACGCCATAAAATAACTTTGAAAATAATCATCATCATCATCATCAACAGCCTATACTAGTCCACTGCTGGATATAGGCCTCTCCTTAGAAAGGAGGTTTTGGCCTACTATACCACGCTGGCCAGACGAAAATAATACACGGTAATTACTCGTTCATTTTAATATGTACAATTATGTCAACTGGTTTTCCTCTATTTTTGTTTTCGGATGATACGTTGTGATCAGAAACGTTAGGTTTTGGTTGATCAATGTTGTTTCTACGTGCTAGATTGTTCGATTTTCTCTTAGGATGCTGTTTCTTCTGTTGTTGCTTTTTCATCTCTTTTTTACTTTTGCCTTGTCTCAATCTTTTTGGTTTTAGCTTGTGATTTTTCTTTTTCGTTTTTCTTATTTTCTTTTTTCTTATAGGCCTGGGTACCGCAGTAGTTTCAGAATGGAGATATACACTACTTACTTCCTGAAAAAAAGGAAAACCTGCTTATTTGTTATTCACAAATAAATATTTACGAACATATCTATTGTTACTCTATGAAAAAAAAAGATTATTGCCGTGACAACAATAGTATCGATTTTAAGTGTCTTTTTTATAAAAGATAATTACCGCACTAGGAATATATTCTATATCGCGGGGGACTAAACAGATACTCATGAAACGGACATAAAGAAAACCCAGACTTAGAACAAGAATTTGTTGATCATACATCCCATGTGGGAATCGAACCCACAAGACAGTAGGAAGTGGCATGGTGACTGCTTAAGCCACAACGCTATCCGTGGTGTCATAACTACATTATGGTTTACTAAAGAACCAGCCAGAGCTGGATGAAGAGTTGTTTATACATATTTAAATAATTAGATAATTTTCGTGAACAATTATTTAAGTCTAAACATGTGCGTAAAGTAAACTTAGTTGAATTGTGTTGTAAATCAAAACAAAATAAAAACTCAAGATAAATAAAGAAAATAATTCTGGATCTCTTGTGAAAATACATTTTGTGGCCACTTTTTTCACTTACTCTTTCTCCAGGTATATTTTTATCATTCACTTCAATTTGAGGCAGTATATTTTCTTGTAGCTCTCGACTTTTAAACAGATCGTAGTAAGCCTTCTTTTCTTCGTTGTGTGCATCAATGACATCTTCATTTTTAATAGAATCTGGCTGATCTTCCCAAGCTGTAGCTCTGACCTCTTGGAATGGATCACGAACCACGTCCTAAAATATTTAGATGTTCTATTTTCTAAAGATATAACACCTAAATATTTTTAATCAAAACATTTCTGTCTTATTCATTGCAGAAGAGAATGGAACAGATTAAAATTTGTTCTTAACGTAATAAGTTTTTCAACAAAATTTAACGTAGCTGATTGTTCAACAAAACGTGTAATCGAAAGCATGAAAAATTCGTTATCATGGACACGCTATCCGTGCTGTCATGAACGTGAACAAGAATCGCAATTTTGGGAATGTACTCACTACAAATCTGTGTTTTTTATGCTTATAAAGATTAATTGACTCAAGTACTAAAGCCCAAAGACCATACACAGCAAAGAAAGTTTACAGAATGATAGATTATTGAACATCAACAAGTGGAAACATTTTTCAGCAATGAAATACATTTTCACTTTGTTGGAGCTGTTAATTGTCAAAATTGACACCTTTTGGGTTCAAAGAACTTCCATATGATTCCATATGAATTTGGACTACAGGCCTCATTATTAATGTTACTAGTGCTCCATATTATGGCATGATAATACAGTTTTTTGCCTGCATTGCATGTTGGTTGGTTTTAAGAAGATGGACGTGCCACGTGCCATACACCCCGTGAATTCAATCCATTCAATTATTACAGAAGCCATTTTATCTTCGTGTGCTCTCTCAATGCGACAATCAAAATTAGCCTCCCAGATCGTTATGATTTAATAACATTGTTTTTTATGAGGTTATTTAAAGTTCAAAATATATCAACAAATCTCTAACCACACGTGCATTGAAAGAGGAAATTCAATAGTGCATCAAAAAAGTTCAACCATATTTATTCAAAATAGTCATGAAAACTTTGGCAAAAGAACAAGTCAGAAATGTTAGAAAAATTGTGGATATACATTAACTATGTACTTTACATCTCCATAAAAAAATAACGAACTAAACACAACAAAAACACTATCTTGTGTAAGTAAAATCATAACTTAATAATCATAAATTTTGAGACACCATTTACTAGTTGGACTCAACTTAAGGAAATACTTTAATTTAATTTAATTTACTTAGTAGAATTGTCCGTGTGGTGACGGATTAAGAATACGGAGTGTCACCACCCCTATTCATCCCCTGGGTGTCGTAAAAGCCGACTAAGGGAACAAACTACGCAGGCAAACAGCACTGCAAAGAGATGGTAAACTTGACACAAACCCTATACCAACCCGTCTGGCCAGCATGGTATAGTAGGCCAAAACCTCCTTTCTAAGGAGAGGCCTATATCCAGCAGTGGATTATTAAAGGCTGTTGATGTGATGTGTGATGAATTGCCTTGTATACCAAAAAAATGGAATATTTTTGCATTAAAATAAAAACAAAGAGAGAGAGAGAGAGAAAGAGTTCCTAATAGCGATAATCTGAATATTCTGTATCTCTTTTCTACGTCCATGTATTAATGAAAAAAACTCAAGATAAATAATTCCGGATCTCTTGTGATAATACTTTTTGTGGCCACTTGTTTCACTTACTCTTTCTCCAGGTATGCTTTCATCATGCTCTTTAATTTGAGGCATTAAATGTTCTTGTAGTTCTGGACTATTAAACAAATTGTAAGTCTTCCTCGCTTCGTTATCTTTATCATTAACGTCTTCAGTATTTATACTAGGATCTGGCTTAATTTCCCAAGCTGTAGCTCTGACGTCTTGGAATACATCATGCATCACACCCTAAAAAGTATTTAGATGTTCTGTTCTTGGATGATAAACACCTAAATATTTTTCAATTAAAATATGTAGTTGTATACTTTGAAGAACAGATTGGATTTTTTTTAAAATTTTGCTCTTTATAAAGCAAACATTTTATGATATTTCCTATGCAAATAAACGTAGTTGATCGTTCAACAAAACGTGTAACTCAATGAGCCTGTAGCCTGGACTCTATTCAACTTACATTTTCTTTAGTGATGCCACTGTCACTGCTGTCAACTACAGCCTCTTCTAAATTATTGTCTGTAAACTGTTCAATATCTTCTATTACTTTTAGTAGTAATATCATGTCGAACTCAACCACACTATTCAATCTATTTACAATTTTTTTGATAATCATAACATTCACACCACCAACAAAGTCACTGTTTAATTTTTTGTGCTGTGGTAGTTTAGAATTTTGTAACAGAAGAGCTCATTGAAAATTTCGTTATTAGAAATAACTTATCGTTTTAGTAACGATTTTTATGAAACAATTTCACAGTGATATTAGGTAACCACATTGATGCTTTTGCACTTAAAAATGCAACCTGAAAGTCATCAATTTAATTACCGATAGTATTAAAAAAAATCCAAAATTACATTTAGTTTTTTCTCTAGACTGTTGAACCAGTTGGCGACTTCTGGCGGGTGTTCTCTTGCAGCTGCCACCTGTAACACATTGTTATGCTTAGAAGTGTTATTCACCTGATGTTCTTCTAGCATCAAATAAATCCCTGTAAAAAACCCGGGCTGTATTTGATGCTAGACAAAGTTAGACATTATTATAAGTTTAATCAGACGAACGACTCATTAAATTGAACTATTTCTAACCATTTTCAACTACTAGAACATGACAAAAAGCTTGAAATTTAAGTACAAACTTACACTAATTAATAAATGAAAGGTGATGTAGACTAGATTCATCACTTAAGTGTTTTACAATAAAATTTATCAATATTTAGTTAAAGTGTAGTTGCGTAGTTTCGGGTCCGACAAGATTCAAAATCCACATGTTGGCAGGCTCGTAGGCCAAGTTCTTTTTTTAAATATTTTTATTTAGATTAGACGAAAAAAAATATATTTTACTACACTTTTAACACCTTACCTCTTTGATAAACTGTTGTTGTATTATTAAAATGGTAAAAACAAATGCTTGACACAAAACTATGTAGAGATTCATTTTCAAAAGCAACCGTGCGTTTGACGGTGAATATTAAAACTGACTTAACGATGTTTTGTTGCTCACGTATTACGGTTTCCTGTTTGTTTTCGAATCAAAATGCACTCGTTTTCAAGCACGTTTTTATAGTGGTCGATAAGAGGTAAAATAAGGTGACATCTTGCGAAATGCTACTGCGCTGTATTAAGTGCATAATCCGGAACGTTTAGTCGTTTTGTTAATAAACACAAATCAAAACGATAACACAAAATAGTTGAAACCATTCTTAAAATAAAAATGAATAGGGTAATAGGGCAGTTAAACAAAAGCTTTTAAATTATTCAAATAGAACCGCTATAGATTATTTGAAACACAACATATTCATACAGATATATAAAACAGTTTATGTAACTCAAACTCAAACTTTCTTTATTTCATAAAATTTCCAAAATTGTTTGAAATTGTCTTCCATTTAGACTCTAAAGTCATAGATCAACACACACAAAAGCAACAATCTCTGTTTTGTCAAATAGTAAGCAAATAAATTTAACAAAAATCAAACCCATACAAAATCTATGATATGCCTGTGCCGATCTTCAACCGCCCGTTTCCAAGGGGTTGAGCCTTATGAGAAGAAAGGGCAAACAAACTCATGGCCACTCTTTTGCAATTCACAGGTAGATACAATGGCACTATTAAATATACCACAACATTGTTTTGATGTGTGCTAGTAGGTCCGTTATTAAGGACTAAAAGGTAGAAAGACAGTGAAGAGAAAACAAGATTAAGAAAAAAACAAAAACGAATACAAGAGACAATGAAGTGAAACATAAAAAATAGAAAAAATATTAATAAAAAACACACTAGCCACACCACATTTTTACTTAAGAAAGAAATAGCCTGCGCTAATTAATCCCAAGCATTCTTGTCCTCCATGTAATCCACAATCGAGTAGTAGGCCCTCTGGCTCAAGCCACGTTTTATTGCGGATTTAATTTTGTTAATACTTAACTCTTGAATATTATTTGGGATTTTATTATAAAATCGGACACATTGACCTCGAAAAGACTTGTTTATCTTTTGGAACCTAGAGGCGGGTACTACAAGTTTATTTTTATTTCTGGTATTTATGGCATGTACATCACTTTTTTTCAAAAAGCTATCTTTGTTTTTATGAACATATATTACGAGTACATTTTCATAAATATATTGACTTGCCACTGTCATTATAATTATTTCTTTAAATTTCTGCCTCAATGAACAACGATTGCCTAACTGACACTTCTTCTAGACATACAACTTAAACCGGGATGAACTCTTGTTTAAATCGGAATAAATATTCTATTACACATGATGATAATAAAGTTAGAATGCAGGAAAGTGATGTCTGTGAGGACACAATGAAAATACGTGTTATTTTGGTTAGAGTCCTAAATACATTCTGACTGTGTTATTCTCACAGACTATATATTCTGACAGTATATTATATTGAATTGAGTTGCCTGACCTTTGGACTGGGCCAATTCTCGTAAAAAAAGTTCGGTCTCAATTCAGTTCCGATCAACTCTCGAACTCATAACTGTCATAAAAGGAATTTTCGTAGTAAAGTACATCCAACCTTGACTGTAATGTGATTATATCGTATTGTAACCGAAAATTGAATCGGTAATCTGCTAGTCTTAGTAACACTATACTATTTTACTATGAGAATACCTTTTATGACAGAACTGAATTGAGACCGAACTTTTATTACGTGAATTGGCCTTTAGGTTGCACTAACCATGGTCACAGGCTACCGTAATCGCATCCCATGATGCATAATTATATATTTTGGAATTCGATGTTTTCAACGTTATGATATATAATTCTTATCGATATGAGGTGTACAGAATGTGGCATACCACTTGCTCAGTTTTTTTGCCAGTTATATGCGTGATCGGCAGCAGTATGTAGAATACGCAGGACAAGTCTCAGAACCATATTTTACGCGATCTGGCGTGAGTCTGGGCAGTAACCTTGGGTCATTATTGTTTATAATTATGATAAATGACCTGATAGAAGTAGTTCAAGACGCCAAGTGCTTACAGTTTGCTGATGATCTTAAGCTCTCTTTTACTGTAAAAAGCGTGGATGAATGTACAAGGTTGCAAAGGGGAATATATATGTCCCTTTGCAGTGGTTAGTGGATTGGAGTAGAGATAACCTCCTACAATTTAACACCTCAAAATGCGTAATAATTAGTTTCTCTCGCGCGCACACCCCTGTGTTACATAATTATAATATAGACGGAACGCCGCTCACACGGTTCACGGAAGTTAGGGGCCTAGGGATAAATTTTACCACTGCGCTAACGTTTCGCAGTCACATCACTAATATTTGTAACAAAGCATACAGGCATTTAGGTTTTATCCTTCGCACGGTCCAACATTTTACCAATATTAGCGCGGTTAGAACCCTGTATAATGCTCTGGTAAGAAGTCAATGTAACACAGTTATCTGGGCTCCTCATGAATCTAAGTATAGGCTCATGGTGGAGCGGGTACAATAGAAATTGTTGTGATATCTGTATATGCGTCAGTATGGTGTATAACCATTCTACCCATTAATGTACCCAACTTTATTCATATTGGGAATGGTAGGATACAACACTCTGAGTCCGAGAAGGGAACTCGCACTCACCACATATATCTTCAAAGTAATTAGGGGAAAAGTTCATAATGCTAATATATTAGGACAGGTGTACTTTTAAGTGCCAGACAGGTATGTGTGGCGACGGCGACAACCGAGGTTTCTGGCGG
Organism: Arctia plantaginis; assembly: GCA_902825455.1. Lineage (NCBI taxonomy): Eukaryota > Metazoa > Arthropoda > Insecta > Lepidoptera > Erebidae > Arctia > Arctia plantaginis. Next base: position 1,973,948 of record CADEBD010000553.1, read on the forward strand.
TGCCGAGCGCCCGTACCAATCTCTTAAGCCAGGCGCCACTGACGCGCGCCCTTCACACTTTAAACCTTATAGCCAGCGAGATGAACATATTCTGTTGTACTCCGAGTGAATTCGTAAGAGTAGCGTAGAATGTTATTTGTTATAATATGAACCTGAAATAAGACAGGCCTGTCGGTATGGTGGGCCGGGGGTTGGGGTTCGAATTCCGCCCGGGACGAGTAGTTGAGTGAAAAGCGGGTTAGTAGGTGCTGTGTCTGGGAGTGGTTTGTCAGTGGTGTGTGTTTGGAAGTATATGAGTGTGTTTGTCGGTCCGGCTGCCATGATGCGGACGGGATGAGTAAGGTTGTTAAAATTGTTACTGTTATATGTATTATTTATTTCTATACATGTTTTAATCAACGAATGGCTACACTATTATTAGTATAAATGTAATATATAGTATAAATGTATTAGGTACAAATTATAAATAAATAAAATATTGCCTAATATAATTTTGGGTAATATTTAAATTGTATCCTCATAAGAATTTAAGTATTTTATTTTACAAAAACCAGTAAGTGTTTTCTGATCTATACTTATAGTATAAATGTGATATGTGATGGGTTTGTTAGTTTGTTGTGTGGTACTATCAGCGAGTAACAGCCTAGTTTTTACCGCGATAACAGACAATCACACGAGTGGAGAAACGGGCAAAGGCTAGTAATCTTATGAATTGAATTCTCTACACAAAAAATTATGCAAAGTGAAATCGACGTTGCATAGTTCGGAGCCATTGTAGCGCAAACAAATCTGCGTAGTACAAACCCCTGTCAGAAACAGACCTGTTATTTACAGCATTACGCGAATAAGTGTACCTCTTCGTATAGTGAGAACAATTGCGAATAAATTATCATTTGCATTTTTCTGTTATATGATGACCATTAGGTTTTTTTTATTGCATGGGAGAAAACTACAAAGAGAAGGAAAACTTGTAACAAACCTTATACCAACCCGTCTGGCCAGCGTAATGTAGTCGGCCAAAACCTCCTTCCTAAGAAGAGGCCTATGTATAGCAGTGGACTAGTAAAGGCTGTTGATGTGATGATGTGTAAAAGAAGTAGTTGATAAAAAGAGAAGGCAATAAATATAGATTGTTTAGCATAAATATTCAGGGTCTTAAAAGTCCGCTGTTGCAAGAAAGTCTAGAATCTTCTTAATGTCTTTAAAATTCTTGTTAATCTCTTCTATGAGTCTGTTCACATCGATAGTGCAGCGAAGGACCTGTTGGCCTAGTTATGTTTTTTTTTTTTTTTTTTTAAAAGACAACTCCCGCATTAGGAATATATCCTGTGTCGCGGGGGACTTTACAAACATACATGAAACGGACACAAAGAACACCCAGACTCAGAACAACAATTTGTGGATCACACAAAGTGTCGTCCCATGTGGGGTTTGAACCCACAACACTCGGCGTAGTAGGAAGCGGCGTGGCGACCGCTTAAACCACTAAGCCATCAGTGCAGTCAAAGTAGTGGTTAGTAACTCTGACTGCTAAGCCTTGGGTTCGATTCCCACCCAGGACAAATATTTGTGTGATGAACACAATTGTTTGTTTTGTGTCTGGGTGTAATTTATCTATAATATGTGTGTATTTAGAAATACATAAGTATGTTTATCATAGTACAGGCTCAGCCTAGTTCGGGATCAGACTGCCGTGTGTGAGATGTGTGAAGTTTTTTATTATATTATTAATATTATAGTGTGATAAGTAAGTAAGAACCTGCATTCACCTGCTTATAAGGTGTAGTCTTGCCTGCAAGCTACTGTTGCTAAAATTTTATCTCTCTCTTATCTCTTGATATCTCCTACGGTTATCTATTGAATGGTGATGGAGATCCTGATTACTAAGCCAGAGATTGTGACTTCCATTTTGACATAGGACTAATATTTGCGTGATGAGCATGTCCACGGTCTGGCCATCGCAGTGGTGGCACTCAGGCGTTGGCTCCTTGCGGAAATGTCACTACCCCTAATTGTCCCTTGAATATCCAGACTCAGAATAACAATTTGTGGATCACACAAAGTGTTGTTTCATGCAGAGATCGAACGCACAATAGGAAGCGTCGAGGTGACCGCTTAAACCACTGGGACAGACATAGGACTAATAATTGCGTGATGGCATGATCATTCATTGTTCTGTATCTAGGTGTAATTTATCTGTACCAGGGACTTCCTTTCTAGGGTATACCTGGTTCCCCGGCTATTAGTACCCGAGACGGCGTGCGGTTTTAGTCGGTTCGAGTCCGACATGCCACCGACAGGTGGTATCCGAGGGGATTTCCGCACGAAAAAAAAAAAGGTGTAATTTATCTATACAAATAAATAAAATTGAAGTGTCTGTTTGTAATGTCAAAATAATATGTTTTTTTTCATACTTACACGGTTATTTGCAAGATCGATTGCACGGTGATTTGTCTGTCTGTCTGTCTTTCTGTTTGTTCCGGGTAATCTTCTAAACGGCTATACCGATTTTGATATTATTTTAGTACCGAGTAGCTGCCTATATATGGAGTAACTTAGACTATTTTTTCTCTCAGAAAACCCACAAAAAATTTTGCCTGGCCCGGGAATTAAACTCACTAAGGCAGCACTTTTAAATTCCACACGAACGAAGTCTATAATATTTATATATTTAAAAATATAAAAGTATGTTTATCAGCAGTCTGGTTACCGTAGTACAGGGTCTGCTCAGGTTGGGATCAAGATGCCGTGTGCTCACACACGATAAGATAAGATAATAAAAATAACCTCACACATCTCAGAGGTTATTTTTATTATCTTCTGACCATAAAAATACAACACTTTAAATCTATTTATTTAAATCTAGAACTGTGCAACAATGAGTCCCCCCTTTTTATGTCAGGTTATAATTATCAGGGGGTGATTTACACGCCGTAGATGGCCTGAGGTACGTCGGGGTATAAGGGATTTCCTTCCTAGGGTACACCTGGTTCCCCTGCAACTGGTACCCGAGACGGTCGGTTCGTGTCCGACATAACCACCGGTGGGTGGTAACCGAGGGGATTTCGGCACAGAAAAAAAAAAAGGTTATAAATAAGCGTTGTATAATTCTGACGATAGTTTGATAACGTTACTAACAGAGATTAAATTTTAATGTGATTAAATGTCACTGTTATCAAAAGATTTGTGTTGTTTAACCTTAATCCATAGATAAGTTACTTTATAAAATAAATAAACAAAATACATTATTATTTTAAATTGTTTCAAAAGTAAAGATTTCATCATACAGTTATCCGTGTGATAACGGATTAACAATACGGAATGTCACTACCCCTATTTGTCTCTTGAATATCCAGACTCAGAACAACAATTTGTGGATCACACAAAGTGTTGTTTCATGCAGAGATCGAACGCACAATAGGAAGCGTCGAGGTGACCGCTTAAACCACTACGCCATCCGTGCAGTCAGTCTTTCATTGCCATTTACCTAATAGTATGGCTACTGAACCCCCTACCACCCCATTCTGGGGTGGAAGCGGTAAGGCTCCCTCAAAGGTCAAGGGGTCATATGAAACGTCCTATCGTCTGACCGGTAGATATGTCGTCTACTGGCCAGATGACAAATCTAAATTCAATTCACCTTAGCATCAGTATCAACTTTAGCCAGTAGCGACTCTTCTGAGAAAATGGGCATCGCTTCCTTTGAAAAGAATACCCTGGGTAACAGGGCCTTTCAGATTCGTAGACATACGGGAATTGAACGAAAGAAGGCCACTTATAAATACATAGGACGTCCGGCCTAAGGTGAGCATTATACCTTGTATCTGTCTCTTTATCATAAGTCCTGGATTTACTGTATTTCCAACTCCTCCAATTTTCTTCTGATTAATTTCGTTGCGGGTTCCAAGACAGTTTCATTTCTTCCTGTGTCAGAGTGTCATAACTCGGTGTGTTCGTGGGTCACTGCTGTGGATCCTGGTGTACAGGAGTTACAGTGGTGGGCGTGTGGGTGGGATTAGTCCTTAAGTCCTCAACTGATGAACCGATTTTGATTAAATTTAATTTGTTAAATAAGTGACTGGATCAAAGCTGTTATTGATAAAAACCAGTTCCACCGTTAAAAGGTTATTAGCCCTTGTTAAGTTTTGCTTGACTCGTGTCAAATATCTAATAATCATCATCATCATCCACAGCCTTTAATAAAATTGAAGTGTCTGTTTGTAATGTCAATATATTTGGTTGTTTCATGCTCACACTGTCATTTGTACGATACCTATACCTAAATACCAGTTCAAATATTTTTGATCTGTCTGTCTTTATGTCTATCTGTCTGTCTATTTGTTCCGGGTAATCTTCAAAACCGCTGGACCGATTTTGATAATATTTTACGACCAGGTAGCTGTCTATATAAGGAGTAACTTAGGCTATTTTTTATCTCCTAAAAATCCTATAAAATTTTGCTAGGTCCGGGAATTGAACCCGAGGCCTCATGGACTGCAGTCGCATACCGTACTACACCATTTATTTTTCATGAACATTTTCAATTCAAATTCCACGCGAACGGAGTCGCGGGCACCAGCTAGTGTTTTATAGATTCAGATACAATTAAATAAATTGTTATAGATAGTTCAACTCAGTTGTGCGCGCGACCCTATGTGTGCGTGGGCTTGTAAATATACAACTTTCATTCGAGTGGCAGTGACGCGGCAGTCGGACGACGACTGCCACACGAGTCACTGCTAGGGCCGCGCGCACAACTGAGTTGAACTATCTATATAACATGTTCAAACAAATATTTATTACTTCGCTAGTCTTAATGTGTAAGACAGGTACCTCTATTATGGATAACTAGCAATGGCCCACGGCTTCTCTCGCGTGATATTTTCTTGTTTCGTGTCTAACCAATCATCACTATTTTTTATCTCTTAAGGGTGAAATTTCCAATACCTTGCTTAGTGGGTGCTTACAACATAAAAAGCTTCAGATGCCATAATTTCAAGATTGTAACCCCAGCGACTAGGGGCAACGCTACTACCACAAAAAAACGGTGTGAGGGGTCTATGGACTCCAGTTCGGAACGAAGTTCCTATCGCTTTTTGGTAGACGTTTGCTAGTGTCGAAAAAAAGTCTTGTTACAAATTTATTGGACTCCCATCCGCTCAGAACGTGTTCGTTCTAATAAGTTTCAAATAAATTTCCAACCTTCATTTTGCACCCTTTGGGATGGAATTTTTTTAAATCCTTTCTTAATGTACACTAGCTGAGACGCGTGGTGTTACCCGCGTTTGTTGTTATAACCGCGGGCAACGCCGCGTGGCGAAGCTAGTCTAAATAAAGTAGCCTAAGTTACTCCTTATGTCATCAGCTATCTGCCAGTGAAAGTCCCGTCGAAATCGGTCCAGCCGTTCCAAAGATTACCCGGAACAAACAGACAGACAGACAGACAAAAATTGAAAAAAAATGTTATTTTGGCATATGTACCGAGTAAACATACATATGCATTTAGTAAAAAGCGGTTATTTTAATATAACAAGCAGACACTTTGTATAGATTACTTCACATAAGGAAATCTTATTACTGCAGAAATCTTATTACTTCAAACACAAGTGCGTTATTCGGCTGGCGGGACTTAGACTGGTTTCCCACCGGGACCAGCTTACGCCGCGGCCACGGACTCACATAAGGAACACTTGTGCTAAATTTCATCCTTCTAGACCCTAGTTTCAGCTGTGCTTTGATCAATCAGTCAGTGACTCAGTCTTTCAGTTTCTTCTTTTATAGATATGGTTAAAAGTATCGACGTGCCTGTTGGCCTAGCCGGAGGTCGTGGGTTCGATTCCCACCCAGGACAAATATTGTGTGATGAGCACGGTCATATGTTCTGTGTCTGGGTGTAATTTATATATAATATGTATCTATTTAAAATATATAAGTATGTTTATCAACAGTCTGGTTACCATAGTACAGGCTCTGCCTAGTTTGGGATCAGACGGTGAGATGTGTGAGATATATTAATATTAATTGCGAACATACCACACACAGAATATAAAGATACGTCTAGTTAACTCACATCCTTTTGACTATAAACAACTATTGAGAATACTTAATTAATCATATAAAACCTTTTACGTTTCTAAGAAAAACTTACTTGTAAAACGTCACAAAAAGGTCAAAGGACCTTTCAAATGACAGTAAACAACATAACAGTGAAAAAATGTTTTCTTATTTTGATCCTTAGAGGTCATTGACAGCCAGATTTTACACCTAACTGGTAATTATCATGCCTTCTCGCTCGAACATTAGCAAGTCGACTTATGACGGACAGAATAAAGAAATAGAAACGGTACATCTTTCTTATGGCATCGGAGTTCAGAGTCAAGGACGAATGCACTCGGTTTAGAAGTGAGATAGCTTTATACGAAAGAAGGTGACAACACATTGTTCTCAGTCTTGGTCGTTTGGACTACTTTGAACGTAAAAAGATCGTGGAGTCGATGCTCGTGCGCTGAACGTGCTATTTGGATTTTAATCGACGTTTCTTTTTTTCTTTTTGGATGTTAATTTTTTAATAAATATTTTTGCAATAGCAACATTTTATATAAGTGGTGTATACGTGTTTAATTGGGAGTAGGTGAAACGCGTGGAGGATTGTCAGACTAATTATCGTTGTGAAAAATCGTGATAATATATAATTTTGTGATACTTTAGATAAAATAAATAATTATTGTCATACGTTGTGACTGTCGGACGTGGTTTACTGATTGGAATTGCAAGATATCTAAGGTAATTTATTTTGTTACTTATTTTGTGTTTAAAAAATAACTTTATTCTTTTTTTTCTTGTGTTATTTTATTGTGTTGAAAGTGTTTTATCTTTTTATAATAATTACATTAAGGTAAGCAAGTAACATGACAACAAAAATGAATATTGATTTAAAATATACTGCAGATTTAATTAAACTTATTTTTAAGACATGTTTATTCTATTCATAAGCGCGAAACGAGCACATCTCTGTTTTAAACTTCCACATGAATAATAGCAAACAAACGGTTATTTTGAAATTCGAAGTAGAATCTCAAATTTTATGAATATACCTAATTTCAAATACAACCTGTTAAGTAGTACCTATTTAGACTACTATTCTATTTTTAAATGTAACAAACGCGGGTAATAATGTCATCACTGATCAAAAGTCAAAAAAGTCCAACCTAAGCATTGAGAAATTTAAAAATTGTTTTTCGAATATGTTTTGTTTCCTTTTTTACTACTAGAAGTTCTAATGAAAAGAAAAACTTTAAAAAAATAACAAGATCTATACGAAAAAGTATTTAGAATCTTAACTAGTGAATGAAATGTATTATCATCCGTTATTCTCGCCAGCAACCGCATAATTAAGCAGAAGGCTTAGTTTTATGTCGTTAAAATATTTAAATCGTCTCATCATCGCTTTTACTTTTCCTAATTTTATTTTGTGATTGGCGCAATGTGCAACATTACAAATTGTTTTGGTTTTTTCTTAAATGGCCGGCCACCTGTCTGACGTCGCCCCTCTTGGGGAATATAACCGTTTACAGACGGGATACAGGACAAAACAAATAAAGCTAGGAAACTAAAGGTTACCGCAAGTCTTAGAAGGTAAATGCTAGAGAAAAGAAGGGCGGTTGTTTTATTGGTGGCTCGAACCGACCAAAAACCGCACGCTGTCTCCATTTATCAGTAGCCGGGGACCCAGGTATACCCTAGAAAGGAAAGCCCTGGTACCCCGACATACCTCGGGCCATCTACGGCTTATAGATGACCATCTCCTGTGTGGGAACCCAGATGTTCCCTTCCCCCCGAAGGGCTTCACGGTTACCTGTAAGAGATTGCCTCTGAGCGATAAGGCCGCCTCTTATACTATCTTACTTAGCATTAAGTTAGAATCAAGAGCTCGAACTCGAAGCGAGTTTGATCTCCTGATTAAAATCCATGTAAAATCCATGGTCGGTCTTATTCACTTACCGTTAAGGTAACCCATCTGCTCGATTCGCCCCCTATATCATGTAAAAAGTAGCTTGAAGAAGCTGGATTCGCGTGCCTTTATAATTCTCCCATCATCATCATCATCATCATCATCTCAGCCGAAAGACGTCTACTGCTGAGCATAGGCCTCCCCCAAGTTTCACCACAACAACCGGTCCTGTGTTGGCCTCATGCAACTGCTTCTCGCGGCCTTCACCAGGGCCTCAAATCTGCTATTTTATGGTTACGCCAAGCCACTGTCATATCACTAACACGCCATTGAGTGGCCATTGGCATCGGTATAAATATCGGTAGTCTACACTAACTCAGTTTACAGTGGCGATGGACTGGCAGTGGCTCATCAGTGGTGATTTCAAAAAGATTGCCATATTTGGAAAAATAAACAAATCATATCCTTACAATTTGAAAATATATTACGTTTTTTTGAAGGAAGACATTGAGTTAGTGTAGACTACCAATATTTATACCGATGCCAATGGCCACTCAATGGCGTGTTAGTGGTATGACAGTGGCTTGGCGTGAACATAAAATAGCAGAATTGAGGCCCAGGTCGTCGGACCACCTTGTGGTGGACCTACCCATGCCACGTTTTCCAATACTCGGTTGAAACTCGAGAATTTTATCAATTACGAATTATGTCATAGGTGTAAAATATTTCATGATAATCTCTTTCGTATTCGTATTTCATTACCAGATAAGCAACTGAATATAAATGTTTTAATGAAATCACATCATCAACAGGCTTTAATAGTCCACTGCTGGACATAAGACTCTCTTTAGAAAGGAGGTTTTGACCAACTACGAGTATACTGGCCAGACGGGTTAGTATAGGGTTTGTGTCAAGTTTTCCTTGTCTCTGCAGTGTTGTTGTTTTGTGTAGTTCTTTCCCTTAGTTGGCTCTTACGACACCCATGGGATGAATAGGGCTCGTAACACTCTGTATTCTTAATCCGTCACCACACGGATGAAAGCTAAACCCATACTAATCCATACAAACCGTACTAATATTTTTTTAATTCTTCCATACTAATATTATAAATGCGAAAGTGTGTCTATCTGTCTCTCTGTTACCTCTTCATGCTTAAACCACTGAACTGATTTCGATGAAATTTGGTATAGAGATAGTCCGAGTCCCGGGAAAGGACATAGTTTTTATGCAATAAATAATCCTTTAAGGGGGTGAAAAGGGGGGTGGAATCTGTATGGGGCATGATTAACCGCTGAACAGATTCAGATGAAATTTGGTATGGACATACTTGGATTCTTGAGGAATGACATAGGCTATAACCAACATATACGCGGGCAAAGCCGCATTAAAAAGCTAGTAACATATAAATTTCTTTAAAACAAAGTTCTGTGCATTTAATAAAAAGATGCTGAGTTGGCTGACTGCGTACTTAAGCATATGCATGTCCTCAATAAATGAACTGTTTTGTATTGTCAGCATATATTGACAATTCAGTGCAATATCTACGTATTAAAGAGCTGATGAATCACTAAGTCAATACCTACCTACTTTAAATAGTTTTAATCATTATATTGGTAGAAATATTTCGTGTATTTTTTTTGTTGTTGGAAGCCCAAAAGAACCGTTTCGGTATACATCACATTACAACTGAGTAAATATAGCAATCTACCAAAGGTTTGTTTCTTTGGTAGATTCTTGTTCGAATTATAAAAAATCGAAGAATTTGGGATAGCCCATTTATCGAGGAAGGCTTTATAACATTACGTTACCACCAATAAGAGACAAGCATCAATGAAAATGTTGCAAAAACGGGGAAAAGTAATTCCTATAAACTTATATAGTTTGCTCATTTTACTAACCACTTCTAAAATAATATGTTACGAAAGGGATATATCAGTTTATATTTTCACCATCCTTATTAGCATGGGATATCCACTGCTGGCCATATCCTCCCTTCTAAGGAGAGGCTTATGTCCAGCAGTGGACTATTAAAGGCTGTTGATGATGTGATTGCCTCAATGACATCTAATTTTTGGCTATTTGACTATTTACTTATAAGATTGTTTAACTAAGGTTTATAATATTTATAAATTTCACTAATTTTTTTATTTGTATGTATTTATTTCATAATCTACACTATGTGTACGAGTAACTATTCCTTAGATCGATTTTTGGCTTCTCGCTGGATGCTGTATTCTCCTGCCAGCCATCATATATATACTACTTTTAATATCCCCTACTTATCTAAGTTCTTATACTCTATTTTTCGAAATCATGTCTTCTCTCCATCCCATGTTACTTGTAAGAGACTGCTCAGTCAGACTCAGACAGCGACCGGTTCCACAAAAAAACTAATTCAGTTTCAGACCCGTTTTCCCTATTCTCTAATTCAACAGTTGCGGTACTATCCTTTTAATGTTTTATCCTAATAATTGCTTTATCTGTATCTATCTTAGCTGCCTCATTCTATACGTTTTGCTTATCCAAATTCACATTCTTGCGTATGTCCAGTTTGAAAACGATTACACACATTCCTGCGGATGATTAGTGGCAAACAGGTGGCTGGCCATAACGGAAACTAGCGAAAAAAGTAAAAAAATAGTTTAGAAGATTATATTAGCAAAAAGTACTGACACCAATCAAATTGTTTTCATATCTTTAGTTTTATATTACTGTATGTATGTGTGTAGTGATCACAGAGATACTTAACTAATTTATTTTGTGTTGTTACATTTTCTCACTATGTAAGTGAACTGTTTTGTTTTTTTTTATGTTTTTTTTTAAAGACTACTCCCGCATTAGGAATATATCCTGTATCGCGGGGGACTTTACAAACAAACATGAAACGGACACAAAGAACACCCAGACTCAGTAGAACAATTTGTGGATCACACAAAGTGTTGTTCCATGGGGGGATCGGACCCACAACACTCAGCGTAGGAGTAAGCGGCGTGGCGACCACTTAAACCACTACGCCATCCGTGCAGTCAACTGTATTGTTCTTTTTTCTGAGAAATAAATGTCTTTGAACCGAACCATTTGCAATTTAACGCAATGCACTGACGCCAACAGAAAAATGATGAATACAATTTAAATTGTTACCTATTTAGGGGTACTTAGGGTTCTTATTTGTTTTTTTTTATTAATAACGCTTTTAACTTTATCAGAAACTATCTGTACCCTACCACGCTTCGCTGTGGCTCATTGTGGTTGGAAACAATTAGATAAAAACCATCTTTGAAGTTGTAAAATGTCAAATTTGAACTTAATCGGTGCAGAACTTTCTGAGTTTTTGAAACGTAGGTACACAAACAATCAGATATAAGATATGATTAAACTAACTTTTGCCCACGGTTTCAATCGAGTTAATGTCAGCTGTAAAAGGTAGCCTATATGCTATTTCAGACTATGTATTACATATTGACTGCCTCGGTGGCGCAGTGGTAGCGTATGCGACTACTGTGCTCAGGTCTCGGGTTCGATTTCCGGGTCGGACCAAATGTTTGTATGATCTACAAATATGTATATATTTACAAAAAAAAGTATATAAGTATTCTATCAGTCAATCTAGCTTTCATAGTACAAGCTCTGCTTAGTTTGAAACTAGATGGCGTTGTGTTACACATCCAAATATTATTATTATTATATATCTATCCACGATGCATTCAGCCATACCTACACACGGCCGTCTGGTGCCAAACTACGCAAAGCCTGTATCATGGTAACGAGACTGCTTATAAACATACTTAAATATTTCTAAATACATACATATCATAGATAAATTACACCCAGACACAGAAAAAATTATCATATTCATCACGCAAATATTTGTTCTGGGTGGGAATCGAACCCACGACCTATGGCTTAGCAGTCAAGATTATAAACACACTTAAATATTTCTAAATACACACATATCATAGATAAATTACACCTAGACACAGAAAAATTGTCATACTCATCACACAAATATTTGTTTTGGGTGGGAATCGAACCCACGACCTATGGCTTAGCAGTCAGGATCACTAGCCACTAGGCCAGTAAAAGATTGAGTAAAAAACCTCCAAACATTTATAACAGTAGCAACATTTATTAGTCGCAATCATCGTCAGCTTTTTTACCTGACTTCAGATTCAGAACATATACCATTCCATAATAGAACAAAAGAAAATAATGAGGCTTGGCTTCCTCAAGAACAAAAAACAACGAAGAACATTGCTCTGCCGTACCGCAGTTTTAATACAAGCAAGAATTTAAGTATAGGTCGGTAACGCTACAGGTGGGTCAATGACTCCTGACGTCACAACAAGTACCGCTATTTAGGGTGCCGACACACTCGAGTGGCAGTCGTGGTTATTATTCAGTGTGTAACTCTCCTAAGAATGAATATAGACATAAATATATGCAGTTTATTTGATTTTATATTATTACATCGGTTTTTCGTATTTACGCGTGCTGTTTTCTTCGCTTTCGCATAAAAAATTTATGTGGGAATATAAGTTAATCAAGCCACCACAACTCTTTCAAGATTTCTCACTGAAATCGTTGACTATATAAAGGATATCAAAGATCAAATCAAATCAAATCACTTTTATTTGCATCATCATCATCATCATCATCTACAGCCTTAATTTGCCCACTGCTCTAGGCCTCTCCTTAGAAAGGAGGTTTTGGCCTACTATACCACGCTGGCCGAACGGGTTGGTATAGGGTTTGTTTCAAGTTTTCCTTCTCTTTGCAGTGCTGTTGTCCTGCGTAGTTTATTCCCTTAGTAATAAAAAAGAATATTATTTGCATAAAACAGGTATAAAGCTGGTAGGACTTGGTGCGCTATGGTATAACCTCTTAAAGGTGTGCCAATATTTAGACATAGATAGTGTTAGCCTTGCGATGAGGTCAACAAATAAATAATAGTAATATAGAATAAATATTATAATAGTAAGAGAGACAAAGGTGTTAATTCTGTTGTTCGAAAACTCTCTAAACTAAACTAAAAATCACTAAAAATTTGTTTCGTCCTGTTAAATAACGTTTCCTGTTCTGAAAACGTAGAATTTGGCAGGACAATTTTTTTTTTAGTGATTTTTAGTTTAGTTTAGTGAGTCTTCGAACAACAGAATTAGCACCAATGATCAGAGAGCACGTTTTGTATAGCCCTTGTCTTTACCTAATTCGATTAGATAGCGAACTGATTATTATAACGCGTGTAATCCGATGAAGCTGAAGCTAGCCGACGGAGCTAGCCGACGGACATAGCCTGCGTAGTATATGGCACGCCCCTCAAATGAGTTTGTTTTTAATCAACAAAGAGAGCAAACAGTCATTTTCCTGCATCAAATTACTATACAATGAACCAGGGCCTTTTGAGATTAAAAAAATATGTTTAAACAATCATATTAAATGAATAAACGCTGTTTATTAGCGAAAACTCGAGTTTTTCGATGGTAAAGTCCTAACTTTTATCACAAAAATAGAATTGCTTTCTAATTTTGTATAGTTAATCCCTAAGTATCATACAATAATACCAAATTACTTTTACGTTGGCAGAAAAGTTATATTTTTTATTATTAAATGAACAATCAGACATGACTTACGATAAATTGACCGATTCGACGAAAAACCTGATGTAACTCTGTTCACAACAATAGGATTGCTTCCTAATTTTGTATAGTTAATCTCTAAGTATCATACAATAATACCAAATTACTTTTACATTGGCAGAAAAGTTATAATTTTTATTATTAAATGAATAAAGTTATTTGATTTTCGTGAAATTTTGTGTGCATATCGGGTAGGTCTGAGAATCGGCCAACAACTATTTTTCATACCCCTATTTTTTTTGACAATATTTTTTTGAAATAATGTGTATGGCAAAACAAAGTTTGCCGGGTCAGCTAGCTTTGTATATCTTGAAGAGCACACCAATGATTTTTCTTTTTGAACTTAATAGAAAATTATTTTCTACTTTTTAGTTCGGCTAGTTACAAAATAGTGTTTTTTTAGTTTTTCAAATTTTAATTTCTTTTTGCTTTTTAGTTATAAATGCTGATTATTTTCATATTAAGACTAAAAAAGGAACAAGTAAGTAAGTCATATATGGTTCAGCATACGCCTTAGTACGTAGCAAAAGACAATACTGTATTTTTAGGTATGGAAGAGGCCTTTAATCCTGAAGTTCCTAATCAGGATAATAGGACAAATTTAACAATTTTTTTTTTTTTTTTTTTTTTTTTTTTTTTTTTTTTTTTCTCCAGATACGAATGAGGTGTCATAATGTGATTTGCTAAAGTGGTAATGGCTTCCTTTCAGAATATTGATAAGTAATAATTCTTTAAATAAACATGGTCACTGACTCTTTATTGAGTACATCTAACGGAAGACTCAGCACATTGAGTTTTCATATTTCGGTAATGTTACAAGCACCGAGTTCATGAATCAGTAATGAAATTCAGTGTATTGATTTACAAGACGACTCGGGTCGCAGAATGATCTCCGTCCTCCATAAACGCATGCCTGGGGGTGGTAGGTGAGGCCATCTGTCACCCCAGCAGAAGCAGGCCGGGGTGCACAAAGGGGACATAGGGGTTCCCACACAGGAGGGGGTCATTTATACGCCGTAGATGGCCCGAGGTACGTCGGGGTATCAGGGATTTCCTTCCTAGGGTACACCTGGTTCCCCGGCAACTGGTACTAAAGACGGCGTGCGGTTTTTGGTCGGTTCGAGTCTGACATAACATAGGTGGTATCGCAGGGGATTTCAGACATGCGTGATAACTGAGGGACCATACTGGTATTTCGTTAAATAAAAGTTATATGATTTAGTAGTAGACTTGAAACAATTGTAGAACAAATCTGAACAAATCCAAAACTACCAGAGAGTTGGACATAGAAAAAGAAGTAAAAAAAGTTTTTTTTTGTTTTGTTATAACCATTTAGTAAAAAGCTCTTCTTATGAAATTACAAACAGACTGGGTACAGCCAGTTACATATAAACATGGCTGTAGCAGTCAACCTATGACCGCAACCAATACAAGCTGTTTAAATCATCATGGAATTTTCAAAGGCATGTAAAACCCTTCTCCCACAAACTCTGGAGGGACATTCAACTTGCGCAACGCACTTGCATCTCTTGAGTTGCGAGTGTCCATGGGCAGCGGTCGTCACCCACCATCAGGTGACTCGTCTGTTGTCCCCCTCAGCCGAAAGACGCCCACTACTCTACATTGGCTCTCCACAACAAGCGGTCCTGTGCTGCATGCACATAAAGAACTGTTCATTAGCAATAATAATATTTTTCTTAACTCAC
This sequence comes from Arctia plantaginis, assembly GCA_902825455.1. Lineage (NCBI taxonomy): Eukaryota > Metazoa > Arthropoda > Insecta > Lepidoptera > Erebidae > Arctia > Arctia plantaginis. Next base: position 1,989,241 of record CADEBD010000553.1, read on the forward strand.
CAAACTAGTTCTACGTCCGTTCTAAAATTTGCCAACAAAACTTTATCTTTGCAAGACTGTAAATGACTCGTGGCCAGTCAATAACCATAAAATATACCCAAATATGCGGAACGCGTCGAACGGCCATAAGAATGCCGTAACGGGGACCTAGGGACACGTCATTGGGGCCAAGATACTTCGACACAGGAAACATTCTGCCAGCTATTGACAAAATGCCTATCTATTATTGTGAAAAGGTAGGGACCTAATGAGTGATAATATTCAAAAACGTCTTACTTTGATAAGGTTGGGAATGCTTTTCTTTAGTTCTGGGTCTGAGTCAACTGTTAATATTTTTTTTAATGCATTTATGTCAACGAATAATAAATAATTTATTATTCGTAGGTTTGTGAGGACGTGGCTACGTGGTAACCGTGTAGTTTAACACATTGCAAAGTTAAGCAAGCCTAGCCAGGTTAGTATATGGATGGGTGACCATTCTTTACACATTGAGATGCCTTCATGGTCCGGAGTTCACGTAAAGCCGTCGGGCACAGTTGTACATGAAGATCTGTGGCAATCGTTACGGGTAGTTGGAACCCCTAAAAAAACTGACAACAGTCTTTTTAAAGAACTTGGATATCGCCGAGGACTATCGACTATCCTCGACCGATTTCGGCCACGGCGACCTCTTCAACTTCGTTTAAATTGTCTTTAGTGAGCTCGTGTGTGACTAACGTAGCCGATTAATAAACTGCAGGTGACTTGCAGGGCAGTAGCGAAGGCCTGATGGCACTCCTACTAAAACCGTAATAATAAAATAATATTCTACCACATTCACACAGCGCCATCTAGTCCCAAACTAAGCAGAGCTTGAACTATGGCTACTAGACAACTGATATAAATACATATATACTTTTTTTTGTAAATACATATATATTATACATAAAAACACCCAGACCAAATCTAACATTCAATGTTCAAATTAAGCACACAAATGTTTGACTTTAGTGAGAATCGAATCCGCGACCTTTGGCGTAACAGTCCATTACATAAATCACTTCGCCATCCGGCAAATTTATATTGATTTATATTACTCGATTGAGCCAAAACGCCTAGACAGATATGGATAGGGTTTGACACAATACTATATAGATAAAATTTATTCAATGAATCACAATGCCTAGATTTTACTATGACAACGAACGGTTTCCCTTTACAACAATATTGTACTCAGCAACCAAAGCAAATAAAACCATAACTTTACAGCAATAAGATAAAAATTAAATTGCACCGCCATCAAGAGATATGATTTAGATTGGTATAATTTGAAGAAAGTACAATTCCTTTGTCGGTCTTAATGAGTAGTCGAACGGTACTTGGTTATGGCGACACTAATAGGCTTGTGTCCACTAATAACAAATTGCTTGGTTTATAGTTTCAAATTATAAATGAAGAGACATAGATAAGAAAAAAAGAGTCTATTTCTCTATTTCAGAAAAAAGTTAAAGATTATTAATAATTGTTTTAAATAAATTCGAACAAAATAGGCATTAAGTCACGTGACAGCGAACACCAATCAGAAAGTGTTACGTCACGTCACGCAAAACATCATCGTTGTTGTTGACGTTTTCATACAATAGAGCAGGTTACTCCTTATTGTTTTTTGTTTTTAGCATATTTTCTCACCTTAATACAGTTTCAGTTGACACTGGACACAGATGTAAACAGTTTTGTTTCGCAGATTGTGACGTCATTCAAGACGCCATGACAGTATTCAGGGAAATTTAGATTGTTTTTTTAATACGTAATGTAAATATTGCGTTTTCTTTAAAATATAGGTTTTTTGGTACAAAATAGATATTAAAGTATATATAATTAACCAAGTATTCAAATTGAGTCAACTAGCCTTTTGCATATGTTTTGAAATAATTTCTATAACTTTAGAATAAAATCATGTCACACACCGCTTTCTAAACCAAAATCAAGCAATGACTCTAATGTCAGTGCTGGAACACGGATTAATTATAATGTCTATATATATTTATTCGGACACCCATTAATTCACTTTATCATCGATGATTGCATTCTCGTATGTTTGGATATCGTAGTTTTTTTTGTAACTTCAAACTCTGGTCTTAAACTAGGCAGTACCCGTACTATGATAAACATACATACATATATATTTATAAATTCATACATAATGTAAGTAGATAAATTAAACCCAGACACAGAACAAATGATCATGCTCATCACACAATTATTTTTTCTGGGTGGGAATCAAACCCACATCTACTATCTTAGCAGTCAGAGTCACTAACCACTAGAACAACGACGGGCCTGTTGGTCGAGTGGTTAGTGCCCCTGACTGCTAAGCCGGAGGTCGTGGGTTCGATTCCCACCCAGGACAAATATTGTGTGATGAGCATGATCATTTGTTCTGTGTCTGGGTGTAATTTATCTATAATATGTATGTATTTAAAAATATATATTTATGTTTATCAGCAGTCTGGTCACCATAGCACAGGCTCTGCCTAGATTGGGATCAGACGGCCGTGTGTGAAATGTGTGAAGTATCATCATCACATCACATCAACAGCCTTTAATAGTCCACTGCTGGACATAGGCCTCTCCTTAGAAAGGAGGTTTTGGCCTACTACACCACGCTGGCCAGACGGGTTGGTATAGGGATTGTATCAAGTTTGCCTTCTTTTTACAGTGCTGGTGTCCTGTGCAGTTTGTTCCCTTAGTCGCCTCATACGACACCCACGGGATGAATTGGGGTTGTGACATTCCATATTCTTAATCCGTCACTACTCGGAAGTATATTAAAAAAAAAACAGGCTTGTCAAAAAGTTGCTCTGTACACAACACATACAACAAAAATAGTTTAGTAAAACGAAAAATAATAAATTTTAATATTGTACCGATTTAAACCGGTAAAAACGAGAGATGGCCACTTCGACGGGGACATGAACGTGTACAATCAAATCATCATCATCATCATATTAACAGTTTTTAATGGTTCACTGCTGGCTCTCCATAGAAAGGAGGTTTTGGCCTACTATACCGCGCTGTCCACACGGGTTGGTATAGGGTTTGTTTCAAGTTTTCCTTCTCTTTGCAGTGCTGTTGTCCTGCGTAGTTTGCTCCCGTAGTCGTCTCTTATAATACGGGATGAACGTGGCGACACGACGTATTCTTAAGCCGTCACCACACGGACACGTTTTTTTATATATTTAACGTCAAACGTTATAGTGCAGTTATCTACTCATAAAATATCACTTAATTCTATTATATCATTGGAATTCGACATTAATGTTCGACATTCGAACAAAACGATAGACATTCTGCTGCAAGTCGACTTTCTATTGAAACGGAATGATATTACTTTCCTCTTGAAAAGCCTGAAGGAATTTGATATGTGATTTGACTTTAAAATGTCGCCTAGCGTGTGGAACATGCTACCATCTATATTCAACGCAATAAGATAAAACAATTGTGAAATGCATCTTTTTATTTCAATTATACCATTTAGATAGCAACACACTCATCTATAGTTTATTATTTTAATACAATAAAATATTATGGCTATATAATATTTTAGCGCTCATTTAGACATTATGAGAAGAAGAATACGGAATGTCACCACCCCTATTCATCCCGTGGGTGTCGTAAGAACCGACTAAGGGAACAAACTGCACAGGACAACAGTAATACCAACCCGTCTGGAAAGCGTGGTAAAGTAGGCCAAAACCTCCTTTACAAGGAGAGGCCTATGTCCAGCAGTGGATATAGGCTGTTGATGATGATGATGAAGACATTATGGGTCCACTCATGGCTAATACAGGCAATATATTGCAGGTATTACCACTAGTTATTTGGTCTGTCTAGAAGGAGGAGTGGTAGGAGGAGGTGACGTCACTGTACTTTTTCTTGACTTTTATAACTCTACGCTATTTTCTTTTTGTTCCGCAACGCAGCCATCAGAGCGAGAAAACCGGATGCAACGTCATACTTAACTGAATCCAAAGCGCCTTAGAAGCGATTTATTCAATTGAATTAAGCCGTAAACGGTGTCCACACTGCACAATTTCATTCCCAATTTGACTATATTTTCGATTGAATGGTCTCGTCTAGACGCAAAGCGTTCTATTCTAGGAGTTTGGTCCGTCAGGACCGCTTGACTGGACACTTAGGAGTCGATTCTACATTTTAGTTTCATTACAGACAACATGTTCTTGTCTTAGGCAGTTCTGTGGTTATTTTATAAGATGACATATATATAAGAAGATCAATAAAAATGGCCTTGGGTGTATCAGATCTTTTCTGACAAATCTCCGTGCAGCACAGATAATAAAATCAAATAGAAATTATCAATGTATGTACATGCACAATTTGTTTGTATGTCAATTCAATCGAATCTGTAGCATAATTGTATATTTCGGCCATCTATACTTCAGCCATTTTATACGGCTGAGTGCTGTGCGTTCGATCCCCACATGGGACACCACTTTGTGATCCACAAATTGTTGTTCTGAGTCTGGGTGTTCTTTATGTCCGTTTCATGTATGTTTGCCAAGTCCCCCGCGACACAGGATGGTCTTATTATATTCAGCTTTAAAGTATTAGTTTAGATACCTATTTTATTTCTACTATCGCCTTATTTATCTCTCCATTTATCGATACTGCAATTAAACACCTGTACTATAAATAAGCTATTATAATCTCGTATGTCCGTTTACATTATAAATTCCGTATAAATTAAAAATAATAAATCCGGGAATCGAACCCACTAAGGCAGCGCTTTTCGAATTCCATGCGAACTCAATTGCGGGCACCAACTAGTTATAAATAATAATAAAATCACACATCTCACCCACGGCCGTCTGATTCCAATCTAGGCAGAGTCTATGGCATGTCCAGCCCGTTTATTTTTGTGGTGATTGTGTATCGTTAATATGATGCACGCAATGTACTATGCGTTCCTATCCTAACTGTTTATCTACATACTATCACGGTTATATCCTCGAAGGGCCAGCAGTGGGCACAAATGTCGCTACTGCTACTTTTAATTTATAATCAGACAATGTAATGATTTCAGCTGTGATTGTGATTTGGTCATAGACAAAGACAAATGCCATTAAAACCAATCAAAATTCTTTTTATCACAAAGTTTAACTTTTATATAATATTATTAGAATAAATATTAATATAGATAGAATATAGATAAAATATTAATAGAAGATATATAGAATATTTATTCTCAAATTTGAACAAAATAGGACTCAAATTGTTCCAAATAAATTATTAAAAAACTAAAAAAACACGCATTTTATCGTAAAAATGCGTAGGGTGCTAGATCTCAATTGTGTAAAGATATTTCATTGACTGATATTGGTAAAATTAAAGTTATTATATTATAAAATATCTTGATAAGCACCTTTTCCTTATTGAACTTATAGACAATTATTTTCTACTTTTTAGTACGGTTGACAAAAGCGTGTTTGTTTTAGTTTTTCAATTAATAATTTATTTTTGCTTTTTTAGTTATCAATGATGATTATTTTCTTATTAAGACTAAAAAAGTAGTAAGTCATATAGTTCAGCACACGCCTTAGTATGTTGCAAAAGACACTACTGTATTTTTAGATGTGGAAAAAAGCCGTTCATCCTAATTAGGATACTAGGACAAATTTATCAAAATAATGGATAGATGGTCTCTATTTGCGAATACCTGTGAATAGCTTTACTCTAATGATTAACTTTGCGTTATTTGTGCTTTTGATATTCCGAACAACATAAAATAAAATAAAAATAGTCATCGGTCATTGATAATGCGCGCGATAATTATATGCGAAGTTTGAATTCAATCCGACGTTTAAATTCAATCCGACGTTTAAATTCAATCCGACGTTTAAAGTGTGTAAAAATCACGTTCAAAGATACCGTTACATAGATACACACATAGATACACATACCAATATATAATACCGTTTAATACCAACGTTTAATTACATACCAAGCTAAGAAAAGCGTGTTAAAGAAAGAGTGGTTTGTTAACACTGTAATTTAACCAAAGTTTTTAAGGCATTTCTTCAAGACATATGTATTTACCATCACGACCGTAGTAGTACACAAGTAGTAGGGGGGTTTACCGTGGAAGAGCCATGCTTCGGCACGAATGGGCCGGCTCGACCGGAGTGATACCACGGCCTCACAGAAAACCGGTGTTAAGCAATTCTTTCATTGCCTTTCACTGAGTGAGAAAAATCCCCCCTCCCTCCAAGGGCAGCGAAGCACTTGTGACTTTTAAGATGCAGGTGTCCATGGGCGGCGCTAGTTGCTAACCATCAGATAACCCGTCTGCTCGTTTGCCCCCTTATACCATAAAAAAGTAGGTAAAGGTACCTGGCTTCTAATAACATCACGTAATTTTCTAAGAGGCCACTGAACCTATTATATCGTATTCAGCTCGCATCTAACCCGCTCATCTGGCCACGTCGCTAGACGTGCTAATAACACCACAAAGTAACTGTAATAACTTTTGATTGATATTCAAATCATTTCAAGCGGTTTCTGTAATAATGATATGTGATTACATATTCATGTTAAGTTGGTTTGTTTACGCCTCAAAAACTCAAAAAGTCCTGAACCGATTGAGCTCAAATTTTAACACGAAATACAAACCGCTTCAAAGATTGTTTTAATCTATTTTTCGCATCATTTTTGGTCTTCATTTCACATCAATGGAACTACAATGAACCACAGCGAAGCGTGGTAGGGTACAGCTTTACTCAGCAGACATATTATTGCTCGAGACAATTGTTGAACAATATTACATTCGTTTAAATAATGACTCCGTTTCGTTAGGGATTACGGGGACGTCACAGGACGTTGACGTCAGAGAACGTCAGTAAAATAAAATAGACTGGTTGCAACATTACACTAAATATTTTTTTAGTCAAAGATAGGCTGGATAAAATTTAGCACAGAAATAGGTTAGGGATAGCACAATTATGCTACTTTAATTCATGATGACAACCAGTCTTCTTGGAAGTTACTGAGGAGATTTTATTTATTAACGTTAAACGGTTTCACTCATGAGTATATTTAGGTGATGCTGACTGGTTTTGGACTTGAAGACGGCTCTTATTTAAGGAGCGAAAAGTCCTGCTGCGACGGTGTTTTTCGTCAAAATTCTATGACCAATAGTTAACGGTCTATGGCTGAAATAATAAATATCTTAAGTATTCTTATATTATTTCTTGTAATAGATCTTTCAGTATTTGAAACTTAAAAAAAAATACTTTTCTATTCTGTTATATAAAGAGAATAATGAGTTCATTTTTCTACGATGGTACTAGCAATAGGATAAAAAAAATCTACTTGCAATTAATGGAGTGATTCTTGGCCATAGTTACGTGTTTTCAACATCAAGCTTTGATATTTAGGAGCCGATCAGTGTCCATAAATACATCAAAAACTGCAAACATTTTGTCAGAATATTCTTGTCGTCAATATTTCTCTCAGCAGTACAGCTGGATTATAATTTACTTCATGCTCTAAACAAATCAACTCTTATAGTTTTTGTAATAGCAACCATAACTCTTGTATTACGACATACCCCATAAATGGAGTGGAGCAATAACCATAAAATATCCTTCGAATATATCACACGGGTCCAGAAGACCGTCAGTCTGAATTTTTAGAAATTGCGCAAAATAGGTCGACAAAATTTCTTACGCAAGGGCTTAATTTATTTCTTTATAAGTTTTTTTTATTGTAAAACAGCCGTAGTAACTTTAGATTGAGGGATTCTGGATAAACTTCTTTTATATATACTTCGAGCTTCTTAACGCAACAGGTAGAATTTACGGAAAAAGATTTTGGCGAAAAACTTCCAAATCGTCTATTTCAATTACAAGACATGATCGTGTTTAGATAAAATTATAAAATGTATTAGGTATGGTGTTTTATGTTGTATCCACAATAGATTAAATATTTATGAATGTTTCAAATATCACTGAGTTCTACGAAAACGGTAAAGTTGGTTTTTAGGTCTAAAGAAAGTAAACAATTCTCAACTAAAAAGACGGGCATTTCTTAGAAGAGCAAAATATGATATAAATTATTTACATAGATTGAGATTTTACTTTCGTTGTCGTGTTCAAAAAAAGAGAAGCGAAATTCATAATTTTTGGGTCGCACATAAAAACATCTTACTGCGTTTTTTGTTTTATATTAATTCAATTTAATAATTGAAGCTATATTTTTAGTACTTAGTTTTATAAATTCTAATTTCTGAATTTAATTTGTAAAAAGTAATTGTAAACTACATTTTTCTACTTTCAATAACGTGATATATTTTACAAATTGCCGCCAAAATGGGTAGTGTTGTAAACGACACCACTGAACTACACCACTGGGGGGGTGTCGTGTACATTTCTTTTTTGTTACACCAGTGTTGACAAAACCGTTATGAAGTTCTAACACAAAACTTATGCATTTATCTTAATATATATCCGTTTGGTGACGGATTAAGAATACAGAGTGTCACCACCCCTATTCATCCCGTGGGTGTCGTAAGAGGCGACTAAGGGAGCGAAATACGCAGGACAACAGCACTGCAGAGAGAAGGAAAACTTGACACAAACCCTATACCAACCCGTCGGGCCAGAGTGGTATAGTAGGCCAAAACCTCCTTTCTAAGGAGAGGCCTATGTCCAGCAGTGGACTGTTGATGATGATAATGATATGCCGTTAAGAAGTGTCGTGTCGTGGGTTTAGTGGTGTCGTTTAGAATACACAAGTGCTATGTTAACCAGACTGCTGATAACCATACTTCTTATATATTTCTAAATAGATACATATTACCTATAGTCCTGGGTGCAAATAGAATTAAAGACCTCTAACTATGCAGTCAGACCAGGTTAATTCCCGTATACAAACAAAGTCATAGTGTAAAATTTACTGCACGGATGGCGTAGTGGTTTAAGCGGTCGCCACGCCGTTTCCTGCTAAGCCGAGTGTTGTGGTTTCAAACCCCACATGGGACGATACTTTGTGTGATCCACAAATTGTTGTTCTGAGTCTGGGTGTTCTTTATGTCCGTTTCATGTATGTTTGTAAAGTCCCCTGAGACACATGATGGTCTTTTTATATATAAAAAAAATCGAACCAATAGTTCTTGAGATTAGCGAGTTCAACCAAACAAACTAATTCCTCAGCTTTAAAATATTAGTTTAGATACCTATTTTATTTCTACTATCGCCTTATTTATCTCTCCATTTATCGATACTGCAATTAAACACCTGTACTTCTTCACCTGTGCTTCGCCACAGGATATATTCGTAACGCGAGAGATGTCTTTAAAAAAAAAAGAAAGAAAAGAAAATAATAACACAGTATAATATAAAAATAACCTATATAACATAAAATAAATATAATTAAGAATATAGTAATTGTAATTAATCTAATTATTGACGAAGTCTTGGATAAACATGTACTTATAACTTCTAACTATCTTACAACTTTAGTTCACTTCGGAAAAAGTCTGTGGTAAGTTTATTAATATGTTATCTATTATTCTGAGCAGGACGGCTCCTTGAGGAGAAGAATATTCTATTTTAAGAGCTAACTTGTTGATGTGGAAGTCCAAATCAATAACTCTGGAAGACTGAACAAATTAGATATGGTGTGAATTCTGTTGTTCGATTGCTCTCTAAACTAAACTAAAAATCACTAAAAATTAGTTTAGTCCTGTCAAACAACGATTCGAAAACGTAGTACGTGACAGGATTAAACTATTTTTTAGTGATTTTTAGTTTAGTTTAGAGAGTTTTCTATCAACAGAATTAGCATCATTGTGTCAGTTTGTGCAAAGTTAAGGAGCGTATTTTTTTATATGATACACTTACTCCTATGCGTATACAACGTCTTATAGAATATTAATACAGGTAATTGTGGGGACAATTTGTAACTTTTAATAAAAAAACGCATCAATGCCCGTTTACATCATTTGTTTGCTTGTAAATATTAAATTTAATAGTTAAAATGTTTATAGAATATCTATTCATCATTTCGCTAGAACTCATAAAGAAACATATATTACTTTTAATATACATACCATCAATAAAATTTATATAAATTATATACAGTTGCAATTTTCACAGATGATGTATTTCTGTTGCCGCAATAACAACGAATACTAAAAACAGAATAAAATATTTTTTTAAGGGGGCTCCCCTAAGGGGGGATCCCCTATAGATCATGGTGCGCGAGTCCGACTCGCACTTGACCGGTTTTTATTTTGAAATTGGTTAAAAACCACGGCTGAAACCGCGGCTTCTAGGACGCACTTAATTATTAAATAACCTTCCAACTACGTTCCAAGATGTTCTGTACAAGTCCTAATAGACTAGGTGAGAGCACGATCGACACAATTCAATCCAACATCGCGCATCGGCTGCGTAAACAATACATATGTATGTAATTTCAATTTAACATTTATCAGGATACAAGATTTAAACACATAATTATTTTTATTTTATTTTCAATGGTACAATAAAGTATATTTATTAAGTTAAGATTACAGAATTATTGTTTTTTGTTTTGGGTATATTACTCCCATTTTAAAATCTTTACAAGTTTTATAATGTATAGAAAGTCCAGGGAAAAAGCCCGAGAAGGGGTTCCGATCAAAGGGATTGAAGACAATAAATTCATCTAGGATTATTTTTTATTTTTTTAATAATATATATAATTTATTTTTTATTTTTTATTTAATTTCATTAATTTAATTTTATAATATTTATTTTAATGTGTAAAAATATGTGAGAGTTTAATTTATGTTTAAAAATACATGCTATATCAATGATTTTAGGTTGGAAATAAATGACTACATTATTATTATTAATGCATAGGAAGTGTTTAAAAATAAATTAACTAGAAAGAGAAGAAAGAGTGGGTATACCTAACCGATTTCATCGATTCATGATTCCTTAATTTTCTCGCTGGAGGTGGTATTTTATGTTCTTCTCCAAGGTGAACAAACGAACGCACAAATGAAAGAGTTTTGAGAAAACATTCATAAAAAAACATACAGTTAAACTGATAACCTCCTTCCTTTTTTGAACGAGGATCACGTATTACCAGTATCAACTTCTTAGACTAAGAGACAGTTAGTAATGTAGATCATCATCATCATCGTCATCATCAACATCAACAGCCTTTAACAGTCCACTGCTGGACATAGGCCTCTCCTTAGAGAAGAGGTTTGGCCTACTGTACCGCGCTGGCCAGACGGGTTGGTATAGGGTTTGTGTCAAGTTTTCCTTCTCTTTGCAATGTTGTTATTGTCCGAATTAAATGCAGTAGAACTAGTGAGACATTTTTAATTCTTACTAGTTTGACCATCGAACTAATGAGAAAAGATATTCTCACAAGTTCGACGATCGAACTGATGGGTCGAACTAATTAGAACAAATCCAAAAAATTACTCAGCACCGGTTTCCTGTGATCATTCGTGTCGAAGCAGGGTTCTACCATGGTAAAATATGTAAATATTTAAGTTTTAAATGGGTATAAACATCCTTATATGCATGTGCATTCAGAAGGTTAGCAAAGAATATAAAAATCAAACAAAGCAATTACTTTCAAACACATAGTTTTATATATTGCGATAAAGATAACAAATTCTTATTATATGTTTTTCGTTTGGTCATAGGAGCATGGCGAAGGTTACCGTCCTTCTTGCGGTTAGCTTGTTAATATCGCTACCGTTAGCTACAAGAACTGATGATGATAATCCTTTTGCGGATCTCGCATCGTCGATCCTGGGAAGCCTCGGTGGAGATGGGGGAAATGACGCCAAGATGGAAGGGTTAGCAGCTATTGGCAATATCGTAGGCAGTCTGATGCAAGGAGATAATGCGAAAAATTTAGGAGCTGCTTTCGGACAAAATGGGGGTGATAATGCTGCTGGAATTCTTTCGGGTAAGTGGTTTTTTGTTCAAGGAAATCTTTAACCATCAAGAGGTATTTAATTTTATCTAAATTTTAACTATATCCTTTCAATTGGTCTTCTAGTAAATTTTAAATATATTTCTTGTTGGGAAAGTTTTCATTTCTTTTTATATCTAGAGAACACGAATGCATTAATTAGTGTACACTCGTACTGCTTTAATTGTAATAGCGATTTTTACTTTCTTTGGGTTACATAATTAATTAGTGATAAAATAAATTTAAATTCCTTTTAAGTTGTTGATGTTTGTAATAAAACTAGTGTTTTAAAGATTTGGATGTTGTTGTTTATTTAATACTAGCTAGATTTTGTCATATTTTTCTGTCCGCGGAAACATAACTTTTCTACTTTCAATGCAAGGTACAGAGTATCTTCTATCAGAAAAAAAAAGAGTTCCATCTGCTTAAGGAAAACCGAGATACCATTTTCCCCACAGTCAGTGGATTAATTATTTTGTTCTTTATTGTTTGAACCTCACTTTATATATGCCTGTTCATTAAAAACGAAAATTTACTAATTACTGGACTTCATTTCCAGGTATTGGCAGCTTGCTAGGTGGAAAAGACGGGAAAATCGATCCTGCTGTCATCGGCTCCATGGTATCAATGTTTGCTCAACAAATGACAACAACAGAGAAGCCAAAACGTCAGAAGAGAGAAGAAAAGGAAGGCGACTTCGATTTAGAGGGCATGTTAAATCTGGCTTCAGGTCTTCTTGGCAACAAAAACAACGGTGGCGGCTTGTCATCATACTTACCATTAATAATGAACAGTTTAAACGCAGAAGCTGAAAAACGCGCTGATGAACATAAAGACCATTCTTCATTTCTGCCTCCATTTTTAGAGAAAGCACATTTATACTGGGATATTTTCATTAACTCTGAGTTGGGAAAAACTTTTTGGCAGAAATCAGGGTTGCAGAAAGTGTTCAAAGCGTTCACAGGTCCTGATGGAAAATTGAGTTTCTCGACTATGTTCAAGAACTTTGAAAACCATTCGTTCAGGAGGCACTGGATCAAGACAGCGGCAACATATTTGACTACTTTGGTGATGCACGTGGCGAAACCTGAAGTATACAACAGGTACATATTTTTATTTACATAGGGTATTTATCTTATAAGAGTCTTGATGTTTGGAGTGCCATAACATTTGTTCGATTCTTTTGCCAACCTAATCTAGTCATCAGATCTTTGTCGGGGGACCCACCAAAAAGTTTCCAAGAAAAACAAAGTTAGTTTTAGTGTCTCTTACTGTAACTCCCTTATCCATGGTTTTGACTGCACGGATGGCATAGTGGACTAAATCCATTGTGATCTCACCGTTTGCTACTACGATGAGTGTTGTGGGTCCGATACCCACGTGGGACAAGTTCTGAGTCTTTCTTTTTGTCCGTTTCATGAATGTTTTTAAAGTCCCCTGTGAAGCAGGATATATTCCTAGAGCTGTTTTTTCTTATATAAAACGAAAAGAATTTGGCTTTCATAATTGTATTTTTAATATCCTTCGGGTATTTTTTAGGTATTATGTTATCACTCGATATTTTGGCTAAACCTAGAAACATATCAAATTAAAAGATACGAGATATAGATAAAAGGAGATACATAATACATTTTTATAACTAATTTTATACACTTGAAGCTTTGTAATGACATTGATAAATGTTTGTTAATCATAATAATCATAATCGAGATAATGATAATATTGAAAATATAGATAAACGATACAAAATAAACATGATTTATTGTGTTTATTCTTATCTTTTGATTGTTAAACAACTTGTGAATGAAAATAGTACATTGGTTTAATATTTAATACTGATGAATCCAGTCAAAACACGTCGCAGTGTTACAGCCGCCGAACCCAATGATATTTTTTTTTCATGGTAAAAAGAGCAAACTAGCAGACATACCTATGAATACAAGTGACACAAGAGCTTTGCCACCCTTTGAGAAAGAAAGAAATTAATATTTTACGCATAGAATACAGGTGGCACTAGATTTAACAATGGCGTGCGAGTGGTGCAATATAATTATATAAAACAATTCAAATACAAATAAAATACAAGCTATATTATTAAATTCTCTCCTTATAGATACTTGGTTTCGATAGAATTCCTCACGAACAGCTTCCTAGACTCTCAAGGCTTGCCGAAGAGCGCTCACTTCAACGTGAAACAACCGGAGAAGTCCCTTACAGCCCTCGTAAACTACGTGCTGAAGAAATATATGTATATGGATTCGGATGTCGGCGAATATGTGAAACCTGCGGTTGAATATGTAAAAGTAAGGAAATAATAATAATAAACTCACACATCTCACACACGGCCGTCTGATCCCAAACTAGGCAGAGCCTGTCTATGGTAACCAGACTGCTGATAATCCTACTCATATATTTAAAATTTTATTTATTTATTGAGACTTTCTGCAAACATATTGCATAAGACGGACTTAATGCCACAAGCGTTATCTTCCAGTCAAAACTTTGAGTGTTGCAAAGCTGTCTGTGGTAGGTGTATATTTTATTATTTCAATTAAAGCATGTTACAAAAGGAGAAAAAATCCTAATAATATACAGGTACTAGGTAGGTATACATACAAAAAATATCAAAATATAATATATAAAATAATATACTCTTAAAGTGTTATTCTGATGACTCCGTCAACAAGTCTCTATGGAGCTTCCGTACTTTTAACTTAAAAGTGGATATCCTGATTTCTAGTGGGAGTGTATTCCAAAAGATAACAGCTTGAACAGGGAAGGATTATTTTCCTACATGTTATAACGTCAATATTCGTATTAAGAAACGGTTGCGGTATGTAATAAAGGGGCTTGGAGTTGATTGTTATAAAAAAATTGTGATTAACTTAAAAACAATTTCTAGAAGACCGTTACATAACTTGTTTCAACTAAAATAATGCCTAAAATTATATCGCCGCTTGATTTAGGCGTGTGTAGCTTGCGTGTTCTATAAATTAGCGTAGTCAGTGTCGTCTGGCGACTGATAAGCTGTAGTAACTGACTATTGATCCTGCATGGCGCTATCAAAGTTCTTAAGCCTTCTTTACATAACCTCACCAAATAAAAAGCTGCATGTGCTTTATGGTAAGTGATTGTTTAAGGTTATTAGATTTTAAAACCTGCATTTTTTCCTCCGCAGGAAACCCTCAAAATGGCTGAGACTACAACAAAAACCATGTCCTCACGAGGAGACTACAACGCCATCGCTGACAGACTAACAGACACCCTAAATCTGGAAGTCATTGAGCCCATCCTCAGGGTGTATAGAGCATACCAACATTCAGTTAAGGCACCTCAGTGCCAGGAGCACTTGATGTGCCTGGTTAACAGGCACCATGATAAAGACCAGAAGGGTATGTAGCAATATATTAATTTCTAAGTATATCTTCTTAGTATTCTTCTGAGGTGACGGATTAAGAATACAGAGTATTACCAAATCTATTCATCCCTTGGGTGTCGTAAGAGTCGACTAAGGGAGCAAACTCTGTAAGGCAACAGCACTGCAAAAAGAAGGAAAGCTTGAAACAAACAGTATACCAACCCGTCTGGCCAGCGTGGTATAGTAGGCCAAAACCTCCATTGCAAGGAGAAGCCTATATCCAGCAGTGGACTGTTAGGGGCTGTTGATGATGATATCTATGCTGGTCCGATTTTGTAGGAGAGCCATGTACGGCACATACGGGTCAAGTATCACATTGAAATACACCCCGCTCGATCTTTATTCGTACAACGTTTACCGCAATCTGCACACATCCTGGATAGCGAAGTGCTGTTCTCCATTGCCCCATACAAAACTCCAAGAAAGTGTACAGAGTTGTATCAATTTTATACAACTCCAGCACTTTCAAAAATCACGGCTTAACAGAAAACTGGTGTAAGCATTTCTGTCATAGCTTTCCACCTAATGAGTCTGGTTCCTGGAGGCCTACACCCGCTCCTTCCTTCCTACGTATTCTGGGGGGAAAGCTCAAAAGTAACGTAAAGCAAAGCACTTGTGACTTTAGAGTTGCAAGTGCTTTGCAGCCCTTTAATAAGTATTTTATGTGTTGATGATGTTGATGTTGTGTTCTCTTATGAGAAACACGGGCTGTGTTGCTCTTTTGCAATGAAAATAATTGTTATTTATAATATGATTTATATATTGTATATTATATATTACTTATATTATGAGCTGAACTTCTAGACACTAGTAAAATCGGTAGGCATAGTATTGTGATAATCTTTTCTTAAACAAACAGACATATTTCTATTTTGTTATCATTTGTCTGAAACTATATTTATTTGAGCTTAAAGAATTAGCAAGCTGATGTGCTGGACACAAAGACCTGCAGAACCTATAACCACTGGGGTAGTAAAGTTCTGGTGTCCACATCTAGCTAAACGTAGTTAACTGTGCGGTTAGACAGAGTAAGGATGTGAGTAAATAATCTGGGGAAAACTGGCTGCCGAGAGCTGATAATCGAGCTTAGCGCCGTGCATTAGAATATGTGTATGTCCAGCAGTTAACAATGAAAGGCTGATGATGATATTGGTGATGCTGATCACCTTATACACAGTTTTATGGTAGGCGCTAAATTTAATCTTAATATTTGCTTTTCCAGGTCTTCCAGGCTTTAAAGCTGGTCTGACGAAACTGAGCAGCTTGATCGCGTCAGCAGCCCTTGGCTTCCAGAACGGTGGAGGATTCTTAGATCTGTACAGTGCTATCCAGAATGACGTCAATTGCGAGGTGAGATAGTTGGGCCGTCTAATTCCAAATTAGGCAGTGCGTGCGTTATAGGACTTTTATATATTTCTAAACATATATACACTACACCTAAACACAGAAAAAATGATCTTCCTCATAACACAATTATTTGTCTTTATGGGAATCGAATCCATGACCTCATCAGTCATATCATTTTATATTGGTAACAAGCCGCAGTATTAATGTTAATGTTAATTGGTTTAAACACGCTAACCTCACAAATCACTATTCGGATTTGAAAACTATTCTTGACAGAAAGAGTATTCATTTAAGAAGGTTTTATAAGGCTATGAAACATTACATTATCAGCCTTAAAACTTCATCAATCACGATAACTGAGCAAAAGAGTGGGAAACGACTAAGTATTAGTTTATAAAATAACAATTTATCTGAATGTGCTATTTCAACTTGCAACATAAAATAGATAAAAAATATTGTACTTTTTCAATATATTAATTACTTCAAATAAGTTCGTTCTAAACAATTGGAACATAAAACTTGTTACAAGAGACATATGGTAAGTAGTCGGTACATCAAATCTAATTCTTACTTATGCACGCTCGTATCAGCTACGTTCCGTTGAAACATGGCTAATCATAAACACATCATGATGACTGTGGTGAGACGCGTATTTTGGCGCCATATTTACGAAAATTTATTCAAATGTTGTAGATAAATATTCCCGTACGCTAGAAAACTAATAATTACTTTACTATTATTTACTCGTAATTTTGAGTACCTATTTGTTTTTTTTTTAAATTAATTTTTTGTTTTTCAGGCCGCATACCCAGCCGATTGTTCTGCGTTCCATGAACACGAAATGAAAGTAACAACAGAGGTGTACCATAGCGAATTATAAAATGCATTACCAACCATTCACTGTTAAATCTGCTTCTGTTTTATATAATTATTATAACTGTGTTAGATACTTTTTAAATTCTATTTCATGCGTCGATCATTTCCGTTCATATTAACTATTTATAATCATGAAATTCATTTTTCGGACCTTTACTGATTACTCATCTTTTCATCATAAATATCTACATTAAAATTAATCGTCATAACAGTTTTATGGTCAAACACATTTAGGTATTTATTTATTTATAATTTTATGCCATTGTGTACATCGGCGGTGTTTACTTAATGCCCTGGGCATTCTCTACCAGCCAACCTTTGGGTTGCGTAGAAATCTAATAGGACACTCGTAGGTGCACTGAGATTACAGTTGTAGTCAGTAGTTATATTTAATTTAGTTATATTGAAAGCCGCTAAAACTAATTTGAAGAGGGCAATGCACTGATCGCAAAAATGGCCGATGCATCATTGTCGCGGTCATGTACACAACTTTTTAAAATCATTGAACACCTAAATATAAACTATATTTAATATTTCATTTCATAACCACATATTTTACATTTCACAAATCTTTTTTCATTACAGAACACCACGTAATTAATATCATCTCAAACAAAATTCATTCTTCATTTATTCATTCTTCATTCATTCATTCTCCATTCATTCATTCATTATTTAGGCACTAATATTATTGCATTTATAATATAATGGCGTAAAACAATTGTTTGTCTATTCCCCAGACGTTTTACTTGATTTGGTTATTGATAGAATTAATTTGAGTTTAAGTACTTAAATCAAATATTGTTACTTTATAATTGTAACAATGCATCGTGATAAAATATTATATTTTAATAGCAAAATGTTGTATACATACTGTTGTTTTATATATATTTTTTAATAATTTTAACATGATTATATTGTAATTTACGCAAAATGGTATTAAATAAATTTATATCATGCTTAGTAAATAAGAATTAAGGTAAATGAATACTAAGAATGAGGTGGAATAAGTAATTTATGGTCACTATTATTTTTAATTCGTAGATTCTGTACTTAAGTAATATATAATCTATAGTTTCTAACAAATTTATAAATTAATTATATGAATAAGATTATTTTTGCTGGACATTATGGTGCTAGAAAATAAAAACGTAATGAATCCTTGTTTCATGTTTATCTATGATAGCAGATAGCTATAGGTACTATACATAGGTATTTAAGTAATTAAATAATAAACCATCGGTAGTACATAAAAGGTTTTTTCTAGTTTAAATTCTTTTTTTAAACTTTTCTTCACACTTTGTTTTGGTATAATTTAAAAATTCGATCTATATTTCTACACCAGTAGTAACCAAATAGATACCAGGTACAATAGAAACCTAAAGACTAACCCCCCAATTCTTGTGAGGGGGGCCTACACACTTGAGTGTCTATTGGCGACGATTATCACTTACCATCAGGTGACAGTAGTAGAAAAAAATTACTACGTACGTACTTAGGAACGTTAAGTTTGTACCTAATTAGGACCACTGCGAGCGGGCGCACGTACTAATTAATTCGGGTAAAATCATAAAATGCCTTCCTGTGTATTCCGAAACTGCACAAATTACGACAAAAAGGCAAATAAATATAAAGGAATATCATTCCACAGGCAAGTGTATGTTTTGTTCTAAAATGCAGATGTATGAACGGTTACGGGACAAATATTTTGTGCGTGCAGTATGAATATAACGTATCTACCTTGAAAAAAACATTGTGTATATTGTTACTGTTTGACGTGACTTTGGAACGAAGTTCCTTATCGCGCGTTACACGGTCTTAGTGAATGGCAGCGACACTTTAAATTTAAAGCAAACGTCTCCCAAAAAGCGAAAGGAACGTCGTTCCGACCAGGGTCCATAGACCCCTCACGCCGTTTTTTATTTCGGAACATGTATCTATATTTGATTTTATCTACTGACTCGTTCTTTATGATCAAGAAATATATTGACCCCACAGATGACAATATAGTAAAAAGGTCCGAGTAAACGTTGTTGCTCTTGGAGTTCCTTCCGCTGACTCGAGCGGGTTGGACTCCAAGGGCAGCAACGCACTTTTGCCTTTGAGTTGCAGGTGTCCATGGGCGTCGGTAGTTGCTTACCATCAGGTGACCCGTCTGCTCGTTTGCTCTCCTTATACCATAAAAAAAGTAAATAGTAATAAAAATATAAAGGAAAATTATTTTAAAATAGTAGGTAAGTACATAAAAAAACTAGTATGCATTCTTACTGTACTTGCACTTATTGTAATATTATACTTACCTACTCTTTTAAGATAACTTTTATTTACATTTATAACAGACTGATGTAAATGAGCTGTAATAAAAGTCATGTTGTGAATTATTGGTTACTCCATTTCAAAAAATAACAAATCTTTACAGAAAACATTCAAAGTTCATAATTGTTCTATACCTAATTTCTTTTAACTTCTGTGGACATTCAAATTGTATAAGTAATGTAAACGCTTTGGTTTCAGTGAAATAAAAATCTTGACTGAAAATCCCGTTGTTTATTTATTTGGAAGGTAAGATATAATATTATTAGAACAAAACAATTAAACACAAACATTATTTAATGAAACAATAAAAAATAGATGACATACACAATGACGTAACATTTAGTTTAAATCGACTAGTGACATCGACTAAAATTACAACTAACTGAATAAATTAGTAAGTGGGTAAATAATGTTTATACAATGACTAGGTTTAGAATTAAAGGGATAACCATTTGTACAATATGTACTTACGTAGGTTTTGACTGTTTCATTACTATTTATTAACAAACAAAAAATTACTAATTTACAAATTAAAACTAATTCGTACTATTAACATTACCTAAAGATTAACACTATATAACACATTTAGGGTGCCTACCTGTCAATACACAAATGAACCTTCTTATGCAAACAAACACTAATCCACAAACATGTCAAAATTTAGTTGTGTATAGAGGGCTTTCAAAATGCAGCTTCTATCCAAAATATAAATGTCACAATGATGTGACAATTTTAATCAATAAAGTAAGATTATAGAGAACGCCTGCTTAATGATAAGTTGATGGACATTGGAAGATGTAACAGCATCCTGGCCAGTCCTTTGACAGATACAGCTAAGGATATTTATACTTTGTATTTTCAATATTTAAGTTTAAAACAAAAAATGGCTATGATGGAGCGACGTAGTCATCATTGTGGCTAAGCTCCGTAAATAAAGACAAAAAAGTAAGATTAATGTATTATACTATGTTTCTTAGTAATTATATTATAAAATCATTTCAGCGATGAAAATATTTAACATGATATTTAAATTTACTATTTCCAAAATAACATTTTATTGTATTCAAAATTTGCACAATAAAAATATTTTCTTAAAACCATGAGTGGCTTACGTGTGTATTCCCTTTTACGTAAGTAGCTCCTAATGTCCTAACAGAGAATGAAGTAATATGTAAAAATATAAAATAAATGAAAAAAAACATGAAAAATGCAGGACGAGTCTGCCAGGGGTACAAAGGAATATGCTTTCTAGAATTCACCTGATGCCCCAGTGACGAAATACTGTGTGATTTTACATACTACATTTTGGCCCCGGTGATGTTAAAGGCATAATGTAGGTACTAAGATACTTGTGTAGTTATATTATAAATGTACTTTTTTACTATGCAGTAACTGCGTGATAAATATCGTTAAGTAAAGAGTTTAATAAATTTAAATTTACGTGTTGTTTTTAGTAGTCATGATACTAAATTAGTCGATAAAAGGTATGTTACCTAACAGACATAGTGGCGTACATGATTCGACTAAGGAACTTGAATCGAGTATCATAATAAATTCGTTTACGAACCTTACGAAAAAAAAAAACTTTACATTTGTAATAAAATAATTTCTATGTGCTATTTATTTTAACATCATGTAAAAATAGTTTAGCTAAGAAAAGTCTTCTTTGGACGGATATAAATATTTTGACTAGTAAGATAATAATTATAAGTCAAACTATTAAAATTAAATCTATATTAATTAATATAAACGAAATATTATTTTCTTGATTCGTGATGTGATTATCATCAATAAGATCTAAGGAGTCCATCATAATAGTGGATAATGATGGAGTCTAACAATATCTAAGCGTAACACATTTACAACTAACATAATTAATTATTTTTTAGTTGGAATATTTTTGCAGACCCACTCCATGCCTTCCTGGAATAAAAAAAGAAAGCATCAACATTAACAATAATAACTTGACTGCCTAGGTGGTGCAGTGGTAGCGTATGCGACTGCTGTGCTGACCTGAGGTCTCGGATTCGACCTGAGGCTTCGGAGTTTGGGTGTTTTCTATTTATACAAATAAATAAAAGTGGTGTCTGTTTGTAATATTAAAATAACCGCTTTTTACTAAATGCATATGTATGTTTACACGGTACATATGCCAAACTAACATTTTTTACAATTTTTGTCTGTCTGTCTGTCTGTTTGTTCCGGGTAATCTCTGGAACGGCTGGACCGATTTCGACGGGAATTTCACTGGCAGATAGCTGATGACATAAGGAGTAACTTAGGCTACTTTTTTTGACTAGCTTCGCCCCACGATTATAACAACAAACGCGGGTAACACCGCGGGTCTCAGCTAGTGTATAATATGTATGTATTTAGAAAAAAAAGTATATAAGTAGGTATTTTATCAGTCAATCTAGCTTTCATAGAACTAGCTCTGCTGAGTTTTGAAACTAGGTGGCGTTGTGTGGTAGACATTACACACGGCGGTAATATTAGAGTGCTGATAGATAGGTATGAGATAAAATTACTATCAGCTGTGATTAATCATATGATATAAAATCATTTCATTACACCTGTGACTCATCTACAACATCACTGCGACTTAACATATTATATAGACACTAGCTGACCCGCGCAACTTCGTCTGCGTCTCTCAATAGTAATAAATTTTCTCCGTTTTTGAAACATTTTTCATTGGTGCTCCGCTCCTATTAGTCTTAGCGTGATGATATATAGCCTATAGATTTCCTCGATAAATGGGCTATCTAACACTGAAAGAATTTTTCAAATAGGACCAGTAGTTCCTGAGATTAGCGCGTTCAAACAAACAAACAAACTCTTCAGCTTTATAATATTAGTATAGATACTGAGTCAGTTTGATTGACTTTGATGGTATTTATCTTTGTCTATGACAAATTTAGGTAATGATTTAGCACAGGTAAAATCGCAGTGACCAAAACCATTAATTCATGGTATGATTTTGATTTAAAAGTATCAGTAATTGCTATATCTATGACAGACATACTTATATACGAGTATTTCTAAACACATACCTACGTAATCATATCACCCTAGTCACACTTTACACTAATATTATAAAGACAGAAAAGTTTATTTGTTACTTCTCTACGCTCAACTGTGTGCATTAATTTTTATAAAATTTGGTATGGGGTAGCGGACATCCTGGATTTATACATAGGCTACTTTTTACTCCGAAACAATGTAGTGTTTTCGTGGGATAAGAAAGAAAGAAAATACACACACAACCAAAAAAAAACAATTAACTCAACTGTTGCTATAGTCCCTAAAGTGGCCACAGCGCTGATTTTCAGCTGAAGCCCAAAATAATTCCCAAGCAAATAATTCTGAAGTATCACAGAGAATACACGTTTTAGTGTACATGATAAACCAGTAACACCGCAGGGCGCAGCTAGTTAAATGTATTACTTATAAAGAATAAGTAAATAAACAATCAGACGTAAAACAAATGATCGTACACATCACACAAATGTTCGTCCTGGCTGGGAATCGAACCAACTACCTTTGGGTTAGCATTCAGGAGTGTTAACTACAAGGTGACGGGAAATAGCCAGTTGATTACAATATCCTAGTGGCATTGCCCAAAACAGGACAAACGAGTGTCCACAGGTCATGTTCTCCATGTGTCCACTTTGAACTACGTTTTTTATGGCATAATATCCAAATGAGAAGACGCTTCACCTTATGATAAGTGACTACCACTGACTATGGACACCTACAACTCAAAAATAACATGTACCGCCCTTAGAGCCCAAGAAATAGGGAGGGGAAGTTCTCCTTCTGTAACTTCACTCACTCGGTGAAAAGGAACGAATGAATGACTTAATATCTGTGAGGCCGTGGTATTCGCTCCGGTCTTCTAGACACTAACTACCGACATACTTATATATATTTAATAATATAGATTTATTACACCATACACAGAACCAATAAAGAGATCATAACTCATTACACCCACCCGACACCCAACCAGGGCCTCAATTCTGCTATCTTAATATTGTATCAATAGACTGTCGATGGAATGTCGTCGCAATAGTTTTGCACTTTTCCTATTCTACTAACTATGTAAGAGCAATGGCCTCCCGATGACTTGTCACTGATACAAATGTCGTCGATGTCTTTGTAAACGGTACATTTTAAATATGTAAGAAAATGATATATTTAATTTGCCAGGTACGGCAATGTTGTTGATATCACCATTGACGACCTATAATACTATATCGACAGTCTATTGACACTGTGAATTTATGTGAATAGAATACTGATATTTTGACCGATGTCAATGACGTTTCAATGGCATCTCAATAGCGGGTCAATAGAATAACAGTGGCTTGGCGTTAACATAAAACAGCAAAATTGAGGCCCAGGTCTACTTCGCCTCGGTGTCTCCACTCGTTGGCGACGGCTGGTCAACGGGTGGCCGCCGCGTTGTTACCCAGAAAACGATAGGACAGACACGTTCGAGAGGGAGCGCTGTGCCGCTGCAACATCTAGCGGACAGCGCCCAGTCACCTAGAGGCCCACTCAGGCGAGGTGCTCCGGCGTTTACCCTTAGTACTTCATACAAAGAATACTAACCGCTCGAGGCGATGCGAGGCGGTGTTGGCCGGGTGCCAGATGGTTATAAGGAGCTATAACCTTAATCGTGCAAAAGGGGGGTAAAAATTGGTCTGGTTCCCTAAGTAACATGAAAAAGAATGAGTAAGTTACATAATTCTCGATAGGACACATAAAATGTAGCTAATATAATATAGCTCCTTCCTTAAGTAATGTTATGGCCTATTAATGATGAGCAGATGGCTCGTTCCTTCCTCAAAGAATTCCTCCATGCAGTATAAAATTATATTTTAAAACCAATTCTTCCCGCTCAGAATAACGCATTAAGATATATAACGTATATATGTGATATATTTAATAATGTGATATATGTAATGTTTAAAGTTAAAGATATTTATGATGATAATATAACTATCCATTAGTGAAATAATATTTAAAACTGGTTTAAGCGTGACGAACAAACAAAACCCACTCACATCTATACTAATATTATAAAGCTGAAGATTTGTTTGTTTGAACGCGCTAATCTCAGGAACTACTGGTCCGATTTGAAAATTGTTTTCAGTGTTAGATAGCCCATTTATCGGCTATAGGCTATATATCATCACGCTAAGACCAATAGGAGCGGAGCACCAATGAAGAATGTTTCAAAAACGGAGAAAATTTATTACTATTGAGAGACACAGACGAAGTTGCGCGGGTCAGCTGGTTTATAATATAAAGTCCAAACTTCCATAAGTATGGATCTAAAAATAAATTAAATTAAGAAATAAAAGACGAATAACACTCGAAAATCTTTTTCTTAATTTGGCATATTGGTTACATACTTATGTATTTACCTAAAGCTTATATAAATGGGGAGTACTCAATGGCGAAAATTGGGGGTACTCTTGAGTTGCATATGTCTATGAGCTGCGGTAGTCACTTACCATCAGGTGACACGCCTATCTGTTTACTCCTACACCATAGAAAATTTACTGTTTGTAAGAAAAATAAATTTTTTAAATGATTATCAGTGTGGTTATGTTTAAATGATTATCCGTGTGTGGTGACGGATTAAGAATACAGAGTGTCACCACCCCTATTCATCCCGTGGGTGTCGTAAGAGCCGACTAAGGTAGCAAACTACGCAGGACAACAGCACTGCACAGAGAATGAAAACTTGAAACTAACCAGGCCAGCATGGCATAGTAGTCAAAAACCTCCTTCCTGGACTACTATGCAAGGGCTATTGGTGACCATAATGATGAATGATCAACACTTAAATGAATTTCTATAGCAACAAGATGGTGTGGTGCTATGACAAGACACAATCCAAATACCAGGCTAACTAAGTCATGGAGGGAAGTCTTGTCACTATAGAATTTCTGTTATGACTTTTAAGGATCTAACTACGCATAACGATTGCCACAGATGTTCATATCGCAACCGGGTCCGACGGCTTCAAGTACTCTCCGAGGCATGGAGGGGTCTCAATATGTTAAGAATGGTCACTCATCCAAAGACTGACCTGAACTTTGTAATGCTATCCCAGACGGTTACCACTTAACCGCTCACTGAAACTGGGTTTGTGCTGGTAAATTTTATCATTATTCTACTAACCTTCACTCCAGTTCCGTCTGTCGCCACGCACGCCTGTATTTGCCAGGTGCGATCTCTTATCAGATGCAAGCCTAAGTGGGTTGCTATTTCACTTGACGGCAGAGCTGTAACATGGGCGATTTATTAATTACCTACATAAACTTACTTTTTTAATAATAATAATAGTATACACACGGCCGCCTCACCCCAAACTAGGCAGAGCCTGTATTATGGTAACCACACTGCTGAGAAACATACTAAAATATACAAAAAAAATTGTTCTTTAAAAAGACAACTCCCGCAATAGGAATATATCCTGTGTCGCGGGAGACTTTACACACATTAATGAAACGGACACAAAGGACAACTTGTGGATCACAGAAAGTGTTGTCGCATGTGGAGAGCGAACCCACAACACTCAGCGCAGTAGGAAGCGGCGAGGTGACTGCTTAAACAACTACACTGTCGATCCATATTTCTAAATACATACATGTTACAGATAAGTAACACCTAGTCACAGAAGAAATAACAATAATAATGTTTCCGACATCCGATACACAACGCCAGATTGACTGATAGAATACTTATATATTTTTGTGTAAATACATACATACATTATATATAGTACATACATTATACATAGAAAACACCCCAAACTCCGAACATACACACATTTGGACCGAAAAATGATCATCCTCATCACACAATAATTGTCCTGGGCACACGATAATTGTCCCGGGCGGGAATCGAACCTCCGGCTCAGCAGTCAAGATCTCTAACCACTAAACCAACAGGCGCGTCATGTAATACTTAATATCTTACAAATAAAAATATTTTTTAGTGTAAGAAACCATGTTTATCTCCATACCAGGATTAACCATGGAATAGAATGTTGGGATACAACTAACTAAAATTACATGGTGTTTTCTTACAATGGGTCTGCAAGGGTCTTGAGTGGGAATCAAACCCACAACCTCCAGCTTAGCAGTCAGGTTACTAACCATTAGACCAACAGCCCCGTCATGTCTTTACACATCATTAAAAAGGAAGAATATTACTTGTATTATCTAATTCTTCTAGAAGTAACCTACCAGTAGCTAAATCTTGCTTGTTAGCATACACCAGCATAGGTACCCCACGAAGCTTTTCATCTTCAAGCAATTCTGCTAACTCGTGGCTAGTCTCCTCCAGTCGTTGATGATCAGAACAGTCTACCACATAAATCTGAAGATATGGTAACACATATGTTAGGTCTTTCACAACTGTCCATGAAAAACTTTAAACACTAAACTATACAAAGTGTATGCAATGGTAACCAATTGCTGATAAATATTGATTTTGAATTGAAATTCTATTTTTTTTTTAAGTCATCTGAAGTTTTGTATAAATACAAGTTTAAAAGTACAGTAGTCAGTATTCAACTAGTTATCGACATACCAATATATCAGTATTCTCAAAATAATTCCTCCAGTATGGCCTGATCTTTCTCTGGCCGCCGATATCCCACACATTCAGCTTAAAACCATTTGATAAAACTGATTTTATATTAAACCCAGCAGTAGGAGTAACCTGATTCACGTCTTCAGATGCTAACTGCTTCAGAAGTGTCGTTTTACCAGCATTGTCAAGGCCAAGCAATAGTAATCGCAATTCCTTCTCTGGATTTGAACGCAACTTTTTCAAAATATTCAATAGGCCCTGAAATTTATATACAAAGTAAGTTCGAAAATTCGCACTAATTTAAACAGTCCTAAAGTTATTTTGAACAAATACCATCATGAAAATATCTGGCAGTTTAAATAGTATTTGTAATAATTATTATTATGGTGCTTGTTATAATTATTAAATGATGTTATTTCATAGTAATTTAATGAATATCTGGCGACTTGCGTGGATCTAAGTATTGTTGACATGTAGCCGTTTCCATAGCAACCGGTGCAATACAGTTCGTTCTACATAAAATTGTTTTCCTGCCACTAACTATCGTTTGTAGACGGTAGACAGTTACGTAAAACGAAATGTAAAATTACGTTCAGAAAATTTACGCCTGAAATCAATGAAACATTAAACATAATATATCTTAATACTTATTGAAATATGGTACTCAATTGGTAATAACTTTAGTATATAATTAAAGTAGTTCTTTTCATTATAGTTTTATATGGTAAAAATATTTGGCAGATGATTTAGCATGCCAATTTTTTTCTCTCAGCAACACCAGAACGAGCACTTGTCATAATTCTATCCGTGTCGCACGTTGTTGTGCTTGTTTGCCGTACGCACGTGTTTAACTTAAACTATATTTTCTTGAAGTATAACAATGGGTAAAGTAAAAAAGGAGCCCGTTGAACAAGATGAGCAAGACGTAGCAGACGTTTCAATGAAAACCGAGCCACAGGGTTATGATGAAAAAGTTGAACATTGCGCCGTGATTGCAAAGCCTATGGCGCCGAAAAAACTTAGCAAAAAGATTTACAAACTAATAAAGAAGTCAAGTTCCCACAAAAACTATATTAGAAACGGCTTAAAAATCGTACAGAAGCAGTTACGATTAGGTGAAAAAGGGTAAGTGTATCTAGATAATATATATTTTGAGGTTATGTATCCTACCGCTTCATGCCCTCATAAAGTGGCTAATTTTAAGGAAATTATCTATTGTTGTTAAAAAAGTAATGCTTCTGTAAAAGATAAACTAGTACATTTATATGACGGTTTTGTTGACATTCTTTGCTAAAACCATGTCTTAAAACCTTAGTAGCAACAACTAACACCATACTCTATGATATTTCAGTTCTAACTACTTTTTTAGACTTTAGTACAATTAAAATATTTATTAAAATTCACTTTGAATTAAAAACATAGTTCATTCTGTATTTTCGCAATTCAATTTAAAAAAAAATCTAATACTGACTTAGAACTCCACTATAGTAATCTATTACCTTACATAGAGTATAATAATATTAATTAAAACCACTTTGATCAACTATTTCTACATCTATAGTTTTTAGAAGTTAATTATTTCATTAGGTCTGTTTATTTTTCAACATAGGGATCCTTGAAATAGTTTCCAATGTAATCTGTTAAAGGCCACTATACTCGTATTGTTCCTGCCACTTTTACTAGTTCATCCCTTATATTCAGTGACCTCTATTTTGTTTACCATCTCCGTAAATTTTTTACTCCAATTTTACTTCCCTCTTAGCATATATCCAATCTATAAATTTGCAATACCTGTGTTTCTATCATCATAATAACAGACTCTTACAACCCACTGCTTTTAGTCTTTTTATTATTATCATTACTTGTAAAGAATGTGTAAATACTGCCACAACTATTGTTACACTTTTTCAAATTAAATGATGATATTTACATATTAAATTCATGTCTATTTATTCTGTGGTTCAATTCTACTTAGTTCCCTTAGCCCATACATCATCATCATCATGCCTTTAATAGTCCACTGCTGGACATGGGCCTCTCCTTAGAAAGGAGGTTTTGGCCTACTATACCACGCTGGCCAGACGAGTTGGCATAACGTTTGTGTCAAGTTATTCTCTCTGCAGTGCTGTTGTCCTGCATAGTTTGCACCCTAAGTCGACTCTTACAACATACACGGGATGAATATGGGTGGTGACACGGCATACATATTATTTTAAATATGTATTTAGGAATAATATATAGTTAATTAATTTGATTACAAAGTCCTGTCTAGAAAAATTGTCACGACTACTAGTGATACATGTACATGTGTACCACAGCAATAAATATCTTTAACAAAATTATTCCGTGTTTCAGACTCGTATTTTTTGCCGGTGACATCTCCCCCATTGAAATCATGTGCCACTTACCAGCTGTGTGCGAAGAGAAAGATGTTCCGTACTGCTACACACCAAGCCGCAAAGACATTGGAGCTGCTATGGGCACCATGAGAGGGTGTATTATGGTGCTAGTAAAACAACATGATGACTATAAAGACTTATACGATGAAGTAAGAAGTGAGATGAAATTGCTCGGACATCCACTTTAGATTAAGTATCATTCAAATTAATTTTTTTAATAGCTTTGTAGTTAATACTTCCATAAAACATCATTTTAAGTTGAATATGCATTATCCATTGTCTAAATACCTGTATGAATTTTTTCAACATTCCTACCTGGTGCAGATTGTTTGTCTTTTACTTTGCATAAAAAAAAATACTGGACCATTTTTGTTTATGTACTACAATTCGTTATAACAAATGTTTTAACTACAAAAAGTTATTATAACTGCTAAATAAAACCAGGTGGGTTCAACGTGTTTGACAGTTTTACCTAGTTTTAAGTATAGGTTAAGTACAAAATTATGGTGGCAAGAGAGTCTTGTGGACCAAAATTTATAAATATAAACCAATTACTATAAATATTTTTGTGTTATTTAGTATTCAGTACAAATCCTCAACCCTTACTCTGAATTGTTTTTAAAACTATACTTAATTCATCTTTCTCTCTCTTAATGATTTATATCCAATGTTGACAGTTCAGTCAAGCCAGTTTATTTTGACTTAACAGCAAAGGAAACTTATTTCTTAGCGTTCCATGGATTTACCATGCGGGTGCCGGGTCCGTGATAGATGTGGTCAACACATGCGACTTCGCCAGCGCCCGGGAATTTATTTGGCGTTGGGACAGTAAAAGTTATTGATTTCAATTGGTTGCTCTTGTATCTAGCCTGTTTGAATTGGAGAAGCTCGGAAAATTTATAAAGGGTGTATGATACTGTAAGTCTCAAGTGAAATAACAGGACTAAGACTTCAGACTTCATCTTTAATAGGTTGAGGACATTTGGGTATGCTACCCAAATGTCCATCGTATGATTAGAGAGGCCACCAAGACAGGGGCATACACTGGCCTTATGTCAAATACTGTATTATGCCATTAATTTTCTTGCATTATTGCCAAATAAAGAATAGGTAGGTTCTACTTAATTATATGGCGTAGGCATAAATATTTTCATTACTTACCCATATTACATAACGATGCAGCAGCATTCATATTGATAAATCAATAAAACCAAAAAAGTAATTACACATACATTTAATACACTTATTAAAATCTATGAGTACGTAAAAAATGGCAGATTGTCATTATTATTGACAGTGAAGATTGGCAAAATACGATTATTTTTAATTACGAACACTAGAATGTCTAAGCTAAAATTCTAGATCGCTTTGTGGAGCAGATTTCAGTAATTTTACTACAACATAACAAACATTGAATTAAAAACTGACACCTTTATAAGCTGTTATCGATATTCGGTACCCACAAACAATTCTATCAGATCACAAATTGTTCGAATTTTGAAATCTATATTTTTAATCTGTTTCTTTTAGCCTGTTGTTTTAGTGGCTAGTGGGATTGATTCCCACCCAGGACAAGTTATTATTGTGATTATATATCTATATATTATTTATAAATATTTAAATATGTTTAGCAGCAGACTGGTTACCTTGGCTCTGCCTGGTTTTTAATTAGATGGCTATATGTGGGATGTGTGAAATTATGTAGATATTAGGTACATCAGATCCAATAACAGTTACAGTTAGCTATTCAATGCCAAAAGAGATGTATTGTATCTGCCTTAATTTGTCATGTCAACAAATCATGACCAACATAAACATTTTTTTGACTTAGATCATTTATATGTCTAGAATGAATGTCGCAGTATAAAACATCTAAAGCACCATTATTCAGCACGGCTGGTGTGCTTGCAAATGGAACGAACATAGTGGCCAACAGTTGGACACTAGTTATTTTCGACGCTTTCACATCATTGACAGTCACTATAGACATACCAGTGATCTAAGTTATTTGACTAACACAAAAAAAACATAATTTTTATATCACATAATGACTCCTTTATGAGTAGTCCGGGTTAAATATAATAATATTAGCATTGCTTAAAGAAATGAAACAAAAAACTACAATACATATGGTTTAGTATGCTATATCATATCTCTCTTAAATACACTGTAATGATAAAAAAACTGGACAGTATAACCGACACTGCCCAATCATCTTCAAACTATGAACCGTCATTAAAAAAACCTAACGACAAATTATTTCTATATTGTGATGTAAATAATACTGTTATCTATTATTATCTAAAAATTAAATTAATGGATACAATTTCTTTTTAAAGTTATTACAAATACAGTCTTTACTGACTACAATATAATTGTTAACACGGCATTATCCTTAAATATTCATTAGTTTTAAATTAAATACAACTAATGTGCATTAAATATCAACTAAATACACTGAAGTGCAATAAAATCTACTGAAATCTAATCCTATTAGTACTAATAATTGAAGCGGTATTTTAATTTCATAGAGTAACCCTGCTTTCGAATGAGTGCTCAGTAATTTATGAGATCATAGATAAAATTTTAATAAAAATTACACTTGCTTGCAAAAAAATATACCTACATATAACTAAATTTAATGTCATGAATTGTAGTGTAAAGTTATAATAAAATATGTACAACCCTTAAACTTTAAAAAGTGAAGAAATAAGTGGATAATATAGTGGGTTTACTACGAGAACCAGTTTTGAAAAGTGCAGTCAACTAATTTTGAATAGTGACGCCAAAAGTTAACATCTATATCTTACATTTTTAGTAGCTAATATTTAATTTTTGCTTTAAAATTTAAACACAAAAATATTTTCTCTCTTGTGCTAATAATGTAAGAACTTTATTAGATATAAATTTTCAGGAGATCAATCTAAAACTAAGTAAACTGCACTTTTTTAAGGTAACCTGATAAACGACCATGACCTCAATTCTGCTATCTTAATATTGTATTAATAGACTGTCGATGGAATGTCGTCGGAATAGTCTTATTCTACTAACTATGTAAGACCAATGACTTTCCACTGATACGAATGTCGTCGATGTTTGGTAAACGGTACATTTTAAAGGAGAACGGCAGATCCTGTAACCCTAATTTGTACCGTTTATAAAGCGAATCATCCTAACTATTTTCATATAATTATAATATCTTTAGAACTTTGCTAAAAGTAAATAAGTTCTTCTCAAAGAATTGTTACAACTGCAATAACTAAATGTTCAAATGTTGTTAACAAACCCATTTCTATTTTTTTAAATTATTTTTATTCATGACCAAGTCTTTCAGTCGAAAACATAGAAGGGTTTAAACTTACTTAGGAACGCATTTCTATGTTTTCTAAACTTGCCATACATAAAATATAAATCACATAAAACTATATTTTTTGCATCGCGATTAATGAATGAGCTCACTGATGTATTTAGCAGTTAAAAACAAACATTTCTTTATTAATAATGTTGACTGTACAGATTAGACGAAGTAATAAAGGAACTATTATTTTAAATCACTTAATTTAAGGAAAAGTACTAATAACTTTTATTTAAATCGATTAGATTAAACTGATTTGACAGGGCATCATTTTATTGACGGATCATGAAAATCATAAACGAATGATTTTGAAAGATATCTAGGCTAAATTATTGATAGCAATGCCAACTCATTTGTGACAGGCAGCTGTCATTGGTATCGACTTCAGTACAGCCTATATGCAAACTACAAACTAAAATAACTTTTGAACGCATAGTTCTAAAAAACCGGTAATTAAAACTATAATTGTTGATGATATTACCAGCCAAATAAATACAACACTAATCCCTACCATGAGATATGCAAGGTGGTACAAAAGTCTTATACATTCCTGCTATTGTCCTTTGTAAGAATATGATATCTTTAATTTTCATGATATGGTAATGTTGTTGATTACCATTAATAACCCATATTACTATATCGACAGTCTATTGACACTGAATTTGTGTTAGTAGAATACCGATATTTTGACCGATGTCAGTGGCATCTCAATAGCTCGTCAAAGGAATGACAGTGACTGAGCGTTAACATAAAAAAAGCAGAATTGAGGCCCAGATGGACTACCTCCACCCAAGGGCACATGAAACTCAACAAACACAAGTGCCTTTATGGTCTCGGAACTCCTCCGCCCTCCAGTCAGAAAGGTAGGGGTAAGTGGTGAGCCTCCAGTAAAATTACTCAGGGACAAGTAAAAAATGAGTTGCTTAACACCGATTTTCTGCGAGGCCGCGGTATCACTAGCACTTAGCTGGTATTCAGAGTAAACCCTCAATATTGTAGTGCTTTCTGCAAGCAAGTATACACATAAAAAAATACAGTGTTACGACTTAATGTTTTAGGGCGTGCTCGTTAAAACAAAATAGTATATATGTATTATAGAAATATAGTGAAAATAGATCAATAACCTGTACGTTTATAGTGATGACATTTTGTACTTCAAGTTCTTAGGAGATTATTTAAACTATGTCTTAGTGGATCTATTCTAAGCTATGAAAAATGGGTGGCTCCGAAAATATGGCCTGCAGTGTAAAATGAACTTTAGCAATATGCTAAAAAGATATATTTTTCTTTAAAAAAATCCACCATTTAACATTACTAAAACGTCATGTTTAAAATATACAATACTCAATCGCATCCTACATTCCAAGTGTTACCGTTTCAGATCTTAGTGTGTTCATTTAAAGTTGAAAATATTTCGCACAACTAATGTAAGCTTAGTTAAAGCTAGTCAGGCTTCAAAGACTAGGGTATCTACAATCGTTGTGCGTTGAATGATGGATTTTAAGTCTTATTATTATTATCACTAGAAGACAAATGCTATGTAAGAGACAGATTACTGAATGAGAAATATAAATCATGTTTACACTAAGTTCCTACAAATAAACAAGAGGGTAGTTGGAGAAAAACTTTCGGAATCTTCCACCAGCTAATTTTCAATTTTTTGTCTAGCAAATGTCCATGTTTTTCCATCTATCTTAGGCTTAAATCAGAGATCCCTCTCGGATATAGGTCATAGGGTAGAGGGGTTATATTATAAACCCCTCTAAAACATAAGTACACGAAAGAAAAGCTAGAAAGGTAATCGTCATTTTCATGATTACCTTTTTGACGAACGTCAAAACGTCAAGGTTGCCTGTAAGAGATCGCAGACCGCGATAAGGCCGCCCATTGTACCACTGTTTTTTTTATTTTCTGTTAATATTCTGCATTGTATGTTAACTATCCGTGGTGTAAAATAAAGAGTGTCTATCTATCTTGTTTCTAGAAATGTAAACAAAATGGCGGTCCTACTCTTACACCGAAATCCACAAAGTATTATTGATATTTCCACTTTAGTTACAGTGAGTAAGTTAGTAAAAAGGCATTTGTTATCTAGTGATTAATACAATAGAAAGGTTTTCTATTTAATTTTTACATAGTTAAATCATCTAATGTTATTGAATTAATTAATGGCTGCTTGAAAAATAAAAAGTCTTAGCACATTTTAAATTGTCTAAAAATATAGTGTGACTTATGTTAGTGTGACTGCATGAAAAACAAAAAATCTTAGCACATATTAGATTCAGGGGTCTAAACACAGTGTTGGTTGGACCCCTTATAATTCTGATCTGTACTCAAAAATGTGAGCTGGCAACATCCAGCTTTTATTACCAGCTTTTTACCTATTACTTACCAGTTTTAAGTTAATCGTAACTTATCCGACTCTTATTCTCCACCCAATTTTAATACATTTTCGGTTCAAACTACTATAACACAGTCGCTTAAAAGAGGCTTTGGTTTAAGAGTTCAATTCATGGCCCCTTAATAATACTCAGACACGCAAACAAAATGTCGTATTCACATAATTCAATCCGACACAAATTCGACATTCATATATCTAACGTCAACTATAATTGTACGGTCAGCAAAACAACTTCTTCAACAGGACGTTCACATTTCAGTACCGTGAGATTAAATTAAATTACTATTAAATTCAGGTATTCAAAAACCCAGTATTGGTTTCCACCGTGATCTTATCACGTAGGCTGAGACTTTGAAAATCTGTAGGTAATCATATTTTATCATACAGGAATATGACCTCTGGCCCAAAAATGTGATTTCACTTAGTTGGGTATAAGTAACAAATACTCAGGGTTAACGATCTACCGAAAAACGTCCTTTCCTACGTATGAGTAACTTTATTTAAATGGAACTTGTAATTCATGGAAGTCTGTACCTCAAGAGTCACAAATGCGTTGTCAAAAAGGTAAAAGTTGAGCTGTTCTTGAAGATTTTGAAGTGAATCGGACGGGCGGGAATCACCGCAGACAAAATTTATACCAGAGTGTTGTGCTAGGCAAAAAGTTTTAAAAAGGCAATGTGGTGGAATACGAATTGTTCAAGTGATAATAGCCTCTGCTTCGTACTAAAAAACTCAACACGTTTTTTTGCTGACCGTATTGCTTTATTACGCGTGGTTTGACCGAACGGATCACAGTTCAGATTATACCTATCACAGACTAAACACGAGCCAATCAAGCGACACTAATTCCAACCCGTTTGATAGACTTGGATCTGTTCTAAAATATTTATTATACATAATATATATATGTATATGTACGGAGACAATAGTATTGAAAAGAGCAAATATTAACTACCAAATGGTAGTATAATAATAATTGGTAATAAACTTATTGTAGTTGCAACATTCGTTGCTGAAAATTCATGCAAACGTCAGTATGACGCGCCAACGCAGCGTGGCAAGTTAATAAAATAATATATATTATTATAGTAATCTGCTGCTGAGTCGGTGTGAGAGAGAGGTCAATATCGCTGTCCTTTTCCTTTATTTTGGACCCAGTATGCATCGACTGAATAATTATACTACACGTAAGAAAATCACAGTACTCTTTAAATACGTTTATGTTGTTGCTCATAAGCTAGCTTTTGTCAACCTTAGCGAACTCAATAAGTAAATCATATTTATATTATTTTTTCTTTAAGGTGTCCCAAACCCAAATCTATCAAAACCCTAACCAAACAAGTAACTATTAAGAATTAGCATAAATTCGGCGCCTTATCCTAAACTTAACCAATAAAAGGAGTCAGGAATTGTGATGGCACTAAAATGGTGTACAAAAATATTTGGATGAGTAACCATGAATTTAATACTAATACATTGGGTCCAGCAAGATTGATAAATTTAATTATACTTAATGTATTAAGAGATAAAACTTTTTGCATGCTGTCAAACCAAGGATATAATTTGCGCGTTACTAATCTTGCCTTAGTGACAGTGCGCGCTGATTGGTTGAATCAAATAGCCCGCGCATCCCTGGTTTTCTGTTACCCTTTCGTTTCTTTGCCCGAAATTACTCCCATAGAGTGCAGGAAAGCAAAAGGAAATACGTTAATCGAAGTTAAAAGCAATATGGCGTTCGATTGTCTACATTGCCAGTATCAATGGCAAGGTATTTTTTTTTTTAATTTTTATTATTTCTTTCTTTTTTTGATGATATCAGAGTTGTTTTTTTTACTTTATGTCCTTTGGAAATTTAAAACCCGATTATCAGACTTGTTAATTGCAGTATTGGATTTTGCATTACAGTAAAGTAATATCTTATAATAAAAATATCGTCCGACCCGTCGACGGCGTCGTGTACATACGAGTATAGCTTTATACTAACATTGCGGCGTAACTTTGACCTCTAAAGTTGAATTTTTTAATCATTTATTATTTTAAATTTATCAATCTCGCTACACAAAATTGTCTTATCGAATAACTTTACTCATCTTCCCTATCGTAAACTTCTACAAGCACCAAGCTAAAATCTACCTCTCAAAATTTCGCCTTCATTTTAACTTGCTATTTTAAACCTTACACACTTGTTATAAAAACCAATAACTTACTGATGGCGTTTAGAGAATATAAGAGATATAAATTTTGAAATCATATGATAATGAAAAATACATACGTACAATTATGTTATTAGAGTAGAATGTCTTAAGTCATAACGATTTTTGACTAACAAATATGTACTTTATTGACAAAAGGTTAAGGTCAAATAATGATCAATACTTTCAATTCAGCAATTCTTTGATGTATGTCTACACTAACAAAAATTTTAGACAAAACTATTATCCTGCAACACAATGTCTTAGCTCTAAGAGATTGAGCTTAATTTCGCACAAATTAAATGCAATGATTGCAAATCAACGCTACACTTATTAGAAAATAGACTAAATCTATGTTTAATAAGGTCGAATTCCGCTCTGCGCTTATTAATCGTTCTTTGAGGCTGGTGTTTTGTCAATACTACTATAGTTTGATCAATCTCCAAATACATCCTATTTCAAATGCGATTTTTTGCGTTTCGTTTTGGACGGTACATGCCTAAAAACATTTTAACAAAACAAAAATTTGAAGGACCAATAAATAATAAACATATTTTGTTAACATGGTCCTTCGAATACTAAAGTATTTTTATTGTACACCTAGCACCAAAAAAAGTAATATTTGAAATAAGTTTTGCCTAAACAACGTAGGAAAAAAAGGTCTGACACGCTGCTTTTTTTGGATTATACGTAAAAAAATAAGGAGGAAATTATACATGTACATGACACCAGCCTCTCGTTCTAAACATTCCGTGTAAAGTTAATACAATAGTGCAAGGGGAGCTATGCTAGTGAGCACTGCAGTGTTTATGTGTAGACGTGAAACAATACGAGTATAGTTAGTATTGTGCTCATGAAACACATCGATACTGGCAGGAGCACCGCGAAACGGAGGGACCTGGAAACAATTACACTAATATTATTGTGGTTCAATTTCTATAGTGACATGGGCATCAGATGGGTGATCTGATGGTAATTGACTACTACCGGCCAAGGACATCTGCACTCGAAAAGTCACAATTGCATTGCCGACAAAATTAGGGGGAGGAAGGGTTCGGAGCTACGGTACGGTGCTAAACGCCGGTATCACTCCGGTTAATCTGCCTATTTGTGCTCTGCTTTCCATCGATAAAATTAAAATGCACGTGATTCAAAATGAGGATAAAGCGAAGATGATACAGGTCTATCCAAGAAAAAACGAATTCCTTCTACTACTCAACTTTCCAGGATTATAATTATCTGAAAAAATATGAGCAGGCAGGTAATTTGAAACTTTGGCGAACCAGAAAAGAGGTCCAAGCTATTGCCAGTGTGACGTGGAGTGAAAGTGGAGTATCAAAACGCAGTATTGACGTCAGCACCAGACCTGACAGATACAATCTGACAATAGGTAGAGTAGTTATACATTACCTCCAGTAAGGCATGTGTCAGAGAGGCGCGGTCGGCTGGTGTTGGTGAGTGACCTCAGAGCTGCGGCACAGCGCAGTCGTGACGTCAGGGGCGGGCTCGCTATCACGACGCACTTTGCCTACATACAAAATATATTAATTGCTAGAATTGAGGTACCATACAGTGACTAACAAAGTCCTGACCCAACATCAAGGGTTTCAATAAAATTTAATATGCCAATAACTTCATTTATTCCTAATTCTGAGAAATGTGCAAATTTGAGCACCTAATACTATACTTTACTTACTCCACATTAAAATCCATAAAGAAGAAATTTTGGAATCAGAGAAATACCGGAAATGTCCGAAAGATTCCGGTATTCCTGCAATTCGGTTACATTCTTTCAAACTTTTGTGTTATATTTGATGCATGCAAAAGATGAATCTTAATACTCACTAGTAAAACATAAACAGCCCGTTTGTTGGTTTGCTTGTAGTGATGTAGTTGGTCGAAGCTCCTTCTGTTCTTTACTTTGTTCGTTTACACACTTTTGGTAATAATCGAACTCCTTCACATACCTGAAAACATATCTCAATTTTATTTAAATCCTCATGCGACAAAGAGGCACAATCGGCCTCCGCGTTCGGCAGCGTTCGATATCTGTCTCTCTCCTACTTGAGTGAGCGATACGTCCGCGTGGACAGCTGCTACTCGTATACAATAATACATTTTTGAAAAATGCAACCATTCCATCAGTATTTTCTTATGACGTTGTCACGTTCAACTATCGTCAGGAAACCGACTTTACAGACAACCGATTTTTTTTATGTCAGAGGGGCAGACGAGCAGACGGGTCACCTGATGGAAAGTGACCATCGCCGCCCATGAACGTCTACAACTCAGGAGTCACAAACGCGTTGCCGGCCTTTTAGAAAGGAGTATGTTAACTGACTTTTGATAAAAGCTTGTCTTAGGGTGCCCTACAAGAAGTCAGTAAAAAATTTGCTTCTGCCGGATCTCTGGCTGGAGGCTGAGTAACTTCTTACCAATTGCGACCAAAATTGCGCTTGCAGATTTCCTTCTTCTCCTAATCCTCGATCACCCAGAAGCTAGTTATCCTGATCTCACCCAGGACTAACTTAATAATGTTGAGCGGCCTCAAAACTTTTGCATAAGGTTCCTTTTTGGATTGCGCATATTTGACCATGTTTCTGAATATCGGAATAAGCACAACTGGTTACCCGTTTCGTCTTCGCCGGAATATTCATATCTATTTACTATTATAAAATATACTCTTTAATCCCAACACTCCCCTTTATTTAAAAGAACGCTTCAAATTCATACATGATACATATTCAAGGTTGCTAAGATCGTCGGAGAACTCCACGTTGAAAATCCCGAGGCATTCTACGATTTTTATGGACAAGTCATTTACTGTGCAAGTCATACGTTTGTGGAATGCATTACCACTGCCCGTCTGACGAGCACAAACACTCACTAGCTTGAATAAATTATTGAAGGAACATTTCCTAAATTGTTGAGCGATGAGAAGACCCTGATGTCCTTAAATCCTGTGTGTACCCATATCTTATTCCTGCTTTTAAATGTATCCTATCTTTTGTAGTGCATATGTGTGTCTAATAGTGTATGTGTGTATTTAGTGTGCTATGTAAGTAATTATATGAGTTTTTTAGTTTTATATCTTGTATCGTACTGTAAAAATTGCAACTTCCCTGCATGCCATCCTTAATTTCCTTTTCCATCTAGCGGTTGCCTGGAATAGATCGCACAATGCGATAAGGCCGCCAATTGTAGGTACAACTATCTTATCTACTTATGTAATTTTACTTTCTTTGTGTAACTGTACCTAGATTTTAAGACTCATTCAAATAAAACTGTTCTAAAATTAATCTTTTTGTCTTGTACAATAAAGAGTTATCTATCTATCTATTTTTATACAAATGACTGTCTTATCTTTAGTAGCGATTTATTGCAGATAATTTTTAATATAGATAGATGCATTTAAGTTATGTTAGTTATGTTTTCCATTTAAAATTATTTTTAGACTAAAACACTTATCACGCTTATCGGACATGTAGACAGACGAGCGGGTACCTGGTGTCGGAAAGGTATTCACGCAAGGTTGTGCGCGTTGCGGTATTGCTGTAATAGGTACGTACCAGACGAGCGGGTACCTGGTGTCGGAAAGGTATTCACGCAAGGTTGTGCGCGTTGCGGTATTGCTGTAATAGGTACGTACCAGACGAGCGGGTACCTGTTGTCGGAAAGGTATTCACGCAAGGTTGTGCGCGTTGCGATATTGCTGTAATAGGTACGTACCAGACGGGCGGATACCGGTTGTCGGACAGGTAGTCCCGGGAGGCGGCGCTAAGGTGTCGCGCGCGACAGACGCGGTCGTAGGCGCCGCACAGCCGCCACGTGCACCAGTCCGCCAGGTGGTGCGCGTTGTGCAACTGTAGTAACATATTATACTTACTTACTACTTACTTAACTTACTTACTATTATGTTATAATGTTATAATGTATATCCTAAAACACATTTACGCACGCAATATGCGCATTCACGCAATATATACAATACATTAACACAAACACACACACACACGCCTAAACATATACACACTCACCCACAAAAACACGCGCACACACATTCTTTCATTTATGTACGAACACACTGCCACTGGGTAGTAGTTGTTATACACTCTCACTCAACAATAACACCTACTTTACATCTAGTACTGCATTAATCCAGAGCTGGGAGAGGCTGGTAATCTGTCATACAGGTCTGTCCTAGTACAGATACCAGTCTTTCACATAGAACCATTGCAATTGTCTAACGAATGTTTGTTTTGTTTTGTTTTGACTAATGTATTGCCGTACTGTGTGAGAGAAACAATAAACTATTATTATTATTATAATTTGGTGACGGGTTACTGGCACCATATTATATAAACTATGTATAAGATATAGATAGATAGAATATATGTCTTTATTTGAACACCAACGGGAAAAGCAACAGCAAAAAGCATAGCAACAAAACTTGAGGATGTAGCTGGTGAAATAATATACTCTACCCAGGGTTCTCACCCTTTCACTTATTCTACTACCAGCTATGTCGGTTATCGTGGTAAGAAGTAATCTTTGTCTTTCCCCAAGAATCAAACTATCTCCATACCAAATTTCACCTAAATCCATCCTATGTCCTTTTCCGGGACTCGAAATATCTCTTTGCCAAATTTCATCTAAATCAGTTCAGCGGTTTAGGCATGAAGAGGTAACAAACACAAAGATAGACACAGTTTCACATTTATACTATTAGTATGGATATGGATTTTAGTAGGCAAACATTATAACCCACCCCAAGCTCTTTTATAACCGAAAATGATTTTCTAAATTTTAATTCGGTTTGCCATTAATGCAGGTTTTTAGAAAAACATTTTCTATCTATCTTCACGTTAATTGTACAATTAACTTAAAAACAAGCCTTGAATTTTACGAAACTGTGTTGAAAGGTTTATCATATTGTAGATACGATATTTTAATATAATTCTTAAATTTAATTACTTACCTTGACCGGCTCCAACAAAGATAATGCTATCTCCACCACTTGGTCGTCATCACCACATACCCTGAAACAAAATATTTCACACGTGAGTAATCCATAAGAATGAACTAATATTGGGACAATATTGGAAAATTTCCTGGAGCGGGTATGTGCAAAGTTTAAGTACCTGTCCCTCTGCTGCAGTTGATCGATGACCCTGGCCTCCACGAGGTTTACCAACCGGTTCATACACAGTCGGTTAGCCAGCTCCAAGAGCTCCAGACACCTATTTGGATCCACCGCTGGGATTTTGTCACTGTATATGTAGCTCAGCAGAATGTGAAATGCGTACATTTTTACGCCGGGGAATGATATCTGGGAAGAGACAAATATTTCAATACCTATAGAAATTATCACACGAGGAGAGTTTGTTTTACCAGAGATGGTGCGGTACGGAACTTCTATCAGAAGGAATTTCACGAAGGCAGAATCACAATAGACTTTTAGAATGAATATAGCATAGGAGCTTTTGGAAATTTATTGATTTTAAGCTCAGCTATTTACGAAAATAACTTGCTGTGGTAAGACGTCCAAAAGCTAAGAAAGTGTACTACTACTAAGACGAGTCATTTAAAACTAAAAACATATATGGTAGAGTATTGTGTTCCCTGAATGACCATACAAAGGAATTATCACAAAAGAGGATACGACTTTAAACCTTTATTTTAAGACTTACCACTCTTGAAGTGCTTTCCCTAAAGTGTCCTTGGAACATCGCCTTCATTGGGTCGCATCGTGCCATCAGAACAGCGCGGTGAGCGAGGTGGATCCCGTCGTCCAGGTCGAACGTTACGTCAGCAAACAGACTACGTTCTACATACATGTCACGCAGACGTTGAGGAAGGGGCTGAAAACGAAGAGAATGGTAGAAGGGAAAACTAGTCATCAGCAAATTAAATCATGAAATCCTTGCAGTCGATAGCACTATTGGACTTAAGTGCAGTGGTTCGAAGTAGCGACAGTGTGAACAAAAGAAGTCTCTGAAAAATACACTAATGCTTCTTGTCCAAGTATATCATTTTATTTATTATACTTCAACGAGTAGGTTAGCGTTTTGAGTTTAAAGACGAGACTGCTCTCCTTCAATACAACATGTTTGAAGAAATATTATCTTAGATAGGGTTTGGCTGCCAACTGTGATGCTTTGATACCAATGCTTTTGGTAATAGATCTAAGCCCCAAGTGCGAGTTTAATTCATATCTACTCGATTGTCACGGTTACTGCGTTCGGCGCTACGATTGGCCCGCACGGAAATCTCCACCAATCACAATGCTAAACGCGCTCGCCGTCGAGAGGGAGTCGATGTGAAATAAACTTACACTAGGCTCTCAGATGACACCGTGTAGTTCAAATATTTAACTCCAAACGTCCTCGTAACATTGCGATGACTGTGACCACACGAAAAAAAAAACAACCTGTTTTTGCCAATGAAGATTTTATTAATAAAATTAAAAAAGGACTTACCGTGTGAAATTGCAGCATGAATCCTTTATCAAAGAGCAGATGTTCATCCAGTATGAACTGGCTGAGTTTGGTTAGCTCGTGGAATCCGAGCATCTCGGCCGCCTGGCGTATTTCCTGTACAAGTTGTTATTCAAATAATAATCAAAGTTGGGTGGTAAGTTTTGTTCATACTTTATTTGTCAGTTTCTAATATTTTGTTAAAGTTGACAAATCACACACACATGGAATAATTA
The DNA here is from genome assembly GCA_902825455.1 of Arctia plantaginis. Classification (NCBI taxonomy): domain Eukaryota; kingdom Metazoa; phylum Arthropoda; class Insecta; order Lepidoptera; family Erebidae; genus Arctia; species Arctia plantaginis. The sequence continues at coordinate 2,033,856 of CADEBD010000553.1, forward strand.
TACTGTTCGTGTGTATTTTATCAGTGGGCAATAAAAAAAATACCTTAGGTTTCAATGCGACTTAAATAATTATTACAAATAAATGCCATTTAAAGGTACTTAGTACTTACTTACCAAATAATTATTTAAAAAAACATATACAGCGTTAGTCAACTAACAGTTTTTATATATGAAATTAAAAAGCTTAATTAAAAAAAATGCTAAACAGATAAAATAGTTAAGTATATAAAAGTGTTTACTAAATTGTCTATGGCAAGGTGATAAATGAAAAAGGAATACAATATCTGTACTGTGCTTTCCCAAGTCGTATTCTAATAAATATATTGCACCTATTTTGCGATTAATTAAAATTATTTCGTTTTTTGACATAATTATGAATAAATACTGAAAGGAATTTTTAATGCAGCGGGTATTGCGAGTAACTTAAATTTGGACATTCGAAAAATGCTTGTTGCACTATGCTTTTATGTTTTAATAATTTCCTTTTTTTATCATTTACTGACACTTTATGTATAATCAGTGAGGCGATCTGTTATTATGGCAGAAACAGGGCTGCTACGGTGGTGTGGCATTTTCCGAGTACCACCTAAACCACTCGGAAAGCTCCGCCCTTTTCACGCAATGGTGTGGCTACTAGAAGAAACGGTCAAGATATTCTGGGGTTCGGAGAATTTTCATTTTTATTTTCATTATTAAAAGCCTTTGATAGTCCACTGCTGGGCATAGGCCTCTCCTCATAAAGGAGGTTTTGGCCTACTATCCCACGCTTGCCAGACGGGTTGGTTTCAAGTTTTTCTTCTCTTTGCAGTGCTGTTTTATCCTGCGTAGTTTGCTCCCTTATCGGCTCTTACTACACCCACAGGATGAATAGGGGTGGTAACACTCAGTATTCTTAATCCGTCTGTTATTGTTCTGTAAACTACGGTAGAATATTGTATATCATATTGTTCTTATCTATAAAAAGACGTATATATATATATATATATATATTTCTGAGGAGCAAACAGGCAGTCACTCTTGTCCATACCCGCCCCGGCCTATGTCCCCTTCTCTCCAAAAGCCCCTTGTCACATTACAACTCCTTTTAATTATTATTAACCAGAAGTCGGGTAGTTCTGTAAGTAACTACCTATTACAAATTAATTTTAATTAATTTTCAAATTAATTTTAATTATTTTTCAAATTAATTTATAAATCATTCATCATCATTTTATTTATATATTTTTTATTTTTATTATTTGATAGGATGTCATGGTAACCGCTTAACCTTATGAAGTATTCAACGCTATTGTTATTTAAATACAAATTTTACTCTCAAACCTTTTTATTATAATCACAAGCAAGCAATATTTCTAAGTAAAAATGTACAAGGTAATATTCAAAGGACTAACGAAAGCACAGTAAACAATGATAAACTACAAAAATACGTCAAGAAAAAAGTATAAAAGGAGGTGCTGTTTTTTTTTATAATAATAATAATGGTAGAAATTAATAATTATGAATTTGTTTAATGAAATTGTTATTTTATACAATAATTATTACAATAATGTTTACCAGTAACAATCCGATAGCAGCCGACTGCAGAACACATTGTTGTTATTATAAAAAATATTAATTTTTTAATATATATTTTTAATTGGCAATATTTTTAACGGTGGGTTACGTACATATAATATAAAGATAGAAGCATATAATCAAGGGAGAATATTGATGAAGGAAACACTGTCTTCTATTTAAAATATATTTCTGGAATCTTCATTGATCAATATTACTACTCAATAATAGTAAGATTGATCATTAAGAGTAGGTTTTTAATGTAATAGGTGGCAAATGAGCAGTAGAGCCACCTGAGAACCTAGTGTGAGTTTCATTCAGTACAACTCGATCGTCACGGTGACCGCGGCCCTTATTGCGATTGGGCCGCACTGAAATATGCACCAATCGCAACGCCGAACACGCTCGCCGCCGAGAGCGAGTTGATGTCCAATAAATTCGCACTAGGCCCTCTGATGGTAAGTGACCGTGAGGAGACGTCCAATAATCTCACTCGGTGAAAACCAACGAAAGAATTGCTTAGCTCTGGGTTTCTGTAAGCCGTTGTATCACTCCGGTCGAGCTGGCTCATATGTACGGAAACATGGCTCACACACTTTGCTTGTTTGTTACTTAATGACGCCAGAACGGCTGAACTGGACCTTAATTTTGCTATTTCAATATTGTATCAATATACTGTAGATGAAATAGTTTTACACTTTTCTTATTCTACTAACTACGTAAGACCAATAGCCTCCCCATGACTTGTCACTAAACTGTCACTGATACAAATGTCGTCGATGTCTTTGTAATAGTTTGGCAAACGGCCAAGATATGGCAATGTTGTTGTTATCACCCCTGATGAGCCATTGTCACTACATCGACAGTCTATTGACACTGTGAATTTATGTTAGTAGAATACCGATATTTTGACCGATGTCAATGGCATCTCAATAGTAGCGTGTCAATGGAATGACAGTGACTTGTACGTCAACATAAAATAGCAGAATTGAGGCCCTGATCTGGACCCCTTTTATTACATTGTTACAGTCTCCTCAATTTTTATTATGGGAAAACATGTCATTAACGCGAGAGAAGCCACGGGCAAAAGTAACTAACATATTCATCCGATAACATTTGCCAAAAGTAATATACAAAAATGTTTTAAATATTTTAATAAGAAGACAGTATAAAAATAGCTTAAGTCAGGAATAATTTAATTACTTGTAACCGTACATTTAATAAAATAAAAATAAAATATTTATACGAAGCTTAAGCCTTTATGAAAAATATTTTAAATACAATAAACATTGAGCTGACGGTGAAGTGACTTTATAAAAAACACTAATAAAGCACATCCTTGCCCTAAATTGATTTATATTCTTAATGTAATAATGTTTGGATGCCATAGCAATTAAAATCACTTAGGATAATCTCTTTAAAAAAAATGCGCAAAATTACAAATGACCCAGCTGACGTTTAGATTGTAGAATGCATTCTACAACGTTATTTCATGTCTCTATAATAGTCTTTTCAATCAACAATATTAATCTAACTCAGTATATATAACATAGCCAAGTTTTGATTTTTATAAATAATATATATATATATATATATATATATATATATATATATATATATATATATATATATATATATATATATATATGTATGTATATTCATAGGCTAAAAGTCACAAACTGTCATAAAACTCTGTATTTGGAGGTATGGTTTGATTACCATAACAGAAAAAATAACTGATTTCAAGTAAAAAAGTGAATTAGATACAAACGATTGCTAAATATTGTCACTTCACCATCCTCTCACTAGATATATTCCAACCTTATTGCTAAAACAATAAAGTTAATTCTCGACTGACCTGTTGTTTGAATGCGCTACTGTCCAATCCCCCGGTGTAGGTAAAGTTAATGATCTCCTGCATCACGGTTTGAGAGATGAGCTTACTCATGGTCACGATCGTCTGGGTTTGGGATGTCGCATGTTGGATTTTGTCACACTAAAATATAAAGCAAGGTATAATTAAATAGCAATTTTTTTATTGAGGGCAAAACAGCAGACGGATAACTCAACGCACAATAGCGGGCATCGGCGCCGGAGGACTACCCTGACCGGTGAAGCGAGCGCGGGAACGACCTCGAGCAGCTCGACCACACATATCCAACGGCCGTCATTCTCGCCTTGGGACATCGCCGTGCACGGTCCGACCTCTTGATATTTCCTTTTTTTTTAAGTGAGAGCTTCTTAGACGGGAATTTTCGAACAACAAACAAAAGAATGTTTTTTTTTGAGATGGGAAAAACCATTGGACTCGCGACACTGTTACCGTTACCGACACCTCTGTATATAAGTATCTACATATATTGCCCCGTTTACACGAGAGATAAGTTTGGGTTGAAATACATTCATAATATAACTATGTAAACATATATTGTGTAAATAGGTACAACATACAAATACCAAAAAAAAATACAAAAAAAAAACTTGTTATAATCAAAAACAAAAATTTTCAAGTTTTCACTTCTGTCGGCACTCCCGGAGTGCCGCTGTTTTTTTTGTTCTTGAAGTTGATGTACGTGTAAAGACCTGGCGATTGAACCACCAGCAATACAGTCCACTGCCATTTTATTTACGTCCCCCTGGACCCTTCAACACGCCGCCTAGTCCTAGTCGATAGTGTATTGTCGCCATATGAGTCCCCGCCGCCCAGAATCAGGGAGAAGGATTGCTGAACACTGATGAGGCCGTAGTATCACTCCGGTCGAGGCCAGCCCATTTGTGTTGTGGCTCTCCCACGTAAAAAATGTTAACAGTTATCATCAAACATCTGTGTCAGATCAGAAAGCATAACAAATAGTCTTAAGAATAATATCAATTCCTTAGATGACGTGTATCGTGATAGGAGTGAACTCTGGCTTTATGAAGCTCCTTTTCATCATTAGGTTCTACACCTGCGGTATTTCATCCCCTAACTGCCTCGCCCTAACCAATTTCCTTAATCCAGTTCCCTTTCTGCCTTTTTTTCCGTCTAATAAGTATATTCCTGAGGATTGAAAGATCAGGTAGTCAGCCATGAAGAGAGGCAACCAAAACCTTTCAATATTACACCTTGCGTCGACACTTAATAAAATTAGGAATACAGGAAACTGAATATAATTATTAAAATGGCGGAGTTGTTATTGGTTTTAGCTTACCTTCACGACTCTTATTGACAGTATTGCAGGATGGTTGACCTCTCTGTATAAGTCTGGCGGCTTTTTACAGCTGTCACTCAGAGGTAAAATCTGGCAGGAAGAACGGCGTTTTATCTGGTCCCACACCCTGTGAGATAAAAAATAAGTGTGACTACCAAGAATACTAATTTCAGTTTTAACTATGAACTTGGTCCCGGACTTAAGAATTTAAGTGTTTACTAACACGCCAATAAAGTAATATATAGTGTATTAGAAGTCAAAAACAATCGAGTTGTAAGTGAGTTTGGTTACAGTGGTAGTAGTAAACATGGCGTTTTTAAATCACAAGGAACTGTTAGTGTTGCCAGTTATAAATATTAATATTTTTTTACAGCATTTGTTTTCAAGACATCATTATCAGAATATTTTGTAATAACACACATGAATGAGGTTACTTACAAAGCGGGTTACTTTGTCCTTTAGAATTTTTTAAATTTGTTTTTACCTCATTTGTTTGGCTTGGTCCTGTCGTATTAAATATTCGGTGTCTTCGTTAAACTCGCCGGTAGTTGCATCGCCCATACTGCTAACCTACAAATAAATTAATTTTTATAAGGATATATTCTTTAAGGGAGAAAACCCTTGTCAGGCAGTGCAAGACCAGTTGTTGTAGCAAAACTTGGGGGAGGCCTATGTCGAGCAGTGGACGTCTTTCAGCTAATAAGAAGAAGATATTTTTGATGGGTCTGTTGGGCCAGGTCTGTATATGTATGTATTTATTGAGAAGCATAAGCTTGCGCTGGATTGATGGCAATAGGCTTGCGTGTAATATTACGTAAGTGTGACTAAAATTATACTCGGCAAAATGCGGGCTTCAAATATGCCTCTATCTACTCCTTAGGGGATGAAATACGTGAATGCGTATAATGAGTGCGTGTGTGTGTGTGTGTGTGTGTGTGTGTGTGTGTGTGTGCGTTATATAAACTGTTAATAAACACTAGTATTGTTTGATAAGTACTAGTGTTAATGTTTAGGCAGTGGTGTTTTTGGATAAATACTAGTGTTGTTGAACCATATAGAGCAGTGATGTTGTACAAATTGACGGGCCTGTGTGCCGGGCCGGTTAGTGATCCTGACTGCCAAGCCAGAGGTCGTGGGTTCCATTCCCAACCAATCAAAAATGATTGTGTGATGAGCACGATCATTGCTTCTGTGTCTGGGTGTAATTTATCTTATATATAAAATTCTCGTGTCACAATGTTCGTTCCCGTACTCCACCGAAACGGCTTGACCGATTCTCATGAAATTTTGTGTGCACATCGGGTTGGTCTGAGAATCGGCCAACATCTATTTTTCATACCCGTAAATTATAAGGGTGACCCATCCCTGATTTTTTTCTTTGTTTTGCAATACAACGTTTGCCGGGTCAGCTAGTCTATAATATATGTATTTAGAAACAAAAGTATGATTACCATAGTATAGGCTCTGCCTAGTTTGGATTCAGACTGCTCTGTGTGAGATGTATAAAGTTATTATTGTTAAATAGTAGTGATGCTGGATGCACAGCGTAATAGTGCTCACCATACTACTCTCGCTGGAGCTGCGCGCGAGTTCTGCGGAGAGGCTGACGCATTCGTTGGCAAGGAGCCGATGGAAGGCTTCACAGGCCGCCGCCATCATGAACCGGTGCACCGGGAATCCTTTTGCACCGCAGATTATTACCATGTCCGAAAAATACTGTTGGGAAACATGTTGAATGAAGATAATTGCGACTGTGGCGCATCACCACAGACTATGGGCCATTTGTTAACATGCCTTGCGAGCCCAGAATCGATGACGACTTATATCAAGCAAGGCCAAACGCCATTCGCGTAGCCGAGCATTGGGGGCCAAAAAGTGTTGCCATCAACACGATAAGGAGAAGAAAAAGATTATGTATGCTCGAGGAGTTTGAGAAGGTCTTTTGGCTTTGTAATCATAATATTATCGGAGTTCATCATCAACAAGAAAGGAGGTTTTTGCCTACTGTACCACGCTGGCCAGACCGTTTGTTATAGGGTTTGTCAAGTTTTCCTTCTCTTTGCAGTGCTGTTGTCCTGCGTATTTTGCTCTTCGGTCGGTTCTTACGACACCTACGGGATGAATAGGCGTGGTGACACTCCGTATACTTAATTCGTCACTTCGGATTAAAGTTAAAGACCAATTGTTTACAGCAGCTTTTCCCGTGCTAATATCGTCTTTGTCTATCAATATTTCCCTGATAAAAGTAGTCTAAGCGCTAGTCCAGACTTTAATCTATCTTTCTGCCAAATTTTGTCCTATAGTTACACGGTATAGCAAAAATATAACACGTCAAATTTATTCATAGCAATTATAGAAAGCATAATATGCTTTCTATAATTGCTATGTATAGACTATATTATAGTCTATACGCTTCTGAACATATATTCATCAAAATCTAACTTTATACTGGACCTATCAGGGAAGGGTAAAACTAAATTGTCAAGACAGAAGCTGATGATTTCTGAAACACATTTAAATTAGCCATCTTATTTTCATTAAAACTTAAACAAAAGGAATTATAGCCATACAGAACCCGGAACTAAAATCCGGTCAACTTAGCATGAACCCTTCAAAATCCATTCTTTTCTGTCGTACCCCTCTATAGTCCCGAACCTACATGTAATCACGGGAGTAACTCTTATGAGTTGATAGAATCCCTGCTGAGTTGGTTGTATTCTCACCTGCTGCCGTAATAGTGTAGTCATATTTTCCAGATACGTGCTGTTCACTACTGCCACTTCAGGCTCCATCGGTCTTGGAGGTCTGAATGGTGCCTGAGAATTGAAAAAAAGAACAAAAATCTTACAGACTACTCAGAGCTATGTGTGAAAAACGGACAAACTGCAATAAAAGTGAATATTTTTCAGAACATCGTTACCGAGTTCAATCTGATGGACTCGTTATTACGAATCATATGAAGAGTTACCAAAGTCAAGAGGTTTCCTAATGGCTAAAGAATTGTATTCTCTTTAGTAAATCTGATGTATCTATATGACGAATCGTCAGATCAGCTTCGAGGTGTCAAATTATAGTATATATCATCATCATCATCAACAGCCTTTACTAGTCCACTGCTGGACATAGGCCTCTCCTTATAAAGGAGGTTTTGGCCTACTATACCACGCTGGTCAGACGGATTGGTATAGGGTATGTGTAAAGTTTTCCTTTTCTCTGCAGTGCTGTTGTCCTGCGTAGTTTGCTCCCTTAGTCGCCTCTTACGACACCCACGGGATGAATAGGGGTGGTAAAACTCTGTATTCTTAAAATGATAATTTATATAAGTAATTTTAATTAACTTCAAAATACCTGTACAATTTTTTTAATATCAGGGGCTCGTGTCTAAGTGGTAACCGCGTAGGTAGGTCTGCACATTGCAAAGGCAAGCAATCCTAGCCAGGTCAGTCTATGAAGAGGTGACCATTCTTAACACATTGAAATCCCCTCCATGCCTCAGACAACACGTTAAGACATTGGTCCCGGTTATATATGAACATTTGTGGCAATCGTTATAGGTAGTTGCTGCCAACAGTCTATCTACAGAACTTCGATATTCCCTAGTACTTGGATTGTAGGGGTGTCACACCTCAGTCACGCCACGTAAAAATTTAAGTTCAGCAGTTTCGTATACTGAAAGCCAACCCCAACCTATTTTGGGAAAACCTCGGATGGTGAGGTCATGATTTTTTTTTTAATTTCAGGGGAGGTGGGTAGGTAGGTTATGAGCTCCATATCATCACAAATTAGCATGCTTATGAGCCTTCATACATCATATTTAAATACTATTGATGGTACCTGTAACAACGGTCTTTGTACTCTTTTTAAATTCGTCATCCAGAAGCGTTGCTGTCTCCTCGCGATTAATGCAGCTCGAATAGCGTTCTCGAACACCTCATTAACTCCATAGTAAGTGAACACTGACGTCTCGTAGTAATATATACCCAGTTCGTGGGCTAATGCACGACCCTGGTCTGGCATCACCAGGTCGCTTTTGCGAGGGGCCCTACAAAAAAAATTGATTTAGTAATATTCTAAAACATTGAAGATTAAATATCTTAGTTAGTCGACTAAGTTAATGTGCAAAAAAGGTAACACCTGCTAAGTCTACACTGAGGTAATACTGGATAGGTATGTTACAGAAATTTCTGGTCTGGTAAATTACTGGTATATTAGTTTATAGTAAACCCAGTAAACGACGTAATCATCATTATCAGCCTATCGCAGTCCACTGCTGGACATAGGCCTCTCTCATTGCATACCACTTAAATCGATTTTCGTAATGACAGAAAGAAAAAAAAGGTTGTTCCCGTGACATGGACAAAATAACTTTTCTGCGAGCGGAAACTTTTCGCTCTGATGGAAAATACAAAACATTTACATGAATCACGCTATAGCGTTATAGGTAATAACTAAGAATATGAAACATTCACAATAATTTGATAACACAAATGTGAAATGAACTTAATTTTATTTCAGGCTTCCAGAACTGTTCAACGAAAAGCAACAAAAAAGTTGTTGAACTGTAATTGTCTGTGAAGCCCTAGTACCACTCCGGTCCAGCTGGTCCAAATTTACGGAAACATTACTCTCTCACGGCCAACGTAAGCTAATCAAATTTCACCTCATGACTTACTAATATTAGTGCTAGGCATGCCTTTTAAGTTCTGTCGTTTCCATATTTCCCGGCAATTTTGAATTTGGAACTGTTCGATATTCGAATGTGTTTAAATTTTGAATCTCAAAACAGTTGAAAGTATTAGGATTAATGCTATTGTTTAGTCACAGTCTCTGTTGGAATCTGTCAGGTTACATACGAAAATGAATCTTTCTAAGGAAAATGTTCGTGCAATAATTTTCTACAACTTTAGAAGAGGCCTGACACGACTTCAGTGTTTTAAAAGCTAACATCTGTGTTCAGTGATGAAGCTCCATGTCAGCGGACTGTCGAACGCTGGTATTTAGAATTCCAGCGTGGACATACTAGTATTAGTGACAAATCTCGCGAAGGACGCCCAAAATCCGCCTTCACTGAAGATAACATCATTGCTGTGAGACAACTAATTCTCTAAGATCGTCATGTGACGTATCGAGAGATAGAGGCTCTATTAGGCATCTCAGGGACAACCATTCAGAAGATCTTGCATGAAGCGCTTGGTGTGAGAAAGCTAGTTTGCCGTTGGATACCGCATCTGCTTTCCGACGATCACAAGGCGGCCCGCGTCAGATGGTGTAAGAAAACTCTGCAAAGGTTCAACCGAGGAGAGTCAAATCACGTCTACGACATCATCAGCGGTGACGAATCTTGGATCTATGCCTACGATCCTGATTCCAAACAACAATTTACAATCTGGGTCTTTCAAGACGAGCCAAAGCCTCGAAGCACATCAAAGAAGATGGTGGCCACGTTCTTTGGAAAAACCTCAAAGAGAGATAGTCCGAGTCCCTAGAAAGGATGTTATCTCAGAAATCATCCTTTGGAGAGTGAAAAGGGGTGGAAGTTTGAATGGAAAATCAATACCCTCTAAACCGATTTAGATGAAATTTGGTACGAAGATAGCTGGATTCTCGAGGAAGGACATAGGCTATAACTGACATACACGCGGTCAGAGCCGCGGCAAAGCTAGTAAAATTTAATATGAAAATTTAGTTAAAAAGTAACAGGTATGCATACTATAACCCGGCAATCTCGTGTGCGACCGACACGAAGAGAAGCGTTTCCCTTCCCCGCTACACCACCCGCTACCCGCTGACATCTTGAGTACCTCGTCCCCGCCACCGTCTGTCACCCCGCAGGACGGTCGCGCACGACGTTGATGGACTACAGTAGCCGTCACATCACTACTTAAATGACTAATACGGACTGAAATTAGTAACGTACCTTATAAAAGGACTACGGTCTTTACAATAGTTTAGGTAGGTTTCATCTCTGTACATATAGCGAAGATCATTTTTACATCCAACTAGTAGTATCGGAGTGTTCGGACAAAACCGTCTGAAAAAATAATTAAAAGTTTTTTTTCAAAACAACTTTTAACATCTCACACAAGGCAGTCTGATCACAAACTAATAATATAATGGTAACCAGACTGCTGATAAATATACTTAAATATTTCTTAATACATACATATCACAGATATATTTATTTAGGACAACTTACAAAACACACACTAATACATAATTTACAAACATGTTTTACAAATATTTCCAAATGTTTTACAAATATAGTAAGTGTTGTCTTACTTACAAGTTGCCACGGCATGGTAAGGGACATTAAATAGCACCCAGACACAAAATGAACGATCGTGCTAATCACACAATGAATTAACAAAAATATTTGTCCTGGGTGGAAATCGAACCAACGACCTCTGGCTTAGCAGTCAGGGACACTATCTACTAGATCGACAGGTCAGTCAAATGTAGTACAGTCAAACCTGGATAAGCGAGAGTTCAAGGGAGCACAATCTCATTCTCGCTTATAGAGGTTTCTCACTAACCCGAGTTTCTCGCTAATGCAGGTACATGGGTAGCGTTTCTCTCTTATAGAGGTACGCAGCAATAACAAGTCACAGCAAGTACGAATGTAGTAAATATATTGACGAGAATACAAAAACAATGGTAGGAAGTTCCACGAAAGTTAAGAATGAGTCATAAAATAGCACATGATAAATTTGTAAATAAAGCTCGACTGTCGCTTATAGAGGTATAGATAAGTAGTAGTCTCACTTACGGAGGTCTATGAGGGAAAAACGACTCTCTCTTACAGAGGTTTCTGTTTCTCGCTAATAGAGGTTTTGGGAGCTTAAAATGATGGGTCCTGGCTATTACTCTCACTTATAGAGTTTTCTCACTTATCCAGTTCTCACTTATCCAGGTTTGACTGTATATACATAATAAGTATATTACTGAAGCGTGTTAAAGGCTTCCTTCGAAGCCGGCACGGAAATATCAATCAAATACCTAACCATTCAAGGTTGAGTGAAGATTTCTTGTAATTTGTATGACAGACAAAGGTTTTCTATTATTTACAACAAAATAATGTACATCATGCATAAAAACCTGGTATTAATTTAGTCCTGTACATACAAACACTCATCTTTTTTACCCGAAGGGTTACACTGAGGCGTTTAAACGCCTATGTTTTGCTGATTGTAACTTCAGTCCTTACCATGGGCGTAGCCACGGTGGGGCAGGGTGGGGCAAGTGCCCTGAAGGTACCTAAGCAAACCTAGAAAATTAAATTATCTAGGTACTAACTTGGCATACGCCCAGAGCCCAAACGGCTGAAGTTAGAGACACATTTTTGGATGGAAGATTTCGTGGTGTAGGTAGGTGAGCAATAAGAAAGTGTTTTGGATAATTCGAATTATACACACGAGTACAGATACAGGGTGCTATAGGGTGTAACCTTTTTTTATGAAAAAATAAACCGGGGTACGACCGCGGGTATAGTTAGCTAGATACATATTATTTTAGACTTCTGCCCCTCCCTGAGCCCATGGCTAGCTACGCCCATGGTCCTTACTAAGGGTCAAGTCTATCGCCGTCAATCTGGCACTCAGCAGCCTGGTGACTAGTACAGGCTTTGCCTGGTTTGGCATGAGGCTGCCGTGTGCGAGGTAATAATAATAATATTTTAATAAAGCCAAATTAAGTACAAATTTTCTAATACAACATAATTTTCTTAGGTTAGTTAGGTACACAGTATTTTTTTTTACCTTGTACATACATAGTATTTCACCTTATTGATACACTTAGAAAAAAAACAAACAGAGTACATACAAAATCATTGATCAATGACCCCATGCTAGAAAAATCCTGTGTTATGGGAGTATATCCATGGTATGTGAAGGTAATATTATTATTATTATTATAGCACCGCACGTGCTCATTTGACAAATCAAATAGCGCGGGATTCTGTTACACAATTCCGTCCCTTCTTACAAATCATTTTTTTTTCTCTATTTGTCGTTAATTTTATTAAATTATTATATGAAATACTACATACCTAATTTCTGGGTACCACATAGCACCACAATTTCTCAGGGATATAGGGTTTGTTATGGAGAAACATAAGAGTACTACATCAGATCTGTAAAATAAAATCAATGGATTAATCACATTATTTAAAAACTATTTTCGAGATCCTCTTTGGGGGTTTAACTTCATTTACACCATATATTAACCTACCACTAGTCACTTTCTATTAGGTGACCGGTCTGCTAGTCTGCCCCCTCTTCCATAAAAAAAACGTTGCCACGTTAAATGATGGTATATGTAACATGAAATGTGGTGTGGATTTAATTGTTCTATATTTCTTATTTAATATAATAATAAATGAGAGAATAAGAAAGAGACAACTCCCGCACTAGGAATAAATCCTGTGTCGCGGAGGACTTTACAAACATACATGAAACGGACACAAAGAACACCCAGACTCAGAGCAACAATTTGTGGATCACACAAAGTGTCGTCCCGTGGGGGATCGGACCCACAAGACTTAGCGTAGTAGTGAGTTGTGATAGATACCAACATAGAAGTAATAAATGGTATAATATAGGTATACGTCTAAAAAATCAATTTAATTGCTACAATACAACAAACATTTTCTTTCAATCAAATTTGAACCTACTCGTCGTAATTTTTAGATAAGTTTTACCTTCCATACGCGAATCTTCTATCCTTTTCGTGATCACCGAAGGTGTCCCACAGACGTAGTGATACGTTCACGCCATCTACTACTTCCCATGATCTCTCTAGAACCTGGTAATTTAAAGATATTTGTGTTATTTCGTTTCAGCTCTTCAGATATAGGGCCCCTGTTCATTGATGAAACAAGTCGAGAAACACACCTAGTACAGCTGCATAAATTTATTTCTAAGAATATCACTGTTTTTTTTACTTTATTTTGCTTCTTTATTGTATACCGCTATAGTATTATTTGTACAGAATATATCATTTTCGATATAACAGTAGGTGGTCTTATCGCTCAAGGCGATCTCTTACAGTCAACCTTTTTTTTATCTAATGTTAGAGGGGGCAGACGAGCAGACGGTCACCTGATGGAAAGTGACCATCGCCGCCCATGAACGTCTGCAGCTCAGGAGTCACAAACGCTTTGTCGGCCTTTTAGGAAAGAGTACGCTCTTTTATATGGATTTTGTCAAATTTAAAATAATTAGGGTAGCCTGCGATGTACTTTAATATCGTAAGTTATTCAAAATAGGAAGTGTACATAAAAAAATTAATACAAAACTAGATATTTCTAAAATCCTGTTTTTTCTTTGTACAAATTAAATAATATCACTTTCGAATGACTCGAAAATATAAATGAACGAAGTCTTTTGAAATATACAAATAATAAAAATAAATGTTTCAAATTTGAAACTTTGAGCCTTAACACAAATTAGATATAAGACCAACGTTACTACGAAATGCTTATTACAATACCACTTACATCTTTATAGATCCTGTACTGATCGATGGCCCATACAGTAGGCACATGCGTGGTCATCAGCTGCGATAACGAAACATGCTTGTTGCATGCGCGTGCGCAGATAAGTCGCGTCTTGCCCACTGCTGTGTCGCCGACTACTACGCATTTCACGAGCTCTTGATGTGGCTGCTCGTTGTCCATCGTCTTAAATGTATATTATTCTATCTTATTTTTTATTTACAGTTCATCAATCATCAACAGCCTATACTAGTCCACTGCTAGACATAGGCATCTTCTTAGAAAGGAGGTTTTGGCCTACTATACCATGCTGCCCAGACGGGTTGGTATAGGGGATTTACAGTTGCCTTTTTTTAATGGTATGGTAAACGAACAGTAACCTGTGCTTACTAGTCCTATCTACCATTGAGAGAATTTTACAGGACGAAGATTTTTTTGTTCTATTGAAAATAAAAGCCATGGTTTCAAGATTTGAATTGATTTTTATAATGATGGTAACTAAATATACCTTATTTTACAGATTTTGTATGAAGATAGAACAAAAATGCACAATCGAAATTAAGAATGTAGAGTTGGGCCACTACCTCATTGGAGATAGCACAAAGTGACCGTTCCATATGTGCGTGCTTATTTTTTCTAAGTGACAAATGTATTGAGTGGAGACCGCGTCTCGGCAAACGTAGTGTAGGATGCCTACAGGCCAGGTGGAGTGACGATTTCCGCAAGATGGCTGGCAGGAGCTGGATGCGAGAAGCCCAAAATCGATCTAAGTGGCGTGCAGTGGGAGAGGCCCATGTCCAGCAGTGGACTGCGATAGGCTGACTCCTTAAGAATTGATTTTCATATTATAAGGCGCCCAGTATGAAAAAAATATGACAAGTAAAATTTAGTGGTCGAATGACCTCGTTACGTTTTTTAGTTTTAAATGTAATTCATAGATGACGGTTCACCTATTTACTTTTACGTGGTAATAATAATATTTTTTGTGAGTTTAGTTATATGATTGTAATTTGTTTCATTTTAGTGAGTAGTCCACTATAAAATTAAAATTGTTTTAATACGGAAGAAACCCCACAAAAATTGCAATTAATACGTGACTTCTAATTATTTTACTAACATTTCCATAGATGGCGCTGATCACTAAGTTTAAGTGCAGCCAACGTACACAGGGTATGCGTTCTCAAGGAGTAAACTCAAATCGTACGTCGGAGCTGACACACACACACTTTTTTTCACTTATTAGAACTAAAGTATTCTTCTGCTGCCTATAATTTATAAGAAATAACCTTAGACTGCTAACTAACATTAGTAGCTTTTTCAGTATCGTGAATAGCCAACAGTGCGTATAATGTGCAACTGTTGTGTTCCCTTAAAACAATGCTACACACACGTTGTGTTTCCGACGAGCTTGCTGTAATCCACACCCCTTGTGTTCCATACAGGAGTGCTGCTAACACTATATGTGTTACGTACGAGAGCGCTGAAAACTCAACTGTTGTGTAGCGTGAAACATAATTTTTTTACTAAACACTTTAGTACTTTCCTTTTACTTAAATTTCCGGGAAGGGTGTTCGCAGCCTACTTTACTGATTCGACTGGTAATCGGGTAATTAACCCGATCACCAGTCGAATCAGCTTAGGTCAAAAACTTGATATATAGTTGCTCGCCCTAATTATCAAGCGCAATTCATGACTGTCTATGAAAACAATAGTTTTAATTCAGCATTTGCGTCACTACTGAAAGCGTTTGTAGGATATCGCTGCCAAAATAATTGTGTAGTTTATTAAATGTTTCCTACGGATTCTTTACTTGATTACTGAATGCTACTCATATATTTTTTTTTAACTAAGTTCCTTGTAGCGCGTTACACCCTCTGAAATATCTAATTTAAATTATAGTGACTGTATAGCAAACGTCTACCAAAAAGAGATTATTTATTACTTTGTAGAAACGCAGACCAAGTTGCATCTAATAATAGTAATAGTTAATAAAATGAAGTTCTCCGTTTCCTCTCTTTCTATTCCCTCTGCAAGATGACACTAATAATCTTTTTTTTATGTCTCCTGGAGCTAAATTTTATTTCTATGTAGATATTTAGGTATATACACCGTGTATATGACGTGACTAAAACATTAAATTAATCATTTTATGATGTAGTCAGTACCTAGATGTTTAAACGTTTGACGACATGTACCTAAGTGAATGTTTGGCGAAACCTGGTGTGGGTTTATTAATAACAATTACATTAAGAATACAGTACCCTCTCTGGATAAAACCTACATCATCATCATCAACAGCTTTTAATATCCACTGCTGGACATAGGCCTCTTCTTAGAAGGAGGTTTTGGCCTATAATACCACGCTGGCCAGACGGGTCGGTATAGAGCTTGTGTCAAGTTTTTCTTTTCTTTGCAGTGTTGTTGTCCTGCGTAGTTTGGTCCTCCCTTAGTCAGCTTTTATGACAACCACGGGATGAATAGTGGTGGTGACCCGCCATATTCTTAATCCGTCACCACACCCTATAAATAATTATGTACTAGTCTGTACCGTTAAAAACGTGTAAGTATGCAGTTTCATGCTGATCACTTAAGCATGAGGCGTAAAGGCGTAACAAATAAACTAACATTCTGATTTATTATTATTAGGCTTAGGATAGTAGGCACGATGAGGTTAGCACTAATAAAAAATAGAAGTAACTCTCCCTAAACAAAAATGTAAAACAAACCGTCTATGGTATTATTCAATTGGAATTCAAGCTAATTCAATGACCTGGTTAAATAACTTTTTACCTTTGTTAAGGTACTATAATTGCATAAAATATGAAGTACCAATTTTGTACAAAGTATCTACAGGACGCAGTAGATCACAAGGATAAACTAATCTCTTTAACTAACATAAAAACACAAACTAACAATAGAAAAAGTCCCGCAATTTGCATGTCAAAATTGTGCAGAATTTCGCAGCATACACAATATAATCCAAACGTTGAGATCTCATGAAATGACAATTCACGTGCATTTTTGCAGTTCCACATTCTCAGAACTCCTAAATAAGGTGATGTAATGATGGTGTAAGTGATAGGTTCCCAAAACAATTGATTTTCGATAGAAAGTTCAAAATACAGATGAACTTCTGCTCGAGAATTATCGATAAATTTGCCCTTAGTCGAGGAAAAAACCCAATACCTCAACTAGAGAATTCAATTTAAGCGATTGGGTTTGGGCACTGGTAACGACGACTGGAAATTATAAAAAAATAGTAAACCTCAACATATGCCTCTCCTTAGAAAGAAGGTTTTAGCCTACTATAGCCACTATATATACACCACGCTGGCTAGACAGAAAAACTTGAAACAAAACCTATCCGAGTTTCAAGAGACCGGTTTGTTTCAAGTTTTCCTTCTCTTTGCAGTGCTGTTGTCCTGCGTAGTTGCTCCCTTAGTCGACTTTCATGACACCCACGGGATGAATAGGGGTGTTGACCCTCCGTATTCTTAATCCGTCACCATGGACATCAACCGAGTATAGTTTGTTTAATTTATCATTCGTTTTTTTTTATTAAAAAGAGCAATTTAGGATAAATAAAAATTAACCTTTTCATTTAATAGACCTCATCTATTAACCTAATTTTTAATAAAGCAACGTCGTATTATATTACAAATTTCGAAATTTCTCAATACTCGAGAAATCTCGTGCGTCTAAAAAAGGTCGAGAAACCAGAAACTCTAAGCTGCCTACTACAAGCCCTACTAAGTACTCACTTTAATGTTTTTTTTAATAATGATATTTTCGGACGTCTGACACACAACGCCATTCAGTTGATCCAGTTTCAAACTAAGCAGAGCTTGTACTATGAAAGCTAGATTGACTGATAGAATACTTATTTACTTTTTTTCTAAATACATACATATTATACATAGAAAACACCCAAACTCCGAAAAAAATAATTGCAGATCATACACATTCCGTTCGTGTGGTGACGGATTGTCACCACCCCCATTCATCCCGTGGGTGTTGTAAAAGCCGACTAAGGGTGCCAAACTGCGCAGGACAACAACACTGCAAAAAAGAAGGAAAACTTGACCCAAGCCCTATATCAACCCGTCTGGCCAGCGTGGTATAGTAGGCCAAAACCTCCTTTCTAAGGAGAGGCCCATGTCTAGCAGTGGACTGTTAAAAGCTGTTGATTGATGATG
This sequence comes from Arctia plantaginis, assembly GCA_902825455.1. Lineage (NCBI taxonomy): Eukaryota > Metazoa > Arthropoda > Insecta > Lepidoptera > Erebidae > Arctia > Arctia plantaginis. The sequence goes on from CADEBD010000553.1 coordinate 2,052,287, forward strand.
ATGATGAAACATTTGGTCTGATCGCGAAATCGAACCCGAGACCTAAGCACAGCAGTCACATACGCTGCCACTGTGCCATCGAGGTAGCCGACTTATATATAGCTCACCAACTCCTGATGACATTGGTGCTAATTCTGTTGTTCGAAAACTCTCTAAACTTGTTTAGTTAAAATTTGTTTAGTTCTGTCAAAAAACGTTTCCTATTCTGAAAACGTAATATTTGACAGGACAAAAATTATTTTTAGTGATTTTTAGTTTAGTTTAGAGAGTTTTCGAACAACAGAATCAGCACCATTATGTAATAACAACCATCTCTAATTCTACAAATATAGCATTTTCACCAAACTAGAATGATGATGACTGACTCACTGCTATAAATGTGTTTCAGGATAGAATCCACTGATGTTAACCCATTGCTAACTTGAAATTATTTATTTATTTTGCCACCACAATTTCTAAAGTTAGTCTAGTGGTTAGGGATCCTGACTGCAAGCCGAAGGTTGTGGGTTTGATTCCCAACTAGGACAAACATTGTGTGATGAGCATGGTTATTTGTTCTGTGTCTGGTTGTATAATAAATATCATAAATAGTTGAATATGACAATAGAGGGGCTTGAGGCTACCTCAGGCCATCTACGGCTTGGGGTGCTAGGCTAGAAAACCTCCCCGTGGTGCACCCTGGAAACGCTGGCGATGGTACTGTTTCCTCCTTGTCCTCTTGGAGGAGAGGATTATCACCAGCGGCCAATATTCTAGCAGAAGAGGTAGCCGTTCATCGGCTCTCGGGCAAGGCCTGGTCCAGCAGGGTGGGCGTGTCTGCCGGTTGCCCTGCTGGCTCTTCGCTCTTCGGAGCATGGAGGAGGAAACCTCGGTAAAAAAACCGGATGTCGGGGCCCTGTAGGGGCCACAGTTTCTCCGCTGACAGCGGTGGAGAAAGAAGGACGGGCTCGGCGTGTACTGACACTACCACCGAGCAGGCAGGGGGACGTAGTCTCCCTGTCAACCGTCGGCATATCGTAATCCCGAGAAGAGCGCTGTGGTTAAGTCTCGCGGCTCTGATCGGGGGCGAGGGTCTTGGCTTAACCGCCCGGACCGCGAGGAAGATAACCTCTGTAAAAAATTCCCCGAATCCCGTGTTCTGGTGCGTGGCCAGGGGATGCATGGCTGATGGGAAGTTCAGTCTCGAGCGCACTCCAAGCCGAGGTACCTGCGGACCCCTCGGTTGGGTTAAAAACTTACGCTTGCCCGGGTAATGGGGGATCTCTGCCCGGGTGGACCTTTAGTTCTCCCCCACTCGTGGGATTTAATATGGAAAACATTAACTCAAACATAAAGAAACGGCAACAAACACAAAAAAAAACAAAACAGGCAAGCAAAACGGACTCTGAAATGAAAGAGAAGAGGAACAGTGGAGTGGATGGGTCATCCACGGAGGGTGAGATAGCGTCGGGAACGCCTATCTCGGTGGGGCTCCCAGAAGTCAGTCTGACGCTGGTCTCTGGGAGCCGAAGAGCATCGGATCGGCTGCGTTCCGGATCCGCCGCTTCGTCGGATGGCGCGGAGGCCATGGAAGCGGAACATCGCAGCGACAGCCGAAAACGCGGACGCTCAGGGGACGTGGAAACCGACACGTCCCAGGAGATGATGCCACCAAAGGTGGCAAGCAGCCGCCGAGGGAGGGCACGCAAAACGGCCCCGGTCTCGACCCCGTCAGGCTCCGCGTTCTCAAACGCGGAGTCGTACAGAAGCGTACGGGTGGACGGCGAGGCCGTAGCGGAGGAGGAGATCGCGGATCTCCTGCTCAAGGTTCGGGGGCCGGTGGGGGGAAATGCCCCCCAGACTCCCGTGTCCGTGCAGGAGAGGGCGAAAGCGGCGGTGGCCGTCATCCACAAGGTGGCCACCAAGTCCGTGAACCTTAAGGGCTCGTTTGTGAGGGCCCTTAAGGACTCCTCCTCCGCTTTGTCGGAGGTCGTGGAGGGCCTAGTGGGCGACGTTTCGCGCCTACAGGTGGCCAACGAGAGGCTGACGGAGCGGGTGAACGAGCTGAGTGCTCAGTTCGCCCGCTTCCAGGCGAACCTCCCCGAGCGGGAAGCCCCGTCCGCGTCCCAGCCTGCCCCTACCACCAACTCAGGGGCATTTGACTCCCAACTGCGGGAAATCCTCATCGCAGTTGGGCATATGCTGGACGGACGCCTGGCTGGCCTGGAGGCGAGACTGCCCCCTGCGCCGTTTGTGCGTCCCCCGCTCGCGTCAGCACAGCGGCCTAAGGCCGCCGCTCCGACCGCGCTCCCCGTGGTGGGAGGCCGCGTTTCCTACGCGGCGGCGGCGTCTGCCCCTACTCCATCGGCTCCCCAAAAGCCGAGGAGGGGGGCCAAGGCACCGGCCCAGGCGCCGGCCAAGGCACCGGCTAAGGCGCCGGCCAAGGCACATCCCCAGGCGCCGGCCAAGACGGGGCCTAAAACAGCGCCGAGGAGCGGAGTGGCATTCCCTCCGCTCCCCACTCCGACACCCCTGCCGGGTCCCTCCGCACCTGCCCCCTCCAACGAGGGTTGGCAGGAGGCGAGGGGCTCCAAGAAGTCCCGAAGGCGGGCCAAAAGGGCTGCCCAAAAAGCAGCCCATGCCCAGCCTTCGCCACCGGTGGCAACGGCCTCCACAAAGAGGCCGCGGAAGCTGCAGCCGCCCAAAACCGCGGCTGTAGTGGTGACCGTGTCCCCGGAGGCGGCTGACGGCGGGCTGTCCTACGCGGCCGTCTTAAAAAGGCCCGGGACAGCCTCGCCAACGAGTTTGGGACGGTGGGGGTCAGGATGCGCCTCGCCCAGACGGGAGCTCGAGTCCTCGAGTTCCCTGGGGCTGCAGGCGCAAAGACGGCGGACTCCTTCGCTGAGAGGCTGCGGGGAATATTTGCGGCCACAGATGGTGTCAGGGTCGCCAGGCCTACCAAGTGCGCGGAACTGCGCATCTCGGGCCTGGACGACTCAGTGACGGCCGAAGATGTCCGCGCTGTAATCCGGGAGAAGACGGGGTGCAGCGCGGACAACGTCAGGGTCGGCACCATCCGCCCCGGTCCAGGAGGGCTTGGCGCCGTGTGGGTCAGCTGTCCCGTAGCGTCGGCCAAAGTATTGGCCGACGCCGGCAGGCTGCTCATCGGTTTCGTAAGCGCCAGGATCACAGTCCTGGCGGCGAGACCGATGAGGTGCTACAAATGCCTAGCATCGGGACACACGCGCGTCAAGTGCGACAGCTGTTTTGACTGCGGCGGACTGTTTCCGCTGCGGTCAACCGGGGCATAAGGCGGCAGAATGCTCTGCCGCCCCTCACTGCCCAGCGTGTGCGGCGGGCAATAAGCCGGCCAATTACCAGATGGGGCAGAGAGGCTGCAAGCCTCCCCGCAGTTCTCGGCAGACGTCAGGGGCTAGCCAGTCGACCCAGGCTACCCCCGACGTCAATATTGCGTCGACGTCGTCGCCCATGGAGGAGGTTGTAGAGACGATCCAGTAATGAATCAAGTCTCCAACCTCCTGGTCCAGACGAACCTGAACCACTGTGCCGCGGCGCAGGATCTCTTCCTGCAAACCATGGCACAGTGGTCGATAGGTGTTGCCGTAGTCGCGGAGCCCTATTCTGTCCCTCCCCGTCCAAACTGGATGGGTGACTGGGACGGTTCCGTGGCAGTCGTCGGTTCCACGACGGCTCATTCTCCGCCCTTGTCGCTAAGAGACAAGGGCACTGGATATGTTGCCGTCGAGTGGGGGGGGATCACCATATATGGTGTTTATTTCTCCCCCAACCGGAGTTTGAACGACTTCGAGGTTTTCCTAACCAGCTTGGAGACCTCGATACGGCGACTAGCGTCTGGGCACGTCCTTGTGCTGGGGGACTTCAACGCAAAGTCCATTGCGTGGGGTTCCCCCAGGACGGACGCAAGGGGCGAGGCCGTAGAGGAGTGGGCGGCCTCGGTGGGCCTCTGTCTTCTCAACAGAGGCTCCACCAACACGTGTGTGCGACAGCAGGGGGGGTCGATAGTGGACCTCTCGTTCGCTACCCCTGCCCTCGCCGCACGAGTAAGGAACTGGCGTGTCCTGGAAGAGGTTGAGACGCTCTCGGATCACCTGTATATCCGATTTGAGCTCTCCCGGACCCAGGACTCCAGTAGGGGTCACGTGGCGCGGCGTTTATCCCGCTTTCCGCGGTGGGCTGTTGCCAGACTGAACCGGGACCTACTAGAGGAGGCAGCCATAATTCACTCGTGGCTGTCTCCTCAGGCTCCGACCGAGGAGGTCGACGTGGGGGCTGGTCGCTTTCGCGATGCGATTACGCATGCATGCGATGCGGCCATGCCCCGCATTCGAGGTCGTCGGCCTCCAAGGAAGGAGGTCTACTGGTGGTCCCAGGAGCTGGCGGACCTCCGTGCGGCCTGTACACGTGCCCGGAGGTCCTACACGCGCAGTCGGCGGCGTCACCGTGGAGACGGTGAGGAGGACCGGCTTCATGAGGAGTACCGACGGGCGCGGAAAACTCTGAAGCTGGCCATTAGCCGCGCCAAAGAAGAAAAAAGACAGGAGATGCTGGAGGGTCTTAATCGTGACCCCTGGGGTCGCCCTTACCGCGCGGTGCGACAAAAGCTCCGCGCGTCGGCCCCCCCCCCTTACGGAGACTCTCCAGCCCAGCTTCCTGCGAGAAGTGGTTGAGGACCTTTTCCCACAACGAGCGGAACACACTCCCCCGGCGATGGCCTCCTTGGCCGGAGACGACGGGGAGCACGGGGAGGATAATGTCCCGCTCGTCCGGGATTCGGAGGTAGGGGCGGCTGTTCTACGGATCCGTTCCAAGAACACCGCCCCTGGGCCAGACGGGGTACCGGCCCGAGTGCTGGCCCTGGCCCTCAACCACATGGCAGACCGCCTCGGGGAGGTGTTCGACGCTAGCTTGGCGTCGGGACGCTTCCCTGAGTGCTGGAAGAGCGGGAAGCTGGTCCTATTGAGGAAGCCGGGACGGCCTGCCGATTCGGTCGCGGCCTATAGGCCCATCGTGCTGCTGGACGAGGCGGGTAAATTGTTTGAGAGGGTTCTTTCTGCCCGCATCGTCCGGCACCTCTGCGAGGTGGGCCCCGATCTGTCGGACGCCCAATTTGGTTTTCGGGCGGGGCGTTCGACAGTCGACGCCGTGTTGCGCCTGAGGGCCGTGACCGAAGAGGCCGTGAGCTGTGGCGGCGTGCTGTTGGCGGTGTCATTAGACATCGCCAACGCATTCAATAGTCTGCCATTCAGCTGCATCAGGGAAGCACTCCACTATCATGGGGTGCCAAAGTACCTGAGGCGGCTAGTGGCAGACTATTTAGAGGAGCGTACCGTCGTGTACGAGGACCGAGAAGGTAATCTGAGGTGTCGGCCCATGTCGTGCGGTGTTCCACAGGGGTCTGTTCTTGGACCCCTCTTGTGGAACATAGGGTACGACTGGGCCCTTCGCGCCGATTTCCCCCCTGGGCTGGGTGTAATCTGTTACGCAGACGATACCCTGGTGACAGCCCGGGGGGCAAACTTTAAAGAGGCGGCGCGCCTGGCCACAGGGGGAGTCTCCCTGGTGGTCGGGCGCATTGAGGCGCTGGGCTTATGGGTGGCCCTAGATAAGACGGAGGCCCTGTTATTTCATGGGCCCCGTCGTGGTCCGCCCCCTGGCGCCTCAATCGTGGTCAACTCGGTCCTCGTACCGGTTCGGGCCCAGATGAAATATCTGGGCCTGATCCTCGACGGGAGGTGGCTCTTCGACGAGCACTTCCGACAGCTTGCTCCAAAGCTGGTCGGCGCTGCGTCTGCCCTAGGGCGACTTTTGCCCAATATGGGTGGACCCAGCGTCGCGACAAGACGGCTGTACACGGGGGTTGTCCGGTCAATGGCACTGTACGGTGCACCGGTGTGGGCGGCGGCTCTGACCGCCCAGAAAAGGATACGCCTCTGGCGCCCTCAGAGGGTAATGGCGGTCAGAGCCATACGCGGTTACCGCACCGTTTCGACGGAGGTGGCATGCGCGTTGGCCGGAACTCCCCCGTGGGATTTGGAGGCGGAAGTGCTCGCCGAAGTTTATCGGCGAATCGGCGAGTGGCTGACTCCCGGGCGGAGAGCGGATTTCGCCCTCCGCCCGAGGATGTGCGCGAGTGGCGCGAAGCCGCTCGCCGAGCCACGATGGCTCGTTGGTCGTTCCGGCTGGAGACTCCACGCGCTGGCTTCGCCGCCGTGGAGGCTCTCCAGCCGGTCATCGCCGAGTGGGCAGGGCGGCAGCACGGGACCCTTTCCTTCCGGCTGACGCAGGTGCTTTCCGGGCACGGTTGCTTTGGAAAGTACCTGCACTCGGTCGCTAGGGGGGAACTGAGTCCCGCCTGCCACCACTGCGACTGCAGTGAGGACTCGGCCCAGCACACGCTGGCGGTCTGCCCCGCATGGGCGGCGCAGCGCCGGGCCCTCACTGCAGTCATCGGAGTGGATCTCTCGCTACCGGCCGTAGTACACTCCATGGCCGGTAGCGACAGTTGTTTTACCGCGGTCGCAACCTTCTGCGAGGTAGTAATCTCGCGGTAGGAGGCGGCGGAGAGGGCCCGGGAGGACGACCTCCACTCGGACCCGATCCGCCGCCGGCGAACCCGGCGGCGGAGGCCCGCCTATCACAGCCTCATGCCGCCCTGAGTGTGGCCGCGGGTGGACGGGGTGGGTTTCCCCTCCACCCGCATTAGTTTGGCCAGCCGCGAGGGGGCGGCGTCCGCGTGTGCCGGACGTCGCCTAAAGAGAGGAAAATATATTGAGACGGAGCCCGCACCAGGAGCGGGCTGGCGCTAGGAGGGGTCCGGATGTCTTACAGATGTGTTACAGGCGCAGAGTGGCACACCGTGCGGTTTTAGTCGGTCCGAGTCCGACACACCACCCCGCCGCAAACCCCGGAGGGGTGACGGTCCGAGGGGATTTCCACACGTTAAAAAAAAAAAAAAAAAGGCCATCTACGGCTTATAGATTTTACATACATAGATATATAGGTGTTACACACTGCAAAGTTAAGGAATCCTAGGTCAGTCAGTCAAGTCAGGTCAGTCATCCAGGTCAGTCTATGGATGGGTATGAGCGTTTAAAACTCCCTATAAATGCACTAATTAAACAGAAGTTTAGCTGAAATTAAATAATAACGGAGACATGATATCTTTATTTTAGTGATGATCAATATTCTTAGTATTCAAAAGCCTTAAGTATATAAAAATATCTCAAAGGCCTTATGCTTATTATGCCTTAGGGTAGAATCACTTGAAACTTAACTATGTATTCATAAAACCATTGTAACAGTGTTTTCTACAAAAATAAATTTGATTTGATTTGATTTGAAAGAAGTAATAACTGGACACATCTTACAAGTGTCTGATCTCAAACTAGTCTGACCCTGTACTATGGAAATCAGACCGCTGAAAAAACTATTTATTCATTACTAAATTGAATTGATTTAATGAATTTGTAGTGGCAAGTAATAAAAAAAAGGATGCTAAGATGTTTTGAACATGTTCAGAAGAAGAGAAGCAAAGAGCAGATGTCTAAAGAAGTTTATAAAGCTTCTGGAAGTAACGAGATGGTGCAGATATGCCCCGAAAGGCATATGTGTTGCACGGGACTTTACAAACATTTTAGTTCAGGAGTACTGGTAGGTAGTATCGGAAGGGATTTCTGCACAAAAAAAAGAAGGAGTACTGTAAAAAAACACAACCGACTGATGAAAATAATGAATGAAAAACACAACCAAAACACCACCAACTAATGATTGTACATAAAAAGTTGTCCAAAAATAGTTAAGAGCTGTATGTGAGGATCATTGCAAATTGTGTTGTGTCATCTCTGTTTACCCTTTTTTTTTTTTTTCCGTGCTGAAATCCCCTCGGATACCACCTGTCGGTGGCATGTCGGACTCGAACCGACTAAAACCGCACGCCGTCTCGGGTACTAATAGCCGGGGAACCAGGTATACCCTAGAAAGGAAGTCCCTGGTGCCCCGACATACCTCGGGTCATCTACAGATGAGTAGACGACCCCCCCCCCCGTGTGAGAACCCCATGTTCCCTGTGCTCCCTGGAAGCGAGCGCGCTTCGCAAGGCGCTCGCCGCCACCCCGGCCTGCTTCTGCTAGGGTGACAGATGGCCTCACCTGTCACCCCCAGGCATGCGCTTATGGAGGACGGAGGTCCTGGCCCGTTCCCGGGCCTGGCGGGCCGGGAGAGTCCTAAACCTCTCACGGTCCCGCTCCGCGGTCTCCTTCGCGAGCATAACTTGCTCGCAGAAGGAGACGGCAGAGTTCCACACACTCTCGCTCCGCACGATAGCCGCAATATCTCTGTTTACCCTAAACCAAACCGAAAAATGATCATGAAGGATCAACTTCACCACAAAATTACTTGTGGTGGGTAGGAATCGAACCCAACTAGCGCTTAATAGTCAATCACTTACCACTGCATAGATCACCAAACAAATAGAGACTTATTTATAAATTTTTCATGTCTATGTAACTGCAATTTCAATTTCATTTTGGAATTATTTATTTGCCAAACTATTAACAACATATCAACACAACACATTTCATAATGAATGCCTATCATTGCAATAACATGTTGCTTGTAACTTGGTCTATAATATATTACCACAGTCTTAGTGAAGGAATCAGCTTATTAACTAGCAGATTCTTCCTTATATTATAGAGCTACATTTATAGTATACAATTATTTATTGTTATAATGGACATTGGAAGACTTAACAAGGCCAATAAGAATTTTACAGGGGTGTCTCAGGTCTGTAAGTATCAGTATTTTCACTATTAAAACAAGTGATGAATCATTCCCAAGATATACATGAAGTCAGCATCTTGATTCAAATTAATCTGACCAAAAAAGAGTATTGTTTTATAAACAGACAAAGTAAAAATAATTAAAGGTAACAGCAAATGCGTTTAAGACACAGTCAGCTTAATTAGCCTACCTATAATTTGAAAATCATTAAAAATATACTTAGTAGGCCAAAGCCTCCTTTCTAAGGCGAGGCTTATGTCCAGCAGTGGACTAATAAAGGCTGTTGATGTGATACTTAAATGAGTTTATGTTACTATCGTATAATAATAAAATAACCGGTTAGGTACTATAATTACGAAAATCTATAAGACGACTAATAATAGCGTGTTTTTGTTCCTTGTTGCTATTTTAAAACTAACTTATAATTTCCACTAACTATATAGAAACAAAAGAAAGTTCGTCATCATCTTTCTCAAACACAAGAAAATTTAATAAAATCATCAAATATCAATTGTTTATAACAACAAATATTTTGAAAGTGTCATCCGGTTTTGACAATAGGCCAGCGGTAAATTACTTTTTTGAAAAACTTAGACTGCGTTCATAAAGAACGTAACTTTGCTTCGTAAAGTTTAACATTTTACTGAAAGTACAATTTACAAACATTACTTTAGATATAATCGTGCTTAATTATGGTGAAAACATTGTATTCTACCGTTTTTTTATGACAACCATAAAATTATGGCATAAAAAAAACATGCTAAAGTATTTTATTGACTTTACATTGTGTAACATGATATAGAATAAATTAAAATTGCGAATGTATTTAACAAATATCTGAAAACATTGATATTCTAATATTATTTTCTAATAGAAAACTTTCAGCCTCTATTCAAAAATATGACAATGATACAGCAAGACTTTAATTTACTTACGTTTTCTTCAGTGAATACTAATTACTTAAAATGTGGAACGATCACCGAAAACATTGGGAAATTATTTTACACTATCACTAACAATCACTAGCACACGGTAAAATTTGCATTATATCGTGTAGATCTTATTTGCAAAAAAAGATTATCTTTTCACGGTATTTGAGGCAATGGAGTGAAGTTGATTTTGTAGCATTGCAGTGATCTGCGCATGTTGGACGTCTTGCGCAGAACTGTAATAACGCGTACAGGGCAAGTTCATTTTAATTTTATTATTGACAATTTTGAGTCAATGAACTTCACAGCTATTGTTGAACTTTTCAATGTCCTGTAATATATATAGCTCTTAGTGTACTACAATTGTGGTCTACAAAGAAACAATCTACTGTAAATAAAATACTTCCTTTGAAAATTTATGGATGCGTTCACTTTTAAACGAACTTTAACAACAGATTGCATTGTCACTGTATTTCGATTACTTTTTCTTTGAGAATATTATAAGCTTAATTAAAGTCAGGGTTATCATACGCTGGTTATTTAATTATTGTTTTTACTTTTGGTACATATTGAAAATAATGAAACTCCTGTACAAATATTTTAGCAAAGCGTTAGTTAAATTAACTGTAGCAATTCGCTCTTTAATGTTTTGTCTAAAGAAAATCGAATGTATTGTAATTAGTATCATTACCTATTGAAGGTACTGGGGAACGAACAGTAGCAAGACTATTATGTAAAATAAATTCTTTGAAATACTGAACTTAAGAGGATGAAGATAAATTTACATGTCTGTAATTAGTGTAAAATGTAGTTTTCGTGCGGTGATAGACATGTGATGCAGGCTGTGTCAATGGCCCCGTAAGTCATGGCCACAATGTTTGCTCCCGTCTACTAAGAGGATCATGTTACTAAATACAGACCAAGAGATCCTACGAAAATAATGATTCCATTTTGTAGAACATCTTTGATGAAAAAGAATGTGTATCACATGTGCATTTCAGTTTTTAATAAACTTCCTAAGAGCCTTAGGGAACTCCCATTTAAATATTTTAAAATTAAGTTAAGAAAATGGCTAGTTGATAAGTGCTTTTATACAATGAAAGAGTTCATGCAATACAAAACTGATGTAAATGATCATTTGTAGATTTAATAAATTAGATATAATAATTCAATAAATTTAATAATTTCTATGTAATATTTTTATTTTTATTTTTGACATTTTGTTAATTTTATTAGTTAATAGTTATCATTAGTTAATGTTTTGAGTCTCTATAAAAATATTTGCATGCCTAGTACAGGCAGAATATAGCTTGAACATTATACACCTTTATAAAATCTGGTACCACCTGTATTCTCTGCAAATAAATGTTTCTTTCTTTCTTTCTTTCTTTAACAAATCTTCCGTACTACAACGAAAACCGAAATAGGTAGTTATTATATTTACTAATTCGAACTTTCTTTTTCAAAAAGCTGAGCTGGTTGGTCACAGAAAAGAATTAAATTCATTGTTCTGTCAAATGTCATTTTACAACGTGATGGTTTTATATCGGCACAAAAAATGTGTTTTAGCACTGTTAAGAAGAAAACATTTGCTATAAATGCTGAATAAAGCCGTTAACCATGGCTTTCTTCGCCCTTCTTTGGAAGGCGCGAACTATAGAAAAGTACAAACTGAATTACGAAAAGGAGAAAATCAACTCCATAGTAATGGGAAACACAAGAATGGAACAAACTCTTTCACAGAGATGGCGGCACTATCGCTATGATACCCAGAAACGGATATCCAGTACTTTTAAAAAGTGGTATCCCGAAGGCAGCGGAGTGGCAAACTTTTTTTTGTACCTGAAAACTGATCAAACCTTCCCCAACTTTCTTTTAAAAAGTTTGATGGGTTTCGTTGGAGGGATAATACTGACGTACATTTGCTTTATGTTCTTCGTATTCCAGCTGTCCATATCACTGATTCATTCAACAATAATGAGTTCTATTATTGGAGTGCTATTGACTTTGGGTCTTGCTTTTAGCTACAGAATAAGGTATGTCCCACTATTCTCATGTATCAGTATTTTCCTGCATCACATGATTAGAAATCACAACGGCACGATTCACCTGAAGGACTCCACCAATCAGGATGTGCTTTACGACATCGACGACGATATACGACTCTTTCTATAAGATTTGTTGTGTTAAGAAAAGATATAATTAGCGTTCTTCTCGTTATTAATTTCAATTTCAGCATAAATACGACAAAGATTCACATCACACACACATCAACAGCCTTTACTAGTCCACTGCTGGACATAGACAAAGATTATTCTATTCTAACTATCGTCTTTTGTTTCAGGTGTCTGGTATTTCTTTTGATACCCCAATTCTTTTCTAGAGTCGGCAGGTATACTTTAACATGTTATGCGCTGGTGCTTATACTAACGGGACCTGCTACGAACACGTTAAAAAACTCCGAAGTTCTGTCTGAATCCATGGCTTGTTCACAAGTTAGTCTTCAATTAATTCAGTAGTTTTTTTTTAAATTATCTTATCTTTGGTTAGAGATCACGGACTTCCCTACATCAGGCAGTTTACATTGACCCCTTCGAGCTATTGCTTACAGTCCCCAATCCACCATCATTGTGACGACTTCCAGTTCCACTTCTGCTATTCCAAAGGTCGCGGCATCGATTCCCGCTCAAGTCAAACATTTGTGTGCATGAACAATTTAATGTTTGATTTGGTCTGGGTGTTTCTATGTATAATATGTATGTATTTACAAAAAAAAAAAGTATTATGTATTTATATCAGTTGTCTAGTAGCCATAGTACAAGCTTTGCTTAGTTTGGGACTAGATGGCGTGTGTGAATGCGGTAGAATATTATTATTATATTATTACATACAGTGAAACAAAAAACATACCACAGCGCCATCTAACGAAGACAAACCGAACTACGGAGTAACTGACAATCCTGTATCGCGATATGAATAATACTCTCTTCAATTAGCATATACATAATTTCCCAACATCAACCGTTTGGCCGTCAGGCATGATCACCTCGCCTGGTCGCAGGATCCTCTATTTGATTTAGAGGGACATGACATCAGAGGCTCATCCACAATCATCATCACCTTTTTGCCGTTTTCTGAAATGTATTTGGGGTCTGCGAAATGAGTTTTTTCTTCCATTCTCCTCTATGACTCGTCAGTTTACTACTTACTCCCTGTTTGGCCATATCCATCTAAGCAATATACGATAGGCAAGATCCCTTTGTCATTGTGTTATAAATATATTTATATACTTAATCATGGATCGACTTTCTTCTTTTCCACATCTGTACTTATTGTGCATACTTTATCAATTGAATTAACAATAATGCTACGTTATTTTAATAATAAGTATTATTTTATTTGTATTTGAAAAATATCTGTAAAGTATTCGTATCTTGAAACTTTTTGAAGAAATGTAGTATCATTGTATAACATATAAAAATACGAATGAATTAACAAAACTTGTATAAATACACATGTCTTTTTCCCATAAAGGGTTAGAAGCATATTAAAACGCCCACTATTTGCCGTCAAAAATGTTAGTTCCACTAACGTAAATAGGTGGCAAGCCTATCGCCGTCAACCGCGCACATATATATCTAAATAAACATACTTATATATTTCTAAATACTTACATATATAGATAAATAACACTTAGACACCGAACAAGTGATAGTGATAACAATAAACTTGTAAGAACATAAAGTAAATTGGGGCCCTTGTGACACAGAAACTTCTTACTTTCTCCGAGCCTTTTTTTTCCAAACTAGGTTAGGTCGGCAATGTGGCTGCACTTCGATTTTTTATACATAAAGCGACTGCCTTCGGACCTCCATAACCCAACTACAAAGCGATATCGAAGTTCTGTAGAAAGATTGTCGTACTTTTACAACTACTCGTAACGATTGCCAGAGATGTTGGTATGGCAACCGGGTCCAACGGCTTAACCACCACCTCTCCGAGGCACGGAGGGGTGCTCTCGATGTGTTAAGAATGGTCACCCATCCATACACTGACCTGACTAGGATTGGTTAACTTTGCAAAGTGTTCACGTACTCGGTTACCACTTAGCCACGAAACCTTCACACAGAAACTATTCCAGAAAATCATAAAGTCAGAGTTTTACGAACTAAAAGTAGACAGCAATAAAAATTGAAACGAAAATATTTCTTAAATTTTCAGAGTAACGCTTGTTTGCGTTAGACGATCATAAATACCAAAGTTTCCTTCATAACACATATACATGATAGGTGCTTAACCTTGTAAGTTCAGATTTGAGAGAAGAAAAAAAATTTACATTGATTTACAACTGTCTGGGACGGTGATATATTATCGGAAACATACGGAGAAATTGGGCTTAAGAATTTACTGGCTAGACAACTACTGAATCGAGGGAAAAACGTCTGAGGTCATGTACCTAATACATGGAGCTAGACTACCTAACAGCTATTAATAACTTCTCCCGTCATATCTCTCTGAAACAAGTTAAAATATTTATTATATTTTGTGTAAGCTTTTGCCCACGGTTCCGCTTGCGTGTATGTCGGTTATTGTGGTAAAAAAAGTAGTCTGTTACTTATTTTAAGTATTTAGTTTCTTATTTTAAGTTAACTGTTAAGTTTTTTATCTTCTGCGAGTAAACTAAGATATAAAATTCTCGTGTCACGGTGTGCGTGGTTGAACTCCTCCGAAACGGTTCGACCGATTTTCGTGAATCGGCCAACATCTATTTTTAATACATCTAATATTATTATTTTTTAACAAGAATTTTGAAATTATGAATATGGCTACATATGTATATAATGTAGTTTTCCATTGGTGAAAGAATTTTTTAAATTGATTAAGTGGCTTATGTGTGAAAGCGTAACAAACAAACTCACTTTCACATAATCGAAGTATGGTAGGGACTAGGGATGGTATCAAATAACAATCACATATGATAAATCATATGATTTAAAAATTATTACATCACACCTGGGACTGATTTACAAAACCACTGCCACATATTACGCTAGCGCAAGACTCGCGAAGGTCCAAAAAGGTCGTTATCTTTGATAAAAAGAATTGTGATTGATTTTATAGACACTTAATCATCATCATCATCAACACCCTCTAATAGTCCACTGCTGGACAGAAAGGAGGTTTTGGCCTACTATACCACACTGGCCAGACGGGTTGGTTGGTATAGGGTTTGGTTCAAGTTTTCCTTCTTTTTGCAGTGCCTGGTGTCATTGGAATACAGAGTGTCACAGTGGTGACACTCTGTATTCTTAATCCGTCACCACACGGAATATCATCAATAATAATATATCATCAAGTCCTGAGTAAATTAAGTCATACTTTTCTGTTCCTGATCGCGAAATAACTCCCATAGATTTCAGAAAAACAGAGGCTTGTGGCTAAAATATGATAGCCGAGTGGGTTAGCACGTTACAAAGTTAAACAATCCTACCTAGGTTAGTCTATGGATGGGTGACGATTCTTATCACATTGAGACCCCTCCGTACCTCGGAGAGGATGTTAAGTCGGTCCTGGTTTCCATATGAACATGGCAATCGTTACGGATAGTTGGAGCTCTAAAAAGTGCGACATCAGTCTTTGTACAGAACTTCGATATCGCTTAGTACTTGAGTTATGGAGGTCTGATGACAGTCGCTCTACGTAAAAACAAGTTCCCAATCTAGTTTGGGAAAAAGACTCGGCGGATGACGAGATTGCCGAAAGGCGAGTGAAAATATGTTAACACAAAAAAAAAATTGTATTAGCTGAAAGTTTATTCGTATAAAAAACACAATTCCAGGAGCAAATAAAAACCAGTGTTCACCATCTGAATGATCTATCAAAGAAACCACACAACTCGATGAAGGAATCGATTAAGCTGATGATAGATCGGTTCAAGGTGATCACTACGCGAGTCCAACAGATGGTACTGAGACTGAACAGGCTCGTGTTCAGCATTGGTGAGTTCAATTCATGGTTATATATCTTGAAAGAATTAAAACACTACAGTAATGATTTATACAAATTAGTTTCTGTATGTGTAATGTGGATTTTTTCAACCGATTCGGGTCTCGGTTGGAAACTTGAAACAAACCCTATACCAACCCGTCTGGCCAGCGTAGTATAGTAGGTCAAAAACTCCTTTCTAAGGAGAGGCCTATGTCCAGCAGTGGACTAGTATAGGCTGTTGATGATGATGATGATGAATGACAAGTACCACGGGATACATCGAAAAAGACAATTCCTTGGTTGTACGCATGACAACGTGTGTTTAATTAAGGATTAAAAGCGAAATATAAGTACATATATTACTAACACATGTGCCGTGTGGTTCTCGGCGGAGTAGAATAAGGCCAACCCATCTCTTCCCGTGGGTGTCGTAAAAGGCGACTGAGGGAATCTTTGGACTGTTTATCATCAGACAGTATATATACAGTTCGTGCGGTACTTGTCCTGGTGGCCTCTCCAACCGCTGGATATTGGTACATACCGCAGTCTAAGTCCTGTCTCCCATCCTAGTACTGCGGTATTCCCCCACCCTAATTTTCCTCTTTCATCCAATCCCCTCACCCCTGATGTTTCCTTTTTTCCCTTCCCTATCGTATAAACGACTACATTCCCAAGGAGGGTTGGCGACAGGCAGGCGGCCGGCCATAAAAATTAATTAGCCAAAACCACTATAATGCAGTATAAGTATAAAATCATACATACTGCGCCGACCCCAAATAAAATTGGGAAAAGGGTAGGCAGATGATGATGATGATGATATTACTAACACATTAGCGATAACCCAGTTGCGACGCGTGAGTAGCAAGATTTCACGAGCGGCGGTACATCTGCTCGCTGGCCCGCCTATGCCCAGTTTGGTTTATTCCCCATGAAGACACATGGTTTTGTTATTCCACATGGTACTGATGTAACATTAGAAATAAGTTTTTTCCCATTTGTTCCATGTAATTTTATACTACTTTTACAGCTTACATTGATTGTTTTTTTTCTGAAAAAAACATAATGACTGTTTATTTTATTAATGTCAAAAAAGCTATAAGAGAGGTGATATTGTACATGAAAAATAATACTACAGGGTCTTCGTAGATGCAATAGCAGACAGCAATTAAAGTTAGTATGAAAGTGTCAGTATTGTTGCTGCTATGGATATGAATCTTAAATTAAAATATTCTTCTAAAAGTGATGACAATGAGATACGGCTTTCAGGACTTTTATGATATCGTACTTAAAACAGGTAGGTAGGTAAGTAGGAAAAAGGCTTACCCCGTTCTCTTGTCCTTAATATATAATTAATAAAAAAAAACACGAAATTAGAAATAATCACACGCGCGAACCCGTGGAAAATAGCTAGTATCTTGATATGGAACAAACATAGTTGCAACTGACGTCATAAAAATACTGGGTATAATTTGCCGTTTAAAATACAAATTACAAAAGTACCATGTGGAACTGACTCCATGAAACTACTGGGAAATGAACCCCCAGTTTACCTCACAGGTCGAAGACATATACATCCTTTTTTTTCATCGCAATCGTGTGAAAATTCAAAGGGGTATTAAAAGTTAGTATATAAAGAGACTCAATAATTATTCAACAATAAAATCTTTTCAGTCGGCCTCATCCAATACTCTTTTTCCTGGCTTCAAGCGATCTCAAATATCTGCAACGAAAAGCTGGGGTCTCCGTACGATCGTTGTACTACGCTACTACGAGAAGGAATGGCTGACCGCACCACGAACTTTGAACCCAACATCGCTGTGCATTACAGCATGCCATATTTGGCGGAGTTTGTGTGTGGCGCCATAAAGCCTTTTAAAGCATTTTGTTGTGTAACGGATTTCATGGATGATGCCATACTGGCGAATATTCGAAAAAGTGAGTTTTGGAGTTATGATCTTTTGTAAATGACACTAAATGTACCTTTTTCATATAGCTTTCGGGAATCTTCTTTATTGAACACCGGGTAAATACACACCTTTGTCACTTTAGCCTTTAGTAGTATAGCAGAGGGGGACCTTCGATAGTTTACCTGACTTGACGGTTGAAGGGGGCAACACACAGAGATACCCCCCTCCCCTCCCCCAATACACACACACACACACACCGCACTTGCCCCGTTTCTATAAAAATGCCTTTATCTACATAGGAAAGTTATTATAGGTATACAAAGTAAATCTGTTACCTAATGGTGAACTTAAGTTGACGCGCTCCAAATCGATCAAATACCAGACATTCCCGTGCACGCGAATAGACGGAGCTAAATTAAGAATTTACGTTTAACTCTGCTTATGGAATGTCCGGAATTGATTAAAACATTTTTGATTTATTTAGAGGACTCTTGAGGAATTAGACTATTCAGTACACAGCAAATAAATCTGTATAATATTATCAAGAAAAGAGTCACAAATTTTTAAGTGGTACTCTTAGTGGATTAATAACAATCACAGCACGTCGAGAATGATTGATACCTGGTTTTTACCTTTAAAATAAACCCACCAAGTTTTCCTTGGATGGAATACTGTGCTTTTTACTAATATAAAACTAAAGATATTTGTTTTATTAAATAATATCGTAGTAAGCTGTTCCGTATTTCCAAATTTATAGACATAGCCTCCAAAATTACCATCAAAGATTTTTCAAGATGCTTTTAGAATTGCCATTTTAACTTTCATAGACTTTTGTAACAAAAGCAATTCTATTTCAGAGCTGAAGGACTTTACTGCCCAGGTTCGGGCCCTTTTCCACGTGGAAGTTCACATCCATCGCTCGTACGCCTTCAAAAGCAACAACACCCGAAGCGCGAGTCAGATGGCTGCCGGCATCGTCACTGAAATCCGAAACAGGACTGGCCCCCTCCTGACCTGGCTGTCCTGGAGCTCGTGCGTGACTAGCTTGTTCTTGCTGCTTATTATATTTAGGTATACAGATCTCTGGAGTAAAACAATACATCAATATTTTTGTTTCGTATTGTCTTGAATATCCTGCATGGTGCCAATGTGTGAGTCTTCTATTCTCTAAGAGTACACATATACGTGTGTATCTCGGAAAAATGAATTCTGTCAACTGTCCTGTTCTGTCCTAGGTCGGCAACGTCCGGACAGTTTACCTGTTAGTGACTGCTGTCTGCCATGGACACCTACAACTCTAAAGTCCTGAGTGCATAGCTGCCGTTTGAGTGCTTATCATCTCATGGGGATCAGAGAGTTTCTGACTTATGGAGAGAGGTTTTGGCCTTCGATAACCTCAGTCTGTCACTGAAATGCATCGAAAGAATAACCGACCGGCAAATATGCGCCGAAGCATAGCGCTTCCACGTTCACGTGTCACTCTTGAAATATCTCCTCTGTCTTCAACGCGTCGCGTCACGTCACTTCAATACGTCACGCTCTTGAAATATCTCCTCTGTCTTGGAGACCTTGCTTCTATTTCTTTTTCTTTTTTCAGGGCAAAATACTACCAACACATGTACGAAACTAGATCTCGTTTCGACAACAGGTACATCACTAAGGAGTTACAAGAATTAGACCTGAAGAGGCAACGTCAGGGACGAGAGACAGTTCTACCGTTAAATAGGAGAGAACGTGCTAAATATATCACGGTAACTAAAAATAGTAATATTGAATGAAATGTGACCAGAGTTAAAAAGATGAAACAAATTGAATCAGAATGGCACTCAGTCGTCATTCGTTTAAGGCAAAGTGAGAGCTCTCCTCACACACAAAGATGCTACATTATCATTGGATTAATACCTAATATATTTTACGAATTCTGTAAATGTATGTATCGACTGCCGCAACGAACAGTATCGATTCTGAAAAAAATCATTATTTTTTTTATTGTACCAATCGATAGTGCATATAATATAGTTTTAGAAACAATAAAAACAATTTTGAAAATAAATGTATTTAAACAAGTTTTGAGTCGAATACAATCGATACTTGACACTTTCAGCTGCGAACATCATCGAATGTTACAAGTTCGATAGTGTTCGTATGTGTCGATACGCGCGCACACTCCGTAACTGCCTGAATCGTTAGTGTTCGCCGTCATGTGAGAGAGGAAGCGTGGGTTGTTTTCGTTTAGTTTTAAGAAGTTTATATTTCATAGTTTCGTTATTAGTGTTTTGTTATTTCTTATTATAAGTTTCAAAATGAATAGTCGAGGTAGATGTATGGTTGATTTAGTTAAAAAAAGAGAACAACATCAGAGTTGTGATACCACACCCAACGATAAAAATTACGATCATCCCGGTAAGTGTACATTTTCTTTACAATTTATTTATGTAATATTGAAAATATGTTTTATTTTAATGTCTAGTTCTTCGATCTTTTGAAATAACTAATAATTATGATTTATTCGTGTCCACATGGCGGTTAGCAAGTTAAACTATCGAGTGTGGTAGATTTGATAGTGTTCCAAGTGTACTTATTGTTGACAAATATAGAAAGTGGCATTTTCGATAGTATACGTGTACATTATAAGTAAGACATTTATCGAATGTAATACTTTCGATTGTATACTATGGAAAACATTTATCGAATCTACCAGTTACTATATTATTCTACGCTGAATACTTTTAAGATGAGACTTATTTACATATTCGATTGTTTACAGTTTTTTATTTGGTCTTCTTTTCATCTAATAATTCAAGTAAGATATTAAATTACTTATGTTCTTTTTTGTTTTAGAATCTCCTGTACATTAGAACGACTATATGATGTGTTTCCCACTTCACAAGCCGACGAAGACAAGACTAATGAGAGTCTGGCAAATGACTACCACAATATTATACTTGCCAGTGAAGAAGGTACACCAATGCCTTCACCTCTCTCCTCACAAGACCTTCATTTCGGATCACCACTGACTGAAGATCCTGTAGGGACGCCTACGGGATCTTCAGTCAGTTCAGTAAATGATGAAACAACGCCATCTGTAACTGACGACCCAGTAAACATCCCAAGTATAAGTTCACTGATTTCGACATCCGACAATGACTGCTGTATTACTCCTACTTTATCTACTTCACACAAGCGCATACCAACACACAAAATTTATCCTGGTCGTAAACGAAAACGACATGTCAAAGAGTGGGTTGATGTTCGTACAAAAATGTTGTATAATTCTGGGCAACAATATGTTTCAAAAAAAGGTAAAACCGTTCCAGCTAAAATCATTAAACCACCATGTCCTTATACCTGCAAGCTGCAATGCACTAAATATTTTAGTAAAGAAATTCGAAAAAACATTTTTAATGAGTTTTGTCGGTTATCCGATTACACTAAGCAGTGGCAATATATAAACAAATTTACTAAAAGATTCGAAGAATGACAACTGATAAACAATCTAGAAGAAAATTTACTACAAAATATTACTTACCTTTGCCTGCCAATGATTCCACCTACGAGGCTCAGCAAGTGTGTTTGAAGATGTACTGTGGCACTCTTGCTATTAGTGATCAAACAATTCGCACAGCACACAGCAAATTAGATGCTTGTGGAATTACTAGCAGTGACAATAGAGGGAAACATGTAAATCACCCAAAAAAGGTGGACGGCGAGATGATACGAAGTGTTACTGACCACGTAAAGTTTTTTCAACCCGTTGAATCTCACTACACTAGAAAAAATACCAGTAAATTGTATTTAGACAACTCTTTGAGTTTCAATAAGATGTTTGAAATGTACAAAGATTGGTCTGAATTATCTAAATATAATAACAAAGCAGAGACTGAAAGACAATATCGAAATATTGTCCGTATATCATAACAAACACATTTCAAATAAGGAAACGAAAAAGAGATAAAGAAGAATCCATTCAAAGTGCATCAAAAATAGTTTGCGCTACATTCGACTTCCAGAAATTACTGAACTACCCTTCTGGCGAAGTGTCTCTTTTTTATTATAAAATAAAGTTATCACTGATGCATTTGACAGTTTTCGACGCTGGGCTTAAAGAGGCTTTTTGCTATTTATGGCCACAAAATGTTGGTAAACGAGGAGCAAACGAGGTAAGGTAGTTGCTTGTTAGATTTCATTGAACGTAAGGTATCTAGAGATGCACTAGATATGAGGTTTTGGTCGGACAACTGTAATGGACAAAATCGTAATAGTGTTATACAGTCTTTACATGTACGCAAGTAACAAATTTAATATTGATATTACTCATAGATTTCTGGAGTCTGGTCATACACAACAAGAAGCAGACGCCACTATATTCAGATAGTTTGCCAATTCCGGAAGCTAAATATAAAGACTTAATGAGTCTTTGTGAAGCAGGACATTATACCTAAGCAATACCACACATTTATTTTAAATCTTAAAAGGTGTCACATTGAAAATGTTTCGGGAAGTGATGAAGATACTTAGATATTAGACTTAAATAGCCTAAATAGATTTTTATGAAAGTATTTTTTTTACATTTTTTTTATGAGCAATCAGCATTTGTTAGCATTTATTTTTTGTTAAAAACCCAATGAAGGGATTTTTATTTAATTTTGTAATAATTACCTACGAGAACAAGACTGAACACATACGAGTAGGTATGTTAATTTACATGGTAGGATTGTTTAATTTACGTAATATGACTTAATTTTGTTAGGGTATTAGTACAAAGTATTAATTTAAACAAGTTTATGTAGTGTGATTTAATTCTGTGATGCATAATTTGATTCGTTTTGTATAAGTATGTACTCGTACGTTACTCTTAATCGATCTCAAGCTAAGATGGCTATTTTTTGTTGCATTATTAATAAATGTGCCTTATTTAAAATACAAAACTTGTATTTAATTTTGGTACCTCCTCCTCCTGCTTCAAAAGGTAACTATTATAAAAAATTACATATATGAACCAACTATTGAAATGTATCAAAACTTTAGATTTGTACATAGATTTTATCAAAGAACAATATCGAAACTGGTATATTCGATATTTTTTATAATTTTGTAAACCACGAATATTATGGAATCTGCCACTTTCGATGAAATTGCAGTTGATGATAACAAGGTATACCGTCGAATATGAAAAATATATAAAACACAAATGAAATATTTAAATCAGGTACAGGCAAACGAAAACACATAAAATAAGCTATCTTATAAGGGCATAACTTTTATTACATCAATATAATTAATCATAATAGATCAAAATAAAGTTTTAAACAGTTGTACTGTAAAGTATGTAATTTGTAGGTTCGATACTGTTCGTTGCGGCAGTCGGTATGTATGTATATATATGTGTGTATATGTTTTTACGAATGTATATATGTGGAGGTGTATGTATGTTTGTAAGAAAGTTTTAATAATATTCTTCACTTTTTCTACCACATTTTTTTTGCGTATCCTTTTGTTTTATTTATTTATTTTTATTTTAAACTTAATGCACATGTTGTATAAAGGCGGACTTAATGCCATTAGGAATTCTCTCCCAGTCAACCTTCAGGTGATGTAGAAATATGATGCGGTAGGTGCAAAATAAAATTTGAAATTTAACATATTTTAGGTCCAGTAACATACGTAATATAAAACACACATGCATACATAAACCTACATAAATTTAATAAAATATATAAATACTCAGTCGGGTACTAGCGCTGTAACTGTTCCGCCAATTCACCCCGAAGAAGATCGCGCACTTTTCTCTTGAATGCAAGCCGATTTGTTGACATCCTGATTTCGGCAGGGAGGGCATTCCAGAGAAGAACTGACTGGACGTAGAAGGAGGAGTTGATGAAGTTGGAGGTGTGAGGGGGGCATAGAAGAAGCATATTGTTGGTTGATCGAAGATTTCGATCGTAATTGGAGCATAGGAAACGGAAGTGGGGTACGAGGTATTCAGGTAACGATGGAGAGTTGAGGAAAGAAAAGAGAGAAGTCAGTGCTCGTAAAGTGCGGCGCTGACGAATGGGGAGCCATTGCAGCTGGGAACGTAAAGCAGACACGTGGTCATACTTGCGAAGATTGAAAACGAATCGAATGCAGTTGTTGAGAAGGCGATCTAGTTTATTGAGAAGGTCTGCATTCAGGTCGAAATAACACACATCACCATAGTCGATTAAGGGAATAATTAAGGACTGCATATAATTAAGGACTGCATTTGTGTATGTATTTCTTAGTTAAGTCTTGTTATTGAGGTTAGTGCACCTAATCACTCATCTCTACAGCACCCCACGGTAGACTGGCAGAGAATGCCTGCGGCATTAAGTCCACCTTTGTATTTTTTTTTTTGTTAAATAAAAATAAAAATTAATTAACCGCAGTGTAAAATAGTCTTTTTTGATCAAGAAATAGAAACCATAATTGTTTGATTATGAATAACGCGTCACGTTATAAATATATTACCTTTAAATGCCTGACGTTTCGAGCAGGTTGCACTAGCTGCATCACAGGCTAACTGACGAGGTATTGCAAGCCATCTGTTGGCAAATCCGTATCCTAATCGTAAACCGAAGTAGAAAGTTCGTTATCTGCCCGTTACGTTTTCAATATTTATCATAAATTCGGTTCAACATGCAGCATAACAAATACAACCATGTCGCCATTCTGTAAATAAACCGTAATCCAAACTTATAAATGTGAAAGTAAATTTGTTTATTACGCTTTCACGCCTAAACCACGAAACCGATTGCAAAAAATCTTTTACCAATGCTTATCTGCTAGTAACATAGGATAGTTTTTACCGCGAAAACTGACATACAAGCGGGCGGAGCGCCAAAAGCTAATATTAAATACGTCATAGAAAGCAAATATTTAAAAGTTAGTTCAAGAAACAAAAAGGCAATAATTCCATTTTTTAACAAAGGAGAGAAGTTCTGTTTTTATCGCACGGTTCGCACGTCACCACTCTGAGTTAATTGTTTGGACATGATGGCTTCCAAACAATAAAGCACATTATTTTCAATTTACTACTTGACAGTAAGACTGTTTTTAAAGTAATGACTTTTAGTAAGTAATTCGACTACACAGATGAGTGGTTTGAAGCGGTCACCTCGCTGCTTCCTATTGCAGTGAGTGTTGTGGTTTCGATCCCACATGGAAGAACATTTCGTTTGATCAACAAATTGTTGTTCTGAATCTGGGTGTTCTTCGTGTCCGTTTCGTGAATATTTGTAGTCGCCCGCGACACAGGATATATTAGTGCGGGAGTGTCTTAAATTTTTTTTATGTACATGACTAAAACACATTTCAGACAACGTCATTTCGTCTGGTGGCGTCTGAGAAGATGTACCTAACCCGTTCAGCGGTGTTCATGTTGATCACTACGTTTAAGCTCCTGATACACATAGTGGCTGACTACAGCCTCTACTGGGTACTGATGACTATCCGGTACCATGGCCAGTACCAGTCTAATTTAATGCGTTAGTAATACAATACAATATACATTTTTTCGATTTGTTCCTGTAGCGATTTCTACATAGAATGAAACTAAGAAACATACATACCCTAAGGAGGGACGCAACGCACTTCTGATTTACACACACTAGAACATCACATCACACATCAACAGCCTATAATAGTCCCCTGCTGGACATAGGCCGCTCCTTAAAAAGGAGGTTTTGGCCTACTATACCACGCTGGCCAGACGGGTTGGTATAGGGTTTGTGTCAAGTTTTCCTTCTCTTTGCAATGCTGTTGTCCTGCATAGTTTGCTCCCTTAGTCGGCTCCTACGACACCTACGGGCTGAATAGGGGTGGTGGCATTCCGTAGTCTTAATCTGTCGACACACGGATTAGAACAATATTGTTATATATTTAATAATGCGACTGTATCTAGCTGTCATTAAAAAGAGTGGCCATAAGTTTGTTTGCCCGTTCTTCTCATAAGGCTAGAGAGGCTAAGACGAGTAGACGACCCCCCCCCCCCCCCCCCCCCCCGTGTGGGAACCTCATGTTCCCTCTGCTCCCTGGAAGCTCGCCGCCACCCCGGCCTGCTTCTACTAGGGTGACAGATGGCCTCACCTGTCACAGGCCTGCGCTTATGGAGGACGGAGGTCGTTCTGCGACCTACGGCACCTGAGTCGCCTGCGGTACCTGGCCCGTTCCCGGGCCTGGCGGGCCGGGAGAGTTCTAAACCTCTCCCGGTCCCGCTCCGCCGTATAGAATGACCCTCTACATGGAACGCACGAATATTTTGCCACAGAATGGAGACTATTCTAAACTTCTTCAATATCTTTAATTGATTTTGGTCGTATAGGTTCCTCACCCTTTCTTCCAGCTGGCGTACCAAATTCGGGTGCCCACGTCACAGGCAGTGGTTTTGTAGCGAGACTATTTAGGTCCATTGTCGACACGTTCACTATACCATTGGCAAAACCATCGCCCTCTCTGATACCGTGCTTACCTGATCCGTATCCACCAGACTTTAGAAGATATACTCAAATTGGTATGTGTGTGTTTAATCTAATAGGAATAAGGGTTATTTTCGTATTAATTACTCGTATCATTTATTTCCCGACAGGGTCTAGACATAAATGTATTCATCATCATCAACATTACTTAGTTCACTGCTGGACATAAGCCTCTCTTTAGAAAGAAGATTTTGGCCTACTGTATCACGCTGGCTAGGCGGGTTGATTTCAAGTTTTCCATCTCTTTACAGTGTTGTTGTTCTGCGTAGTTTGCTCCCTTAGTCTTACGACATCCGGATTACGGATGTTAACACTACGTATTCTTAATCTGATGGATTCACACGGACAATAATTGTATTATGTGTTATATGTAAATTATGTGTCATGTATAAAATAAAATTGGTACTTGGCTTACTGGCTTACTTAGGTACTTATCGTAGCTGACAATGTTATAGCAGTGAAACCCACTTCTTGATGGCAGAAATATTCTATTTTTTCAAACTTACAAGTTATCCTTTTCATAAGTATTATCTTCTGCTCCAGGTGTCCTCATCTTTTTGCTATGGTTCTTTGCTCTTTTTGAGCCGTATGGTCTGAGGTTGCGTCACCTCATAATGGGCCAGTACAGGCCTGAACGAGCCAAGGCTAGAGCTACCTGGTTGTATAACCACATACTAAGGACTAGAGGTAATTAGAAGATTTGTATAAAAGATCAACAACATTCATCTCCTTGCTCTGTTTCCAAATTTATTTGGGGGTTGGCGCAATATGAAATATACTTTTAGCTGATGTCTGTAATAGCCGACCTACCAAACGCCAACCCTTCTTGGTAGTTATAACCATTTTGGGCAAGACAAGCTTGAAGATCTCATGATCTTGATGATCTTTTACCCATGTATTATCCTAAAATTGACTATTAAATATTGCCTGCGGCAGCAATTTTGCCCACTTACAATCATACTTGAACAAAAATAAATAATAGAAAACAATACCCATTACCTAGAAACTAATAGCAATTGTAAAATTTACAGCTGGATTCATGAAGTTTGCGCGAAGAAAATTGCATAGAAAATACAAATACACGACTGAGTCTTCACTTACGTTTCGTCATTGGCTGAATGATCATATACCGTTAGTACTTTTAAAAGTCTACTTTCAGCTTTGTATGCCAATGCCAAATTACTCAAGAAGGAGTAAATCGTTACAAACAGTAAGCTGTTTGTAACCATTTACTCCTTCTTGAGTAATTTTTCTGTTATTCGTTAATTACGCGTTCATTTGTTTTTGTTTAATAACCACCGTCGCGTGTCTTGACACGTCTTCGCTTCTCGTTATATAATATACGTTTCAAATGTTATTATCAACATAAGTTTTTCACATTCATCTTGTCTTCACCAGATGGTGCTGAAATAAATTCCAGGCTGAATTGGCTTGAATTTTAATGCATCAATTGCCATGCACACACATATCAATGAAATTTTTTTTTTTAATACTTAAGCCTTTGTCTCTGATTCACACTTACAACACCTCTCGGTATATTTGTTCTAAACATCAACACATATCAAGCGTAATGTGAAATGTTAGTTTTCAGTGCTTGAAATATTTATTGGGAGTTGGACCCAAGGAACCTTTTTGCTTATTGTGTGGCACAACAAGTTCCCCTAATGACAGCGATACGCAGTTGACCATGTTAGTAATATTTTGTGTGTTTCTCAAGCCTGTTGAATTATTCCCCTTTGATGTGGTGACGGATTAAGAATACGCAGTATCACCACCCCTATTCATCCCGTGGGTGTCATAAGACTTAACTAAGGGAGCAAACTACGGATGACAACAGCACTGCAAATAAAAGGAAAACTTGAAACAAGCACTGTACCAACTCGCCTGGCCAGCGTTGTATAGTAGGCCAAAACCTCCTTTCCAAGGAGAGGCCTATGTCCAGCAGTAGACTACTAAAGACTGTTGATGATGATGATAAATTTAGGATGGTGACTATAGTCACCAAATTTCTAAAAAGGTGACAGAATTTTCCAATATATTAAGTTAGTATTACAACTGCTCTCGCTTATGACATGAAACATTTCGTGACTTATCTCGATTCATTCATGTATATAATAACCTGACGGTCGTGTTAGTTGAGTGGTTATAGTCCATCAACGTCGTGCGCGACCCGCTTGCGGGGTGACAGACGGTGGCGGGGACGAGGTACTCAAGATGTCAGCGGGTAGCGGGTGGTGTAGCGGGGAAGGGAAACACTTCTCTTCGTGTGTAGCCGTGTGCTAGAATGACGCGCTACCTCGCCCCCGCCACTGTCTGTCACCCCGCGGGACGGTCGCGCACGAGATTGCTGGGTTATAGTGATCCTGGCTGCTAAGCCGGAGTTCGAAGATTCGATTTCCCAATATGACTAATAATTGTATGATAACCACGATAACTTTTTTGTGTGGGTATCCATTCTCTAAAAATCTATTAAATGTATTTAGTAATATGTAAGTACGAGTATGTTTGGCAGTAGTCTGGCGACCTCAGTACAGGCTATGCTTAGTTTGGAATAAAACACCTCACGGCGTGATTTTATAATTTGTTTTTTATTTTAAGGTGCGAAACGCCTAACTGCCCTGGAGTATATTGCACAAATTGCTTCTCTGATATCGGTCAGTTGTGTACTATTTGTTTGTCGCCCAACGATTATGGTGATTTGAGTGATTTAAGTTTGGAAAGGTAATCACAGAACTTGAAGATATTTAACAGATTTCTTTGCTCTTTACTAGAAAATTATACAGGTACTTTATTTGTTAATAGAGGCTCCTCCGATGACGACGACGACGACAGTGGATCTGAGTTTGATGGAAATGTGAACATAAGCGAATGTGTAAGTATAAATTTTGATTAAATTATACGATTTATTAATACCACTAGAAAAGCCAAGACGCAAATCTTCGATTCCTCGAGATTCAGGACACCGACCCAACTCCCGCGCCTCCTTGCGCCACTGATACAAAGCCGCAAGGACCTTCGGCTCCAGGTCCCACGGTGGAGACTAGCGGCCTCAAAGGAGATCGAGCGGTACCCCCTTATGACCCTGATGGCCAACACTAGCTGCGGTCGTTGCAGTAGTGCGACGTTGCTGGCCTTCAGGGTCTCCGCCCATACTGGGGAGCAGCTCTATCCTAAGAAAAACAGTTATGCAACGCTAGTTGCGAAGTGCAAGTTTGCACGAGCTCTAGTGACAGTTTTTTCTTAGTATCATGAAAATATAGTTAATATAACTTTGATTATCTGAACTGTGTACACGACTTGTCGTCTTAATGTTGTGTTACAAATTCAATGAACGTAAACTTTACGTTTTTTGCAAATTTTACAGATAAGACTGTTAGAAAATGAAAATCACGAGAGGTTACTGAATGCTCAAGGAAGTGTGGGACGGTGGAATTTTTTCCTCGATAGTCAGAAAACTAGTACTCAGAAGAACATAGCTCCGAAAGAACCTACTGATACTGAAAATCGAAATATTTATACATACTCCCTAAAAAATGGGCATTTAACTGAACTTAGTCGTATAAATCAACAGGAATTGCAAAATAATTATCTTGTATCAGAAGATGATATTAAAATATATAACTTTTCACTAGATTTCAACAATAATATTATTCTTGAACCTCCTAAAGAAAAAATAGAAACACTTACCGAAGTAAAATCTATAGGAACAAATACTGATAAACGGTATTCTTTAATGGCAAAAATTAATTTAAATAATATTTTTAAAACAATAACTATATACAAGAAACAATCAATGAAAAAAGTCAAAGACCTTAGACCCACTATGAATAATAAAACTTTTCATAACATCGATAATTTAAATCTAGTACATAATGATAGTAAAAGAACCAAGAACCATATCGTTGGCTGTAAAATAAATACCAAACACAAATCATTCACAACTTTTAAAGCAGATTCAGAATGTGTGATGAAAAGAAAGGATAGTAAAATTAGTACTTGGAATGTAGTCAGAGGCATAATAAATATTGTTCGAATTTTAAACGAAAGTAACAGCCATCTTAATTCTACAAATTGTAACAAAAACGAAGACTCGAATAAAGATAAAGGTGAACATAATTTTCAAGATATGAAACCAATAATGAGCAGCACTCCTAAAAACAATGATCTTAAAAAGAACGTCAAGGATAACAAGAGGAAAACAAAAGGTATAGAAAAGAATTCAGAAGATATCGAAAAGAAAAAGATGAGTAACAGTAAGAAAAACAGTGAAAATAACAAACCAAAGAAATCTTGTAAAGATATCTCAAAAAAAACTTCAAAACATAGGATAGCGATTTTTCATGCATTTTTTTCCAACCACTGGCGGACTGTGAAGTCAAACATTGGTTTTCTTACAAATAGGCACGTAGAAAATGTAAAACTAAAAGAGAAAAAGAATCATAAACGTAGAAAAAAGTGGAAGGATTCAAATAATTATCCTGAAAAAATTGAAAAAGAGAAGAAAGATACAGCCAAGAAAGATAGCAAACGTACTAGAAATTACAGAATATCAGCTTTCCTTGCAGACCATGAATGGATGAAAAGGGATTATAAAAGACCGAACAAGGTTAATATTGGAAGCGATGATTCTTGCCGTGTGATGAAAGCACCCAGTTGTAGAGTGATACCTCCGATTCGTAACAAAACTAAATTAGTTGCCGTAAGTACGAGTAATCATAAGTACAGGTCATCGTCTTCTTCTTCTATATTCAATTTTATTTGGGGTCGATGCAGTGGGAAAAACTTAGGACCTGAATTTAAGTATTTGTTTCGTTCAGTTGTTTTTATGGACGCTGCACGGGTCCTAATGGTTTAGCTGAACTTATAACGCCTTTGTGGATTCAAGTAAAGAAAGATTTTATTTCAAGTCCCGGCTTATAGTTTGTGGGATGCCGCGTTCAATCAAAAATTGTTCAGCTTGGGCTTAGATCAAAACGGTTTTCTGTGAAACCGTTTTGGCATATGTACCAACGCATAGCTCTTGCTTCCCATGATTAAAGTTTTTAGATTTTAAACTAAAAATGTCATCGTTATTTCATGAAGAAAATTATTTTTTGGTTTGCCAGATGGTGCAAGTAAACAACAGACCCTTCCAATGGCGAGACGAGAAAGTCACAGAGAGTGTTACAGAACTAACTGAGTTTAACAAAAACAACGGTATCACAAAATCAAAATCTCAAGCCTGTTTAAAGAGAAGTAAGCGAAGGGAAAACATTGCTCTGGTTTCTTTTATAAAACAAATTTAATGGAGACATGTGTCATGGAGGCATTTCTGGATGTTAACTTTTAACTACATCATGATGTAGGCAAAAAGTGAATTAATGAATGCACGCTACACTATTCTACTACTATTCCTAAATTTTACATCCTCAGGCATGGTATTTTTTCGTCAAATTTATTTTATGTAAGGGACCAAGCGGGAAGTTACGAAATTCCGAATAAAAAGAGCATTTTTCAAATCTGTTTATAAGTAATCGGATAACAAATATAAGATAGTACAACTAAATTGGAAACCTTACCTTTTTATTGAATTTGGTTTGTCATCATCATCAGCCTATCGCAGTCGCTGCAGAATACCGCAAATCTCTCCCATTGCATTCGGTTAATCCCTACTATCAATACTAATGTTATAAATTCTGTCTTTCTGTCTGTCTATCTGGTACCTCTTCAGATTAAACCGTTGAACCGATTAGGATGAAATTTGGTACAGAGATATAGTCCGAGTGAGTAAAGAACATAAGAAGGTAGTTTTTATCCCAGAAATCTATCCATTAAGCCGGTGAAAAGAGGGGTCGAATTTTGTATTGGGAATCAAAGTGTTAACCTGTATATACGCTGGCAAGGCCGCGGGCGAAAGCTAAGCATATTATAAATGCGAAAGCGCGATTACGACTAAGCTGATTTCGATGAAATTTGTCATTTAGATAATTACATTTTTGAGCATGGACATAGTTTACTTTTTAGCGCAATAACCGATATACACGTGGTAAAAATTAGTAAGTAATAATTCCAGTTCTTTAATTCTAACAATTTTAAAATTTCAATTTTGTGTTTCTAAAAGTAAAGTTTCATTTAAAAAATGATAAAATTGCTTACAGAGAGTTCCGTTAAGGCTTTAGAGAGGTTTAAGCGTCGAGTGAACGCCCCCGAACTTTCACCAGCTCCTAGTATACTAAAGGAAATGATGAACTCCATGAGTTTGATGCGAAAGAGTTCCCTCAATGTTGGTAAGTCTTTTGACATACTGAAAAAGTCTTGTAATTTACTTAATTAAGGTAATGCACTGAGGTAATCAACAGCCTTTAATAGTCCACTGCTGGTCATAGGCCTTTCCTTAGAAAAGAGATTTTGGCCTACTATACCACCTGGCCAGACGGATTGGTATAGGGTTTGTGTCAAGTTTTCCTTCTTTTTGCAGTGCTGTTTGTCCTGCGTAGTTTTGCTCCTTTAGTCGGCTCTGACGAACACTCACAGGTTAAATAGGAATGGTGATATTCTGGATTCTTATTTATGACACTTGAACAAAAATAAATTTATTGCAACCCCTCATCATTGATGATAAGAAAATGTGGTCAAAAGATTGTATCATTTATGTAGATGATTAGCCAATATTTTGACAGAAAAACTCTGTTTGCTTCACTCTTTAAATTAGTCAGTATCTGCTCCTAGAGAAACAAAATGAGGCAGAAGTGTAAATTGGCAACTCATTCGTCAAAGAATTCCTCAATGTTTCATATAATAATTTTTATTTACTAAAACATCATCCATGTAATTATTCATCGTACGAGTATATTATAATTATGTGTAGCAAGTCATATATTATATAGGCCTGAAAGGTAAATTATCTATATATTTTTAGATACCAGTTCCATTTGTATAAAGAAACGAAAAAGTTTTTATAACACATTCAAAAGAGAAGCTACCAAGCTGAAAGATTGTGGGTAAGTTTTACAACAAACTGAACATATCAAGAACAGTCTGTCAAAATATTATGCAGTTTTTCCATGACGGCCCAAAAAGCAGTGCAAAGTTTTAAGGGTTCATAATATAGCATACATACGTATGTTTTTTTTTTCCATTATGACTTCTAAACGCCGCGCTTGAAAAGATTTGGATGTATTGAGTAGTGTTAGAATCCTTATCCGTCACTTAACATTATGACAAGTTTTACAACATGTGGAAAAAAAGATACTTGTTTCCGTTTCTTGGTACGGTACGGTACTTTTTGCATAAAATACATGTGCATGTAGCACATGCATTTCATGCAAAATAAAAGTTAGAAAGCTACTTGCTTTAATTGACATATTAAATTTCTGTAACCAGCTAAATAAATTGGAATTTAGCAAAGATTATTTGGTACTTCGTAGTGGTTCGGTTATGTTCAAATAATCGTTCAGATTAACCTGCGTTCCTTTACAATCAGAAGCTATTAATAAAGAAGTGTTTTTATTTTTTTAGTCATCATCATCATCATCATCAACAGCCTATACTAGTCCACTGCTGGACATAGGCCTCTCCTTAGAAAGGAGGCCTTTTAGTCATAGTGTAGACTATTATTCTGTTATGAATAATGGTAATTGCATGGTTTTTTTTTCATGCAGTCTTTATTCCTTTCAATAACAATGTATATTTTTATTTACTTTCAGGACTTTAGACACAGTAGAATTATTTAAAAACAAAGGTTACTCGGATTTATTAATACCGGTGGGTACTTTTGTAGTTTTTAAATTCAAAACGAAAAAGATTTTTCAAGCACCCGCAAAACTTGACACTGCGGCTGGTGAGCGGGGAATTGTGTCATAAGTTTATTTCTGATTTATGACAATGACTCCGACTTTGCATTTCAAAGGTTAAGCTGTTACCAACGCCAAGCTTGTAACTGTTGTTAACTGTTGTTGTTCAACTGTTGTTTGAACGACATCTTTCAAACAAATAGGGTCTGGTCGGACATGTTTCAGATAGGTCATTTCAGGTCTCTGACTCATTTAACTTCGTTTTTATTACTTTTCAGCTTGAGTTTAAACCAAAACTATCAGATACAAATGCAAACTCAAAAATAGAAAAGAAAATATCATTATCAACTCCGTCAGTCCTCCAAAAGAGTAAGTTATTTTTATTAGCTTACGGTTTCTTTTGGGTTGCAAAAGAAATAGGCCTTGCCTCTAAAATCCTCGTCTGAAATGACAGGGAGCTATCAGAGAAATAGATTCCGAGACCTTTAGGACATCTTCCCATTAAAACTATTCATAAAATTTAACTGTTACTGTATTTCCCGTGAATTAAACTAATTTTAACGCAAAGAAAAACACTATTGAAAACGTTATAAATTTGTTTTTTTTTTAACTTTGCGTTGTATAAACTAATATAAACCTACAATAGTTAGATAAACGTCTAGCCGTTAGGTTGTTGTTGTTGTTGTTGTTGGCCTAAAAATTGATAGGTAACTTCTTCGTAGACAAAATCTTTAGAAAAGTTAAAATGTTATCCTCGGCCTACATCAATCGGGGAATAGTCCAGGCCAGAGTACAATTACTGATATACTTAAAATGAGTGATAATATAGTTATGTATAATAAAAATTGATGATATATCTAATCATCAATCATCCCATCAACAGCCTTTAGTAATCCACTGCTGGACTTAGGCTTTTCCTTAGAAATAAGGGTTTGGCCTGCTATACCACGCTGGCCAGACGGGTTGGTATAGGGTTTGTTTCAAGTTTACCTTCTCTTTGCAGTGCTGTTACCCCGCGTAGTTTGCTCCCTTAGTAGGCTCTTACGACACCCACGGGATGAATAGGGATGGTGACACTCTGTATTCTTAATCCGTCACCACACGGACATATATCTAATTATAATAATTATTTTAGTTCTACTAGATTTTTGAAGCGCTTTCAACAGCATATACCATGACTTCCTAATGTCTATTATCACGTTCATTATGATCATCGCCTTGATATGATCTGTACACTAGTGTTCCACAAGGTCAAATTTTTCGATGTTGATCAATCCTATGATATTCGACCTGAAATGTTCATGTATTATCATTTATATGTGTATAACTTTTAAATTTATTCTCAAACAGCCATATTCCTCACTAAATATGCCAAAATTTGACCGGTACTCAATACCCTGTGGTATTAAGTCATTCATATAACCTGAATATCGAAATCTTCATTTTCAGTCGGTTCAAAGAATACAGACCTTGGCGAGAAGACCACTCTCATGCCTTGCAGGTTCGACAGCTTTAAGGACATACTCAAAAAATGGAATCTCATCAAAAAGTCAGTTACATTCCATAGTCTATTTTATCACTGGACATTTATTGTATTCTTGTATTTCGTTTCTTTTCAATTTGTTTATTTTTCATTGAACTTTAATTGTATAGTATAATTTATCATTTTTATTTTGTAAGTATGTACATGCGAGTATAGTGTAGGCTTATAATATTAGTTCAAATTTAGAAACTTTCTAGTGGTTTTAAGTGTTCCCTCGGCCTACTCCAATGTCCTGCTGACGGTAGTGTCGCGCTTCGGGTCGTTGATCTTGACTAATATCGGTTAGGCTACACGATGGCTGGAGCTCGTATGCCGTCTGTATAGACAGGCTGATTCAAAACTATGGCCCTTTCTTCAAAAGGTCTACCCAGACCCTACACCGTACATGACTGTACTGACTAAAAAAGACACATCTGTGGTTTGTTTCGGCGTTTCTTCCCAGAGTGAGTCTTAGGAAATGCAGGCTCCATCTAGCTGTAAAATCCGACTTGTAAAAATATCTGAAAAGATTTTCTTACAGAAATAAATATCATTTCATTTCATCAATTCACTAACATAGTGAGTTTTATGTCATTCATTTTAGAAAGGAAAGTCCTGCAATCACGAGCTCTTGGATTAACTTCAACAATAAGAAATTTTAAGTTGAAACAGTGGAAAAATCACGATTCCTTTCTACAAATATTTCTAAGATCTTCCTTCCTACAAATATTTCTAAAATCTTTCTTAAAAATATTTATTAATTCATTACATACTATGGAGGATTTACAGCTATGATGATCAGAATAAAAGCAGTCAAGAAAACAGATAACCAATTACAATTCCCCCTGAAGAATTTAAGGCTTAAATTCTTCACCTCCTCGCTCCCGATACACCACATTAAAAATATCAATAATCTGTGTTCACACACACTATATTGTGGCATTGTTGAGGTGTAGAAGAGATTCGAACATTTTCTTTTGTAGATCATTTAAATATTTTTCAAGTATCATAATAGGATTATTAATTATTCTAAATATTAAGGACCAGATAAATTAATCTGCACAATTATTAACATGACGTATGCTTTTTTATGACAGAGGGGGCAAACAAGCAGACGGGTCACCTGATAGAAAGTAACTACCGCCGCCTATGAACGCCTGCAACTCGGGAGTCACAAGCTTGCCTTTTAGGAAGGAGTACAAATAAATAAGTAGAAATAAACCCTTTGTTTATTTTATTCGAGAAATATTCTAGATTCTGAATGTGCTTGACGATCCAGCCCCTCTAAGAGAACATCATCTCATACAGGTTTTTACCGTGGGAGAGCCATGCACGGCACGAATGAGCAGACTCGCCGGAGTGATACCACGGCCTCACAGAAAATTAACATTTCCACGCAGCTTCTTGATAGCAAAATCAAGGCATACCATTAACTTTAATTATTTTGCTCAGACCACGTGAAAAATCGGCATCTGATAAGATGTACGACGTGACACAGAAGTTCAAAACCCTGTGCACATCATTGCTTGGATCTTCCTGCGATGAGCTGACATGTGAAAAAAGGAAACAGAGAGTGGCAGTTCACAAAAGACCGGGAAAATGCCAATCCAGTAAGGATCCTTAAAAACTCTTACATGATAGCATAATACGTTTTAAATATACGATGTTAGACAAGCTAGTGTTAAAATGTAAGGAAATCCTACATTTTTTTACTCGACTGGGACCAGAAAGTTATGTTTTTCGAATAATTTAATGTATGTATTTCCTTGGCACGCTCTGCTGTTTAAACGGCGTGATGGATTTTTGATGGGGAGGTATCGTTAGATTCGTTTTGATTGTGACAGTGACACTGGGTATGTAAACATGAGAAAAAAAACTCCGGTTAGTGAATTTTACGTATGCATTTTCTCGCAGCGCCGGTCAAACAATATTATAACATTTGAACATCTAAATGACGTAATAACAGTTGAATTATGAATTGTATTTTGTTTTGTTTTGTTTTATTCTTTGTTGTCGCCATAGACCTCTCTTTAGAAAGGAGGTTTTGGAAGACTATACCGCGATGGTCAGACGGTTTAGAAGGGTTTGTGTCAAGTTTTCCTTCTCTTTGCAGTGCTGTTGTCCTGCGTAGTTTGCTCCCTTAGTCGGCTCTTACGACACCCACGGGATGAATAGGGGTGGTGACACTCCATATTTCTTATTCCGTCACTAATGGATTGTTTTTTTTTTTGTATTGTACTTTATAGCTTATATGAGGAATAATTTCTTTTTCAGTCATTTCAAATAACAGTGAAATTGTTCAAAATAATTCCATAGTCAGAAGATGCAATTGCGAGCCCTATGAGGACATTCAGAGGAAATGGACCCACATTAATAAGTTTGTTAAACTATATTTTATATTTATTATATTTATTAAGTATCCTTGCATTGACTTTAGGATATATTTATACTTTAGGACATATACATGGGTAAACTCAAAGTAATGATTAAAAAAATATTTTTCAAGTTGTAAAATTTAAAATAAATCTAAAGCTATTAATTTATGTTTTACAAAACAGTTCGCCTGAAGCTTGCCAAACTGATCGGAAGCTTTCTTTCAAACAGCGTACAAAAAATTTTTGTTCCTCAAGATTCGCCTCTAGTTGTAATGAGAAGACGTGTTATAATCACAAAGAGAGAGAACGAATACTTAACGAAAATAGACTCTGCAAGAAAGAAGAAATAAAGATCAAAACGACAGACGAAAAAAAGTGTGACTCTAAAGTAAAGGACAGAGCACGAAAGAACAAGGATTGCGTTAAAAAATGTGTTTTAGAAGATATCAAAGATTTAAGTTGTAAGGATGTGTTAATATGTCAAAAGAGAGAAGAAGCAAAACTCAAAGAAATTCAAAGACACATTGAAAGGGAAAAAGAAATCGAAAGAGAAATAGCTTTGGAACAAAAAAGGCACAGAGAGAGAGAAAAGGAAATAGAAAAAGAACTTGGCTATGAACTTGCAAAGCATAGAGAAACTGAAAAAAAGTTAATGTGTGACGAAGACAGTCAAACTCACCAGGGAGGTAATACAATTTATTGGTCTTATAATTTCCTAATAATCTTGACAGAGTTTATTTAACCAGCCTTTGTATTCGTATGATTTTTAGTTGTTCATTGATTTAAAAGGTTGTACTGTTTATTCATTGTTTGTATTTAATTTTTGCGTTTTTTTTTAGTTGAAACCGGCGTTGCCTGTGAAAGCACCACGATGAACACGTAATAAACTTATTTATCTGTAGATTTAGTTAAATACAAAACTATCACAAAATTAAAATCGAATGGCAAAATAAAAGATATTACATACAATATTTGCATAATACAAGATATAACTTAAATAGGTATGCAGTTTTATACTAACCGTTACCCCCTTTTTCTCTTACGTTAATTGCCACTAGTCGAATTCTAAGGATCATAGTGACGTAGCCAATCGAAAATTGGTCCTTACAATGATAAATATTTTTTGTAATCCTACTGGTACTTTCAGATATTAATATATTTAACTAAAACAAACTCCTAAACTTTATTAACATTAGTGTTGATACATACAAAAAAGTGATCTGCAGTAGTAAATAGTTCTCTTTGACTATCAATTTTTGACTTTGTAGTCATTGAATCATTTAATTAAGTATACTCGTTAATTGTTCAATCCCCAGTATCACTTCCAGGTGACAGCTGTTTATATTCTTTTTTTCTACCAAACCTAATATTAGTAACAAAAAGCGTACTAACTTCTGGCAATACTACGACTACGTCAACTGTCAAATTTAGATGTCACGCGCGTTCGTAGTTTCTAACATTGTGTTTTCGTGCATTTATATTGAAATAGCAATAATCAGACCGTAAGTATTATTTCAACTATATTTGCATGCGATAAATTAATATAATATATAAAGTATAAAGTATAATATAAAGTATATTTATAATATAAAGTATATTTTAAATGCATTTTACGTCAAAAAAAAAATGACGTCACTTGTAAGTGACACTGGGCATTTAAAGGATGCTATTGAGTTTTACTACTATTTTATTGTCTCGTCGCTATGTGGTCATTTACTTTCAAAAGGTTTTTTGCGTTACAGATTGATTTGATTGATAATGCATGGAATTACAAGGAGTTAAACGCTGGGGAAAAACATTGACCGTACTATTTTATTTTCTCTGGATGATGGGAGACGAAGACAATGGAAATGAAAATGAACCAAATTCTGCATCTTTCTAGATGATCTATCATGACGAACAAGTATTCTACGTTGCATTAACTAAAAAAAGTAAAAAGACAATATTTAGAATTTATATAATTATACTGACAACTACGTGGGCCGGCCGGTGCTTCGGAGATTCGGATCCACTGTACGCTTTTCAAGACACTTTTTGCCTCGCACCACCAATCTGTGAAACAAGTTATCATCTGCGATATTCCCGATACGACCTTCAAACCTTCAGGAAAAGAGCGTACTCCTAAAAGGCCGGCAACGCGTTTGAGACTCTCGAGTTGCAGGCGTTCATGGGCGGCGGTAGCCACTTTCCATCAGGTGACCTGATTGCTCGTCTGCCCCCCCTCGCATAAAAAAAGTATGCATCATCAGAACAGATATGTTGAAGCGTAAGCAATCATTTAATGGTAAAGATAGACTGCTCAAAAGCCCGTCTGCAAATTACTGAATCAATATTGATTTATGGCTAATATCTACTTACAATATAGTAAGCCTCAAGCTGGGAACAGTTTATGGGGTGCTTCAGAAGCCAAAGACTTTACTGACCAGAAGTTCATTGATCACAAGGATCACCGAAATCGAAAGACATCCTCTGTGTCCTCAATGTACGCACTTTAGTTGCCAACTCAGTGACTTGGTAACTAAAGTGTATACGTTTTGTAATGAATAAATATTTTTGATAAAAAAAAAACTTTTACTTTAACATAAATAAACTTAAACTATGTCAAATTTAATATTTTATTTTTGCACCTACCGCATCATATTTCTACATCACCCGAAGGAAAGAAAAAAAAAAGAATGTCCCATGGCATTGACTGGCTAAATGACCCTCCTCTAGGCAGGGCAAGCATTTTTTTGTTGTATATCCTAAATGCATAATCAATGAAATTGTTACTATAAAGAGCACAATGTGTAGGCTAAGAATTTAAACCTTCTAGTATCTAAGGATTACTAGAACTGGATATCTAAATTCGTATTTTATCATTATTTCTTCAATGCTAACTTTTAAAACCTTCCTCAAACAGTTTTTTTCGTTGTTTGTTCTTATTTTTTCTATGTAGTTACGAATTAAGCAGAAATCCACTGAGAGAGTAACACTGTACCCTTTAAATGTTTTAAATCAATTTTTACGATGGCGACACTATACTGCCCTAATGTTATCATAGTTTCTATATTTCTTTATAATTTTGTAAATGTAGGAAAGGAGAACGCTGTGAAGCCACCACACAGCCTTCCGTGATCCAGCAGAAATCGGCGGCTGTCGGATCTGTCTGCGAATGTAAAGGTGTGCGAAAAAATAAAACTAGTATAGTATTTTTAGCTAATTATCTAATTAAATTCGTATAGTGACAGATTAAGAATACAGAGTATCACTACCCCTATTCATCATATTCAACCCGTAAGCGCGACTAATTGAGCAAACTAGGCAGGATAACTGCGCTGCAAAAAAACCCTACAACCCGTTTGACCAGCGTGGTAAAGTAGGCCAAAACCTCCGTTCGAAGGAGAGGCCTATGTCCAGCAGTGGATTATTAAAGGCTGTTGATTATGATGAGCTAATTAAAATGGTATTAGGTAAAAAGGTGTGCTGACAATATAGTAGATGTCTGGTACCTCAATTTCTCTTAATTAC
This sequence comes from Arctia plantaginis, assembly GCA_902825455.1. Lineage (NCBI taxonomy): Eukaryota > Metazoa > Arthropoda > Insecta > Lepidoptera > Erebidae > Arctia > Arctia plantaginis. The sequence continues at coordinate 2,093,587 of CADEBD010000553.1, forward strand.
CCGCCACATTTGACGTCATTAGGTATTTGCTATTTTTAAATCATTTTCTTTAAGTCTACGTTTAAATGTCTAGTTTAACGCAGGTCAGGTTTTTATACAAGTATAGTGTCTGAAATGGCGAGCCATTCACGCTCGTTTAGTTCAGTTTAAGTAGTAAAAATAAAAAAATAAACACTACTTCTTTGTGTGGTGACGGATTAAGAATACGGAATGTCATCATCCCCAATTCATTCCGTGGTTGTCGTAAGAGGCGACTAAGGGAACAAACTACGCAGGACAACAGCACTGCAAAGAGAAGGAAAACTTGAAACAAACCCTATACCAACCCGTCTGGCCAGCGTGGTATAGTAGGCCAAAACCAAAGTAACAAAAGTTGACTATACCATTGTTTTCATATTTTATTTGCATGTGTAAAATATATAATGTCACACCTTTGGTCATTTTAGACAAGAAAGTTGGCGAGAAAAATAGCTGCTCTACTCCTCCAAAGCAAGAGAAACGTAAACGAGACAAGAAAAAAAAGATAACTTGCGCGTGTCCAGGTACTCTTGATTCCCACGAACAGACTAACACTGCAACATGTCCTGCAACAGTTTTATTAAAAAGGAAAGAATTCTATTTGAGAGCCACACTGACAGTTACACGAATATACGAAATGTTTTTTTTATCGTACACCGCTAACATGTACTCAGGACGTAACTCTTAATAATCATTTATGGGATCAGATCAAATGACAAGTTAAGGTGGAACTTTGCGAAGAACGAAGTGACGCCGTTTTTATAAACATGTTTGCGTGGGGCCGATGATGACATAATATTTGTTTTATTGAAAATATTGGTTTCTACACTTATGTGTGAAATGCGGTTCCAGCCTACTATCTCTTTTAGTTTGATTTTTACACCCTTTCACAACACAATTCGGCATCTATACTTGTATCTTTATGATGACGTTTTGACTGAAAAAGCGTAGTTTCATGCAGACGGGCCTCCACCCTTTGAATTCTCCCCAGAATCAGTTGGGAGTTGGCCTCCGGGAACCTCAATCACTCAATAAAAAGTAAAGTTTTTGCATGGAATTTGGGAATTAGATACGAAAATTGTCTATAAACGGAATATCTGAGTCCTCTAACCTCAAATAGAGTATTTCATAAAAAATATCGACGTCGGATAAATGTTTTTTTTTTCCCCTGAGTATAGTAGGTACATATTTCACTCTTCTTATAACAATTTAAAGATGGTATTGAGTCCGGTCTAGTAGTTAAGTGTTGCTGAGTGTTAAGCCACTGGGTGGCTGTCGAATGAATGGGTGGGAATCGAACCCACGACGGGTTCGATTCCCACCCAGGCCAAATAATTATGCAATGAGCACGGTCCTTTGTTGTGTATCTGGATATAATTTAGCTATAATAAGTATGTGCTTGGAAATGTATAAGTATGTTTATCACCAGTCTGGAAATCATAGTTCAGGCTCTGCCTAGTCTGGGATCAGACTACCGTGTGTGAGACATATTGTACTATTATTATTGTTTCATAAGAAGTACGTAGTGTAGGACGTCCACAGGCCAGGTGCAGTGACAATTTGCGGAAGATGGCTGGCAGGAGCTGGATGCGAGAAGCCCAAAATCGATCTAAGTGCTCTGCAATGGGAGAGGCCTATGTCCAGCAGTGGACTGCGATAGGCTGATGATGATAAAAAGTACTTGTTCGTACTTACAGTTTGACATTCAATTATTTTAGCACCACCACCGTGCGAAATACCACGAGTCTGCTGCAGGCCCCTAACATCCGCGGGAGTCGGTTCCTGTAATTGCTTATGTGACGGTGAGAACAATTTCTGTAAAAAACAAACTTTACAAGCCAGCGAATATTCGCCTAGCCTGTTGATTTAGTAGTTAGAGTTCGATCCCCACCCAGCAGAAATAATTGTGTGATGAGCACGATTAATTGTTCTGTCTCTTGAGTTTAATTAGAAATATAGATCGTACCGCATATTGAAATAGTGTATTCAGACCATGATTCTGAGTCAGAAATTATTGAAATTTTCTGCCGGAAAAATATTTTTTTGTTTTTAATTTTCCATTTTTCTGGTTAAAAATGATAACAAATGATATCACAATGAGTAGACAGAACATTTTACCGAAAACAATTTAACAAATACAAAAAACTGCAATGTTATTAATCATATTTATATTTTATTATATTATATTTATAATTAATAATTGTGTTAGTGTGCGTAGACGGTTTGCATGGAATACACACGTAGTTATTACTTTTGTGCGATACCTACGGGGAATGACCTTAACCTTTGACAGCTGATTGCATAAAAAGTTTTTGACTTAGAATGATGGTCTGAATACACTATTTCAGTATTCGTTACGACGTCCCTTACACCCTGTATAAGTATGTTTATACACAGTAAGGGACAATAGTAATGTGTGACAATAATATGAAAATATCCGACTCAGAATTATTACATCCATGAAAAGCCTCACGAGCATCGATGCCCGAGGCTTTTCATTTATAGAATAATCTTGTAACAATCGGGAACCACAAGTTTAAGTCTTGCGATCCCTTAGTTCATGTGGAATGGGGGACTCTCTAGTATATCAAAGAGGTATGGGTCTGATAAAGATATGTTCATCCTGTAATTGGAAAAATCACTGTGAGACTGGAACTTACATTCCAGTATGCAACACATTTTTAGGATTTCATTTATTTTATTTTTTCATTTTTCAGATAAAAACGTAGGTGGCAGTGCAATGCTGCCGTGTTCGTGCGCCACTCAGTGCAAAACCAGTGGTATCAAATTAAGCAATGTATACCCGAAATGTCAAGATTTACCTTCTCCAAAAGAGATCACTCCATACAGAAGCTCGACCTCGCCATCCTGTCCAAAATCTCCACCCTGCCCAAAACCTCCACCCTGCCCAAATTCTCCACCCTTCACAAATTCTCCACCCAACCCAGAACCTTCACCCTCCCCTAAACCTTCGCCCTGCCCAATACCTCCGCCCTGCCCAAAACCTCCACCATGTGAAACATCTCCGCTTTGCCCAAATACTTCGGATCAGAGCGTGACTTCGGTTGTGGATTGTTGCTGTACACGCGCTTATAAACAAGCAAATAAGGCATCACCAGGTTATAATGTTATATTCAATGCTCAATATCCTTAATAAAGACACAATATAAATCATGAGCTATAAGAATATGACTGGCCTGTTGGTCTAGTGGTTAGTGACCCTGACTGCTATGCCAGCGGTCGTGGGTTCGATTCCCACCCAAGACAAATAATTGTGTTAGGAGCACGGTCATTTGTTCTGTGTCTGGGAGTACTTTATGTATGTATTTAGAAATATATAAGTATAGTAATGTGGAACAGTATGTGTACTTACGGGTAAATATAAATAAAAGCCAATATCCACTTACTGTTATAATTATTGTCTGTACACAACACGATATACCATTTAAAAGACAGAAGGAGTACAAACAAGAGACACACAATATACACAACGCGACACAGAATAAACTGTCCATTCACAACACTATACTATTTATATAATAACACAACAATAACACGAGAACGCGCAGGCTGTAAGGGGGCCATGGACCAACTAACTTAACGTACCTACTATACGATCGTTCTGGAGCGACCCACATCACTCAACACTATAATGGAAAAAAATAAGTGCCGTGAATGTCTTGAGTAGTGTTAAGAAGTAATAAATAACTATTTCCAAACCTTAGTGATGACTGTGAAGCTCGTCGTGGGTTCGATTCCCACTTAGGACGAATACGAGTGTTGTGTGAAATTATTTTTATGATAGTGTAATTGCGTTTACGCTTATGTTGTTTTGTGTGTGAGCCCTACATAACTATGTTTATCAGCAGTCTGGTTACCATAGTCCAGGCTCTGCCTAGTTTAAATAGTTTTTTTGTCTTGAGGCCATTGTCTCTCTGGAGCTTACTGTAAAATGGAAACCACATCGTGTTCCGTTAACAGTGATCAATTGCAAAGGACCCAGGTATACCCTTAGAAGGTTGTTGCCGGGAAACCCTGTAATCTTTGGGCGCCTTTTGGTCAATAGGTAGGAACATCATGGATTACGAGGGACCGGGCCTCACTCCGCCATCTCAAGGTGGGGTTTGGTGGTTCTCATATCATATAGCAAAAAAATATTCATCAGTTTCGATAGTTATTCATTTCATTACTATCAATTACATTACAGGCAAGAAAAAAAAAGTTGTTAAATGTGAGTGTTCAACCCAGTACAGCAACCAGGATGTACAAAATCGAACCTGTTTTCCAATGTTCCCGAAGTTTGTTTCACATCAAGTGTCACCGATGCATTTCTCACAAACAGCACCAAGTCACACTCGACTGTCACCAAAACGGACGATGATATCAGAGTCTACATCGCCACAGATGGTACAAGCTGATGAAGCGGCTCGCTCCAGACCTACAAGAGTTCAGAAGAATTCAGGTTCAAGTAATAATTAGATAGAAAAACACAACTCACCCTCGGCTCGCTTATAAATCTTAAACAATAACTAAAAACGTAATATTGTCAATGGATCAGTTTCCTAAATTAATACATATAAAAATTCTGTACGCTTTACTAATTCGTTGCGAATTAAGTATCGATTAAGTATCGACTCTATAGGCAATTTGCTTTTACAGGCAGAGTAAGTGGAGAGGTTAAAACAAGAATTATATACACCCCCCAATATAAGAACAATATCAGACCGGAAGAGCATCGAGTGCGGAACCCATCTGCACGTTGTCTGCCTCGACGAAGTTCACCTCATAGCCAACCTAAGCAGTTCTCAGCTCCTCAACAACAACAACAACAACGGCGCTCACGAGTACCAGAAATAGCATCACAGCATTCATCAATATCACATCTGTCACCGTTATTGTTGTTGACAACTCCATCTCTAGAAGTTCTGACACCGCGTGAAAAGAAAATCGAACAACCGCCAATGACCATAAAAACGCGTGTCACAAGAAAGCGTTCACCACTTACAATTAGGATACCCGTCCAAATCAGTGATGCCCTAAACCTTGCCCCACGGATAAGAGACACCCCAATGGACTCCGGGGGTTATTGTGTAAATAAAAGCGTTTTTAAGAACAAATCAATTACCGCCAACTTTTCTGAGGAGATTTTGCCACCGAAATCGCAGTTCCAACAGATAGCGGTACAAGCGAAGCTTGAGCCAGAATTCATCCGTAAAAGGTCTCCTTCTCCTACCATACCCCTACTACCACTAAATAAGGAAGTTTCATCAGAGGATTATGCAGTGATGTTGCCATCCAGTGGCGTTCGAGTATCGGCACGGAGCAAGCATCCTCCGGACAACATTATCAAATTTTCATTTAAGAAAAATCGTTCGGGAGCCGATACAAAACCACAATATGCAAGTAAGCTTTACTCGTATTTTATTTAAAAATAACAGCTGTAATAATAATAATGTCTAAAAGATCACAAACAAATACAACGGATCTAAGCTAGAAGCGATTCTGAGGGGTTTCTCTTATGCCCGTTGTTACACTACTTAATTGGGAAAATTTAATTTAAGTGATGACGTCACACATCGTTTACAATACGTCGAAACGTCATAGACATAAACGTCATGAGTACGAGTATATTTAGGTACATTCATTGCATAATGTTGTAAGTATAAACCTATTATGCCTTGGAACGCCTTGTTCATGTTCTTGGTTTGGAATCGTTTAAGTTACAGATACGTGATCCTGACCTATGTGAGCTATTGCTTACACTTCCTGATCCGTCCCTTTATTCATCCCATACAAGCAATATCCCTTTTCTACCATTGTCTTTAAAATTTGAAAGGAAAGGATGATAGGAACCTGTTTTCAACCTTTCCTTTTAAATTGAGCTCCTAATTTAGTAATCTAATTCCTAAAATGGTTGACGACAATAGACTTGCATAGAAAAAGTTTGTGGAGGCACGGATGTTAAGTTTCATAATTATCAGATACCCCGTAGTTCGGTGTGTCTTCGTGAGATGGCGCTATAGTATGTTTTTGTTTCATTGTGTATGGAAGTCGCCACAAGTCTTGTCGTCAACCACTTAAGGAATTACGTAAGTTTGATAAAATTACTATTTGCAAAATATGGGCGGTACTATGACGCATTATTAAAGTTATTACATTATACGTAGTTCTGGTTTATTATTAGTATCCACAAATGTTAGGTTAAATTTATGGACTTTCATCTTTAGATAAGATTTACCACGATACCAGTCAGTGCCATAACGAAAAAAGAGAAAAAACCAAAGCTGACAAGACGGCTCCACATAAAGGGACTCGTTACAACTACTGTTGGAAAAGATTTGGAAGAAAGAGCTCTGGTAAGTTACGGTCTTCTTCGTACAGTGTCGAACACCCTAAGATGTGTTCAAATTCCATGGAACTCGATAAACACATTCCTTACCTTACACTACTGTGTGTTTTGACTGGTCATCTCAAAACTAAAATAGTTCCCTCATAAAGACGTCCATCCAAGGTTATTGACATGTAAGATTGTCTAAAAGATCTAAGGAATAAACTTAACAAATAAATAAATTAACTTATTTTGTAAAAAGTAAAAATAAAAAATAAAAATAAGTTAATTTATCATTTATGTGGTATCTATTGGTTGGCTGACGAAAAGGTTCTTAGATAAATGATAATGAAACGAACAAGGCTAGAATATGATGGGTCATCAACAGCCTTTAATAGTCCACTGCTGGACATAGACCTCTCCTCAGCAAGGAGGTTTTGGCCTACTATACCACGCTGGCCAGACGGGTTGGTATAGGGTTTGTTTCAAGTTTTCCTTCTCTTTGCAGTGCTGTTGTCCTGTGTAGTTGGCTCCCTTAGTCGGCTCTTATGACACACGGGATTAATAGAGGTGATGACACTCCGTATTTTTAATCCGTCACCACACGGATGGGTAAAATCTGACGTTACTCTTAAAATCTGAAAGCCTAACATTTAACACCCAGCGCGCTGATTGACTAAATACTTCCGCGGCTTCCTGTTCCACACTTCAGTGAATCACTCCCACAGATTGCAAATGAGAAAGGAAAACTGATGAACATAAAAAACATACACTTGTATAATTATCGTAAGTCAAACACACGGATTGTTATTCAGCAGTCAGGGAGATAGAACATTGCCCCGAACAGATTGAAATTCTTTTGTTATGTATTTTCTTCCCGAGAAAAAGTGAAGCTACTAAGCTTCTAATTATGAACTAGCCACTATTTGTGTATGCCAATAGTAACTTCAAGCTAACTAAAAGATAAAAATGAGGTCGGTTTACTGCAATATACTTCTTAGTAATGGCCATTACGCGATCGACCATTGGCGATACAAAAAAATTGCCAGAAAAAAAGATCTATATTATTTATTGTTGTTGTGTATTATATTATGTGTTGTCTTACCAATATTTTCCAAATTTTGAAGTATAGTAGTCTGAAGGTATTTACTTAAGTGCTTTAAGTATTAAAACAGTCAGGTTGCTCAAAATAGCACTAAGGCTTTGAACTTATCAGAAATAACATATTTTTTCAGCTTCGACCAAAAGTAAAGAAAATACAAAACTTCGAAGATTATCACTTGAGAGCAGCCTATGTGATTTGGGTAACGTGGATTTTGTTTTTTCTTTATTAACTATTGTTATAAAAATTAGAAATAGAAGCAGTAGAGCGGGCAATATCTTTTCTAAATTGACAGCTTTAAAAACCTTGACTAAAGTCAAAATGTAAGTTTTTGGTTCTACGAGCCACATATAAAACAAGTAAGATGTAAATAAATATTAACACATTTGAGAATAGTTTTGCTTTTTTCGCATACTATCGAGAAGTTTTAGCAAATAAATTCAATAGTACAGTATTGTTCAGTAACGTCAATCTTACAAATCGTTTTAATTCTAGTATAATTGTCAATTTAGGCCCTTCGGAAATAAAAAAAACTTAATTTTTAGATGACCAAAGTATCCTCAACGAACTTATGGAAGATTCAGACTCTAACATAGCAAGCGCCTCGTGCTTGTTTAGCGATGAGGGTTTCAAAACTGACACGACCTACTGCAGTATGGCAACAGTACACTTCAGCGATAGACGATGTCATCACCACAAGGTCAAATTTGTCACCAACAACGACCAGGCCACTTCAACTGAAAAAACAGTATTAAGAGACACAGGTACCATTACCTGTGACTGGTGGAGTCCCCTAGTGGAAAGAAAAGGCCATAATCTGTTTGAGAAGAAGACAGGTTACAATGAAATAGAGGATGTAAGGAGAGGAATCATTGACGGTAAAAGGAGGAAGCCAAACACGGCTGATGGACGTTTCGTCAAGTTTCAGAGCGGTACACAAATTATACCGCCATGTAAGTATGCATTGTTTGTCTAAGAACTTATTGGTTGGTGTCTAACAAGCATTCGTTCCGCCTCTTGGTGAATTTGATTCGGTATAAATTCGGCTTACATTAATGTGACTACATAAATATGACAATCTTCTATACTCTATACAAATAAATAAATAAATAACCGCTTTTTACTAAATGCAAATGTATGTTTACACGGTACATATGCCGAAATAACATTTTTTACAATTTTTGTCTCTCTGTCTGTCTGTGTGTCTGTCTGTTTGTTTGTTCCGGGTAATATCTCGAACGGCTGGACCAATTTCGACGGAACTTTCACTGGCAGATAGCTGATGACATAAGGAGTAACTTAGGCTTCTTTTTTTAGACTAGCTTCGCCCCGCGGCGTTGCCCGCGGTTATAACAACAAACGTGGGTAACACCGCGGGTCTCAGCTGGTTTATTCTAAAATAAAATCAGATACATCTTTTTCATATAATACAATTGCCATTTATTCATATCGTTTATTCACACTTAAGAAATATTTTTCATTATTTGAACAGGGCGATTTGACTTCTCAAATCTGAACATCATGACGCCGTCCCGGTACCTTCTTGAGGTGAGTATACCAAACTTAGTCATAAGTGATGTTAAGACCGTTAGTTTATGCCATAGGAGGGCAAACGAACAGATGGTTCGTACTGCCGCCCATGAACCTCTGCAAATTAAGAGACATAACTATATTGCCGCCCTTTCAGTCCTTCCCCACTAAATGAGAGGAGAGAGAGAGATAAGGATATGGTATGGGCGCCGGTAACCTCACACACTCGGTGAAAAGCAAGAATTGTTAAACCCTTTTTCTGTGAGGCCGTGGGGTCACTGTGTGTTCTCCCACGGCACTTCCCGTCTGATCCCAAACTCGCACTTGTATATTACTAAACACATACATGTTGTTCGTGTGTCGACGGATTAAGAATACAGAATGCTACCCACACTTTATCCCGTTGTGGGTTCAATCCTCACATGGGACAACACTTTCTGTGATCCACAAATTGCTGTTTTGAGTCTGGATGTTCTTTGTTTCCGTTTCATGTATGTTTGTAAATTCCTCCGCTACCCACTCCGCTGAGTGTTGTGGGTTCTTTGTTTCAAAAAAACATTACATTTTAGTCTCAGAGGTACTACAACGAGCTTTTTGCATATGCTACGAATATGCCAAGGGCTGACGTTCATCGTTATCAACACCAAACTCAGAAAGTTCATGATCGGGAGAAAGTTCGTTCCCCCATTGGAAGTAGAAGAGGTAAGTGTCAAGCTATGTTAGATATTTTAATAAAAGCCTGGCAACACCGAGATAGTTTGTTATACGTACCGATGCGATGTAGAGATAAAATATATAACTTATATAAACTTATAATTTAAGTTTAGTAATTGAGTGACGGAAGTTCCTTCTCTGATGTTGCCAATTTATGCAAGTAGTGCTCACAAAACTTGCTCAATTTTAGAGCCATAAACCATATTTCCCGTGTGGTGACGGATGAGGAATACGGAGGGTCACCACCCCTAATCATCCTGCAGGTGTCGTGAGAGCCGACTAAGGGAGCTGGACATCATCACTGCAAAGAGAAGGGAAACTTGAAACGAACCCTATATCAACCCGTCTGGCCAGCGTGGTATAGTAGACCAAAACCTTCTTTCTAAGGAGAGGCCTATGTCCAGCAGTGGACTATTAAAGGTTGTTAATGATGACGACGATGAAAACCAGCTTAAACTGCTTATGGAGCAAAATTCCTAAGACCTAAGTGTGACAATGTTCGCAATATCTATTGTCTAATTTACATGATCAGTACTATAATGCAGAATTCAATTTATAATTTCTTTAATACTTTACCACATCAATTTCTATTTTATCTTTATAATTTTACAGAAATTTAAAAAGACTGGTTTTATGCCCTGTTATTTTAGAGTTGTTGATAGTATAAAGTAATACAGGTAAGTGATATATGTTGTACATAATTATTTGCAGCTTATCAACGCAAAACGAAGAGACTAGACGAATGCTACTCACCGAGAAAGGTATTTTTCTAACCATTCCTATTCTGAACTAAAACTGTAATTTCTATAATGATTTAGCATTATTTTAAGATATTGTCTGGTTTTTTCAAGTAAGATGAGTCCCGAACGATCAGGTTACATTTGCCATCCAATGGTGAAGTTTACCCTTTTTATAGAAATCGATTCTGTAGTTTTCCAGAATCTGTCCGTCAAAAACTATTTGTATATCCATTCTGAGTGGCATGCAATGGGAGAGACAATGCTATAGGCTGATGATGATTCTGGATAATTCTAGCTTATTATAACTGACACATCTTCCAGAGAGAAAAAATAAAACTTTCCTTACTTACCAGAATGTGGATTTGTAAAGGCCAAAGCTTCACTTTAGCTTATAGGTAGAGCATATCAAATATCATTTACAAATATTCTTCTTTGAAAGAAATTAGTAAATAAATAAGTTTCTGTACACGCTGTACTAGAATTTTTGCTTTTTTGCTTCATAGTCGCTGTACAGTCCCAGGAGACGATTAACAGATTCTGTCAGAACATCTGAATCTCCACGGATAAGATCAAGCGTTTATCGTAAGAGTATTAAAAGGTATTGGCCAGTTTATTTTAAATCCTAAGTGACATCCTATTGTGTTTGGTGACGGATCAAGAATACAGAGTGTCACCACCCCTATTCATAATGTGGGTGTCGCAAGAGCCGACTAAGGGAGCAAACTATGCAGGACAACAGCACTGCAAAGAAAATGAAAACTTTACACAAACCCCATACCAACCCGTCTGGCCAACGTGGTATAGTAGGCCAAAACATCCTTTCTAAGGAGATCCCCTAAAATATGTTGATGATGAAGTTCACAAACCATACAACGTGAGTGCCAATGGTTTTGAATAAACCTACTAATTAAGGATGTCAAGCCCCTCACTGTCCGAAGCCCCTGATTGGTTTTAACAGCCATGGGTTCTAATATGTGCCCCTTAGACAGAGGGATATTTTTAATCGAAGAGAAGGAAAATGAGCAGGCAGGTCACTGATGAATAGTGAGTACCGCCGCCCATGAGCGCCTTAAACTCAGGAGTCACAAGTATGTTGCCGTCAATTGAGTCAACTCCACTCCGGTCGAGCCAGTCCATTTGTGCCGAGCATGACTCTTCAACGTTCTCTTCAACAAAAGACGATCGGAAATGGTACTTACTTTTTTTTGTTTTCTTTTTTGACGGGTGGAAATCCCCTTAGGATCTCTGGCTCCTCGAGGACATAGGAGCCAAGAGTATGTGGTGTTTCTACTAAAAACCAACCCGATAGCTGGTCTCAGGCTCACCTGCTTGGGGGAGGACCCGGACCATGTTATTGCGCCACCAGATCGACGTTGCACCTAGCCAGGCTCTATCCCGGGGTTGAAAATGATTTTAAATAAATTCTAAGATACAAATTAATGTTATTTTGCAGGTACTACGCAAAGTTGAATGCTGCTAAGAAGCCATATTATTGATATAGTTATAAACGAAGTCCTCTTTTGGAAATGGAATCGGGTTGATACATGTAATAGTACTTGTGAAGATTTGTATTTGTAATTTTTTTATTTGTCTAAATGTCTGTCTGAGCTCCAAAATAAATATATTTAAACATTTCTCCCTTAAATTTATTTATAAACATATATCATATACAGACAGAGAACAGCTATATTCTCTCCCACGCTTCGCTGTGGCACATTGAAATCAAAAATAAAGCGTAAAATAAATCAAAAAATATCCCTGAAGCAGATTGGATGTATATCCTGGTAAAATTTGAGCTCAATCGATTCAGAACTTCTTAGGTCATGAAGCGTATACAAACCAATTAACATTTGTATTTAAATAAGTATAAAAACAATTATTTTGTTTTATAACTTCTTTAAAGGAACTTTGGTTAGATTCACATTATTTTGCAGTTGTATCACTGTCGCTCCAAACTCAACAAAATTTGAGCTGAGATAAAGGTATATTATCCCTTTTATATCATTACTCCCAATTTCCCATCTAATTTATTAAATTCCCATCTAATGCCTAAGTGCCATGTTGACGGCAATAAGCTTGCCCCCTTACTGAGTGAACTTAAAATTATCGTGTGCTGTAAATGACACCACTGAACTACACCACACCACTGCTTATGATGAATAGTCAGCAATAGTCACTAATAGACGACTAGTGGTGTCCTTCACAAAACACGAAAATTATATATAAATAGTCATTATATGTACTCAGCAAAATGATTTGAACAGAGCTTTGTTTTCTTTAAAAAACCGGTCAGTTACGAGTCGAACTCGTGCGCCGAGGGTTCCGTACCTACCCAGATTTACGTAGATTTTCGCGGAAATTTGTAAGTACCAAAATTTATCTTAATTTTCAACTTTTTTTATTTAGGTCAACGGGAACTACTATATAGGTTTTCGACCCAAAACCTATAGGGTACTTCCGGTTGACCTAGAATTGTCAATTTTGGTTAAAAGCTAGGTCTTACACCACAAGTATAGAGAAAATTCTGAAAAATAAAAAAAGTTGCAAATTAAGGTAAATTTTGGTACTTACAAGTTTTCGGGAAAATCGAAATTTGCGCATATCTTTTTATCGTGTTGACTCAGGACCTTGATTTTTATACACCTAATAGCGACTATAGACCTAAGAATCTGGTATAAATTTCAACTTGCTAGGTCTACCCGTTTTTTAAAAAATCGGTGGTGACACACGGACAGACGGACAAGAAAGTGATCTTATAAGGGTTCCTTTTTTACCTTTCGAGGTACGGAACCCTAAAAATGATTTCTATGTTTACTTATGTTCCATTATTTTGGGTACCTAAATTATTTGACTAAATTAAAAATTTATTTCGGTATGCCAGGTTTGAGATCGCTGGAGACGGCTGGCACACAAGAAGGCAATGAGCGGTTATCAACTGACGGGTTATTACCTTGTCAGTATGAGACTTAATGATTGAAAATCACACCTGAGATACCTATAAATTAATCTCGTTACGTAATATTTGTTTAAATTGCCATATAATATTGTTTGTTGTACTACAAATATTATTTATTTTAATTTTCTTTGTTCATTGTGTAAGAAAATCACTAAGTAAAATTAACTATTATCGTATTATTATATCCTACACAAGTTGTCCAGCAAATTTTGCAGTTTTGTGATCTTTTACTTACTTTTTTAATAAACAAGGCGTATTAAACGATCACATTTTGCCTACCGATAAGTTCTACTTACGTAATCTGGTACAAACCCATCATCATCAACCGGGATTATATATTAATCAGTCATGATCATCATAATCATTAACAGCTTTTAATAGTCCACTGCTGGACATATGCCTCTCCTTAGAAAGGGGCTTTGCGCCTACCATAAAACGCTGGTCAGACAAGTTAGTATAGGGTTTGTTTCAAGTATAACAAATAAGTAAACAAACTTATTTCTTTCTAAATACATATAAATTATAGCTAAATTACAATCTGACACAGAACAAGTGAAATTTCTCTGGGTGGGAATCAAACCCACGACCTCTATCTAGGTTAGGAGTCAGAATCGCTGACAAGACCAAAAAATATGAATCACATCAACATCATCACATCAATAGCCTGTAATAGTCCACTGCTGAACATAGGCCTCTCCTTAGAAAGGAGGTTTTGGCCTACTATACCACGCTGGCCAGACGGGTTGGTATAGGGTTTGTGTCAAGTTTTCCTTCTTTTTGCAGTGCTGGTGTCCTGCGTTGTTTTGCGCCCTTAGTCGACTCTTACGACACCCACGGGATGAATTGGGGTAGTGATATTCCGTATTCTTAATCCGTCACTACACGGATATTACGATACTAATGATAAAATTTGTTTTAATGACTGCGATGATGATTACAGTCTAACAGTCTTAATAAATACAGTATTGTGGATATAAGTAGATAACGGGATTCTTCAAGACAATAGCTGTTTTGTGAGAACTGATGAATCTCTATAACATTCTGCAGGAAGTGTATCTCTTCCATGTTATGATTTCTCAGCTATTGTGTCGAAAATATTCATTAAAATATTTTGTGAAAACAAATTGATTTTTATTCAAATGTGGGTAATTCTGAAATGTAAATGGCAAGATTAAAGTAGTAAATTTAATGAAAAAGGATATAGTGTTTTATTATTATATGTCAATAATACAGGACAACAACACTACAGAGAGAAGGAAAACTTGAAATAGACCCTATACGCACCCGCTTTCCAGCAGTAGATTGCTATTCGCTGTTGATGATGATGATGATGATATTATGTCAAATAATAATTTATTATTGTTGTGTTTAAACGAAAAATATTATGTCTTCCTCTACTACACAATATGGAGAAGAGCGAATTTATTAAAGAATTAGTCAGAACTGCGCTAACTAAGAAGTAAAATCTTTGTAACTAATTATTGTAATCATAATTAGTTCTTCGTCAAAAAATTGAAACCTCTTCGTAACATTTGCGAGGGTATCTGTGCGTTTTTCTAATTGTATATTAAGGCATATAACTTAAAATCCGAGTAATAAGACGAATCATCCTATTCATTTGTGGCCGAATTAGATTCAGTCCCATTCTAGTCTGATCAGGAGGGATCATCACCTCATTGACCCTACCTGTGGACCCGCTCTTCAATTATGTCCATTGTAAATAATGTATCGATAAGGCTAGAGGCAATATAAGAAACAGGATTTTGCTAACATACATACATTGCCTGCTAAGCTAGAGATCGTGGGTTCGATTCCCACCCAGGACAAATAATTGTGTGATGAACACGATCATAATCTGTTCAGGATGTAATTCATCTATTTTTTTTTGTCTGGCACAACGTGCTCTAGTTGTAAACTAAGCAGAGCTTGTAGGTACGATGAAAGAATGAATGAAAAGATGATTGACTGATAGAATACTTATATACTTTTTTTTAAGTAACAACTATTTGCAGAACATACAATAATTTTATCCGACCCAGGAATTGACCTCAGCACAGCAGTCGCCTACGCTAACATTCCACCACCGAGGCGATATATCTATGTGTTTATTTAGAAATATATACGGTCTATTAACGGTTTAATTACCATAATAAAGACACTGCCTATTTTGGAATCAGAAGGCTGTGTGTGAGATCTCTCGAGTTCCTTTGACATTAAATTAATAAGATATTTCAAAAGATTGCAGAATAGTCTGCAGCAATCGGTAACTTTAGATAATTCAAAAGTAGTAGAAAGCAATCCATACAAACGAACTGTAACTTCACAAAGTATTGTGCCACACAATGGTGATCATCTATTTTCTGCTTCTGGGGTAAGTCTATGCGTACAAGATTGTAGAATATAAAATTATATATTATATTGTAATCTATGCTTCTGTTTTCAGTATATTTGTCGATTTAAGTGATGAAGTCAAAAATAAAATAAGGCATTTCCCACCACAGTTCTTGTTTGGTGCTTCATCAAGTGCTTATCAAGTAGAAGGAGCTTGGGAAGAAGATGGTAAGACGGTTTAGTTTGACTTAGACCTTAATCCATACATTTCCAAGCATCTTTTTAAAAGAACATCCAAAATAGTGGATACTGATGTGGACCTGATGACTGACTGCCCCAATTCATCCCGTGGGTTCCGTCTGTAAGGCGTATGGCGTCAATTAAACATTTGAAACCTTCAGATAGGCTTCTGTTGCCTTAGCAGAATGTGAGGATGCGTTATCGTGGTAAAGGAGGACATTGCTTCGAGGACGCTTTTCGTGAACTTTTTTTAAGACGCTGGGCAAGCAAGTATTGGCGTACCAAACTGCAGTCACTGTCCTTTGATCTTCAAGCGATACTGTACGGTAATGTCCCGATTTTCCCAAAAAAGAAGCAATCATTATTTTACCAATGCTTCCACTTTGCTTAACTTTCGTTGGCAACAAGTATGTCATCAAATTATTTTTTAATGTCTTGCACAGTATTACGGCAAACATGTATTTTTAAATTTCAATGAAATTGTTGATGTAGCTTCACTCTGCATTCTGTATAGTTTGTATAATAGAAAGCTATATAGTTTGTATTAAGGAGAGATTGTTCTGAATTTTACCAGCCTCAGCTTTCCACCATCTTCCAATGCACTTGAATAATTGACACCACCGTATGCTTCCCAAGAAAGTTTTTGGATCTTACAACCAGTTTGTAGAACAAATTTGTAGTCTGCAGTATTTCCAGGCTGATGCGACCTCAAATACCTTAAAAACAGAACGTACTTCCACCTCAAATGCCTTAAATGCCATGTAATGAAATGCTTTTGGGACTCTTCAGTTACAAGGTTACAGGTGTTCATGCGTGACGGTAGCGGACCTATAATACAAAAAATACTAAAAGTTTTAGTATTTTTTGTTTTATAGGAACTGTTGAATATAATGAGTATCTTAATTACCTAAATGATACGTATAGCGCCATCTATTGATCACTCAGCTCCTCGTCCATTTTGCTTGCCCTGTGAATTACGGTAAAGATGTCTTAGTTATAAATAAAATACTTATTTAAACCGCTTCAACAGGAACACGCGGATAATTCAAACATATAATTATAAGTAACTTACCAGTTGACTAAATCTTAACAGGTAAATCCTTATCAATATGGGATGTGGCAGTGCACGCAAATCCGGATATGGTCCAGGACGGGACCACAGGAGACATTTCCACCGACTCCTACCATCTCTACCAAAAAGATGTGCAACTAGCCAAGGAATTGGGATTGGACTTCTACAAATTCTCCATATCGTGGACCAGGATCTTACCAAATGGTTTCGCAGATAAAGTAAACCCGCTTGGAATCAAATATTACAAACTCCTCATAGAAGAATTGTTGGTGAATAAAATACGGCCTATGGTAACAATGTACCATTGGGACCTTCCACAGAATCTACAAAAATTTGGGGGATGGTCTAATCCATTAATTGTCGGATGGTTCGTGGATTATGCCAAGGTTTTATTCACTTCATTTGGGGAAAAAGTAAAGTATTGGATAACAATTAATGATCCCAAAGCAATATGTGTCGGAGGGTACGGTTCCACTTCTCAAGCTCCAATGATGAACGTGTCTGGTATAGCAGAGTATATCTGTGTTAAGAATGTTCTGCTAGCTCATGCGAAGGTGTACGAGTTGTATAATAAACAGTTTAGGAAGACCTGCAAAGGGTCAATTGGTATATCAATCAGCTTCGTATGGTATGAACCGGCATCGGGTTCTTATGATGATCATCAGGCAGCTGAAGATGCAAGGAAGTTTGATGTAAGTAAGTCATATTTTCTGATAACTTTGAAATCCTTTTAAGATCTTTTTCCTTTTTAAGGTAAATATAAATTGGAAAATACACGGACAGATTTAAAAGAAGTATGTCTATGCAACAAGTATTTGGCATTAACAAAAAAAAAATTGTAACTTTGTGTGATCTACATATTGTTGTCTTGAGGCTGGGTGTTCTTAGTGTCCGTTTCATGTATGTTTGTAAAGTCCTCCGCGACACAGGATATATTCCTACTTCGGGAATTGTCTTAAAAAATCAACATGTTATTAATTATTAAATCCATGTCAATACCTTTTTTTTCATTTATTTTTCATCTCAATAATAAGAAAAGTTTAAAAAAGGAAAACGGTTAATTGACTAGATTGATTTGTCTATGGGTTAGCGATCTTTACTGCTAAGCCGGAGGTCGTAGGTTCAATTCCCACCCAATTCAGTTCCTAAATAAATAATTTATCTGTAATATGTATGTGTTTAGAAAAATATATCATTATAAATATGATTATTAGCAGGTTTTTTACCATGGTACGTGCTCGGCCTAGTTAGGGATGAGACGGCCGTGTCTGAGATGTTTCAAGTTGTTAATACTATAGTTCTGATTTCAGTGGGAATACTTTGCACACCCAATATTCTCAAGTGCCGGTGATTATCCAGAAGAGGTAAAAAATAACGTTGCTGTGAAAAGTGCGGAACAAGGTTTCCCAAAGTCTCGTCTTCCAGAACTATCTGCTGCGGAAGTGAGTTTGATAAAAGGCTCTGCTGATTTCTTAGGTGTCAATTCTTACACTACAAGATTAACGTATAGAGATGCCTCTTTGGATGGAATGTACCCTGTACCATCGTTTATGGATGATCAAGGAGCTGTGTTAATCAAAGACCCATCGTGGACCCAAGCAGCGTCAACTTGGTTGCAGGTACACAAAATTCAACCAATTAAACGTTTATCTTCTTAACTTCACATAATCATCTCCGATGTAAAAGTAGAGATAAGCTAAAATTAATATTGACACAAAACAGTCTAGAATAAACTGAGAACATCCTCCTTCTAGAAGCTACTTTAAAAGTCAGTTGCACCGCCGAGATCTTTTAAACGTTCGCGATTCTTGATTTTTCATTCTGTATGTACCTCCTTTCTAAGGATTTGCCTACGTCCAGTGAACTATTAAAGGCTGTTGATGGTGATGTACACGGGAATTGACCCGATCACGTAATATTTGTTATTATACATTTCGACCTGGGCAGGACTGTGCTGAGCCATGCTACTTGTGACCACAGCTATAACACGTCAGGCAATGGGAAGGTGTGTGTTGCTACACTTGCCTTGATAAATGTAGCCAAAATAAATAAAAATAGAATAAATAAATCTGCATATAATCATCCTGTTTATTGCAGGAAGTACCATGGGGCTTTCTCAAAGTCCTAATGGCAATTAAATCATTGTATGACAACCCACCGGTATACATAACAGAGAATGGTTGGTCCACATCAGGTAATTTGCTTGACGAAGATAGAATCCATTATTTGAGGGCTTACCTCAATGTGTTGCTCGATGCTGTGTTTGAAGGAGCTGATATCAGGGGTTACAGTGTAAGATCACTAACTGACAGCTTTGAATGGTTCCAAGGATACACGTAAGTTACTAAGGAAAACGAATTTTATTACCTTTCTCTGACCTCATTATGCTTATCTCCTGAATGGAGCCTGACTAAACAGACGACAGACAGAGTACAGTACTTAGAGTCTTGACAAGCGGGCAGAATTTCTTTAAGGAAATTATTCTCCATTAGTTAAGTCATCAAAAACGACAAGGTACCCGTGACACTTTACAATAATTTCCTTCGTAATTAATCTATAATGTTCGGCAAACCAAAGACATACAGTCGCGAGATAGGACTCGACGCAAAAAAGTTATAAGTACATCTGTGTTGAATTGTAAATTAATATGTTTGTTTATTTGATTATTTTTTTATGTTTTAGAGAAAAATTTGGACTCTACGAAGTAGATTTCTCGTCCAGTGACAAAGCAAGGACTCCGCGAAAATCAGCCTTTGTGTACAAAGAAATTTGCAGATCAAAAACTTTGGACCCAGATTTCGAACCTGAAAAGTTCTTAGTCGATGGACCTGAGAAGAACCCAAAATTTGATCAAAATCATGATCTAACTATGTTGCGTTAAGCAGAAAATAAATTGTATATTTAAATTCTGTGTTATTTGTACCTATTGCAGTCAGTTGTCATGTTCTAGCAGTCTCATCAATCATAGGACGTCCCACTGCTAGTGTAGGTACTTTCAGTTTCTTTTCCCAAATTCCTTCCTTCCTCGTTCTTCCTGTGTTCTATCTTTAAACGATTAAATACCCCAAGAGGTATTGGCGACAGGCAGATCGCCGGCCACATAAGACACCAGCCAAAACTATTGCAATCTGCCGACCCTAAAGAATTTGGAAATGGATAATAAAACGATTAGAATTTGTACCCAATCATCGACCTAAATACTTGATAGTTTCACTGAGCACTGAAGTGCTATATTAGCCAAAATATTTTCTGCCAATTCCTACTTTAACACATAAAGTCATCTTAATGTTCAAATGCAGCTTAATGTTCTAGTAGAGTAACATATCCATATTAATATTATAAATGCGAAACTGTGTCTGTCTTTTTGTCACTCTTCAAGCTTAAACCGCTTAACCGATTTGGATGAAATTTGGTATAGAAATAGTTTGAGTCCCGGGAAAGGACAGGGTAGTTTTATCCCAGAAATCATCCTTTAAGGTATTGAAAAGGAGCGTAAAAGTTTGTATGGGGAATCAATAACCGCTGAACCGATCCAGATGGGATTTGATATGGATATAGTTTAATTCTTGAGAAAGGATATAGGCTTTTTACCGCGATAACCAACATACAGGGAGGAGCAAAGGGCAATACCTAGTATGTGATAATAGATACTTAGATGTGTGTGTGTTTCTTCAAACAACATAAACAAGAATGTATATAAATATTCACAAGACCAATGATGTCACCTTACGTAGTTGCTATCCGTATCCTCTATAGAAGTCATGTAAGCATTCTACTATACTTAAACCGCCGTAAGCTTGGCCCTTCTGATGGTTTGGGGGACGCGGGGCGGGGGTACATTCAACCAATTAGCTAGTGCGTCGCTGTCCGCCGGCAGTGACTGACGTGAAAGCATGGCTGTACGTGTTATTTTTCTTAAGACTGCTACACACGGTATTATTTTGCAACATGGATAATCTGCCGACTCGGCATCATAAAAAGATTAAAAAAATTGAAGTTCGGCTTACAGAGATTCTACTGTTAAAGTTCTAATAAAGAATATTTATTATTTTACTTAATTTTTAAATTGTATCTGAATATAATTTACATGATGAAGATAAGGTGATTTTATTAAAATTATTTTACAGTATTAAATTTTACAATTAATCATAAAAACTTACAATGCACTGACATTATAATACATGGAAATAAATTCGATTTTTATTACATCGTGTGTAGATTAAATCTCAAACAAATAAATCTGAAGATATCGAGTTAGGACATCGTGTCATGTATAGCCGAGCGCGTCACCCGCCCCGCGTCCCGCAAACCATCAGGAGGGCCAAGCTTACGGCGGTTTAACTATAAGTACTATTACTATCCCAGTTGGCTTTAATTAAATTTTGCTGTACAGAAAGTTGTAGAGGTTTACAATGTAGGTAAAGGGCATTATGTAATAGGTACATTCAATTTTACTGAACTGCACGAAAGGCGTAGTAGTTTAAACGTTCACATGGTTATGGGTTCGATCCTCACATGATAAAACGTTTTGTATCCACAATTGTTGTTCTGAGTCTGGGTTTTATTTGTCCGTTTCATTAATGATAAGTCCCCTGGGACACAGTAAATATATTGCTAATGCGGTAATATTTTTTTTATGGAATAGTGGTGGAGCGCCAATTATCCAAGTGATGGGGATGAAAATTTGGAACGATGGCGGAAGGTTGCAGCCGGTATTAGTCCAAACAATTCCTCGGATCACTCTCCATGATATATAAGATAGAGAATGCAGAGCGAAGCTACATCTCTACGTAACGCCAAGGGATCGAGCCGGTCGCAAATCTTTTGGCTATCGACGATTCGAGTCGCTTTTCTTTGGATTCGATCCAAAGGGAAAAATTGACTTTTATCCTCTGTAATAATGTCTTTAAGAGGACTACTTATTAAAAAATAATATGTTAAGTTGACACACGTTGACGTCACAAATACCTCACTTTTATTCATGCTCCGTTTGCCTAATAAGGAATAAAACTATTATCATCATCATCAGCATTAATTTGTCCACTGCTGGACATAGGCCTCTCCTTAGAAAGGAGGTTTTGGCATACTTAGTACAGTATAGTAGTATATGCTGGACAGTCGGGTTGGTAGGGTCGGATGTCTTAATAACGGCAGTTCCCGGATCTGTCTTATTTGAGGCGCAGAGTGGCACACCTTGTGGTTTTAGTCGGCCCGATTCCGACACACCACCCCGCTCAAACACCGGTGGAGTGTCGGCCCAAGGGGGTTTCCACATGTAAAAAATAAATAAAAGGGTTTACTTCAAGTTCTCCTTCTCTTTGCAGTGCTTTTGTCCTGTGCAGTTTGCTCCCTTAATCGGCTTTTGCGATACCCACAGAGGTGGTGACACTCCGTACTCCTTATCCGTCACCACACGGATTGAGAGAACCTCAATTACAAGTGAAAGTTGGTTGGCTAGTATTATGAAAAAATACGAACGACGAAATAGTTACATATGCATAAAATTCTAAACTCAACGAAATTTTCTGACCTAAATCATTAAAAGATAAGAATATAATACATTCTTGCGTTTAAAAAAAAAAATTGCCGCACTTATTATTATTTTAATTCTTATTATTTAATGTCACGACAAATCCTTGCCAAGCAAGTCAAGAACACTCAACCAGGTTAATAAATACCCTTGCATGCTTCTATTCTGATCATACTGAGTAAAGTAAAAGACGCTAACCAATATTTAAGGTAAGTACATATTTCTTGATGCCGAGCATGGCTATTTCAAGAAGTACATAGTGCCTAAGACAGTTTTAAGCATTGAGAGCTCAGTTTGCGCACATGCGCACAGGCGATGCCGATACCCTGCTTGCGTAACCCAGTGACCCTCTCTGCCATCATCAGAGAGGATTTCTTGCTACCATACACGGATAATGTCATCTTGCAGAAGGAGGCAACGGAGAGGGCCCGGGACGAAGATTTCCAATCAGACTCAATTTGCTGACGGCGAACTGAGCGGCGAAGTTCCACCACCATAAATAATTTAAATGACAGATAACTGACAATTGAATACTTATTCAAAGTAAGGCATATGTACGATCGGTATGGCCCAGCCATACCGATCGTGTCGGTTTGCGTGCTGGCCACTCAATACTAAACCAAACAATATTAAACTCTTGTAGTCAGTCATTCACAATCACGTCCATTAGTACAGATTTTTGCTTATATTATATATATAACTTAATAATAATTGTATCTACTGGTCAAACTAGTTACAATAACGTCAAGTATTGTTCTGGTACCATAGTATTTATTTATACATATATTGCAAACATATGATTATATTCTGTAGATAAAATTAAACACAAACATCTTTATAAATATATGTATGTTATATATTTATAATCGTCGATTGTGCGTTGCTATTTTTCTGTTACTGGTCAAAGAGTTTAGTTGTGTTGGCATTTATGTGTTTAAAATATATAGGAAGACATTATTTAATACTTGGTAAGTTAAAATATGATTACTTTTAATAGTTAAGAGTAGATGTTACTTAAATGTAATACTAAATTACTTTTAAAACCATGGGAGAGCCATGCTTCCGCACACATGGGACGGTTCGACCGGCCTTACAGTAAAACCTGTGTTAGCAGCTCTTTCATTGCTTTCACCGAGTGAGATCTACACTTTGACTTACCGGTTAAACACAAACTTTGGACTACAGATTAAGAGATATGTACATAGTCCAGAAGGCCAATTCTCGTAGTAAAAGTTCGATCTCAATTCGGTTCCATTCAACTTTCGATCGCACCACTGTCATAAATGGTATTTTCGTAGTAAAGTATTAAACATCTAACGTTGACTGTAATGTGATTATATCGTACTAGCTGACCCGCGCAACTTCGTCTGCATCTCTCAATAGTAATAAATTTTCTCCGTTTTTGAAACATTTTTCATTGGTGCTCCGCTCCTATTGGTCTTAGCGTGATGATATATAGCCTATAGCCTTCCTCGATAAATGGGCTATCTAACACTGAAAGAATTTTTCAAATCCGACCAGTAGTTCCTGAGATTAGCGCGTTCAAACAAACAAACAAACAAACAAACAAACAAACAAACAAACTCTTCAGCTTTATAATATTAGTATAGATTGTAACCAAAATTGAATCGGTAATCTGCTAATCTTAGTAATACATTACTATTTTACTAGGAAAATACCTTTTATGACAGTTGTGAGATCGAAAGTTGATCAATTGTTACCGAACTTTTATTACGAGAATTGATAGGCCTTCTGATAGAAAGTCACTTCGTATGAGTTTGGGTCTTTATGTCGATGGTCCGCTAGGGGCGCTAGTGAGCTGAGCTTTGGACATACATGAGTTTTTAAATCAAATTAGCACCACTGAGTTTTAGCGTTTAAAGAAAAAGGTATAAATATCAAAGGTAAAAAAAATAGCATAAATATCACTATATCTTCTAATAAATAAACCTATTTTTTATAAACAGAATATTACATTTCATCGACACACCCACGGGATGAACAGGAGTAGTGACACTCCTTTTTTTTCATCCGTCACCACACGGAACATTGCATTAAGTTACCTATATTTACGCACTGA
Source organism: Arctia plantaginis (assembly GCA_902825455.1). Taxonomy (NCBI): domain Eukaryota; kingdom Metazoa; phylum Arthropoda; class Insecta; order Lepidoptera; family Erebidae; genus Arctia; species Arctia plantaginis. The sequence goes on from CADEBD010000553.1 coordinate 2,118,228, forward strand.
AATTAACGCAGTCTAGTAATGTACACCAATAAATTGCTAGAAAACTAGCCACTCAGTCAGCCTGTTACCACGGCTTTTGCAACCTGGTGGAAAAGTCAAGTAATATAGGTTGAGGAAGAACAGAGATCATGATCATGCCTGGCGGGCTGCGGCCAAGATTTAGTAGGAAGCCAAGAGTTAGGAAGTAGTATATATGCTAAGAGGAGGCCTATGTGCAGTCAGTGGACTACTAAAGGCTGTTGATGATGATGATATTTACTAATTGTCTTTAGGAATGATCAAATATAGCTCACGTAGGACCCGTAATATTTTGTGGCCGTGGTGCTTCCCTGTTTAAAAAGGTGTATGCCTATTTTACTTTATTTTGTCTTCCGCTTTGCTAAGGAGGGAAGTGGATTTACTGTATTTCCAACTCCTCCAATTTTCTTCTGATTAATTTCGTTGCGGGTTCCAAGACAGTTTAATTTCTTCCTGGGACTTCCCGAGTGTCATAACTCGGTGTGTTCGTGGGTCACTGCTGTGGATCCTGGTGTACAGGAGTTACAGTGGTGGGCGTGTGGGTGGGATTAGTCCCATTTCGTTTAGGAATGATAAGTTCCTGTCAGGCCATCGTATAATTTCGACAATCGCGATACAGGATAAACAGTTTCTCCGTAGTTCGGTGTGTTTTCGTTAGATGGAACTGCATCGTTTTTTTTTTGTTTCATTGTGGTGACCACAAGGTACATAATACAAATTACGGGATAACACTATTTTCGGTATCTAAAACATTAACATCCATTATTGAAGTTAAAAAGTTCTGATCTCATTTATTTCAGGTTAGAAGCCAGTAGCTTTTCCAGATTCGAAAAGTGTCGTGGTTTAACCAACGTTTTAGCGTTGGTCATTCTTGTGAATGATTGTTTACGTAACATTGTGGTTACAAGTATTTATGGAAATAATAACGACGAAAGAAAGAAGAGAAAAGAAGAAGGATCTAGTAGGAAAGTGGATAATACTGATTAAAGTGAGAAGACAATAAGAGAAAAGATTTTCAGTCAAGTGAAATATAAATGCAAACAAAAGTTCTAATAAATAGTTGATTCCTATCAGATATTTTGCAATACAGTTTATCTACAGTTACGGGAAAACCACGACATAAACATACCAGCTCCGAGGATGATGATTCTACATAAGATCTACATGATCCTGCCCTGGTATTATATGTTTACTGTTTATTAGTTTTTTCCGCGAATTCGTCTGCGTATCAACAGATAGAGAATATAATTATACTGAGATTTTGGCATCGATAAGTTAAAAAAAATAGTTCCCCATACAAACTTGCACCCTATTTTAAGGGTAGTTTGGAACGTTTTTCATTTTCAGTTTTAATAAAGCGTATTTACTGTGAGTTTGAAAACGCCACTACCAAAAATAACGATCAAATTTCATATGTATTTTATAAATTTTCTTTGCCTTAAACCCTTAGGTGTGATATTTTTTAAATTTATTATTTATTTTGATAAGGGTAATTTGTATAAAATAAGCGGCGGTTTAGGAATTCAATTACTCTTACAGCATATTCGCCAACAAAAACAACGAGACCATGAGGACACGAGTGTTTCCTTCAGGTTTCTGGTTCGGTGCTTCCACCGCAGCCTATCAGGTAGAAGGAGCTTGGAAGGAAGATGGTATGTTCTATAGCATATGTATATAAGACAAAAACGCTAAATCTGAATACTAAATCCTTAATATAAAAACAACCACACACTCTCACACACGGCCATCTGATCCCAAACTAGGCAGAGTCTGTGCTATGGTAACGAGAATACTGATAAACATACTTATATATTTCTAAATACATACATATTATAGATAAATTACACCTAGACACAGAACAAATGATCCTGCTCCTCACACAATTATTTGTACTTGGTGGGAATGGAACCCACAACCTCTAGCTTAGCAGTCCAGGTCACTAACCAGTAGACCAATGGGCCCTTCGTATAATATTCTTAATGTAAAACTGAGGTTGTTACCTATTCTTGGCCGCCTTTACTTTTAAATTGATCATCACTAAATATTTAAAAATCATTAGGTACCCTTCATACAGAAAAAAATATGTTGCCGGGTGATAGTATTCTGATTGCCAAAATCTATGTCAATGTAAGGTTACAGATTAAGAATACGGAGTGTCACTACCCCTCACCCCGCGAGTGTCGTAAGAGCAGTCTAAGGGAACAAACTACGCAAGACCATAGCACTGCAAAGAGAAGGAAAACTTGACACAAACCCTATACTAACTCGTCTGTCCAGCGTGGTAAAGTAGGTCATAACCTCCTTTCTAAGGAGAGGCATATGTCCATGGCCATATGGCCTGTTGATGATGATGATGATGTCAATATACTAGTCAATTACATGATGTCTTACTTAAAGCATCACTATTAAGAGCCAGGGTTTGAGTCTCTAGTTACACCTTTAGCAAAGCTATATATATAAAACTAATAATGCAAAAAAACGCTGGTCTAGAATTCTACGCCGATGCCTATGTCGTCAGGAATTAATTATAAACTTTCTACAATGGTTTTAACTTAAAAGTAGCAATTAAGTAAATATATAATTGTCGTCAACAGGCAAAGGGCTATCAATATGGGATGAAGCAGCACACAGAAACCCAACTCCAATCATGGACAGCAGCACAGGTGACGTCGCTGCTAACTCCTACCATCTCTACAAAGAGGACGTACAAATCACAGCAGATCTTGGACTAGATTTCTACATATTCTCCATATCCTGGCCGCGGATTCTGCCGAATGGTTTCACGGATCAAATCAACAAAAAAGGAGTCAAATACTACCATTCAATCATGGACAATTTATTACTTCATAATATTGAACCCATGGTAACAATGTATCATTGGGACCTTCCAACTGAGCTTCAGAGAATAGGCGGCTGGACAAATCCTATCATCGTAGATTTATTTGTGGATTACGCAAAATTATTGTTTGAAACTTATGGGGAAAAGGTGAAATATTGGATCACAATAAACGGGCCCAAGGAAATATGTGTAGGAGGATACGGAACTGCAGCGAAAGCTCCAATGATGAATATGAGTGGGATAGCTGAATACCTGTGCACTAAAAATTTACTATTAGCTCATGCAAAAACATATCACGTTTATCAAGACCTTTACAGGAAGGAATACAATGGTTTTATTGGGATTGCAATCAGTTTTGTTTGGTACGAACCAGCGTCGGAGACTGAGGACGACCATCAGGCAGCTATTGATGCAAGAATGTTTGATGTAAGTTAACTATGCTAAGAGAGAGACTCTCTTTAATTTGATATTAGCTGCATGCTCATACCACAGTTCTTTTTTCTATCATTTCTTAAAAAAAAATGACATAAATAAGTTTTAACAGATAAGGTTTTGTAAGTAATTCAGTTGCGCAAACGTCACTAAAGAGTGAAAATAGTATCCATACCTATATTTTTAATGTGAAAGTGGGTTTCTTCGTTTGTTAGACTTTCACGCCTAAAGCACTAAACCGATTTTTTAAATTCTTTCACCAATGGAATGCTACTTGATCAACTAGTAACATTGGATACTTCTTACCTCGAAAACCGACATAGACGCGGGCGGAACCGCTGGCAAAAGCTAGTATTAAATAATGTTTAATTGTCTCTGATTTCAGTGGGGCCAATACGCACATCCAATATTCGCAAAAGGCGGAAATTTCCCCCGAGAAGTAAAAACCAATATCGCCACCAAAAGTGCTGATCAAGGTTATTCCCAATCTCGTCTTCCAGAACTAACTTCCTCTGAAGTGGCTCTGATACAAGGATCCGCTGACTTCTTAGGTGTAAATTCTTACACGACGAAATTGGCGTACAGAGATGCTTCTTTCGATGGATCATACATGGTGCCATCTTATATGGACGATATGGGTGCTGTGCTAATCAAAAATATATCTTGGCCACAGTCCGCTACTAGTTCGATACAGGTATTGATTTAGTTATTTTATTTAATTAGTAATTTATCTGTATTAGGTATATATTTAGTAATATTTAAGTATGTTTATCAGCGGTCTGGATGCCATAGGAGAGGCTCCGCCTAATTTGGGATGAGACGGCAGTGTGTAAGATGTGTCAAAATATTAAATGTTTATTACATCATTTATTCAATGGGTTTATGAACCACGTTTCGCTTTTAGTCCATGGTCAATACCTAAAGCCTTTTATTCCAGCGTTTGTGAATAAAGTTTTAATTGTAGGAGGTACCAGAAGGCTTCTTCGATTTGTTGATGGAACTTAAAACTATTTATGAGAATCCAACGATATTTATAACAGAGAACGGTTGGTCCACTGCCGGTGGGTTGGTGGACAATGACAGAATACAGTACCTGCGGAGATATATAATTGCTTTACATGACGCTCTGGAGGAGGGAGCTGATATAAGAGGCTATAGTGTCCGGTCTCTGTACGATGGATTTGAGTGGCTATACGGGTACACGTGAGTATTTCACAATGTGGTCAGATGAATCAATAGAACAACATAATTTTGAAAGATTTAAGTTGTGACTTTTAATTGTGACTTTCAATTTAGAGTTTATTAGGTGCTTCACACCTAATAAACTCTAAATTGATTCTGTGCTCGAGGCAGAAGGCGATACGTAACTATGCAAAAATGACGTAGCGCACCTTTTGTGTTATGAATGATCTATGAAGATAAAATCATTGAAATTGATATAATAAATTAATAATGTATTATTTTGTAGGGTGGTCGACTAGGCTTTCCCAAAAAAACTTGTATTTTTTTTAATACCACTTTTTAAAAGTGACCATAAATTTCTGTAACACCTTTTTAAATAATCTATAAGGTCCATAACGCCACGACCACGATCACCACGATCGATTAAAAAAATATAATACTTTACAGAGAAAAGTTTGGACTATATGAAGTTGACTTCACATCAAAGAAAAAGCCACGAATTCCTAGAAAATCCGCTTTCATTTATAAACAACTATGTAAAACAAAGGTCCTAGACCCACAGTATGAACCAAGAGCATTCTCTATTCGAGCACCTGGTAAAAATAAGGAATATGGAATATATAATAAAATGAGATCATATTTTGTATTAACAAACTATACAGAAGAAAGAAAATCGCGGCGATTATAAATGTAATATATTATATAAAACGACTGAATCATCAAACCAGAAACTGAAAATTGATTGAACTTAAATTAATAATTTAAGTTTTATAAACAATAAAGGAAGTCTAGGACCATAGCTTGCTACATTATAGTAATCTGTGAACATAACACGGTTGTCATCAAATGCCATCGACTCTCACATGAAAAATCGCCTAATACGTAGCTTAGTTTCTTGAAAGTTATATTTTTCAACAAAATCGCAAATTAGTGCAAAATGGACAACAATTTAACAAGTACGATTTTAAGTTTCACGCTCTGGTGGCCCTGTACAAATCATTGTTAAATAACTATTTTGTTTATAAATAATTAAAACATGTCGAAAAATAATTTGTTTTATTCTAATATACTGTACTATAATGTACTGTGTAATTTAACAGGATTTCTTTGGTCAAGGCCGACATTGAAACCGCTCTGTCAACGTTTTGACAGTGATTTCTTCCTGAATAAACCATAAAGCGCTTTGGTCAATCACTACATTAAGATTTTGTACTACTAAAACTAATAAAATAATCAGTATCCATATAACTACATCACTAGTGCTGTGTCAAATTTGTTTTGTTTATATGTCACGTCTAAAGAAGTTTTACTGATTAACATTAGTTGAAAATGTGCGATATAAACGATAATCCAATTAAACTTAGCGTTAAATGGAATGGTAAGGAGTACGAAATACCAGAACTATGGCCATCGGACTCCGTTGCAATGCTCAAAGTCGCCATCGAAAATGCCACTGGCGTTCGGCCGGACAGACAAAAGTTACTCAACGTTAAATTTCAGGGTAATTATTATTCATTCACTGGCATGTTATATGTTTTGAACGTATCTTTAGCTGTACCTGCATTTGTGGCATCAAAAATATTTTAATATTATATACGATACAACAAATTATTTGTATACGTATTTTCTTTTTGTTCGGTAATATTTTTTACATAACGATTTCAGCTATGATCTTGGAACACACAATGCCCTAAATTTTTTTTGGTTTTCTAAGCCTTAAATCCTAATTCAAAAGTGTTTAAACACGAAAAAATATTTATTTTTCAATGCAATTTCTAACTTTCGGCTATTTCTTTGTGACTGGATCAAAGCACAATTGTCCGTGTGGTGACAGATTAAGAATACTCAGTGTCACCACCCCTATTCATGCCGTGAGTGTCGTAAGAGCTAAGGGAGTAAACTATGCAGGGCAACAGCATTGCAAAGAGAAGGAAAACCTGAAACAAACCCTATGCCAACCTCCTTTCTAAGGAGAGGTCTATGTCCAGCAGTGGACTACTAAACGTTGTTGATGATGATGATGAAGCAAAGAGTTTATCATCCTCCAGTTTTATGTTTTTTAATATTAATTGAATGTCTTCTCTACTACAAACATTTAAGTATTTAAACATTGATCTTTCGTGAACCCATATATTTATAATCTAGTGTGATAGGTATACTAACATACTTTAACATGAACTTTAAACATAAAAATGTGAATAAACAAAATTAAACCCTTATTCCTAGGTAATATTTCAAGATTTTTATTATTATAGTGTTAAGGGGTCTGGCCAACTATGACGTGAGATATCTCATCACACATTGTCAATTGCCATATATGTGTTTACTGGCTATGTTTGGTCTTAAAAAAAATAGACAAAGTTGACTCTCAGGATTCTGGTACTCTTAGTTTAAACAGCCAGCTACATCAGGCAGTAACTTCATTTTAGTAGGCATATTCTCATAATCAATATTCGGTCTCAATTCAGTTCTGATCAACATTTGATCTCAGTAAAGTATTAGGTCTTTACCTATGAAATTGCCGTTTTGTATGCAATAAGTGAAAGTACTTATTTTTTCAAACTTTTTTATTTTTGTTATTCGAAGTAATCACCCATGCAATCGACGCATCTCTGCCAACGCATTGTCAGTTTATTGATGCCCTTCTTGTAAAAATCAGCTGGACGGGAGGCAACAAACTCTTCAAAGGCATTTTGTACTGCCTCTCGGGAATTGAATTTTTAACCCACTAAGCATTAATGCAGATGTGTATTGTGAAGAACTGGAGAGAATGATGGAGAAGCTTGCACATCTGCAACCAGCTTTGGTCAATCGGAGACCTATTATTACTAAGAATAGCAGATTACGGATTTAATTTTCAATTCCAATATGATATTATCACATCAGAGGCAATGTTTAATAGATGTTTGATACTTTACAACGAAAATACCTTTTATGATAGTTGTGAGATCGAAAGTTGATCGGAACTGAATTGAAACCGAACTTTTATTACGAGAATTTGCCTTCAGTTAGTCATATCTACTGAGAAAGAAGAAAGAAAATACATTTATTAGACACATCAACATATAGTATAAATTATTGAATATTTGATGCATTACTTGATGCAAGATTTAAGACACTGCTGAGGGTCATCGCTGAATGATCTTGATTGAGAATGTAAAAAAAAGGCTTTAAAGCTTCATATACTCATCAAATCTTTATTGGTGTACTAGTAAATATAGAAGATGTCAAACAGGACCCTTGACAGTCACACTTATCTTGGTGCTTAATGTTGGAACATTTTAATCCTCTCTGTCTGCTATCTGGGTCTGCTTTCATGGGCGGCGGACTTCACTTTCCATCACGTTGTCTGTCTGCATGTTTGCCCCCTTTTCCATAAAAAAAATGTGATACAATATAATTATGTCATCATCGTCCTCCAAGCCTTTTCCCAAACTAGGATAGGGTCTGCTTTCAGTCCACTACAACACAGCTCCTAGAAGCCTGTGAACGCCCCAGGAGGCTTCTGCGCTTCTGAAAGGAGCTTGGTGGGCTCACCTAGCTAACCAATCCTCGACGCATAAAGGATCACCCTTGAGTCTAAATGTGGAAACCGAAGCCCACAACCAATACATATACAAACACAGCTGAACTTCATCATCCATCAGACTTCCACAACCCAAGTATTAGGTGATAGCAAAGTTCTGTAAAAAAAATCATAAACATGGAAATTGATCTTTCAATATTTTTAACCTACTTTTAAAGAGAGGAGATCATCAATACAGTACTATTTTCTATTTTTAGAGTATTTCTATTTTTGGGAGGGTATATACCCCATCCCATTAAATTACCACCCTAAGGATGGCAGGCTAAGAAATAAAAAATACAATTTATGTCAACTAATATTAAATTATCTCCTTACACTCTTAATGTGAGAGGCATTTGTAAGGGAGGGTGAGATCTAGCTGGAGATATTACTTTGAATACAATTTATTTTTCATAAGCGACCCACCCCGGCTTGGTACGGGTGCAGTGCATTATATAACCTTCACCTTGAATTATTCTCCGTATTAATGATTGCATAGTTTGAAAGATCTTAGCGTACAAGAATGGGAAACAACTTCATTTTTTATTATGTAAAGATTCTAGGGAAAGAAATACAATAGTGCTAATTCTGTGGTTCGAAAACTCTCTAAACTAAGCTAAAAATTATTAAAAATTAGTTTAGTCCTGTTCAAAAAGGTTTCGTATTCTGAAAAAGAAATACTTAACAAATTTTTTGTCATTTTTAGTTTAGAGAGTTTTCGAACTACAGAATTAGCACCAATACCTTTAGGCAGTGTGTAGTGTAATCTTCACTAAGGATTTCAACTAATTTGTTCATCCAACACTGTAACCCTCAGTCTATATTATAAACTAATGTACATGTTATAGATAGCAATCAATTCAGTCAAATCAAAACAACTAAATAGTGCATAAACATTCCAGATTTAGAGATACTTAAAATTAGTACATCACACAAAAAATAGTGGATATTTAGAAATATAATCTTAGATGAGCCTGTTAAGAACCAGAGGTTGTGGGTTTTATCTCACCCAGGAAAAATACTAGAGGCCTTTGTCCAGCAGTGGACTGTTAAAGGCTGTTGATAAAGATGATGATCATTTGTTCTGTGTCTAACTTAAATTTATCTAAAACATTTAGACATATATAAGCATGTTAAGTTAGAAATATATGTGCTCTGTTGAACGCACTAGGCTTACCACCTATTGCATAAATGGGACTAAAATTATAGTGGATGCTTAGGAATTAAACTATGGATGTTTAATAGGCCTCTGTCAACCCTTTCAGGGGTAAAGAGGCGTGAATATATGTATGTATTTACTATCTTAGAGAAATGCAAGTGTGGAGAATTATCAGTAAAATATTCTATTGGAGGTTCCTCCATCAAAATATAATTATTTAGTGTTAACTTCTCTAAGTACCCTACCTAAATAATTTCTAATAGGTAATTAACACGCATGGCTAGCCTCGACAAGTGTCCACAAACACAAGCGTGTAAACGGGGTGTTTGGCTCGGCTCGCGTATGCTCGTCGACGTACTAGTGTCGGTTTTTGAACACAGATCAAAGAAAACTCGCGGCAAGCGTTTGCGACGTATTGACACGTTGGCGCGTGCTTGTTCCTTAATGCTCAATTTGATGTTACAAATATTGTAGTTGAGCAGTCGGGAATAAACATTATGTCTCAATGCTCTACTGATTGAGCAGAGTTTAGTGCCGCCGTTTATATTTTGAATAAAAATATGACCAACGTCTGCTATTTTTGCCTGTCCGGAACACAATAGCACACTCGCAAGCGTGTAAATGGCATCCAAGCGTTTGTAAAGACTTGGACCTTATGGCCGTTTGCCAAGCCTCGGCACGCATGTATACAAGGCATAAGGAAGTGTTTAAGGGACCATAGTAACACCAAGAACGGAAGTGACACCAAGGTCTCACAGAAAACCCCGTTGCTAAGCAATTCTTTCTTCGCTTTTCACCGAGTGTGTGAGGTTATTGTACCCCTCTTTTCCCTGCTTCTAGGGGAGCACTCAAAAAGGGTACTTAAAATCAGGCGACCGGTCTGCTTGTTCATATTTCCTGCTGTTTTATATGTTAGTTATCGCGGTAAAAAGAAGTCTGTAGCACTCAGGGTTGATATACCTTTCTAACATTTTTTTTTTTTAATCGGATCAGTATTAATTTCTCAGCAGTAACAGACTAATATATGTATGTATGTAGGTATATTTTTATATTTTTAAAAGACAACTCCCGCGTTAGGAATATATCCTGTGTCGCAGGGGACTTTACAAGCACCAGGGACTTCCTTTCTAGGGTATACCTGGTTCCCCGGCTATTAGTACCCGAGACGGCGTGCGGTTTTAGTCGGTTCGAGGCCGACATGCCACCGATAGGTGGTATCCGAGGGGATTTCCGCACGGACAAAAAAAAAAGGGGGACTTTACAAACATACATGAAACGGATACAAAGAACACATAAATAAATATACCAGCTGACCCGGCAAACGTTGTTTTGCCATATACATTATTGTTGTATGTATTTTTCAATGCTAGCTCCTAAGTAAAAAAAATTGTCCAGCCGTTTCGGAGGAGTTTGGTAACAAACACCGCGACACGAGAATTGTTTACATGATATTTGGTTATTTTGTTTATATTTCTATTTTTGTATATATTCAGTTGTATATTTCTATTTTTTTTAATTTCTTTGTGCACGCACCACTCTCTTGTTATGCTATCCTCTCCTCACTCTTACGTTTGCTGGAAGAGCGTCTTTTCCTTAATGTACATGAGAATTAATCTATACTAATATTATAAAGCTGAAGAGTTTGTTTGTTTGAACGCGCTAATCTCAGGAACTACTGGTCCGATTTGAAAAATTCTTTCAGTGTTAGATAGCCCATTTATCGAGGAAGGCTATAGGCTATATATCATCACGCTAAGACCAATAGGAGCGGAGCACCAATGAAGAATGTTTCAAAAACGGAGAAAATTTATTACTTATATTTATTTAAGTTGCGCGGGTCAGCTAGTAAATAAATAAAATAGATATATCCTCCTATATCATGAAAAAAACTTTCATTCCAGGCAAAGTAGCAACGGATAACTACACATTGTCAGAACTACAACTGAAGCCGAACCTGAAGATCATGATGATGGGCTCCCTCGAGGAAGCTATTGCTGGTGCGCTGACGAAGCCTGATGTTGGGGATGAAGTCATCAATGACCTGGACATTGAGGAGGAAGAGGTTGATGTGGAGAATCAGGAGGTAATTCTTTTTATTCCGCAACCTGTGAAATGCAACTGGAACTTATATAACTTTACTGCCTCGGCAGTGCAGTGGTAGCGTATGCGACTGCTGTGCTGAGGTCTCGCGTTCGATTCCCGGGTCAGACCAAATGTTTGTATGTTCTGCAAATGTTTGTTTTGGAGTTTAGGTGTTTTCTACGTTACATAAGCGATAATATGTATGTAATTACAAAAAAAAAGTATATTAAGTATTCTATCAGTCAATCTAGCTTTCATAGTAAAGCTCTGCTTAGTTTGAGACTAGATGGCGTTGTGTGTCAGATATCCGAAATATTATTATTATTACAATAATAAAGGTTTACTTATATTAAGTTTCCATATTGCTGTATGTCTGCTAGTGGTAGAGAAACCCATTTTTAATTTATCTTATCTTAAAAAAAAACACAACACAATTTAAAATTTAATAACATTTTTTTAAAGACAACTCCCGCACTAGGAATATATCCTGTGTCGAGGGGGAATTTACAAACATACATGAAACGGACACAAAAACCCAGACTCGGAACAACAATTTTCCATTATTTGTTACACTCACGCGATAGGGAGTAACATTATAACCATCAACCGGAGATTAGATGGGTAAAATTGCACTGGGAGAGACATGCTTCAGCAAATATGGGTCGGTTTTACCGGTGTGATACCACGTCCTCACAGAAAAACCGGTTTTAAGTATTTTTTTTCGTTTTTTTCACCGCGTTTGTGAGATAACCGAAGACCAAACCCCCCCTCCCCCACTAAATCTAGCGTGGGGGGCCTCTGCAGTTACCACCAAGAGACCCGTCAGCTTGTCCTCCCCTCAACCCCCGCCTACACCTTAAAAATGGAATTATGCAGATACAAAATAGATTCAGAGGAGTATATTGAATATTGCTTGCTTTTTCCAATAATTCATGAATAAAATATTGCAGGTATACCTGGCGAAGATCAACAAGCGTGTGAGAGACTACAAGATCAACGTGCTGAACGAGCCTCGGGAAGGCAAGAAACTCCTTGTGTTGGATATCGACTATACACTGTTCGACCATAGATCTGTCGCTGAAACTGGTATGTAACCTATAGATATTTATACCACTGCTTCTTTGAGCCTTCGCCTGAAGGATGGGAGATGTGGGTGGTGGGCGTGTTACCCCCGCACCTCTTTTAGTCCCCGCTCTCATCCAACAAAATCTTTATGTAAACTAGCGATACGCCTCGACTTCGCACGGGTGCAATTTTTACGTGATACATCTGATACATGATGATACATTTTTCGACTATAATATAGTAATAGTAATATTGTACCACATTCACAAAACGCCATCTAGTCCCAAACTAAGCAGAGCTTGTACTATGGCTACTAGACAACTGATATAAATACATATATACTTTTTTTGATGTAAACACATACATATTATACATAGAAACACCCAGACCAAATCAAACATTAAATGTTCATGCACACAAATGTTTGACTTGAACGGGGATCGAACCCTCGACCTTTGGAATAGCAGTCCGTTACACAAACCACTGCGCCATCCGGTCGTCAAATATGCACTAGCTGACCCACGCAACTTCGTCTGCGTCTCTCAATAGTAATAAATTTTCTCCGTTTTTGAAACATTCTTCATTGGTGCTCCGCTCCTATTGGTCTTAGCGTGATGATATATAGCCTATAGCCTTCCTCGATAAATGGGCTATCTAACACTGAAATAATTTTCAAATCGGACCAGTAGTTCCTGAGATTAGCGCGTTCAAACAAACAAACAAACAAACTCTTCAGCTTTATAATATTAGTATAGATAATAAACCTTCCTCGTGAATCAATTTCTCTATTGATGAAAACCTAATTAAAAACCATTGCGTAGTTTGAAAGATCTAAGCGTACAGGAACGGGAAGCGACTTCATTTTATGCTATGTACAGATGTTTTTTTCGTTTCTATTGAAATTAACTTGTCTTTATTTCTTAATATTTTACGTGTCATTGAAAAGTAACCGGGCTACACCTGAAGGCCAATTCTAATAAAAGTTTGGTCACAATTCAGTTCCGATCAACTGACATTTTGTTAATTTTATTAGTTAATAGTTATCATTAGTTAATGTTTTGAGTCTCTATATAAATATTTGCATGCCTAGTACAGGCAGAATATAGCTTGAACTTTTGTAAGACCTTTGTTAAATCTGGTTCCACCTGTATTCTGTGCAAATAAATGTTTCTTTCTTTCTTTCTTTCTTTCTTTCGATCTCACAACTGTCATAAAAAGTATATTTGTAGTAAAGTAATTAAAACCCAACGATGACTGTAATGTGATTATGTCATATTGTAACCAAAAATTGAATCGGTCATCAACAGCATTTAACAGTCCACTGCTGGACATAAGCCTCTTCTTAGAAAGGAGGTTTTGGCCTACTATACCACGCTGGCCAGACGGGTTGGTAAAGGGTTTGTGTCAAGTCTTCCTTCTCTCTGCAGTGCTGTTGTTCTGCGTAGTTTTCTCCCTTAGTCGGCTCTTACGACACCCACGGGATGCATAGGGGTGGTGACACTCTGTATTCTTAATCCGTCACCACACGGGCAATTGAATCGGTAATCTGCTAGTATTAGTAACTTTACAATTTTACAACGATAAAAAAAACTACGTTTAAAAAAACCGACTTCATAAACTAAAAAGTATAAAATAACTTAATAAAGATTAAATTTAATACACCTCTTATGCAAACCTTTAATATTAATAAAATACTATTGTTTGTATGTGCTACCTATTGATTAAGAATTAAAATATCCTTTTTATTTATTTCTCCGTTCCGAGATTTTATATGCAATCGTATTGGTTATAATATTTCTCAATTTCTCTACTGCGCAAGCTCGCTCCGCTTCAATGACAGGTAGCCTAAGACCCACTTACCGGGACACGGGTTAATAGTAATATATAATCAACTTAAATATAAACTCCTAAAAAGGCCGTACACTAACTAAAATTATATCATCAAAGTAAACAATAATATTCATTAAAAATGTTCATAAAATGAAAACTACTGGGCCTATGTTAAATTTTTATGGAACCAAATGGCAACTATTCCGCATCAAACTAAAGAAGAATCACGTAAATCGGATTATAAATCTCAGAGTAATCGGTGTACATACATAAAAAAAAAATACCAATCGAATTGAGAACCTCCTCCTTTTTGAAGTCGGTTAATAAAAATACCTTTTATGACAGAGGTGAGATCGAAAGTTGATCGGAACTGAATTATGTCCAGTCTTGCAAAGGCCTAAGCTTTTTAAGGGTAGTCTAACAACGGTAAGGGTTAATAAAACCCTCTGAAAGGGCTATGAAGCTTTTATTCCTCGAGGCTGCAGCCATATAAGTAACTCTGACTTACTTTTTATTTTATTCTTAACTCTGTGCAATGTCTCTTAAATATTCTCGATTTTTCGCAATCAGTTAATTTTATAATATAATATAATAATATTTCAGACATCTAACACACAACGCCATCTAGTTTCAAACTAAGCAGAGCTTGTACTATGAAAGCTAGATTGACTGATAGAATACTTATATACTTTTTTTTTGTAAATACGTACATAATATACATAGAAAACACCCAAACTCCGTAACAAGAACATACAAATATTTGGTCCGACCTGAGAATCGAACCCGGGACCTCAGAACAGCAGTAGCATACGCTACCACTGAGCCACCGAGGTTTCAATGGATGCTCCTTCCATTGCTCTTTAATAATTTTCAAATTGATCCATTTTTTATGAGTTTAATTTGATGATGTTACAAAAAATAAACTGAACCGTGTCTATAGGTATTTGAAGTTAAATAAACTGAAAAGTTCTACGTTAAAACCATAAGTCGACGGGCCTGTTGGTGTAGTGGTTAGTGACCCTGACTGCTAAACAGGAGGTCGTGGGTTCGATTCCCACCCAGAACAAATATTGTGTGATGAGCACGGTCATTTGTTCTGTGGCTGGGTGTAATTTATCTATAATATGTATGTATTTAAAAATATATAAGTATGTTTATCAGCAGTCTGGTTACCATAGTACAGGCTCTGCCTAGTTTGGGATCAGATGGCTGTGTGTGAGATGTGAGATATATACTGACTTGTACATAGGTTGAGTCAAACAGGCACGAAAATATGGCATTTGATATTCAGAAATGAAAATTCTATTAATAAAAAAGGAAATCGCCCGTCTAATAAAAACATTATATTCTCAATGTGCCTTTTATCGTTGCTAAATTGTTTTCGCGATACTTAGGTAAAATTATAATTTTCTTTTTTTCTGAAAATAAATGCCATATAAAATAAATCTTGTTTTCATATGATGGCTTATTTAAACTGAGTCTCAAAAATGCCTTCAGCCCTAATATAAGCCCGTTGTTCAAAAAAGACTCGAGTCGCAAAAAAAGCCTCAAGGCTTTTAAGTAACGAGTCTTTTAAAGCCGCTTTTTATTGGCATAGCTCTAAAAAAGGACCAATAGGCTTAAATTTAGGGATAAAGACTTACGGCCCTCGGGAACACTAACCTAGAGCCAATGTTACCCGACCTTTCTTTTTTTTAATCTTTCTTTGATTCGGGGTTTTGATCCAGTAAGGATATGCCAACCCCATTGTACCTTGATACATGGTAAACACAAATAATTATTGTTAAAACAGTCTGGTATATTAAATCATTGCTGAACTACTGTAATCAGGTGACACAATTTTTTAGCTGCTTCTGATCTTGGATAACTCATTATGCTTTGTATTAAACCCACATCTAATAAATTTATATTTAGTTCTTTGAGCAAAGCCTCGCGTTCACCCGACCTTACCATTCTGTTTTATTTTCTACAACACCTCTACGTTTGAAGGTTACGAGTTGATGCGTCCATATCTTCATGAGTTCCTGACCTCCGCGTATGAGGACTACGACATCGTGATCTGGTCAGCCACGGGGATGAAGTGGATCGAAGAGAAGATGCGTCTCCTTGGTGTGTCCACTCACCAGGATTATAAGATCATGTTTTATTTGGACTACCTGGCTATGATCACGGTTCATACGGCCAAATATGGAACGATAGATGTAAGTATTAGTAGTGTTAATTTTTTGCTACAGTTTTGCTTGACTGCACGGATGGTGTGGTGGTTTAAATGGGTTACCTCGCCGCTTCCAACTGCGCTGAGTGTTGTGGGTTCGATTCAGGCAGTTCGAGGCAGAGCCTGTGCTATGGTAACGAGTGTGCTGATAAACATGAGTCTATATTTCTAAATACATACGTATCGTATACACCCAGACATAACAAATGACCGTGCTCATCACACAATATTTGTCATGGGTGGGAATCGAACCCACTACCTGCGGCTTAGCTCTCAGGGTCACTAACAACTAGACCAACAGGCCCGTGTGTTCGTGATGTGATCCACAAATTGTTGTTCTGAGTCAGTGTGTTTTTTGTGTCCATTTCATGAATGTTTGTAAAGTCCCCCGCGACACAGGATATATTCGTAGTGCGGAAGTTGTTTTTAAAAAAAAGACAGTTGCTCAAACAAAATTGCACAATAGATTTAATAACAAAAAAGTTATACTCATTGCAGTAGTTAAAGTATGAAAGTCACAATACATTCGTATTTAGATATTATTTTGTATATTTCAGGTAAAACCGCTAGGCGTAATATGGGGTAAGTATCCCCAATACAGCTCAAAGAACACAATAATGTTTGATGATATCAGAAGAAACTTCATCATGAACCCCAAAAGCGGACTCAAAATCCGCCCCTTCAGACAAGCCCACCTCAACAGGGACAGAGATCGGGAACTGCTGCAGCTCTCCCTGTACCTTAGAGATATAGCCCAATACTGCGAGGATTTTGACACTTTGAACCATAAAAAATGGGAAAGATACAAGCCCGATAAGAACAGGTCGGCTATTAAAAGAAAAGCGGACGACAGTGCCCCCCCAGCACCCAAAGAATGACGGTAATATGAACTCAGGCTGATTAAAAATCGGTCTGCAAATCGCCTTAATTGCTTAATAAGACTGTTGTTTCGATTACAGAGTATAAGTGTAGAGAAGTTGAAAGTGGTTCCCCATCCAGTATGTTAGCAACGTAACTTAAATTTAATTTAGCTGTAAGACTCAACCAGAATACAAGCAGTGCAGCGTGCAAACGATGTCGATATCGCTACTTACAGCTATGAAAATCGCACTTGTTTATCTTAAAAAGATGTACAAAAAAACTATGACTCCTCCATCACAGTAAACATTTTTATATTTGACATCTGACCAAAAGTAATGGGGTATTTACGAAGCTATTTTAAACAATACAGTAATGTTTCTTATCTACGTTAGATAAGTGTTATCATGAATATTATATTACATAAAATGTATACCTTAGAAGATATCAGGGATTTAAAATTCGGGGGCAGAGAGGCCGTCGCGTCGGCCTGAATGTCCGTCCCGGATGCCAGCGGCCCTCAGACGTGGAGCGTGCCTATAACTGTATATTAAGATATCCTGTAGTATAGTTTAATAATAATACAATTAATTACTCCACACTGACAATACATTAGTATCTACATAGCACCCGTACGAAACCGGGGTGGGTCCCTAGTCTAGTAATAAAATAGATAGCAAAAAAGTTGCGCTGCGCAATCCACCTGAACGGGCACGGGAACCACGGGCACGCTGCACTGAGCCGTTTAGTTCTATACGTTCTATCAAGTTCAGACATCGCTTGCACGCTGCATGAGCCTTAACAATCGACACACTTTACTTGTATTCTTTGACAATAAATCTAAATAGGTCTTAACGTAACCAAAATAAGCGTCTTGCTATAGTTTAATTTTATTCAAACATGGCTTCAGTTCTAAAAATTAGGTTAGGATAAATATAGTATATACGCAGACTGTACTGCCTTTATGATATAGAAAGTATTTAACAAAGCTAAATTTTATTTCTCTAATCGGATATCTTTTACAATTTGGACTTGTATTATTTATCTGTACTAAAAACAAAGACTCATGAAACCCTATTGAAAAAAAAAAAAAAAAAATTTAGAGATTTGAACTCTAGTTGACACAAATTTAAATATAGAATGTTAAAACCGACCGTGTTGGCCTTAAATGTCAATGTTTTTATTTTAACTGGCAAGAATAAAAAGAAAGAAGAAAGAAATCAATTTCACGCCAAGTTGCCTATGACGTCATATTCATTTGACACAAGGTTTTTTTTTAAACTATGATCTTATGGTATACAACTTCTCTCAACTTATGCTCCGTGGTTTCTACTTAGACATTAAAACTCCAATTATTAAAAGCTAAGTCAAATATATAAATGTACGATAAAAGTGTTAAGAGGCGATTTGCTTTATATTTTTAGTTTGTAATTTCGTTGATCGTATTATCG
The DNA here is from genome assembly GCA_902825455.1 of Arctia plantaginis. Classification (NCBI taxonomy): domain Eukaryota; kingdom Metazoa; phylum Arthropoda; class Insecta; order Lepidoptera; family Erebidae; genus Arctia; species Arctia plantaginis. The sequence goes on from CADEBD010000553.1 coordinate 2,136,924, forward strand.
AAATGCAAAGTAATTTTGTGTTGCTATTAAAAAAAAATGTTATTATTTAGAACAAATTTGTATGTTTTTAACTCAAAAATACGGTTGAATGCAAATGAATATTCTATTGTCTATGTATGAAAAATATTCCTTTTCAATTAAAATATGGTATTGCAAATTAGGAGCAAAATTTCGAGGATTTTTCTAGTGTTGCCAGGGAGAATTAATCAAATCAAAAAAATATTTTGTCTCTAACAAGTTACGTTATAATACGTAAACATTATTGGACAGGGCAGGAAGTTAGTTATACGGGCAATAACGAAAGAGAGATAAGTGCTATCTGAAAAATTTAAGTTATAATATTAAATATCAGTATTGTGGAATATTGAGATGCATACACATTTTTTTCATTCTCCGTTTCACTGTATAGGTATAGGTGAATGATTTATTAGGCGTTGTAATAATTAACATGAAACTTTCAAATAATTCATAATTTGTCTTTATTACATTATATTTAAAAAATACTATTAATAAATTTCAATAATTTGTTTGGTCTATGCTTCTCATAAAGGGGAAATATTGTGTCATGTTTTATGGTAATACATACATAATTATTACGTAAATAAACCCAGAGCTATTAGATTAGGTTCATATGAGGCTTAGTGTAGCTAGATAGTTTTGTAGGTACAACCAATTTGGTGTCGAACTGTCATTTTGTGACTAGGCTCGAAGGACCAAGTTGTACGTGAGTCTTCTTAAATAGCAGTTAATAAGTATATTGTATTCTGTTGCTCGATGTATGGTTAAAATACAATTTGATGTATACTTAGCTTAAACTAACATCTAATATGAGCTTAATTTCAAATAACTGACATTGATAATAAATATTACAAGCGAGATAAATGCTTGGCTTAGAAATGTGCTAGTTACTACTCTAGGATCAAGGGCAGCAGGGGGGCGGGTGCTCCCGCCTTCGGCCTTAGCTGCTGTTATGTATGTAGCAATTTTTGGTACTGGAAACTGGAAGGTAGTGATCGAGAATGAGCATTGGTTTTCAATTGTCCTACAAATCGACTGGAACTGAAATTTAAAATAGAAATAGAAAACCTTAAGTGAAGTCGGCGTTTCCTTTTAAGTTTATGAATTCGCAATACTTAAGCCATCTTGTTGAGTTATGAATAAAATATAACTGTAATAGACAATAAAAATAGGTGTCAAGGTTGACAAATTTAAGAAAATATATTGTTAAATGATAATGACTTATTATGGGCGCCATTTTGTTGACAGAATATTGCGAGATGGAAGCTATATCTTTTTACGGACACGTTACAATACAGTTCTACATAGTACAATAGTTTTTGTAAAATGCAAACTTCATTATGTGCATTTTTAATTATGTAACTAAAAACAATTGTTGAGTACTGAACAATGAAACTATAATCTATTCGCGTTAAGAAAATAGTAACCAAATAGGACCAATAAGTTGCCAACAAATTACACAGCCCAACATTTTATTTTCCAGAAACCAGAGTGTACTTTTTAGTAGGATTTTGGTGCACTGAATCCAAATCCGGCCTTAGAATTGCTCTATAACGTCAGGTTTTTGAGATATTCTAACCTAAAAGTGCAAAAAACATTTTTGAGGTTATGTAACTCTTCAAATTTTATTATGCCTAAAAAAGTACACAGGGTATCTTAAAGTTCAAGTCTTCAGCTTTCAAATGACTTGAGTTTGCTTAAATATATTTTTTTTCGCCTCCTAACCAATCAAATACTGCCCACCCCGAGTTCAGCTAAGCAACCTTTAACTGAACTACAAGCCTCTAAACTGAGCAAAACCTGTTCACTATGGCGAATTTTGTTGGCCTGTGTTATCGTTTCATACAAAAGCTTGGAACCTCATTGCTCAGGCTTAATCGATGCGTGACTATTTTCTTAATGCGAATGGACTATAATCGATAACGAACCCTCAAAGCGGAAGGTGCTTGTGAGTATAACAAAATGCTCACACAATTTCTCTTACGTATTTTATAAACAACATGACACCTACAACCCCGATGATAACATTACACCATATCGAATACAATTGTGGTAGTTATTAATATAGGGATTTATTATCCTACAACTAAATAAATTATTGTGTTTAGTTGCCTTCCAACCAGATATCACGAATGCCGATGTATCGCCGAGTGACGAGTAATCGGCGACGTATTCGCCAAGTAATGAGCACATACACATGGTAGGCCAAAACCTTTCTAGTGAGTGGGCTGTTGATGAGGCCCTATCCAATAACTAGATGTTTTCAGGATCATTCGTATTCGCTTCCTTTGAACTTACCGAAATTTGGCCGAGCGAGGCGGGCACTGATAATCAATGCTCGGCGAATGACAAGCACCCATCTCCACTACTTGCTATTCGGCGAACAATCGGCTCGGTTAATTTTCTGTGCGTTTATTTGTAGAGTGACAACACTACCTATTCGAACAACTCCCGAGTCAATAAAATGTGATTATGACATGATATTCTTTTTAGGGTATCTTAGGGTGACCCTCGCTAGACCCTCGACCCTAACTCCCTTCCATGCAGTTCGTGTAAACGTAATCATTATTATTTGTAAGATAAAAGGCAACATGACAATGCCAATATAGGAAACAAATATTGCATTTAATGCGTTTTATTTATGTAGCGATAATATAATAACACACACACACCTCACACAGGTAACCGGAATACTGATAAACATATTTATATATTTCTAAATACATACATAGAAATAAATAAAGTTGAAGTGTCTGTTTGTAATATCAAAACAATAGATTTTTTTGCCTAAAAACCAGTTCAAATATTTTTTGTTTGTCTGTCTGTTTGTTCCGGGTAATCTTCAAAACGGCTGGACCGATTTTAATAATATTTTAGTACCAGGTAGCTGTCTATATAAGGAGTAACTTAGATTTTTCCTTTTAAAAAAACCCTATAAAAATTTACCCGGTCCGGGAATTGAACCTGAGGCCTTATGGCCTGCAGTCACGTACAGTACTGCACTAAGGCAGCGCATTTCAAATTCCACGAAGTCTTGAGTACCAGCTAGCTATAGATTACACCTAGGCACAGAACAAATAGTCATTTTTATGACATATATTTGTCCTGTCCTCTGGCATTGACTGAAAGGCCCATTACAATTAAATAATTTAAGATTATCTTTTTTTTACCGGAAAATTTCAATGTTCATCATAAAAAGGTTTTTCATTATTAAATATGACAAAAAATACACATGAGGTGACGATGTGATGTTAGACAATACACAAATTGAGTTGACCTGGCAACAAAACGACAGTAATATGCGTTTAGTTATTTTTAATGGTACAGGTATTAATAAAAGAAATAAGTATCGTATGTTTAGGAGAGGCCTATGTCCAGCAGTGGACTATTAAAGGCTGTTGATGTGATGTTTAAAAAAACAGGCTTATTTTATTTACTCGATTGCTTAGAATTCGTATCCTATTCTCTCTCGTTGAGGTTTACCCCATAGCTTAAAACAGTTATAAAGCTGAAAAATTATACAACCTAACTAATATTATTTTATGTTGACTAGATTTTTCAATTGTGCCCAAATTTGTTTTTACACACATTTTCATTTGACTTTTCAAGATTTTATGTAAGATATGGATACCCCTTAATATGAATAAAACTCATTATAATTTGTTCTAAAAAAACTTAATTGAAAATACGCAAAATAACATCAAAAAGGCAAATTTGTAATGTTATAGGTAAAAAGGCGGTCAGTTTGTGTGTTATTGAAACTAATGATGACTGAATCAACATTTAATTTATTTTAAACTAATAAAAAAACCTGTTCACGCATATTTATTGTAATTTGCCTCTTAAATCCAATTTTCTATATTTTTCCATCTACCGTCTACGTCAAACTGTGATTCGTATTGTTTTTAATACAATGTTAACCAGTTTTAAATAATGGTAGAAGATTTTATGTAAAATCCGATGATACACAACTCTTTTGTAATTTAATTGCATTTCATATTCATACCGCTGCCAGAAATAAGTGTATTTATGAATATTTTTAACTCGATCCAATGTCTTTTAGAACTAAGCAGTCTTTCGTCAAAAATACCTAGACAATTATAGTTTTCTTGAATAAAAAATACAGAAATTGACCATTTTTATTAAATCTTAATTGTACTGGCCATGTTTTAAGTGTCCATTGTAAATAACGACGACATGACCAGTGTGTAATTAGAATAATTACATTTTTAATTTATGAATAAAATATTGAAAAATGATAACTCCTTTTTATTTTTGATCCTTTAATAAAAATGCTACTAAGAGTGTCAAATCAAAGCCAAAAATCGATCTAGGTGACGTGCATTGGGAGAGACCTATGTCAAGCATTTGACTGCGATAGGCTGATTATGATAATGAGTGTCAAATCTTAGTTCATACGAAGAAAAGGTCTTCGGTAATAGGACCGTGGGAAAGCCATGCTTCAGAGCAAATGAGCCAGCTCCGGCCGGAGCGATACCGGTGTTAAACAAATTGACAGCATGGGTCGCGTAGTGGTTTAAGCGGTCACCTCGTCGCTTCCTACTACGCTGAGTGTTGTGGATTTGATCCCCACATGAAACGACACTGTGATCCACAAATTGCTGTTCTTCGTTTCATGTATGTTTGTAAAGTCCTCCACGACATACGATTTATTCCTGGTGATGGAGATGTCGGAGAAAAAGTGTTACCAGAGATACAATCTCCCTTCTCTCTGGGGACACTGAAGATGGCAACGCACTTGTGGCTTTTTGTTGCAGGTATCTATGGGCGTTGATGGTTACTTACCATCAAGTGACCCGTCGGCTATTTTGCCCGCTTCCCCATAAAAACAGGAATAAAAATCATGCTAGTGGAGAATTCTTGTAACGTAACTCAAGAATTATTATCAAAAAATATCATATGGATTAAGAATACAGTGCCCCCCCCCCCTCTCCCCCTCCGATTCATCCCGTGGGGGTCGGGGGCAACGTGGAGCAAACTACGCAAGCAACAGCTCTGCAAAGGAAAGGAGAAAGAAGAAGGAAAACTTGAAACAAACCATATACCAACACGTCTGGCCAGCGTGTTATAGTAAGCTGGCCAAAACCTCCTTTCTAAAGAGAGGCCTTTGTCCAGCAGTGGACTGTTACTTTGTTCATGATGATATTGGTAGTAACTCGAAAGCAATAAGGTTCTATAGTCTTCAATTATTGGTTTCCGAGTTTATAAGTTGTTGCGTATTAAAATAGAGTAAGCAAACCTACCGAAGTTCAAGTAGGTGCCTACTGTTACTTGGTAATAAACAGGAAAAATACTGAAGGAAAATTACATTCCAATTACATACCTAAGTAATAATTATTGGTTCCGATATTTAATAATAGTTTTGCTTCTCTTAGCAATAAGCTTCATGCCTAAAACATTGTGGTTTTGACCGCTGCATTTAGTGTTTACACATAGAAAAACGAATAGGTAGATTCCTAGATATTGTAGTTTACCGTCCTCTTTGGCGTGAGAGTTGTAAGCCGAAAATGAACTTCTAAGGAAAACCACAGTAATTACAATTTGATTTCCCGTTCTACGAATTGTCTGACTAATAAACAGGAAAGAATAACACTTAAATCTTTATGTTATAAATGACATTCCACGTAATAGTTACAAGGCACGATATACAATAATAATTTATGTTATATTTCTTATAAAATCTCATTTTTAGTTTCTGTGCATCTACCATTGATAAATAAATTATAAAATTAATTCAAAATAATAATATATACACAAAAATTTTCGTTTAAGGGTGTTAGAATAAGATTACAACCCCTATTCATCCCGTGCGTGTCGTAAGAGCCGACTAAGGGAGCAAACTACGCAGGACAACGACACTGCTAAGATTAGGAAAACTTGAAACAAATCCTATTGCAACCCGTCTTGCCATCGTGGTATAGTAGGCCAAAACCTCCTTTTTAAGGAGAGGCCTATGTCCAGCAGTGGACTATTAAAGTCTGTTGATGTGATGTGATACCCAATTCCTAAAGTGCCCGGTTGTCAACAATACGTTGGTCCCCTTGGACTAAAACTCTTGTTGGCAATAACATAGGGCGTGTATTCGCGCGCCTCTATCCACCCTTTCTAGAATAGAGACGTAATTGTATGCTAACTATGATTTTAAATCGCAAAAGATTGCTGCTATCCTGTTTAAATCTTGTCAGTTTTATTTTTCCTCATCAATAAAAACTACTTTTAAATACATCCACACAAAACATACCACGAGATAAATGCATAAAAAACGTAGATACGATTATTTACGCTAAAAACTTTTATTATAAACAATAAAACGTCGTAAAGCGTCTAAACATCGAATTGCATTTGTATTACATCAAAACAATTTATAGCATTGTGTATTTTGTTCGACAGCGATAGCTTCTTACGTCATCGCTACAAATCAGTTGTGACATTTACGATCCAGTGTTGCCAGAAAACAGCTTTCAATTACCTAGCTTGTTTTTTTGAGACACAAATTGTCTCTCAAAGTTGGTATAAAATTTTATTTGCCTATACATGTGTTACATATGTGTGTATATTTATTTTTAATTTATCAGTACAAAGGTATGAATAGTTGATTTCTTTTGTGGTTGGTTTTCATTGGAGTGGTTGTACATTTTATATTTTCTGGCTAAAAGTATCCTGGGTCGTTTATTTATTGAAATTTTATGGAGTATTCGTGTTGATCTTTGTGTCAAAATAATACTATTATTAATGTAAAACCTTCTCTCAAAATAGGGTAATTTTCCAACAAATAAGGGAACAACATTTTCCGTGTTGGCTTTGAATGTAAAACGTGATTATTGTAATGACAGTTCCCCGGCCAGGCCAGTGTTATCGTATTGTACTGTTTGGTTATGCCAGTAAATGAGCGCCGTGTCCGTAGTTACGCGTGCGCGCTGCCGCTTACCAGACAAACTTGTTGCGTTGCGTCATGTATTATTAAATAATTAAGTTACAATCTGTTTTAAAATGATAAGACAACATGACACTTAACCATACGTCGATTTTTGAACTTTTTTTATATCTAAATGAATATTAGTTAGCATATGTGTTGTGTTGTGATGTTATATTGATGTTCTTTGCGATAAAAAAGGTGAAACATAATTATGAGCAAATGTTTAAGGTTATTGTAAATTGTGCCAATGGAATAACTTGTTTGTAACGTTCTATAAACAAGTTTGTATAAATAAGAATGAGTCATTCATGAGAGCGGTCTGGATAGACAGTGATACATTGTAATAGGAAGAAAAAAATCTGCAGAATGTCACACGTTATTTCTTCACAACCATCTTCAACATCGCCGTATCAGCCTACTGAGATTCAAGAATCCCTCAATGGTCACAATCAAAGGAAATCCACCATAGAAACGCGACAAGACCGGGATGACTGTTGCTTCCGAGCTGATAAAAGCCAAGGGTGTTTTATTTATTACTGCTGCAATTTTCTATCGAGCGTCTGTGGCGGTATCAGGGATTGTACAGAAAAATGCTGCAACTGCTGCGCTGATTGTCTAGCAGACTGCTGTGAAGACAAACCCGAAGACAGAAATAAGCGCAGAAGATACGGAAGCGGGCAGGATTATGACTATGATGATAATACATGGGTAGTCGGTGCTATTGACCATCACAACACCGTACCTGATAATCAGCCCGATCTTCAACCAATAAAACACGACTCCAGTGTACATTATTCTAAGAGTCATGACTCCGGTCATGACAATAATTTACACTACCATGATTCCCGTACCACTGGACATCACACCCATCATTCTGGGGGCCGCGATTCTGGATTCCATCTCGCTAGTGCACATGATTCTGGGTTACCTCACTCTAGTGGACACGATTCCGGTCATCAGTCTGGTGGACACGATTCTGGACATCACTCCAGCTCGCATGATTCTGGAGGACATCATTCCAGCAGTCATGACACAGGCGGCGGCACGTGCGACTCTGGTGGAGACGTTGGCGGAGGATGTGATTCAGGCGGGGGTGTTGATTAACAAGTAAAGAAAAAAAACATTATCGATATCTCTTACATCGATTAAATGCTTGATATTTTAATCAAGTCGTCTTTTCCTTTCTAAATGACAAGATTATGTGAAGCCTTATATGAGAGAGTTGTTATAAGAGTTATTGTGATATTTTTTAATGGCTAAAATCTTTCTTCTCGCTTTCCTATCATCTATGGGAGTGATTTCGTGAAAAGGGACGGAACTGTATAACAGGAAGCGGAGGAAGCGGGCGAAATTTTACTTGACCATAAATCGCATGCTGTGCGAAAAATTAGACCCGTACTGCGCTGAGTGTTGTGGGTTCAACACTTTGTGGTGATCCACAAATTATTGTTCCGAGGCTGGGTGTTCTTTGTGTCCATTTCATGTATGTTTGTAAAGTTCCCCGCTACACAGGATATATTCGTAATGCGAGAGTTGTTTTTTTTTAAATAAAAAAGAGTCGGCCATCAAATGGTAGGTAAGAATCGAAACTTGCAATCGAAATAATTATAATCAAATAATTATATTCAAATATTGTGTACATACATAATTAGAGTAAGGAATGCTATAATTTCGTAATGACCCATTTACAATAATTATCGCGCAAAGCATTAATGGAACTTAATTGGTATAAAAATACTAAAGTACCTACTAATAGTAATGGTAATTGAATAATTAACAAGCCGTCCATTTTTGGAAAATTTGTACTAGTTTAACATGTACTTAAATACATTTAATGATTATTTTAAACATAGGCATAATCATTTTTATTTTTGACAGTTTTAGTTTGACACGTGGACACGATTAAAAATAATAATCGACTACATTTAGTAGATTTAAAAAAACTGAACTCTTTTAATAAATTGAACCTAGGAATAATTGTTTATTAAGATTGAGAACACAGCGACGGTTCTACTTGGTTCTACTGGATCTGGTCGTCTATTTATATTGTTAAATTTCATTTGTTTATTATACTAAGTTCAAACTTAAATTGCAACATTTTTTTGTTATTTATTTAAAATACTGTTGAAGGACATATACAAGTGTTTATATGTATGAAATATATTTTTTAATTCTATCTATCCTGTACAATACGTACCTCTTTTTAATTATTTTCTGCGTTTTGAAATTTAATTGTACAAACCATCAGGGTTTCGTAAAATTAACCAAAGTTCTCTAAACAACCCTTAAATATAAAATAAATTATTATATACGGAGTACAAATAGGATGTAACAAAGTTTCAATACAGCGCAAAGACAAAATTAAAAATCAAAGAAAACTAAAATTCCAGTGCCTTACTTTCTTAACTTAACGAAAAAATACATGATTATTTTGACCTGAAAATTATCCTGAAACGAAGCTTAGTATCCTATTATACATATAACATTTACTAAATAGCGTCACGTCAAGAGTTATTTATGTTTTTTTTAAACTAGTTATTGCGTTACGCACATCTGACTCGCCTTTGCGCGCCATTTTGTTTTAATGACAACTGTTACTGGACAACAAAGTTGCCTTATAAGAAGATATGCTTTTTCTTTACATTGGTAATATTCTCATTATTTAGATTAACTTAGTCTAATAAGTAACTAGTTTTATAACTTTCCAAATTTGTAATACTCTCCACTAATAGTTTTATGTTTTCGTATATTTATAACACTAAAAACTAAAAATCTCCAAACCATAACATAGTTTGTACCTAATAAGTATGCCTATTTTAGTTCAAGTTTATTTATAAATCTTCGAGACCAAACGCAAATGAACTAGGTAGACAGTAGGTATAACAGATAAGTCCTTTGTTACATTCTATTGAATACAATTATTTTAATAAATACTTACAATTAAATAGAATACTTACGATTAGAAGTTGTTGATTTTTTATTTCAAATTTGCTCGAGCTAGTTAAGATAATATTATTATATATATATATATCATAGAAATTGTTAAATTAATAATTAAGTGCCTACTTATACGCATACCTACATACCTATTTGTCGCTTTAAATATTGTATACTTACTCGAATATTGTACTTATATCTGTGTAATAAAAGTGTATTTTGTGTTAATGGTTGTTTACTTACCTTATCTGTAACAGTACTATAAATAAAATAAACACTGGATAAGTTGAACGTACCAGCCTATATTTTACGTTTGATACGTATTTATTATCTTAGTTTGTTTTCAGTACGTAATAACAAAAATACATAAACACAAACTTCGATTCACATAATAGTAACTGTACATCCAGTAATTTTAACAAAATGAGACCAATCTCCTCCGAAAAACTGGATTTGGTGCTCCATTCTCAAATAATTAGATTAGAACTACGAACGTTGCCCACAGCGTATTTTAGATTAGACGACCTACATCGAGTTTCGTTTACTTTGTAGTCATTATGAATGAGTTTTTACACTCTATTGTGTGTTAGAGTATTACTCAAACACATAATACAGTGATCTCTTGTCCTGAGTTACAAATGATAATCTCTCGTAACTCCAAAGTACGCTCTGAATATTCACTGTTCGATCACAGCAAACATATTTCAGTTAGTTATTAGTGTTAGTATTAAACTGTAGTTATGTAGATTTATATTGGTAAAATTGTTTGTTAACATTTCTTCGCCCGAGATACAAGGAATTTATTATAAATCATTGTAATTATTATCAGTTACAGTTAAACTGACCCTGACTCAATAAAGTGCAATTTAGGTCGCGTAGGCCTATATAATTACAGCAATAAAGTAAGATATGCACCCAGTCTATATCTAACTATCAAGTTAGTCAGGGTCAGTCTAGAGTCTAGAATCTAGGCCCCTAGTCTTAATAAGTCTGTGCATCCCTGGTCTAGACTCTCGAATTTAGACACGAACTACTGTCATCTTAGACACGATTACTACCAGTGGCGGCCTTAGCCATTGCGACACCCCGGGCGGGTAGATCATTGCGAGGCCTTTGTCTTTGTGGAATAAATGTAAATGATGATAATTGAAACAAAAAAAATGCAGCGCAACACAACTCTAGACCTCACAGCACCGAACGCGGTCACCGTGACGAATGTGACGATCGAGTCGATTTGAAATAAACTTACACTAAGTCATCTGATGGAAAGTGCAATGTAGTAGCACTAAGCGCGTTGCCGGCTATTTGAGATCTGAATACGTTCTTATCCTGAAGATTGGGAGGTCGTATCGATCCGGAAATATATCAGGCCACAATTTTTTTCCTGTTTTTCAGTTGTCAGTTAACCGACTTAATTTTTTTTTTCTAATTGGTTCTACTCAAGTATACTGAAATATTCCATAACTAAGGGTTGAGAATGTAAGTAAGAATACAGATTGAATCAACTTATCATGATCACTCAAAATCACTTTTGCACTGCAAAAGTGATTTTGAGTGATCATGATAAGTATGCAAAATATGCAAAAATTTGCACTTGCGCTGAAGTTGGTGCTACTTTTTTTAAAGTTAATTATATATATAAAAAAATGTAAATCCTGTACTAGATCTGGTCCTTCAATTTTTACAAAATTAATTTAAGACTCAATTTTAATATCTGCAGGAAGTGCAGGACAACAACACTGCAAAGAGAAGGAAAACTTGACATAAACCGTATACCAACCCGTCTCACCAGGGTGGTAAAGTAGTAACACCTCCTTTCTAAAGAAAGGCCTATGTCCAGAAGTGGACCATTGAAGGCTTATGATGAATTTCAATATATTTTTGTTTGTGCCTACGTATTAAAGTGACTCATCGCAATGAATTGAACTCCGATAACCTCAAAGCAATGTATAACCAGTTACTAATTTGATGACGCACGCAGATTTCGCGCTTTTGATCGATACAGTTGCATTTCCGCAACTTTCTTGGCAGATTGCCAACGTTAGAACATGGTATCGTTAAGACTACTTTACTATAAGTGCATTCGATAAAACGCAAAGCACGAACTAAAAAGCTTTGATTTGGCGCCAAAAGTTATTGGCGCAATAATTTATGCAGTAAGTTTAGTTTACGCGTGTTGTACGTAGTGTTGTGCCTAGTGACTGACTACACTGAGTAAATACACTCGGTATTAAAGTGAAATTATTGATTTTACCAACACTGTATCTATCGTAATTATTTTTGACGGAATATTGTCTCCCAAAATACAGGCTACAGCTTAGCTTATGAGATAGGACTACTTTTTACAAATTTTTTGTTCAAATATTTTTGTTTTTGCAGAAAAGATTGTTACAATGGTGTGATTAAATGTAATTTCATAGACACTCTAGAATTATCTAAATTACAAATCAATTATGTTTATAATCACATATAGACTTTAATGCATGATTTACATTTCTCGAAATATTCTTTTTAGAATTTAAAGTTATCTGTCAATAAAATCTTTCGGTCCTATTTTAGTTGCGATGGCCTGTAACTCAAATAACTCGTAATTTCACGTTGTTTAGAGGCTAATGGAGCAGACGGGTCACCTGAGTTTAAGCACCTTTAACCTATTTCAGGGGGAACGGGGCTGTTGGTCTTATGGTTAGTGACCCACCCAGGACAAATATATTTTGTGTGATGAGTACGATCGTTTGTTCTGTGTCTGGGTGTAATTTATATATAATATATATGTATTTAGAAATATATGTCTGGTTAAAATAGTACAGGCTCTGCCTAGTTTGATATCAGACAACCGTGTGTGAGATTATTATTATTTGGTACACCTTTTTTTTTATGTTAGAGGGGGCAGACGAGCAGACGGTTCACCTGATAGAAAGTGGCCATCGCCGCCCATGAACGTCTGCAACTCAGGAGTCACAAACGCGTTGCCGGCCTTTTAGGAAGGAGTACGCTCTTTTCTTGAAGGTTTGAAGGGCGTATCGTCTTGCCCACCAGAGGCACTAGCAACACAACACGACTAATATTATAATACATACTAATAACAATCTTTAGCTGAGCGTTTTTTAATAATTTCTACTGTTTCTACGATCCAAATTATATTATCTTCATTAAAGTAATCAAGTAAAGGGTTATCAAATGTAACACTTTTTCTCAATCCGACTGACAGCTCCAAAAATAAACATGTTAGAAAAAAACGAATATTTATCAATTTCGAAATGTGCATGAGTTACATTTGATTAAAGATAGTTGTGCGGGTAGAAATTGTTGAGGTACATTTTGTGTCAAGGTCAATAAATATAATTTATTTACTTAACTGTATACATACATACTGACGACTGCATGGCGTAGTGGTTTGTGTAACGGACTGCTATTCCAAAGGTCGCGGGTTCGATTCCCGCTCAAGTCAAACATTTGTGTGCATGAACATTTGATGTTTGATTTGGTCTGGGTGTTTCTATGTATAATATGTATGTATTTACAAAAAAAAAGTATATATGTATTTATATCAGTTGTCTAGTACCCATAGTACAAGCTCTGCTTAGTTTGGGACTAGATGGCGCTGTGTGTATGTGGTAGAAAAAGAAAATAAGAATTGCCAAAATGTTTAAAATTTACATTATTAGGTACGTTTGACAAAACAGTGTTGCTCTTGTGTGAGTTGGCCTATGATCTTAGAGTCTAACACGATTTCAATATATATTTTTATGAACTTTAGATATTTTGAGTTGAGTTTGAGTTAATTGTCACCCCTTTTAGTTTATAGTTTAGGCATAGGTGTTGATTAAAACGCCGAGCTAAAGCTTTTGTACAGTATCAATATATTAAAGAGGACTGATTCCTTTGCTTGAAGTGGATAAATCCCAAAACTTATTTTTATACTGTCTATAACGGCTACTTTATTTCCAATCTAGGTCACATTTTACTCCAGTAATAGGAAGCTATAAATAAAAGCGGGCGAAGTACCACAGTATTTAGTATAACAAAGTTGCGCACACGCATGTACATTTGGACCTTTACGTTCATTAAGCTAATATAGTTTTAAGTTAATTATAATGAGTGGTTTAAATATTTTTTTAATGTATTGCCTCTCCCCTTCATCGCTGGGTGAAGGACAGAGATCGCTAATGCGTCAGTCGCACAGAGTGTCAGTCGCCTCCGTACCACGAGTCACGCGCGTTGTGTTTATCTATTCATGAACGAAACATCTGTTACAAGTTTACGACGCATTAAAAATCTTCAAACTCAAACACTTTAGAACCATTAAAAAGGATTGAACCGGTTTAAACATGTCTGAAGAACACGAAGAAGAACAAGTTATAACGAATCAACCTTTAAGTAACAAACAAACTTTACTACGAAATGCCCCGCAAGTAATACAGGATGACGGTAGTACTGAGGCATGTTTGGAATGCTGTTGTGCTGTTGCCGAAACGACTGCAGAAATCGCCAGTGATAGCAACAATGATAACTACAGTGGTGGGGATTGGAACTGTGGGGATTGTGACTGTGGGGATTGCAGTTGTTTCGGTGATTAACAATAAATATAGTGTTATGAACTTGTTTATTATAGCGCTATTATGTTAACTATCATATAAGCATAACATATGAAATAAATATTAATTTCAATTTTTATATTTGATGATTTTTATTTTGTATGGGTGGTTTATTTCACGGTTAATAATAATAATATTTTAAATCAAAAATCCTATACTGGTCCAAAATTTTTATCCTAAAGAAGGCAAAATAGTTGTAAAAGTTTTTTTTTTTGGCACGATTATCGGCATTATTGTACTATAATATAATTCGGTATTATATCTAATGGATATACAGGATAAGTGTTGTAAGTACCTATTTATTTCTTATCTCTGTAATCGCTAGATACCTACCCATGTCAAAGACTCATTTAAGCAACCAAGGAACAGTTGTATTCGTAGTGTAGTGCATTCTTCAGAGGTTGCGGTTCGAACCCGTAGCGTTCAGTTCAAATATGTGTATTATTCATAATATTTTATGTATAGTTAGCTTTTGCCCGCCTTTTCGCTTGATTATATAAAAAAAATCGTACGGGAACCGTGGCTACTTTATTGCTTTAAACAATTAGACTTTACATAATTATAGTTTAATACTTAATGAAGATGTCGATTAAGTACATAGCTAGAGTCAATTGATGTTTGTTAATTTGTAATTGCATTGTCAAACCTGATATAGCTCAATAAATAGATAAAAAAATATTCCATCCAATAGTTTTGGATATTACCGCGTTTAAATATACAAAAAAATAAAACTAACATTATTATTTGACCGTGAGGGAGCCATATTTTAACACAAATGGGCCGTCTCGACCGGAGTGATACCACGGCTTCACAGAAAACCGGTGTTCAGCAACTCCTTTGTTACTTTTCATATTAAGTGAGTTTACCAAAGAACCATAACCGATTCTCCTGGTGGACCCATAGGGCAACGCATTTATGACTTTTGAGTTGTAGGTGTCCATGGGCGCCCGGACCCATCTGCTGGTTGGCCCTCCTTAACCTACATAAAAGAAGTACCTGTACCTTGGGATAGATAATAATACTAATAACTTGACACACACGGCCGTCTGATCCCAAACTAGACAGAGCCTGTACTACGGTAACCAGACTGCTGATAAACATACTTAAGTATATATTTCTAAATACATACATATTATAGATAAACTACACCCAGACACAGAACAAATGACCTTGCTCATCACACAATTATTTGTTCTGGGTGGGAATCGAACACACGACCTCTGGCGTAGCAGTCAGGGTCACTAACCACTAGACCAACAGGCCAGTCGATTAGAAATAGTTACTCATTCTCGGTGGTAGGGACAAAACCAGTTATCAGTCTATCTTTTGTTTACTCACTAAATACTACAAATACATATACACATCCGTTCCCAGTAGAGGAAAGGAAGGCAAAACGGCCTACTTAAGAAAAACTCAACGTAGAAAAAAAAAACTTTTGTTTAAATTACCTTTAATTAGAACTAAACAACATTATTTACTCTACGTAAAATTTTCAATCAGACTTGAATCATATCAGAAATTACGAAATTATTAGATGATTTATAATATTTTTTACCCCTGGGAGAGCTATGCTTCGGCACGAATGGGCCGGCTCGGCCGGAGTGACACCACGGCCTCACAGAAAACCGGTGTTAAGCAATTCTTTCACTGAGTGAGTGAGGTTACAGGAGCCCAAATCACGTTGATTCGAGCGGGAGGGACTCCAAGGACAGCAACGCACTGACATTATACCATAAAAAAATCCAAATAGTCCATTTTGCCTTAAGGTATGAGGCAAAATGGACCTAACCAATCAATCTGTGGAACGGGTTATCGTCTGCGGTATTTCCGGACCGATACGACCTTCAAACCTTCAAGAGAAGAGCGTACTCTTTCCTAAAAGGCCGGCAACGCGTTTGTGACTCCTGAGTTTGTGATTGCGTTCATGGACGGCGATAGTCACTTTCCATAAGGTGACCCGTCTGCTCGTCTGCCCCCTCTAACATAAAAAAAAACCTAGTCAGTGGGAACATTGTTCACATACAAAGAGTATTTGGTTTTTCCAAGTTTCTTCCTTGTCTTCGCTTCTCTCTATGTAACATATTTTAGTTCATTATTAGACGTAAACCTGTTTTGATGTAATTAGGTCAAACCTATCATTACATACATATCAAACAGGTTCAGCAGTTTAGGCGTCATAACAGCATGACATATATACGCAGCTACTTTTGCGTTTTAATTACTCCCTACTCTATTAATGACCGCTAGAGAGGCACCGATGAGGTGCTAGTTCCGGCATTCAATGGGTTTTAGAATTTTGTTATGAACAATCCAACTAGTAACAAACAACATTATATATGACGTATTATTGACTGCACGGATGGCGTAGTGGTTTAAGCGGTCGCCACACATGGGACAACACTTTGTGTGATCCACAAATTGTTGTTCTGAGTCTGGGTGTACTTTGTGTCCATTTCATGTATCGTTGTAAAGTCCCCCGCGACACAGGATTTAAAAAATAGATATATAAATATAGATATTAAAGATAATATGAAATGATATTATGGATAAGATATATAGATATTAAAAAATAAAAAAATATATTTTTTAATGTTTAAGTTTAGCAAAATAAATCCACAACTTCAATGTAAAAAAAACGAGTATGCTTTAGACCACACCACTGAAGTAAAACTTCTTGGCTATGAGAGAAAGAGAGAAAGAAAATGTGACCTCTCTTTCTTGCCCCTACAGTAATATACGAAACGTAACTCTCTTTTCTTTTATCTTCACTAACTTATATCTCCCTCTCAACTCCCGTTCACCTCGCGCGATCACACTTTTCGTAACGCTCTCGTCACGCATTCACTAGCTTACTCCCCAAGTCAAGCGTGCCTAAAGAAGTTTTATTTCAAAAATTAGTTGGAGTTCCGCCAAATAGTAACGGTTTCCGCTACAGCATGCCACTAGTTAGTGTGCTTACATTTAATATGCTGAAAAGTATGTTTTTTTTTGTTTGTAAGCGCTAATCTCGGAAACTAGTGGTTCGAATTTGAAAATTATTTTAGTGTTGGATAGCCCATTTAACGAGGAAGGCTATAGGCTATATGACATCACGCTACGATCAATAGGAACCAAGCATCGATTAAAGATGTTGCAAAGCACACACATACAGGAAAAGTTGCGCAGTTCAGCTAGTCTTTAAATAAAAACCATATTTTTAAATTTAATTTATTCACACCGATCACAATACACATAAAATGACTAGAGATACAACAATATTATAGTTGAAATTGCTCATTTAAAGAGTATTATAGATAGATTATAGTGTTTTTTTTTATTATTATCAAGTGACTTTGGCGCCTTTTCAAATTGTTCAAGGAATAAATCAAAGCAGATCTGCCAATAACATAGGAAAAACACAACAAACATAGGAGTGATACCACGTCATCACAGAAACCCATCGTTAATAAATTTTTGTTTTTTTAATTCAATGGCTCCAGCGGGTAAACGATTTCTTTACGTTACGTTCAACAATGTAAATATTCAAACAGTTCATTTTTTCTTATAACATATTTAGATCCAGTCGGCGAATCATCACATAAATATATTAAGTAACCATGTCACTTGATAATAAGAAATAAATAGTAACAATTAATCGAATTACTAAAGTTTAGGCTTGTCACATTTGCGAATTTCGCTTTAGACATGAAGAAGGGTTAAACATGGCGTGTAGAAACAAATGTGGCATACATTACATACAAAATTTTAGGACGATGCGAGGTGAAAATCCATACCATGAGAAGGATATTTACTTTGATGATAAAATAAATGTACAAATTGGCTAAGTAACACAACATTAACGTTATGAAAGGACGTAAGGATATCGACTTTGATTAGATAAATGTTTTAATTTAACTGATACAGAGAATACCGATATCAAGTCTCACAGAATTATATAACTGAATTACACCTGTAAACCGCAGACTCGTATGTCTTTGATAAATTAATGATTTGAATTGTAATCGCCGAACTGATTACATCGGTGTGTTTTAGCAAATAACCGCTAAAGATAAGAGTGTCTTATCTTTAGCGGTTATTTGCAAGTGATAATATCGTTATTTTTATAGTTACTAATAACGATATCAGTTTTATTAATATTATCCATCTTTGTGATAATCCCGAAGTGGTTATTAATATGAACACGAGATAACCTAGAAGTCCAGCATAACTTGAACCGTTATTATGTAAGGTTTGTACCACGCTAGGTCTAAATACCAGTGGACGCCTGTAGCTTTGTGTAGCTTGTTCTTTTGCATATAAACATTTAAGTATCTATTCGAAATTTCACATTTATATTTGTTAACTTAAAAATGCATAGAAATATCTAGCTGACCCTGCAAACGTTGTTTTGCTATTTACATTCTTTTTTTTTTAATTTCTTAAAATCCGTTCTTAGCTGACCTCTACTCGGTGAAAAGAATATTCCTACCAAATTTCAAGTCTTTAGCTCTAATGGTTCCAGAGATATCGTGATGAGTGACTATATACGTGGAAATCTCTTATACAAGGTGTCTCAAAAGAAAGTTTATATTTATTTAGCTTACTGCGTGAACGCAACGAGTCCGAGGGGCGCGGGGGTTATGTCAATCTGTAGCCTGGCTCTTGGGAATTCAGTTGCTATGGAGCGTTTCTCGGGAGCAGACCGTACGTTGTGCGTGCGAGAGTTTTACAAAAACGGTGATTCGGCGACTGTAGCGCGTAGAAGGTTCTGTAGTGTTCGAGGTTTTCGACATTTAAATGATGCGCCAAGCATTCCTCTTATTCGAAAATGGGTCAAAAAGTTTAAAGAGACCGGTACAACGCTGGAAAAACCAAAATCCGGGCGACCAAGGTCATCAAGAACGGTAGAAAACGTGGAGAGTGTTAATCAGTCTGTTCGTGACGAACCGAACCTTTCAATCGGAAGCGCGCAAGTGCTTTAAATGTGCATAGATCATCATTACACCGCATTTTGCACAAAGACCTAAAGCTGCACCCCTACAAAATTCAATTAGTGCAAGAATTAAAGCCCCAAGATGCCAGTCAGAGGCTTGACTTCGTAAATCAGGCGATTGAGCGCTTTTCAACGTTTACCAACATCTTGTTTTCGGATGAAGCTCATTTTCATGTTAATGGACACGTAAATAAGCAGAATTGCCTAAAGTGAAAGTATGGGCTGCGATGTCGGTGCGAGGAATTATCGGCCCTTACTTTTTTGAAGACGAAAGGGGGCGTGCAGTTACAGTGAATTCAGAGCGTTATGTGGAGATGTTAAACGACTTCTTGGCGCCTGAACTGCAAAACTTGCCTAGCCATAACTAAAGACCATGGTTCCAGCAGGACGGAGCAACGTCACACACGTCCAATACGTCTCTGCCACGAGTTCCTGAAATTTTCTCAGGAAAATTGGTCTCCAGGAGAGGTGACATAAATTGGCCTCCACGCAGTCCTGATTTAACCCCTATGGACTTTTTCCTATGGGGTTATCTTTAATCTAAAGTTCACGCGAATAAACCGACTTCCTTGGCGCATTTGAAAGAAAATATCCGTCACGAAATGGCAGCCATTACCGAGTCCACCTGCCGAGCCGTCATAAGTAATTTTACTGTTTGATTAAATGAGTGCCGCGAACGCGAGGGTCTACATTTGGAGGATATTATTTTTAAGAAATAAATGCCCAAATTGTGTACTTTAATAATTAATAAACATTTTTTCGATACACTGCTTACTTTTTTTTTAATCGATCTATTAAATATAAACTTTCTTTTGAGACACCTTGTATATATAGAAGATTCACAAGTTATAAATTTGATGTCGTTATAAAAGTTTCGTATAATCTATGATTACTGGTAAACTATGTCGGATCGGTTGCAAATAACACGCGAACAAAATTTGACAGATCTTCTTTCCCAGAAACCAGAGGATACTTTCCCGAACATTTACATTGAGTTTGCTTAAATATAATTTTTCTTCGCATCAAAACTAATCAAATACTGTCCACTCCGAGTTCAGCTAAGAAAACCTTTAACTGAACTGCAAGCCTTTAAACTAAGCAAACCCTGTTCAATACTATCTCAGCAAAAAAAATGATATTTGAGCAAACTCAACTTCATTTGAAAGCTAATGATTTGAACTTTAAGATATCTTGTATACTTTTTCAGGCATATTTTTGAGGTTATAGGCACATAACCTCAAAAATGGGCAATAAATTGCGTTTTTTTTGCACTTAAAGATTAGAATATCTCAAAAACCTGACGTGAAATAGCAATTCTGCGGCCGAATTTGGATTCAGCGCACCAAATTCCTACAAAAAAGTATTCTCTGGTTTCTGAGTAAAAATTTCAATGGCCTGTGTAATCAATACCATTGATTCGCAAATGTGCAGCCTCAACTATACATAAGTAACAGCACAAATTACATTAAAATTTAAATTTCATGAGTGGTATTCATATTAATTAAAGATATATTTAATTCATGTGTATATGCTGGCAGCCCGAAAGGGGGGGTCCTTACTAAGATGAAGTGATTTTCTCCCCCAGCTCTCAAGCCAGCAGGTCATTCCCAAAGTACACTTGAGATATATCTTTAATTAACAAATAACTATTGTGAATAACGAGAAGATAAAGTGATCTACCTCTATATAAACATATAAATATACGCACTATCATTCTATGTAAAACAATTCGGTACTTTGGCAATATCCAAATGTTATTTGCATAAGTATTATGCTAGTTAGCGTCTAGTTTACAGACCTCAAATTTAATTATTTCTATAAAATTTACAAAACAAAAACACTGTATGTAGAACCATATTATGTGTAACATCTGTCATCTCACCTGCCAAATAACAGCCAACTCATGACACGCGGACACTCTTTCATAATCGTAATCATCAACAGCTGCTGGACATAGGCCTCTTCTTAGAAAGGAGGTTTTGGCCTACTATATACACATATACAGACAGGTTGATATAGTTTGTGTCAAGTTTTCCTTCTCTTTACAGTGGTATTGTCCTGCGTGGTTCTTCGTGGCTCCCTTAGATCTTACGACACCCCACACGGAATGAATAGGGGTGGTGACACTTTTTATTCTTAATCCATCATCACACGGGTACATGGAAATGCTCCCACAGATTGCAGGACCGCGAGTATAAGGATTATACACATCAAAAAGAGAAATATATAATAGATTTAAAGACCTGTAGAACTCGGAGAGATCAAGATGGATACACAAACTAATGGCGTAAGCAAATGGAATGTATATTGAATACTGCTATGATATAAAAATATACAAAATTTAAATTGCTTTCGTCATTTCTGTTAATTGGTTTTAAATTTAAGGTCTGCGATTCTAATTTAACAATTTTTTACCTATCGAATATTACAACTACAATTTATTGAAAAGCATTAATCTCTCGTTTTGGTGTTTATCAGTTTATATTATTTTAAAGTGTTTTTTTTTCCAATTATCTAATGAAGTTAATAGAGTTTAGTGAATAACGGAATCGATATCATTTGTAACGTTATTATCTGGAATAACGTTATTACATTTTTAATGTTATCGGTTCTTGTTAGTTTCACCCAACAAGGTCCTGGCAGATAATTCTTTTGTGTAACAATTTAGTTCACACATATCATATACCACTATAAAGGTTCATGTTTCGTACATATAGTATAATTTCTAATACACGTATAAGGGTCCCTTCACACTAGCATTTTTAATCCAGGGTAATCACCCGATTAGTCTTAGGAGAAAACTCATAGTAAGTCTAAGCGAATGAAGAGAAAACGAGACTCACACGTCACGTTCTGATGGTGACATACATTAATCAAACGCCTCCGCTGAAAACTAGTGTGAAGGAAGCCTAAATTACGTCACTACCCTAAAATATTTTTTTACCTTACTAAACGACGTAACTAATTATTTAATACAAATACATAATTTACACAAAAAACAAATTTAAAATACGTTTAAAAGGAAATACCTACAAACTGTAGGTAAATCTTGTTTGTATTATTAAAAAAAAATGTTTAAACTACGTAAAATGTACGTAATATTATTTTATATATGCACCAATTTACATTTGGCAACGTATGGCTTTTTTTTTTTCTTTTTACGGCAAGTAATTTAAAAGCACAGACGTCTATGGTATAACTCCAATGACTTTTTTTTAATATTCAACGTACGTTGGACAGTTTAATTTTAGCTATTAGGAGCAACAAAGGTTACTTTTGGCTTGTAATTTACATTGTATCACCGAAATCTACAATCGAACGTGTAACCACAGTAGGTATATCATTTTTTTTTTGTAGGTGGGACTAACCTTTGGCCGGTACTTTAAGCGTGTGAGAGAGATCCTGTACCTAATTAACATGTTAGCTAGCATATAGAACAGAGGCTTAGTCTGGAAAAATAAATAATAAATCTATATAATAAAACGATATCTGAGATATATATTTTTTGAATCTTTAGCAAAACTTTGCGCCTTTAATTAAAGCAACAGTTGTGTTGTATAATTTGAAACTTATGTTTTTCGTAAAGAGATTTGTATGGTTTTTACTAATTTTTTTTGTATAATTTTGATCAGAAGGGATAATTAAAAAATATTCCCTTACCGATTATAGCTCAGCTCCAGGGTGAGGCGAGTACTTCCCTCTAGCCCCACGTGGCTACGAACTTGACAAGTAATTGACCTTAAAGAGCCCATAACACAGCATTAAAAATTTGAGTTATAATATTTTGCCACAGTTACATAAAATTTGGCTTTGAATGTTTTGTTATCTACAGAATATGGACTGTAGCAGCAAGGAGAACCATCTCGGTGTATGAAAAGTGTCCGTAAAACGCGTCCATAAGGGTGGCGCTGCGGTAGCCTAGGATAAATTTAGAATTGGCTTAAACATAATTAGTAGACACTGTGTACTAGGCTCCGAAAATAGGCAATAAGTTTTACAGACAATAAATAAACGTGTAATAACTTTCAGATAATAAAAGTATTTTAATATTTTAACTCAGCACGCTTCACAACAGCTATGTTCATATCGTAGTTTTCGCGCCAGCAATCTCTATTTTCAGTATACAGCTGGACTTTTTCAACTTTCTCCCCATATGAAATGGTTCTCCACTCCACTCGATACTACAGACATACAAGTATATTTTTTTGTAAATACTGTACTCTGTGTATTATGCATCGTTCACGTAATTGACAAAAGTCAACGCTTTTACTTAGTAGACCTACGACAATAAATATCAAAATTCACAAAACGATTATTTATGAAAACGAAAAAAAAATCTCAAAAACGCACCAATACGTTACACATTATGTAAATTTGAGTACCAGCAAGTTGCCCTTAATAGTTTTAGTAGTATACGTCACTAACTTTTAAGAATAAAATCATTGTTTTTAAAACTAATAAATAAATAACTTAAGTTAGTAAAATTTTATAAAATAGAATAAGCTTATAATTACATATTCATGAACACCATTTTGATAATAAAAATAAACCGTAAAATCTATACTTAATAATTACTATGTTGTGTTAATGTAGGTTTTACAACTTTATAATCACAAGGCTTTCACATGATCAAGGTATACTTTAAACAAATTTTTGCCAGTGTTGATGTCAATTTGTCAGTTAGTCCGTTTCTTTCATACTTAGTCATGGGAGAGCTAGGTTTCGAAACAAATGGGCCGGCTCGACCGAAGTGAAACCACGGCCTGACAGAAAACCGGTGTTAAACAATCTTACGTTACTTTTGCTTACGCACTTATAACTCTTGAGTTGCAGGTGTCCATAGGCGGCGGTAATCACTTACCATCAGGTGACTCATCTGTTCCTTCCCCCACCCCTCATACTATAAAAAAACAGGTTAACAATCCCTCAGGAACAGAACCTACTTTTTTCTGGATGAAAGATAAACTATTTTTCTTACTGTTCCCTTGACACGTTGCATAAAGTTATGGTTCAGTAGTTAAGGAGTGAAATCTAATAAACAAACTAACATTATACCTGTTTTTTTTTAGATACGTGAAAACTAGTTACATAATTTAATTATCAGCATAGTTTTTAATATACATATTTTTAACACCTATTTCTAGTTGACATTATATAGTTAATTAGTAAATTTAATGTTGTGTGTGATGTTATGATACCTTCAATAAAAATCTTTTAAAATTAAAATACTATGGCAGGTACGTTAAAATTCACTTTAATGATATGATATTAAGGTTCTTTGTTAGCTGATCATACTCCCGAATCCATTCATATAAACAGTATTCATTTCCTACCGTTGCGTTCCCATCATACCATCAACGGCAATAGACTGTCTATTTTATCACGCGTTTAATACGCCCCTGTCTAGCCTTCGGGGAAATAAGGGTGAGTATATATGAAACCAGTGAATGTAATACTTTTAAAATCTAGCAACTACCCACACAGAAGCAAAAAATATAGTAGATGCGAACAATTTTGATACTTTAAATGACAAGCAGAATAGTATACGTTACCTTTGGATTATATATATATGTACTTATCATATAATTATAATTTTTACCATTTATTGACAATAATGAATAGACACTGATCATAATATATGCCTAGTTTTATATTTCTAAGAACAATTTTGACACTAGACACTATTTTTTTTTAATTATTTATAATGTTGTTTGACATTTTTTTTTTGTGTGAATGTGTAGGTGAATTAATGAAGAATACTATAAGCATTGTTTTGGAGTTAAGTGGAACAAAATATTTCTTTTAATTTTGTCTTACTTAAGTTATGATAGTGATACCAAAACATGTCTGAATAAAAATTCGAAGAGATTAAAAAAATAATTATTTCAGACTTAAAAAAATAACAAAAACGAGATGGGTGGTTTATTAGAAACTATCACGAAATATTTATATTTTCGTGAACACCGAAAAAACTGATTTGATATCGAAAAAGTCAACCCAAAAATCTGTTTTTTTTTTCATTTACAATACATTAGTAAAATTGAAGACGTTTATTAGACACGCCAAAGCTATGTCGTAACTAGCTTTTTATACGCCCAATGCAAGCTTCTGTAATTGCGCCCAATCGAAAATAGTGTGATGCTTCTACATCCGTTCTACGCTGGTTTGGTTATGTCTACAGCCTGTGTCTAGACAATGCTACCATCCCCCCTAGACCCCCTAGCACTGCGTCGTAGTAAAAAATATTTAAATGTAATATAAACACAAACGAAATAAGTGCCTTAATATTGATCAATTCTTGCCGGTTGGGCAAGAATTGTATACTGAAACTCAATAAACCCAATGCTTTGTTAACTATTTGTGTGTTTTAATCGTGCTACCGCTAATGAACTCTAATAATACTAATTATGTACAGGTACGGTAATTAATGCGGTTACGTTATAGATATTACATATAAATGAGTGGTATTCAAATTAATTAAAGGTTTTTCAGGACACTCTTTAAAAAAGAGGCCCGCGTCAGGTCCAAAACTAAATAATCATTAGTGTGACGCTTGACATCCTTGTGATCTCAGATTAAATAAATAAAAATGAAGATGGTACTCTGTGAACAAAGAAGTGAGGCCAGTTAAAACTACTCTTGGCGTGTACATACACAATTACACGCACACACCTAGAACGATACCACGCCTTGACAGTCAAAATGTCATCAAAAATGTCAACAGTATGTACAAGTAAAAATACCGAATTGTGTTGTGAAAGGGCGTAAAAATCAAACTACAAGACATAGATAGTAGGATGGAATCGCATTTCAAACATAAGTAAGCGTAGAAACCCATATTTTCAATATAATAAAATTATTATGGCCTACGCACACATGTTTAAAAAACCGGCGTCATTTCGTCGTTCGATCTGGGGTTGGACTGAACGTTTTATTCATTTAAAAAGGGGCCCCGCTGAGTCCGAAACTAATTAAGCAATAAAACGTGCCTATGAACAAGATGAGTGCAACCTGGTCGAAACTTCAGGCCTGCCTGAAGTTACTATACCTACCCGACCTGATGTTACCTTTTACCTCATCATCATCACATCAACAGCCTTTAATAGTCCACTGCTGGACACAGGCCTCTCCTTAGAAAGGAGGTTTGGGCCTACTATACCACGCTGGCCAGGCAGGTTGGTTTAGGGTGTGTGTCAAGTTTTCCTTCTTTTTGCAGTGGTGGTGTCCTGCGTTGTTTTGCGCCCTTAGTCGGCTCTTACGACACCCACGTGATGAATTGGGGTGGTGACATTTCGTATTCTTAATCCATCACTACACGGACACCTTTTACCTGATCGTATTAATTACCATACTACATAATTATATATTATGTAATCCAACGTCAAAGTCTAAAAGTTAGTATATTTATCTAATACTAAGATAGAACTACCTCCATATTGTAATTATATGTGGCCATATTTTTTTTTGTATTTACTTGATATTTCTATGTATAGATATAACTTTTATCCTAAAAATATATTTAAGTACCCAATAATGTTACTTTAAAATATGTGAATTAATTAAAACGGCAAATAATTTACCCTGTGATGTTAATTTGTCTATTTTTTTTTACATTATTAATTAAAGAAATAAATTAATTAAATAGTGGTCTTAAATAGCAAATACAATGAAAGTAGCAAATAATACTATTAAGACTAGATGAGTATTTAGTATAAGTATTCATTATTTAGTAAAAGTATTTGCAAAACGTAGTCTAACGAAAATACTTTATATAAAAACTTAAATAAAACGTTTGCCCTGCACTTCTAAGATTACATCATGTGTTTCTTAAGGTTATTCTTAGTCAGGTGGTAGTTGCAAGCCTCAACAGAACAACAAATAAAATGACAAATCAAAATAGTCATGAGACTTTAATGATAATAAAGATTTTAAATATTATATTTATATATTACACTCGAGTAACGCATTAGATTTACCTGTAACGAATAATGTGTGGTTGAAGTCGGTTCGACTCCCTTTATTAATTATTCAACTCCAGGGTCCGGATGACCCGTAGAAGTTCCCATTCGAAAAGAAAACCATTGAGCTTTACAATAGGCGCATTTGTCGCGGGATACCAGGGCTTTCCTTTCTAGGGTACATCTGGTTCCCCGGCTACTGGTACCCGAGACAGCGTGCGGTTTTTAGTCGGTTCGAGTCCGACATAGCCACTGGTGGGTGGTATCCGAGGGGATTTCCGCACAGAAAAAAAAGGCGCATTTGTAGCGTCTGTACATCTGAAATTTCACATACCATTTGACAGCCAGCTCTAGCTACCACTCATTGGTTGAATAAATTAGCGCGCTTTTTGCTGTCACACAATTCCGTTCCAATTCACTAGTTGCAGAAGTGAACATAAAAGATGTGACAATTCACTATGAATTAAATAAACCTAAAGTTGTTAAAAGCTAGTACTTTTGTAAGACTACGTTTACATAATACGGTGAGAAATTATCTATAGATTAAATATTAAACGAATATAGAATATTTAGTGACGATAAGAACTGAACTAGTTTTATAATTACAACTAGTTATTGTTATAATACATTACATCTTTGGAATGTCATTGCAAGGTATAGACTAAAAAATATTTTAATAATTTAAAATATTCAATAACATTAAGATTCTCACTAAATATAATTATTTAAATATAGTAAATGTTAACATATACAACAAAGATGAATTTTTAATAATAATCTCGGCGTATTTTATTATGAAAAATATTTAAAATACTATACTGAGTATGCACAGTATAGTCAAATACTAACATAAATTCTTTTATATATCGGTTTCTTTAAAAATATTATTAGGGCTATCCATACTGAAGTGTATGTACCGGGAATTGGGCGAATCAGCTACAGGTTCTGACATGTTATCGTGTTCTTCAACTTTGATATGTTTAGGAGATGATTCTGAATGAAACTCCTGACGAAAATTGCCTGAAATAAAGAATTACAAATAATGAAAAAACCTGAAGACTAAACGCTGAGTCTAAAAAACGATATTGCAAATATGTAAAGTTATAAAAACATGCTGACAAACAAAAACGAATGCTAAATAATTATTCTACTGCTTATTAATACTAAATACTTTTAAAATACTCATTTAAACAAACTATAAGCAAAATAAAATACTTACAAGCGTGGGTACAACACTACACTGGAAAATAATAGCCGATTTGCACAAAGTATTTCTGGAGTAAGTCTCGTCCTATCTCTATTACTTAGTATAATTAACTTTTTTTTTAAGTATATCATGAATTTATGATGGATTGTACAAAACTGTATTTTTCATTCGTTAATTCTGAGGTTAATTCATTATAAAATTAATGAAAAAACCTCAAACTAATGGGACCAAACATATCTATATAGTATATATTATGTATGGTATTCCTTAGAATTTTCCAAAACAGTTTGTAAATGACGGACTTTTTTGCTTTTAAAGTCGAATATTTAAGACAACACGAGCCTTACTCCGAGGAACATAGCAGGAGGCAAAAACAAAACATATCACAAAAGAAAAAAACTAGCTCAGTGCATATAAACGTTTATTAACGTACACACGTCGTACTCAGTGGTTTACACAGTATACGCAAATTACGTATCAAGTACACAATGGCAACACCTTACTATTTTATTAGTGTATTAAAAAATTACTAATTATCTAACATTGAATTCAATTTAATTATTAGAAAATAAACGTGTATGTATGTATATATTTTTTAGATAAAATTGCAAGAGTTTGTTAAATTGTTATGAAAGCCAAAAAGGACAATTACTATTCTGTTCTAATTTTTCCATGTGGCAAGGGATGGTATTTGAAAATTATACTATAGTCAGACGTGAATTTTGTCATAATTGGAATAATTGAGAATCCATTTTGAAGTATAGAAAGTTAAACTTATAAACTAACTAACATATTTAATATTTTTCGTCTGACAATTGAATTATTACTCCAAGTTTCACATACGATACGATATGAATAAATAAAGTTTTTAGAATACATAGTGTGAGAATACAGAGTGTCACCACCCCTATTCATCCCGTGGGTGTCGTAAGAGCCGACTAAGGGAGTAAACTACGCAGGACAACGGCAAAAAGGGGGGAAACTTGAAATAAACTCTATACCAACCCGTTTGGCCAGCGTAGTATAGTAGGCCAAAATCTCCTTTCTATGGAGAGGCCTATGTCCAGCAGTGGATTAGTGAAGGCTGTTGAAGATACTGATAAAATTATTCTTTGAGTGACACGTCTATTTTATTTTGCAATATTAGATAAGTAAAATTGTAGGTGTTGCCAATGTAAAAAAAATATTTAAGTTATAATAGTGTTGCCAGTCTTAAATAATACAGTGACTTTAAAATTAAAACAAACAATGGTAACTACATGATTGCAATTATTAGTTAATTAATTAATGATATGCGCGTTTAGACTTAAAATACTTTTTTATATAAATTGTTCGAATTTAGTCGATATATTTAGTGTCAGTTACTATTTTCTTAATGTGCAAGTAGTCAGATCATGTTTACGTTTACGGTTTACGGGACCTGCAAAACATGAGTCCCTCCTAATCATTAGATTAAGGATATCATGACATATTAAGTATCTGGACTGGACTGGACTGACTAAAGAGTTTATAAAAGTTGATGAAGCGAACTAGGCGCTATCGCATAAGGTTGGTAGTCTCTCTGGTCTTGTCACTGATTGGCTACTTTAAATGCCCTCTTCAGTATCAGCCTATCAGTGCAAAGAGTAGAGGGAGATGCAAGAACAAAATAACCTTCTTTCTCTGTCTAACGGCCGTACGCTACCACTTACAGAAGAATATACAGTTCGCTCTACAGCAACTCGAGGGCAGCGGTTATATACGTATATATATAGATGCTTATATACGTATTATCTCTAAGGGACTGACACCCAAGCAGCAGGACGTTTTAATCCTTAACACTGGGTAACAAAGAAAACCGGCGTTAATCCATGTCCTTCACAGGACACTCATTCTGTTCCTAAAACACAGGTCTCAAACCTAGCTCAGGCCGTTTGTATATATGTAAAATATTGATTTTACCTTTTTATATTCAATTTTGCACACGATAATACGATAGCCCATGATGCCAAGGAGAAAGCCGATCTCCTAGGTGAACTCTTTGCCTCTCGACGAAGACGTCGAACTCGACTTTGGATGACGGGGGAAATGTACCGCCGACCATACCGCAGGGCCAGAGCTATGTGCCGGAAATCCAGTACACCCAAAATTCAGTGCGTAAATCACTATTTTCCCTATATATTCATAAGTCAAGTGAGCCCGATGGAATCTCCTTTCTTTTTAATAGAAGAGTTTGAAGAGCAACGGAAAGTGACTACTGCCGCTCATGAACGCCTTCAGCTCAGGACTCACAAGCCGTACCGGCCTTTTAAGAAGGAGTACCCTCTTTTATTTAAGATTTGAGAGTCCTATCGGTCCGAAAATACCGTAAGCGATAACTTGTTCCACAGATTAGTTGTGCGAGGCAAAAAGTGTCTTGAAAAGCGCACAGTGGTTTCAAACACATCTTGTATCGTATTGAAGATGTGTCTCGACTCTCCTACTTCCTAGGTGTCGACCCGATCTCCTGAAAGGTTGCGTTTGTGCACCCGATCCCCAAAAAAAGCTACAGGCTACAGGCCTATAGCCATAACCCCCATGTTCTCTAAGATTATGAAATATCTGAACTAAAAATCTATCTAAATATGAAATATCCGTAATCAACTGCCAACTTTTACGGTAGTTACTTACTTTTACGGTTTAGAAAATCACCAGCTACTCAATGACAATATGGTTTTCGCCAGGGTCGCTCCGCTGGTGATCTTCTCGTCTATCTAACACAACGGTGGGCACAGGCAATTAAGACCAAGTGAGAGGCTTGTTCGGTTTGCTTGGACATAGCGAAGACCTTCGATCGGGTCTGGCATAAGGCGCTTATTACGAAGCTTCGAAGCTCCCTTCTTATGGGTTTTTCGAGAAATTAAGAACTGGGTCACCAGTTTCCTTGCAGACGGCAGTACTAAGGTCGTTATCGACGGTGCCCCGACCTGAAATCTGTAAATGCCGGTTTCCCGCAAGGCTGTATGCTATCACCCACACTGCTTCTTCACACCGCAAAAAAGATACCATTTTGTAGTATTACCTTGGTTTGGAAGTAATTCTCTAACTACCTCAGCCTGTCCCGAGAGCTGAAGATCTTGGGGCTTACTATAGACGACAAGCTGATCTTTAACGTCCATATCGGCAACTTCTGTAGGAAAGCCCTAAATATTTACAAACAGCTCTCAGAACAGCAAAAATAAGCTGGGGGCTGCACCCTGAGGTCGTACGCATAATATACATCGCGACAGAAGAACCGGTCATCACGTATGCGGCAGCCGCATATGCTCCCGCCATCGAGAAGTTGGGTGGGTCAAAGGGTCAACTCGGCTAGTGCTGGGAGACCACGTGGGGCGATTTGCGGGAACTACCGCATCCGGCTCTGCGTATGGAATTGAGGTTCCAGAGTCTGGACTGAACTGAACAGTATACCAGGCCGAGCTCTTGGCTATACACAGAGCTCCGAGTGAAATCCTCAACTGCAGTGCAGGTGCAGCAACTCGAGGGCAGCGCTGGAGACGGTGACGACGTTAGGAAAGGAGGCCGCAATCTCGAGTCGGAGGAAGCCCGACTACTACCTGTGCCAGGTTTCAGTCGTCAAGCGACAAATACGCAGCGACTCGTTCGACGAATGGAACCGGCGATATCGGTCGGGCCACAAGACCTCCATCACGAGTGTACTGCCTGGTGCGGAAAATCTGACCCCAAGGCGTTGCTACGCAGATAGATACTCACGGGACATTGGGGAAGTTGGCCCAATACTTGCATCGCTTCCAGTGTCGGGAGAGCCCGTCATGTATCTGCGACTCAGCTCAAGAGGAAGACGTCTTGAATAGTATATTTGAGTGCCGCGTATTTGGGGCTCAAAGATACCAGGTGGAGCAACGCCTTGGAACAAGCATATTGAAAGTAGATGCACACAAACTACTAGCAAATATTGCAACAAGATCGCATTTACTTGAATTCGCAATAAAAGCATGCAAAGCGGTTATAAACCGAAACAAATAATATATTAAGTCGAAAAGAGAATTAAAAACAGCAAACCACAGACTCTTGTGATGCAAGAGGTAGACAGTTATCTAAAAAGAAAAAAAAACTACCTCAGCCAGTATAGGAATCCTAGGCATCGACATATCAAGCAAAGTCCAGTTTCGGGGTCACTTAGAGGGTAAGGTCAAATTAGCCTCGAAGAAGCTTGGTGTGCTAAACAGATCGAGGCAGTATTTCACTTCGGTCCACTGCCTCGAACTCTATAAGGCGCAAGTCCGGCCGCATATGGAATACTGTTCTCGTCTCTTACATTAACCAAAAAGTTATAATTATCTAATTGTGTAAAAAAATACAGAAACCAAATTTGAGAGTCAATAGCCAAAGATAAATTGATAAAATAAAGAAAACATTATGTTGTAAAATAGTCGTAGTAGTAGTAGTAGTAGTAAGATAGTGTGTATTATGTTATAAAATAGTTCACTGATAAAAATAATGCAGTGCGTAACCTAAAAATCTAATTCTAAAATCTTTTTTCTGAGGCTTTCCCAAATAAAATTGTTTAACACATAGATTCTAATAATTCTATATGTAATAGGTCGAATTTTCTTGATCTCTTTTTCACTACAAGACGATGCAATTTGATTCCAAATATATTTTATTTTGTATGGAGACCTGCCATTGTTCTTTGATCAAATTATATTTTACTCAAAAATCGTTCAACTATTAAATGTACCTAATCATTTCGCTCCCAATAATGAGTAACAGAGACAAAATCAATTTTAAGCTCGTTTTTTTAATCGATAAGCTTTAAGTACTTGGTCCTTCGAGCCGGCTAATAGGATTGTGAATAGTATGACACAAAATTAATCGCTAAGAAATATTTTGAAACTAGACATACACTAAATATATAACTAAATCCAATTAAAAACTCTCGTCTTTATTATTTAACGTGGACTAACATAAAACTAGTTTCAAACCATGTTAAAATACAGAAATATTGGTGCTAATTCTGATGTTCGAAAACTCTCTAAACTAAACTAAAAATCACTAAAAAAGAATTTTAGTCCTGCCAAATTCAGAACAGGAAACGTTATTTGATAGGACGAAACAATTTTTTAGTGATTTTTAGTTTAGTTTAGAGAGTTTTCGAACAACAGAATTAGCACCATTATTAGCTTTTGCCTGCGGCTCCGCCCGTGTGTATGTCGGTAATCGCGGTAAAAAAAATAGCCCATATCTTTCTTCAAGAATCAAAGTATCACCGTGGCATGGTTTAGCCGTGAAATTGTAACAGACAGACAGTTACTTTCGCATTTATAATATTAGTAGTGCCATGGTTTAATTATAGTTTATTTAATCCATGTTTTAATAATGAAGATATAAAGTACCGATGAGAAATACCATACCGAATGTATGTACACTTGAGCATACAGACTAGATTTTATCATAAACTATTTGGTAAACATTTAACAATAAAAAGAGTGAACACCTATATAATATTAATTAAGTTTTTAATAAAAATAATATATTGCATTGAAAACTAACACCCCCTGTGCCTTATTTCTTTTATTTATTTATATACGAGTATATTGATCGCTTTTAGTATTAAAAATTTATATATTCAATTAATAATTAGTAAAATTTGATTGGCTATTTCATTATGAATCATAACATAATAAACTATTAGGTTTAAAATTCTAAAACCTAATAATTCTTAGTAATAAGTAATAGTTTAGTAATAAGGCAGTAAGGGGTTTAGGCGATTATAATAAAGTCGACTAGTTATAAGCACAAAGTTACTATTTATATACAATAGTGAAACTTTTAACAATAAGATTCAGACATTGACATTAAAAAAATACATGCGTTAAGTTCCATGCGTGTCAGTTTATGGTAGTTCTACCATACTGGTCAACAACCACATTGATTGGAATAATAAAAATTATTGCAGTGCTATAAAAAAAACAAAGAATGCATTGTCAGAAATAGTCGATTTTCATCTTTAAAATGTGTTTGTCAAAATTAATTTAAATACAAAAATTATTTACTTAATAAATTTCAAAGTTAAAAATCGACTAAACATCGATACCTACAAAACTACAAAGCTCAGGAGCAACACTTGGTCAAGCCAGTACAGTCACACTTCACTTTTCGGGCTCGCCGTCTACAAAAACCGTAACATTTCAACGCTAAACAACACAAACCCCCCTTTTTACTACCCTCCGACTTACAAGACTCTCTACTATTTAATCTTTGCAACTCCGGAATAGTCTTAACTTGATCGTCTTTGTTGTTTAATAACTCATCTAAACGAGACTTTAGTTGTGATGGTGAAACGCTTCTATCGCGGGTTATTTTAGTCGATTTTATTACTGCATCGATAACTTCATTCGATAACTCGGTTGCAGACAAGGCTTCTACGTTTGGACTGTGAGAGTCGATGCTCTCTGGGGTGTAAGGGTCCAGGCATTGGCGGACACAGAGTAAAGTATTATCGATGTCGTTGACGTATATGCCATCATAGCTGCAGTAGTCCGCCGAAGTGATTTCTACGAGAGGAATTCTTAACATCGTTTCGTTCAAAGAGCCGGTTCGAGTTCTACGAATGAGTTTGGACTCTTCGGTGAGTTTGTCTGGATGAGAGCACGATATGTCGGGGAGTTTGAATTTCTTGTGAACGTATAAATCCGGGTCGGTGGGTATTCGAGACAGTCTGGGGGGTAGTAAAGAGAGGGTGGAGGGGAGGCCGTTGGCGCTGGCGCATATTGTGCAGGGGAAGGTTGTGTCGCAACAGTTTAATGTACCTCGGTCGCTTTGCAGCATCACGCGTAGGTAGATTGGCTGTGGAAACAAATGTTTTAATTAATATAAAATAACAAATATATAAAATTAATATTTGTGATATTTATCTATGTAAGGTAAATCAATTTAAGTCACACGCTGGGTTTATATATGGTCTGGATTTTATAAATAAGGATATTACAATTGGCCATCGGTCAACTTTTTAAAAATAAGAACATTAGGAACTAATGCATGACAATTTAAAAAAAGAATATTTTTATGACATATTCCTTGCAGAGATTTCAAAAGAATAGTTTGTTAATACCTCCGCCCTTTTCGTCTGGAGTTAATAAGAATTTTGGAACTCATATTCGACAGGTGTTTTAGTTAAGGCTTTTAAAAGGTTTTCGTATTTTTCGTTTATTTGTGTTGGTAGCCAATTTAATAATAAATCGAACACAAAAACAAAATATTAAGAATTAAACACGTCACGCTGCTACCAGTACAAGAGGTAAAGTGAGAAAGGCCCCGCGGCGGAGTTGCGTCGAGGGACGCAATGTGCCTCAGGCCGATTGCACAAAAGCAGTATAAACCGGTTTAACCCAAGTAAAGGACGCGTCGCGCTCTAGGCCGACGTCACACCTACACTATTTATCTGCACTCACACAAATGCACTTGCGACTGTACAATGCTTCTCAGATATCTATATATTAATGTCTCCCAGATATGCTAATTAACGATTAAAAGGAACAAAGGTATGTGAATTTGGAGAGTAGGCGAAAAGCAATACTACTTTCGAGCGGATGGCATAGTGGTTTTTGTAACGGATTGCTATTCCAAAGGTCGCGGGTTCGATTCCCGCTCAAGTCAAACATTTGTGTGCATGAACATTTAATGTTTGATTTGGTCTGGGTGTTTCTATGTATAATATGTATGTATTTACAAAAAAAAAGTATATATGTATTTATATCAGTTGTCTAGTACCCATAGTACAAGCTCTGCTTAGTTTGGGACTAGATAGCGTTGTGTGAACGTAATAAAATATATGATTATATGACTTTATTATCTACTTTTTATCAATATCGTAAGGTATTCAAGTGTGTACCATTGTGGTATCCCACAGTGTTTGTTTTATGCATGATGGGATATTACAGGTCGGAAGTGAGGAGAGATGTAGCTTTAGCCACGTACGTATTTAAAGTGTTACGTGACTCGAGACACAACCCAGCTATCCTACAGGAGATCTCAGTGTGTGTGCCCAAGGATTGGCGGCACCAGTCTGCTGTAGCGGGAGCTCAGTGGTCGGAGCTGTAGGATCATGTTGACGTTTCTTCGTGTTCGCTTAATGAGTTCACAAAGACCATGTATCGTGTACTGATTAGCTCGTTTTTATTTTTTTGGGCATTTTATCATAGATATGTTTGTTTTTATTGTAATTCTTGCATTATTGTATTGGTCTATCTGTGATAATAATGTATAGTATGGTATAAATAAATAAAAACAAATAAAATGATTCTTTTACATTTTTTTACACTAAAACTGCCCATAAATTCATCCATTTATAGTCTATTTGTCCATCCAAAGGTTGCCTGAAAACATTTAAGGTGCCTGCAAGCAATTGTTTTTTAGCGATAAGGCCGCTATTTGTAAATGGTCATTAACTTGATATACTATTGTATGTATGACCAGATTTTTATTTCGGTTTTCGCGGTAAAAAGTAGTTCTATGAATCAAATCAAGAATTAAATTATCTCTATACCAAATTTCATAT
The DNA here is from genome assembly GCA_902825455.1 of Arctia plantaginis. Classification (NCBI taxonomy): domain Eukaryota; kingdom Metazoa; phylum Arthropoda; class Insecta; order Lepidoptera; family Erebidae; genus Arctia; species Arctia plantaginis. Next base: position 2,174,090 of record CADEBD010000553.1, read on the forward strand.
AAATCTTTTCAGCGGTTATCGATTCCTTATACAAACTTCCATCCCCCTTTAAGGATGACTTCTGTGATAAGTACTAACTTATATCCTTTTTCGGGACTCGAAACTATTCGTACATCAAATTTCATCTAAATCGGTTCAGCGGTTTAAGGTAACAGACAGACAGAGACACTTTCACATTTATAGTATTTGTATGAATGTAATAAACAGTGAGCGCGTGGGGGGTGGGGGGAACAGTACCTTGTGGTCGCCCATGCAGGTGTCGGCCCCGATGACCCCGTAGGCGGGGCGGCGGCGCGGCGCAGGCTCACGGACACGCTCGCGCGCCTCGCCCTCCGACTGGTTACGCACCAGCCGACGGCGGGACGACGACTCGCTGTCCATCATCCTGCACAACAAACACACGCACTCTCAGTCATCTGTGCAAAACTAGAGGTCACGGATTCGATTCCCACCCGGACGGTGTAAGTGATGGATTAATAATACGGAATGTCACTACCCCAATTCATCCCGTGGGTGTCGTAAGAGCCGACTAAGGGCGCAAAACAACGCAGGACACCAGCACTGCAAAAAGAAGGAAAACTTGACACAAACCCTATACCAACCCGTCTGGCCAGCGTGGTTTAGTAGACCAAAACCTCCTTTTTGGGAGATGCCTATGTTCAGCAGTGAACTAGTAAAGGCTGTTGATGATTATAATGATACCTTACCTAGCACTGATAGCCTGCTGCACACTGGTAGGATCGGCAATACTCTTCCGGCTCAAGTTGATCCCAGGCACCGATAGCACCTCCAACTCTGCCATGCTACTCTTCTTCTCCAAGATCTTGCCGGGACTGCCCTAGGACAAGATAAACACGGTCAGTTTGTGACCATGGCCATTGCAATCTGGTTAAAACTCATTAAGTAATCGTGTTAATTCCAGTCAGTCATCAGACTACTGCTAATCCTGTATCGCGCTAGGAAATATTGTTGGGTCGCCCACCAGGCGTTATCACCTCCCTCGGTGGGAACACATGACACCCGTTCCGCCACACATGTACGTATGTATGTATGTGTGTGTGCGGGTAAGCGCGTACCTGCGGCAGGGGGGGCGCGGGCGAGGCGGAGCGCGCGGGGCTGCTGTCGGAGGACGACACGCGCCCGCTGCTGTCCGTGGAATCCGTCACCGACTTCCTGTAAAAGACCATATTTTTTTAAGATGTGCTATCACTTTGGTGATACACATCGTGTCCAAAGACATAAGAAAGATGTCTAAGGGTTGGATACGTGGCGCGGTAACGTGTAATGTCATGTCATTTGACTGCACGGATGGCGTTGTGGTTTAAGCGGTCACCTCGGCGCTTCCTACTGCGGGAAGTGTTGTTATGGGTTCGACCCTCACATGGGATCAATTTGTGTGATCATCAGCATCGAATCAATACGGGATGGATGAAGTGGCGGCAGGTAACGGGAACAACTTGTGACCCCAGTTTCCCCTTAACACTGAAGGGACAAATTTATAAAACTATTATCAGACCTGCCGTCCTGTATGGCTCTGAAAGTTGGCCCATTAAGAGAACGGATGAGAGACGCCTGAACGTAGCCGAAATGCGAATGCTGAGATGGATGTGTGGTGTGACTCAGATGGACAAGGTTAGGAATGAGTATATACGAGGGAGTCTGAAAGTAGCGCCACTGGATGAAAAGTTAAGAAGTAATAAGTTATCTTGGTATAGACATGTCATGCGGAGGGATGAGGAATATGTGGCGAAGAAAGTTTTAGGTATGAGAGTTGAAGGGTACAAGAGAAGAGGCAGACCGAAGAAGAGATGGATGGACTGCGTCAGGGAGGATATGGCTAGGAAGGGAGTAAACAGTGAGATGACGCATGACAGAGTAGAATGGAAAAATCATACATACTGCGCCGACCCCAAATAAAAATTGGGAAAAGGGTAGGCAGATGATGATGTGGGAGTTGTCTTTTAAAGAGCAAAAAAAAATTGCTGCAACATGGTAGACAACAAATAAACATACAAAGGCATTGCCATCTTTTGACTTGTCCAGAATTAGGGTAAGGGAGTCCTTTAGTAACTTCATTTATTGAAAGCAATTCGTGGCCGGGACTAGTGATCCTGCTGATGAAAATCAAATCAAGGACCAACAGTTCTGTGATGAATACAATATTTCTAGGTTCTATTTAGCTATAAAATATATCGTCTAATCTAGTTACCATATTATATGCTCTATGTAGTTTACAGTAACTGGCCTACTGTAAAATGTATTATTATTGTTGTATATAAATAAAGCTTATACCACGAATTTAAGGACCAGAATAAACTTACTTAGTTCTGTTTATAAATAATAATAAAAAAACGTGTCTAATAGAAGCGATAACTTAAACTAATCTAAGTTGAATTATTTAATATTGAAATTAACTTTAGAAAAGCTTAGGTTATTACTTAAATTGTATGTAAAGCGTCTGTCCGAAATACGGCTAGTGCTGTGGGTTAGAGTGAGAGAGGAAGAGCCTGCCTGCCGCTGCGCTATGCGTGAGAGAAAGTCAGACAGACTGGCGCCGTAACGCGTTACGTAACGAAGCGATTTACCCTCCCATAAGAAGTTATTACTTCGAAAGTAACATATAGTATACAGAAACATCCAGACGTGTGTGCAATATTAGTGGAGTTTACCAGTCTGATCACTATCCTATCCTATTTGAATGTAACTTGACTAAAATTAACCAGATGTTATCAACTCAAAATCCTCATAGTAACAAAGTACGATGGGGTGAAAGAAATAGTGAACAAATTAATGACTATTATGAGTATTGTAATGACAAATTAAAATTAATAGATTTGCCCGAACAATGTATTACTTGTTCTCACAAAATGTGTAATAATTCAGAGCATTTATTATTAATAAACAGTCTGTATTTGGAAATAGTATCAACTCTTCAAGAGGGTGCCCAATGTACATATGTCGGTAGTGAGCGCATCAAGCGACGTAAACATGTCACAGGCTGGAACAAATATGTCAGCGATGCTCACAGGGAGGCTCGTACGTATTACCAAACGTGGCTATCCCTTGGTGCTCCCACACAGGGACCTATATATGAGAAAATGCGTGAAACACGGAGAACATTTAAGACTAAATTAAAATTTGTTCAAAATAATCAAGAACAAATTAAGTTAGATATATTGGCTAATAGTCATTTAAAAAAAGAGTTTGCTAAGTTTTGGAAATCAACCAATAAACTAAATGTCAAGCCGAGTCTCCCTGTGAGTGTGGCGGGTCAGAGCGAGCCGAAAGAGATCGCCAACCTTTTCCAAAGACAATTTAAAGTCCAGTCTTTGTTACAATCTGGGCGGCGGGTGTTCGAGGAAGGGGAACTGGCGGGTTCTGGTGAACTTGCCGTAATGTTTTCAGCTAAACAGGTTGCCACTGTTATTAAAAATATGGCAAGAGGTAAGTCACCAGGCCACGATGGCCTCAGCGTCGAGCACCTAAAGCACGCTGGGGCATATCTGTGTAGGGTTCTTGCGTTGCTTTTTAATTTATGTCTCAGCCACCGTTATCTGCCGGAGGGCCTCATGCGCACTGTGGTAGTACCAGTCATTAAGGACAGGACGGGGGATGCCTCTGACGTGTCCAATTATAGGCCTATTTCGTTGGCCACGATAATCGCCAAGGTCTTGGACAGTTTGCTTGATCAACAGTTGGCTAAACATATTGAACTCCATGACGCGCAGTTTGGCTTCAAACCTGGTCTTTCTACTGAGAGTGCCATTCTGTGCCTCAAGCAAACTGTTCAATATTATACCTCCAGAAAGACACCTGTTTTTGCCTGTTTTTTGGACCTGTTAAGGGCGTTCGACCTGGTGTCCTACGAGGTGCTATGGGATAGAGTGCGGAGGGATACGACACTACCGAATGAAATTACGTCCTTGTTTCGTTACTGGTACTATAATCAGACAAATAGTGTGAGATGGGCAGCTGCTCAATCAGATGTGTATGGGTTGGAGTGCGGGGTGAGACAGGGGGGGTTGAGTTCGCCCGTCTCTTTTAACTTTTACATTAACCGGCTTATAAGTGACCTCAGCAGCACCAGAGTTGGGTGTCATATTGATGGCGTCTGTATTAATAACATTAGCTATGCCGATGACATGGTGCTGCTGAGCCCATCGATCAGCGCTTTGAGGAAACTTGTGGCGATCTGTGAGTCCTATGCAGCGGCCCATGGGCTTAAGTACAATGTCAAGAAGAGCGAACTTATTATGTTTAAAGCGCGGGCCATAACATATTTAAATGTCCCTGGTGTCACGATATGTGGCACCCCTTTAACGTGGGTGACTAAATTTAAGTACTTGGGTCATTGGGTCACTGATGATCTTAAGGATAATTTAGATATAGAGAGGGAGCGCAGGTCGCTGGCTGTTCGATGTAACATGCTGGTTCGAAGATTTTCACGCTGTACAAATCAAGTAAAGGTTACACTTTTTAAAGCATTCTGCCAGTCCTTTTACACGTGCAGTCTTTGGACCAGTTTTACGCAGAGGACATACAGCGACCTGCGCGTCCAATATAATAACGCGTTCAGGATGCTGTTGGGGCTGTCGTGGCGTTGTAGTGCGTCCGGTATGTTTGCGGAGGCGCACACAGACGACTTTTACGCAATCTTAAGAAAGAGGACCGCATCCATGGCCGGCCGGTTGCGCACCGCTACTAACAGTGTCCTGAAGGTGTTTACGGATCGGTGGGACTCCCCTCTGTTGCGCCACTGGGCAAAGATAACCACACCGGTCACCAAAATAATTATTGTGTTTACTAACTTTAGTTCGTAAGTTTCTTTGTTTGTACTAACCCTATGGACTATGTCTGAATTAAACGATTTGAATTTGAATTAATCCCAGTACGAAGGTGTAGGACGCCATAAAATAAAGTAGCGAAGGATCCGGAGCGGGAAGCCATCAAAGTGGTACAGCGAAGGAGCAGTAGTGCGTTACCTGGAGGCGTGCACGTGGCGGGTGTCGGCGGGGCGCGCGGCGTCGTGCTGCACGAGCAGGCGCGCCGCCTGAGACAGCAGCACGCGGTCGCACCACGCCGGGCATCTGAAACCGGTCACTGCTGTATTTCGTTACTTGCTTTTACGACTCTACTATTACCAAATATAAATTACAATGCAATTCTTTTTTCATATACCTTACCTATACCATATTCGAGCTTTAATTACAAGATGACGATTTAATCATTTCTTTCAAGCATGGGCAAATATCTTTATGTGTAATCCCATCCTTTTGACTCGTCTAACCGTCTCAGGAAAAGTACACATTGGTCAATTACTAGGATTAAATACACAATTGGAAGTTTAAAGCCGAGATTTTAAATACTATGTAATCAAATCCTAAATTCCAAACAATGTTCATGTGGCCATTTACTTTAAAAATATCAGTGCAATAAACAAAATTTAATAGAAAAACAGGGACCACCCCTTTTCGATAATACAAAGTAATTACAGTTAAAAAAAAGTTTGTATACAAAACTTTTTAGGGTAGTTTCCTTAAAGGTTCTATTTTCAAATTTAAACTAAAAGACAAAGATAGGAAACCGTCTCCATTAAGGCAAAGGTAACTTGATACTGAATTTTATTTATAGTTATTAAAAAAGCATCGCAAGCAAATGTTTTTGGACGTTTTATTTTTGGAATGTTCTGTTTTCAAATATAAATATGTATCTTATTAAATCGTTTTTTTTATTCTAATTTAAAATTCTTGTGTGTTCTCTTTTCGAATATATTATGAAATGCTATTCAAATTTTCGAATGTCATTTCGATTCCTGCGCTTCTAAGAAAAATAATAATATATTGTTACCTGGTCTTCATATAGTGTGTGGGAAGTTGAACGTCTTCTTCGAAAGGATATGAGGGGGGGAACTTCAACGGAAACTCGTACAAATGCGGACGTAATGCCTCCAACTCGCGATCGTAACGCTGCAACTGGAAACAACATACGATATGTGATAATAATAAAAAAAGAACTAGAAAAGACATCCAATCTTTTTTGTAGTTTGTATCAAATCACATCACTGCTGTGCCAATCCAATACACTGTAACTTTTAACTTTGAAAGCTTTGTTACAGTTTTTACCATGTTAGAACCCTAATTTCAATACAATACAGTATTTTTAGCTTTTTCACATCAACAGCCTTTAATAGTCCACTGCTGGACATAGGCCTCTCCTTAGAAAGGAGGTGTTGGCCTACTATACCACGCTGGCCAGACGGGTTGGTATAGGGTTTGTTTCAAGTTTTCCTTCTCTCTGCAATGCTGTTGTTCTGCGTTTTCTGCGTAGTATTTAAAACACGTAGCACACGCAATACAAACGCAAAAACCTAATCAAAACCTCTTAACACAATAAAAGAAAGCTAATCAAAAATTTTCTACTAGCAGTAAGTAAAGAATGAACTTACCCAGGGTTCTCTAAATATCTTCTGATGGTCTACATGTCCGAACTCTTTCTTACCAACCGTCAATACGACCCTATTCTCAGAGTCCCGGAACTGCAGCCGGGACGAGTCTATGGCCGAACCGTTCTGCTGTCGACATGCTGACAAATCTTCTGTCACTTTCTGAAACATACACATATTATTATTAATATTCTGTAAAGAACTAGCTGTAACCTTGACTAGTGACGGATTAAGAATACGGTGTTACCACCCCTATTCATCCTATGGGTGTCGTAAGAACCGACTAAGGGAGCAAACTACGCAAGAGACTGCAAAGAGAAGGAAAACTTGACACCAACCTATATATGTATAGAGATACGACCTCCAAACCTTCAAGAGTGTACTTCTTTCCGACAACACACTTGACATAAATGGGCTGTGGTAGTCACTTTCCATCAGGTGACCTGTCTGCTAGTTTTCCCCTATTTCATAAAAAGATAATTTTCAATTTGTACCAGTAATTCCCGAGATTATCGCGTTCAACCAAAACAAACAATTCAACTCTTTAGCTTTATAATATTAGGTTTGATAGTAACTAACAATATACTTATGAATTATTACATATTATGTTAAGTTTAATAGTGTTACAATATAGCTCTCACATTTGCTTGCAATATCAAAAGTTAATCGATTTTTATTTAATAAACCTGTATTTTCTACGACATTAAATACTTTAATTCTATTTTGAAGGCATTATTTATTCAGCATCAAAGCAGAAATAACCGTTACAGGTCCTAGAATATCCCCAGCTCATGTTACTGACCTTGACCACTCCAGCAGTATCAGTTCTGAAGTTGAAATCTCCGAAGATGAAGTAGGGGGCTGCGTTGACGTCCGAGTGAAGGTGACGCAGGGTGTGGCACAGAGCACGGCGCCTGCTGCGGCAATACACCTGAAAGTTAGATAAACCAAGTGTTAAGGTTTTCGATATTAATAATAATATTGTACCACATTCACACAACGCCATTTAGTCTCACACAACGCTATTTAGTCTCACACTACGCAGAGCTTGTACTATGGGTACTAGGTAACTGATATAAATACATATATACTTTTTTTTGTAAATACATACATATTATACATAGAAACACCCAGACCAAATCAAACATTAAAAGTTCATGCACACAAATGTTTGACTTGGGCATCGAACCTGCAACCTTTGGAATAGCAGTCCGTTACACAAACCACTACGCCATCCGGTCGTTACAATACCGTTCTAACTAGTGGGGTGTTAGTATGTACCTATCGAATATTTCAGAATATTCTACTAATTTACATAATATGATTATTATTTAATTACAATTCTGTAAATATGTATCCTATTATAATAGTATTTTATATTCCATTCGCTTTAAGAAAAAAGTGACGTCACGATCTAGTGCTGCCCTCTGACCAATCTGGTTTCAAACTTTCATACGAAACGATTATTCTTGGAACCTTATTGGTCAGGGCGCGGGGTTTGATCGATGCCTCTCTATTTTCTTATCGCGAATGGACTATAGTTGTTTAACTAAACTAACGTATTAGTAATGGATTCATATACTGGTAGTGTAGACGGTAGGGTTCGGCCCCCAAAACCACATAATGGCAAGTCCCTAAAACGGGACCCTATTGCTAAGACTCCGCTTTCTGTCTGTCTGTCTGTCTGTCACCAGGCTGTATCTCATGAACCGTGATAGTTAGACAGTTGAAATTTTCACTTATGATGTATTTCTGTTGCCGCTTTAACAACAAATACTATAAACAAAATACAATAAATATTTAAGGGGGCTCCCATACAACAAACGTATTTTTTTTGCTTGGTAACGGCAACAGGTAGACGCTTGAAATATTCACAGAATATTTAGTTATATATTCACTTTATAAATAAATAGTTAAATTAAAATAAAACAAATATTTAAGTGGCCCATGACATTATAGACATTATTTTTTGCCGTTTTTATATATAATGGTACGGAACCCTTCGTGTGCGAATCCGACTCGCAATTAGCCGGTTTTTCTAACTACCGCTGGTGTATATTTGATTTTAGCTGTACATTCTTTCTCTTTCAGATGCTATGCAAATTCCTTGTTTTCTCTTTTATGTTTGTTACCACCGAATAGTCATTTACGGTTCGTATTTGGAAATAACTTTTATTATTTGGGCAAGTATACTCTTCATTTGGTCCCATTTAAGTTTGAAGTAAAAATATTAACCCTAAGTGTGGTAAATTGGGTAACAAAGAATAATAAATAATTTATTTTTATGTAGGCGTTTTGAAGTCGGTGATACTTATTAATAGCCTAATTATTATTACCCACTTCAAAAACACAAAAATGGAGGTTCTTCTCTTCAGAATAAAGTCTTAAAATCAGTTTTTATTTGTCGTAAGTATCTTACCGAGGGGAAGGTCTCGATGGCTACCAAGTTGGACGCGTCGTGGAACAGATGTATGTTGACGAACTCAATGGCGGTGCCGCGCAACCACCAACGTGTACGGAGGAACCCTTTCCGCGACCATTTACACTGAAACAAGAAAAAAAAATACTATTACTGTTGCCGCTATTCATACTAATATTATAAATACGATAGTGTATCTGTCTGTCTGTCTAAATAATATGGAGTGTCACGACCACTATTCATCTCGTGGGTGTCGAGACTAAGGAAGCAAACTACGACCTACCATCGCTTTGTTGTCCTATGGCCCTGACCATAGCACAACAAATCGATGGAAAACTTGACAAAAACCCTATACCAACCCGTCTGGCCACCATGATATATAGTGGACCAAAACCTCCTTTCTAAATAGAGACCTATGTCTAGCAGTGGACTAATAAAGGCTGTTGATGATGATGAAGGAAAACCATACCTCTGGAAAGAAATGCTGAGGAAACTTCGCCTTCTCTTTCGTGGTGACTTTCTCGATATTGCCGGAGTGAACTTCTTTGCCAGTCACCTCCACGTAGGTTTTTAGCTCAAAGTCCCACATCTTCAATTCGGTGAGAGACGAATGTGCGAAGTACAAATTGCCAAGAGCCTAAAATCAGAAGAACACATTATAAACATTAAAAAAAACCCGCGACTGCTGAAACTGCTTTAAATTTTTTATAATTTTCATATATATAGTGTCTCTCACAATTATAATAAGACGAATCTAAGGACACCTCAAACGCCGGATTTATTAAATTCGTTTCAAAGTCAAGGTCAAAGTCAAAATATCAGAAGACATACATGAAACAGACACAAAAAACACTCCGACTACAATTTGTGGATCACACAAAATGTTGTCCCATGTGGGGATACCTTTTACCTCTACGCCATCCGTGCAGTATTTTATGACCGTTCCATGCAATGTACGACATTGTAAAGGGTTATGTCTAGCGCCTTTTATGACTGGCCGTCTCCCTAACGCCAACATTCCTTGGGCCTTCCAATTATTAATTTTCAGACGGGTTAAAGGAAAAAAGTATATTTGGATAAGGAAGGTAGATGTTGTGAGTTCATGAGCGTTACTTACTATCAGGAAACCCGTCTGCTCGTTTGCCTCCTTACCATTAAAATACAATCGACGTTTGTGGTCGTCACTGCAAATGCACAGCGTGTAGTTACAATACTCGTACTGAATAAATAGGCATTTTAAAGTACCAATCGATAATACATAATTCAACACATTCCTGCATTCGAGTTAAACTGTCGCTGTTGATTTATGTATTTGTCAGCTTATTACTTTATCTCTTATAATTGAACTAGAAGGCTATTAACTCATTTTTTTCCATAGATAGCTGGTTCGAATCCGGCTCGAAGGACCACAATGTCATGTGTGCCTTGGTTTTTTTATTAGTTTAGAGAGAAACGAGTAGACGTGTCATCTGATGGTAAGTGACTGTCGTCGCCCATCTGCAACTAAATAGTCACAAGTGCGTTATTGCCCTTTGAGTCCACCTCCTATCAAGAGTAAGATTTGGGCTGAGGTAACCCCACTCACTCGGTGTGAACTAATAAAAGAATTGCTTAACGACGGTTTCTTGTGAAGCCGTGGTATTACTCCCGTCGAGTCGGCCCGTATGTGCCGAAGCATGGCTCTCCCATGGTCAATGTACGGATTTGACAATGTAAACAAACCGACGGACCAAGTACTGAGTATTTTTAGGATTTCTTTAAAACCAGTTTAACACCTTGCAAACAAAAGTAGCGGTAAGTTGCAGTTAACTATTGGTTATAAACTTTGGTTTACCGTAGTTGAGTTTCTAATAACGCAACTTTACGACTGATAAAGAGTTGCAGAACCTTCTGAGGTTCATGTTCGAAATTTTAAGTAAAATATTTTATTACTTTTATTCGCCACATATAATGGGTTTACTGATACAATAAATTTACTATTTTGTCCTAAAAGTAAGTGATCTGACGATGTTTTAATAATGTGTAGTGTAGTAGTCATTCGTTAATATTGACTATATCAGCGAGGGTCTATAAAACTGAAAATCAGTATGCTTAAAATAAAACGTCAAATAAATTTATGCAAGTTGTCTGAGATGTTTGGAAACGCACTTTTACTAGTTATCGGACTAATGACGGTGACAATTTGATAAACTAGTGATAAAATTACCGGCCATTAAACCACGATTAGTGATCCATCAGTTGATAAATCTTAATTAATCGCAATTATACCAAATCTAGGTTCGAAATATGCATTTATTCTGCACTACACTGTCCATTTGACACATGATATATAAGTACCTGGCCATAATATTCTGACCAAATCGGCAAAAAAAAGCATCCATAACCAACATCTGGGACAAACAGGTCTTATCAATATGGAAGAGGCTGTATTTTTTTATGGCCAAAGATCCCTTGTTTCTAAAACATTTATATTCTTTAAGATTTACCTGCAAACAATTAGTGAACTTATTGCATCATGTAAATTGATTTAGCTTTGTATAATCTGTACTTGTATAATTTGAAATTGGAACCATAAAAAGAGGCTTTAATATACACAGGTAACAAATTGTGATGATGTTGTTTAGTTTATAGAATATATTTCGCCGTGGCTTCGTAGTTCGGCACATAAGTGCCGGCTCGACCGGAGGAAACCACCAGAAAATTGCTAGTCAATTCTTTGGTTATTATTCATTGAGTGAGTAAGCTTACAGGAGAACCAAGATCCTAAACCTCCGATCAGAAGACATGTGTCAAACGCTACACTCACAAACGCACACGCACACTAACAATCACATCATCTCACGTATACATCATACAAAGAATAAAGTTTACTTTTAAATGTCATTTGCCTAATTTTAGTGTACATTTGTTACCTTTAAGTAGTTATGCATAACTAGTATTTTAAAATTTGAATGTTTATATTTGAGCGCTTGTAATGACTGTTGGTTATACTAATTGAAACAAAATTTGAAGAGGAGATTCAAAGTGCGGCAATACACAGTCACCCTGGAATGGCAGGCGTCCATGGAAAGTGGTAGTATTTAATCGTCAGGTGACCTGTCTGGTCGTTTGTGGGGTACCATAAAAAAAACCACAACTCGTCCGTCAGGTCCGAAATGAGTCAGGAAGTGACGGGGTGCACACATGAGCCTATTATTTTACCACTTTTTCAAATAGCAGGGTTTTTTCCAATAGCATAATACTTACAGTGAACTTCTCCGGTGAACTGAAATCTTCATCAAGGTATATCCTGATCTTGTCAAACAGCCTCAGTTCGGGACAGTCACAGAGTCTTTGCACGAAGTCCTTCACGTACTGCATGGATTTCTCGTAGGCTTTCCCTCCGACCTCCTGGAGGTGGAGAGCTATGAACTTTGGGTCCATCCGAGAGACGGCTTGAAGGAATTCTGATGTCCATATCGATAGCATCACTGACGGCTGGAACAAGAAACAATTAATTTAAAAGACAGTTAATCTTTATTTAACGTATTATCCACTGTGAGTTTCGTCCATCCATCATCGATAGCAGTGATGTGATGACTGATACTCGTAGCACTCTTGCCAGAACCGGGGTGTTACAGTAACTTTTATGATGGTTTTTCCTCAATACTCTGAAGATGTAAACTGAACTAAACTGAGCAACGTGCATGACCAAGTCCAGTCTTGAATCCTGGGATTACGAACAAGGGCGGATCCAGGAGGAATGGAGGTTGTGTCAAGCCCAGACGGGCTAGGTCATTTTAAATGGGAACTGAAATTGGAGCTTATCGTTGGTCTTGAATACACTGTTAACTATCTGTTTTTCAAAGGCATAGCTGATGAGAATGAACATTGGATGGATTGGAGTATAAGCTCGAGTAGGCCAGGGTCGCATACTTGTAATCCTAACCTCATTTGCGATCAAGTGAATATTTGTCCTGAATTTTGTTTCTCTGAACTTCACACCTCCATAACCCAAGTATCACATCACATCACATCAACAGCCCTCAATAGTCCACTGCTGGACATAGAGCTCTCCTTAGAAAGGCGGTTTTGGCCTACTATACCACGCTGGCCAGACGGTTTGGTATAGGGTTTGTGTCAAGTTTTCCTTCTCTCTGCAGTGCTGTTGTTCTGCGTAGTTTTCTCCCTTAGTCGGCTCTTCCAACACCTACGGGATGAATAGGGGTAGTGACATTGTATTTTTATTCCGTCACCACACGGACGAGTACACACATAACCCAAGTACTAGGCGATATTGAAATTCTGTAGAGACTTGTTGAACTTTTGTAGGGCTTCAAATACCCGTAACGATTGCCACAGATGTCCGGGTCCGACGGCTTAACGTGCTCTCCGAGGCACGGGGTCTCAATGTGTTAAGAAATTTTCACCCATCTATAGACTGACCTAGCTAAGCTAGCTTAACTTTGCAATGTGTTAACATACTCGGTTACCACTTAGTCACTAGTCCCTCGGTTAGTGATGCTTTAGAATCAAGTGTTACAAACACCAACAGGTAACATGAATTATAATTTCCCCAACCCTTTAACCTAACAATAGGTTACATACATACGTGTCTAGTTATTGTAAGCCAGAGCTTATCAAAGCATGTAATGCATGTGACAAGGGTCTTGGAACAATGAGCAGGAAATTACATTTACGTAACCTAGTTAGAAGAGGTTCTATTCGATCGTTTTCAGTACGCGATACTGCATAGCTATTGTACTGTTGACAAGGCGATTTTAACGATAATAAATATAATGATGTGTATTCACTCTTTACCTATATTTTCCGAATAGTTATCCTGCCGTCCGCGCAATTTGTAACAATGAAAAAGGTTTTGGTTTGTTTCCTTTATACTGCTTACGCCAATGGGCATTATAATCGTTTCCTGAGGTGACAATAGGAGAAGGTAAATTGAGGTGAAGGAAAACGGATAGAGCGGGGACTTTTTGTATTTATTAAATGTAACAAACAAAACTAGCTGCCACGCTTTACTGTGGCACATTGTGGGTTCATCGATGAGAAATGAGGAAAAAAAATGACGTGAATACTACGAGTAATAGATAAAACAACTTTGAAGTTTGTGAGTTATGTCAAAATTTGAGCTCAATCGGTGCAGAACTTTTCATATATGTGATGTGTGTGTGAGATGACGACATAGATGTCATCATCATCATCATCATCATCAACAGCCTTTAACAGTCCACTGCTGGACATAGACCTCTCCTTAGAAAGGAGGTTTAGGTCTACGATACCACGCTGGCCAGACGAGTTGGTATAGGGTTTGTGTCAAGTTTTCCTTCTCTTTGCAGTTTTGTTGACCTGCATAGTTTGCTCCCTTAGTCGGCTCTTACGACACCCACGGGATGAATGGGGGTGGTGACCATCCGTATTCTTAACTCGTCAGTGTGGTGACAATGGACAATGGACGTGGAAGTAGTGATGAAGAACTATTGGTTATGAGGCGTTATTCTATAAATTTATGCCACGCGAGAGCCACAACCTACTTTATTTATTTTTATTATTTATTTATTTATATCTTTATTTTATACACTCAAAAAGAAAATAACAAAAGATGAGTTACAAATAAGTAGACGTAACAATCGGCGGTCTTATCGCTCACAGCGCTCTCTTCCAGACAAGGTTGTCTGGAAGAGAGCGCTGTGAGCGATAATAGGGATTTTAGGTATTTAATAGTCACGTATTCACGTGAATATTGAAAAATACCAACAGACATTCATACACAAATACACACACATACATACACACATTTAGAATATATTTTATAATTAATCTAATAGTGTTTATAATTGCAGATAAAAATCCTTTAATAGTTTTTTAAAAACAGGCAAGGTTTTAGCTTGCCGTTTTTAAAAAACAGTGTCTGAGGCAAGTTGTTTCACACAGCAAGTGATGGCCATCAGGGTCATAAGGGGGTACCGCACAAACTCCTTTGATGCAGCAAGTCTCCTATTCGAAACTCCACCGTGGGATCTGGAGGCGAGAGCCCTTGCGGCTCTGTATAAGTGGCGCAAGGAGGCGCGGGAGTTAAGTCAGAGTCCTGAGAGGTACCCTGGTTCCCCGACAACTGGTATCCGAGACGGCGTTTTTGGTCGGTTCGAGTCCGACATAACCACCCGACCGGTGGGTGGTATCCGCACAGGAAAGAGATAAAAAACTCGAGTCTTATTGCTGGCACAGTAAAAGATTTGTCTGCAAACTGGCTGGAATGTTTTCGCATTTGTAGTTTTAAATTCGCCGATTACTTTAGGTTCCTGCAAGTTGTGGTGTGTAAGAACTTGTCTTTGAGATAAGAGGGTATGTAAGGAAATACTTTATGCCCGGTTGTCCTAGATGTCGTGAGGTCGCTTGGTAATATTAGATTTCTTTTATTGTCTAAATAATGAGAAAGGGTTAAACTTTCAATTATTTACTATGATATCAATGTTACACGGTCACTTAGTCGTCAATAGTAGCAATAGTTCTTTAACCTTGGAGGGGATGGTTCTGTCCAGCAGAAGACGTCTTTCGGCTGAGAAGAACAAAAGGATGTAGTAAAAAATCTAGGAAAACTAGTGATTTTTAATACTTTTTTTCACCAATCAGTTATTTTGGAGGAAAGTTAGTCCTGTACCAGAATGTACACCAGAATCAGTAATTTTTTTTAGATGAGTTATTCCTGTACTATAAACCCAAGAATTAAAAGCTACTTAGGCCAGCAAAGCTGTGGGTAAAATGTCTAATATTAAGACAGGCTGCAACGAATGGAAGTATGGGTAATTAATAGCAAATTTATTGATTGAAAGCTCGGATTTGTAGAAAAAAATAAAAATACATTTAAAACGTGGGAGAGCTGTGCTTCACCACAAATGGGCCGGCCGGCTCTGCCGTAGTGATACCATTAGAGAAGACCTTTCAAAGAAATCTTTATTCGTAGTTACGAAAAATTTATTGAATGAGTAATTATATTTACGGCCGGATGGTGTAGTGGTTTGTGCAACGGACTGTTACGGCAAAGGACGTGGGTTCGATTAACGCTCAAGTCAAACATTTGTGTGCAAGAACATTTAATGTTTGGTTTGGTCTGAATGTTTCTGATATAATATGCGTATTTTGCAAAATAATGTATGTATTTATAGTAGTTGTCTAATTCCCGTAGTACAAGCTCTGCTTAGTTTGGGACTAGATGGAGTTGTGTAAATATCGTAAAACATCATCATTTTTTATCCAGAAATCCGACACATGTTCACACAAAGTTTGCGTTTTCAAATGTTACAGTATATAATCATCAACAGCCTATACTAGTCCACTGCTGGACATAGGCCTCTCCTTAGATACAGTACAGTATATAATAAAATAACTTTTGTCCAGTATTAGACCAGTTCACTTGCCACTAAAGAGTTATTGTTGTTAAGTAATCTGGGAGACGTGTTTAATGTCAAAGGTCACAGTTTTTATTCAATTATCGTTTAATTGTCTTCCACCGCCATATTTATTATGGCGCTAGGTCCAAAGATCATATGTACCAACTAGATTTGATTGTAGGTAAGCGTTAAGACAGGTATATTATGCGTCATTTGTGTTTTGATAGTAAAATGAAATCTGCTGTATGAACCACTGATATTAATATAATAATACCTCAGAGAGAGCCTCAGGCAGAGCCTGTACTATGGTAACCAGACTGCTAATCACATTATCATCACATCAACAGCCTTTAATAGTCCACTGCTGGACATAAACCTCTCCTTAGAAAGGAGGCTTTGGCCTACTATACCACGCTGGCCAGACGGGTTGGTATAGGGTTTAAAGTTTTCTTTCTCTCTGCAGTGCTGTTGTTTTGCGTAGTTTGCTCCCTTAGTCGCCTCTTACGACAACCACGGGATGACACTCTGTATTCTTAATCCGTCACTACACGGACAACGAACGAACCACACGGACTGAAATGAACATACTCATATATTTCTTTTTCTAATATATATTACCTATAGATAAATTACACTCAGACACAGAACAAATGATCGTGCTCATCGTGATCAAGGGACCAACAGGCCCGTCAAAAATGTACATTATTGGATTATAACACCGGCTAAGTAAGTATGCGAATTGGGAGACACGGGGTATTTTCATACCCCGTGTCTTTTGCTGTATTCCTGGCAACGTGTAAACAAAATTTTATGATGACAGGATGAACTATGGCGCATAAAATACACATACATAAACATTGATTCTTATAATATGAAGCCTCCTGATTTAAAAAACTTGATGTCAAGTGACTACAATCACCCATTGAACGGTGACCCAACGATGAAGAAAGGAACGTTAAATGGCATGTTTGTCTGTGGTTTCTTTGTACATATACATACCATGTTCTATTATCAATCCTTCGTCGTAAACTAACCACGTCGAACTTTTCCCTCAAAATAGTACAAGGTGATTAGCAATTATTTTTAATGTTCTCTGGCGTATACAAAGCAAAACTGGTTCTTAAAACGGTCGCTAAGTATAGACCGTTCATCTAGCTTTATACATTAATCGAAAATGAAGTGATCTTTAGGGCCTACGGGACTTAAATACAAACAATGAAGATATAATGTGGTTACGCGGCAACACACTTTAGTAAAGTTTTTGATTGTCATGGACACAACGCTTTCCTTCTCCCATCCAGCATACGCTTTCTTCTCTTTCTCGCTGCTGATATGAAGGAAAAGGATGGGAGAAGGAAAGCGTTGTGTCAATGATAATAAAAAATTATAGTACAAATGGTACAGAACGCCAATTATTGACCGTTCTAATTATGGTCCATCAAATAAAATAAGACATTTAAAACGACTTATTAGTAGTACGTGCTCGTATATTTTTTCTACTTATAATACAACTAAATTCCCCAATTCTTGCTGTGTACGGGATTGACACTAAATGTCAGATGATCGCTATAAAAGTTAGGTGACAATATAGGTAGATCACATCAAATCCGTGTGGTGACTGATTGAGAATTGTCACCACCCTATTTATCTCATGGGTTACGTAAAAGTCAACTACGGAAGCAAACTACGCAGGACTACCTACAGCACTGCAAAGACAAGGAAAACTTGAAACGAACCCTATAACAATCCGTTTGGCCAGCATGGTAGTAGGCCAAAACATCCTTTCGAAGGTGAGGCCTATGTTCAGCAGTAGACTATTAAAGGCTGTTGATGATAATGAAGATGTTAAAGGTCTCGGAATTGCCAGCAATCTGGTTTTTGCCAGGATGTCAAAGCCCAGCCGAGTCCAGGCCAACTTCTGCATGCTGTGTAAGGGATTAGGGGTGCCTATTCATACCGTCATGATCGCTATTGCAGTCAAGTGATCCGATAGATCAGTAGAAGTACCAATGAACTAAGATTCTCCACGAGATATTTTCATTTAGCCAGCTTCAACACCAGCAGAATTTTGCTCTAATTTACGAAGTATCTCAAAGTTAATTATTATAAACTTGAAATAGTAATAACTTGAGACAGGACAAACGCCTGTTTGATCCCTAACTAATCAGAGCCTATTATTACTAATCAAACTTGGTTACTAACTAAAACAGTTGCTGATAAATATGTTTATCTATTACTAAATACATACATTATATACCTAAATTAGACCAGAACTCCGAAACGATCTTGTTCATCACACAATCATTTGTCCTGAAGGCCAATTATTGTCTTTTAGTCTAATTCCGATCTTAAAATAAGCTTTTTTAAATTTAAATCTTCGCTCTGTGTCATTTTCCTAGCTTTCGTCTATAAACTAATGATTTCTATTAGGATAGTCGTTACCGCCTTAACGAACTAAAAAAAGTATAACCTACATCGTAATAATCGTACTCGTACTTAATTTTCTTTTCTTAGGAGTAGTATTTATTCCTCAAACTTTAATAGGACGAAAAAGAAAGGAATTGTCCATATCTTCTTCTTAAGGAGTTCTGAGGTCATCAACAGACTTTAAACTTGGACATAGACCTCTCTTTGGAAAGGAAGTTTTGACCTACTATACCACGCTGGCCAGACGGGTTGGTACAGGGTTTGTGTCAAGTTTTCTTTCTCTGTGCAGTGCTGTTGTCCTGCGTAGTTTGTTCCCTTGTCGGCTCTAACAACACCCACGGGATGAATAGGAGTGGTGACACTCCGTATTCTTAACCTGTCACCACACGGATTGTTCAGTTCTGAGACAACAACACACAAATATAACAAATATTCCCACCGAAATGTGAACCTTTTCTTTTCTTGAAGTCGGTAGATAAAATAATAGAGCCAAGAGCTCTGGCATAAAAGCCAATTTATCTTATAGTCACGATAAATCCAATATACATAACCAGAGATATATTTTTGTGTTGATTATCATGGAGCAAATAATAGAACAGCCCTGTCCTCTGCGTCTCGTTCAAGGTGATATCTCACGCACGTCGTGTTGCTATATTTACGTGACAAATTGGAGGTGATTTTTTAAATTTTTCATTGCCATAATGTTGCGTTTGGTATTTTACAGTGGAAGGCAGAAGTCTGAACTCCCTCCTACAATCCTCTACAAGAGGATACTTCATGGCAGGTGATAGTAAGAAGATTACGCGAAGTGCCATGCAGGATCTTTAAAATTTCAGCTTTGCCTTGGTTAGATGGAGCTAGGTATATTTGCCACAAAGTAAACATATTTTGTGAATTATTGTAGTGTAGTAGGGTAGTCCACTTAAATTTAGGCGTCGAATGTAAAAGTTGCTTTTTTTTAGCTTATTCTTAGAGAGACTAACAACATGGTTGTATCTTCAGAGTTAAACTAGCAATTGCCCGCGCCTTCCCTCCGTTTCTTTTAATGGAAGTGGAGGTAAACGAGGACCAGTTCCACCGCCCATGCGACTACCGCCCATGAACGCCTGCAGCTCAGGAGATTGATGAAGACTTGTTTCGTGTTTCTAACTTTGAAAATGACGAAGTTCGTATTATCGGAATCGGAAGATTTGCCAAAAACCCTCTCTTAGTGGGTGCTTACAACATAAAAAGCATCAGCTGCCTAAATTTGAAGTTTGCAGCCCCAGCGGTTAAGGCTTTGCGTTGATGGACCAATCAGTCAGGACAAGTAATTCTAAATGTCCAGATAACCACATCGCTAATAACAAGTCTTTACATATAAGTGTTCCAAAGAGAACTATCAATTTAAATTAAGCAAATAGAATAATCATAGAGATACACAAAGTATGTATAATATATACACAAATATGCACACCTACACACACGTAAATACAGATATACGAGTACAGAATGAAATGCAGCCATATACATATGTCCGGAACAAACAAAACAGATAAAACAGAACAGTTTGAGTGTCATTATAAGCTTCAAAGAAGAACAGCTAGTAGCATTCTGACCATGTTTACATTTGTGCAATATAAATCTATATTTAAACATCACGCCTATGTCCCTGAAGGGGTAGGCAGAGACGTTTTATCCCCCAACGCAAAAAGAAGGGCGTTATAAGTTTACCGTGTCTGTCTGTGGCATCGTACTTCTTAAACGAAGGGACCGTTTTTTTGATGAGGTTTTTTCTTTGTTTGAAAGCTCACATTATCGAGATGATTCTTAGCTATAATTAATGAAGATCATTAGCTCATTTGTTAATTGATGGAGGGGTTTAACTAACTACATTACAAAAATCGTTATTTGGGCTACGGTTACTTTGATAGTATTTCTATGATATTGGGTAACTTGGACTTAATACTGGTGTCGTGAGTGTTCCAAATTTCTAATTTCACATCACATCACACATCAACAGCCTTTAACAGTCCACTGCTGAACATAGGCCTCTACTTAGAAAGGAGGCTTTGTCCTACTATACCACGCTGGCCAGACGGGTTGGTATAGGGTTTGTGTCAAGTTTCCTTATCTCTGCAGTGCTGTTGTCCTGCGTATTTCGCTCCCTTAGTCGCCTCTTACGACACCCACGAGATGAATAGGGGTGGTGACACTCTGTATTCTTAATCCGTCACCACACGGCAATTTCTAATTTGTCTTGTAAATATTCAAATCAGTAATGTTAAAAGAAGTATCGTTTTTAATACTATTTTACAAAACAACCAAAGGTAAACAAATTCATGATAAAACAAGGTAAATAAATAATTAAACTATCTTGACGACATCGTACCCATGACGCTTACCATCACTTGCAATGAAATGAATTGACATTTATTTCTGCAAGTAAATCTTTTCAGATATTTTTACAGGTCGGACTTTATAGCTATGAGGCGCCGGAATTTCCTAAGACTCGCTCTCGGAAGAAACGCCGAAACAAACCACAGAGGTTTTAAGTCCGTGTACAATATTAAAGAGAACTATGTGAGTGCAGTCTAGGGTCAGGGTTGGCCTTTTGAAGAAAGGATCATACGAGCCCCAGCCATTGTGTAGCCTAACCGATATAGTCAGGATCAACAACCCGGAACACGACACTACCGCCTGCAGGATACTTGAGTTGGCCGTGGAAACACTCAAAACCACCAGAAATTTACTAAAATATGAACTAACATTACAAGCCTACACTAAACTCGCATTTACATACACAAAAACATATACTATGCAATTCAATTTCAAATTGAAAACAAACGAAATACGAATTACAACAAAAAATTAATTGTTCATCACTTTCAAATGTGGAAGTAAGCAGCATCAGTCACAAAATTTGTCGTCTAAATAATCTGTAACCGTGTAGTAAACATTTTTATATAGTTTTTGTTTAACTAAGGACTTAAATTTGTTAATACTTAATTCATGAAATTTGCTTGGCATTTTATTGTAGAATCGCACACCCTGACATCGAAAAGACTTGCTTACTTTTTGTAGGCCAGTCGTTGGCAACACGAGTTTATCTTTATTTCTAGTGTTAATATCGCTAAATGTTGTGAATAAATGAATATTTTTCTTAACACACTAAACTTTCATATATATATTGAGATACGACTGTCATAATACCAATTTCTTTAAACTTATTCATCAGTGGATGCCTATAACTGAGATTATAAATTAATTCTAATAGCTCCCTTTTGCAAAACAAAGATACTTTGAATGTCAGCAGCATTTCATAACAAAATACCGTATGACATTTCACTATGAAAATAGCTAAAATACACCAGTCTAGCTGTTTCTACATCAGTTAATTGACGAATTTTATAAACCGCGAATGCTGCAGTCTATTCGACAATCCATCAATATGTGTAAGAACGCTCGTAATAATTTGTGGCATAAATAAAGGTCTGTCAAAATTCTAAACACGTAGACAATATTTTTTCTAGATGTTACCGAACTTCAACCGTCAACAACCGTCTACTTCAGAACTTTTTTATTTTCATTTAATAGAGTACCAGTATAAATTTTACAAGCAGTAAACATCCGTTAAGCTTTATAAAAATAAAAATGGTTAGAAAAACTGTTATAGTAAAGCAAGTCGATTAGATTAGACAACGTGAAAGGGTTTTAGTGATCACGTTCTTTCTTATATAACTAAAACCGTTTCCATGTAAATTGGAGTATAAAAGCTGATTTCCATTTCAAAATAGCTAAGCTCAGCGTTCGTGAAATCCAATGTCTTGCGTCAACAACGCCTCTGTTTAATTAATGATTACGCAACGAGGATCACGTCGCATGTCACGAAAGCCATCAATTTTAATATTTAAAATCTTAGCCATCAATTTTAATATTTAAAATCTTAGCCATCAATTTTAATATTTAAAATCTTAGCCATCAATTTTAATATTTAAAATCTTAGCCATCAATTTTAATATTTAAAATCTTAGCCATCAATTTTATTATTTAAAATCTTAGCCATCAATTTTAATATTTAAAATCTTAGCCATCAATTTTAATATTTATTTATTTATTTATTTATTAATAAGTACTACCACATCATACATATTATACTTATAACTAGTTTTGACAATACGTGGCATTATACCTGATATGTATGACAATTAAGGTGTACATAGCATTTACTGTAATGTAGTAGTGTAAAAAGTAGTAAACTAATTACAATCAAACGAGAAAAAAAAAAAACTAACTAAAGAAGAGTATACTTAATAATAATAATAAACTGTTTGAATTAATACTACTCTAAATCTATTTTATATCTTATTCACATTTGTTTGGGGTTAAGGTAGATGGACACAAAACATTTGTTATTTTAGTTTTAAATTCATTATACGATTGGCGAAAGATGTCAATGTCAGGATCACGAGTTTGGATACTATTATATTGGTTAAGGACTCTATTTATTGGTGAATGTTGGCCTAGATTAGTTCTTGAAAATTGTGTGTGGAATATTTTAGTTATTCTATGTCTGGGATAAGAGTGAGGAACCTTCACTGATATTTTTTCTAATAAATAATTGTACTGTATATTATTATTAATTAATTTATGAAGAAAACAAAGGTCAAAAATGCGTCTGCGATTAGAAAGAGTGGTCATGTTAAACTTGGATAGCCGTGTGTCATACGGGCTCCTATGAGAAAAACCACTGCAAGAGTAGGCAAGGTTTCTGGTAAAGGCTCTTTGAATGCTTTCAATTCTTTGGGAATGAACAGCGTACCATGGTGACCATGCAGTACTCGCAAATTCGAGAATGCTGCGGACAAGAGCATTGTACAGAAGTAATTTGGTATCTAGTTTTTTAAAATCTGAGCTATTTCTCCTCAAAAAACCAAGCATTTGTGCTGCCTTAGTTACAGTTTTGTCAATATGCGATGTAAAAGTCAGCCCTGTATCGATGATAACGCCCAAATCACGAATCTCATTGACCTCTGCTAAATAAACCCCGCCAACCTTGAAACCAATATTTGAAATCTTAGCCATCAATTTTAATATTTGAAATCTTAGCCATCAATTTTAATATTTGAAATCTTAGCCATCAATTTTAATATTTAAAATCTTAGCCGTCAATTTTAATATTTAAAATCTTAGCCATCAATTTTAATATTTAAAATCTTTTTTTTATAGACCAGATATAAGACGGGTCAACTGATGGTAAGTGACTACCGATGTCGATGGACACCTACCACTCAAGAGTCACGAGTGCATTGGCAAGTTTAAACCCGCACCTCGAAACAAACATACATGACACGGACACAAAGAACACCAGACTTAGAAACAACAATTTGTGGATCACACAAAGTGTCGTCCCATGTGGGGATCGCACCCACAACACTCAGCGTAGTTGTAACCGCTTAAACCACTACGCAATTGTTAGACCGTGGTATCACTCCAGTCGAGTATGGGTCTACCCATAAGAGTGACTGTCCCACGGTCCGCTATGTTGACTATCACATCCCGAACACAAAACAGGATGTTTCGATAATAAACATTAGAAGCGGTTGCTGATTAAATATATTTTTATCTTATCACAACTAATAGGTATTTGGTATGTTATGAATAATTTTTACGTTAACCGTTTCTGTAATGTTTGTAGCTGCTGAAATATTTACATTGTTGACGTCATAACATGAATTCAAAAATGTTTTTATTGCCAATTAACGAGCCAGTGGTCAAAACTCGTATGGAATTTCAAATCTAATTAATGAATAAAATAGTCGAGGATACCGTTAAAAGAATCACTAGATTTTTGTTTATTTAATTTACACTAACTACAAAACGTCATCTATAGTCCATCAACGTCGTGTGCGACCGTCCTGCGGGGTGACAGACGGTGGCGGGGACGAGGTACTCAAGATGTCAGCGGGTAGCGGGTGGTGTAGCGGGGAAGGGAAACACTTCTCTTCGTGTGTAGCCGTGTGCTAGAATGACGCGCTACCTCGCCCCCGCCACTGTCTGTCACCCCGCGGGACGGTCGCGCACGAGATTGCCGGGTTATATTTTCAAACTAAGCAGAGCTTGTACTATGAAAGCTAGATTGACAGATAGAATACCTATATAGGACGGCTAGGCCACTTTTTACCGCGATAATCGACATGCAAGCGCGCGGAGCCGCAGGCAAAAGCTTTTTTGTTGTAAAGTAAACGTTTCTCCGTAGAGAGAAGCTGTTTCAAGTATCGTACGATGTATGCCATTTTAACTCTATAAAAGCTACGGTCGTTTTGACCTTTACACGGTTAAATTCAGCTATACGCGGACGAAAACATTGTGTATTATACATATACTCACGACTATATTTCCAAAGGGGTTGTCAAATTCGAAACAGACCTTCACAAAATTGTTTACTCTAAATAATAGAGTATTTTTGACGGGTCTGCTCGTCTGCCCCCATAAAAAAATAAAATAAAAAAAAATCGTTAAGAAACTATTCTTTTTTTCAACCGGTTAAAAGAGGTCTAAAATAAATGACTTCTATACAATACAATAAAATAAAATTGAATTGTATGTTTGTAATGTCAAAATAATAGGTTTTTTAATGCTTACACGGTTATTTGCAGAATACTTATGCCTAAAACCAATTTATTTATTTTTTGTCGGTCTGTCTGTCTATCTGTCTGTCCGTTTAGAAGACCCGGAACGTTTGTTCCGGGTAATCTTCTAAACGTCTGGACCGATTTTGATAATATTTTACTAAAAGGTAACTAGATATATAAGGAGCAACTATGGCTATTATTCCTCTCAAAAAAATCCTTAAAATTTTGCCCGGTCCGGGAATTAAACCCACTGAGGCAGCGCTTTTCAAATTCCACGGGAAAAAAGTCGCGGGTACCAGCTAGTTTGAAATACATCTATACTAATATTATAAAGCTGAAGAGTTTGTTTGTTTGTTTGTTTGTTTGAACGCGCTAATCTCAGGAACTACTGGTCCGATTTGAAAAAATCTTTCAGTGTTAGATAGCCCGTTTATCGAGGAAGGCTATAGGCTATATATCATCACGCTAAGACCAATAGGAGCGGAGCACCAATGAAGAATGTTTCAAAAACGGAGAAAATTTATTACTATTGAGAGACGCAGACGAAGTTGCGCGGGTCAGCTAGTCTGTAGATAAAGAAATTACTGTTCTCGCATCAACGCAGGAGAAAACCAAGATTAATGATAATAATAATCTCACACTTCTCACACACATGGCCGTCGGATCCCAAACTAGACAGAGCCAGTAGGTACTACGGTAACCAAACTGCTGATAAACATAGTTTTATATTTCTAAATACATACATACTATAGATAAATAACACCCAGACAGAGAACAAACGATCGTGCTTATCACACAATATTTGTCCTGGGTGGAAATCAGACCCATATTAGAATATATGCATATTTGACTGCACGGATGGCGTAGTGGTTTAAGCGGTCGCCACGCCGCTTCCCGAGTGTTGTGGGTTCAAATCCTACATGGGACGACACTTTGTGTGATCCACAAATTGTTGTTCTGAGTCTGGGTGTTCTTTGTGTCCCCCGCGACACAGGAATATATTCCTAAACCGGGAGTTGTCTTTTTATAAAAAAATAAAAAAAAATTGCATTTGGATATTAGCTTTACAAATTCTCAGCGTTCAAAAATGAAAAGACAAATACACAAATCATTCTTCTATACTTGTATTATCTACCTTATATTCTCTACGTTCAAACTTCATCCAGCGCATAGCCTCGATGCCCAGACTATTGATTGAATTTGTCCAAAAATAAGTGCGCGTGGTATACACCGAGAGTACGAAGGAAAAGGATAAATCTTTTTTTGACGGAGGGTATAGCACAGGTGCCAAGCATAAATGAATCTAATAAAGTTTTAATAAAGTTGGGATTGCTAAAAAGGTTCAGCGAAAAAACCTAAAGGCCAATTCTCGTAATAAAAATTCGATCAAAATTCACGCCGATCTCTCGATCTCGCAAATGTCAAAGTATTAGTAAAAAAGTATTAAAAATCCAACGTTGACTTTAATATGATTCTCTTAGTAAAGTGAATTAAGCGTGTAGTACTATTAGAACTCACGGTACTGTGGGAAACGAACATTCCTAAATACCACGTTTTAAAAAGAAACAAGTACTATGACTTAACCAACGAAATGACTAGAAATCCTTGCGTTGTATGCCGTGGAAGTGGCTGCGTACCAGCTAAATCCCTCTATAATCTACTTAAAGATTTTGGATTGCCAAGAGCTTCAGTAAACTCTTTCCTTGAACGAATATCCAAAGCGGTATTGCTAGGCTCGTATCAAATATGGTTAGTTGGAGAGCAGACAGTGGAGGTGAGCGGTGACGCGACGCAAGAAGTACTCCCTAAACCTATTTGGTCTGTGTGTTGGTGTAATTTATCTACAATAAGCCATTTTGTTGACTTTAAACATTTTATCCATCTTCTTTTGTGATCCACCAACTTCAATACAAAACATTTTCTTTATTACATTTTGCTGATCTTGCCGGAGAGATTATCCTTCACATATTCGGGACTTAATGAGTTCGCATAATAGGTATTAGATATGGTAGGGGAGCCCTAGAAGGGATTTCGGGATTTAGTCGAGCGTGTCAGATTAAGATAGGAGGAATACCTTACACCCAGTTTAATACCTCCACCATACATGAACCCTACACACAGGCACGACACCTACTACAGCATCTAAGGCAGCCCATCAGATTAGTTAAAAATAATCGATGGTCAGAAATACTCGAGCGTGTAAGATTAAGGTAAGTTGAGTCAATTACATACACATAAATGTGTATTTAAAAAAAAATTGACAATTTGAGCGTGACATAAAGCAGTGAGAGGGTCAAAAAAATGAAAATATCAAAATTCTTCTAACCGTCAGATTTAAAATACCCTGCCAAATTAACATCTGATTTTTGGCCAGCAGCAGTGGTCCAATAAATCTTAAAGATTCAGTATTTTTGCATGTGTATTTGTAATTTCTATTGCTGAAGATGGTGGATACCGTCTTTCTTTGATTTCTTGTATTTTATAATATGGTGTGAAATATATAACTTTTAATAGCTTCGTTCGTTAGTAAAAAAAAATCACATCACATCAAAAGTGTTTAATAGTACATAAGCCTCTCCTTAGAAAGGAGGTTTTGGCCTACTATATGACGCTGGCTAGACGGGTTGGTATAGGGTTTGTGTCTAGTTTAACTGGGCGGCGGAGGCGCGCTCACCTGCGCCTCATGCCGCCCTGAGTGTGGCCTGGCTGAGCGAGCCGGCGCTGGGAGGGGTCCAGAAGGCGATAACAACCTGGACCCCTCCTAATATAGAAGCGCAAAGAGGGCACCCCGTGTGGTTTTAGTCGGTTCGAGTCCGACACATCGCCCCGCCGAATAGAGAACCCCGGCGGGGTGACGGTCCGAGGGAATTTCCACACGTTAAAAAAAAAAAGGGTTTGTGTCTAGTTTTCCTTCTCTCTGCAGTGTTGTTGTTCTGCGTAGTTTTCTCCCTTAGTCGGTTCTTACGACACCCACGAGATGAATAGTAGTTGTAACTCTGTATTCTTAACCGTGATACCAATGACGGGATGTGGTGACCGTAAATTCCTTTAATACATATATTGTGCTTTTGTTAACTCTAAATCAATGAAAACACTTAATGCCTCTTGATCCATTAGCATTTTGCTTTGGCTTACGTTATCTATAAGATTTAAATAAAGAGACTTTGTATCACTATCAGCAAGCATTGTAAATGTGTTCAAAACCATATTTACTTAATAGCGCGGTATTCTTTATTTTGTTGATTTTGATGAATCCCCATAAGAGACACTTGGTCTTCCGCGATTTCCAGAAGAAGTAGATGGCGTAATATCAGGTGTTACTTCTGAGTTCGGTAAAGTTACCAAATATTCTTAACCAACCAATCGTTGTACTTTTTGAAAAATGTAGCCTTTTTCCTCGACGCTTATGCCCATCGTCTATTAAAGCGAGGAATAAGATTCTTTCGAATATCACTGATAATAAAACACATGTCGTCTTCAGAAAGATTATAGTTTGCTTATAAAACTGTTGATAGAGCTTCAAGTTTTTTCCTCCTTCAATGTATGAAAGTAATAATTCCCGCTTAGAACACTTGAAAGTAGTAGACATTTTGAAATTCAGCGAAAATACGAAACAGTCAAACGTCTGTTTATTTTGTTACGAATTTGTAATATCGACATTAAAAGAAGCCACTCGTTATATATTATTTGATAAATGAGGGTGAAGTGCATTTTGTTTATTAAAGTTGCCCTCAGACTGAGTACAAAATGTAGATAAAATGTATTATCAATAAACAACTAACATTGAATACAAATATTCCGCAAACTAAACAAATAAATAGTTAGACAATAGAAACCACAATAGATAGTTGTTTTCTGTTTCCTGACTTGTGTCATACTTTTCGTGATAATTTCGGAAACCGCACGTATCCGCAGCTGATTTTTTTAACAGTTTTTTTTTATAAATATCTACGCTACAAAACAACATCAAATGTATGTGTCGAGAGTTGTCAGTGACCGTCAAAAGCCCCGATGAAGTTAAAAAAATGAAAAACTTTTTCCCCTCACTTCTCGTTTTTTTTAATAGAAATACAATAATAATAAAACCTACAATATTATAATTGCTTTCAAATCTACATACAATGGGCTTTTTAGAAATGTATAACACTTTATAACTATTTTTGAAAGAAATTAATTTTAAAGTATTTAAGCGAACAAACCAGAAATAGACATTCTTAAGACTTACACTTTGCGATATTAAAAAAATATATTCCAAATGTAATTCATACCAAATCACTGCATTACATTAAAGTTTTTAATATGCCGTTGTTCTACCGTTTTCCATATTGCGGTGGCAAAAGCTAATACATAAAACCTTGGAAGCCTTGCTTTGGCACATATAGAGTTATAGACGGTTCTACCGGCGTGATGCCATGGCATCACAGAAATGCGGTGTTGATTAATTCCTTCCATGCTTTTCACCGAGTAAATAAAGTTATCGGCAGCCCAAGCATAATTAATGAAAGAAGCCAATCCAAAGATTTTTTTTTTTGTTCTCTCTTCTTCTCTTTTCTCTGACCCGTTAAAAACACACCGGGGTGGATGATACTTAATCTGTGCCATCCATCTTGTTAAACGAAGAGGGCCGCACTACCAGTGTCTATGAATAAATTTTTCCCAACTGCCCCGTTACCGGGCCCGAGACAACCAAGGTGAATTGCGGACCCAGATTTTTAACACGTCGGGTAGCGTCATTTTCTTAGGAATCCCAAATTTATTTTAATCACAACCCACTTTATTTTAAATTTGGTCTGCCTTTCTCACATTTGTCTATCTCTAAGCTGGTAATAAAATATTAACATAGCAGGCGGCCATCTTACCCTTTTCGCTTCTAAAACGAAAACCGGGACTCGAGGCAGGAAATAAACAGTTACATAAAGTATTGTTTTATTTTATCGATTAATGAAGCCTTTTGTATCGCACACAATAGAAAGATCACGCTGTATCAACATACTCACAGAACAGATCGAAATTATTCCTACATCTGTGTTTTACTAGAAAACGACCATTTATTAAAATAACAAGAGTTTTATTAATTTCTGTGCGATGCGATGTTCATTCAGTGCGATGATGCAACAAATATTTAGGCGAACATTCTAAGAAGCGGTTTTCTTTATTTTACAAGTGTGTATTTCGGAAAATTCCATGAGTAGTTTCAGACCGTACGGGGCTTTAGTCAGTCAGGTAATGATGGATTGGCTTCTTTCATTTGACTAAACAGATATTGTTGCTATTGTGCATGTTGATGCATGGCTTAAGAATCTACATAAAAGACGATTTCAAATAGGTTTGCATTTCCACCAACAGAGAGTTGTGTCTTGCCTTGCCTTAACGGACTCGTTCCAACCACTTTTTTACTTGACACCGGTTTTCTGTGAGTCCGTGGTATTACTGAGGAAAGGTACGCAAAAGGAGGCAAGATTGACACAAATCCCATACCAACCTGTCTGGCCATCGTGGTGTAGTAGGCCAAAACTTCTTTTCTAAGGAGAGGTCTATATAAAGGATTATATATGACATTGAAAGAAATAGGCAGTATGTTCCACTCTACGAGTATTAGCTTTTAGGCGCATACATTCAACCAGGCACAGGCGCCGTAATGAAACTTCTACTGTTAAGCCACAAACATTAAATACTTCTACCAGCGGGTAAGCTTCGCCGTCCCTCTGTATGTTCAACTACTGTTATGGTCAAACTATTTAGGTATGCACTCACGCCCCTTATCCATGAAGGGGTAGATAGAGAAGAACTTAAAACGCCCACATTTTGGCTGACAGACATTTAGTCCCATTTACGTACGAGTAATAGGAGGCAAGATTAAGAATACGAAGTGTCAAAACCCCTATTCATCCCATGGGTTTCGTAAGAGCCGACTAAGGGAGCAAACTACGCAGGACAACAGCACTGCAAGGAGAAGGAAAACTTGACACAAACCCTATACCAACCCATGTGGCCAGAGTGGTATAGTAGGCCAAAACCTCCTTGCTAAGGAGAGGCCTATGTCCAGCAGTGGACTATTTAAGGCTGTTGGCTGTTGATATGATGTGATGTGATCCATCTATACACATAAAATTACTTGTCCTGACCGACTGATTCCTAAACCGCTGAGGCTATAAACTTGAAATACACTCAGCGAATATTGTTTATATTGTAAGTACTAAGAAAGGATATTTGGAAATTTCACCCCAAAGGTGGTAAATTAAGGGATGCACGTTTGTACACAAAAACGCGAGGAGGTCGCGGAGAATTTCTCTTATTTCTAAATAGACATGCTGCATGATTTAAAGATTTGTAGTTAACTAAGACTATGAAATAATTAAAAAATGTAATGATATTTTAGTAAACTAAGAATAAGTAAACTCTAAACAGGTAAACAAGCCAACAAAAATTCGGCCTTTACTATTTTTTTTCTTAGATCGTGGCTACAACACACACGGCTAAAGCGGAAGCGACAATGCCACTTTGAGCAGCCGCGTCACATAACGAACAAAAAAAGCACCGAATGGTCAAACAGAGGAACTGTTTATTGTTCAAAAACTGATCGTCATATGAGCAGTACAAACAAAAAACAAAAACATCGTGACCAAAATGACTTAACTGTAATAACAACTTTCAATAATTGTTTATAACTGCTGCGGCGGTGTTTGGTGGTAACCGTGTGGTGACGGAATAAGAATACGGATAATCACCAACCCTGTTCATCCCGTGGTTATCGTAAGAGCTGACTAAACAATGGGAGGTAATTGTGTCGTACAAAACCTATACCAACCTGTCTGGTCAGTGTGGTATAGTAGGACTAGGCCAAGCCAGGACGTGGTGGAAAGAAAAACTTGACACAAACTATACCAACCCGTGGTATAGTATATATAGTATAGTAGGCCAAGACCTCCATTCTAAGGAGAGGCCCATGTCCAGACTGTGGGCTACTGGGGCTGTTGTGGGTTTAACTCCCATCCAGGTCTAATGATTGTGGGATCATGATCATTTCTGTGTATTTTATTTATTTATAACTTGGAGAATGGACAGCTTTGACAAATTATGTTAACATAGAGGACTGCATCAGTAAGCCAATTATATATCCTCTACCTATGTATAGTTCAGTACATAGTTTTTAATTTAAATTTTAAGCAGCTTAAAGGACACTTTTTTTTTTATATATATTATTATAATATCACAAACAATCGGGTTACCATAGAACAGTCTCTGGCAAGTTATGGATTGGAATGCATTGTGAGGGATATGACAAGTCAATATTCATTTTTCTTTTTTAAAAAGACAACTCCCGCACTAGGAATAAATCCTGTGTCGCAGGGGACTTTACAAACATACATGAAACCAACATGAAGGACAACCAGACTTAGAACAACAATTTGTGGATCACACCAAATGTTGTCCCAGGATCGGACCTACAACACTCAATGCAGTAACAAGCAAGGTTACCGTTTTAACCACTACTCCATCCTTACAGTCAAATATAATCTGGTAGTTCTAAGTTCTGACTCTAATTTTGAAATATTCATAATGTCCGTAGTGAAATAAAATTCCAGACAAATATGTTCTGTGTTTGGGGTTACTTTATTTATAATGTGTATGTATTTAGAAATATGTAAGTATATTTATCAGCAGTCTGGTTACCATAGCACAGGCTCCGCCTAGTTTGGTATCAGACGGCCGTGTGAGAGATGTGTGAAAGTATTATATTAATATTATATTTATTTTTTGAGATAATTTGTACATTCAGGTTTCAAGCTATATACTGCTATCACATAAAGATAGGCCATAAAACTGTAAAAGGAATGCTTATTAAGCATCAGTAGTAACTACGGATGCCAACAAAACTGGATGTGTGCTTGTTTGCCACCTTTTTATTGTGAAAAAAAAACACTAAACTCTTATATCAATTATTATTTTATCTATAAAAGTAGGGTTTGTTAGTTTAAAATCTTTATTTAATTCAATCTGTATTACTGGAATGTTTATAATTTTTGATAATATTGAGTCATATTTCTAAGTATACACATATTCATTTTATGTTTATTATCGCAACAGTGATTATCGATTACTAGTGATTAGTAATGTGAACTGCTGTATCGGAGGTTGAGGGTTCAATTCCCATCTACAACAAATAATGGTGTAATGTGATGGTTATTTTTTCTGCATCTCGGGGTTATTTATCTCTATGTATTTACTATTCTTATCGGGAATATTGTGTGAGAATAATATTGGCTCAATTGAGTTCTGGATTAGACTTAGAAAACGAATTTCTACATTTTTTTTTAAATGTGGGTATTTGTAAAAAAAAATAACAAACTGATCAATTTAAGGGATTTAAAGTTAGTTCTGAATAAACAAAGTTTCTTGAAAATAAGGTAAGTATGTCAGATTGTGTTTGAATTAAATCTGTAACACATAAAATCAATACACCAAACAGGATTGAGTGAACAAATTAATGTTAATAAGATGCCCTCGATATAATATGTAGGTAACATAAACAGAGTACGAAAAAATATGCGTAAGTCTGTGAAATAAATATGTGAGCTTGCAAAAAAAGGTCAACTTTCAGCAACTATAAGTGGAAAATTGGTTTATAATTAGTGCTTATCATACCATAACATCGCACACGATACTTTAATTAAATTAACAACATAATTACACCATCGTCACATAACGGCAAATAAAAATTCATCAAATATCATTATACGGTAAAATACTCACGTCCTCAAATATAGATCCAACGTTGGCAGTCACAAGCAGCAACGGCACTTTATCCGAACCCATCTTTTTGAACTTCAACATGTTACTGATGTGTTTTCAAGAGAAAACAATTCGCTAAACCCAGCGAGGTTATTAACAGTCGAGTTACACAGCTTTTTTGTTTTATTTGGCGCCAACACGCCGTAACCACGAGTACCGTTAATTACATTCTAATGTTTAATAACTACGCTTTCCCGTAGAAAACGTGTGGTTCCGTAAAATCTAATAAATTCACCCGAGACGCCCCAGCCCTTCTGACATTTGTATGAATGAATGTGACATTTTCTACACCCACATTTGTGCGTGTAAACAGCATATTACTCGAATTATTTACGTTGTCACTTCCTCCTAAAGGAAAATTAGAGATAATTTTTATCGTCAATATGGAATACTTAACCAATTAAATCCCAAGTAGGTACTTAATAATATTTACAAAACCTTTTTGTTATTCGTTTTTGTTATACAAATTACTTTCATTAAATTTTAGTCCTAACGCATAGATCGCTAGCGTGAAATGAAATGTAAAACTTGGCCAATAATTCCATCTTAACTTGTCCGGCTTTTACACCAATGACGTCTATTCGGAGTTTACGTCACGACCACTTCAGGGCCGTATTTGCGTAAATAAATATGGGAATGTGGTATTAAATCAAGAGGTCAATAAATACGTAAGCGATGACTAATGAAAATTATTTTTGTAAACAGTTAAACTTTTTATACTGCACTGCTTACTTCACTTTATAAGACTGATATACATAATGTTTGCTTTGTGACCCATGTCCTTTCACGGCATAATCATAAAAAAAAACTTTTTTTATGTGATATGTGTGTACGTAGCTGCTAAAGCCATTAATATATTTTATATCTTCTGGGATTTTAAATTTAAAACTAATTTTTTTTTTAACAATTAGTAAACTTACCACGCCACTTAACGTGACTTGAATTGCTTTTGGATGAACCTTATTTACCTCGTTATTCTTTTTATACCACTGATTTACCTTTTAACATTCGTTTCCTGAAAGACTTATTAAGTATCTACTTTCTGTCCCTATATTTCGGCATTTAAAACACTGACTTGATTATAATTATTATTAGGTAATACTAGTTACTTCCTATAACCATAGGTACCACATACAACCATATTAGTAATTTAGTGCCAGATGAATATATTTTCTTCATCTGGTAGTTTCAAGAAATATTTTATTCCCAGTTAAATTTATTTTGGTACATTAACTTTTTAAGTTGATTTTTTTTTGTGAAATATTTATGGAAATATTCACATTCTAAATTTGTCTTATATTGTGGAATTCCTCTCTGTGTATTTTCGGGGCGTTCCTTCGGGCCGCACATGCGAACTAAGTCCCGTCGGCGCTGAATGTTCACTGCTAAAATAGAAATCGATTATTTAGTTACTGTTCTCTTGAATAGTCGTGAAATAGGTCGCGTTTATTAATTAAACGGAGCTATGGCAAAGCCGCTGTAAATGGTAAGTAAACCATTATATTGTAATTATTATTGTACTTAATGTACTTTCTATTCTAATAAGAAGTCTGTGTAGAAGCTGTTACGAATTTTAACGAAGACAAAAGACATCCATTTAGTCTTATGTTTAAGTGTCAAATAAAATAAATGTCGCTATCATTAATATTTGATGTTAGCTAACGATTAAAACCGGCTTATGTTCGCTTACTCGTGCGAGGGATACCGATAACCCGGTATGTTTCAAGGTCCCTCCCTCCCTTCTAAATTATTCTAAGGAGGTATGTTTTAAAAAAAAAACATTAATAATATACAATTTAAAAAAAATAGGTATATTTAAAAAAATGGAAATTGTTCTAAATTATGGAGGACACGACGATATTTGTTTGAAAATATATTTGTTATAATTATCCTTTACTTATAAATATTTCCTTATAATTTTTCTTTTTAACTGAAAATTTGCCTTTAAAAACGAATATATCTCAACATTCTAAGTGGATTCTTGGGTTTTAAACAATTAAATATGTATAATCCTCAGCAGCCGCCATGTTGATTCTGCGCGCTCTTCTTCTGGCAGCAGTATCGACCGCTCACATACACAATGCGGTGGAAACAGAAATGTTCGCGATACCAATCAGTCCTAACTTGTTCAACTGGACGTATCAAGGTAAGTTCTTTGGCCTAAAGAAAAGAAAACCAGAGAGAGACCATTACAGTAGTACCTATCATATAATAAATTTAAGATGATGTGTGATATAGGTAGGATAACTGACTTCTAGTACCGCGCATGCTCATTGAGCGTGCGCGAATCTTCGCGAAATTTCTGCCACCAAATACTTGATGAGTGATATTATAAACGGCATATTTACCATATCTATTTTCAAGAATT
The DNA here is from genome assembly GCA_902825455.1 of Arctia plantaginis. Taxonomy (NCBI): domain Eukaryota; kingdom Metazoa; phylum Arthropoda; class Insecta; order Lepidoptera; family Erebidae; genus Arctia; species Arctia plantaginis. The sequence goes on from CADEBD010000553.1 coordinate 2,210,538, forward strand.
AGTCTCCGATATTTCAGCCATAGATTATACACTAATACCTAACTATTTCGGTCATGATCACACATCTCATCGACGGCCTTTAATGGTCCACTGCTGGACAAAGAGCCTCCTTCCTTTGAACCTCCTGGTTGAACCAAATCGAAACCTCCATCCAACTATATAACCACAGATATAAAATCAACAGTAAAAAACACGACTAATAGAAAACCGAACTAAAAATTAGAAAATAATTACAGATAAAAAAATATGTTCGGTTTTGTTTTTAACTTGGTATTGATAACAGTTGTTTTTGGTCTACGCTTTTTGGATGTAACTTTTTTTTACATAATCAGAGGGCAAACTAGCAGACGGGTCACTTGATTGTAAGTGACCACCGGCGCCCATGAACACCTGCAGCTCAAGACATACAAGAGTGTTGTAACCCTTTGTGTTCCCCCCCTCTAGGATTATGGGAGGGAAGGGAAGGGGCTACAGTGTAAACTGTGATTTTGCTGTTTCCTCCCCTCCCCTCACTCAATTAAAAGAAACGAAAATGGCTGAACTCCGGTTTGTTACGACGCTGTGGTATTCGGTCGACCTGGCTCATATGTGCTGAAACATAACTCTTCCACGGTAAAAGCCTGCGGCTTCCCTAGCGGTCAAGTTATTTTGTATACCTCTGAATTTTGTAGTACTTTTTTTCTGTAAAACAGGTACTAGCTTTTTCTCTGCGATTAAAAAAAACACGCTCATCGATTCAAAAAGAGAAACAAACAAAGAACCTTATATTTTGATTTATAATATTAATTATAATATTAATACTTTTAGGCGACCTATTTATTTTAGTAACTTGTGATAAATATTGTTTTATTTTTGTGTACATAGGTTGCATTTCTATAGAATCAGGTGAAGGCGTAAATTGCACACAAGCATTTACAGGTGAAAGCATGTCGTATTATGAGTTGCGTTCCTATTTTTATCCATTTATTCTTTATCTGCCTACCCCTTTTAAGAATACAAGCGTGAGTGCTTTTACAAGTTGTGTTCTAGTGATGCGTCTGTCACTTTTTTGAATTTATGATTTAACTAGCTGCGCCCCGCGGTATTACCATTCCATCCCATCCAATCCCATGGGAACGCTACATTTTTTCTCGATAAAAAGTAGCCGGTGTTAATTAATGGTGTCTGTTAACTCCAAACCAAATGTTATCAAAATTGGTCCAGCCGTTTGTGCGATACAGACACTCACAAACGCCTTTATAATATTAGTGTGAAAGCATGTTTAACAAAATGCACAGATGGCTTTTAAGGTATTTGAAGTGGGGATATGATTGCACTGATTGTGAAATAATTTTGCAAATGATTTCTGCATAAAACGGAATACCTTAGAGTGGTTTATTTTGGAGGGTAAAGGCAAGAAGAACCGTCTCTGTGTATGAAAAGTGTCCGTAAACGCGTCCATAATGGTGGCGCTGCGGTAGCTTAAGATAAATTTATATTGGCTTAACTGCTTCGAAAATAGTCAATGAGTTTTACAGACTATAAATAAACGTGTAATACCTTTTAGACAATAAAATTATTATAATGTTTTAACTCAGCACACTTCACTCCGTCTACAACAGCTATGTTATAAGATAGTTTTTCATACGCCAGCGATCTCTTTTTTCAGTATACATCTGGACACTTTTTCAACTTTCCCTATACATATATGAAATGGTTCTTCTTGCCTCTACCTTCCATAATGTACTGTCAACTACTGTCAGAGAATCAAAACGCATATATGTGTATGTACAGATATAAATACCGTGTTTTACTTTTACCTACGAATGTTTTGACGTGATAAGTTTTTGAAGTGAAAACTTCTTTAGGCTTGTTGGGCACTTTTGAACGACTAACAAAAGAATGTATTTTTTGAGATGGAAATAACCATTGAACTCGCGACATTGTTACCGTTGCCGACACCTCTGTATATAGGTATCTACATATATTGATCCCGTTTACACGACAGTTGAGTTTGGGTTGAAATACATTGATAATATAACTTTATATAAACATATATTGTGTATATACGTACAATATAGATACATATTCTGAACTTTTCGAAGTGAAAAAACAAATAAATAAATCCTGTTATAAACAAAAAAAAACAGAAAGGGCAAACGAGAAGACGCGTTACCTGATGGTTAAGTGACTACCGCTGCCCATGAACACATACAACTCAAGAGTCACTAGTACATTGCCATCCTTTCAGTCCCTCCCCCTAGAGTAATGGGAGGGGTTTTTGGCTGCGGTAATTAAATTGCTAAGTAAATAATGCGGCCATAAGCTTTTTATTTCTTTTTTTAATAGACAACTCCCGCATTAGGAATATATCCTGTGTCGCCGGGGGACTTTACAAACATACATGACACGGATACAAAGAACACCCAGACTCAGAACAAAAATTTCTGGATAACACAAAGTGTTGTCCCATGTGGGGATCGAACCCACTTGAGTATTTTAATAGTACAATAATGATACTTCCTATTCAAATATTAGTCATTCTTACAACAAGTTGGTACACGTAATACAACTAATATACTCGTAGTATCTTGAAAGTTTCAAATAAGAACTTGTGTTAATTAATGGGCGTTGATTTTTAGTCCTCGTTGAACCCCAAAATCAGTTTTCACTTATGGAATTTTGACCCCCAAGGGGTCCATATAGACCACTTTGGGAATCCCTGGATTATAGGATTGTATTGAGTAAAATATATTAAATACTGAAGCTTTTACGAAGACCTGATAATAAGGTTATGAACTACTCAGGAGTGTCTCCTTTTTTGACTGGCCTGTAGGTCTATTAAGTGGTTAACAATCCTGAAAGTTAACTGCTGGTCATGGGTTCGAATTCCATTCTGGATAAATAATTGTGTGACGGACATGATCCTTTGTTCTGTGTCTGGGTGTAATTTACCTATAAAATGGATGGATTTAGGAATATGTTACACAAGCAGGGTGGATGTCACCGGCTCCATATGTGTGTGTGTGTTTTTTTTTTCAACTTCCTAGGGCACAGGAATTGTTCGAACTGCAGAGTTAAACTTTTTTGGAAAACTTAAATGAATGAAATAGGAATTAAAGATCCTGGCTTTCCGTAATCTTTGGCAGATAAAGAAAGTTTATTTTTATTGGGTTGTCTCCAGAATTCGATCAACAATATCGCTTCCATGCCTCACTCCTCGGCAAGCCAGAACTACCATCTTGGTTGCGATATATATACAGTGGAAGACACCACTCCGGATTCATCTTTGGCACTCCGCCTAGAGGTAGTGCTGGACCCATCACGGTAAGTATTGTTTGTAGCCTTAACAACGAAGTTCTTTTGTCAACTATTATTTTCTTGTCAATCGTTTTCACATTAAATATAAATGCATCATTTCATCATCATATCAATATAAATTCAGCATCTTTTTATTTCACAATAAAAAGATGCTGAATTGACTAGACAGTCCCTTTGACCCTTTTTAGCGTTCTTTCGATGATTCTTATTTCTAGAGGATAAATGGTTTTATTCAGATGTGTCCTTGATAAAGCTTGCCCTTCGTTGAAGAAACTAGTCGTAAATACCTGAAATATACACGTGAAAAAACAATTCATAAAGACCTTTGTATAAAGACAGTGCTCTTATATTGAATAGATCGCCAATGAAGTCAACAGCAAAAAAACATTGAGCCGTCACGGAACTTCTGACTGACGTAAAACATCGAAATTATTTTGTAGAAATAATTAGTGTAAAATCACTGATAATCAGCGTCAGTGAGTCGCAGAGTCACTTGCGTATGGCCAGTATGACACACATAGACACATCAAATGTTACATATACTATCAAATTGCGTGGCGACGCGTCGCATCTCCCACAGCTGGTCTGATCCTCCATGAAGTGTTTCACATCAATAAACTTTAAAAACATACTTAATGGTATCTATAACAGCGGTTTTATGAAGAATAAACGAATATTGTCGAAAACCAGTCGCTTCAGCGCGAGTAAGAATATCGGATGTGTTCCCCTAATTTGTTTGAAAGTTATTCTTTTTTTCTCATCAACAAAGATACTCGTAAATGCCACTTATAACTGACTTCACTTTGGTATAGTGATTCGAAATTTAAAAATCTCTTCTTTTTAATCGCCGGTATTGCCAGCTTGTTATTAAAAAAAATGGTTGTCTTTTAGTTGGAAGTCATAGGTCTGAACCGACAAGACTTCGAGACGCGACGGGTTCTCCTTAGACTGGACGTTCGAACTAAGGAGAAGATGGCCCGACACGAGGTGGAACTCAAAATTGACAACTTAAACGTCGAAGATCTGCTTGATGAACACAAGTAAGTAAACACATCTATTAGGAATGAAATATAGGCGCAGGAGGAATTAGCTGTAAAGTAAATTGACGTGTAACATCTTTTCTCTGACTTAAAAAGGTACGGAAATGTGTAACAGGGTTTGGGAAGCGCGTGCTATTTGATTTGACCGATGAGCACGCAAAATAAGAACTGGACAACGAGTTACTAGAAACAACTATTTATGAAATTATAGTTATTTACCTATTGAGCACCTACAATAATACAGGATAGGTTGACTGTATCATAAATATATAACAATGTATGCTTAATTAAAACAAATATCACAAAACATGTAGGCAAATTTAATTATTATTTTTACCTATTACGAACTTAAATTAAATAAACATTGAAATATATACGTCAATTGAGTAGTCGAAACTAGTGACGTCATAAGTTGCTATTTAGTAAATTTTTCAAACATAATTGTCGTTTTGGCACAGCGTAACAGTAATTTGATGACTTAAGACTAGGGGACTCGAATGTTGCTTGAACCGAAGCGAGGTCTAAAAAAATTACGATTATAATATTCACTAATTGTTGGAAACTTGCAATCAACTGGATATTCGGCTATCCGATATGACGCTGTCGCGACATGAAGCGTACACCCAGCATAGCGAAAAGGGTGTTAGAGTTGGTAGGTACGTGAGATGTCAGATATACCTACGTCATATACGACTACCATAGATTTTTTTAATCTATTTAAATAACACAGATAAAACATATTTTTAATATTTTTTTTATAGAATGACCCGTTTGAAAGACATCTTACGGACCAAATTGTGGATTGAGAGCAACGAAGACCTGTATGCCACGTTCCTGGCCTCAGCCATCGATCTCGGAGCACGGCTACCCCTCAAGCCCAGTGATGGCGAAGGGTAGGTTCATATTTATATTATGTTTTATATTTATATTTATATTATGTTCATATTTATATAGGTATTAGGACTTTAGATATTTGATTCAAACCCCATTGAATCGACCGAACCCACTCCTTTTTTGTGAGTATGGAAGCCTCTCGGGCCAGGTTGCCACCGTGGTTAACGTTTGGGTGTGGTTTTGAAATCGAATCGACTACAACCATACTGTGTGCCATTCTACGCCTAACAAAGAATGTATCCGGGAACAGCTTTTTAAAAAAACATCCTTACTCTTCTTACTCTTACATCTATGTCTTCCTCTGTGCGCCATATATTATATATTAGTTTAATAGTAGTTTAAATGAAGTGTCAGCACATTGGCCGTCAGTGACGGATTAAGAATACGGAGTCTCATCCCCCCTATTCATCCCATGGGTGTCGTAACGCCGACTAAGGAAGCAAACTACGCACAACAACAACACTGCAAAAAGAAGAAAAACTTGACTCAAACCCTATATCAACTCTTCTGACCAGCGTGGTATAGTAGGCCAAAAAATCCTTTCTAAAGAGAGGCCTATGTTCAGCAGTGGACAATTAACGGCTGTTGAAGATGTCAGTACATTTGTTCCAGGCTGGTCGTTCGTCTTGGTAGTTCGATGCCTTTCTCAGCAGAACTAAAACGTTTGCGAGAAGAGGTCAGACCTCTCTCTCGTTTGCCTAGCTGTCCTCGTGAGTACAAACGCACTACTGTGGAGAGGCTCTTCAGGGACGCTGGTTTGACTCTCGACTGGTGCAGCTTTGAGTTGGTAAGTGTCATTTAAAGTAGGCCAATATTCTTCGTCGCCAGTTCATTTTGATCTATTGTGATTTTTCGAAGTACAAACAAGACCATAAAATTATTTTAACATTTTTTATACTGGCCGTATGTTTTTTTGTCTAATTATTAATTTAATAAAACTTATCATTGCGAATATTTTCGGTTTGCATTAATAAACAATCATTATTTGCATTAATCTATATATATATAAGAGATTTCCACGTATATAGTCACTCATCACGATATCTCTGGAACCATTAGAGCTAGAGACTTGAAATTTGGTAGGAATATTCTTTTCACCGAGTAGAGGTCAGCTAAGAACGGATTTTAAGAAATTAAAAAAAAAAAAAAAACAAAAAAAAAAAAATAATGTAAATAGCAAAACAACGTTTGCAGCGTCAGCTAGTTATTTAATAAACCTTCAAGAATATTGCTTTTAAGTTACAAGCTTCTCTAGTTTAGGTTGGCAATTAAATTTACAAATACCTTTTACAAATGTACTGGATTTATCGTAGCTTATAGAGACATTATCACTGACTCATAACTGAATCAATTTAATATTACTAAAGATCGCAATTTGTGTGACAAATGGCTAATATAATTTGAGCTGTCATTAGACGCATGTAAAGGCAAATGGTTTATGTTAGCGTTTTCATATAATTTTACATGTGTAACATTGTTACAAGAAATGTTCCAAGTTTCACATACATACATTGTCATGCTTTTATCTCCGAAAGGTAAAGCAGAAGTGAAATTAACACCTTCATTTCGTCAACGATAATTTCAGTCACACTTAAAAAATAGGGTCTGTTGCCGTCAACTGAGAACTTCAGTCGCTGTTGATATCCGTTTGGTGACGGATTAAGAATACAGAGTGTCACCACCCCTATTCATCCCGTGGGTTTGGTAAGAGCCGACTAAGGAAAAAAACTACGCAGAACGACAGCACTGCAGAGAGAAGGAAAACTTGACACAAACCCTATACCAACCCGTTTGGCCAGCGTGGTATAGTAGGCCAAAACCTCCTTTCTAAGGAGAGGCTTATGTCCAGCAGCTATGTAAAATTAAGTTTCATCAAATCTATTTCAGTACAACACAGTTTACAAAGAACGAACAACCCTCCATCTAGAATACCTCACCGAATTACCCAACACCAGCAAGAACGCGAAGTCTTTCAAAGCCTTAGACACACGTGACGCTTGGTCAGCCCCGAGCAGACAGGCATTACCTTCACGTAGCTATGGGAAAGTGTTGACAGCGGCTGTCTTAGTCCCTGTGACATTGATGTTTCTGTCTGTCACTGCGCTGACAGCTGTCATTTGTGCGTTGCAGGCTGTGTAAGTATAATGTTGTACATAATTTCTGTTTTAGGTCTTCGCTTATTTATTTTTTTATTAAACTGAAAAAAGTTTGAGATGTATTGTTAGCAGTGAGGGTAGATGACAATTGGATTTAAAGGAATTGACTTTAAACTTAAATTCTAAGCCTATTTTAAATCAAATTTATATGCCTTCAAATATAATATTTAGTCACCCTAAGCCATTTACATCAATAGTAAGATGGGTGAGTTACTTATGTTAAACAGGTTGAATACCCAGCTGGACCTGACTTGTCAATATCAAAATTGAGTCAGAATTAGTCACAGAATCTCAACATCAAATAATGTACCCTTAAAAACAGATATGGTGAAACTAAAATAAATCCCCGTAATACAAGTTACAATTGATTACACTTTGACCAAGGACGGCGAATATTCGACAAATAAATGAAGCGGAAACATGTTCTGTGCGTTCCGTTCATGAGAACTTTATGAAAAAAATGTAATTATTTTTTAAATCAAAACCATTGTTTTTAGCATTGAGAGCTCAGCTGAACATGATCTAGCGAAGTGTTTTAATTTTTGAAATTTTTTTAATTATTTCACCAAGTTCTAACTAAATTAAACAAATAATCTTGCTGTAGAATTTGTAATTTTCTGTTCATGTTTTCCCTTCTCGATCTTTGTTAATGCGTATTTAAATCATATTTTATGCCTTATTGCAAATTTAAAAAGAGTTCAAATTGAATTGATTTTCGTTCCAGAAGAGATCCTGAATCTGAAAACTTTTTGAACAATATATTTCACATTTGTATAGACTATAGAAACAGGAGGTTCGATATTTTTTTACTTTGAGATGTGTATTAACATTTTATTGTTACGGCAAAACATACTTTACGATAACATTACTTGAAACTTTCTTGAATGTCAAAAGTACTAAAATAACATTAAACGCTAACAAATTTTGTATTTTTTGTGTTTAGATATTTTGTTTGTATTACTTATAATTATATTAACTGCCTGCGTGTAGCTGAAATGCGAATCTTAACATTCATGAATGTAAGGTGTGACCAGAATTGACATGGTATGAATATATTAAAAGAAGCCTGAAAGTTGCACTAGTGGACGAACAGTTGAGGAACAACAGATTATAATGGATATGTGATCGATCGGGAGATGAGATGACCAAAGACAAGATGGATGGACTGCGTAAAAGATAATATGCCAAGAAATTAATTTGGCAATAAATTTGAAATAACTGGCGGATGATAGAGGAGTATGAAAGTAGAAAACTCATTGTACTTATACCAAATAAATTTGTGACAATGGCAATAAAAAAATATAAAAATACTTACCATAGCGAAATCTACCAAAAATGTATTGAGCGCCAATAAGTAAATATCTTAAATCGCGTGTAATGAACCGAATTGGTAATAAATTTCAGGGCTCACAAGTCAAAAGTAGAAATGTGTCGTTACGGCACTGGCAACACCGAACAGACTCAGGTTGCTGACAACGCTAGCAACAAGAGTATTGGTGTCAGGTCAGTATCATAATAAATCTTATATATAAAATTCTCGTGTCACAATGTTCGTTCCCGTACTCCTCCGAAACGGCTTGACCGATTCTCATGAAATTTTGTGTGCACATCGGGTAGGTCTGAGAATCGGCCAACATCTTTTTTTCATACCACTAAATGGTAAGGGTGACCCATCCCTAATTTTTTTTTGATTTGCAATACAACGTTTGCCGGGTCAGCTAGTTATAATATATAATTTCAGACAGCTAACACATGGTCGTATCAGACGGTCCCAAAATAGGCACAGCCTGTCCTAAGGCAATAAAACAAAATAAATATCTATAAAATCCTAACTAAGATAATCCCTTAGGCCCGGGGTTCTCTGACGGTTCGCCGTTCGTATTAGCGACGTTTCTAACAACCCAGCGCTAAGCATATCCGTACTTAACATTCGGTCGTCTGTCGCGTGTCAGAGAACCCCGCTTCCGAGGCTTCAGCTACTCAGCCGATTGTCATGAAACAGCATATACTTTGTCAAGAGCACAGAAACATACAAAGGGTATCTTTCATTACGAAAAAACTACGAGTTCTGTTCCTTACTGTTTCTACATTATTACTTAAATGTACAGATAAAAAACAAATAAAAAAACATAAATATTCGATTTATTGTTTTGCCAATTCACAATATGCCAGTCTGATAGACGATGACTGAACTTCTTAGTTCCATATTCAGAAGAGACCGCCAACTAGATACTGTTTATGAACAGCATTGACATTTAAAATTTCCATTCCATCTACTAATTCCAAAGTTTTCCTTTTCAGTCCTAACAATAGCCTCGTAAGGCCATACAGTCCAAAGTCAACAACCAACTTGGCGAGCAACTACAACAGGCCGCAACCCCCTCCATATATGGGTTCAGCGACCAACTCTCTCCATCATCGAAAATCTGCCGATAGAACACCATCTAGTAGTGGAGATACTCCTGAACATCGCACACATCTATTAGAAGAATCGTTAAAACTTCTTAATGAAGCCAAACTCTCAAGTGAATTTGACAATATTCCTTTAAAAGATCCAATCATTGATCTCAATGATGGAACTGAAGATTATGTACCTATAAAATCAGATCCGAGCGCATATATCTCGAAGAAACCAGATCAAACTGGTTACTTAACAATGAAGCCAGATTTGGATGATATTAGCGTTCCAGATTTGGCAAAGTTCAGGATTACAGGGCCTATTTGACAGGAGGTATTACAGGGCGAACCACCTGTCAAAACTTGGTTCTGTTGAATTGTGTTAGAGTTGTGTTAGAATTGTGTTATAAGGAATAATTATTTGCCCTACATCCCCGAAGTAACATAAGTTAATATCTAGTCTTTAATCTAGTCGTTTAACACTATTAAATTATATTTTTATATGTTTATAAATAAACTAGAATTATTAACATTATTTCAAAATAGTGCGGGTCCTAAAGTAGACCCTTACGGCACACCTTTAGTAATAAGCAAATTCAAAAGTAACTAACACTTAAAGTATCAGATTTTAACTGTTATGCATGAGATCTAGGGTAAAAGTAGAATTAAGACACAATCATTGATGTAATAACTAATATAACACTCTTATTTTAATGGAATAGTATTTTGTTAACATAGTCGAAAGCTTATTGAAGTTTAGTAGACATCAGATGTATGTATAGACTAGATACAGTGTTGTAATAACCTTAAACTAGTATTTAGTACTTTTAACTTCAAAAACATATTTATACCTATGTAATATTATTCATTAATATGAGATCAATGATTACAATGAAAATATATATAAGATGTATATATTGGAATATAATTTGTTGTATATTCGATCCTATTGATAATGGCGAACTTGTCTAGATAGCTTATCTAGATATGGAATTTAACCGAAAAGGTCAATGACTACCTCTGCGGGTTTTCCATAGAGGAGATCCACGTTAATCGTGATTGAGTAGAATTCGAACCAGTAATTAGTCGATTGCAAGTGCGCATTTTTGTCCTAACGTTAGCAACGTATAGGGTATATATTATAATCATTATGTCCTATAAATTACATATTTATAATGCATAAACATATATAATTACTAAAAAGTTTAAAACTTAATGCAGTATAGGTAATTGGAAATAATATTAATGAAAGTTTGTAAATACCGATTGTTGCTTAAGAAAATCAGTCTTAAAACGCACACTAAATTTATTAGTAAGCTAGTTTAAATATATATATTTATCTGGTTGGGATATAACCTAATAATCCGCGTAATTATATTTAAAGTATTTTTAATAAATAAGGAATATTATTGCGTAAAATAAAAATCGTTTAATTTAGATTAACGTGTATCATTCCATGGGGGGTTGGTCGGATGTGTCACACCAACCCTCCTTGAGAATTTGATCGTATAATTCAAGGGAGCTTAGGTTAAAAAACGGGTCTAAGACTACAGTCTGCCCATCTTGTATTAGAATGTCACTTTGCGAGTTTATCTTAACGCTACCAAACATGTCTTGTTAAAATTTGTTTTGGTAGCTTCAATGGTAGGGAATAAAGAACGTTAAAAGTAGAATTTAAGTAAAATAAAATGTAAAAAATATTTTTAATAATTAATTAACAAGTTTTAGTACTAAAATAAGATTAACTGCCGTATCTTAGATTAAATTCTGTTAGCCTTGATTAAGTAAAATTACTCAAATTGAGATACATATTTATTAAAAAAGGGAAGTAGAAGAAGTATTTAATACATTGATTAGTCAGTATAGTTTAAAAAAAAAATGACGGTCATTGTACATCATGGAAACTTCAATAGGCTGTACTGTAAATCCTATGTACGCGTATGGTGTGTCTAATCCGCTGCCTGGTATCCGTGGAGTAACAGGTATACCTAACAGAGGATACCAGATAACCTGACTGACTGCATTTGAACATATTGGCCGATACGACGGCTTCACAGTGAGGTTACCAAAGCCCTAACACCAACCCCTCCCCCCCCTCTATTCATAAGGAGGGGAGGGTGTCACTCAAACACCGGCGACTCATTTTCTGCTCTTGAGTTGCAGGTGTGTGTGTATGGGCGGCGATGGCCACTTACCATCAGATAAGCCGTCTGCTATTCATACATATATATATACTTATAATTAAATGGTATGATTAAGATGTTATTTAAAGCAAGATCAATTTGCTAATGGGTTTGAATACGAGAATATGTAGTCTTAGCAGCTTGTAATAGCAACTACAGCTGCTGATAGATAATTAATTCATTTACTAAATTAGTATTAGGTATAAATTAGTTTCACTAAATTCACTCAATAAGAGGCATATATTATAGAGGTATCTTTATTTTTTCGCGTAGAATAATAAAACGTTTGCCGCCTTAGATACGCTATAAAAAAAACTTAGTTTGTAATGGTGGCTCGTCATATTCTGTATGCGGCACCTCTGGTTGAAATAATTAGTTACCAACTTTTTTAAGAGTTTAGATGTGTATATAAAATTAGTGTTAATGTACATTAAATAAATATAAAAATGTAATCTATGTTAAATTAATTAAAATATAAATGCCTGATGACTTCGGTTTCTGGTATTTTATCGCAGTCTTCACATTCGTTTTGACAATCAAGTGTCAGAATTGTTGGTTCAATACTGAAAATGAAAATGGCGGAATTTTGGCGCCATTCTCAATTCAAAGGTATACAGTTTTTTTTCTATCAAATGCACCGAGTTTAAATAGGTGTTTTTTAAAAGATGATTACAAAAATACAGTATGCGACTCATTATTATTATTTAGTATTTTCAAAACATTACATTTCCGGTTTTATTTAATAATTTCTTGGTATTAATAATATATTCTCGTCAGTCAAGTACTACATGTAACCGAACCGTGGACAGTGTAATAATAATAAGGTCTAACCTTAATTTGTATGTATTGGCGCCATTTTTTAAATGCGTCACTTCTGGTGAAACTAATTTATTAATGTTAGGACATTTAGGTTTAAATTTAAACGATAATAGTCCTCTTGTCATAGTACTTCTGTATATGAGACTCATTACTTCTATATTTGAAGTTCAGATATAGGTTTGTCGAAATGACAAGCGTTTAAAGGCGCCTTAAGTTGAATTAAAGCACAAATGTTTAACATCTTGACACTTGTAGCAAAATATTATATGATTTATTAAGATCTAACCTTAGTTTGTAAGGGTTGCTCGTCATATTCTGTATGAGGCACTTCTGGTTGGAATAATTTATTACTTTTAGGATGTCTATGTAACACATTATAATAAAATTGTATATAGGCATATAAAATTGGAGGGCACTTGCAGCATAATATTCGTAAACGTGGGAGAGCCATGCTTCAGCATAAATGGGCCGGCTCGACCGGAGTGATACCACGGCCTCACAGAAAAACCGGTGTTAAGCATTTCGTTGATTTTCACCGAGTGAGTGAGGTTACCGGAGCCCAACCCTCCTCCCCCCTGATTCTAGGAGGAGGGACTCAAAGGGTGGCCAGCGCACATGTAACTCATTGAGTTGCAGGCGTCCATGGGCAGCGGTTCTCACTCCTACTTGGTGATCCGTCTGCTCATTTGCCCCATAGATATGCTATAAGAGAAATAGCTTCTAAGATTAGTTTATAACGGTTGCTCGTCATATTCTGTATGCGGCACCTCTTGTCAAAAAAAGAGACTAACTTTTAGGATGTATAAATTATAATTGTTTAGATGTGTATATTAAACGAGGTAGTCTTATTATATTAGTCTTAATGTACATTAAATAAATACAAAAATGTCATCTATGTTAAATTAATTAAAATATAAACGACCTTGATCATTTCGGTTTCTGGAATTTTATCGCAGTCTTCTGATTCGTTTTGACAATCAAGTGTCAGAATTTTTGGCTCAATACTGAAAATGAACATGGCGGACTTTTGGCGCCATTCTCAATTCAATGGTATACAGTTTTTTTTCTATCAAATGCATCGAGGTTAAATATGTTTTGTAAAGGTGATTACAAAAATACAGTATGCGACTTATTATTATCAGTTAGTATTTTCAAAACATTAGATTTCTGGTTTTATTTAATAATTTCTTGGTATTAAAAATAAATTCTCGTCAGTCAAGTACTACATGTAACCGAACCGTGGACAGTGTAATAATAATAAGGTATAACCTTAATTTGTATGTATTGGCGCCATTTTTGAATGCGTCACTTCTGGATGAATATAATTTAATAACGTTAGGTTTAAATTTAAAGGGAAATAGTCCTATTGTATTAGTGCTTATGTATATATGACTTATTAGTGCACTTAACTTATATATTATTTGAAGTTTAGAGATAGGTTTGTTAGAATGAGCGTTTAAAGGCGCCTTTAGTAGATCTAAGCTTAGTTTGTAACGGTGGCTCGTCATATTCGGTATGCGACACCTCTTGTCAAAAATAGGTACCAAATTTTAGGATGTATAAATCATAATTGCTTAGATGTGTATTTTAAACGAGGTAGTCTTATTATCTTAGTGTTAATGTACATTAAATAAATGCAAAAATGTCATCTATGTTAAAACATGTATAATATTTTTAAACTACCAAAGATAACACAGGTAATTAGTAGTTAAAAAAAGATTAATGTAGAATTATAGCTAATATATATATATTATTAATAGGAGTGGAGATGAGTGGCGCATATTGGGTTTGTACGTGGCTAATGATGGCCTGCTGATGAAACCAAATTAATATGGAATTTTCTTTTATTTTGCCTTGCTATTCAAATATTTCTTAGTTTCATTTAACTATATTTCTTAATAAACTTTTGTTAGCTTAAATTTGTGACCGTGTAAAAATTCTTAGCAGGCAATACCTCAAATTAAAATCTACTTTTAATATTTTTATTGAAGATAACTCCCGCACTTTGAATAAATTCTGTGTCGCGGGGACACAAACATAAATAAAACGGACGAAAGAACACTCAGACTCAGAACGACAGTTTTTCTATTGTTGTTGTTTCATCTGGGGATCGAACCCACAACACTCAGCGCAGTAGGAAGCAGGTCGTGGCGAGCGCTTACACCACTACGCCATCGGTGCAGTCCGAATTATTAGTTCAGATTACTATTGAACCATGTGTATAAATATATTATTTACTCTTCAAAATGGTCATCACACTATCTTAAAGTTATTTTTCAGCGATTTGGTTGCAAAATATTGTTAAATAAAAAATTAATTAAATATAACACACATATATGTATCCTAAAACACACAACGGACTTTGGCGCGGTTTGAGAGTAATTAGCATTAACACATAATTAACGCTTAAAGCGTATTGTTAGATATACTTATTTAGGAAGAAAAATATATGTATATACATACTACGTAAGGACATGGTTTGTTAAAATCACCAATATACCTTATTAACTAATTATTAGTAAGCATATAAAAGTATTAAGCTTTATATATTAAGTGGGTGAGTTCTGAAGATTTTCCTTAGTTAACAGAATAGTCAAGGATAGCAAAGGAAATCGTAGGTTTCGATTTGCACATAGGACAAATTATTGTTTGATGAGTACGATAATTTGTTCTGTGTATGTTCTATCTATAATATATATGTATTTAGTAATATATAAGTATGTTTATCAGCTGTCTGATTGCCATACCAACAAAGGCTCTGTTAAGTTTGGAATCAGACAGCCGTGTGTGTATTATTTTATACTTGACTTTCGAGTTAACAAGAGAGAGGAAAATCAAAGAAATCAATTTGTACTTTTAAACATTATTAATATCTATCAAGACCTCGATTTACAAATACTTAGTGTAATGATTTATTTTACCACTGTAAATATAATAAATCTGTGTATTTAGTAGGTTAAGACATTGCAAAGTTAAGCAACCCTAGCCAGGTCATTCTATGGATGGGTGAACATTGAGATCCCCAAGTGCTTCGGAGAGCACGTTATATCGTCGGTCTAGGTTCCCATACGAACATCTGTCGTAATCGTTACGGGTAATTGAAACCTAAAAAGTTCGACAAAAGTCTTTCTACAGAACTTCGATATCGCCTAGTACTTGGGTTGTGGGGGCTAATGGCAGTCGCTCCGCATAAAGAAAACGAAGTTCAGCCGTATTATAGTAGACTAGACTTCCGAGCTTTTGGGAAAAAGGCTCGGAAGAAGAAGTGTACTAAAGTTGACGTCTATAATATATATAAAATATATCGATGTATTAAGGTTCATGTACTATTTAAATGACTCGTTTTCAGATCCTGTAGTAGTGAAAAAAAATATAGTATTTTATTAAAACATTACGTTCAAACACAGTTAGTAACGAACAATGGCGTATTTTAATATTAGGGTTCCCCGGTTAAAAGATATCTTAAAGAAAAGACGCTTTCCAAAAGGACGGATCAACAACGTACCTCCTTTCTCTGACCACGTTACCTCTTGAACCTGGGATAGCTACGCCACTTGTAGTTTTCTCTCTGCTTTATTCACTATATCATTAAACACTGTTTAAGAATATGTAATGTTATTATTTATTGTATGTTCTTAATATAAATGTTAATCAATTTGTGTACTAAAACTTACGCCTATAAAATATATCGATGTATTTCATGTGTACTATTAAATCGACTCGTTTTCAGATGCTGTAGTAGTAATTAAGAAAAAAAAACATCGTATTTTATTATAACGTGACATTCGAATATCGAAACTAGTAATTACAGTGGCGTATTTGAATCTTTTGCTCCTGGGCACAAGATATCGGCTAGAGGAGGGGGCAGATACGACCGATCCCTCTTCTCTGGCACGGTACCTCTTAATCCTGGGATAAATGTGCCACTGTGTGTACTATGCACACATTTTTAAAGATATAATCTAAATGTGTAGTGTGTATTATTAACTGTTATAATAGATGTTTACTAAAATTAACGTCTATACTATGTATTGATGTATTTAAATTCATGTGTACGGTTCTAACAACTCGTTTTCAGATTCTGTACTAGTAATCAAGAAAAAAATCATCTTGAATTAATTTTATTACATCACAAGAAAGTAATAATGTACAGTGGCGTATTTTTGGCTCCCCGGGCACGAGATAACTATAAGGCTCTTAGAAAAGGCTAGAGGAGGGGGGGAAGGATAATTCCCCCCCTCCACTTCCCCTGCCACCTCTCGAACCTGGGATAAATACGCCACTTGTGATTTAAATACTTTCTCTTTGCTTTTTTTACATAATTTATTAAATAAACAATTATATTTATTAGTAGTTTGCACATGTAATCATCTTTGTGTAGTAAATTAAATGTAATCCAACTGTTTTTGTTTTATTAAGACCTCCTTAAAACTAAGTAATAAATGAATTTTCTACGAACATGGGTGGCAAAAAGAAACTGGCAACATTACTCCTATAGTTTAGATTGCATTAGGTAGAGGGGGCGAACAAGCAGACGCGTCAATCAATGGTAAGCGACTACCAGCACCCATGGACACATTTGGACACATTAACTTAGAAGTGGCAAGCGCGTTGTCGACCTTCGAGTTGAGAGTACGGTATTTTCATGAGGGTTTGGAGATCGTAACTGTCCGGAAATACATGATACACTTTATTCCACAGTTTGGTTTTGCGAGGCATTTAGTTTCCTGAAAAGCACACGGTGCAGTGGAAATTATCACATATATTAATTAATTAATGACGAAAAGCTGCGGCTGGAATTAAAGCCTTGTTTTTAAATATTTTTAGTAACATTTTTAAACATCATAGTTGTTTTAGTCATAACATGTTCACTACTTAACATAGGTCTCCCTTAATTATTGTTAAGAAGTCAGGCATCCAATAATGATATGATAATGATGGCCTTAATATGATAATCTATCTACAAATCCTAAAAAAAAACAAAAAAACCAGGTAACAACATATTTGCAACAATTTTATAAAGAAAATTGTATATTTCATATTTTAAAGAAAAAAAAAGCATAAAAAAGGAAACAATTGGTTTGCATTTAAAAATTACATTCATAAATTT
Source organism: Arctia plantaginis (assembly GCA_902825455.1). NCBI lineage: Eukaryota > Metazoa > Arthropoda > Insecta > Lepidoptera > Erebidae > Arctia > Arctia plantaginis. Next base: position 2,228,437 of record CADEBD010000553.1, read on the forward strand.
AAGAATACCGTGTCACCTGTGTCCCCTTTCTACCTATACCTTAAAATACCAGAGAGTACAAATAATATATTAAGAATTTGTACTTGTTGCGCTCATAACAACCAATGACCATAGATAAAGGAGTTTTGAGCACAGTGTTTTTAGGCGCCGTAGTAGCAGAAGCCCCAAATGTATGTTTTCATGTTGTAGTAAAAAAAACTTATTTTGAAAACTTTTTGTTTCATTTATTAGAAGATACGGTTTATTACTGTTTTATGATTAGATATCCAATTAACATATATATTTTGACTAATATAATATTATAGGTTTTTAAAATGAAATGTAATTTGGTTCGTGATGGACGTTGTATTTCCGGTGAATGTTTTTGGGGGAAAATAATTAACATTATGGCAACACAGCTCTGTCCTGAGACGTGAGACGTAAACTGGAGTCAGGCAGTTGCGCTGAATGCGCGATAGTAATCTATCGTTGCGTTCGGCCCCGCTGTTTTTTTGTTTGGTAAGTTGAAAATTTTTGTTTTTTTCATTATTTACCTGTTGGATTCTCATTGTATTGCATTGTGGTGTGTAATTTAATATTCTAGGTTTTAACATCTATATGTAAAACACATTTTTCAATGAGCTTTTCTTTTTTTACAGGCTGAAAGACCATCATCTACGATGCCTTGTCGGTCTGGAGCGGCTCGCAGAAGGAGAAAGAAGTTAATGAAGTTAAGGTCTTATAAAAGAATGCTTGAAGCTTACACTGCCTCAACCTCTTCAGGTGAACCTCTCGATATCAGTAATTTGCAAGAAGATTCTGAGGGGCACGACTCTGAAGCTGAGCGCGAAAGGGCCTACGCTTTTCTGGAGCGAGTGAGTCAAGGCGTTGCTGACGGAAAATACGACTTCGAATTATTTTTTTGCGGTGTCCTGAGCAAGATGGTGCTTTTTGTGTTGAAGCAAGGCGCTAGCGTAAACTGGGATCTGATTTCAACTCTTCTTATTCGTAATGCATCCAAGCGCAATCTCTACCCCTTCCCGGCGCCGAAAGATCCCGTCGTTCAGAGGCTGGAAAGATCTATTGTTCTAATGTTTTATACGATTCTGTCTAATCCTAAACGTAGGCACATCTATCATTGGTATTTAAACTAAGTAGCTTGCGACTAACTTTGTAAACGAAGATTTTAAAAAAAGATCCTTCTACTTAAATATATTTTTGTCTTTATTATAATATATTTTTGTCCCTGTTGTCATAAATGTAGTTTATTTTAAAAATTGAATACAATTATTTGGTGTGAAATCAAAATGTTTTATTTTCCCTAACACGGTTCGAAATTGGAATAGAAGAACATTATTCTATTCAGAACATAATTCTATTCCAATCTTCGAATTACGTGATAAATAATACATAATTATGTAATACACAGAAACACGCACACACATACATGTATACTATATACTTACATACGTACATGTACTAATTGTAGTCATGTATGTGTATAATTGTGATAGTATATATGTATAATAGTAGACAGATTGAGAGAGATACACAAACACTCCTCTCGCTCTTATCACTTAAAGTTAAGTGTACACTGACACTACAGGATATAAGTCATTTTTTAAACAATATTTTACAGTGACAAACAAGTCCTGCTTCATAAATCAATTCGATTTTTAATTTGTTTTCTTTTTTATTTTGACCTTTTTAATTTTGTCTATTACAAAAAGAAAATGTGGTGTTTTGAGAACTTCATTCCTTTTTTACTTTTTATATAAGACCATAAAAAGTATTTTCAGTAAATTGGGATATTATGGTCTTCTTTTATTAATATAATTTCGTTATCGTGTTCATCTCAAAAAAGTATTGGAAACATTATATTGATTTATAATTATTCTAAAAGTGCAATGGTTGTGGTGTATAACTCAAAGTACTTCAATTTAATTTAAAATAAACCATCTGTATAAGCAATGCTTCTTCCTTCGAGAACATTTTGTTTTCCAGATAAAAGATATCTTACTTATTTTGGCGTATCTTTAGTATTATATATGCAAAATTTCATGACGATCCTTTGAACGTTAAGGTAACGCATAAATTACGATCAAACAAACATTCATTTTTACATAATAGACATCTAAAATATTCAATGGTAATGGACAGAGAGGCCAGTTTTATTTCCGACATGTTTTCTCGTTTATTTACTGTAATTCTTGTAATAAATATGACCGTAGCACAAGCTTCGCAAAAGTCAAGTTATACATAATAATGTAGGTACTAAACTGTAGAACCAAAATCAAACTTTTAAAAAGAAAAAAGGGATTTCGCTTTTATTTTTGGTATTTTTTCTAAATTTTCACTGTTTTGCTTATGGTAAGTAGATATCCTCAATACTTATTCTTTATTAGAACCTTAATATTCATTTAAATGTTGTGCTTATCATTTTTGTAACGAATTTATGTTTCGAACCAATGCATTTGTTGCATTTCTTCTACTCAATGCTGGAAATCGTCATCAAATTACAAATATATTCTCAATTCAGATGCTTCATGTTTAACTACATTTAAACATATATCAAACCTTTTTAATGTGTTGATTCTTGTCGGCAATATTTTGCACCGAGCGAGCTTCGAACTCACTCGAAGCTTCGAACTCCATTCCACTTGATCAAAACTTTACATTTTACCAGTTGCATGCTCTACTTATAACTTAATTTTATAGGTTTTTTAATTATTGAAATATTATATTTATATGTTTTATTGTGTATATATTTTTACCTTCTATATTTAAGTATATTTATTTTACCTAAATATTATATATTTATTGATTATTGTAAATACTGTGTAAGTAAGTTTAATATTTAACAAAAAAAAAAAGATTTTTAGTAAATTATTTTAGCGATTAAAAAGTTACAGTGTTGTACTTTTCATGTTTTAAAGTTTCAGTTTAAACAATGTGTATAATTAATAAGTACACAATACATTGTGTACAAATAAATAAGTGTACACCAAGCTTATTGAGCAGTACCTGCTCAGTGCATTTCTTGGGGCCGGTATTGATTGATCTATATTTGTGTGCAGTTGAGATGAAATGCATATGTGTTACCTGCATTTATAGGGCGCATGTCTGGGGTGCAGACAAATCAATAACCATTACAGTACCTACGCAGTTTGTCTTTTATGGCGCATAGTGCAAGCACTATTCCTAGGTATAACTGTATCGTGATCGGTGGTCGTACAGTCGCGTGTTCGAGAATCGTCTGTGCAGGTACGTTTATATTTATAAATAATTTGTGGATCATTTGAATAAATTAAAATGTTTGAATAGTGTAAGTAGAGGGGTTGGGTGTCAAGGCAGGAGCCAGTAGGACCCGGACCTGTTGTTGTTCCTTAAACTGCCCATCCATTAGTTTCCATTCATTTATTAATCAGATTAAGTAATATTCCTTTCTTCTTACCTGTATTTGTAATTCTTAAAGTTTTAAGTTGGTGATTGACTTGGGGGGGGGGGGGGGCGTTGGCTGTTTTTGTGAAGTGAGGACTAACGATAAGCTGAGCCTAGAAGGTGTCATGGCCGTTTTGAGTACGGGGTAGGTGCGGCGTCGATCCGGGGGGACCTGAAATTACATGGTCCGGGTCCTCCTTAGAGTAGGGCGCCGTAGCCGGGCCGTCTTTGTGGTTTTTAGTGGAAACACCACATACTCCTGGCTCCCCTAGGATCCGGAGATCCGAAGGGATTTACCACCCCGTTACCAAAAAAACAGGCCAATTACGTAATCGGGTAAGCGGTAGGCAGAGGCTTATGAAACACCTATATTTAGCATATAGGTGTTTCATAAGCCTCTGCCTACCGCTTCAGGGAACCGATGTGGGTGTAAAAACATAATGTGTTACAGTAAATATGTGTGTGTGTCTTATTTATTTGTGGCTTAATTAAATAATTTCTTGATAAATTAGTTTTGATTGTGATATAATAGTGACTACGATATTATTTTTTCAACTCAATTGGTGGTTTGGGACTACATTTATCTGGTGGGTTTGTGTTATGGGTGGTGATGGGTTATTTGCTCGGTGAGCCATTACAACCAATAGCCACATATACAAACCCATACCACCTTATTATATTTCTTTTATTTAACTATTTTTTTCTTTTTTAACCAAATTGTTGAATTGTTGCTACACGATGTTTATGGTGGTAAGCGGTAATCTGGGCTTGTACACTTGCAACATTTTTGATTGTTTGATTGAGAAAATGTTAGCCCATCACAGTTTGATTGAATAAGCTTCCTTGAATGCATATAAAAAAATCGGTTCGTTTGGTGACGGATTAAGAATACAGAGTGTCCCCACCTCTATTCATCCCAAGGGTGTTGTAAGAGCCGACGTAGGGAGTAAACTCTGCAGGGCAACAGCACTGCAAAGAGAAGGAAAACTTGAAACAAAACCCTATACCAACCCGTCTGGCCAGCGTTTTATAGTATGCCAAAACCTCCTTTCTAAGGAGAGGCCTATGTCCATCAAAGGCTGTTGATAAAAAAAAATATAGAAAATCAATACTATTCTTTTAAATGTTAAGTGATACCCTTGTGTGTATAATTTACTGCTGTCTGGTCTACTTTATCTTCTTTAACTCTTTAGGTACCTATTATGAAAGCTAAAAGCCAAGGTTTCTAATTTCAAAGAAAGATTAAAAACACCTTTCTTTATAATACCACATATAATTTAAATAAAGCGTCATCCCCTACAGCTCAAAACTTACTTTTATTACTAAACTTTGTATAAGCTTAAAATGATTCAGGTATACAATTTGTGCTAATGACAATATGATTAAAAACGACTTTCTAACTTTGTGTAATTTATAAAAAAATGATAGTGTTTTTTTAATGTACAGTAAAATTTTGTTATCATAATTATATACAAGTGAAATGCCTACGATATAAGAATTTAAACTACAAAAAGAAAAATTTAATCTATCATCTGACATGAAAATATATTTTGTTACATGAGCGCCATCTTGATTTTGCGACGTCCAACTATTCCAGCCCTCTGTCGGTCATAAAAGGAACTAAAGCTGCGCAATCGTAAAGCACTAGGTAAATGGAAACCTAGGCGTGGTATTGATTTGTCTGGTTATTATTTAATAATAGGTACTAGTTCGCCCACGTCTGATTGAAATTTATACCTAACTATTGTTATAATTATAACCCGTCATGGAAAAATACTGTTTGTATAACACTCTTACTGAGAAAACCATAGTTCGTCAAAAGCTACAAAACAAAGAAAGAGAAGACAAAATGAAACTGAAATTTGCTTATGTAAAAAGGCAATTAAGTTTATAAATATAGATAAAGCTAGTATCAATGATAAAGAAACTATTAATTTAAAAGCCTTTTGAACACAATTTTTCAATTTGTTTTACTTCTTAATCTTACATGAAATAAACATTGAAAGATATTTCTTGTTAATTTTTGTAGACGATTGTTTTTTTTGTAACAATTGTTACATAATTATGAATAGAATAGTCAAATTTGGACTGTTTCGAATATTTAGCTTTATTTCAATGATCAAAAATATAACCAAACTATCATTTTTAAAGACTTATATTATGACAGGTTAATAAAAGGGGCCTTAGGTTTCTGTAGCCGTTTTTACAAGCCGTTTTTATACGTATGTTAACCGATTACTCGATGAACCGATTTGTGATATATTTTTTTACACGCATTATATTAGCATCACTTGTATGTTTGTTTGTAACCGACTCCTTTGGGCGTGATTTTGACTGACTGTAAACGGTCAGAATTCGTTAAAACTTTGTAGATATATATAGACCGATGGCAATACACTAATTAAAAAAAGAAATTGGTCGCGTGGGGTGGTCTTTACTATTGACAATAGGCACCCAACGCTTTTTTTCAATTTTATTAAAATTTATTTTCAATTTTTTAGTTTGGTTTTCTATAAAAAGCGTGTTTTTTAGTTTTTTAAAACTATTTTTTTTTGTTTCAAAAAAATTAGTAGTGCGGTTTTTTAAAAATCAACACTAATCTGTAAAATTGTATACATTGATGACATTTTGTATTATAGCTTTGCACACCTTTTCTGCGTTAACATTAAGTATTTCTAATATGATACGCATATAGAGGATTCGATCCCGGTCGATTTTTATAATCCCGGGATTTCGGGATTATCTACAGTTAATCTCGGGATCCCGGGATAGTCCCGGGATTGTATTGGCAATGGAAAGTGGTAACAAAAAGACAGTAAAACATTTCAAAATGTTTTTTTTTTGTTTATCATTTAGTTTTGTGAGGACATAGAATATTTAAGTTTTAAATCTCCAAAAAGGCGGTTAACCAAAATTATACTTTCTTCTTATAAAATAAACAAACTAGTGCCTAGTTTGTTTTGTGTTGCGGTAAATAATTTATGAAACTAACAATAAACTTCAAAAAATCAACTTCTTTAGACTTATTTAGATAAACTATAAAAAAAAAACTATATGCTTAAGAGACCAATGTTTATAGACACCTACTCATATTTTTTAATTAAATTGCCCAGAAGCTTTATAAATTACACACTTTTACGCATAATCCAGAGCCGGTCATTAGCAAAAACAAATGCAATCAGCTATGCAGACAAGATGGCTGTCAAAACATCAAATCAAGGCAAGTGCGTTTCTCTTTACGCACATTTTTATTGACTTATGTAAAAAAATTATCAATCCCGAAAATCCCGGGATTCATTAAATTTGATCCCGAAAATTTCGGGACTAAAATATGACCGGACCGAATCCTCTACACGCATACCTAGTTGTTTAAAAATTGGTTTGAATAGAGAATTTTATTGTGGTAGCGCTTTTAACAACAAAAGCAAAGGTCACGGGTTCGATTCCTGCTCGCAGCAAATATTTATATGCCTGTCTATTTGAAATTGAATATGTCTATTTGAATCACACTGGAAGTTTACATGTATAATGTTTAATAATCAGTATTTATTTGTCAACGTTATGCTTTGTGTTGGACTAGGTACAGTTATGGAATATTACAGAACGGAATATAATATTATTAAGTATATGTAGCGTCTTACTCCATTTTAGGGTACACTCTGGAGTCGCTCCATCACACCTTCAGCTTCATGCTGCTTATCTGTTGGAATGGGCCGTGGGTTCGATTACCATCTATGACAGATAATTGTGTGATGACCACCATCATTTTGTTCTGTGTCTGGGGGTAATTTATCTATAATATGTATGTATTTAAAAATAAAAGTATGTTTATCAGCAGTCTGATTACCATTATTTTTACGTGTGGAATTCCCTTAGGGCCGTTACCTCACTGGGGTTCGCGGCGGGGTGGTGTGTCGAAATCGGACCGACTAAAATTACACGGTATACCACTCGGCGCCTGTAATAGGAGGGATCCGGGAACTGCTGTGAATTGGGTCGGGTGGAGATCATCCGCCGGACCCTCTCTGCCGCCTCCTTCTGCGAGATGACGTTTTCGCTGAAGTATGCTGTTGGATCACCGATATAATAATAATAATATTACGATCATCTGACAGAACGCCATCTAGTTGCAGATCTCGTACTATGAAAGCCAGATTGACTGATAGAACACTTATATACATTTTTAATTTGTAAATACATACATATTATACATAGAAACCACCTAAGCTCCGAAACAAATATTTGCCGATCATGCAAGCATTTGTCCGACCCGGGAATCGAATCCGAGACCTCAGCACAGCAGTCGCATAAAGTACTACTGCGCCACCGAGGCAGGCAATATATATCCGATTTAAACAGTCTAGTTACCATAGCTCAGGTTCTGCCTAGTTTAGGATCAGACTGACGTGTGTGAGATTTGTGAAGTTATTTTTAACTGTCCATAATTTAAACAGATATCCAATAACTATCCGGCTAAATACCGGATAGTAAGCGATAATTCGGTTGGATACTGGATAGTTAGTAAGTAATATTTAGAGACCTTACCACTATATTAATAACAGCTTTAATAAGAATAAAGCAAATTATGTTTGAAAAATACCAATTTCTTTAAATAGATATACCTAACAAAGTAAGTAGGTTTATGAACTGTTTTATTTAGCTTGACGTCTTTGTACTTTAGTACTTAATGGAAATGTTACAGATTCATCTGATATTTGATACACGCCTTTGTTCTCATGACAATACAATTGAATATATTCAGTATCAATGTAAATCTAAGATGGCCGTCGCTTCAAAATGGCGGATGACGTACTTTTTTCACAACATTCAATCTGGGTATCTAATGCTTGCCTAGTAGAACCTCCTTTTTCCCAAACTGAGTTGGGGTCGGCTAAGTCTGGATACTACGATACAGCTGAACTTCGATTTTGTACGTTTAGCGACTGCCGTTAGACCTTCACAACACAAGTACTGGCGATATCGAAGTTCTGTAGAAAGCTTGTTGTTGGACTTTGCTTGACTAATAGAACACAGTATTTTTTTATTTTATTTAATAAGTTAAGTTGATCCCTTACTATAAGATAAGTTTGCATTTACTGTTTTAAATTGTTTTTTTTCTTACTTTTATGTTTGTTTACTTAAGTTTTATGTTAGTAACGTTAAGTGTAAGGCCTTTTGCGTTATAAGTAGTAAGGCCTCCTCCAAACTATTCCAAATGGCTTTATCTTGTGCCAGTCTGGGCCATAAGTTGCCCACAGTTTGTACGATGTCGTCACTCCATCTTTTAAATCAACCCCTTTTTCTGTTCTTGTGCCGTGGGTACCAATTTGTAGTTTTTTTGTGTGTGTAGTAGAACACAGTACACAATTTTAATCATGGGAAATCATGCTTCGGAACATATGGTAACACAAAACCCATGTTCAACAATTATTTCATTGTTTTTCATCGATTGAGTGAGGCTCCCGGAGCCTAAATCACCCTTTTTATCTAAGGGGAGTGAGGGGTCTCATTCTCTCGCAGGTTAAATCTATTTATGAAAATGTTTTTCTTTTTATTGTCGCTTTTTCGTTTCATCGAATTTTCAAATCACCGGTTCTAAAGAAGTTTCACTTTTAAAACAAAAAATAATGTTATTTCTCCCGTTTAACTTTAATATTTATTAATCCTGTAAATTTCTGAAATATACGTAAGTAATAACAAAGCCAAACCATTTTTATAGTTAAACCTTTGAATAAGAGAATATTAATAATGTACAACTGGAATTGACGCGATCAATACGTATTACATGCATACCTTTGATCATGTTGATTCTCGTTTACATAATTATTAAGAGACGCAATGGTTCATAGTAAAGATTCATTTATCTTTAAGACAATAGGCTCGATACTCTACTTTGATAACTTCGTAAGTTTATTTTTATGGTATAAACAAAAGAGTAGTGACACGTGATGGTTAGTGACTCCAACCGCAGAATGAATGACGTCCCGCAGGGAACGTGCGGTGGCTGGATCGGGGCAGTTAGCCCCCTGTCAGCGGTGTCTACCGCTCCCCCTAAATAGGGGTAGGTCATGGGGTAATATCGGTGTTGGTCTTGCCTTGTTTATTATTTTATTGATAAAAGATCAAAAGCACACCCAAGTGCTATGTATTTTGATAATCAAAAATGTATACAACTCCAAATAGTTTATGGATATATCATCACAGGACCATTCTTGTGATTGACATTTCCAGAATTATCAAGTAGGTGTAATCATTAAGACGCATTTAAATAAATACACACCTTGTTTCCTTGTAAAGTTCGATAACACACATAAGATGTACAGACAAATTTAACAGCTGTCAATAGAGTGAAGACGAACTACGAACACGTAGAACCCACATGCTATACATACCCAGATGAATGCGGCACCTGGGGAGGTCCAGCTCCGAGCTACTAGCGACAGAGGCGGCGACTTATGCGGGTTGCACATAAGTCGCGGTGTGCACTATTTGTCGCTGATTCACGATAGGGTAAACAATCTATCAGGGCCTGAATGTATTAATTTGTATGTACCACATAATTGCTTGCGCGGTTGTCGTCGCCCACAAGCTGTTAATAGTCCCACGGGAAATGCTATCCAGCTAATTTATGCATTTTTGCAAAATAATGTAGATGCAGATGCATTTGAATGATCTATTAACCTACTCATTAATAACTATTACCTAAAACGTACTTCTAAGTTTTATGATGTATTGCTTTGATTTAATTCGTGACATATTTTACTGCCATGATTTTTTGTGTCATTTTATTGCATTGACTTTAATGGCTGTTACTGTGTGATTGAATGAATATTATTTGTAATTTATATAAATAATTTAATGTATTCTTTTATATAATCATGCCCTTTGGACTGTATATCCATTAAGATGTAGTCTATGCAAATAAATAAAATTGAAGGGTCTGTTATGTCAAAATGATAGGTTTTTTTTTCATGCTTACACGGTTATTTGCATGAGGCCTATACCTAAAAACCAATTTAAATATTTTTTGTCTGTCTGTCCGTCTATTTGTTCCGGATAATCTTCAAAACGGCTGGACCGATTTTTGATAATATTGTACTACCATATAAGGAGTAATTTAGTCTAATTTTTCTCTCAGAAAAACCCTATAAAATTCTGCTGGAAATCGAACCCACAAAAGCATATAGGCGTTTTGTTTGTGAGACTGTGATCTTATAATGTTACTTAAATAAACAATATAACACCTCACATGTTACAGCAAATTAATAATCTTTATCTAAGTTTGTTGCCGTAGTTTGAGTGACCCCCCACTTGAGTGACTCTCACTCACTAGCTGTAACGTAACGTAACGCAACGTAACGGCGAAAGAATGACGAGACATCGGTATTCGGTAAGGCCGTGGCACACCGGTCGAGCCAGCCGACATGTGTCGAAGCTTATCTCTCCCACGGCAAAAACTTTTTAATTCTATAAATAAATAGATCAATACTTGCGAAATTCGTTTGTCAAAGTTCTTTTTGTCATTTTAAGTATTGTTGATATTATTAAGAGCTGTACCAGATGTAGAAAATAAAAAATCGGTTTATAAATAGATAGGTTATTAAAATGTTATTACGAAATTGTACTTTTATTAAACTTTTATTAAACAGATAAAAGCATTTTTTTTTCGCCTATATGAGCCATTTACCTATTATAAATTAGATATTAACTAAATCACATCACATCACATCAACAGCCTTTAATAGTTCACTGCTGGACATAGGCCTCTCCTTAGAAAGGAGGGTTTATTAACTAAATAAATTTTATGATTATTACATTTATTCTAAATTACCGACACACACATGAAGAAAACTGAATTGTGCACATACTACTTTATTAAAGTCAGTTAAAAATCACAATGCGTTTTATAAACGTTATTATTTCAAATTAGAAATTACGTATTTTCTCTATTAGAACAAGAATTGAAAAGCGCCAGTATCGCCTGTGTTATTTGAAATCGATTGAATAATGATACCCTTACACACTGACTGATATCGATTCAATGAAGTTCATGAGTGTTTAAATAATAAAAACACGGTTAACGGTGACATTCAATCAATGTTATTCGTGAATTTTTAAATAGCAAAACGCCGCAATAACAAGGAAATTGGCTTGGCCTTATTTGTTTATTATAAGAATATCTTCAGACATATGCTAGCTATGGTAACCCGACTTGAGAAAGGGACTCCAAGGGCGGCAACGCACTTGTGACTTTTGAGTTGCAGGTGTCCATGGGCGGCGGTTGTTGCTTACCATCAGGTGACCCGTCTGCTCGTTTGCCCCCTTATACCATAAAAAAATGACTGCTGATACTTATAAATTTCTAAATATATAAATTTTACATGTTGTAGACTATTTTACACCCAGATATAAAACAAATGATGGTGCTCATCACCTATTTTTTTTGATTTTGGTTTTTGAAGCATGCACAAACAACTTTACATCATCATCATCATCATCAGCCTATCGCAGTCCACTGCTGGACATAGGACGATTTTGGGCTTCTCGCATCCAACTTTACATAATTATTTATATTTTTAGATTATTCTATTTCACTCAAAAGATTTTAGAGGCCTCTGTAATTCAGTATGTTAGAGGTAACGCTAAGTTAAACATTTCTGCCTACACCCAACCAGTATACTTCGCAATTTCCCCATTGTTTATTCCTGCTCGATGGTTATAAGTTTACCCCCTAATCTGTAAGCGGGTTCAAGTTTTTAATACAACTTTGGGGATCTCTCGGGCAGATTATCATGAGTATATTTTAATTTGACTGCCCCGAGGTCGTGGGTTCGATTCCCTTGACAAATAATTGTGTTATGAGCACTATTATTAGTTTTGTGTCTGATTCTATCTATGTATATCTATAGATGTAATGTATAGGACATTAGGAAATGCTACTAGACACATTAAAAGTATTTGCATTGATGGAGGATCGAACCCGAGACATCTTAATAAATGCTAACATGTTTAAATATATACATATCTGTTAAATTTTTGAAGTGAAAACTTCTTTAGGTGCGTTGGGCATTTTTGAACAACAAACAAAATAATGTATTTTGTGATGGGAAAAAACCTTAGACTACACGGAATGCGTATCTGTTAAAGCGGTCGCCACGCCGCTTTCTACTGCGCTGAGTGTTGTGGGTTCGATCCCCACATGGGACATCACTTTGTGTGATTCACAAATTGTTGTTCTGAGTCTGGCTGTTCTTTGTGAAAGTTTCATGTATGTATGTTTGTAAAGTCCCCCGCAACAGAGGATATATGCTCCTAATGCCTTTAAAAATTGTCTTTAAAAAAAAAAATATATATTCATGTCGGCACTTTTCGAATCGAAAAAAACAATCTTTTACAAATTTTCACTTCTGTCGGCACTCCCGGAGTGCCCCTGTTTTTTTAAACTGCTGATTGATCTTATTTGTCTGTTTGTCCGTAGGTCAACTCAAACACAATGGACTTAGCAACAAAAATAAAGACTTTGATCATAAGCCCACTTATTCTGTGGGTTTTCAAAGAGGCTTTACCCCTCTTCGTCCTTCACTCACATTCCAAAATAAAGTAAGTATAAATTTAAAAACGGAAGAAGAGTGTGGTAGATGGTATGTAATAATTCGCTAAATCCGCCTTATTCATCACAATATGTAGGCAGTGTATATACAAAAACAAAAAGAAGAATAACACACAATCGCCAGACAAAACTAAGTAAGTTTTTTTTCCCCTCGGATACCACTTATCGGTGGCATGTCGAGCTCGAACCGATAATAAACCGCACGCCGTCTCGGGTACTAATGGCCGGGGAACCAGGTATACCCTAGAAAGGAAGTCCCTGGTGCCCCGACATACCTCGGGCCATCTACAGACGAGTAGACGACCCCCTCCATGTGGGAACCCCATGTTCCCTCTGCTCCCTGGAAGCGAGCGCGCTTCGCAACGCGCTCGCCGCCACCCCGGCCTGCTTCTGCTAGGGTGACAGATGGCCTCACCTGTCACCCCCAGGCCTGTGCTTATGGAGGACGGAGGTCGTTCTGCGACCGCCGGCGCCTGAGAGACAAAACTAAGTCCTAAAAACTTAACATATAAACAAAAATATTTTTGTTTTTTAGGTCAAAATGCTTTGAGGGTCCTTATTCCACGGTGATGTCGGCAGTTAATGTAGTTATTTCAGAATTGGTAAGTTTGCTATGGCATTTTTATGTTATTGCAACCCTAGCACTAAGGATTTTTTTCTAAATGATGTTCCAGGAGAATATCTTTATTACACGCTTTATATTAGCTTCACTTGTATGTTTGTAACCGACTCCTCTGGGCGTGATTTTGACTGACTTTAAACGGTCAGAATTCGTTCAAACTTTGTAGTTATATCGAGGACCGATGACGATACACTAATAAAAAAAAAAACATTTATTTTTATTAGGCAATCAACGGCGAGTACACTGATATAATGTAGTTACAAATTTATAAATCTTAGGACTCAGTATCTTGCTATCAAAATAAATCAAATATAATCAAATGTAATCCTATCTCGAATTGGATGAAAGAACTAGAAAAAAATAATTGTGGATCCTGTGGCTAGTGATTCAGTTCGACTGCCCGGATGGCGTAGTGGTTTAAGCGGTCGCCACGCCGCTTCCTTTGACGCTGAGTGTTGTGGGTTCAAACCCCACATGGAACAACACTTTGTGTGATCCACAAATTGTTGTTCTGAGTCTGGGTGTACTTTGTGTCCGTTTCATGTATGTTTGTAAAGTCACCCGCGACACAGGAATTATTCCTAGTGCGGGAGTTGCCTTTCTAATTTAAAAAAAAAGCAAAAAGTTTCCTTATTTGACTGACATAGATCATTTGAACAAGCTTTTTTTTTTGTTAGATAAAATCCCTAAACTTTTTTTTATTTTTTACTATTAGTACGTAGAACTGACTTTTAAATAAAAAAAGTCGTTTTTAATTTTAGAACATCGTGTAAGTTAGTGTGCGTCCGTGTTAGTTAGGTAATTAGTTGTCCGTGTGGTGACGGATTAAGAATACGGAGTGTCACCTCCCCTATTCATCCCCTTGGTGTAAATATGGGAGCAAACTACACACTGCAAACAACAACAGAGAATGAAAACTTGACACAAACCCTTTTCATGGGCATGGGCGGCGGATCGGGTCCGAGTGGAGGTCGTCCTCCCGGGCCTTCTCCGCCGCCTCCTTCCGCGAGATTACTTCCTCGCAGAAGGTTGCGACCGCGGTAAAACAACTGTCGCTATCGGCCATGGAGCGTACTACGGCCGGTAGCGAGAGATCCACTCCGATGACTGCAGTGAGGGCCCGGCGCTGCGTCGCCCATGCGGGGTAGACCGCCAGCGTGTGCTGGGCTGAGTCCTCACTGCAGTCGCAGTGGTGGCAGGCGGGACTCAGTTCCCTCCTAGCGACCGAGTGCAGGTACTTTCCGAAGCAACCGTGCCCGGAAAGCACCTGCGTCAGCCGGAAGGTAAGGGTCCCATGCTGCCGCCCTGCCCACTCGGCGATGACCGGCTGGAGAGCCTCCACGGCGGCGAAGCCAGCGCGTGGAGTCTCCAGCCGGAACGACCAACGAGCCATCGTGGCTCGGCGAGCGGCTTCGCGCCACTCGCGCACGTCTTCGGGCGGAGGGCGAAATCCGCTCTCCGCCCGGGAGTCAGCCACTCGCCGATAAACTTCGGCGAGCACTTCCGCCTCCAAATCCCACGGGGGAGTTCCAGCCAACGCGCAAGCCACCTCCGTCGAAACGGTGCGGTAACCGCGTATGGCTCTTACCGCCAATACCCTCTGAGGGCGCCAGAGGCGTGCCCTATTCTGGGCGGTCAGAGCCGCCGCCCACACCGGTGCACCGTATAGTGCCATTGACCGGACAACCCCCGTGTACAGCCGTCTTGTGGCGACGCTGGGTCCACCCAAATTGGGTAAAAGTCACCCTAGGGCAGACGCAGCGCCGACCAGCTTTGGAGCAAGCTGTCGGAAGTGCTCGTCGAAGAGCCACCTCCCGTCGAGGATCAGACCCAGATACTTCATCTGGGCCTAAACCGGTACGAGGACCGAGTTGACCACGATTGAGGCGCCAGGGGATGGACCACGACTGGGCCCATGAAATAAGAGAGCCTCCGTCTTATCTAGGGCCACCCGTAAGCCCAGCGCCTCAATGCGCCCGACCACCAGGGAGACTCCCCTTGTGGCCAGGCGCGTTACCTCTTGGAAGTTCGCCCCCCGGGCAGTCACCAGAGTATCATCTTCGTAACAAATTACACCCAGCACAAACCCTACGTACCACACAAACCCTATACCAACCCGACTGCCCGTCTTTTTTAAAAAAAGATGGCCAGTCATAAATAAATAAATAAAGTATTCTCAAAGAATCGATTAAGATTGAATAGAACTTAATTAAATTTATTAACTCCATGACAAATAATTTGCAGAATGGCACATACCACGTAGAAACACAATTCTTTCAAGAACGAAACAAAATCATGAGAAACAAATTTTTAAGATATTTGGTATTTAACAATATGGTGCTGGTTCTGGTGCTGGTTCTCCTTATTGTCGGGGTCATGCTGTAAGTACTATTTCGTACAATTTATTATCATTTATTTTATTTTTGAAAAGACTTCCATAAAAGGATATTTAAAAGTTTGGAGTGATTTTATGACTAATATTGTATGGTCATGGCAACCGTTGCTTATGGCAATCTGCAACTAAAGAGTCATGTGTTCATTCCGCCCCCGGGGTTACGATAATCATGTTTACTTAGAGAAATGCAAAGAAAGAATTGGTTAACTCCGGTTTTCTGTGAGGCCGTGGCATTAATCCTGTCGAGCCGGACAATGTGTGCTGAACTAAGGCTCTTTCACGTTGAACCCTGCTGCAGTGTTTGTGTTGTGTTTTGCGGGGCAGAGCTAGATCATTTACATCCAACGCTGTGATCGGGGCCTCAATAAATAATTTCCTTATAATTTGAAAATATATTACATTTTTTTGAAGAAATGATTTATTTATTTTTCCAAATATGGCAATCTTTTTGATATCACCACTGATGAGCCAACTGCCATTCCATCGCTTCTCTAAAGACAATGAGATAGTGTAGACTACCGATATTTATACCGATGCCAATGGCCACTCGATGGCATCTCAATAGCGTGTCAGTGGTATGACATTGGCTTGGCGTGAACATAAAATAGCAGAATTAAGGCCCGGGTTTTATGTATTTTTTTTTTGTTTACAGATACATGCCGCTAATTCTAGGTCTGGTGAATACTCCGGACATCATTCATACTCGTGACATGAGGTTGGTGTAATATAATAAACATTATTTCTTTTCAGTGTAGGCCAGTTATGAATAATACTGTTTTAGATTAAAAGAGTCAACAAAAAATTATAATACCATGAGAATATTTTAAAATATGCATAATGATTTGTCGTAATAATTAAAAGATGATACCGAAAAAATGTCCAGAAAAAGCAGAAAATAATAATTATAAAACCGACCAGAATGGCGCTAAAGGTAATGTTATGAACATAGCAGTTATAGACAGAGTGACAGTGATAATTATTTATATATTCAAGTCGATGATTGCCTATGTTATATTTATTTAGGGCGCCATTAAAAGTGCTTTAATGGCACTATAATTTAACGCTTTTTGACAAACACTTTTTTATACACAGAGATTGTCCGAGATAGTTTTCTTTACCACTGCCCTCCATAGTAATATTAATACAAACTGACAGCTGTCAGCTTGCTCATCGGTTAACGACGCAATGGAACATGACGTGATCAGTGCTTAAAGTCTCATAATGAGACATTTTATAGAACAATTAATCGATTTTATAAAAGTAGAACGGCAGATCCTGTACCCCTACTAATTTATAATGGATGGTTATGAGATTAATTGTGCCGTTTATAAAGTGAGTCATCCTAACTATTTTCATGTAATTATCATGTTTTTATAACTTTGCTATAAGTGAATAAATTATTCTCAAAGAATTGTTATAACTTTAACTAAACGTTCAAGTTCAAGTATAAATTACATAAAAAAGATGTGTTTACATCGAGATGAATGAATGAGCTCGCTACTGTATTTAACAGTTAACAACAAACATTTCTTCATTAACAATGTTGACCGTACAGATTACATGAAGTAAATTAAGAATACATGAAATTAATTAAGTTAAATTAAGGGTATTTATAACTTTTATTCAAATCGATTAGATTAATCGTGAACGTAATGTAAAAACAGTTGGTAAGCTGTTTTGACAGGGCAACATTTTATTGACAGATCAAGAAAATCGTACACAATTGATTTTTAAAGAAATCTAGGTTAACCTTATTGACAGCAATGACAACTCAAGCTGTCATTGGTATCGACTTCAGTATGTACAACCTACATTCAAACTACAAACTGAAATAACTTTTGAATGCAATATTCTAAAAATCTGGTGATTATAACCCGGCAACGTCGTGCGCGACCGTCCCGCGGGGTGACAGACAGTGGCGGGGGCGAGGTAGCTCGTGATTCTAGCACACGGCTACACACGATTCCCTTCCCCGCTACACCACCCGCTACCCGCTGACATCTTGAGTACCTCGTTCCCGCCACCGTCTGTCACCCCGCAGGACGGTCGCGCACGACGTTGATGGACTATAAAACTGTAATTGTTAATGATATTACCAGCCAAATAAATACAACAATAATCTCTACCATGCGATACGCAAGGCGGTACAAAAGGCCCATACATGGCTGCCATTTTCCTTTATGATAGAGTCAAATAAACGAAAAAGGTAAAAGTTTATCCACTTGCATTTGAGTGGTCCTCGGTATTTGTGTGTTTTGATCAGTGTATTGATGTAAATATTGTTCTTCATTTTATTCGTGATCAATCAAATCAAGTTCATTTATTACCAAAAAGAAAAGTACAAAATATGTGATACATTGTGTGTGTGTGTGATGGACGCGATTTTAATCAATATCGAATAATTTGCCGAACATTTTCAGTTAAATAAGAAAAAAGTTTTACTTGCATCGTGGTTTCGTAAAACCATTCCACTTTTCATTCTATAGGGGGGCAAACGAGCAGACGAGACTTGAAGGTAAGTAACTACCGCACCTACACTTGACTACACGGATGGCGTAGTAGTTTAAGCGGTGGTCACGCCGCTTCCTGCTACGCTGAGTGTTGTGGGTTCGATCCCCACATGGGACGACACTTTGTGTGATTCACAAATTGTTCTGAGTCTAAGTGTGCTTTGTGTCCGTTTCATGTACATATGTTCGTAAAGTCCCCCGCGACACGGGATATATTCCTAATGCGGCAATTGTCTCCCCAGGATCAGGGGGAGAAGAAGGGTTTGGGCTCCGGTAACCTCACTCAATCAGTAAAAAGCAACAAAATAACTGCTTAACACCGGTTTTCTGTGAGGCCGTGGCCGTATTACTGCGGTCAAGCCTGGCCCATATAAGTTCACCATGGATAAAAGAAAGATGAGGATTAATACCATCCATGTGGTGACAGAATAAGAATACGTACCTTTCCATCCGGTCGTCTTAAGAGCCGAATTAGGGCGCAAACTACGAAGAACTGCAAAAGAAGGAAAACTTGACACAAACCCCATACCAACCCTTCCAGCTAGCGTGGTATAGTAGGCCCAAACATCCTTTCCGGGGAGAGGTCTATGTCCAGCAGTGGACTATTGGAGGCTGTTGATGATGATGAGAATTAATACAGTCAAGTTATAGGTTACGTTAATCGTTACGTTACGTGTAGTCAGCAACAAATGTCAGGATGATGCAAAACAAAACTCATCCTTACTTATAAACGTGAAAGTTTTTTGTTTGTTATTCTTTCATGCCTAAACCACGATAACCGACAAACACGTGGGAGTAGCCGCTGCCAAAAACAGGTGTTATTATCAAAATGTAAATTTTAAATATGTATTTTTTCAGAACAGACAAAAAGCTGAAGGCAATTAACTCTATACCGAGTATGCTGCTGAACCCCTTTGAATACTTTTTTGGAATAAATATGTCTTGCGAAGAAATTCAAGATGACACAATGCCGCTTTTACTTGATGACGAAGATCCAAACTCACCTGAAGCAAACGCTGTGCCTGAATAAGTTTTGGTTACAATAGTTTAAAAAGCAGATTTGAAATCAATGACAACTTGGAGTAGGAAGAATGAAATATGTAAAAATAGGCCTAAGTAGGTAATTTGAATTTTGGTGTCATAAAAAAACAAAAAAAAAACAAAAAAATATGTGATTATTCTTTAGTAATAGTTGTCTATCTCAGTTTACATTCTACATTTTATTTGTTATTTTTTATTGCGAAACAAAAAATACTTAATATTTTTAATTTTCATGCGTTTCCATTCGAAGATAATCCGGAAGAGCTAGCTTTTTCGATATGGTTTTATATTGTTTGTATTATCTCATTAGCTGTGATTTATTTGGTACAAAATGTTTATGTTTATGGTTGATTAGTAATTCAGCTTCGTGTTAAATAATAAGGTTGTAAATATTTGGTGTTTTTGTATAAAATAGAACTAAAAAAAGCCATTTCTTTTATGTATAGTTAAAAATATTTGTGAAATCATTATTTCTACTTCACCAGCTTACCTTTTACATAATTTTGTTCAATGCATAAAAGTATATATAAAGTATATTTTAAATCTCTTTGGAAATAATATTGCCATGTCTATAATAAACATAACAGACTTATATGATAATAATTATATGATATATACATACATATATATATATATATATATATATATATGTATATATACATACATATATATATATATATATATATATATATATATATATATATATATATATATATATATATATATATATATATATATATATATGTATGATATATACTATACCATATATATACCATACCAAATACCCTGTCCTAATGTACTACTGTCAATTTCTTTTACTTATCTAGTTATATGATCCGCATATACACAACTAAAATACTTAATATCTATTATAACCGTTTCTTTTTATAAAAAGATGACAATAACATTTGTTTTTAATAGGTATGTATTATATAATATGTATATACCACATTCAAAAATATTATCAACAAAAACGTACCATACCACTAGACATTTTTATCGACTTAAACATTCTGGTTGTCACTGTCTTATTGTATTTTGTAAAATGTTTTCGCCTTAGTTTATAGACAGATAACGAAGTGTACAGATAAGATAAGATGGACAATTATGTTACCATATCTCAACAATTAATAGAGGATTACCTCAGGGGCCTATGCTTGGACCTCTTAAAGTTTTGATTTATCAATTTCATTACCCGGATTTAAATACAATAAAAGTGATGTTACTGCTGTACCGAATATTCTGTTATAATTACTTGTATAAGTTATTGAAATAATTAATTAAGTAAATGTTACTTTAGCAATTTATATACATATATAATTGTGTAGTACTAAGTTCCATTATGTAATCAAACTGTGATTAATGTACAAACTCATTTTTGTTCCATTTTGATACAATTGATATACTAACTTTTTCGATCATTTTTTACATTAATTGTTTTTAAATGACATATATTACCAGTACCTTATAATCGCCATGACATCATGACTACCGTTTCAGCTATCACACGTCTTTTATTGGATATGGCTCTTTGTCTCATTGTCATTCAAGGCGTGGCCTGCATTCGCCGCTGACCCATAGATACGTTGCAAGGTCTTCCGTTAATTTTGGTCTATGGGCGGTAGTGGTCACTTTATATCCGGTGACCGGTCTGCTTATGTAAAAGTACAAGAGTAATATTTCCCGTACAAATCTTGAGTGCTATATAGATATGACGATATGTAAAAGTAGTGAGTAGATGTATAGTTATATGTGTTTTGTAATACCCTTTGTAAATAAACCCCTTCCCCCCAATGGTCTATTTATTACGCCCTTTTAAATAAATTATATTTAGGATTATTGTTGTAGATATACTCTAGACTCTTTAGGAAAGACTTTTTTTCTACTACAATAAGCCTGAATTATGTTTTTTTTTAAAGAATAGTACTAGGAATAAATCCTGTGTCGCGGGGGACTTTACAAACATACATGAAACGGACACAAAGAACACCCAGACTCAGAACAACAATTTGTGTGGATCACACAAAGTACTGTCACATGTTGGGATATGACCCACAGCACTCAGCGTAGTAGTGAGCGGCGTGGCAACCGCTTAAACCAGTACGCCATCCGTGCAGACATAATATGACATGACATGAAATATAAATTACAGAATGTGTATGATATAATGAATATTTTGATTAATAATTCGTAATCTTTCTATTTTATTGAAACGAAAATTTACAAATATCACATACATTTGTCGGTCTAGTGGTTAGTGACCCTGTCTTCTAAAATGAGGTCATAGATTCGATTCCCATATAATAATAAATTGAAAGACACAGAACAAATGATCATTTAACAGTAAGAATATCTGTATAGTGGCACAATGTCACTTGATGTTGATTATATCATTTTGTGGATAAGAAAACAACTACAGTAGTGAAAATATTATATTTATAAAACTAGTTATTCAATTATTATACAAATACCATTGAATTACAAATACCCCGTTAATTGGGAAAGGTATTGGTATAAAAAGAAAAAAAGGGTTCCTTTCATTCAAAACAAAAAAACTATTCTAGTCCGATGTACGGGTGATTAAAAATACATTTTATGAGGTAATAAAATTCGCGTTAAGTTTTTTGAGTATGATATTGACAAATATTTTGATAATTCATCATATTCCTTTAAACAGAATGAATAAAATACCTAGTTTTACCTGTATGTTCTTATTATATCGATACTCAGAATACACATAGATACTCTTATAGACGGAAATACAATAGATGAATATATTACACAAGTAACACCAGACTGTAACAATCTACATATGTATATCTCTCTTTCTCTCTCTCTCTCTCTAGGAATAGGTATATTTTCTGAATAGGCAGACGTTAAGTTATTTCCTGCATCTCCCTCGATAACCTGTTTGCAAATTGAATGATGATCAACAAGGTGAACTAAAAAACTCATATTTGTACTTATAATATAGTTGTTGGCGGAGCTGGTCCCGGTGAGAAACCAGTCTGAGACCTGCCAGCCGTTTCACGCACTTGTGTTTGAGGTAATAAGATTTCTGCGGTGGATAAATAATATTAGTAGCGATAACCGTAGGTATGACTTCGACAATATTTATTTTTCTCTCTATTTTCTCCGCTCGAAGGTGATTTCGTGGCCGGATTCTGGGCGCAACAAAGAATCCATCTTCAGTGTCATCTTGTTAACGTCTGCTGTTACTTTAAATTTTCTTAAAAGGTGTACCAAGGTTATTTTTAATGATATCATGGCGTAGACTTTGCCTGTGAAAGAAGGTACTGATTATTTTATATGAACGAGAAAGGATATGTGCTGATTTATGATGCTGACCATATTAACACAACGCCATCTAGTTCCAAACTAAGCAGTGCTATGTGTACTAGACAACTGATATAAATACATATTATTTACTTTTTTTTGTAAATACATACATATTATACATATGTTTGACTTGAGCAAGAATCACACACGTTACACAAACCACTACGCTATCCGGTCGTCAAAAAAAATCTTATTCCAGCGAATGTCCTTAGACAGCTATACAACTTACTTCAAAGATTGTTGAAACGAAGTTCCTTATCGCGCGTTGTGA
This sequence comes from Arctia plantaginis, assembly GCA_902825455.1. NCBI lineage: Eukaryota > Metazoa > Arthropoda > Insecta > Lepidoptera > Erebidae > Arctia > Arctia plantaginis. Next base: position 2,251,645 of record CADEBD010000553.1, read on the forward strand.
AATGGGGCTAGACGGAAAAAAATCTCACGAAAACTTGTAACGACACTTTTTGCTATAGTAAGCTATTGTAAGCTGTGAGGCGTGCGCATGTTTCTCTGTCTGTCTCTCTCTCTTATAGAAAGCAAGCCAGATATTTTCGTTTCGTCTTTCTATTTTTACATTATATTTGTTAATAATAACAAAAATATTATTATAACTTAAAAAAAATAAAAATTTATTACAATTCCTTCACTAATTAATAGAAAGGAACTTCGTTCTATCCGGGTGTCCCTTGACACCTCTCAAGTCTTTTTTATCTATTTTTCACGTTCGTTTTGTTGTTCGTTCACATTAATGCAACGACAGGTACAGCTAGCTACTAATAATAATCAGAAAAGGCACCAGAAAGTAAAGTTACTGCGGTGTTGCAACTGTCACTCAAACTCGTCTTTACAGTAAACAGAGTGACCTATATCGGTTTTTGGTGTCACCAATCGGTTTGGTGTGGCCAGAGGGCCACTTTACCTCTTGACAAAGAGCTCCCATAGGATCCAAAATTGATCGGTTATACCAGAAGTCATCGCATAAAATTCGGGTAAAAAAGCACTCAAACTAATTGAGTATCTTTTCCTATTTTAAAGTCGTTCTAGTTTATATATATATATATCTACATCTTGATTATTCTAACGTCAACAATAATGTTTTTATGGACTATATAACATATAAACCTACCAATGCACGTCCGATTCCCAACGCCAAAGCCGGCGAATGATTTTTGAAAAATTAGCAACTTATCAGGATCCTGCCATCGCTCAGGTCTAAAATCATCAGGATCTGGTCCCCATAGTGGATGTCTGTGTATACTCCATACATCAATCACACATGAGCTACCTGCTCTGAATACATAGTTTTCTGAAAAAATAAATTTGATTAACCTATAGTTGCCTCGTCTAGCTGACTTAGGGTATAATTAATGATAAATTCAAAATACATACACAAATGACTATATCTCCGAAGCGGTAGGTTGAAGAATATTAAATGGTCACATTATAGTTTTTAAAAAACAACTATAAGTCAGATTAATCAAATATGTATTTCCATTAACGCGGGGCTAAAGGGCAAAATTAGTAGTATGTTGAAAAAAAATGTGGGTGTCGTAAGAGTCGACTAAGGGAGCAAACTATGCACGACAACAGCACCGCAAAGAGAAGGAAAACTTGAAACAAACCCTATACCAACCCGTCCAGCTAGGGAGGTGGCCAAAACCTCCTTTCCAAGAAGAGGTTTATGTCCAGCAGTGGACTATTAAAGGTTGTTGATGATGATGATGAGTATATAATAGGACAAAAGTACGGTACTTAATTTGATATCTTTAGTAGCTACTCTTGGGATCGCTGGGCCGATGGGGTACAATCGAAGTGTCTCTTTTATAACACAATCTATGTAAGTAAACTTTGATATGTCTTCTTTTTCGACGTCTCGATCATTATCTCCCATTACATCGAGTATTCTGTAAATGTAGGCGAAATTTAGTTCAAATTAAATAAAACTATGAAATCTTACAGTTTACTGCAAGTAATTAAAGTAGTTCGTAATTTTACGAACTACTTTAATTAAACTCAATTCAATTCAACTCGTACTGCTGGGCCTCCTCTCAATTTGAAAGGAGTTAGTTAAACAAAAGTCCGTGTAGTGACGGATTAGGAATACGGAATGTCACTACCCCAATTCATCCCGTGGGTGTCGTAAGAGCCGACTAAGGGCGCAAAACAACGCAGGACACCAGCACTGCAAAAAAAAAGGAAAACTTGACACAAACCCTATACCAACCCGTCTGGCCAGCGTGGTATAGTAGTCCAGAACCTCCTTTCTATGGAGAGGAGAGGATGATGGAGGAGGTTTGCGATTTCAACGTATTTATCAAATACAAGAGTCTCTATACTCACTCCTGGTAAACTTTCTCTTGTCTCGGCTGGTCAGAGCCAAGTAACACCAACAGAAAACTTAAGGTCATCGCTAAAGTTTCATGGCCGGCAAATATAATAGTGTCTAATTCTTCACGCATTTCCTTTTCGGTCAGTAAGCCTTTCTTTATAGACAATTCTAGAACAGTGTCCAGTAGTGGTCTGAATTGATCTGTGCAGAGGTTAGATGAGTGTTAAGGTCAGGAAAGCAGGACTAACTGAATGTAACATGAACATTTACAAAATGGATGCCATCATGAAGATACTATTCTTGGCCATGGACATCTACAGCAAAAACAGATGCTTCTCCAAAAGATTTACTGAAATAATACAATAGCGTCATCTTAACAGATTATATATATATATATGTAACCCTTTAAGAAGGTTATTAGTTCATCTTCTCCAATAGCTGGTCCAGTTACAGCCACTTCATCTTGGTAATAGTCATAAACTGAGTCGTTAACTTCAGTTTGCTTGGCTTTGGAATCTTGGAGAGAAATACTATGCTTGGGGCTCGTCATAACTCTTTCGATAAAGTTCAGTTCTTTAGATAAATGTCTATTATTAAAGCAAATAAAACTAATTACCTTGTGGTTCTAAGTCCTGTTTCATCTTCTTTATTTCCATTTTTCTTTTTTCCAGAATCTGGTGGACCGAAACAAATACTTAATTGTTAAACGAATAGATATATAATATAATACAAGTACAATCACGTATTTAAAAAGAATTTATTTTGTTTTATTTTACTTACAGTAGTAGTAAATTGATTATTTGTTTTAAAATTTCGTAATTGTACATATTAGATATATGTATAAATCGAATATCAGTCAGTCGTGTCGTGACCACAATCTGACCTTTGGACGTTAAAAAAGCTTTTATAAACTTATTAATACTTTGTTTCAGGTCTCTTTCGTATATTATCTGTTTAACTACAGAAGTTCATTGAGTTAGGGGTAGAGTCATCCTCATACCAAATGGATTGCATGTTTTAAGATGCCTGAATGACTGCTGCCGATGGTGCATGAATTTCTCGATCAAGGCTTCTGTCGATCACGCCGAGAACAGACTAGGTAGCATGATCAATAAGTATAACCGAAAAATTATCTTTTTAATGAAACTAAAAGATTTAGTATCTAGGTCCTCCATTTATTAAAAGAAAATACTAACCGCAGTAGATAGTTTATGTAAGCCTTTTATTATCGTATCTTGTTTCTTCTTCACAATTGAGAAATAGAAAATAAAATCACTGTACAGCCAGAATTTCATAAATCTTTCATACATGGTTACGAATATATCTCGTATGGACTTTCCATATTCTGTGATTAAATCCTGGCGTTCATTGGTGTTGAGCCCTAATGATGTTTCTGGAAAAATCGAAAAAAAATGAGATTTTGTTACTAAAGAAGTAGAGTATTTTACAGTTTCTTCCGGTTCAATTATCTTCAAGTAGTATTTTACAGCTGAATGTCGGGTTTAGTTTGAAAATAATAATAATGTATCGTCATCATCATCATCAACAGCTTTTACTAGTCCACTGCTGGACATGGCCTCTTATTAGAAAGGAGTTTTTGGCCTGCTACACCACGCTGGCCAGACGGGTTGGTTAGGGTTTGTGTCAAGTTTGCCTTCTCTTTGCAGTGATGTTTTCCTGCGTATTTGGTGGTCCAGAAGGGTTTGGCAGCCGTGAACGTCAGTACGTAGTTGCTGCAAAGTTTAAATTATAATTAGGAATCGGGTAGTATCCCTAAGACTAAGGGAGAAAATCCCATATTTGGCTCTTACGTCACCCATGGAATGAATCGAGGTGGTGACACTCCGTATTCCTAATTCATTACCACACGGATGTTGTATGGTAATAATATTATTAAGAGATTAGTATAATCATCTGCCTGAGCGTTTTATAATTTCATTTTAGGTCGGTAAAATATATGCCTAATATTGGAATGTTTATAAAGAATGTTCACATGTTTACAAATATTACCTACTTAACTAGACTGGAGTCCAGTCGTGTAATATTTTTAATGTGTACCATTTTTCTCCTCGCCTTTTTGCAATTTCGTGGAATTCTTGAAAAGGGACGGTTGAGCTAAACATGACTTGACCAATGAGCGTAAGCTGTTCTAGAGTTGGCCTATTTCTAAGACCAACGTTAAAAATATGACCATGTGGCACTTACTGCAGATAGTTTCCAAATTGTTTTTGGAAAGCAATGGTTCGGGGTCAAAGGTTTTCTCTTGCATATCAAATCTGTCCCTTAGACATCGTGCTTGCGTATTAAATACGGGTATGAGTCCATTCATGATTTGTTGTGTGAATGCCAGATTCATAATCTTCCGATGGGCTCGCCATGTCATTCCTTAAAATAAATGTTAATATTGTTTAAGTTTGTGGAGCAAGAGAGCAGGCGTTTCAGCGGATGTTATGTGTTATTTTCTGGTAACCCCGTATACCTCTGCCCATGGACTCTTGCAAATCAGGAGGAGCACAAGTGCGTAATCGGCTCTAGAGCCCCCGCCACGATATGATAGGTTCCTTTATTTTATTTTCTTTATATCTCCCTTTTTTAATTACCATGCTTTGATAAGCTTTACTTCTTCTAACCAAAAAACTAACAATGCAGACAAATCTCAGAAGTAAACTGTTGATTGCATGGACTGCGTAGTGTTTTAAGCGGTCTCCTCGCCGCTTCCTACTGCGCTTAGTGTTGTGGTTTCAATCCTCTCATGGGACAACACTATGTGCTCCACGAATTGTTGTTCTGAGTCTGGGTGTTCTTTGTGTCCATTTCATGTATGTTTGTGAAGTCCTCCACGACACAGGATATATTCTTAGTGCGGGAGTTGTCTTTATTAAAGAAATTAAAAAAAATAAGATAAGATTCTGACTATGCAAGTATTTATAGTAAGATCATATTCATCATAATGGCCCTATGACCCGATGGCCCGGCAATAGGCCCGATGAATGACACAAAGGGATAGAAAATTCCTGTTTTATACGGAATATGATTTTGAACTGGCACAATGAAATTGTTAGATGACCGATAAATATATTTTTCTGTAAGTGATGAATGAAATTATAGGTATCTAATACCAATGACATTTAATTTTATGGAATCCACTTTTTCTGAAACAGACTGCAAAAAACAAACGCGTTAAAATGCCTACAACGGAAACAATTAACGTTTGAAAAAGTTTTAGCGATTTCAACATGATATCATGATATTATCTTACATCATAATAATAATAATTTCACACATCTCAAAAACACATATAAACATACACATCATAGACATCTTACACAAAGACAGAACAAATGATCGTGCTCATCACACAAATATTTGTCCTGGATGGGAATCGAACCCACGACTTTCGGCTTAGCAGTCAGGGTCACTAACCACTAGATGAACAGGCCCGGCAATTGAATTGGTGAATTGCAATAAACATCATACTTTATTCTTTAGTAAATTTAAATGTGGCAAAACATGAAGTACCTATATGCTATTAAATAAGAAAGAATCTTTCAAATTAGTGTACAAGTGATAACAATAACAAGTACAACCGATTTGAGACTATTTTGGAAATGGATTCTAAAAAAAGGGAATTTCCCTTTCATAGTCACATGCCAACACAGTACAGAGAGCGAAGGGATTTGGCTAAGGGGTAACCTAATAGCTTTACATATTGCAAAGTCAAGCAATGTGTTAACCTACTAAGGACAGGTCAGTCTATAAAATAATAAAATGAAAAATTTCGGACATCTGACATACAACGCCATCTAGTTTCAAACTAAGCAAAGTTAAAAAAAAAAAGAGAGAGAGAGTGTAGAGGTCTGATAGAAGTCGCTCCATGTAAAAAAAAAAGCTTGTAGTATGAAAACTAGATTGACTGATAGAATACTTTTATACTTGTTTTTGTAAATACATACATATTATACATAGAAAACATCCAAACTCCGAAAGAAATATTTGCAAATCATACATATATTTGTTCCGACCCGGGAATCGAACCCGAGACCTCAACACAGCAGTCGCACACGCTACCACTGTGCCACCGAGGCAGTTAAGTCTATGGACGGGTGACCATTTCTTAACACCTGGAGACCCATCAATGCCTCGCAGAGCACGTTAAGCCATCGGTCCCGGAATGGTTACGGGCAATTGGAGCCCTAAAAAAAACAACAAAAGTCTTTCTACAGAACTTCGATATCGCCGAGGATTGGATTTCAGATACGAAGATATATCGTAGTAGATTTAAATCTGACCCCGAACAAGTTTGCGAAAAAAGCTCGGAGGAAGATGGTTGATGGAAGATCTTGGAGACATACATACCTGAGGCAGTGAACAAACCGTTGCCTAACCAAGGCTTCGCGATGTCATATATAACTTTTTTGTCGACCGAAGAACTTACTATTGTATATGCTTCCTCAGGATCCGACACAACTGAGAAAAAAATATTGCAATGAGTCAGTAGACTTTGCCTTCAGACCGTGGAGTTCAGACAGTGTCCGTACACACGTGTCTACACTAACTCAGTGTCTTTACAGTGGCAATGGAATGGCAGTGGCTCATCAGTGATGATATCAAAAAGATTGCCATATTTGGAAAAATAAATAAATCATTTCCTTATAATTTGAAAATGTATTACGTTTTTTTTAATTTTGGTCCACAAAGTTGTTATGGATTAATCGTATTTATTGATACAAAAGTATAAACTACAACGACATAATACACCGTAATTAATAGAATTATCTTTGCTGTTTTTGTTGTTGTTTAGTTAGTGTAGACTACCGATATTTATACCGATGCCAATGGCCACTCGATGGCATCTCAATAGCGTGTCAGTGGTATGACAGTGGCTTGGCGTGAACATAAAACAGCAGAATTGAGGCCCTGTTGTGATCAAGCACTGTAGAATTGACAGATAATCGCTCGTATTTATGATTGTAGACCGCAGTTTTAACGTGTGACAACTGCCACAAACAAAACATACTGCAACACCACCTACCTAAAACACTGCGAACTACGGAGTAATTACTTATCCTACGTCGCGCAATTAAAGTTCTCGCGTCGATTAGTGTTTCTACTAGTACCGTTGGACATGCTCTGGCCTGGTCATACATTACACCCGTTCCTCTACCCCCTCTGCCTATTCCTTAATCCCGTCAACATGCACAAATAAAATGGTGACCGATAGCATATTACATAAAAATAAATTGTTTTGTACCAAAATAATAACTCACAATATATATGATTATTTGCAATTGATATAATGATAACTCCACCAATTGCCGAACATTCCTGAGAGAGTTTCTTGTAAAAGCTCCAAACATCTAAAAAAAATATAAATCAAAAAATTTGAAAACCCAACTTAAGCACACGCTGATTTATATTATTGAGAGCGATAAATAACCTGAACCGGACCATAAAGCTAACCTGAAAGCTTAGCGAAATGCATAGCTTAGTGAAATAAATTGTGTTAAGAAAACGATAAGAAATCTACTTGCATGTCCGTAAACAATTGATTAGTTACTTTTAATTGGGTAAATAACAATAACTAATCTCATCTATAATGAAAGAAGACATTATGACTATTAAATTTTCTGAAACTGTAATAAAATTTCATGTTACCTCCACATGCATCTATAACTCTGCTGGTTTGAAAAACTATACAGCAAGTTTTTGACGTGACAACGTCTTATAATTCGATGGAGCCGGCTGCACGCACGAAAAAACATGACTCATGCGGCGTTACCGCGCTCTGAGGCGTTCCATTTAAGGCCGCCAGTGCAAGCGAGAGCGCGGAACGAATGACAAAGAGGCACAATCGGCCTCCGCGTTCGGCAGCGTTCGACATCTGTCTCTCTCCTACTTGAGTGAGCGATGCGTCGGCGTGGACAGCTGCTACTCGTATACAATAATACATTTTTGAAAAATGCTACCATTCCATCAGTATTTTCTTATGACGTTATCACGTTCAACTATCGTCAGTAAACCGACTTTACAGACAACCGATTTTTTTTTTGATGTTGGGAAATATAAATTTGCGTAATATTTAGACTTTTTGAATAGTAAGTGATGATGAAGTAAAAAAACAAAATAGATAACTTGTCTATTATTTACTTACTTGTTGTATTGCATCCGAAAAATAAATGCACGTGTCCAATTATTGGAAGCCAGCCGGGAAAAGTGGGAGGATATTGGAATGATAAATTTAAGGCTATGCGGCGGATTATCCATACAGATATATATAAACACACAGGTAGCAGTAATAATAAATACATTATTGAGATAAACCCTCGTTTCTGGTGAAACGCAGATTTAAAAATAAATGAAGTTTTTCAATAAAACAGTCGTTTATGTAAAAATGTTAAAAAACTTCGTCATTCGTAAAAAAATTACCATTCATCAAAATGGTTACTTAAGTTATTTAACACAGGAAACTGATACTTATTTTAATTTTTTGCAATTTAAAATCCATTAGCATTGGAGTAAGAAGTGTAATTTAATATGACAGTATAAATAAGTTAGCTGTGTCCAATAATAATGTGAAATAGGGTTCTTTAGTTGTATTGCACCTAAATACATTTCTCAGAATGTCCATTTACTTGAGAGCACATTTTTAAACACACATATATAAATTTGTTCCATCATAGAGAAAAAGAAACATCAAAGATCAAAGATATCAAAGATAAGAGGCCAAGAGGTCGTGGGTTCAAATCCTGACCAGTAAGCTACCGACGTGAACCCACTCCTAAAACAAGCAATTTAGCTTAGCGGGAGGGGTTAACGGGAATACTAGTAATTTCGGTTGCTAGTAGACCTAAAAAAAAAGAAGAAAAGAAAAAAAAAGAAAAAATATAAAATCAAAGATTTCAAAGATATAAAATTAAAAAAAAATACTGAGGGAGGTTTGTCAGTTGCTAGTTCATTGTAATCATATTTTCAGTTAAGTCAAATGTTGCTTATTATTTAACAATTTCTTACAAAGGAGTTTTTGAAGTGATAACTTCTAATGGGAGGGTAAACCGCTTCGTTACGTGACGCGTTACGGCGCCAGTCTGTCTGGCTTCCCTTTCTCTCACGCAGAGTAAGATAGGAGGAGCCTGCCTACCGCTGCCGTATAGCGGTAGGCAGGCTCCTCCTATCTTACTCTAACCCACAGCGCTAGCCGTATTTCGGACAGACGCTTTACATAAAATTTAAGCTTTTCTCAAGTCAAACAATTTATAATATATATATATATATACAGGATTACAAGAAAAGTCGTGCTAGATCCGTTAAGATCCGTTATCATTTTTGACATATTTCACTATGAAACACCCTACCCTAAACTTAACCCTTTTCGAGATAATCGTCTTTTAATTTTTTTATTGAAATTTGCTGATTTTTAGGCTACACATTTATTTTTGTTTATTTTGTGTATCTTATTATTATTATTTTTGCATTTTTACATGTGTAATAAGATGCTTTAGGATCTCAGTCATTAAAATATGTAGTTCATAAGTTAATTGAATAGATCGTAGTAGACAAGTGAAAGTAAAGAAATAAAAAAAAATATTAGAAAATTATTTTTCTCTAACGGATATCTAAAAACAATATTACGGTAATTGTTCGGCAGATGTTTTTTAAAATATCTACGTTTCATCAGCTATCTAACGAGGTATAATAATCTAAGGTTTTATTCAAATGCATTGAAAAAACTTTAGTTTCATAGGCGACAGTGGAGAAGAAAATTTATACTTAGCCCAAAAAAGTAAAATAAAACAATAGTTAAGCATGAAATGTCATTTATTAAAGGTTTTCACACAACTTTTTCTTATTCTACAGTTCATGTTCAACATGGCCGCCTCTATTTCTGATACATTGTCGCATCCTTCTACGGAGACCAGTCTTCACTACTCCAGTGGTCAACGTGGTCCTCATTTTATTTGCTGCATCCACAATCCTTTCTCGTAAGTCTTCCACAGACGAAACTGGATTCGGCTCGCTGTACACAAGACTTTTCATGCACCCCCACACATGAAAATCCATGGGGGTTAGGTCCGGACTTCTTGGTGGCCATGGCAACGGCTCACCTCGTCCTATCCATTTGTTTGGATAATTTGTGTCCAGCCAGTCCCTGACACTTCTCCTGAAATGGGCAGGGCAGCCATCGTGTTGGAACCACATGTCCCTGATCAGGTTGAGTGGCAGATCATCCAGCAAATCACTCAAGTCTGCTCTCAGGAAAATTTCGTAGCTTTCCCCATTTAGATTATCCGGGAGAAAGTAAGGTCCAATCAAATGATTGGAGATAATGCCCATCCACACATTCACGCTGAATCTTCGTTGGGACCCCTTCACTCTTTTCTTATTGGGATTCCTTAGTTCTTTTGGGGCCCAGTAATGGGCGTTGTGATAGTTAGTTATGCCATCTTTATCAAATTCAGACTAATCCGTCCACAAGATATTTCTTAGAAAATCTGGGTCTTCTACGTCAGCATTCAGCATAAATCTGCAAAAGTCCAATCTTCTCGCGGGGTCTCCTTCTTCAATAACGTGTACCGGCGTGTAATGGTACGGGTATAGGCCAGCAGTATGCACTGTAAACCACACTCTCCATTGCGAAAGTCCCAGATCACGGGCAACAATATTAGTGGAAGTAGTCGGATCCGCTCGAAAGCGTTGCACTATCTCATTGTCCTGTTCTTCGTCGTCAATTCGTGGTCTTCCCATGTCTGTATTTCGTCTCAAAACAGAGCCAGTTTCTCGAAGTCTTCGATAAACTCTGTCAAAAACGGCCACATCCGGCACTCGACGACCAGGGTAGCGAGTTATGTATTCGTTGCGAGCTTGCGCAGACACACAATCGCAGTATCCGTAACAAATAAGCATATCAGCATATTCCTCAGGTGTGTAGGACGTCATCTTCAACACTTCCGTATCACAGGTACAAATCAGAGTCCGGTTAACAAGCACAGTAGTCACAAATCAGAAGAAATAGTCCAGAATCACAGCCAAGTCGAGAAAAAGAGCAAAACGATATCACATCTACTATGTACGAAGCACAAAAGCAGACTGACAACTAGTGACAACCAAACAATGCCCCCTGTTGTATTCCCAGCCCTAACCGGTCTCTACACATTTTTTCTTTCATTCGCACCTACATAAATCGTCACTTGTCTCGCTCGCTTGGTGCGTCTTAACTTGAAGGACAATAGGCGCGTGACCGTTAGAACTGTTACCTGGAGCGTCCCAACTACTTTTTTCCACGAAATGTAATACAAACCCTAGATTGTTATACCTCGTTAGATAGCTGATGAAACGTAGATATTTTAAAAAACATCTGCCGAACAATTACCATAATATTGTTTTTAGATATCCGTTAGAGAAAAATAATTTTCTAATATTTTTTTTTATTTCTTTACTTTCACTTGTCTACTACGATCTATTCAATTAACTTATGAACTATTTTAATGACTGACGTCCTAAAGCATCTTATTACACATGTAAAAATGCAAAAATAATAATAATAAGATACACAAAATAAACAAAAATAAATGTAGTAGCCTAAAAATCAGCAAATTTCAATAAAAAAATTAAAAGACGATTATCTCGAAAAGGTTTAAGTTTAGGGTAGGGTGTTTCATAGTGAAATATGTCAGAAATGATGGGTACTCCACGCCCTTAACGGATCTAGCACGACTTTTCTTGTAACCCTGTATATATATATATATATACATATATATATATATTTAAACTAAATTCCGACAATGGTCTATCTACAAAACTTCGATATTACTTAGAACTACACTCCTCGTAAAAAATGAAGTCCAGCCGTGTCGTAGGAGACTGAAAGCCGTCCCTAACCTAGTTTACCGGCTCGGTGGATAAAAATGATATTTAGTTCGACTTGAGCCAGTGATCGCTTTTAGTTTATTTATTTGGCGGTATGGCCAAAATACTGTACCGACTCACAAGTATTTTCTGACGTTCGAGCCTGTGACATTAAAATATTATAAGTTGACTGCACAGATGGCATAGTATTTAAAGCGGTCGCCACGCCGCTTACTACTACGCTGAGTTTTGTGGGTCTGATCCTCACATGGGACGACACTTTATGTGATCCACAAATTGTTGTCGTGAGTCTGGATGTTTTTTGTGTGAATTAAAAAAGTGGTAATTTTCCCAACTTTGTTCTAACATACCTACATTTTAAAATGGAAACTTTTCATACCAACCCACACTTTGATACCTCTCTTTGACTTTTTAATGGTTACTCGATGCCGTAAATAAGTCCATCGTTTCATCGGATTTCATAAGCGTTTAATTTATACACAAAAAATATACTTTTACAAATTTGTACAAAAAATAACTTTTTGAAGTAAAACTTCTTTACGCACACTGGTCTTGGGGAGTAAGCTGGTGACGAGGAACGTTGCGATAAGTGTGATCTTGCGAGGCGAACGGAAGTTGAGAGGGACATATAAATTAGTGAAGATAGAAAGAGAGAGAGTTACTGTACTGTACTGTAGGGGCAAGAGAGAGGTGCAAGCTAACATTTTCTTTCTCTCTTTCTCTTATACCTAAGAAGTTTTACCTCAGTTAGGTGGTCTAAAGCACACTCGTTTATTGTTAAACAGATGGTATAGAATAGAGAAATCCGAAACAATTGCACAAATTAATTAGAAATGGGTTTAAACGACACTTTCGTCCAGGTCTGTCTAGATTGGCTTTTGCCAGAGTTGTGAAAGCGTCAAAAAATTTGTGTCTAACATTAGACACTAAGACACCTTCCGCAGTCGCTGTGTGTAACAGCTCCGTTGTTCCTGTAAACAATTTGTGAATCACACAAAGTGTTGTCCCACGTGGGGATCGAATCCACTACACTCAGCGCAGTAGGAAGCGGCGACCGCTTAAACCACTACGCCATCGTGACTTGAGTTACAGGTGTTCATGGGCGCTGGTATTCACTTACCACTGATAACCCATCGTTTGCCCCCTTATAGCTTAAAAAAAGCCATTCATAGTGATCTGCGTCCTAAACGAGTTCGGGAACAGACAGACAGAGATAGAATAGTTTTATTGTAGTTAAAACAATGTTTTAATGATTTATTATTTTAATGTCAAATAAATTATAAGGTACATATTTGTTATTATTCTAACTAAACATTTGTAAAATGAAACGATTAATTATCACTTATAATTAATAGAGATCTAGTAATTATCACTATATTTCTTTTACTAAAACAAATATTTTACTTCTAAAATAATAAGTAAATTTAAATATTATTGTCATGTTTTTTCTATTAATACTTAATATCATACTTCACTGTTACCGACCACTCTACCGTTAACCTTGTACTCTGCAAAAACATGTTTAATATAAGATATTTTGCAAAAATACAAAATCTAAAAATTTTGCAAATTGCAAAATATCAAAATTTAACAAAATGCAAAATCTCAAAATTTTGCTAAATGCCAATTTACTATTACAATTTAATTGCAACTGTACTGGGTTGGGCATGGCTTAAAATGGATCATAAATTTACAATTTTTAAACTCGTGTTCTATGAAAATATATATAATTTTCAATGAAATCATCATAAGCCTTATTTATACGGCGTCCATGTTGGATATACGGCACTTACGAATATATATTAAAGTCCTTCGAGTTGCCCGAGGTTTCGACCATTCCTATACACAATCTTATACATTAAACCTTGGCTAACGGTCAAGTGGTTTGTTGAAATGGAACCAATATAAATCACTGTGTAACATTACAGGTGGGTCTACAATTCTACCATATCACCTTCCATATCATCACGAGTCAATGTTTATACTCGACCCCAAGCTGTTTGAAATATTTCTTACCTCACTTTGAATTTGTTTAAATTTCTTTAAAAAGGGATACTAAGAATTCTGTTCATACATTAATATATATTGATACAAGCTATCTTAAACGTTATAGCTACGCAATAAAGTCTATATTACGACAAAACTAGCTTCAAAGGAGGACTTCAATAGACATCCCTCGATTGTTTAAAAAACCGTTAATGGTAAATTACCATTTTCAGTATTTACCGGTACCGATATTAAGTTCGACAAGAACCGATATTTGTCCGATATTTAAATTGCCATAGTGCAGATGCACCTTTTTTAACTTAGTGCAGAATCACACACAGATTAAAATAATAACGACAATTACTGATTTGTTCAAATTAAAAAATAAATGCCAGAATTAATATATTTTTTACATCGAATGAAAATTAATATGGGCACTTAAAACCATGTTGAAATTAAGCTAATTCAAGAAAATTAAATTACTGTTGGGAAATTATTCTAGTAGTGTCATCTCTATCTTTGGGATCTCTTCTTCATCATTCAAACTGCATCCTCGGTGATAAAGAACCCAAGTAACTCATACCAGTTTCTATTGTTCGAGTTCCCGTGGTCTTAGCTTCTACAGTCTTGTCTTCCGAAATCCTTTCTACCAAAGAATTAGCTTCTGAAGTGCCCGCTTCTGAAGTTTTCCAGCAAACGACGGCTCTCATGTCATCAGGTGCTTTGCCAAAGATTCTTTCACCAGAATCGTCGACGTACTGGTTTATTTGGTAGTCCAGGAGGGTCTGGTAGCCGAGAACGTAAGTACCCAGTTGCTGCAAAGTTTAAATTATAATTAGGAATCAGGTAGTATCCGTGTGGTGATGGATTAAGAATACGGAGTGTCACCATCCCTATTTAACCCGTGGGTGTCATGAGAGCCGACTAAGGGGACTAATAACTTTGCAGGATAACAGCACTGGAAAGAGAAGGAAAACTTGATAGAAACCAATCAGACCAACCCGTCTGGCCAGTCTGGCAACGATGGCAGAAGGTTACGGCCGGTACCGGATCTCAAACCATCAATGATTTCAGGGTCTGGTAATCACCCTCAATCGGTGAAAAATAACGAAAGGATTGCTTGACCCTGGTTTCTGTGAGTCCTTGGTTCTCTAGTCGAGCCAGTTCCAGCTCTCCCACGGTTAAATACAGGTTTGTCTTTGAACACTGAAGAAGAATGCTTTCCACATACCTGAGTCAATGGACTAGTGTTGGTGGTGAAGACTCCCTTGAACCCCCTCTCAATGGCCACATTCATAGTGGCGTTCTCCAACGCTTGTATAGCTGCAACGTTCTCTTGAGCTGATAGGTGTTCTGCTGTCGCCATCATAAATGAATGGAGGATGCTCCCTGAGGAAGGAGAAAATAATAAATACTGCATAAATGGCATCTGCTGCTGCACGTTACGCTAAATGCAGATTAAAAATACAAAACTTTTTATCAAATGTTTTTCTGACGCGCTTGTGGGTATAACGTTTAGTGACCCTAACCACTAAGCCAGAGGTAGTGGGTTGAATTCCCGCCCAGGGCAATTAATTTTCAGGTGTCTAGTTTGGGATCAGACGGCCGTTTGGTTATTATAATCCTTTTTTGCAAAAATATACTTATGTTAGCACGTGGCACTTAAGATGCAAATTGATATAATTAAATCAAGTCTCAATAAGTTTAGTGTTTTTTCATAGTGCTTCACTGATTTAAATAGACCTAAAGAAAAATTGTTTGTTGTTTTTTTTTTTAAAAAGACTACGCCCGCATTAGAAATATATGATGTGTCGCGGGGGACTTTACAAACATACATGAAACAGACACAAAGAACACCCAGACTCAGAACACCAATTTGTGGATCACACAAAGTGTCGTCCCATGTGGGGTTTGAACCGACAACACTCAGCGTAGTAGGAAGCGGCGTGGCGACCGCTTAAACCACTACGCCAGTCGTGCAGTCAAATTGCCATTAATTTAAAAAAATGCACATTATTTAGGCAAAGGCAAAAGCATTTTTGGATGGAAAAAATCTAACTTCGTCTTTAAATAAAATATTTTTTTTGATTTAAAGAGTTTTCAGTGAGACTTACCCTTGCCTGGTGGTAGCATCGAGTCCCTCACGGAGCCCTCCACGAACTCGAGGAAGGTCATGATCTTGGTGAGGCCAGTCCCAGCTCGGGACATGTCCACGTCAGGTTCATCGCGCGCGTCGAAGTTCAACGCCACGGCTACTGCCGAGTCTGATGCTGAAGAAGAGCCAAGGTTTAGGAATTGTGTGAGGTAATCTTCGAAAGTGCTTAATAGATTTTGGTGATTCTTTCACTAATATATAGCTGCGTTATCTCTGAGTGCTATAAATTATATTCTTGTTCCTTGGCTGGTCAAAATATAAAATAAACTGGACCCTTCCGGACCCGTTTTTACGTAATTTTTAACTTTATAGCACAGTAGCATTTGCCCGCGGCTCCACCCGCTTGTATTTCGGTTATCGCAGTAAAAAACCTATGTTCTGCATTACAACTCAAAGTTTCTGGTATCTGGTATGAACCAAATTTCATCAAAATCGGTTCAGCGGTTATTGAAACCCCCCCAATCTTCAACCCCCCTCTTCACCCCATTAAATGATGTTTTCTGGGATAAAAACTATTCTATCTTCTTTGCCGGGAGTCAAACATCTCTATAGCAAATTTCATCTAAATCGGTAAAGCGTGAAGAGATAATAGACAGACAAGCAGACACACTTTCGCATTTATAATATTAGTAAGAATATTGTTTAAAATTCAGCTTTCTGGACACCTTCTACCCCCGTTTTTTTAAAAGAATTTACTTCATAGTTGCAAGAAGGGAGTAGAAAGAATGTCCAAGCCTCATTCCTATTCGTATAACTTAGGACTTTACTATTTCCAAGAACTCACCATCTTTTAAAACAATGCTGAGTTTAGTGTCCAGCAGCGATGTCCAGATCTCGCTGATGAGACCCGCGTAGTCTGTGATCTCGATCTCGTGCTTCAGGAACTGCTCCAACTCTGCTTTGTTGTAGAACGATGATACTATCATTCTGTCGAGAGAGAATATTGTTTTGGATAAGACATGGGTTCCTTTCGTCGTCAGGACCTTGATGGGTTGTTGTATCTGAAGGCAAATTAAGTAGGCTGTAATGAATATAAAAAAGCCTTTCACAGCATCGAAGAGAAAGAGAAAGGGAATCTCTTTTTTAAACAACAACTCAAGACATATGACACACGGCAATCTGATTCTAAACTTGGTAGACCCTGTACTACTGTCTACCTAGTTCGTTCTTGACTATAGGGTAACCAGACTGAAAACACACTTATATATTTATAAATATATACATCCTATAGATAAATGATTACACCGAGACACAGAATAAGCGATCCAGCTCATCCCAACTACATATTTTCCCTTGGAATCGAACGAACCCACAAGCTCTTAGTAGGCAGGGTCGCTAACCACTAGGTCAACAAGCAGCAATAAATTAACACCCTACCCCCCAATCTGACAATGCACAAAGACTTCTGTCTCTTGAGATACAGGTATCCATGGGCAACGATACTTACTCACCATCAGGTGTTGCTCGTTTGTGCCCATATACATGTACCATAAGAATTATTCCGTTTTAGGCATTGATTTGTTTAGACACTCATGTACCATAAGAAAAGAAACGTTAAATACATACTCGATAACTTTGTCCTTGTGCTCATCCGTGAGCGGCTCAGGAACGAATCGCGGTTCTTTATCACCAGACCCGTTGGTTGATTGATGGTTGGTGCTCATGTGAGACAGCACTTCACCAAGGTTGGAGGCTCCGAGGAAGTCACTGATATCTATAAGGATATGAATGTCATTATAGACGTAAAACGTAATGATATTAATTTTAGACACACTTTTTAGCTACTAGCTACTGTCCGTGTGGTAACGGATTAAAAACACGAAGTGTAACCACCCCTATTCATCCCGTGGGTGTCGTAAGAGCTGAGCTGTATCAAGATACTTTGATTCCGCGATAACCGAAATTTACGCGGGCGGAGCCGAGGGGCAAAGCTATTAACAAATAATCGCTTTTGAGATCGAGACATCTACTCCATCATCAACAGCCTTTACCAGTCCACTACTGGACATAAGCCTCTCCTTAGAAAGGAGGTTTTGGCCTACTATACCACGCTGGCCAGACGGGTTGGTATAGGGTTTGTGTCAAGTTTTCCTTCTCTTTGCAGTGCTGTTGTCCTGCGTAGTTTGTTCCCTCAGTCGCCTTTTACGCCACCCACGGGATGAACAGGAGTGGCGACACTCCGTATTCTTAATCCGTCACTTTTTTCTAAATCACAAAACCCATATCTTTAATGTTATAAATACTGGGAAAAGAGCAAACGTCTAATCTCATGGCATTTAACTACCGTGGCTTTATTTATAAGTGCGTTACCAGCCTTTTAGGTAGGAATACGCTCTTCTCCTCTTCTTCTCTACGCTCTTTCTTGAAGGTTTCAGAGTCGTATGGGTTCGAAAATACCGCAAGAAATTATTTTTTTGAAAATACCTCAAGTGGTATTTGTTTTTGAGATCTGTTGTCTTTAATTTTCTTAATAATAATGTTTTCGGACATCTGACACATCCATCTAGTTTCGAACTTAGCAGAGACTTGTACTATGAAAGCTAGATTGACTGCTAGCATACCTATAAACTTTCATTTTTGTAAATATAAACATATATTATTCTACATAGAAAACACCCAAGCTTCGAAACAAATATTTGAAGATCATACAAACATTTAGTCCGACCCAAGAAACAAACTCGAGACCTCAGCACAGTAGTCGCATACGCTAATTATGACCAAAATTATTCTTTCATTTCAAATCAACTTACCAATATAGTATCCCTTGTCCCTCAGCCTGGTAATAGTGTAGATGGAGTTGAGAGAATTCCCTCCAAGCCCGTAGAAACCAGAGCTCAGTGAGATAGCACCTCGTGCGGACCTCCCTAACACCTCTCCCACCGTTTCGAACAGCACTGTAGCAGCTTCCATGTCTTTAGGCCTCACACCGGAGTAATCCAGATCAAGAGGGATTTCGGAGTCGTCTATATTAAACATAACATTTACAATATAATTAGATGAACAATTTGTATCTTTATTTGTTATTAAATTTTGAACTTACTTTATGTGGAAGTTTAAGATTATTAAAATGTGTGCTGATCCATCTTTTATTTTAATATTATATTCATTTATATAATATATTCGAAGGTCAAACTATTTAACACACTGAACTTCAACCTTTTAACTTCTCCTTTCCTTTTATGCAATTTATTTTGATTTGATTTGTCAATAATCTACGGTCGGGACTGTGGCGCCCAACGTGGGACTTCTTACAAATCAACAATTTAGACGTTTTTATTCTTCATTCGGCATATTTAGAACCATTGTACTGAATACACACACATGGTAAATCATTTTTTTCTCTGTAATTCTTTCTCATATTTATTAATCATGTTAGTTTTTGATCTCTTAACAAAAATGAACTCTAAGCTAAATATTTATTTACGCGAATTGCAATCTGACCTGCTCGATGTTTTTGTAAATTTTAACTAAAATCCTCTAAACAAAACTATTACGGATATTTTAAAATCTTTTTTGGATTCAATTTTTATTTAGCAGTTTGTGAATTATGTAGGAAAATAAAAACTACACCATTGTTTCGTACACTCACCATTGTTATTGGTGTTCTCATACATCTTGAGAAGCGCTTGTCTGTCCACCTTCCCATTTACCAGCAAAGGGATTGTATCTATTTCGATAACCTGGAAAAAAGTGATAAAGATCTAAATGCACTAAAGTATATTTGATGTTATTCTGGAAAAGGTGAGAAAAAACACCAAGAACGGGAGTTCTTGGTGTCTTGGATCAGGAGATCCAGAAGCCTCGATGGTTATTCAAAGGTGCGACTATTGGAATAACATCTATACAAATAAATAAAATTAAAGTGTCTGTTTGTAATGTCAAAATAATAGGTTTTTTCATGCTCACACTGTTACTAACACGATACCTACGCCGAAAAACCAGTTTAGTTTTTTTTGTCTGTGTCTCTGTCGGTTTATTCCGGGTAATCTTCTAAACGGCTTTACTAACAGGTTAGATGTCTATACGAGGAGTAAGTTAGGCTATTTTTTCCTCTCAGAAAAACCCAATTTTATAGGGTCCGGGAATCGAACCCGCTAATTCAGCGTTTTTCAAATTC
This sequence comes from Arctia plantaginis, assembly GCA_902825455.1. NCBI lineage: Eukaryota > Metazoa > Arthropoda > Insecta > Lepidoptera > Erebidae > Arctia > Arctia plantaginis. Next base: position 2,271,681 of record CADEBD010000553.1, read on the forward strand.
CACGCGAACGATGTCGCGGGCACCATCTAGTATATATCAATATTATAAAACTGAAGACTTTCTTAGTTTATTTTTGTTACATAGCCCATTTATCGAGGAAGGTTTTATACCATCACGAGCTGAACATCAATGACAAATGTTGCAAAAACGGGAACAATTTCTGACTGACTGACTGACTGACGAAAATGACTGCACGGATGGCGTAGTGGTTTAAGCGGTCGCCACGCCGCTCCCTACTACGCCGAGTGTTGTGGGTTCAAATCCCACATGGGACGACACTTTGTGTGATCCACAAATTGTTGTTCTGAGTCTGGGTGTTCTTTGTGTCCGTTTCATGTATGTTTGTAAGATTCCCCGCCACACTGGATATTTTCCTAATGCGGGAGTTGTCTTTTAAAAAAAAGAGAGACCAAGTTGCCCGGATCAGCTATATATTCAGGGTCAGTTATAAAAATTTTAGGCTCTATCTAGTTTAGGATCAGATGGCAATTTAAAATGTGAGGGTATAACTAAAACCGTTTTAGTTATACCCTCACATTTATAACTCAAATTATAACTGTAATCAATATTTTACCTGTGGAATCATATAATGTGTGAGCAAATTCTTCAATTTGTTTTCGATATGGTGTGCAGAAATTCTTGCTTCAGGTCTTGTGGTAACGAACGCTAGGATCTCCGGGTTACCGCTGTCTTGGCCATAGGGCAGTACCACAGCTGAGGGATTTAGATATTTATTGATAATTTTGATTAAGTGTATAATATTTTTAAGCGAATTTATACACATAGCATCCCATAACAATCCATACTTTCATACATCATCATCACATCACACATCTTTAATAGTCCACTGCTGGACATAGGTCTCTCCTTAGAAAGGAGATTTTGGCCTACTTTACCACGCTGGCCAGACGGGTTGGTTTAGGGTTTGTGTCAAGTTTTCCTTCTCGTTGCAGTGCTGTTGTCCTGCGTGGTTTTTTCCCTTAGTCGGCTCTTACGACACCCGCTTGATGAATGAGGGTGGTGACACTTCGTATTCTTATTCCGTCACCTTACGGTTACTTTCATACGTATATTATAAATTTTCTTATGTTTGTTACGCTTTCACGCCTAAACCACTACACCAGATTTAAAATTCTTTTATTAATGGAAAATTACATTATCAGCAAGTAACATAGGTTACATTTTACCATGATAGCCGATATACACGATTCCATACTAAATCGGTGCAGTATCAGAGTTGATTACTTTCCTACTCTTCCCTTCAACAACCATTCCCCACTTAAAACTAAGACCTTGTCGAGAATTGCGTATGAGCATCATCAGTCGTGAAATAACAACACAGCTAAGTCAGTTTTCTTCCCATTTAAAACCCAAATATTAATAACAAACCAAAGAATGCGAATAGCGAAAGTTTCGTCAAAAATCTTCAAAAATATTACCACTAAGAGCAATCTTTTATATAAAGTTGACAACAGAAGATTTTAAAATGAAGAAACTTATTGATTTGAACCTCTTAATAACAATGGGCTAGTTGACTCAATTTGAAAAAGCAAAATTTACATTACATATTTTGTATTTAAAAAAAAAAAACAATTTAAATTTCCCTTGTAAACGCTGAATAGTCTGTGTGTGTGTGTGTGTGTGTCACGCGTCTTAAATAACGTCACAGTCTGCGAAACAAAACTGTTTTCATCTGTGCCCAGTATCAACTGAAACTGTATTAAAAGGGAGAAAATATGCTAAAAACGAAAAACAATAAGGAGTAAGCAGAGTTGTATGAAAACGTCAACAACAACAATGATGTTTTGCGTGGCGTGACGTAACACTTTCTGATTGGTGTTCGCTGTCACGTGACTTAATGCCTATTTTGTTAAAAAAAATTTTAATATTAATAATTTTTAACTTTTATGAGACATAGACTGTTTTTTTTCTTATCTATGTCTCTTCATTTATAATTTGAAGCTATAAACCAAGCAATTTGTTATCAGTGGACATAAGTCTATTGTAAGTAAGGATTATAGTCTGGAACATTCTAAAAAAGAAAGAAGAATCTGAGATAGTCTACTCACACTTATCGACGCCTTCAATGCTGTTAACAGCTCTGTCAACTTCATGAAGATCGACTCTGTGACCTCTGATCTTGATCTGGGAGTCAGTACGTCCGGCAAATAAGATCACTCCCTTCTGGAGAACTCCAAAGTCACCAGTGCGATAGAGGCGAGCGTAGTCTGAAAGTAAGGAGTATGTCTATACAAATAAATAAAACTGAAGTGTCTGTTTGTGAAGTCAAAATAATAGTTTTATTTTTCTTGCTCACACGGTTCTCTTTACGATACCTATGCCTAAAAACCGGTTTAAATATTTTTTGTCTGTCTGTCTTTTTGTTTCGGGTAATCTTCAAAACAGCTTGACCGATTTTGATAATATTTTACTACCAGGTTACTGTCTATATAAGGAGTAACTTAGTATAGTTTTTCTCTCAGAAAAACCTTATAAAATTTTGCCCGCTCCAGGAATCGAACTCGATGCCTCATGGACTGCATTCGCATACCGTACTACACCAATAAGGCAGCGCTTTTCAAATTCTACGCGAACGATGTCCCTGGTACCAGCTGGTTTATAGTATTTTCGTTTATAGCGACGTCCTCTGATGAAGGCCTCACCACTAAGAGTTACATATATATTTGAATATGATGATTGTCACTTGATTGGAGTCAGAGTTTAATGCAGACCATTTGCTTTATTGCTATTTACTTCTAAACATTAGTAACACAGAAATATATTTAATACCAGAGGTAACAAATTTCGAAGATTTTACATCTTTTCATTGGCCAGTAGAAATTGAACTGTCGTTGTATAAACTTTTGTCACCACTTCAGGTCAAACTATATATTGGATCCCTGGAGCTTTTTAACGTAGCATATCATTAATAGCGTTGGTCAACTCATTTCGTAAATAGTAGTATGTTTGGTGTACATAGAATGCTTATTTAGTATTAATTCGTATGGGTACGAGGTTCTGAAGTCTAAGTTTCATTTCCCTTCGGAGACTTTTGGTCGGTATCTCCTATCCTCTCTATCTTGCCTTGTCAGTTTTCTTTATCCAGATTTATTTTGTTCCTTAATCCCATCTGAAAATTATTAAATTCCCAAGGACAATGCTCCTTGAAACTATGAGAGACACCAACAAACCTCGCAATGTTACTTGTTTCGGCGACATTAAATAAAATTCGGAAAAGGGATGGAAAATGACGTTTTCAATAGAAGCTTTTCATTCAAGTACCTGGATGTGAGGCGTGAGGGTTATCAATGAACTTATCAGTGCCTTGTCCTCCGACGTATCCTGTAGCCAGGTTACATCCTGCCACCCACACTTCACCTGGTTCAGACTCCCTAACAGGACACATTTCTTCATCTAGCAAATATACTGCACAGTTGTCCAAGGGTGCACCTGAAAATAATTACGGATTAATACGTAAATAAAAGATTATTATTTGATAAAATACTTTTTTATTTAAAGACTGTCATTCAAATATTCTGTAGGTAGCTTAGTGTCAAAAAAAAAATTATTTATTTATTATTGCTGATAAAATGTAACACTTGTGATTGTTTTTTGAGTAATAACTCCCGCACTAAGAATATTTCCTGTGCCGGGGGGGACTTTACAGACATACACGAAACGGACACAAAGAACACCCAGACTCAGAACAACAGTTTATGTATCACACAAAGTAATGACCCATGTGGGGATCGAATCTAGAACACTCAGCGCAGTAGGATCCAGCGAGGTGACCGCTTAAACCACTACACCACGCGTGCACTTACGTGGAGTACATTACGTATATTATACCTACCAATAGGCACGGTAGAATGATTATCGAGTTGGCTTTTCCTCTCCAGCACATGGAATGTCACATCTCCCATAACTTCGGTACTTCCATAGAAGTTAGCCAGAATAAAACCACTGTCGTCTCCAAAGTATTTAAAGAATTGAGATGCTAACTCTTTGCTGAGTATCTCTCCGGAACAGACCCAGAGTTTGAGGGATTGAAGTGGCTTTTCAGAGGGTTTCAGAGATAGATACATCAAAATGGAACGCAGTAGAGTCGGTACTAATACCAAACGTTGAATCTGAAAAGGAGAAAAATGTTAATAACATTGTGTCTTTTTATCGCCTGCTTCAAAGAAATAGCAGTGAGTTTTAGTATTGTTGTTCTTGTTTATAATACCTAAGGGACAATATTATAATAATTGACAAGTAAATTCTATAAAAGCTCATTTTATTGACATCATCACAAAAACTACTTAAAATTTTCTACAATAATGGAGAGTTAGAAAATACAATTTAATAGTATCAGATTACTAAATTTTTTTAGTTGAATCTAGAACTTATGACGAAAATATGACATATATTATTAAAGTGTATAAAAGTATGAATTAAGCATTTATTTATATTTGAAAAGCCGTTGCCGACGGATTAAGATACAAGAAAGTAGGTATGGAAAAAATACCTTATTTTCACTTAGCACTTTGACCAGCTTCTGTGGGTCTCTGGTAGTTTCTCTTGACAAGATCAGGAGCGTTCTACCATGTAGCAAAGGACCCCAAATCTCACAGACCGAGTCAACGAAGGTGAGAGCAGTCTTCCACACACACGTTGATTCGGTATCAGAGTAGGCGAATGTATGAAACTGCCACCAGAGGCGGTTGCAGATGGCTGAATATGACAGACGAACTCCTTTTGACAGAAAGTTATTCTTTTGTAAGTAATTATATTACATTAATCGGACCCTGCCACGCTTCGCTGTAGCAAATTATGGTTGCAAAACCATCTTTGAAGCGTGTCGTATATCGTGTCAAAATTTGAGCTTAATCGGTACAGAACTTTTTGAGTTTTTGAAGCGTACACAAACCAACTTAACATTTATATATATATATATAGATCAGCATTATGTATGTTAAAGGAGGCAAACGAGCAGACGGGTCACCTGATGATAAGTGATTACCGCCAGTTATGTGCACGTGCGACTCAAGAGTCACAAGTGCATTGTCAGAGTCAGGGGGAGGGACCCCGGGGTTTAGACGCCGGTAGTTTTACTCATTCTGTGAAAAGCAACGAAGGAATTGCTCAACACCGGTTTTCTGTGAGGAAGTGGTATCAGTATGGTCGAGCCTAACCCATATCCATCTAATTAATGTATTTTGAAAGACAACTCCCGCATTAGAAATATATCCTGTGTCGAGGGGGACTTTACTACCATACATAAAACGGAAACAAAAAACACCCAGACTCCGAACAATAATTTGTGGATCACACAAAGTGTCATCCCATGTAGGGATCGAACCCACAACACTCAGCGTAGTAGTAAGCGGCGCGGCAACCGCTTAAACCACTACGCCATCCGTGTAGTCATATGCCGAAACATGGTTCTCCCACCATAATATATAACAGTTATCAAAGCGAGTGTTTTCTAGAGCTTTTGCGGGGAATATGGGTTTGTAATATTCACAAGTAAACAATAACAAACGAAATTTTGAAGATTCGCGTAATTGCCTGAACGACGGTTATAATAATGATGTTCTATGCATTTGAACTATGTAACAAAGTCATCTAAATACCTTTAGGGACTCCAGTACTTCCAGACGTATACAGTAGGATAGCAATGCTGTCAGTTCTGGCCATTGATAATACTTCATCTTTTAATGGCTCATTTGACAGTTTACTTGCTTCGTCTGCCAGTTCATGGAAGGAAACAGCAGGCACACCGCACTCGCTGAACATAGTGGGATTTGCTGAAAGGCAAATGACAAATCGACAAATTAAAAATTGAATTATGCTGTTCGCCAAAGGTAACAACTTTGGTTGTAGGTTTTAAAGTGTTACCTGTTTCGTCAAAAACTATAAGCGCTGGTTCAGCATCGTTTAGAATGTGACATATTCTGGCTTGCGGGAAACTAGGCTCCATAGGGACATATGCTGCACCAACCTTCCACGTTGCCAATAATGTCATGATCGTTCTGAAAGTATTAAGGTAAATTATGTTTTAGGATTAGACTATTAATATGTTTCGAATTTAGGAAAGAATAATACTTGTATGTCACCTGATGATTTTTTATTAAAATATGATCAAACACGTTGTATTATGAAGAATCTACTTTTCATAACTGAAGATATATTTTATTTTTATTTTAAAATGGCAACTCACGCACTAGGAATATATCCTGTGTCGCGGGGGACTTTACAAACATACATTAAACGGACACAAAGAAGAACACCAAGACTCAGAACGACAATTTGTTTTTCACACAAAATGTCGTCCCATGTGGGGATCGAACCCACAACACTCAGCGTAGTACGACTGCTTAAAAAACTACGCCATACGTGCAGTTGATAAATATATATTAAGAAACTTACTCGTGTGTCGGTTGCATACACACAGCAATCACGTAGTCTCCATCTCTGTTGGTACCACCACATTCAACTCGAGAGGAAATGGCCCTTGCCAAGGCATTGGTACGTAGCCCCAGTTGTTTATAAGAAATTGAGTAGGTAATATTTTCATCTGTAATTTAAAAATAAATTGACTAAGACTAATTATTGTTATCTCAGTCATAACATATAGACTGGACACAGAAAGTCAGGACTAAGAAAGTTTTATGATGAGTCAGAAAAAACGCAACCTTCTGCTTATTATCAAAAAACATCACATCAACAGCCTATACTAGTCCACTGCTGGACATAGGCCTCTCCTTAGAAAGTCAAATTGTCACCACCTCAATTCATCCCGTGGGTGTCGAATTGTCACCACCCCAATTGATCCGGTGGGTGTCGTAAGAGCCGACTAAGGGAGCAAACTAAGCAGGACAACAGCACTGCAAAGAGAAGGAAAAATTGAAACAAACCCTATACCAACCCGTCTGACCAGCGTGGTATAGTAGGCCAAAACCTTCTTTCTATCAAAAAACATAAAATTGCATATCTAAGCGACTGATTAGGAAGAAAGAACTAACTAACTAACTCACAGGTCTAATTTACAGAGCTGTGAATTAGTTACCAACTTTCAACGATGAGAGTGAACCCCAAAGATTGTTACATTTGGAAATATATTAAGTTTTACAATGACTTGGAAAAAAGTATCAAGTATCTCGTAGTTGCAGATACATTTTTAAAACCTTTCCAATTATTACTATCATGCTTTCTTCTAAGGATGTTAATGGGTTTTCTTTACATATCTAATCTTGAATCGCTATAGAGAAACTGTGTTTGAGTTTGTCATATAAGAAACATTATGCTCCCTTTAAATAAATCACGATTTTCACGACGATGGAATTTACTCAAAACACAATAGCTATTATTTAAATTATAATTTTAAACAATATTAACAAGGGAACTGAATAAATAAATAACTACAGTTAAAGCAAAACTTGGTCATGCTATCATTACGTGAGATTCAATCACTAATTATCCAGTTTTATCATCTTGTAATCGTTATGACCTGATTCACTCATAAAATATTGCACATTGCTTTTTATTACTTGGTAAATACATGAACGTAGTCTTATTACATTACTAAAAGAAGGAAAACTAAACTTGACACAAACCCTATCCCAACCCGTCTGGCCAGCGTGGCCAAAACCTCCTTTCTAAGGAGAGGCCCATGTCCAGCATTGGACTATTAAAGGCTGTTGATGATACTACTTATTATTTAAATTCTCTTACTCTATTCGTGTCATCGTCTTTGTTTTGGTGAGAAGACTTTTTAATTCAGACTTGGTCTTCCTTTAATGATTTAGCACTGTCAACTGCTCTGAACCAATGTATTGCTAATAACACAAACATCAATTTGTCACCTTTTTCTAAACTACACTGGCCTGTACTTTTATATACCTATAGATTCGAGGACTGGATTTGACAAGACTATCGATCAGCATGCACACGTAAGTATGATGCATAAATGTGCCTTTAACAAGTATGAAACATTGTTCAAAAGCCAGCGCTGAAACAGGCACGGAAGGTAGCTTCAACCACAGATGAAATTTTACTATTGTAAGTTTGCATAAAAACTGTTTACTAAATTCTAGACGAATCACTGTACTGGTTCAGTGAGTTGGGATTAGTTCATCTACTGTATACTAGATTGCACTGCACATAATAGATGCTATGAAAAAAAATATGCCAAATGCTCTATTCGTTTAGTTCAGCTTGTTATCTACACATCTAAAATTACATAAACGCAGAGCTACTGGGGCTGCAAACTAGAAATGTTGGTGTGGTATGGTAGTTGATGCTTTTACATTTTAGGCACCAGCTAAGATTTTTAAATGGTAATGTGAGGAACCAGAAATAATAACGATTTGTGCCAATTCGTTCCAGTAATGGCAATTATCCACTTGATTAAATAAGAGAAAATGCTCACCTTCATATACCAACGCCGTGTTCGAAGATTCCTGAATTTGCTCTAAGTGTTTCGTCAAGGGTGCTGTCGGGACCACTCTCCTAGGTCCATTCACAACGGACATGCGCGGTAGGGAACCCATTGTTACTGCAACAAAACGAAGACACGTAAATATTATAGTATGTAGTTTTCTAAGTGCAGAGAACTAAAATTTTAGACCAATAAATGTTATTAATTTCAAAATTGTGTAAAAAAGGTAATAAAGAGCTATCTACGCTTTAAAATTGAAAAGTTCTGCACCGGTTTGACCTCAGATTTTGGCACGATATGCAACCTGCTTCAAATATTGTTTTTATCTATTTTTTACATCCGTGGTTGGGTACAGCTAGTGTATGTATTGTAGAAATTAGATTATCATGGTACGGCGGCTTATTTTTTTTATATGTTGCTAGTAAGCAACCGAAATGACTAGTATTCCCGTTAACCCCTCCAGCTAAGCTAAATTGCTTGTGTTAGGAGTGGGTTCACGTCGGTGGTGTACCTGACCAGGTTTCGAAAACTCTTGATCGCAAGTCCAATACCTTAACCACTAGGCTACCGCCGCTTGTAATCTGTTGTAGCTGTAGTCTATACAATATCAGTTAAACTAATAGGTCCTTGTAAATGAATTAAAAGAAAGAACATTAAAAACTTAATTAAAAACTCGAAGTTCGATCACCTGTAATCGCTATCTATGATCTTAATTTCAAAGTCAAAATATCTTTAGGTCGTAAAATTCTTATTAAATTATTTTATATCGTCTCTTATGTAGACTCTAAAGTCACACACTTAAAGGTTTAGTCAAATATTTTGAGAAGAAACGGCAAAAAAAAACACGCTCGCACTTCAGACTCAAATACAATTTAGGTACCAACTAAGACTCCGACGAGGTCGCAGAACGACCTCCGTCCTCCATAAGCGCAGGCCTGGGGGTGACAGGTGAGGCCATCTGTCACCCTAGCAGAAGCAGGCCGGGGTGGCGGCGAACGCGTTGCGAAGCGCGCTCACTTCCAGGGAGCAGAGGGAACATGGGGTTCCCACATGGGGGGGTCGTCTACTTGTTGTAGATGGCCCGAGGTATGTCGGGGCACCAGGGACTTCCTTTCTAGGGTATACCTGGTTCCTCGGCTATTAGTACCCGAGACGGCGTGCGGTTTTAGTCGGTTCGTGACCGACATGCCATCGATAGGTGGTACCCCAGGGGATTTCCGCACGTAAAAAAAAACCTACCACCTCCGAGTCCTTTAAATATACGAGTAGATGATATCATACAAACGATTAATAATATTACCTAGTTTACGTTTTGAAACCTAGATTTAAATCATAATCACGCCAAACCAAGAGTTGTGATAAATCTATACTAATATTATGAAGCTGAAGAGTTTGTTTGTTTGTTTGTTTGAACGCGCTAATCTCAGGAACTACTGATCCGATTTAAAAAATTCTTTCAGTGTTAGATAGCCCATTTATCGAGGAAGGCTATAGGCTATATATTATCACGCTAAGACCAATAGGAGCGGAGCACCAATGAAGAATGTTTCAAAAACGGAGAAAATTTATTACTATTAAGAGACGCAGACGAAGTTGCGCGGGTCAGCTAGTCTGATTATAAGCTGTAGACTGTTTCGTGCAATAATTATTCCCAATAAACAATTATTGTGAGTCAACTATTTATGAATTATCCAAGCTATTATGGAATTATTTAATGTTGTTAACAAATTATATGTTGTTTATAGGACAAAGGGTGTCTTGATCAATTGACTACTAAATTTTCTATCATTATTTCTTAACTGGAATAAATTGTTAAGTACTAAAAGGTTATGCCAACGGATTCTTTTGCGTTAATATAGTTTTTTTACTGTCTTCAAAAAAGAATTTCTGAATCCAGCTGTTGTGTTCTCTTTTATTGGTTACATTAAAACTAAGTCTTATTTCTATTATTATTCTATTATTATCTATAATATGTATGAATATGAAAACTCAAACTCAAACTCTCTTTATTTCATAAAATTTTCAAAATTGTTTGAAATCGTCTTTAAACTTAAAACAATCCGATAAACACATTCTAACCTTATTAGGTATACAAAGTAGACCCTGCCTTCCAAACTAGGTATTCCTGTAACTTGGAAGATATAGAGACAAGGGCAAGACAGGGGAACTTGGAAGAAGAAGTCTGGATTATCATAGTACAGTCTCTGCCCAATTTAGGATCAGAATGAAGTGAGTGTGGTGTGTGATGTTATTTGTTTATTTATTGTAGATTCACCAACAAATGTTCATAATCTACATATGCAAAACTAGCTGAACCTGTAAACTTTGTTTTGCTATTTACATTATTTAAAAATGTTTTTTTTTTTTTGAATTTCTTAAAATCCGTTCTTAGCTGACCTCTACTCGGTGAAAAGAATATTCCTACCAAATTTCAAGTCTTTAGCTCTAATGGTTCCAGAGATATCGTGATGAGTGACTATATACGTGGAAATCTCTTATATATTATTTGCTCTCACTGACCAACTAATTCATCAACACAAAGCCTTAACCGCTGGTCCTACAAACTTGAAATTTTGGCAGGTGATATTTTCTGTTATAAGGACCCACGGTGGAGAGATCATTAAAGGTATAACGATCAGATTAAAGGTATGACAATAAATTTAGTTAAGTTTGGAAAGTAATTACAGTTTTGTAATTTAATTTTGTACCTATTTATACAATAAAATTACTAAAAAAATGAGTCAGAAAACAGATTGTTTGATGGAAATTTATATTGAATCGATTCTTTACTGACAAGTAAATGCTTGCGTGACCAATTCATAGGGCCTTGTCTCACCTTGGGCCAGTTGGCTTTCAGTACAAGACGTTATTAATTAATTCAGATGCGCACATTATTATGATTATCTGATTTGATAAATCTTCATAATAATTGAATAGACGGTAATGTCAAAGGTAATTACAGAAATTATCATCATCATCATCATCAACAGCCTTTAATAGTATTACATAGGCCTCTCCTTAGAAAGGAAATTTTGGCCTACTATACCACGCTGGCCAGACGGGTTGGTATAGGGTTTTGTCAAATTTCCCTTCTCTTTGCAGTGCTGTTTTCCTGCGTAGTTTGCTCCCTTAGTCGACTCTTACGACACCCACGGGATGAATAAGGGTGGTGACACTCCGTATTCTCAATCCGTCACCACACGGACAGACAATTACAGAAAAGACAATGTTTTTATTAAGACGCCTATAGCAGAAACAGTAGCAGCAGTAAGCAATGTGTCCTTCAAAGAAGGCAGTAAATAAATATAAGTTTCGTCTTCGCAATTAAAGATAATAAAATTTATTTCAACAGAAGACAAAAACTCAGTAGAATTATTCACAGTGATTCCAGGTATGTTCCAGGTCCACAAATAATTGAAATTACCTTTAGGCGTCGTCCTAATTGGCCACGATCGTACGATGACACGATGCGTTCTCGTCGTGCGATGAGTTCAATCATACAGATTTCATCAGAGTGTCCTATTTGAACCTCGAAAGTAATCGTGCGAGCACGTAAAATGCTTAATAACGATCGTACGATGCGTTTGATCGTACGATCCTGTAACCAAAGCAAAAGATCTCTACGTATTCCATTGCAAATGTAGTCAAATGTTTCTTTTGACATGGACAAATAATCGTAAAAGTCTTCTTCGTTATTTCGTACATCAAAATAATGGTTGAAAAATTCACCGTGCATATTCCTAGATCTATAAAGTATATTATGTGGTCTACGTTTCCTTTTTTCAATGTCATTTGCAATTTTCAAATCAATATTGCCCGACAGTAAAAACTGTGCATCTCTGTAAAGAGCCATTGTTAATGTGGCGTTCTGAGCGCGACGATATCGCACGATGTGACATCGTGCGATCTATTAGGACACCTGTTGGATCATCGCACGATCACTTTGATCGGAGACGAAAAAACGCATCGCGCCATCGTACGATTGTGGCCAATTAGGACGACGCTTCATCCAAACCAGGTCATAACCTGCATTGTGTAGCCAAGTGGCGAGTCTGTGCTGCAGTCAAGTTTTTTTTTATGTTAGAGAGGGCAGTGGTTAAGGCATTGGACTTGCGATCAAGAGGTCGTGGGTTCGAATCCTGACCAGTACACTACCGACGTGAACCCACTCCTAACACAAGCAATTTAGCTTAGCTGGAGGGGTGAACGGGAATACTATTAATTTCGGTTGCTAGTAAGCCACAGTAGTAAGTAGATATTTTCTTTTAGTGAGTCTTAAAGAGTTTAAGAAAGACTTTTAACAAAAAAAAAACAGCATTAATCGACAAGATTCGAAGAATATCTTGTAAATCAATTAGAAAAAACTCTATAAAAAATAAAGAGCTCTTTTTTCATCCATTAATTGTTATTATGATCTTCAAAGCCTTACTTATTTTAATAAACTTGTTCAGCAAAACAGTTGGTATATTTTTTACCTCAAAATAAAAAAGACAAGTGAGACATCCATGTTAAGGATTCCGTATTAAACTTAATGGACTTTATAAACTACTTTCAGCATCATCAACATCAACATCCTTAGAAAGGAGGTTTTGGGCTACTACTTTCAGCATATGAGACGAAAATGTTAGGAGCGACCACCATTGTTCTAACAAAAAGTTTGAAGGCCAAGAATTTATTAGAACACATTGTTGACAAAACCCCTGATTCTGTCTTTTGTGTGTCAACGCAACTAATTCTACAGGTTTTGATTAGCAACCTTGTATTGAGTAGAAAAAACCTGAAGGCTTTAGTACAGTACTCACCACATTTTCAACTGGACATCTACCGATTTCGAAAAGTATAAATTTTATGTCGAATTAGAAATCTGCCTCCATGTTTTTAATTTTTTACTAGATGGATTTACTTTAGTGGCACGGAACCCTAGTGTTTTTTTTAAGACAACTCCCGCATTAGGAATATATCCAGTCGCGGGGGACTTGACAAAGATACATGAAACGGACCCAAAGAACGCTCAAACTCAGAACAACAATTTGTTGATCTCACAAAGTGTCGTCTCATGTGGGGTTTGAACCCACAACACTCGACATAGTAGAACGACGGTAGACCGCTTAAACCACTAAGCTATCCGTTTTACACAACATAAGCAGTTTTACAGTATGTATTCCTGTCCATACAAGTATAAGGCAGTGACCATTTGCAGATTTTTTTTCCTTACCAGCTGGAATGATGTTGAAGTACACCAATATTGCGTCATATTGTATGTATATGTATGTATGTACCTGAACCTGTCTTTACCTGAAGCTCAAATAAAACACCTTTTTTATTCGGGAACTATCGACCTTTCCTTGTGTACGTTTTTAAATAACACATTAACAAATCTCCCGCCAATTTTAATGTCAATATTTTAGACAATCACGAACCTTATGTCATTTTTATAACTTTACGCTGAAATATTTTCGCCACAACGAGTGTGGCTACAGCATTCTTCGAAAGTAGATACCACATCTACATGTTTATTACTATTGACGCTTGATATTAATTATGTTAATTCGTAGTTCGTTCGAAACTTATAATTAATTCAAGTTATTGTTTATTCAACGTTAATGAGTTAATGAGACAAAGTTAATCAATGATCATTAGCGGTAATTTCATTTGATAATTGTTTTAATAAATGGCATATATAAATTTAATGTTCTTATTGTTTTGATATTCTTCAAATCAACATTATATAAATGGTTTGACAATAGCAAGGTATGACGTCACGTCATAGTGTTTCACATAAAAATGTACCGCACTCTGTCGGAGGTTTAGTAAAAAGACACTGATAAAGCTTGACAGTGAGACAATACGGGCGATACAAGATGAATTGATGAAACAAACAACAAAATTAGTTCACTAAATTTTCACTAGATGGTGTTAGTATATGTTAACACAACACACATATTTATACTCTTAGAAGTTATGAGGTTTGTATATTATTTATTCTAACACTATTGTATGGTTTTGTTCACGCTAGATATACCTAGAAAGGAGGTTGATATACCTAGTCATCATCATCGTCATCATCAACCGCCTTTACTAGTCCACTGCTGGACATGGGCTTCTCCTCAGAAAGGAGGTTTTGGCCTTCTATACCACGGGCCAGACGGGTTGGTATAGGGTTTGTTTCAAGTTTTCCTTCTCTTTGCAGTGCTGTTGTCCTGCGTAGTTTTTCCTCTTAGTCCGCTCTTACAACACCCTCGGGATGAATAGGGGTGGTGACACTCTGTATTCTTAATCCGTCACCACACGGATATAGCAGATATTCTCAATAAATTTTCATAGAATAAGAAATTAGACTGTGAGTGCTATTATTCCAGACTACTATCTCTGCCAAATTTCACACGGCCATTTTTTTTCGGATATATTGGAGTAAGCTTACTAATATGTTGTCACTACCTTATTTATTATTTAATATTAAGACTATAACTTTAATTTTTCATGTGACTAACGCCGCCCATGGACCAAGTGCACTAAAAGTCACAAGTATGTGGAGGAGAGGGTGTCATGTCTATCCAACACAAAGGGAGAATCCTCCGACCAGGCGAGGTGATCATGCCTGTTAGACCGCGGCAAAACGGTTGATGTTGGGAAGTTGTATAAATGCAAATGAGAATTATTCATACCGCGATACAGAATTAGCAGTCACTCCGTAGTCGGTAGATGGCGCTGTTGTATGTTTTTGTGTTGTGCTTTGCCGCCCTTTGAGCCCTAAATTAGGGAAAGGGCTGTCTGGGCTCCGGTAATCTCAGTCAATTGGTGAAAAAGTCATTTTTTTTTTGTATTTGTGACCAGTTAATGTACAATAAACACAATGTAATCTATTATAATGTTGAATAGCACCTCAGCTTGAAGGTTGGTACTTAATTACATATTATTTGATAACAAACACAGTCCTTAGCCTAAAAGCCTTCTCGGATCTGACCTAGTTGGGCAATACTCACAAAAACAGTGGCTCGGACGCTGGATACAGACGTGAATGGAATATCTTAGATGTTTATTTTTTGTCTTGGTTCGTTTGTTGTACACAATTGAATTGGTTATTTACACTGTACACAAAAGGCATAATGATAGCAAAAGGTTTAAAAAAGTTATACCATTCAAATTCGCCTATGTGGGGCCATTCGAAGAGTAACGTAGAGTAGTAAAGAGAACCTGGGTAAAATATTTCTTGTTCAAAGAGTTGTATTTTAGTGCTGTAAGGGTTGCTAGGGGGAGAATAGAAAGGGAAGTGTTAGTGACATATGACTGCTTCTGGACCGAGCTCCAGCTAAGCAAAATACTGGCATTAGCAAGTGGGTTTACGCCGGCCACTGGATGGGGTTTTAACCCAAAACAACTTGAGCACAAGTTCAACGCTTTTGCTTTTACGCTATCACTAATCACTATCACTACAATTTTTACTACTATGAGTATTTAGAGTGTCCGCTCCCCACCCCTCCCTCCAGAATTAAAGGGAGGACTGGGGTTGAAGATCAATTACCTCATTCTCTAGATGAAAAGCAATGAAAAAATTTCTAATTACCAGCAGTTTCTGTGGGGCCGTGTTTGTGGCTTCATCGGAGGCGTCACTCAAAAAATACACATACAAAATAACTGTCGTCTTTATAGATAAGGAATTTTGAACGAGTCTAGATTAAAAAAGGAGGTAAAAACTTTTTTAAAAAGGAAAATAAGCTTCGGCAGTTATGAACCGGCTTGATCGAAATGATAAATCAGAAAACCGGTATCAAACAATTATTTCGTTGTGAGTGAGTAACATGCCGAAAAACCAATCTCCCACTGAAGGGGTACTCAAGTCCGTAACACACTTGTGGTTTTAAGTTGTAGTTGTCTATATGTGGCGGTTGTCACTTACCATTGGAAGACCCATCTCCTTGTATGCCCGCCATCATCAACAGCCTTTAATAATCCACGGCTGGACATAGGCCTATCCTTAGAAAGGAGGTTTTTGCTATGTTATATATTACTATACCCCGCGCTGGCCAGACGGGTTAGTATAGGGTTTATGTCAAGCTGTCTTTCTCTTTGCAGTGCTGTTGTCCTGCGTAGTTTGCTCCCTTATAGTCGTGTCTTACGACAGCCATTACCCACTATCACGCCAATCAAATTACTTTATTAGCGTTTTAAATACACGCTATAAATATATTTTAAACTAGCTGGTACCGGCGACTTCGTTCGAGTGAATTTTAAAAAGCGCTGCCTTAGTGGGTTCGAATCCCGGACTCCTTATATAGACAGCTACCTGGCAGTAAAATATTTTCAAAATGGGTCCAGCCATTTAGAAGATTACCCGAACAAACAGACAGACAGACAACAAATAAATAAACGGATTTTTAAGCATAGCCGTGTGAGCATGAAAAAGATCTCTTATTTGGTCATTACAAACAGACACTTCAATTTTATTTATTTGTATAGATAGGGTAGATAAATCATGTACAAAAACTAGTTTAGAAGAGAATAAAATAAATGGAGCTCGCAGTCGACTCCATGGTCGTCACGTCTGTTGTCGTAGGTCAGTAACCGATTACCTAACTGTTTATTGACCATGATTTACATTGTGATTTTAATGGAGAATTGTTTATTTACAGTTATTTTGGTCAATTCAGGGCTTTATTTATAATATAAACATGTATTTAATTTATTCTAGTTTATTTACATACTGTCACACGGTTATCAAGTGCCTATAACTTAACTTATACCAGCTGACCCGGCAAACGTTGTTTTGCCATATACATTATTTCTAGGGGTGGGACCCTTGTCATTTAGGGGCATGAAAAATAGATGTTGGCCGATTCTCAGAACTAACCGATGTAAACACAAAATCTCATAAACATTGGTCCAGTCGTTTCGGAGGAGTATGGTAACTAACATTGTGACATGAGAATTTTATATATAAGATTTGCCATATACATAGACTTGTTCATAATGTTTTATTACAATACTCAGTGCTGATTCTAATTCCCAAATTAGGTTGAAGCCTTTATTTACAGGAGACAGTGTTCAAACGATACATAGTATTATGTTTAAACTTTTGTCAGATGGAATTGAATTTTACATTTTTATTATAACACATATAACACATTAAGAAGTAGATTTAAGTAGGCCAAAACCTTCTTTCTAAGGAGAGGCCTATGTCCAGCAGTGTACTATTAAAGGCTGTTGATGTGATGATGTGATGTGATAGAATTAAGATAAAGAGGAGAGGAGGAGAGGGCTCCTACCCGACGCCAATATGACTTGTCTGAGCTATTGTTAACACTCCTCAGTCCGTCCTCATAAACTGTATTACTCTGCTCTCTCTCTATCTCCCCTTACTTCCTTTTGCCTTCCCTTCTTGGCTACCTGTCACTTTGAGTAACCCCCAATTTTTCCTATCTTCAATTCCCAAAGCGCTCGGTTGCCAGCAATAGAATTGCCCGTATTCCGTGACTCCTGATCATCCCGTGGGTGTCGTAGTTAAGAGAGTAAACTACGCAGGACAACAGCACTATAAAGAGAAGAAAAACTTGACACAAACCCTATACCAACCTGTCTGGCCAGCGTGGTACAATAGGCCCAAACCCAATTTCTAAGGAGAGGCCCATGTTTAGCAGTGGACTAGTAAAGGCTGTTGATGTATTCCGTGATCAGGACCACATTGTAGTTGGCACAATTTGGATGTTTATTAAGCTTCTGCTTGTCTCTTAGTGGAAGTATGCGTAAGTTAGTATATATTGGATTTCGTGATTTAGTAGTAAATAGTTTCATTTTTTAAATATTTTAGTACCAATAGTGTTATCGACAATCAATGCCTCCACATCATGCTGTATTTTACAATCCTTAATTTGCCCCCTTAAGGGTGGTATTTTTTCTTCAAATTTGTATAGAATCGGTCGAGAAATAAACCCTCTCAATATAAAAATCCTAATCGGTTTATAATTTATAGAGTTCTCAGAACTCTCAGAACAGTTTTTTTTTAGTTGTATGAATATATTTTTTGTTAAATGCTATTGTATTTATCTTATTAAGAGTCGATTCAGTTCTTTATAAGAGGAAAACGATTGGAAGGGTACGGTTGCACAAGAAGCCGCCGTCAGACCTTCAGACAGTTTCAACATCGAGCTGCGAATGTACCTGTCTCGGTTTACTTCGGGCCAACTTTAAAACAGAATTTAACTTCTATCGGAAAGGTCAAAACACATTTGTACTACAGCGTATTCTATACTCATACATTTGTAACAACTTTCATACGTAATGAAATATATTATCCACAGACTTTAATAGTCCACTGCAGGACATAGGCCTCTCCTTAGAAAGGAGATAATGACAAATATATTCTTTGCCATCTATCGAAGATTCACCGAACTACGGGGTAACATAACTAATCCTGCATCGCGTTGTGAAAGTTCTCACGCCAATTAGTATGTGTACGAGCCGACATTAAAGGTCGGCGTGGGGCCGCGGTTCGTGAAGTATGATAATTTTTCTGTTAATAATTTATATTTTGGTATGACGTCCCGCCATAGTATTTCATACAAAAATGTATAAAAATGTATTTGGCTGATGATGATTAATTAATTTATCCTAAACGTAACCGAAATGCGAATTCTGAGATGGATGTGTAGACTCGGATGGACAAGGTAAGGAATAAGTACGAGTATATTCAAGGGAGTATGAAAGTAAATTTAAAAACCGGCGATTTTAATTTAATAAAACATAATTTTCATATATCCCCAGTGTCACTTTTACAATTAAGGCGATTCTAACGAGCCCTCAACCGACATTAATCAAGACATTTAGATTACAAAGCGTACCAAGCAAATATACACACATACATAAATACAATCGAAATATATAACCCTCCTGTCTGCGTCGAATAATAAGCATCTACAGACGAAGAGACGACGATCTCACGTGCACTGGCGGGTTTACTTTCAGATACAGGTATATCTAGTTGTGTGAACTTGATTTCATTTTCATTTCAAGGTTATATGCGTGAGCTCCGAGAATGTATGAGAATGACCTTGGGTTTACTAGGTTATCGAGCAAGTGCGTAAACTGGAACAACTTTATGTAATCAGAATATATCCTGAGTCTCATGAGACTTTGGAACATACATGAAATTGCCGCAAAAACACTCAGGATTAGAATAACAATTTGTGGATCACAAAAAGTCTTGTCCCATGTGGAGATCGACCCACAACACTTAGTGCATTAGGAAGCGGCGAGTTGACGGCTTAAACCACTAGGCCAGCCGTGCAGCATTAGTTTCCATAGTAATTTACAGTTAACAGTTATAAAAGCGATTTAAAAACCTATCAGCGAATTTACAATACGCCTCAGGCAACTAACTTTAAACCAAATTTAAATTAAACGATTACTTTAAGTATATCAGTGTCCACCAACCGCAACTAGTCGAATCAGTACAATCACTTAGATTGCACAAAAACCTTAGCAAGTCATAGATAGTAAGAGTTATGAGATATTTCTCAAGATTGTTAAACGGAAATAAAACATGTTTTGACTATAATTTTTATTTTTACGAATGGGCTTATGTTGGGGCTTCGACGTATGAATACTCTCAAGATTTGAACAGGGCTTTAATGTCCAAAATAACTGGGTTTAACATTTTTCTATGTGTCGCAATGCTCGCGCGTTGGAAGTGAGGGGAAAACCGGCACGAATGACACGCATAACATAGACAAAAAAATCTATAGCCGAATACGGCGTGAACAGCTTATAATATATTTAATTCAAGTATTAGTTTTTAATCATCAGCCTATCGCAGTCCACTGCTGGACATAGGCCTCCCCATTGCACGCCACTTAGATTGATTTTGGGCTTCTCGCATCCAGCTCCTGCCAGCCATCTTGCGCAAATCGTCACTCTACCTGTTGTTTTTTCTTACTATTATGTTAGTTTTTACCCTTGAATTAAATATATTATACCTCACTTCTAATGACAAAGAATGTGTCTCTGTGTGAATGGTGTCTGTGTGTGAATGGTGTCTGTTTAAGACTTTATATTTAAAAGTCTTTTTTTTTACCTCACTCACTTGTTTGTTTTCATTCACACTCGTACCATAATATGGTTATTAAGACTAACCCACGCTATCAATATTGTCTTCAATTGATTTTAATACAATTTATTCTTTTAACGCATTTTAAACCAGATTTTACACCCAAATGAAAACATGAACCATATTGTTTAATAAGATTACTTACATTTAAGTCAAAAGTGGTCGTTGTTTTGGCATATAAATTATTTCTAGTGAAAATTTTGGTTGTAAAAAACTAATTTATTGTGAGTATGTGGGGATAATGGAATATAATATAATAAATAATATAATATAATAGAAAAATAACAAAACACTAACCATTCATTTTGTTAATTCAATGTAATTTATTAACTTAACTGACATATTTACAATAAAAATAAAGGATTCTAGGGAGGGTCACCCTTACCACCTAGGGGTGTAAAAAATAGCTTACGATCTATTCTCAGAGACTTGCCAAGTATATACAAAAGAAATAAAAATCGGTCAAGCCGTTTCGGAGGAGTTCGATAACAAACACTGTGACACGAGATTTTTATATATTAGACTAACTGACCCTGCAAACGTTGTTTTGCCATATACATTATTTAAAAAAAAATATGTCAAAAAAATAATAATAGGGGTATGAAAAATAGATGTTGGCCTATTCTCAGATCTACCCGATATGCACACAAAATTTCACGAAAATCGGTCGAGCCGTTTCGGAGGAGTTCAACCACGCACACCGTGACACGATAATTTTATATATTAGATTTAAATCAAATGATACCATCTATATAGCGGAGATCTTACATCTCAGAATAAAAGTTCCAGCTGTGATGAACTATGACTTCCAAGCATTATCTGCGCCTCTACAAAATCTAACTATGTTCTTGATATCTTCAAAGAACCTAAAATCATAACAATAACGCAATCCACAACGATTTGAAGACATATTGCTTATAGCTCCAACTTGGACGTTATAGAATTCGTTTCTGAACTACACACAGACTATTAAGATAATACAGCATAAATCGGCTGGGTAGATGTGAGCTTTAAATTAACGATGTTTCCTTTATTGCTTTAATGAATAACCTTCGTGTCACAATAATATAATAAGAAGTAACACTTTTCATTAAACAAAATATTACGATACCTTGAATTCTGATTGTCTGAGGAAGCAGGAAGGTAAGTGTTATCGCCCGATGTAAAATTAAACGGTCAAAATGATTGTATCAGTTACGGGCTATTGCCCTCGGCTTTGCTTATTTCTTTTATCGTGTTTTGCACGGATGGCGTAGTGGTTTAAGTGGTCGCCACGCCGCTTCCTACTACGCCGAGTGTTGTAGGTTCAAACCCCACATGGGACGACTTTGTGTGATCCACAAATTGTTGTTGTGAGTCTGGGTGTTCTTTGTGTCCATTTTATGTATGTTTGTAAAGTCCCCCGAGACACAGAATATATTCCTAATGCGTATTTTAAAAAAACTGGTCGGGTACGAGTCGAACTTGTGCGCCGAGGGTTCCGTACCTACCTAGCTTTCACGTAGGTTTTCGCGAAAATTTGTAACTACCAATTTAGCTTAATTATCAACTGTTTTTATTTTTTGGAATTATTCATTTATTTGTGCTGTAAGGCGTTTCTTTTTGCCATATTTCGTGATTCTAGCTCAACGGGAACTACCATATAGATTTTCGACCCAAAACCTATAGGGTACTTCCGGTTGACCTAGAATTGTCAATTTTGGTTAAAAGCAATGTCAGCACAAGTAAAGAGAAAAATTCTGAAAAAAAAAGATGAAAATTAAGGTAAATTTTGGTACTTACAAGTTTTTGCGAAAATGGAAATTTGCCCATATCTTTTTATCGTGTTGACTTAGGACCATGATAAATTTCAACTTGCTAGGTCTACCCGTTCCTGAGAAAATCGGTGGTGACACACGGACAGACGAACAAGAAAGTGGTCTTATAAGGGTTCCTTTTTTACCTTTTGAGGTACGGAACCCTAAAAAGATAAAATTTACCGTGAAAATGTCATATTTATGTAAAACTGTTATTATACAAAAAATATACATATGTTATATAAATTTAATATGAAATACATAAAACAAAATGTTTATGTCTTAAAATAGCTCCACTGATGAAACAAAGATAAAGGCCATTTTAATTATGTAGCTTTATGTAGATATGTTATTTATGTGCATATTTTAATTAGTATGAATAAGTTATAAACAAGCAAACGAAAAGTACAAAATTCGCAAGAAATAGACGCTTGGCTTGGGAATAACTTTCTTCAATAGACTTCAGTTAGATAACTGCTGGTGGAGAGTTTTGTTCTAGTGATGTATGGCATAAGAGACAAACCTACAGACGGGTCAGTTGATGTTAAGTGACTATCAACGCTTATGCACACCTGTCCAAGAATTAAGAGGCAAGGAGGTTATGGCTTTTATTGTTACCAGAGCTTCTAGGAGAAAGTGATACATGGGTGGCACTAGTGATATGCCTTTCTTTAACACTCTTACACGATATGCTTATTTAAAAACGGTAAAATCGATGATTTCAAAAGGACAACTACTAAATTATTGAAAAAAAAAAACAAAAATCCGACCCCGGGTAAATTAGTCGATAAGGCCAGTCGTAAAACCTAACCCTCCTTAATTCAGCCACATTCCGATAATTAGTATGACTCTGTCGTTTGAAAATAAAAAATAATAATCACATCAACAGCCTTTAATAGTCCACTGCTAGACATAGGTCTCTCGTTAGAAATGAATTTTTAGCTTGCTATACTAAGCTGGCAAGACGGGTCGGTATTGGGTTTGTTTCAAGTTTGCCTTCTCTTTTCAGTGATGTTGTCCTACGTAGTTTGCTCCCTTAGTCGGTTCTTACGATGCCAAGGGATGAATAGGGGCGGCTTGTATATGTGTATATGAAAATACTTGTAAACTCAGTTTTTACCCATTAATAGTGAATACGAATTTAGAATTAAATGCAATCGTGTTTTTTAAAAGGATGCAACCAGATATTTCCTTAAATATATTATGGACAATAATTTATATCTTTATATCTTTTTTTTCATCTTTATAGCTATTTTAGGACATAAATAATTTATAACGATGATTGACTGTTTCATTGCATTTGCCGTTTAAAATGTTTTATCGAGGTTGAAACGATTTAGTCTAGCTTAGTAATGAATTTTAGCCGGTGATTAGGGTCACCAAACCTCCATTTAGAGATTAATAGGGTCTGTAAACAACTTCGAGGACGAGGTGAATAGAAGCATTCAGTTGGGTTGAAGAATGCCACCTGCCAACAATCTGGGCGAGTTGAAACCATAATCGGATGGAAACCATAATCGGAGCACAGGCGGAAAACTCGATATTAAACATTCATTTAGTTAATTGTAAACCATCAGAAAATCTTAAATGTTTAACTGTTTCTCCGTCGTGAAAAAATGCATTTTGTTTACTTTATTTTTTTTTCCATTAATCTTTAAGTATGGTGTTGCAAATTAATGACAAAACATGTTAATTTAAGTGTTGTTTCAGGTTTTATTAAATTAAAATTAACTAATTTAAATTCCCCATTTTTTGTGTTCCGCTAATTCTGCCGGCGTGTGTTCAACTAATATTATTTAAAAAAAAACACAATTAAGGTGGGGTCGCGTCTTGCTAAATAGCAAGTTAGCCAGCTTACACATAGATTTCCTTTACACCTTTCAAGAGATAGCCTTGGCAATAAGGACTCCGTGACGAAACACCATGAGGTATTGCTCGGTTCGAGCCGGTTCTATCATTTAACCCCATTGGAGAACCACTTATCAATGATTCCTTAATTTTAAAAATAATTTTCACAAAAGGACGTAGGGTACTGTTTTCCCGAAGAAGTACTGTTGTTAAGGGATGAAAAACAACTTTAATATGAACGAATAATAATAACCTCACACATCTCACACACGTCCGAGGAGCACTAGACAGAGCCTGTGCTATGGCAACCAGACTGCTTATAAATATACTTATATATTTGTAAATACATACATATTTTAAATTACACACAAATACAGAACACGACTGCACGGATGGCGTAGTAGTTTAAGCGGTTGCCACGCCGCTTACTACTACGCCGAGTGTTGTGGGTCCGATCCCCACGTATGACACCACTTTGTATGATCCTCAAATTGTTGTTCTGAGTCTGGGTGTTACGAGTATTTCTGTCCGTTTCATGTATGTTTGTAAAGTCCCCCGCGACACAAGATATATCCCTAATGCTGGAGTTATCTTTAAAAAAAACGTGCTCATCATACAATAATTTGTCCTGGGAACCCACGATCGCCAGCTTAGCAGTCATGACCACAAACTAGGGCACAACTCCATCAAAAGCCGCTAAGAAGCGATTGAAGTCTTAAAAAAGATTTAATCGGCAATTAAAAGTGATCAAAATAATTATTTATTATGCAGTTACAGACAATATTGATTAATGATTTCGACTTAAGTAAATTATGATAAATTATGTAATCGTAATCTTAGATTGTCGTCAGTGGGTAATATTTAAATAACTTAACATAATCTTTCATAAATAATGTATCGTTTTGTTTATTATTAGAATGAAGAAGCCGTTAGCAAATTAAGAATATTGCGCAATTGGGCAAATGAAATTTATTTGCAATTCTTAAGGCCAACAACCTGGCATTAACTACTTTCGATATCTCGTGTGTGTTTTTTTTTATAGCAAAGGTTTACCGTCGTCCTGGTAGTAAATTTCTACCGAAATCTACCATCACTGGTAACACCAAGGATATTACAGGAAGGTGTAATGTTTTTTTTTATATAAGCTGTATTTTTGCAAATACTTTTTTTTTATCACAGCTACATACGTAAATGAATATTTTCTGTAATATTAACAAAGATTACTTTGAATGTTTTTTGTTGTATTTTAACTAGACATACTATGTTACTATACATTTAAGAGTTTATTTTTGTTTTGAGATGAAAACAAATATTGAAATTGCTACACTGTTACCGTTACCGTTACTGACAACTCTGTATATCACATAACATCACATCAACAGTCTATGAGTATAATAGTCCACTGCTGGTCATAGATCTCTCCTTAGAAAGGAGGTTTTGGCCTACTATACCACGCTCATCATAGGCTGTTGATGTGATGATGTGATGAGTAGGTATATCTACAGAATGACTGAACGGTTCAAAATTAAATTTTACACAGAGATAGAAAACAGTCTGGTATAGCACACAGACTACGTTTTATCAAGAAAAGACTGATTGACAAAGGCTAGCAATGCATAAATATGCTGTCAGTGTGGTGACGGATTAAGAATATGGAGTGTTACCACCCCTATTCATCCAAATCCAAACCAAAGAGAAGGAAAACTTGAAACAAACCCTACAGCAACTCATCTGGCTAGCGTGGTATAGTAGGCCAATACCTCCTTTCTGAGCAGAGGCCTAAGTCCAGCAGTGGACTACTAAAAGCTGTTGATGAATATAAAGTCTATTATAATTGTGATAAAATCTTACAAAATATTTTTTTAGTGTTACATGAAGCGTTCGGCCTTAACACTTGGCTTGTAACGAATTTATCAATTATCTTAAAATAACTCGATACCGTAAATTCGCTTTTATTTAAACTAACATAACCAGAACTAAATGAGACCCCAATTTATATTACAAGATATAAACATGAGAGGCCAGATTACCGTGGTTAAGTTAAACACTGACCTAAATTAATGGGTAATTGAGGAGAACCTTGTATGTACCACTCACTTCCGAGGCATTTAATACACGCACCTCAAGGCGATGCATTGTAAGAGTGGGCTGTATGGTCAAAATTTGCGGTCATTGTCGCAGTTCTCGGCTAAGGGTCATCGTTCTTTTGTACTTAAACGACTCGACGTGTAATTTTTTTCGTTTTGACGTGACAACGTCTTATAATTCGATGGAGCCGGCTGTACGCACGAAAAAACATGACTCATGCGGCGTTACCTCGCTCTGAGGCGTTCCATTTAAGGCGTGAAGTGCAAGCGAGAGCGCGGAACGAGTGACAAAGAGGCACAATCGGCCTCCGCGTTCGGCAGCGTTCGACATCTGTCTCTCTCCTACTTGAGTGAGCAATGCGTCCGCGTGGACAGCTGCTACTCGTATACAATAATACATTTTGAAAAATGCAACCATTCCATCAGTATTTTCTTATGACGTTGACACGTTCAACTATCGTCAGTAAACCGACTTTACAGACAACCGATTTTTATTTTTTACTAGCAACCCACCCCAGCTTCGCATTGGTGCAATATAAATACTAATGTGGTGTCAGTATGGAGTGATTAATAACAGGTATTATTATTATTACATTACACATTACATACGCCCTACAAATATTTAAATCATTAAATGCATGAATTATTTACATATAAACCTTCCTCTTTAATTACTCTGTCGATTGATGAAAACCGTTTCAAAATCGGTCATGAAGTTTCATAGATCTAAGCGTAAGGACGTGGAAAAGCAACAGTACAGGGCCTCAATTCCCCTATTTTAATATTGTCTCAATAGACTGTCGATGGAATATCGTCGGAATAGCTTTACACTTTTCGTATTCTACTAACTATGTAAGACTAATGGCTTTCCGATGACTTGTCACTGATACAAATGTCGTCGATGTCTTTGTAACAGTTTGGTAAACGGTGCATTTTAAATTTGTAAGAAAATAATAATATTTATTTGCCCGGTATGGCAATGTTGTTGATATCATCATTGATGACTTATATTAGGTACTATATCGACATGTATACAGTTATACAGTATATGTAGAAATATATAAAGTATGTATAATAGTAAATATACAGTACTCGTATATACAGTCTATTGTCACTGTGAATTTATGTTAGTTGATCGATGTCAATGGGGTCTCAATGGCATCTCAGTAGCGTGTCAGTGGTATGACAGTGGCTTGGCGTCAACATAAAATAGCAGAATTGAGGCCCTGAAATGTAATCTTTACTATTATCTAGGAACATAGTTTTTTTCATTTTTAACCGATGTCAAAAATGTAGGAATATTTCGATTCTGCTAAATGTTTTTTTTTTGCGGGCAATAGCTAATTGTTTTATAATTGTAGGATAGGTATGTTGCGTTATGTTATGTGTGCATGATACGATACGCAACAAGTTAAGTGTCGCATCCGTCTCGTGATTGGGTTCCGGTCTCTCCCCAACTGGTATTTATCAATTGTAGCCGTCAATAGATACGTGTCATACATTTGGTAGTTAAATCTGTAATTGTATGAGTTTTACTGTAAAAAAAATATTCATAGATTTTTGTCAAGAAAATATAAAAACGTTAAGTTGGTTTGTGTACGCTTCAAAAACTCACAAAGTTCTACACCGATTGAGATCAAATTTTCCGCATTCAAAGATTGTTTTTGTCTATTTTTTGTATCAGTTTTATTCCTTAATACTCATCAATTATATATTTTTTTAAAGACAACTGCCGCACTATATATTCTGTTTCGCATAGGGATTTTACAAATATTCATGAAACGAAAACAAAGAACACCCAGACTCAGAACAACAATTTGTGGATCACACAATGTGTTGTCCCATGTGAGGATCGAATCCACACCACTAAGCGTAGTAGGAAGCGGCGACGTAGCCGCTTAAGCCACTACGCCATGCGTGCAGTCGATGCAGTCACTGCAACCACAAGGTGCCAAACCAAAGCGTACCGCTGCGTGCAGGGTAAAGCTGGTTGCACCAGGGACTTCCTTTCTAGGGTATACCTGGTTCCCCGGCTATTAGTACCCGAGACGGCGTACGGTTTTAGTCGGTTCGAGTCCGACATGCCACCGACAGGTGGTATCCGAGGGGATTTCCGCACGACAAAAAAAAAAAAAGGTAAAGCTGGTTGAATATGTTTACGGGAATAATCAATTAACGCGTTCAAGATAGGAATTAAGTAAATACCTTGGAATTAAACGACGTTCCCTGACGTACCTGGCGTGACGTAAACATAATTTTCTTGTCTGTTTTAATATAAAAATAAGTCTTTTGACTATTTTGATATATATTTTTCGTGCTTCTCCTGAGGCTTCCAACCGACACTTAAGTGAGAAGTAGTTTCAAGAAACTAAGTCAGGCTTTATTCATAATCCTTTAATCGTTATCATCATCATCAACAGCCTTTAATAGTCCACTGCTGGACATAAGCCTCTCCTTAGAAAGGAGGTTTAATGTTGTGTTATAATCAAGTTAAAGATTAAAAATTGAACAGACATGGTTACGTTCTCGTTTATAAATTCAAAGGTCATAATGTCATCTCTGCATTATTTTAATAAAGACATGATTTGATAAAAATCCGTGTGGTGATGGATTAAGAATACGGAGAGTGACGAACCGTATCCATCCCACGGGTGTCGTAAGAGCTGACTAAGGGAGCAAACTATGCAGGACAACAGCACTGCAAAGAGAAGGAAAACTTGAAACAAACCCTATCTATACCAACCCATCTAGCCAGCGTGGTATAGAAGGTCAAAACCTCTTCTCTAAATAGAGACTATATCCAGAAGTGGACTATTGAAAGCTGTTAATAATGATTGACAATAACTGAAACAACACCCTTTATTTACGAATCGACTTAAAAGGCTTACGCTGTCACTGTAAGATATAAACAAAGCCCGAGTGAAGGCTTCAATGGTTAAGTTACGATTAAGTTAATACAATGTTAATTAAGCTATTGTAGCTTAATTAATTATTGTTTATCAGGTGACGTCACAATGTAAAGTTCAACCTTTGAAGTACCTATATTTTGATACAATATTTCCTCGTCTGACGTATAAAGGTATTTTACCGTTAGTCTAACATTCCAGTCTGAATGTTCATAGTAATTACAGGTTTTATAATAACAGTAATAATCAAAAAGGATTACAAAAATAAAAAGTTTTTTGAAATAAATATATTTTGAGTTTTAATTAAATCATCATCATCATCATCATCAAATGCAAAAGTTTTTGATAGGGGGCAAGTCTTCAATTCTTAAAGATTCAAAAGAGGAAAGTTAATGAACGAAAATAGAATAATATGACTGCCTCAGTGGTGCAGTGGTAGCGTATGCGACAGCAGGTCCGGGTTCGATTCCCAGATCGGACCTAATCTTTGTATAATATGCAAATATTCGTTTGGGTGTTTTCTATATGTAATATGTATGTATTTATGTATAATCGGTGTCACTCACACAATTGAGACGAATTCAACGACACCTATGCCAAAACCCATGAAGCCGTTTTCATATACCCAGTGTCACTCCCACACTTAAGACGAATCTAACCACACCTCCCAAGCCAAAACCCATGAAGCCGTTAAAACTACAAAGCGTGCCAAGGAAATACATATTTATTCAAGTGTATGCCCTCGAAAAAAATAACCCTGCATCACCGTATGGATGGTTAAGTCGTCGTACTAATTCGGGTCGAAAAAACTCAGGTAAAAAATATTAACTTTATCAATACCTAGGACAATTTTATTTGAACCGAATTAGGGATTTGACCATACTTCCATACTACCATACTTATGTTATAAATGGGAATGAGAGCTTGTTTGTTTGTTTGTTTGTTACGCTTTCAAGCCAAAACCACTATCATTATCACATCAACAGCCTTTACTAGTCCACTGCTGGACTTACGCCTCACCTTAGAAAAGAGGTTTTGGCTTACTATACCACGCTAGCCAGACGGGTTCGTATAGAGTTTGTGTCAAGTTTGCCTTCTCTCTGCAGTGCTGTTGTCCTGTGTAGTTTGATCCCTTACGCCTCTTACCCACGGGATGAATAGAGGTGGTGACACTGTATTCTTAATCCGTCACCACTAAACCGATATTATTTATTTATTTATTTACAACTTTATGCACTTATGTACAACGGCGGGCTTAATGCCCAAGGCATTCTCTACCAGCCAACCTTTGGGGGGTGTAGAAATCGGGTGAGGTAGGTGCACTGAGGTTGCAGTTGCTATAGCAGTTACAACTAACATATACAATTACACACACACATACACGCATATACATATATACATAAATAGATATAAATACACATAAAATACATATACTTTATATTCGTACACTGTAAGTATGGAGGCGTGCTATTGAGAAGGTAATTTATACATTGTTTTTAAATGTGAAACGGTTTGTGGACATCCTGATCTCAAGTGGGAGTGCATTCCAAAGAATGCTGCACAAAGAATGAAGAGAACATTAAAAATTCTTTCACCAATGGAAAGCTACATTACCAGCGAGTGACATAGACTACTTTGTAACGATAAACAACATTCACGCCGACGGAGCCCTTTAGTTACGCTAGCAAAACCTAGTGTCAAATAAATTAAATTTTAATAACGAGACAAAACCTGTACTGTAAAAACCAGACTGCTATTAAACATATTTATATATTACTAAATACATAACATATTATTGATAAATTACACCTAGACACAGAACAAATAAGCACACTTCTCACGTAATTATTATTTGACAATTCAACAAAAAAATGACCATAAGTAAACCATTTTGTTTTCTGTGACGCACATATTTAGTGCTTTGGTCTTTACCGTGATCTATTCTATGTATTATATCCTGATTCATATGTTTAATGATCACTCCAGTCTATTGGAATTAAGTTGGAAAACCCCTGAATCATGAATGACAATTTTAAGTATCAAAGTGTAAAAAATGTGCAGATCAGTGTATTTCTTTTTAATAACGATAAAAGGTGCTGCAATGAATTACAGGAAACCCGAACAGAAATCTTCCGTGACCTACGTTTTTTCCTTTTTGTTTAAAAGACAATTCCCGCATTATTATATTTATATCCTGTGTCGCGGTTGACTTTAGAAACATACATGAAACGGACACAAAGAACACCCAGACTTAGAACAACAATTTGTGGATCACACAAAGTGTCGTCCCATGTGGGGTTTAAACCCACAACACTCGGCGCAGTAGGAAGCGGCGTGGCGACCACTTAAACCACTACGCCATCCGGGCGTCATCATTATCAGCCTTTAATATTCTTCTTAGAAAGGAGGTTTTGGCCTACTTTACCACGCCAGACGGGTTGAAATAGGGTTTGTGTCAAGTTTTCCCTCTCTTTGTAGTGCTGTCGTCCTGCGCAGTTTGCTCCCTTTCCCCACGTGGAACGACACTTTGTGTGATCCACAAATTGTTGTTCTAAGTGTGGGTGTTCTTTGTGTCCGTTTTATTAATGTATGTAAAGTTTACACAAGACACAGGCAGACACATGCTTAATAGTAAGTACCTAGCTTGTTCTAGATGTATTATATATGATGTATATGTATATGATTTATTAATTTATACATCATGCACTTTTGGTGCATTGGCGGACTTAATGCCTAAGGAATTCTCTACCAGTCAACCTTTGGGTGATGCAGAGAGAACAGGAAGTAGGTGCATTTTGGTGGAGTTTGTTTGTAGTTATAATATCAAGTACGGGTACATAAACCTATCATATACTAGAACCCATTGTCCATCTCATGTATGATTGTAAAGTCAACCGCTACAGAGGATATATTCCTAATACGGGAGTTGTCTTTAAAAATAATAATTAAAACGCGTTCAGTTTGTCAAGTCAATGCATGAAGCAATCATCCACCAATGCAGTTTTAAATATAAATAAACTTGTCGAGAATCAAACCTCGATCCTCGACATCACGGTTTGCCGGTGCTTACAAGCGGCTGAACCGCTAGCAAACGGCGTGCGGCGCGGGTGACGGGGAGGCAGCGAGAAGCGGGGGCGCGGGCGCAACGGCTCCCATCAA
Organism: Arctia plantaginis; assembly: GCA_902825455.1. NCBI lineage: Eukaryota > Metazoa > Arthropoda > Insecta > Lepidoptera > Erebidae > Arctia > Arctia plantaginis. Next base: position 2,304,002 of record CADEBD010000553.1, read on the forward strand.
AATTGCTATAATGTACTCGCACTCGCTTTATATACTCGAACGGGATCACTGCTCCTTCAGCGTACCCCTTGTGAACATTAAAAACCAGCGCAACATACAGTCCACTTTTATTTATCATCTAACACCGAGACCTTAACAAAACTTATAATTACTTGTTTCTAAACATTAAATGCAAGTAATAAATAATAGATGTAAATTTAATTTTACACATATTAAATTTCATGCATTCATTTAATTAGAACAAAATGTGCACGATTACATCTATAATTTAACGCAATATACGCCTTGGTCTAAATGATAACGATTAAATGGAAAACATAAATAACATACATGAAACTAATTGTTTATTTATTTCTTAACCTCAAATGTAATTTCATCAAAATGCTGTTTTTAATGGCGGCCTTAATAAAGCAACGTTTGATTAGTAATTTGCAGAACTTACTAAAATCTAGAATTTGCTATAATTATGCTAGAATCTAGCACATGCCCAATGTGAATGGACTCTTATGGACCCTTTCACCACTCTTTCAGCACTAGATGCAAACTAAAACTCTAAATGCCTTTATACATTTTATGGATGGTGGTCTAATGCTGGATATAGGCTTCTCCTTACAAAGGATGTTTTGGTCTATTATACCACGCTGATCAGACGGGTTGGTATCGGGCTTGGCAGAGCGGTCGTGGTCATATTGAGATGTCCACGCCGGCAGCAGAGGCGGAACCGGCCCGCCTTACAATCGCCCGCAATCTTTCCCTGTGTGCAGACTGTCGGATACCTGGTCGGTCTAGCGCATAGGTGTCCTGCCGCGGCATCTGGTTCCCTCCACCTTTGCCTACACTACCAGTCGCTCTATGGAGTCGCTATTTCGCCTAGAGACATGGGCCAAATACTGCAGTATGCGCGACTGTGCTGTGGTTGACAAACGCTCTGTGATGCCGAGCCCCTCCGAGTCCGTCCACAATATCCCGAGCATTTTCTTCCAGCACCCCATCTCTAGGCCTAACTGACTGACTGACTCATCAACGCAGACCCTTAACCGCTGGGGATACAACCCTGACATCTTGGCAGCTGATGCTCTTATGTTGGAAGTACCCACTATGAGTAGATTTTTAGAAATTACATCTCTAAGTGGGTAAAATGAGGGATGAATGGTTGTATGGACGTTCATCATTTTCATCGTTAGAAACACGAAATAAGAAATAATCATTTGAGCGCAGCCGCGGGCAGTAGATAGTTTATTAACAAATACTTAATCGAAACAAACAATCCAGTTAAACCGATCTAGACCACGTGTGACCACAATCGGAAGGCCAATTGTCATAATAAAAGTTCGGTCTCAATTCATTAATAATAAATAATAATAATAATAATTTCACACATCTCACACACGGCCGTCTGATCCCAAACTAGGCAGAGCCTGTGCTATGGTAATCAGACTGCTGACAAACATACTTATATATTTCTAAATACATACATAATATAGATAAATTACACCCAGACACAGAACAAATGATCGTGCTCACCACACAATTATTTGTCCTGGGTGGGAATCGAACCCACGACCTCCGGCTTAGCAGTCAGGGTCACTAACCACTAGACCAACAGGCCCGCATTTTCGATCAACTTTCGATTTCACAACTGTTATAAAAGGTATACTCGTCGTAAAGGTAGGACATCATAGACGAATGGCAACAACGCTGGGATGAATCATCCAAGGGGCGCCATCTTTACCAGTTCTTTCCATCTGTTCGCGAACGGTTGTCGAGGACATTGAGGTGGATTACTGTGTCGCTGTTATAAAAAGTATATTTGTAGTAAAGTATTGAATGTGATTATATCGTACTGAAACCGAAAATTTAATCAGAAATCTGCTAGTCTTAATAATACTTTACTATTTTACTACCAACATACCTTGTAATGGCAGTTGTGAGATCGAAAGTTGATCGGAACTGAATTGTGACCGAACTTTTATTCCGAGACTTCAGTGCATTTCGATAGAAAAAGTTTAAAAAAAAGTAATTGTATCAATACGATACGATTTGTACCTCTAATCGTTTGTTATACAAATAAAAAACTAGGTTACAATAAGAATCTTAAAATATCCACAGTCTTACTTTCAAATTATATTTTAAAAATAACTTTTTATCCATTTTAATTATTTAGAACGAGATTACAATCTAAAACTGCTATTTATATAGTGTATTTATAGACAATCGATTAAACAGAAACCGTTTTATTATCTTGGTTATAATGATTTTGATTGTTTCCTGTATATGAAGGTCTTACAATTGAAGCCGTTTACAATTATGCTGTAAAATCTGTACGAATATTTTAAATATGAAAGGTTTGTTTGTTTGGTTTGTTGAACGAGCTAATCTCAGGAACAAATTTTTCGAATTGAAAAATTATTTTAGTGTTGAATAGACTATTTATCAATAAAAGCTGTAGGTATATATAATCTATATAGATATATATAATCGACTGCACGGCTGGGTAGTGGTTTAAGAGGACACACTTTCTACTGAGCCAAGTGTTGTGGGTTCGATGCCCACATGGAACAACACAACACTTTGTGTGATCCACAAATTATTGTTCTGAGTCTATGTGTTTTTTGTGTTTCATAGATGCTTGTAAATTCCCCCGCGACACAGAATATTATTCCTAGCTTTCTACTGAGCCGAGTGTTGTGGGTTCGATCCGCACATGGGACAACACAACACTTTGTGTGATCCACAAATTGTTGTTATTCCTAGTGCAGGAGTTGACCTAAATAAAAAAAAATCACGCTATGACCTATAAGAGCTAATCAAAGAAAAATGTTGCAAAAACGGGGCAAATTTATTCAATTTGAGATATGCGGTCAAAGTGGCGCTTGTCAACTATTATCGTGGCTTTCTCCAATCACAGGACGAACATAAAACAAATAAATATTAACTAAATAATAATTGCGAACATGAGTTTGTTTGTTTTTTTGCACTGCAAAGAGAAGGAAAACTTGACACAAACCCTATACCAACCCGTCTGGCCAGCGTGGTATAGTAGGCCAAAACCTCCTCTCTAAGGAGAGGCCTATGTCCAGCAGTGGACTGTTATAGGCTGTTGATGATGTGTTAATCCAGGGTTTCAGCTACTATTAATCAATATGATAAAACAAAGGTTTTTTCTAGAAATGTAAAAATGCAGAAAAGTTTCGTTAATTTAACATCTGATCTCTATCCTACAATAAATTATAGCTTAGTATATTGAATAACTTCTGCACAATACTAAGTATTGTAGAAACTCATATGAATGATAAACCACGAGTACAGTTAATTTTTGACGTGACAACGTCTTATAATTCGATGGAGCCGGCTGCACGCACGAAAAAACATGACTCATGCGGCGTTACCTCGCTCTGAGGCGTTCCATTTAGGTCTTGAAGTGCAAGCGAGAGCGCGGAACGAGCGACAAAGAGGCACAATCGGCCTCCGCGTTCGGCAGCGTTCGACATCTGTTTATTCCATTAGTATTTTCTTATGACGTTGTCACGTTCAACTATCGTCAGTAAACCGACTTTACAGACCACCGATTTTCGAAAATTTCGGGACACAGACATTTATTTGTAATTAAATGCAGAGTTAGCAAAATCATAGTTCCATTTACGAAAGTCATTTTTTTTATGACAACTTTATAACAACAGTATTAAGTTTTATTGCTTTTATTTAAGGAGTATTATTCGTTATTTAGTTGAAGAGTTGTGGTGACGGACCAAGAATACAGAGTGTCACCATCCCTATTCATCCCGTGGGTGTCGTAAGAGGCGACTAAGGGAGCAAGCTACGCAGGACAACAGCACCAACCCGTCTGGCCAGCGTGGTATAGTAGGCCAAAACCTCATTTCTAAGGAGAGGCCTATGTCAGTTTTTCAGGCATCAACGGGACCGGAGTACTCTCTATATTATAGATCTCTTCAGATACCTACATGGCACAAACTAAACTGGGTAAACTCAGTTTGGCTTTAGATAGTGATGTATTTATTTAAAAAAAAATCTTTTAAGCGGGTTGTATATCTTGTCAAAATTTGAGCCACGTCGGTGCAGGACTTTTTGAGTTCTTCAACCGAATACAAACCAACTTAACATTTTTATAATTATATAGATTGGACACTACTGTATACTTATCTTAAAGATTAAACAAAATACATACATTTATAATACCACAATAGGGTTCGGTATTTAGGACTGCAGTAGAAGCAGGAGGCCATAGAGATTAGAAGTGAATACCGAAATGTTTCTTTTAAAAGTACCGTTTTAAACGTCATTCATTTTATATACTTTTTTAGTTACTTGACAATTCGACCGAATTAATACGTCACGTTAGTAATTATAGACATACTTGACGTGTCGAGGCGATTTTTAACATACAGATATTTTTTTTGTTTAATTATTAATCCTATTTTTTTATTTTTTTTATTTGCCATTAAAGCGATACTAATAATTGTGTAAGTCTCTTATACGAAGAGTGGTTCACCTTAAATTGACGAAGTCATTTTAACCAACTCGGACATAATATCAAAAATAAAGTTACGCTATTCAAAATTATTTTATATACTACGAAGTCAGTTTTTATTAAAAATCTGCTTAAATTCCTATTTATTAATGTGTATGCTGTATACCTATCTATTAAAATAAAAATAAAAAAGTCTGATAAATTAAAAGTATGGACATACTCTCATTTTTGATAGAAGGATAGCCATTTTTTTTTAAATGGGTAAAATAATGCAGTTACTTATAAATCGATTTTTTATATACAAACAGTTACAAACATGTCAAATACATTATTAGAAATTTGAAATTTATTGATATTAATATTTGATTTTTTTTATCTTCTTCGTCATAGTTACCGTTTATTTATCGACAGAAAATAAAATAAAATCTACCAACCGAACTAAGAATAATAAAAACTTACCTTAACACATTTTTCTATCAATTTAAAATGGACGTTATGGTTTCAATTTCGAAGATAAAAAAATAATAACAAACGAATACTTACAAAATAGTAAATTCTCGACAAAAACAAATCGTAAACAATCACACTGTCACTTTTAATGTTTATTTCCAAACGATCACTATTTTCAAAATTGGCGCGCATGTAAAACTGTCAAAGATATTTTTTAAATGAAGTCTTCCCACAGTTCATGAGTTTTTAATTTGCTAGTCAATGCACACAATGCAGCGCGAGAACTGCGGCCGAACTCGGCCAGTACCAATTCATATAGTCGTTGGTTGGATAGTGAGTCGCCCTAGAGGTGGCACGTTGATGCAGGATTTTATTGACTTTGTACGTTGTATAGTTCAATTAGAGTTGGGATGGACTCGTATTCCAGAAGCCAATTGGCCGAAGGCTTATTATGTCGTTACGAAAAGTAGTTTAAAGAAAACATATGTTTATTATTTGATATTTTCTTGCTTTTCTTGTCTGTATATATGAAGGTTTAGGTTGTTCCTAATTACAAACAATAACTGTTGATACAGTCATCGTTTGTCCTTCTGCTATAGCAAATATTTTGGCCGGGTTGGAAAAGCCGAGGATTTTTATTTTTTAAATGTTTTTTTTTAATACGGAATAGGAAACAGGCCCTATAGCCCACGGGTATTTGTACTACCTAGTTAATTAATTACTCAGTATCGGTACAAGGAAAAATATTATTGAAACTGCGTAGACTAACATTAAAAAATAGAAATAGAAATTTATAAAACATAATTATAAAGTCTATTGATATGATATGAAATATTTACATGATCGTCTATTGGCTATCACAGACAAAGAAACTGTGTAAACTTTTTAAAAGCTGACCAAAGATTTTGTATATGTAGAAAGTTCGTCCAAATTCGGGAATCCCATCTTAACAACTTTTTCCCATTTTTTTCCAGTATTTTTGTAAAACAAACTCAATTTTATTAAAAATACTTTCTTATTCATTGACATACGTCACAGTCAATATAAGTTTGTAATCGAGCAAATAATTGTGTACACACTTGTGATGTGAGACCTTGCTTCGCGATAAAACCCAGAAGCGCCAGAACCCAAATATTGGTTTCTGGAATAAAAACTATACTATGTCTTCCCTGGGACTCAAACTATCGCCTTACCAAATTTCATCTAAATCGGTTTCGCGGTTTAAGCGTGACGAGGTAACAGATAGACAGACACTTTCTTATTTATAATATTAGTATAGACTTTGGGGGTGAACGCTCTGACGATAAATACCTGATGGTAAGCTACTATCGCCAACCATAGACACCAACAGTTACAAGTGCGTCGCCAGCCTTTCAGCGTCTCCACCAGAGTAGGGGAGACGGTATTGATATTCACTCACTGACGTAAACTGGGTGATGCCGTGGTTTCACTCTGGTCTAGCCTGCCCATTTGTGCAGAACTATGGCTCTTGTACCGTACCGTCTAGGACCAGACCCAGGTACCTCATCTGGGCCCGGACCGGTACGAGGACCGAGCCGACCTCGATTGAGGCGCCGGCGGGTGGACCACGACGGGGCCCATGAAATAATAGGGCCTCCGTCTTATCCAGGGCCACCCGTAATCCCAACGCCTCAATGCGCCCGACCACCTGGGAAACTCCCGTGGCGGCCAGGCGCGCCGCCTCCTGGAAGTTAGCCCCTCGGGCCGTGAGTAAGGTGTCATCCGCGTAGCAGATTACACCCAGCCCGGGGGGGAGACGCCCTCGTAAGGCCCAGTCGTACCCGATGTTCCACAGGAGAGGTCCTAGGACAGACCCCTGCGGAACACCGCACGACATGGCCCTGCGTCTCAAGACGCCATTTCGGTCCTCGTACATGACGGTTCGCTCCTCAAGATAATCTGCCACCAGCCGCCTCAGGTACTCTGGCACTCCGTGGTAGCGGAGCGCTTCCCTGATGCAGCTGAATGGCAGACTATTGAAGGCGTTGGCAATGTCCAAGGACACCGCCAACACCACTCCGCCGCAGCTCACGGCCTCCTCGGTCACGGCCCTAAGGCGCATTACGGCATCGATCGTCGAACGCCCCGCTCGGAAACCGAATTGGGCGTCCGACAAATCGGGGCCAACCTCGCAAAGGTGCCGGACGATGCGGGCAGAGAGCACCCTCTCAAAAAGTTTACCCGCCTCGTCCAGCAACACGATAGGCCTATAGGCCGCGACCGATTCATCAGGCCGTCCCGGCTTCTGCAGCAGGACCAGCTTCCCGCATTTCCAGCGCTCAGGGAAGCGTCCGGACGCCAGGCTAGCGTCCAACACCCCCCTGAGGTGGTCCGACATGTAGTCGAGTGCTCGGGCCATCACTCGGGCTGGAACCCCGTCCGGCCCGGGGACTGCCCCCGGGTTCTTGGATCTAATCCGTAGAACAGCCGCCCCCAACTCCGATTCCCTGACGGGCGGAACATCGGCCTCGCTGCCCCCGTCGTCTCCGGCTGATGCAGCCATCGACGGGGGTGTGTGCTCCGCCCGCTGCGGGAATAGGCCCTCGACCACTTCCTGCAGGAAGCTGGGCTGGAGAGTCTCCGTAAGGGGGGGGCCCGACGTGCGGAGCTTTTGACGCACCGCACGATAAGGGCGACCCCAGGGGTCACGCTCGAGACTCTCCAGCATCTCCTCTCTACATGCATCTTTGGCGCGGCAGATGGCCAGCCTCAGAGTTTTCCGAGCTTCTCGGTAATCCTCATGAAGCCGGTCCACCTCCTCACCGACCCCGCGGTGACGTCGCCGACTACGGGTGAGGGACCTCCGGGCACGTACACAGGCCGCACGGAGGTCCGCCAACTCCTGGGACCACCAGTAGACCTCCTTCCTTGGAGGCCGACAACCACGAACGCGGGGCATGGCCGCATCGCAAATCTGCGTAATCGCATCGCAGAAGCGACCAGCCCCCATGTCGACCTCCTCGGTCGGGGCCTGCGGAGACAGCCAAGAGTGAGTAATGGCCGCCTCCTCTAGTAGGTCCCTGTCGAGCTTGGCGACAGCCCACCGCGGGAAGCGGGAAGGGCGCCGCGCCGCGTGACCCCTACTGGGGTCCTGGGACCGGGAGAGCTCGAATCGGATGTACAAATGATCCGAGAGCATCTCGACCTCTTCCAGGACACACCAGTTCCTTACTCGTGCGGCGACTGCAGGGGTAGCGAACTGTTACGCGGGCCAATTTTGAGGAGGTTTTAAAAAAACACTTATAGAACTTGAACGATTATAATGTTGAAAAATCACTTGATTAAATATTTTTAATTGGCACACGAGAAATATATTAGGACGAGTACACGCGACGGAGGATGGATGCGGACTGAGGAGCCCGGACATAGGACTGGTGCATGGGCAAAAGTGCTGACACGTCAACTTTGGGCTGCACCACCCATTCGACGGGGATAGGGGTGGCCTATGCACTTTTAGGTACATTAGATATATGTAACAGCCCCCCGATTTAGAGTAAACTACATAACTGTAATGGAGTTTACGGGAATTTGAGATAATGTTTTGAAGCTAACCAATTCGAAGAGCAGGAGGAGGTATAGGGACATTTTCATCTTCTGACTGAGGGTTTGGATTAGTTATATTAACTTTTCGTTTAAATATAATATTTTTCCGTATGCCAATTTTACAAACTTTGTATATAACAAAAATAATTATTACAAACATGATTATAATAGTAAAACTAAAATAGTAATTTTGATAATGTACAATATGCGGTTTTTCTATGATATTGTTCAAACCTCTTAATACAGTAGGGTTATCATATGCTATTGAGTCTAAATCTACATGTTTAAGGTTAACAATAGGTAATTTAGGAACAATTTTATTATAAGCTAAAATATTACAACATGAATAATTCAGAATATTAAATATAGGAATAATTGGTTTTAATTGAATTACATAATGGTCCTGAGACGTTAAGCGAGTATCCTTACAATAGGCGATACAACTAGGGGGTAAGTACAATATTCCATTACCACTTAAATCTATCTCATTTAATTGAGAGTTATTACATTCTATACTTATTTTATTTTTTCCAGATAATATATATATCCATCTATTATTGCGGAGCGGCTGCCAGATATCTAAATGACCTTGTATAAATTTAGTTTCACACATTGTGGGAACAGAGGTAAGTACTTTTGTAATAATTTCTGTTTCGCAGGTTGGTGATGCTGAAGAAGAGTATATTACAGAGGTTTTGCAAAGATAGTGATCCCTGTCGATTATCTTACAGGAGTCCATGTTATCTAGTTTACAGTAAGTTGACTTATCTCTACTGATACCAATGTATTTAGAAGTTGGGACTATGATTACATAAGATACTGAATTTTCGCTGCTGTGTGGAATTGGAATAGGTAAGTTATGATAAAAATTTAAATTTGCTGTGTCGACTAGAGGAATCTTGACAGTGAACACTATTCTTTCTTTATTAAAATAACTAGATATTTCAGAAATGTTTAAAATAGTATGCATATTATTTAAACTCAGAAGAATAGGTAATTGCTGAGAATTTGGTAAGAATCTATAGTTATTAGTCAGTTCCACGTAAAGTTCTTTAGGTGTAAGAATAGTTGGGTATAGTATGTTAGATTTACTGAACATGATTGAGTTAATAATGTCTTCGACCTTAAATGATAAAGTTAGGAGGCTATTTTCTACCATTGAAATTAATTCTAATATACGCGATCTTATACCTAATTCTCTGGATATATTGGTTAAATTTCTTATGTCTTCAGAAAGAGCACCAATAGCGTTTTTTAAATGTTTTTCATTGACTGCTATATTAAACAACGTCTGATTAAAAGATTTAATTGTAGACGTCGTAACTAAAATGTTTTCTTTCATGTAATGGGCTATCTTCTTTTGGTCCATCTCGACTTCCCTTATGGCGTTGTCATAACGAATGGCATCTTCCTCATCCATGGTGCCGAATAGTTTCTTAGATACAGTTCCTATAATACCTATCAGTGCAGCTCGCTTGCTATGAGACAAATGATGGGAAGTGAGATGAGAGACAGCTTCGTTATCGTGAACTAAATCGTTACAACGAGTAAACAGTGGTTGGAAAAGATTACGGCATTCTAGATAATCGAAAATTGCACTATTTCTGCAAAGTGTTAATGAATCATTGAGAAATAACTTAAGATTATCAATATGAGGACTTATGAAAGATATATCATAGGGAACTACTATATTAAGATAATTATCTACTATACTTAGAGAGCCTATAGGGTCGAAGTATATTCCAGTATTACTCGTCAAAGGCTGGATGAATTCTTGGCCCGAAATTCTTGACGTGAGTAGACTGTAAATAAAGCAATATATCTAAATTCTGGATTAGAGTAAGACTTAACTAACTTAAATAAAATTCTAAAGTATTAATTACTTGTATTGTTTTAGTAACATCTATGTTGTAGCGGTTTCAGACCTAGAAGCTAACTTTACCTCGTCATAGTGATGGGTAACATGACGTCTATTTATGAGTAAAGTTAAAGAATTCCTACCATTAATTTTTACTACTTTGTATGGTCCTTTCCAGACCGGCGAAAGTGCTTTACGAAGACGTACATGATTCCTAAGATACACATAGTCTCCGACCTTGTACTTGACATGACGCGTGTGGGCGTCATAGTATTGCTTGGATCTCTCTTTGAATAAGTGGATGTTATCAAGCGCTTTATCCCGTGAAAGTCTTAATCGGTGGTTTAGGGCTTTTACATATTCAGGGTATGTGAGGTCTGAGCGTAGTTCGAAGATGGAGTCTGGGATAAAAGGTTTCTGACCGAAGAGAAGTTCATATGGTGTGAAATTTGTAGTACAATGAACAGAAGTATTGTAGGCTAGCATTGCGGTGTAAACATACTTATGCCAATCGGAATGGTTTTCGTTTACATAAGATTTGAGGTACTCTTTAAGTGTAGAGCGGCTACGCTCAAGTGCACCTTGGGTTTGAGGATGGTAAGGAGAAGACCAGATTTGTTTAATTTTAAGAAAGTCGCATGTTCTTTTGAACAATTCTGCAGTGAAATTGGTGCCTTGATCTGTTAGAATGGATCTCGGAATTCCGAAAATGGATATAAAATGTACTAGACACTCACATGTTTCCTCTGCAGTTGCATTAGAGACAGGGTAAGCAAAAGAAAATTTGGTAAGGTCATCTTGCAGAGTTACTATGAACTTGAGTTTGGGCAGCCCCGCTTCTGGAAGGGGACCTACAAGATCGAGACTGAGGCGCTCAAACGGCTTGGTAGATGTAGTTGTTATCTGCATTGGGGACCGATTAATTTGTCTTAGGGCTTTATTGCACTGACACTGAGAACAGTTTTTCACATATGCTTCAATATCACTGCGCATGTGTTTCCAATAGTATCTTTCTTTAATTCTATTTATCATACGCGTTGAGCCTAGATGACCGGCGATAGGAATATCGTGATTTTCGCGCAATATTTTAGGTATTTCCGAAGGGGTAGGATATATTATAGTATTGTGATATATATGGATTGAAATTTGAGTATTATTAAATATATAGCTAAACATATTATATATCTTATACCAAACGTGTTTATCAAAAGGGTTACGGAAGTCACTTATCGCTATGCTTAAGTTGGAATCGTCTGGATTTTGTAATACTGTTGATTTTAGGTTTAATAAGCATTTTATTGCATTGTTAAGCAATCGTCTTAAAATTAAACAAATCTGGTCTTCTCCTTACCATCCTCAAACCCAAGGTGCACTTGAGCGTAGCCGCTCTACACTTAAAGAGTACCTCAAATCTTATGTAAACGAAAACCATTCCGATTGGCATAAGTATGTTTACACCGCAATGCTAGCCTACAATACTTCTGTTCATTGTACTACAAATTTCACACCATATGAACTTCTCTTCGGTCAGAAACCTTTTATCCCAGACTCCATCTTCGAACTACGCTCAGACCTCACATACCCTGAATATGTAAAAGCCCTAAACCACCGATTAAGACTTTCACGGGATAAAGCGCTTGATAACATCCACTTATTCAAAGAGAGATCCAAGCAATACTATGACGCCCACACGCGTCATGTCAAGTACAAGGTCGGAGACTATGTGTATCTTAGGAATCATGTACGTCTTCGTAAAGCACTTTCGCCGGTCTGGAAAGGACCATACAAAGTAGTAAAAATTAATGGTAGGAATTCTTTAACTTTACTCATAAATAGACGTCATGTTACCCATCACTATGACGAGGTAAAGTTAGCTTCTAGGTCTGAAACCGCTACAACATAGATGTTACTAAAACAATACAAGTAATTAATACTTTAGAATTTTATTTAAGTTAGTTAAGTCTTACTCTAATCCAGAATTTAGATATATTGCTTTATTTACAGTCTACTCACGTCAAGAATTTCGGGCCAAGAATTCATCCAGCCTTTGACGAGTAATACTGGAATATACTTCGACCCTATAGGCTCTCTAAGTATAGTAGATTTAATAGAGCAAGCAATTTCTGCTTTGCCTTGTAGTTGACTTAGGATGTATTTAAATAAAACTGGCTGCTGCTCAGCACTCGCGAGCTCATAAGCATTATTACAGTTCGACAAAAATGAATTTAGGGTTTGCCTGTCGCCATTATATGGCTTAATAAATTTAAAAAGACTGTTTAAATCTACGTTTAAGGCACCCATTGAAGCACCTGCTTTTTCCAGTTTAGTCATTTTGTTTTTCCCTGTTACTTATAAATGAAATTACAGTACACACAATTTTTAGGTTATACAAGGTACAAAATAAAGTAGGAATACGACTCTGTACAATTGAAATAAATTACCTTAGTTATTCAAGACACAAAACGAAGTTAGAATACGGCTCTGTAATTGTACACCAGTATCACCGGAACAGATAACGAATGTTTAGTCTTGCGACGGCCAAGACAGATAAGATGTCTTCGAGAATTTGATCTGTACTTAGAACCAGGTACATATACAATAGAATGAAATTGTAATGTCTAAATAATAGAGTCTCGGTTTTTTTTGTAGAAAATATTCACTCGCAGAATGTAGTATTTTCGGCACAACACAACACTTCCACTGATTTAAATAGTACAATTTTGACAGTTAAGGTGACTTACAGGATCACGAAGAAAGAAACCTGGAACATGTTGCTGAACCAATTCGGCAAGGACAGGCAGGATGCTCGACGATGTTACGGGAATATCACGTTTGCACTTTATGTGGATATGCTTATTCACTTTTCAGGATTTAGGTGGTTTTTAGACACGATATGCACTCTTTGCAAGTAGGATTTTGTATTGTTCGAGAATTCGGTGAACAAACACTTTTCACTCACGGAGGCGATTCCTAGATCTCACAAGAAATCCCACCGCTGCCACCAATGTTACGCGGGCCAATTTTGAGGAGGTTTTAAAAAAACACTTATAGAACTTGAACGATTATAATGTTGAAAAATCACTTGATTAAATATTTTTAATTGGCACACGAGAAATATATTAGGACGAGTACACGCGACGGAGGATGGATGCGGACTGAGGAGCCCGGACATAGGACTGGTGCATGGGCAAAAGTGCTGACACGTCAACTTTGGGCTGCACCACCCATTCGACGGGGATAGGGGTGGCCTATGCACTTTTAGGTACATTAGATATATGTAACAGAACGAAAGGTCCACTATCGACCCCCCCTGCTGTCGCACGCACGTGTTGGTGGAGCCTCTGTTCAGCAAACAGAGGCCCACTCCTCGACGGCTTCGCCCCTGGCGTCCGTCGCAGGGGAACCCCACGCAATGGACTTTGCGTTGAAGTCCCCCAGCACGAGGACGTGCCCAGACACTAGTCGCCGCATCGAGGCCTCCAAGTTGTTAAGGAAGACCTCGAAGTCGTTCAGACTCCGGTTGGGGGAGAAATATACACCATAAATGGTGATTCCCCCCCAATCGGCGGCAACATATCCAGTACCCTTGTCTCTTAGCGACAAGGGCGGGGAATGAGCCGCCGTGGAGCCGACGACTGCCACGGAGCCGTCCCGGTCACCCATCCAGTTTGGACGGGGAGGAACAAAGTAGGGCTCCGCGACTACGGCAACACCTATCGACCACTGTGCCATGGTTTGCAGGAAGAGATCCTGCGCCGCAGCACAGTGGTTGAGATTCGTCTGGACCAGGAGGTTGGAGACTTGATCCATTACTGGATCGTCTCTACAACCTCCTCAATGGGCGTCGGCGTCGACGCAATATTGACGTCGGGGGTAGCCTGGGTCGGCAGGCTAGCCCCCGGCGTTTGCCGAGAAGCGCGGGGAGGCTTGCAGCCCCCCTGCCCCATCATGTGATTGGCGGGCTTTTTGCCCGCCTCACACACCGGGCAGTGGGGGCCGGCAGAGCACTCTGCCGCCTTGTGCCCGGGTTGACCGCAGCGGAAGCATAATCCGCTGCAGTCAAAACAGCTCTCGCACTTGGTGCGAGTGTGTCCCGCGGCTAGGCACTTGAAGCACCTCATCGGCCTCGCGGCCAGAACCGTGATTCTGGCATTTACGAAGCCGACGAGAATGCTAGGGACAGCTCACCCACACCGCACCGAGGCCTCCCGGGCCCGGACGGACGGTGCCGACTCTGATGGTGTCCGCGGTGCACCCAGTCTTCTCCATGACTGCATCGCGGACATCCTCCGACGTGATGGAGTAGTCGTCCAGGCCCGAGATGCGCAGTTCCGCGCATTTGGTGGGCCTGGCGATCTTCACACCGTCCGTGGCGGCAAAAATCCCCCGCAGCTTCTCGGCGAACTTGTCGGCCGTCTTCGCGCCTTCAGCCCCAGGGAACTCGAAAACTCGAGCTCCCGTCTGGGCGCGGCGCAACCTCATCCCTGCCGTCCCGAATTCAGTAGCGAGCCCGGGACGGGCCCCTTTAAAGAGGGCCGCGTATGTGAGCCCGCCACTGGCCGCCTCCGGCGACAGCGTGACCACCACAGCCGCGGTTTTGGGCGGCTGCAGCTTCCGCGGCCTCTTTTTTGAGGCCGTTGCCACCGGTGGCGAAGGCTGGGCTTGAGCTGCTTTCTGAGCAGCCCTTCTAGCCCGCCTTCGGGACTTCTTTGAGCCCCTCGCCTCCTGCCAACCCTCGTTGGAGGGGGCAGGTGCGGAGGGGCCCGGCAGGGATGTCGGAGCGGGGAGCGGAGGCCTCGCCTTGGCCGGCGCCTTGACTGGCGCCTGAGCCGGTGCCTTGGCCCCTCTCCTCGGCCCCTGGGGAGCCGGAAATACGAGTAAACCCTAAACCAACCTGTCTGGCCAGCGTGGTATAATAGGCCTTCTTTCTAAGGAGTGGCCTATGTCCAGCAGTGGAAAATAAAGGCTGTTGATGATGATGATGAAAATTTACAAATCGGCGATTTTAATTTGTTAAAATATAATTTTCATATATAATATTCATATATTGTGAAACTGACACTGGGGGAGTGTCAGTTTCACAATTAAGACGACTGACTGACTTTCACAGTGGACTGTTATGGGCGCTTGATGATAATAATGATGATATAGCGAAAGCCAAATTAAGCTTCTTAGTAAACTATAAATAATAATGAAAATTTACCAAAGAAACTTAAAAAATGTATTCTAAGTCTGTAGAGGGACGTGTCCTGTATACTTTCGCCACAAAGGGACGTTTTTTCGACCAGTTATCATGTCTCTCGATATTAACACTAATCCGCGCAAAAACTTTACAGTACGGTGAGTTTTCGTTATCTAAAAATAGTGAAAAGTACATAAAATGTTATTTCATTAGTAGGTTCCTTGCCTGTCTGTTTATCATTTGATTGAATCTATACAAATAAATGGAATTGGAGTGTCTGTTTGTAATATTAAAATAACCGCTTTTTACTAAATGCATATGTATGTTTACACGGTAGATATGCCAAAATAACATTTTTTACAATTTTTGTCTGTCTATTTGTTCTGGGTAATCTCTGGAATGGCTAGACCGATTTCGACGGGACTTTCTCTGGCAGATAGCTGATGACATAAGGAGTAACTTAGGCTACTTTTTTTAGACTAGCTTCGCCCCGCGGCGTTGCCCGCGGTTTGAAATAAATTTGAGCCCACTGGGACATCCAATTCATTATTATCGACTTTAATCTCTGCACCCGAATGTAAATTTTGAAAGTCAGCATATCAAACACCTATTCTTTGTGCCTGATGAAATAAGATCTGACAGCCAGAAAACAAATGAGTAGCTTATTAAAAGTGCATTCAGAATTATTTTACATTTTAAATGCTAAATAGAGAGATACCGATCAGTAGTAAAATTAAAAATCGACAATGTCGCTGATAAGAATCGCATTGAAACGTTTGCGATAGACATATACCACTAATTGCATTATTTGTGTATTACTAATATATGCCGAGATATGCAAAGATAAAAAAAAATGAATAAAAAAGGTAAGTAAATTAAACAATTGAAACAATTGTTTAATTATGACATTTTTAAATGAATAATTTACACTTTTATGCATGGGCTCAGGGAGGGGCAGAAGTCTAAAATAATATGTAACTAGCTAACTAACCCGCGGGGTTAATTTTTTCACACAAAAAGGTTACACCCTATACCACCCTGTATCTGTACTCGTATGTATAATTTGAATTATCCAAAACACGTTAAAAAAAATATTTATTGTTTTAACATGAATGTAGGTAGCTATTTTAACAATATTTAACTTTTAACTTATCTTAAGCTAAACATAAGGGTAAGTATAATTCTTAAAACCAGAATAACAAATATATTGACAATTAATTTTTGTTCCATAAGCAACATAGACCTAATGAGATAGACGTTCTTATTGCTCACCTACCTACACCACGAAATCTTCCATCCAGAAATGTGCCTCTAACTTCAGCCGTTTGGGCTCTGGGCGTATGCCAAGGTAGTACCTAGATAATTTATTTTTTTGGGTTTACTTAGGTACCTTCAGGTCAGAGCAAGGGTGGGGCGCTTGCCCCACCGTGGCTACGTCCATGCTTTTATGTGTAAACTAGCTGCCCTGCCAAACGTTGTTCTGCCGTCTTCCTCCAAGCTTTTTTCCCAAACTGGGTTGGGGTCGGCTTTAATTCTACTACAATACGGTCGAACTTCGATTTTTCGACTACCATCAGACTACGACTAGAAGTACTAGGCGATATCGAAGTTCTGTAGAGAATCTGTTGTCGAACATTTTCAAGGCTCCAGCTGTCCATAACGATTACCACAGATGTTCGTATAGCAACCGGGACACGGAGGGGTCTCAATGTGTTAAGAATGGTCACCCATCAATAGACTGACCTGGCTATGATTACTTTACTTTGCAATGTGTTCCTCTTCAGTTACCACTTAGCCAGGAGCCTCTAACGTTGTTCTACCAAATAATAAATTATCAAAGATATAAAATCGCGATTAAAAATTAGGAGGTGAGGGTTGGAGGGTGAAACATACTTAACAATCTTTTCTCATAGCTACCAAACATACAAAAAACCATTAAAATCGGTCTAGCCTTTTCGGAGGTGTGCGACCACAAACACCGTGACACAAGATATTTATACATTAGATAAGCTCAGCATCATTCATGAGCATCATAAAAACATTATATTGGAATAAAACCTGTCGATGGTGTTTATATTTATGAAGGATAGAGATCAAAGCCCGACATGTCGTCGGGTTGGACTAGCTTCCGACCGTTTGCGTTGCTGCCCTTGGAGTCCCTCCCGCTCGAGTCAGCGGGAGGGGAGATTTGGGCTCCGGTAACCTCACTTACTCAGTGAAAGGCAACGAAAGAATTGCTTAACACCGGTTTTCTGTGAGGCCGTGGTATCACTTCGGTCGAGCCGGCCCATTCGTGGCGAAGCATGGCTCTCCCACAATAAATGATTAGTCGGTATAGCTTTTTTAACCGCATATGAGGCATGATCACCAACGGTAGGACCCGATTATGTGGGTTTATTGGTGGTTCACTCTCACTCAGTTCATGTTATAAAGTACGGCTTTTTGATTTTTGTTATGTAATACCCAAAAAAAATACTTTTACCTCAACAACTGATGGTTTGGAGTTCCCATTTTAGTGAAAGTAATATTACAAAAATCAGAAACATAAACGAAACTTCTTTGCCAATAAAAAAACCCAAACAAATCAGAATTAAGAGGCGAGATACTACAAGGAAAATATTGCGATATAAATCTTCACTAGGGGTAGACAGAAGCGTATCAAACGTTAGGGAGGGCGAAGGGCTTTGTCGAACTCCGACTAAAAACCACTCCGCTTGCCAAGGGCCAGGGGAGCGAGAATCGCAATTGCACTCTTCCGCCACCCCTGACAGGTCCTGGTTACAATTTTACTCCCTTCCTCGCCGTTAACCGAACACATATATTTCTAAATAAACATACTGATATATTTCTAAATACACACACATTTTAGAAAAATTAGATTCAAACAAATTATCATCGTGCAAATTATACAATATTTGTAACTGACTGCACGGATGGCGTAGTGGTTTAAGCTACGCCGCTTACTACTACGCTGAGTGTTGTGGGTTCGATCACTTAGGTTCTAAGTTCATCGGCAATATTTACAATGAAATACTCGTAGAACTTAAAACAAACTAAAATTTCATCACATAGACACAGCAGTAATGCTGGTGACGAACAAACAAAACGCTTTCAGGGTTTCTTTTGTTGACGACATAAATCGAGGATGACGGCACAATCCACGCGTAATTTTGCGAAATAAAAATATTTACCAACACTTCATCTTTTATGAATTCGGATTTCCCGATATTGTCGAAGTTAAAAGGAAAAAAGCAATACATATACCAATTGAAAAAGAAAATGACGAATTAATCTTTGAAATTAAAACTTCTTTAGTCAGTTTTATAAGAAGTTGGTACACGTAACACAACTTCTACAGTATCTTAAAAGTTTGAAAGAACTTGTGTTAAACTAGGGCTCGAATCCCTGCCTTAAAAAATAATCAAATTGTAACCCCCCAGTATTCATTGCCCTTTATAAATTGCCACTTTAAGAAATATAATTGCCAATTTAAGAAGTGCCACTTTCCTATTCTACCTTTTTTTTTCCTGTGCGGAACTCCCCTCGGATACCACCCACCAGTGGGTGATTATGTCGGACTCGAACCTACCAAAAACCGCACGCCGTCTCCAGGTACCAGTAGCCGGGGAACCAGGTATACCCTAGAAAGGAAAATATTCCTATTATACCTAAAATAAAACAGTCTGATTCAATACTTCAGTTTACCCACGACTCGGAAATTTCCAAACAGCTCTAAGGAAACTTAATCTGTTTTTCTTTTGGTAAGGAATATAATGAAAAGTACATATTTCGGTGTAGTATGAATCATAAAACCTCATTGTGTAAAAATTCAGATAAAATGTTTTAAACTCAAATTTGGACATTTTTGAACAACAAACAAAAGAATGTATTTTATGGGGAAAAACATTGAACTTGCGACACTGTTACCGTTACCGACACCTCTGTGAAAACTTCTTTTACGAGGCGTTGGGCACTTTTTGAGCAAACAATTGGCACCTTACAAACTAACTTAACTCTCGTCCTTGGTTGTCGAGATATGGTCGAGATTATGTTATATTAATTCAGATTATTCGGTCTTTATTAAGATATCTACTAAAGTAATTATAAAAAATATTTCCTGCATTGGAACAAATAGGAAATAATGTCTTTGTACAGATAACATAATACAAAAACGATTTGATGATGAACTATACATGTCATAGATTCCGCAGGTTATTTATAATTTTGGTGCGGAGTCGGGACCCTCGTGTGGTGCACCCTGGGCAACCAAGACGGCAGCGGCCTCTCCTAACTCCGGCCGAGAAGATGGGAGCAGCCCTCTCTTATCTGTGTCTTTTTTTTAATACTTTATTACTTTACTTTATTATACTGATTGCACGGATAGCGGTTTAAGCGGTCGCCACGCCGCTTACTAGTACGCTGAGTGCTGTGGGTCCGATCCCCACATGGGACGACACTTTGTGTAATCCACAAATTGTTGTTCTGAGTCTGGCTGTTCTTTGTGTCCGTTTCATGTATGTTTGTAAAGTAGCCCGCGACACAGGATATATTACTAAGCTGGGCGTTGTCTTTTAAAAAAAATAAAAAACAAATAATACATTCGATCGTTACAGCGTAATCAAGAAACAAACATCCTCACAAATTTTCGCGTTTTTAATAGTTTTTTAGGACATCTGACACACAACGCCATCTATTTTCAAACTAAGCAGAGCTTGTACTATGAAAACTAAATTGACTGATAAAATACTTATATACTTCTTTTTTTTAATACACACACATTATACATACAAAACACCCAAACTCCGAAACAAATATTTGCAGATAAACATTAGTTCCGACCCCGGAATCGAACCCGAGACTTCAGCACAGCAGTCGCATACGCTACCACTACACCACCGAGGCAATTATGTTTTTAAAGTAATATTGTTAATTTAAAATCGTTTGTATATTACGAAATTCGTTGATTGTTACTTAAACAATAAATTATCTTACTTAACAATTTAAGGTCGACACGCGCTATAAATGGCTATCGGATGGCATAACAAATACTCATTACATTAAATTATAAACACTAATTATAATGTCTGTGTGTGTATTTCTGCATATCGTACAATGTTAATCCTGTAATTGTAGTAATATTTTGAATGTTTCTGAAAAAGTTTATTAATATTAGGTCTTTACCTGTGAAATTGCCGTTTTGTATGCAATAAGTGAAAGTACTTATGCAATAAGGTCTGGTGAGTATGGCGGATGAGGGAGAGCTTAAAACCCCAGCTCTTGCAGCTTGGAGACTGTCTGTTGCGCAGTATGGGGTCGCGCGTTGTCCTGAAGGAGCAGTGGGGACGACCGATTGACCAAAGCTGGTTGCAGATGTGACCACCAGACCTTGCACCTACCGACTATTACTTTTTCCAAAATTTAGACAACTTTTTAGTGGGTAAAAAATTCAATTCCCGAGCGGCAGTACAAAATGCTTTTGAAGAGTTTGTTGCCTTCCGTCCAGCTGATTTTTACAAGAAGGGCATCAATAAACTGCCAATGCGTTGGCAAAGATGCGTCGATTGCATGGGTGATTACTTCGAATAACAGAAATAAAAAATATTGAAAAAATAAGTACTTTCACTTATTGCATACAAAACGGCAATTTCATAGGTAAAGACCTATTATAACATTATAATAGCTGGACGATTATTGAAGAAATTGGTGCTGTTTCCTGCTCGCGTGATTATTTCTTTGAAAATGACGAACCGTAATACAACCGTTCATCCCTTACTTTACTCCGTTAGGGATGAGATTTCCAAAAATCCTTTCTGAGTGGGTGCTAACAACATAAAAAGCATTAGACGCCAAAATTTCAAGTTTGTAGCCAAAGTGGTTTAGGCACTGCTGTGACGAATCAGTCAGTGAAACGGAGCAAGTAATTTTATTTAATACATATATTAATAACCAGTTTATACGAGTAATTCTTCTTTCCTTCTTTCTTTTCAAAAGACAACTCTCGCATTAGGAATATATCCTGTGTCGCGATGGACTTTACAAACATACATGAAACGGGCACAAAGAACACCCAGACTCAGAACAACAATTTATGGATCACACAAAGTGTCGTCCCATGTGGGGTTTTAACCCACAACACTCGGCTTTGTAGGAAGCGGCGTGGCGACCGCTTAAACTACGAGTACTACGCCATCCGTGCAGTCAAAGTTTATAATTATTTCGGGATGTGTTACTAGTAATGTAGTATAGTATTATCAATTTATTTTATTCGAGTTAAGACGGTGACGGATTAAGAATACGAAGTGTCACCACCCCTATTCATCCCATAGGTGTCATAAGAGCCGACTAAGGGAACAAACTACGCAGGATAATAGCACTGCAAAGAGAAGGAAAACTTGAACCAAACCCTACACCAAACCGTCTGGCCAGCGTGGTATAGTAGGCCACAACGTCCTTTCTAAGGAGAGCAGTGGACTACCAAAGGCTGTTGATGATGATGTGAAGTTGTATTCCAGCCTAATGACCCCACTTTTTCATAACAAAGGGCGTTACAGAAAACTATTAAGAAGCAGGTATATTTATTACAACTCGTGACTCTTTTGAGACAAAAGTAAAGGAGCTTTGAGTGAATGAATTGTCAAAATCAACGAACTCTCTACGCGTTCATCACCTATATATGTATATGTATGTGTGTGTGTGTATGTATGTATATTTAAATATAACTGTGTATATTAGTCTATTCTAAAGTCAAAGTAGTTGGTATTTAATAATAATATAATAATATTTTCACACATCTCACACACGGGCGTCCGATCTCAAACTAGACAGAGCCTGTGCTATGGTAACCAGACTGCTGATAAACATACTTATATATTTCTAAATGCATCGCCCAATCGGTCGACTGGCAGAGAATGCCATAGGCACTAAGTCCGCCAATGCATATATTTGTGAGTAGTTATAAAATAATAAAATATATTAGTTGACGACCATTAAATACGACTTTCCAAGATTAAATAACTTTTTTTAATGATAGAGGGGGCAGACGAGCAGACGGGTCACCTGATGGAAAGTGACCATCGCCACCCATGAACATCTGCAACTCAGGAGTCACAAACGCGTTGCCGACCTTTTAGGAAGGAGTACCTACGCTCTTTACTTGAAGGTTTGAAGGTTGATCGGTCCGGAAATATTGCAGACGATAACCCGTTCCACAGATTGGTTGTGAGGAGCCAAAAGTGTCTCGAAAAGCGCACAGTAGTGGAGCGCCAACTATCCAGGTGATGAGGATGAAAATTTTGAAACCGTGTGGAACGATGGCGGACAGTTGCGGCTGGTATTAGTCCGAACAATTACTCGGAGCACTCTCCATGATAAATGCGATAGAGAATGCAGAGTGAAACCACAACTCTACGTAATCGTTTATGTATGTAAATGAGTCTAAATAAGTATTTAAATAGCCAATTGAACCTGTCAATCAATAATTGTGACATAGGTATATGGCAGGAAATGAAAACTGTACAGAAATTAGCATTAATAGTTTATATTCTGCCAGTTTCAAGATCAAAACAACTTGAGGAGAATGAGGTGGCCAGTATTTCTATATGGTTTTCTTTCGGTGTTCCTTCAGAAGGTATCTTCAATATATTACATCTGTATATATGAAGGAATGGGCGGTATTACCCCTTCAACACAAATTGAGGATCCTCCGACCAGGCGAGGTGATCATGCCTGGCGGAATGCTGCTCAACGGTTGATATTGAGAAGTTGAATAACTACTAATCGACGCGAGAACTTTTATTGCGAGATGCAGGATTCGTGTTACGGTAGAAGGATAGAATAAGGAAATAGATTTATAATATAATTACTACGCTTTTATTCGATTATTTACTACTACTATACATGTCATCTACTATTATCAATTGTATTTATTTAGGTATGTATGTATTTATGTAAGTTTACATGTATTTAAGTATATGTATGTACATATGTGTATGGGTTCTAGTATATGATAGGTTTATGTACCCGTACTTGATATTATAACTACAAACAAACTCCACCGAAATGCACCCACTTCCTGTTCTCTCTGCTTCACCCAAAGGTTGACTGGTAGAGAATTCCTTAGGCATTAAGTCCGCCAATGCACCAAAAGTGCATGATGTATAAATTAATAAATCATATGTAACACATCTAGAACAAGCTAGGTACTTACTATTAAGCGTGTGTCTGCCTGTGTCTTGTGTAAACTTTACATACATTAATAAAACGGACACAAAGAACACCCAGACTCAGAACAACAATTTGTGGATTACACAAAGTGTTATCCCATGTGGGGACCCACAACACTTCGCAGTAGTAGGCGAGGGCGTGATGACCGCTTAAACCACTACGCCATCCTTACAATTTGACAGACATTGTACCTGGCATCTGTAACTGCATCTGTAACTTGAAACGAACCCTATACCAACCCGTCTGGCCAGCGTGGTATATTAGGCCAAAACCTCCTTTCTAAGGAGAGGCCTATGTCCAGCAGTGGACTGTTAAAGGCTGTTGTTGTTGTTGTATCTCGCATTAAAAATACGTATATTGTGCAATGTGTAAGGGCTTTATATGATCATAATAATATATCTACCTTGCTGTTACAAAAATAACCTTTATTATTGTTACTTAAATATTTAAATTTGATATATAATCAGTCATAACTGGGTTAACAACCTTTCTGTGACTATTTTTATCACAGACCTTCGTGAGCGTTTTCCCGCTTCGAAGTCAGAACTAAATAAAATATACACATATTTTATTTTCCTTTTGAAATATTCTTCCGGATGCTTGATTTTACGGTAAAACTAAGTCAAAACTTACTCACCAAAAGAGCAAGTGTATTAAACGTCATATTTTTTTTTGTAAAGACAACTCCCGCACTAGGAATAAATCTTGTGTAGCGGGGACTTTACAAACATACATGAAACGGACACAAAGAACACCCAGACTCAGAACAACAATTTGTGGATCACACAAAGTGTCGTCCCGTGTGGGGATCGGATCCACAACACTTAGCGTAGAAGTAAGCGGCGTGGCGACCGCCGTGTGGGGATCGGATCCACAACACTCAGCGTAGTAGTAAGCGGCGTGGCGACCGCTTAAACCACTACGCTATCCACGCAGTCAGTTATATTATTATGTATGTAACAGGAGACAAGGTTAACAGTCTCAACAAGGTACTTTACATAAGGAAATTAGGGAGTTGCGAACATCTGTGACAATCGTCACAAGTAGTTGGCGCTTAAAAATTTCAACAACGGTCTTTTTGAAGAACATTGAAATCGCCTAGAACTTGGCTTGTGGAGGTCTGTAGGCTAATTCTCGTAATTAAAGTTCGGTCACAATTCGGTTCTGGTCGACTTTCGATCTCATAACTGTCATAAAAGGTGTAAGGTATATAGTTGCCTTTCACTGAGTGAGTGAGGTACCGGAGCCCAAATCCCCCTTCCGCTGCCTCGAGCGGGAGGGACTCCAAGGGCAGCAACGCACTTGTGACTTCTGAGTTGCAGGTGTCCATGGGCAGCGGTAGTTGCTTACCATAGGGTGACCCGTCTGCTCGTCTGCACCCTTATATGGTATAAGGGGTCAAACGACCAGACGGGTCACAAAAAAAAGATTAATGGTAAATCATTAAGGAAAAATAATATTTTACACAGAAAAAAGTTTATGCTAATTCGTCCCACGTGATTTATTGATTATAAATCCTAAACGCCACTTATAACGTTTCTAAATACAATCTTAAAACTTTCAAAATAAGGTAGCGTTTCACGTGACCTGTATTGTTCTAGAGGCGGATCGGCAAGACACCGTAGTGATGTAGTTACTTTGGTCATTTATCGAAAAAAATACTAGAATAATTTTAAGTTAATTATTTAAATTTACCGATAAAATAATATTACCCTTGTATACAAAATATGTTATATATGCAATAACTATGGAATAGAATTAATAATAATAATAATAATATATCTCACACACTCACGCACGGCCGTCTGATCCCAAACTAGGCAGAACCTGTACTATGGTAACCAGACAGCTGATAAACATACTTTTATATTTCTAAATACATACATATTATAGATAAATTACACCCAGACACAGAACAAATGACCGTGCTCATCACACAATATTTGTCCTGGGTGGGAATCGAACCCACGACCTCCGGTTTAGCAGTCAGGGTCACTAACCACTAGACCAACAGGCCCGTCAATTAAATAATGTGATTGAAATATATTCACTGTTCTGTGGCTCAGAGTGTGTGAACTTCGTTCCAATTATGTAAATTCATCCAAATTTACATTATCATCATATTCAAACATTATCATAAAAAAAATAGATTTTACTTTAGGAAAACATGAAAATCTAATAACTGCTCTAATAAACCAAATCGTAGTTATCATGAAAGCTGTGCTACTGTGCTGATGACATCATAATGTTATGTATTGGGCAAGACGTGTTTGGCATAAACCCATAGTAAACCAGTTCCTTGTTACACATGCAGTGACGTAGAACGCTGACGCAGTACTGTTGAGCCGCATTAGGTCAATGTTGTGATTATAATTCAATAGAACAAAGTAAAATTCTACCGTTAACGTTACGGTATTTCAGTTATTTCTTATTTCTGACTTTGAAAATGATGTATTTCCATACACGGTTGTATTCATCGCTAATTTTACCATCTTAGGAGTATTTTTTTCTCTTTAAATTCCGTCCTAATGAGTCCTTTACCACAAAGTCAAATTTTAAGCCCCACTCTACCTTGATGAATGTGTCAGTCGGGCCAAGTATTATTAGTTTATTTGTCAATACCCACTAACTTGAGGAGAATATTCATAAGCATACCCATCTTTTGGCCTGGTGGACGCAAAATTCTTTTTGGAAGTCCAGGTAATAGACGCAAAATTAGACTTGTGTCAAGTTTTCCTTCTCTTTGCAGTGCTGTTGTCCTGCGTAGTTTGCTCCCTTAGTCGAAACTTACGACGGTGGTGTACGGATAGCACCAGCACTAAGGTTTTCAACGAGTAATGGTTTTACCATACCACAAAAAAAAAAACAAATACAAAGGCTAATGATTTCCTATGTAGAGCTTCGTATACAAATTCGGCAAATCCATAAATTATGGGTAAAACCTCGCATTGGTAAATAGAGGGCCTAGTGTAAATTTATGTCACTTTGACTCCACCGTCACAGTGACCGCGTTCGGAGTTCTGATTGGTGAAGAGTTCAGCGCGGGCCAATCGCAACGCGCTCACCGTGACGTACGAATAGATGTCAAATAAACTCGCATTAAGGCCTCAGTACTCAGTTACCACTTTGACGATATATGACATATAAAAGGAGACTCTATCAAGCTCAGATACAGTCAATGTGCTGGTGAAATTACAAGATTACCTATACAAGATCTCTTTGGATAATAAACACATTTCTTTTTTTACATTAAAAATAACCAGAGCTTGTACTATGAAAACTAGATTGACTGATAGAATACTTTAATACTTTTCTTTTGTAAATACACACACATATTTTACATAGAAAACATCCAAACGCTGAAACAAATATTTGCAGATTAAATGCAATAAACACATTTAGATACACTGTAAGTTCATTTGTTTTTTTTATTAACATAACTTTATGCACTTTTGTACATCGGCAGACTTAATTCCCATATCACTCTGTTCTAGTCAACCTTTGGATAGGTAGAAATCGTGCAAATAAGTTTTTGTTTTTTTTTTCTTCTTTAAAAGACAACTCCCGCTCTGGGAGTAAGTCCTGTGTCGCGGGGGACTTCACAAACATACACAAACCCAGACTCAGAAAAACAAGTTGTGGATCACACAAATTGTTATCCCATTTGGTGATCGAACCCACAACCCAAAACATAGATTACATAAGTAATCAAATAAATATACACTTATAAGTTTTAGTATCTAACAATCAACTACCGTGTCAATAGCAGTACTTTAAGATTTTTGATAAGTGTACTAATACTAATGAAACTGTTAAAACCCGTTAGTCATTTAAGTCTAACGTTAACAGGTAATACTTTTTACAGTAGAACTGTGTTATTCAAAGTTTTAAGTATTACCACAAAAAGGTCGAGAGAACTTCAAATATTATTCTAAAGCACTGTATATCTCTGCACGTACAGTGCTTTAAAATCGTGCTAAGTATCGTGAGCGCGTCAATTCTCGTAATACACCTTCTTCTTCTTTGTCTTCTGCAGCCTTTAGTCTTCACTTCATGAGTACTTCAATACATAATTATATATTATGGAACACGATAGATTAAGAGTTAGAAGCTTATATCGTATCTCAGAAATGTAATAAAAAAACAAAAAATGCCTTTTATTTGACCAAGCCACATTTCATTTTAGTTACTAGAGTTAATTACTTACTAATTATTAGGTGTACATACTTCGCAGAACGACCTCCGTCCTCCATAAGCGCAGGCCTGGGGGTGACAGGTGAGGCCATCTGTCACCCTAGCAGAAGCAGGCCGGGGTGACGGCGAGCGCGTTGCGAAGCGCGCTCGCTTCCAGGGAGCACAGGGAACATGGGGTTCCCACACGGGGGGCGGGTCGTCTACTCGTCTGTAGATGACCCGAGGTATGTCGGGGCACCAGGGACTTCCTTTCTAGGGTATACCTGGTTCCCCGGCTATTAGTACCCGGCGACGGCGTGCGGTTTTAGTCGGTTTGAGTCCGACATGCCACCGACAGGTGGTATCCGAGGGGATTTCCGCACGGTAAAAAAAAAAAAAAAAAAGGTGTACATACTTAAATTCCTCATTACTATTAATACTAAATACTAAATGACTTATCTCTACTTATCTTATCAATATGCTAAGCTAGGTCCCCAGGTTGGGTAAAGGCCTCCTCCAAAGATGCCCACTTCTCTCTATCCTGTGCTATTTGCCACCAGTTTGAATTTGATCTCAGAAATGTATTCATCGTTATATATTTGATTACTTTATATTTTTACTAACCCATCTGGCCAGCGTAATATAGTAGACCAAAACCTCCTTTCTAAGGAGAGGCCTATGTCCAGCAGTGGACTATTAAAGGCTGTTGACGATGATCATGATTAGTTTGTTCATTTAACCTCCGACGCGTCGCCGTCACAACAGTTGTGACACCAAATTTTTACGCGGTAGCGTCTCTGTCACAACATTTAGAAGAATATATATCTGGGATTCCAAATATGTTTATTTCATTGAATATAATTATAAAATAACGTAGATATTGAGGTAATAATGACTTCGCTCAGCTGTGACTGGGTCACTAGTTCAAGGGCGCGGCAGTAACGGGTCATAGGTCATCCGCGCGCCGCGACGTCCTAAGAGTTAGAACAAGCTTACTATAAATAGGTATTAGATTTGTATCAATATGATGTGTTAGATTCAAATTATTACATCTACCTTCATAAGGTATTTAATAGTTCTTTAATATGGAGGTCAAATATAAAAAAGGTTGAGATACCCTGCGATAGACAAATAGAATGTTTTTTTAGATCTGATTCGGAGTCTGACTCTTTCGATCCTATTTGCGAGGTCAATTTTCCGAGAATTGACAAAGACGTTGACAATATCGCCGTTTACCCGATAAACACAAGTGAATGTTCATTATGGATTTTTTAAATGACATAAATAGATATAGACAGTATTTGTATTGAGTCATATACCAAATAACTATTGTCCTTGTTTTAACAGTCGGCTGTTTTTTTTTCACCGAACCGCTATTACGAGCTTCACAGTAGATAAATCAAAAGCATATACAAGGTGTAAGGGACATCGTACCGAATACTGAAATAGTGTATTCTGACCATGATTTTGAGTCGAAAATCATTGTTTTTTTTTTCATTTTACTGGTTAAAAATGATGACAAATGATATCACAATGAGTAGACAATATAATAAATACCAAAAAACTGCAATGTAATTAAAAAAACAGCCGAAGCGCGCGGGGCTTCCCCTCCGGCCGCCATTTTGTGTTAATATGCGTAGACTGTTTGTATTGACATGTAGTTATTACTATTGTGCGATACCTACGGGAATGACCTTAACCTTTGACAGCAGATTGCATAAAAAGTTTAATTTTCCGGCAGAAAATTCCAATGATTTTCGACTCAGAAAGATGGTCTGAATACATTATTTCAGTATTCGTTACGACGTCCCTATACAGGGTTACTAGGCAAGTCGACCTAGGTACTTTATGGGGTTGTAGTTGCCATAATTTCTGATAGATTTTACTAAATAATACCATATGCCAAGTAAACATAACCAGTAACCCTGTATATATAACCATTTTCAAAAGATAGTTTTTCTTATTGTCCGAAATAACTAATACAATAACTAACAGCGTGGTATAGTAGGCCAAAAACTTCTTTCTAAGGAGAGGCATATGTCCAGCAGTAGACTAATAAAGGCTTTTGATGTGATGATGATTTTATAATAACTTAACTTATGTTAGACACGGCGAATTCCAAACTAAACAGAGCCTGTACTCTAGTAACCAGACTGCTGATAAACGTACTTTTATATTACTAAGAACATACATATTATACTCGTTTTATTATTTCTTAATTCGAGTTTTTAACTTTTAAGACAACGAAATTTCGTGCAACCGTTCATCCTTTATTTTACCCACTTTAGGGGGTCAAAACATTGGCGCCGTTCTCCATAAGCGCAGGCCTGAGGGTCACAGGTGAGGCCATCTGTCACCCTAGCAGAAGCAGGCTCACTGGTGGACTCACTGGTGGGTGGTATCCGAGGGGAGCTCCGCACAGAAAAAAAAACCAAGGTGGTCAAAACATTTTAAGTTTGTCGCCCCAGCAGTTTAGGCTCTGTATTGGTAAATAAGTCAGCCAGTCATGGTAAGTTATTTAATATGTATACATCAAATCTAATGGATTGTAAAAATATTCCAAAAACTTCAATTTTTGTACTTTGGGATGAATCAAATTCAACAACTTTTTTTTTAAGACAACTACCGCATTAGGAATAAGTATATCCTGTGTCGCTGAACACTTTACAAACATACATGAAACGGACACAAAGAACACCCAGACTCAGAACAACAATTTGTGGATCACACAAAATGTAGTCTCATGTGGGGATCGGACCCACAACACTCAGCGTAGTAGTAAGCGGCGTGGCGACCGCTTAAACCACTACGCCATCCGTGCAGTCCAATTTCAAGATAATAGTGTCCTTATAAGTAAGATATAATTAAATAAATAATGCTTTAGTTATACCAAGAACTTTACTTGTTATTGCCATTTGTAAAAAAAAACATTTACACTTTTGTGTACCCAGTTCGCAGAAGAGAAGTATTAAAAACAAAATAGTTGGTCACACATTACTGTTAAACTGCTTCCCAGGAAGTTGCTGTGAATAAATTAATTAACTATAGAAATACCGAACCTGTTCCGGGTTGTGCAGCAGTGAATCCCCTGAATTCCAGGTAACTACGTCAGTGTAACTACGTGTGGTGACGGATTAAGAATACGGATTGTCACCACGCCTATTCATCCCGTGGGTGTCGTAAGAGCCGACCAAGGGAACAAACTGCACAGGACAACAGCACTGTGAAAAGGAGGAAAACTTGAAATAAACCCTATACCAACCCGACTGGCCAGCATGGTATAGTAGGCCAAAACCTCCTTTCTAATGAGAGGCTTATGTCCAGCAGTGGACTATTATAGGCTGTTGATGATGATGATGACGTCAGAGGCAGAACGAAGACAGAGCTGTCCGCCGAGGTAAGTGATGACTACTGAGCTAGAGGACTGGATAAATAATTTGTTCGTTGCCTGTAATTTATCTATAATACATATCTATTTAGTAATGTATCGACGAATCAGCGAATCGACCGGCTGGCACCTGGCTCCCGGGACGTACGGCCTGGCGGCTGCTTCGATATCTTCTTTCTTTGATTTTTTTTTAATGATGCTATAAAAGGCAGTTTTTGTCTACATTAAATGAATAACTTATCTAATGTGTTTAAATAGATGAATAATAAGACTGAACACCCACGGGATGAATAGGGGTGGTGACACTCTGTATTCTTAATCCATCACCATACGGAATTTTTTTATGTTATTATTTATTTTTGAAAATTATAGGTAAGTCCACAATAACACATGTGGTTGATAGGTAAATAGTTTTTCTATGTCTAATAGTTCTCGAAAAACATATACCTTTTGTCCAGATCGTCAGTATTGAACAATAAATAATATATCTCACACATCTCACACACGGCCGTCTGATCCAAAACTAGGCAGAGCCTGTACTATGGTAACCAGACTGCTGATAAACATACTTATATATTTTTAAATAGATACATATTATAGATAAATTACACCCAGACACAGAACAAATAACCGTGCTCATAACACAATATCTGTCTGGGGTAAACCCACGACCTCCATTTTAGCAGTCAGGGTCACTAACCACTAGACCAACAGGTCCGTCTTTAGTCCCGAAATTTACTACTAAATCCTGATAAATAAATTTATCTATAGAATATTTAATATCATGACTATTTTATTTATTTAATTACAAAGACATGATATCACAGCGGGGGAGGTTCCACAGATATGCCTAATCGTAACAAGCCTTAGTTCAAAATATAGTGGAATTTGTGTGACGTAATGATTCGTGGCCCCTAGTTAAACCATACACCAATACTTCTATACTACTTGAATTATTATTTTTATCCGGAGAAGTGCAAGTCGGACTTGCCTACCGAGGGTTCCGTACAAATTTGTAGGTACTTATTATAAATAGTTCAGGAATCAAGTCCGAAATTCAGTTTCCACAACCTATTATTACTTATATTCTTATGTTTTATAAGTGACTGCCTCGGTGCCTATACAACTGCTGTGCTGAAGTCTCGGGTTTGAATCCCGAGTTCGGCCAAATGTTTTTATGATCTACAAATATTTGTTACGGAATTTTCATAGTACAAGGTCTGCTTAGTTTGACATTAGTACTTAGTTTGAAACTAGATGGCGTTGTGTGTTAGATGTAAGAAAATATAAGTGAAATTGTATATTTTGATTATAATTATACATAGTAAAATAAATTTTGTTTCTCTTAAGAGTGTAGAAATATGCGTTTCATCAACAGCCTTTAATAGTCCACTGCTAGACATAGGCCTCCCCTTAGAAGGGAGGTTTTGGCCTACTATTCCACGCTGGCCAGACGGGTTGGTATAGGGTTTGTTTCAAGTTTTCCTTCTCTCTGCAGTGTTGTTGTCCTGCGTAGATTTCTCCCTTAGTCGCCTCTTACGACACCCACGGGATGAATAGGGGTGGTGACACTCTGTATTCTTAATCCGTCACCACACGGAATATGCGTTTATTGCGGCATAAACATCCGTATCGTTTTTATATTAACTTAGAAGTTTGTTTTTTTTAAAGCTACAAGAGACCGTAGATCATAGTGAGGCATTAAGTCCGCCTTATTCAATATGTTTGCAGGAAGGCTCAATAAATAAATAAGTATATGCTTTTAATTTCAACTGCTTTTCCTTTCCGGAGATCGAGGGTCTTGACAGACAGACAGAAGGACAACAAAGTGATCCTATTAGGGTTCTGTTTTTTCCTTTTGAGGTATGGAACCCTAAAAGCTAACTTATGATTGATGATTGAACTACAAATATATGACACTTAAGACATGTCCGAGAACCTTGGCTTTTTGATTTTAATCCAAAATACTTATACGGATATAACCTCGACGCGACAATGAATACATACTCGTACTTACCTACATGTAACTTTCATTTTGATAAGATTCGATTGTTAAAACTTATAAATAGAAATTAACAACGGAAATAAATGTTGAAATATTACGTTCAGATCCGGATAGCCGTTTTGGGGTGATTGAGTAATATATAATAAAACAATTAAAATAAAAAAGTATGTGTCTAATTTTTATTATTTTTAATAGAGAATATAATTATACTAAGAATTTGGAATCGATAAGGTAAAAATAAAAAGTTCCCCACACAAACTTTACCCCTCGTTAAGGGTAATTAAAAAAAAATGTAACAACGTTTTTTATTAATTTTAATAAAGAGTTTATATTTACTGTGAGTTTGAAAACGCTACTATCAAAATTAACGAAGTTTCATAAAAATTACCAAACCCCATTTTGCACACTTAGGGGTGGAATTTTTAAAAATCCTTTCTTAGTGAATACCTACGTTACCTAAGGGACATTTATGCAAAATTTCATGCACCTAGACCCAGCGGTTCAGCTGTGCTTTAATCTTAGATCAACAATAGCAACTGTTGATCGAAGGCTTTGATCCATCAGTCAGTTTCTTCTTTCATAGACAGATGAATTTAAGTTTCGTTCACTGATGGCGTAGTGGTTTAAGCCACGGAACAGAAAATGTCTGTGGTTTAAGCGGTCACCTCCCCGATTTCACATCGCTGAATGTTGTGGGTTCGATCCTCACAATGGGACAACACTTTGTGTGATCCAGAAATTATTGTTTCGAGTCTCGGTTTTCTTTGTGTCCATTCTATGAACATTTGTGAAGTCCCCCGCGACACAGGGCCTCAATTCTGCTATTTTATGTTCACGCCAAGCCACTGTCATACCAGTGACACGCTATTGAGATGCCATCGAGTGGCCATTGGCATCGGTATAAATATCGGTAGTCTACACTGACTCAGTGTCTTTGCAGTGGCAATGGAATGGCAGTGGCTCATCAGTGATGATATCAAAGATTGCCATATTTGGAAAAATAAATAAATCATTTCCTTATTATTTGAAAATATATTACGATTTTTTGAGGAATTGATAGGCCCAGGATGTATTCTTGGTACGGGAGTTGTCTTCTAACAAAAACAAAATTTAATAAGTTTATTAATTTCATGGTTGAATTTGTATATGTACTACGTGCCATAGAGGGACACAACGGCCGTCCCTTCATAACTTGTCTTTCAATTCAATGTTAAATTAATTATCGATAAGCTACCAAACAGCCTTTAATTACATATAATACATTACATCCTTATCCGTACATTTTATAATTGTATTCGCCTAAGTATAATATAATAATGGATAATATAAATACTAGCCATTCCCGCCAATACATTACAAATGTAAATAATGATTCTTCTAGATTGTCATGTACTAGGTTAATAACCGTGTCGCTGCGCTTGCGCACGACACCGGTGACAGTGACGTCTAAATCACATATACACATCATAAAGGAGTTTTACACTTCCTGATTGGTCCACTATTACTTTGGTACACTAGTAAAACAAAGCTAACCTTACTGTATTATTTTATTTCTCTAAAAAGGAAGAAGTTTTATAAAAAAAAACTGCATATTCATTTATCGAGTATTAATTAAACGTTTAACTTGAAAATGCATTCTACATTATTTTTTTCTAAAAGACAACTCTCGCTTTAGGAAAATATCCTGTGTCGCGGGGGACTTTACAAACATACATGAAACGGACACAAAGAACACCCAGACTCGGAACAACAATTTGTGAATCACACAAAGTGTCGTCCCATGTGGGTTTTGAACCCACAGCGGCGTGGCGACCGCTAAAACCACTACGCCATCCGTGCAGTCAATTAAAACACAAAAACTGAATTATATTTAACTAAGAACAGCTTTAATCAAGTTAACTTACACCCAAAACAATAACACAAACAACAAAATAAAATATAGATAACCAAATTGATAAACATACTTAGATATTTTAGATAAATTCATATTTTGAATAAATTAAACCCAGACACAGAACCTTCCATGGTGCTAATTAGAAAACTATTTTTGCTAGGTAGGATTTGAATTTACGACCTCTGGTTCGACAGTTAGGATTACTAACCCCCCTAACTACCGCTACTGCGGTAAAACATCTGTACTACCGGCCATGGATCCTCTCCAATGACTGCAATGAGGACCCGACGCTGAGACACCCAAGCTGGAAAAATTGCCAGTGTGTGCTGAGCCGAGTCCTCACTGCAATCGCAGTGGTGACAGGCGGGACTCAATTCCCTCCTAGCGACCGAGTGTAGATACTTTCCGAAGCAGCCATGTCCGGCAAAGCACCAATGTCAGTCGGAAGGAAAGGGCCCGTGCTGCCGCCCTGCCCAATCGGAACGACCAACAAGCCATCATGGCTCGGCGACAAGCCATCATTACCATTATTACAACTGTGTATCCATAGTGATATATATGTATTTAGAAATCTATAAGTATGTTCCTCAGCAGTCTTTTCAGTTTAGAACAGTCTCTGCCTAGTTTGGGATCAGACCTTATCGTCGTCTATAGGTTGCGTTCCCAAAAGGATGACAGCATTTCCATGTATTTAAAATTTAGTACCTATCTTTGTATGTATTTGTACCTATCTATGTATAAGAAATTTACGTTATTTTAAAGTCAGTAAGTATGTCACTCCGACACGGTCCTAAAGAGACGAGTCTAGACCTTGACGGTGCAAAAACATGAAGAGGGTCAGTTAACCGTCGCTGTAGAAGGTTAAACTACCTTTGAATGCTTAAGCCATTGTACATTGAACGACACGATTCATTAATTAATTTTAAAATTGCATAGCTAGCTTCGAACCCATTGTCAGCGTATTTCAAACTATAATTTATCTTATTGAAAAATTTAATCTCAATCCGTTCTGGCATGACTGAGTAACACGCATTGAAAACTTCCGCACTTAAAATAACACTCATTACAGCTGATCACTGACTTCGTAAAAGAACAAAACATATTTTCTTATGGTATTTGTTTACCTTTAGGCTGGTTTCGTTCAGGATTGTTCAAAAAACTACCTAATTAAGAACATTACCACTGATAGTAACATGACATTCTGTAAGCGCTTTTCATAGACTTTAGTTGACCCATTGCGTCAAGATATAATTAGAAAAGACGAAAGCCTGCTATCAGTGCAGAGCATCAGCGCCATCTAGTGTGTACAAACCGAACTAACACTTAAATACTTATCTTTTATCGCGAGAGAAGGAAGTTCTCGTGCTTCGTATTTACAACTTCCTAACATCAATCTTGGGGCTGTGGTCCACCAAGCATGATCACCTTGCCTGTATGGAAACCAGCAAGTCTGGCCATAACCTTCTTGAGGTTCGTAGTTTAGAGGCCTATGTCCAGCAGTGGAACATTAAAATGTTAATGTGATGTGATTGATGAAACGAGTAGATGGGTAAACAAGGACTGCAATTCAGGTTGCACCCATCCCTCCATTACACCTAGCCCCGAGGATTGGAGAGAAGGGTTTTTAGGCTGCCGATAAACTCATTCAGTTGGTGAAAAGGAAAGGAATCACACCAGTCGAGCCTGTGACCACCAACACAGTTTTGCAGATGACCTTGATTTTTGATGATTGAAGTTTATTTGACCCCATTTTATAAAAAATTAAAATGATCGTCACAAAATATAGCTAATATGGTGATATTTATAGTGAAACCAGTATCGCCCCAAATAAACATATATCAAGGCTCAAGCAATGTTTATTACGCAAATGATTTGTGAATCTTGCTAATTACAATACCAGCAAAAAGTGAACAAATATGTAACACTCTTCTTACGCGTTAGGATTAAATATTTAAGCATATACACAATATATATTCATAAAAGCCTTAGCTATTAAACATTTTGCAAAAAAATATTGACAAAATTGTACCGTACCATTTATAGACTTCTGCAGCCGTGTTCGTACACCGGTAATTAGGCAAACCTCGCAAAATTTAAACAGCATTTTGAAATTTAAACTGATAAATACGAACGTACCAATCGTTAATACAGTCACTAAGCTGACTAGATTATGCAAATATTATGTTATGTTTGTTAATACCTATATAACAATATGATTTTGTTTTAATATAGGTATTGTCCATAATATTTTAATAAAATTTTCGGTCGTCTAACACACAACGCCATCTAGTTTCGGTAGACCTAGTAGCAAGTTGAAATTTATACCAGATACTGAGGTCTATTCCCTATTAGGTATATAAAAATTACCTATCGGTTGAACTAGAATTGTCAATTTTGGTTAAAAGCAAGGACAGTATAGAAAATTCTGAAAAATAAAATAAAGTTTAAAAATTAAGATAAATTTTGGTACTTACAAATTTTCGCGAAAATCTACGTAAAATCTGGGTAGGTACGAAACCCTCGGCGCACGAGTTCGACTTGTACGTGACCGGTTTTTTTTACTTTTAAAGTTGCAATGGCTGAGAAACGAAAAAAGTGTTCCTTAAGTGTCGCACAGAAACAAAAAATCATTATGTTGACGAGAATCCTACAATGAAAAAAATAGAAATCGCAAAACAAAATGAAGACTAAGCTATCAAAATACCATTGTTGATTTTCTATGTTTATATGTATGTGTATGCGAATATTGATTGTGATTTGTTTTGCTCAGAAAACTGTGTAAACTATTTTCAAGTAAAAAAAAACATTGTCTTTTCGTTTAAGAATATTTTTATTTATTTGTGGAAATCGTTCGCTTTATCAAGGTAAGCAGATGAGCATCTACGTAATGTGGAGGTTAATGAACAAGTATTTTTACCTTGTTAAAACGAATCGTAGTCCAATCTAACCTCTATACAACAAACCCCATTGTAACAAATTACGCGGTAAAACAGATATTTTTTAATTCCCTTGAGTTTTGTTCTATCGATTTGCACTGTATTTTGCATGGATAACACCTTTGCTCCGAAACAAATATTTGCAGATCGTATAAACATTTGGTCCGATCCGGGAATCGAACCTGAGACCTCAGCACAGCAGTCGCATAGACTGCACAACCGAGGCGGTAATGTCAACGCTGTGCTAGTTCGTAAGTGACATGTATATCAGAACCTTATCAGCTAGATTTTACCCTTAATATAACATATACATGCTGTTAGTTAACCAAATAAATAATGAGGAAAGAAACTAGTTAAACTGCAGGACTGCACGGATAGCGTCGTGGTTTAAGCGGTCGCCACGCCGCTTCCTTCTACGCCGACTGTTGTGGGTTCAAACCCCACATAGGACGACACTTTGTGTGATTCACAAATTGTTGTTCTGAGGCTGGGTGTTCTTTATGTCCGTTTTAATGTACGTTTGTAAAGTCCCCCGCGACACAGGATATATTCCTAATGTGGAAGTTGTATTTAAAAAATGAGAAATATGTAATATAAACATATATTGTGTAGGTATATATTCATGTCGGCACTTTTCGAATCGAAAAAAAAAACAAAAAAAAAAGCTGTTATAATCAAAAATTTACACTAAGTTTTCAAATTTTTCACTTCTGTCTGCACTCCCGAAGTGTCACTGCTTTTTATTTGGATGTTCTGAGAACTACTGATGTGTTCCTAATTTAGTCTGAGTCTCCCTGTTGTTTAATTTATGTTGTACTTTTGTAATTTTATACATTAAATACAAAAGGATAACGAAGTCCTTTTGTAATTTAGGTCTCTTGATAAATAGCACCAATAAAATACGAGTACGTGGCTAGATGGTACTCGTAAATTGACCTGCTCACAAAGCCACAGCTATTTATTTATTTTATAGGTAGATTTAGTGATTAATTTATAATGTACTTGTCTGTAGAACAGGTAAGTTGTAAGCCATAAAATATTAATAACGAGACGCCGTATTAAACGGACGATAGTCAAGGACTTTATTGTGAGACGCATCTTCGATTTCTTGCTCAACTGAATTACCTTTATATATGACTTGAACGGAGCCGATGCCGATAAAGAACTAAGAGGATTTGGAACAATACAGTGATACTTAGTTAATTAGTTAAGGTCTTGTAATTTCTTTTTTTATATTTAACATCTTTCTTCTTAACTCCTGCAATCTGTGGGTCTAATATGACAAGAGTCGGAAGCCAGAGTGGAAGGAATAGCAGGAAACCGGGGAAGCAGCCATTATCAGATTTGACCAATTAGCGCATGCGGTGCTGAAGTCACTTATTAGATGTAGGCTGTGTCAGAAGGCCTATTACTCGATTGTGGATTACATAGAAGACAAGAATGCTTGGGATTAATTTAGCACAGGCTATTTCTTAAGTGGAAGTGGAGTGTGGGCAAATGTGTTTTTTTTTCAGTTTTTTATGTTTTACTTCACTTTCAATTCCATTAAATATTTTTTCTTTATGTTTTCTTCTCTTCATTGTCATTACCTTTAAGTCCTTCATAACTGTCATCCTGGTACAAATCTAAACAATGTTGTGATATTTTTAATGATGCTACTGTATCTCATCAATCATCACATCAACAGCCTATACTAGTCCACTGCTGGACATAGGCCTCTCCTTAGAAAGGAGGTTTTGGTTGGTAAAGGGTTTGTTTCAAGTTTTCCTTCTCTTTGCAGTGCTGTTGTCCTGCTTAGTTTGTTCCCTTAGTCGGCTCTTACGACACCCACGGGATGAATTAGGGTGGTGACAATTTGTATTCTTAATCCGTCACCACACGGACTGTATCTACCTGTAATTAAAAAAGAGTGGTTGTGAGTTTGTTTGCCCTTTCTTCTCATAATGCTCAACCCCATGAAAACGGGTGGCGTAGATCGGCACAATCATATATTAGATTGACATCATTTCACAAAATATTTGACGAAACAGATTGTTCCGATTGCGTTTGTTGATGCCTTTAGAGTTTAACACGATTTCTATTTTATTTTTTTATAAGATATATTGAGAACAAAAATTTAACCTCACCATTACCTACGTGAATAATCTTAATGCTGTTAATAACACCATTAGACAAAGGCAAATTTAATCGACGTACTCACTTTAAACGACATCCATTTCCTATTCCGGTATCTCCATGAAGTATTGGCTTCGTTACATCTCTGGTTTAAGCGGTCAGTAGTACCCAGGCCGGCTCCCCTCCCCAAGGCCATCGACAAATAGTTCACTTCCTCATTACACACCACAATTATTTTATTCTACTAAATCGAAGCAATTACTTTGAACTCATACGAACAATAAATATCGCCGGCTTTGTCTGTCAGGGTAGGTTAAAAAAGGATGTGGAGTTATTTGGAGATGATTGAGGGAAAGCTACCGCGTATATTTTTAGCAAATAAACTTGCACTTGTTCTGCACACGGTTTTGCCTGTGTTAACTTTTACTCATCTATCCATATCTATTACTGAAACTATTGATTCTGTTATTTCTGTTTCGTTATCATTAATTTTAGAGTGAACAAGTACGTCTTTATACTCGTAGTGGCACGTACAGGTTATCTTCACTGCTTCTTTTTATGGTACAAGGGGGCAAACGAGCAGACGGGTCACCTGATGGTAAGCAACCGCTGCGGTCCATGACACCTGCACCTCACAAGTCACAAGAGCGTTGCTGCCCTTGGAGTCTCTCCCGCTCGAGTCAGCGCTGGGGATTTGGGCTTCGGTGACTCTGGCTCACTCAGTGAAAGGCAACGAAAGAATTGCTTAACACCGGTTTTCTGTGAGGCCGTGGTATCACTCCGGTCGAGCCGGCCCATTCGTGCCGAAGCATGGCTCTCCCACGGTAAACTGTTTACTGAATTCCATTCATTCCCCCTATTTATTATCTTATTCAATATATCGCCACTTTTAACTACCGTTGGAGTCTTATATATATACCCTTACCGGTACAATTAAAATAAACTTTATTTGCAGATTAAGAACAAGGTATTGGTCACATTTCGTATTTGAGTGTCATCTTATTGTCATTAGATTTTTTTTTAAAGCTAACATAAAACTAGTATATGACTATTCTAAAATGTGCAAGAGTGAATAGAAAAAAGGTAAATCAAAATATTACAAATTCTTTCGCAAACGGCCTGAGCTAGGTGTGTAGACTTGTCAGGCACGCCGTTATTGCGGTGGTAAGACCCTTTATGGAGAATTCGAACTCTCTCATACCGGCTAACGCAGGTGATCACCGGGAAAGGATGTTTCGGAGATCCTGAGCCTGAGCCAACGCCTGAGTGTACCACTGCGGTGGACGGACCGTGGACACGGCGTTCTACACGTTGACAGAATCTCCAGCTTGGGTGGAGCACAGGCGACACCTCGTGGTGGCCATCTGAGTAGAAGTCCTCTCGCTCGGTAGTATGATTGCCGCCGTGATACGAAGCGAACGAAACTCCGCCGTCTCCTTCTGCTAGCAAGTTATGCTTGCGAAGAAGATGTCAGAGCGGGAGCGGGAGAGATTTGGAACTCTCCCATCCCGTCAGGCCCTAGAGCAAACGGCTCGGACGCTGGAGGTCGCAGAACGACCTCCGTCCTACATAGGCGCTAGCCTGAGGGTGACGAGTGAGGCCATCTGTCACCCTAGCAGAAGCAGGCCGGGGCCCACAAAGGAGGTGATCATCTACAGGTACGTCGGGTTATCAGGGATTTCCTGTATAGGGTAAACCTGGCTCCCCGGCTACTGGTACCACCCCACCGGTGGGTGATATCCGAGCTGATTTCCGTGTGAGACCGGTGTTTCAGGCAATCGCTTGATGTAAACAAGGACGTTAAATATTTTAAACTGCTACTAGATTAATAATATGAATTCTGTGAGAATTGTTTGAATCCACAAATATATATTACTTATTGTTTAAAAACTTAATTGTAGTTAAAATTATATCATTTTAAAACTGTTTCAGTGTCTGCATAATTTTTTAATTATTTTTCGGAAAAATAAAATCAATAAATTATTTTCCATAACTTAACTGAAAACCTTTTAATTGTTACTATTTTTCATCTATTTATGAGTAAAAATAGTCACCAACCTCCATCGTTACAAATAAAAAAAGTAAGTAACAACGCATCGAACTCTATGGCCGATATCTTTTTAATCACACCGACGCCGTGCCCACGGCAACCAGATAAACAGCCGAGCACCGTGTCCGATCAGTTTTTTTACAAATTTTACTTGTTTTCTTATTATTGTTTGTGAATATTTTTAGTGTCGTTTGTTAAGTTTTAGTGTCCATTCGAAGATGGATCCTGATGAGGAAGAACCCTTCGGTGGAGCCCTTAACATCGGCTCCGAGACCACCGAAGCGGAGAAGGAATATGAAAAAGTAAGTAGTGAAGATTGTAGGGAGTGAGTAACATATTTATTGGTCAAAATATTGCTTAAGTTAACGAAATTAGGAACAGGACGGCTTCACCATGGCAACTCCAGGGACTTAGTTAAAATTATTTAGAAATATATTATCAGTATGTTTATGAGCAGTCTGGTTACCATAGCACAGGCTCTGCCTAGTTTGGGATTAGACTGGCGTGTGTGAGATGTGTGAGGTTATTATTATTATTATTTTCACATTCACACAACGCCATCTAGTCCCAAACTAAGCAGAGCTTGTACTATGGGTACTAGACAACTGATATAAATACATATATACTTTTTTTGTTGTAAATACATACATATTATACATAGAAACACCCAGACCAAATCAAACATTAAAAGTTCATGCACACAAATGTTTGACTTGAGCGGGAATCGAATCCGCGACTTTTAGAATAGCAGTCCGTTACACAAACCACTATTATTTATATTATTATTGTTATATACAGGCTATTATTTATATCAGTTGTCTAGTAGCCATAGTACAAGCTCTGCTTAGTTTGCGACTAGACGGCGTTGTGTGAATGTGGTAGAATATTAATAAAATTATCCAGACTTAAACTAAGAAAGCTTTTACTGTGGGTTTTAGAATACAGATGGACATACCAAGTGCCATATGTATAAGTTTATATTAAATCATTTTGACCGAGCGGATGGCGTAGTGGTTTAAGCTGTCACCTCGCCATTTTCTACTGCGCCGAGTTTGTGGGTTAGATCCCCATATGGGACAATACTCTGTGTGATCCTCAAATTGTTGTTCTAAGTCTGGGCTTTTTTTGTGTTCGTTTCATGTTTGTAAAGTCACCAGCGACACTGGATACATTCCTACTACGGAAGTTGTGTTTAAAAAAAAGAAAAGATAATTACAATATTATTTAATATACAGAATGATTTTTGAACTGAACGGAAATCGAACCTCTGGGGATGCAATACGACCCCGCAACTTAGGTCTTCAAAATCTAACTTTCTCAAAGTACCAGCTGTTAAATGGTATTTACGAGTATGTCTGTCGCATTTTACTAGTAATACTCTCGGCTGGGTGTAATTGGCTAATTCTGGTAGTTACTGTAAACTACACCTTACTTGACACTTAAACATAATATATCTATACAAATAAATAAAATTGGAGTGTCTGTTTGTAATATTAAAATAACCGCTTTTTACTAAATGCATATGTATGTTTACACGGAACATATGCCAAAATAACATTTTTAACAATTTTTGTCTGTCTGTCTGTTTGTTCAGGGTAATCCCTGGAAGGGCTGGACCGATTTCGACGGGACTTTCACTGGCAGATAGCTGATGACATAAGGAGTAACTTAGGCTACTTTTTTTAGACTAGCTTCGCCCCGCGGCGTTGCCCGCGGTAATAACAACAAACGCGGGTAACACCGCAGGTCTCAGCTAGTAATACAATATAACAGTACTTATGTGACGCACTTTACCAGCTTTTATCAGTAATAGACACAACAACAGCTATCTTGTGTGGTGGGGCTCGTGGCTAAGTGGTTAGCGAGTAGCTAAACACATTGCAAAGTTAAGCAAGCATAGCCAGGTCAATCTATGGATGGGTGACCATTCATAACACGTTAAGCCGTCGATCCCGGAGGCCATACGATCATCTGTGGCAATCGTTACGGATAGTTAGAGCCCTAAAAACTTCAGCAGCAGACAGCAGTCTTTCTGCAGGAATTCGGTATCGCCTAGTAATTGAGTTGTGGAGGTCTCATGGCAGTAGCTACGCGTAAAAAAATCTAAGTCCAGCCATATCGCAGTCGACTTAAAGCCGACCCTAACCTAGTTAGAAACAAGACTCGA
This sequence comes from Arctia plantaginis, assembly GCA_902825455.1. Taxonomy (NCBI): domain Eukaryota; kingdom Metazoa; phylum Arthropoda; class Insecta; order Lepidoptera; family Erebidae; genus Arctia; species Arctia plantaginis. The sequence continues at coordinate 2,348,496 of CADEBD010000553.1, forward strand.
AAGAAAGAACAATAGTTATTTTACCCCGTGGTTTTTTCGTGTGGAAACTCAAGCTCTTAGTGAAGTGATATTTCGGAATCAAACCGACTAAAACTAAACGGTGCTTGGTTTCAAGTGAGTATTGCAAGGGTATACCCTAGAACAGGGCCTCAATTCTGCTATTTTATGTTAACGCCAAGCCACTGTCATTCCATTGACACGCTATTGAGATGCTATTGAGATGCCACTGACATCAGTCAAAATATCGGTGTCCTACTAACATAAATTCAGTGTCAATAGACTGTCGATATAGTAATATCAATGGTGGTAAAACAATATTACCATATCATGAAAATAAAATATATAATTTTCTTATAAATTTAAAATGTACCAAACTATTACAAAGACATCGATGACATTTGTATCAGTGGCCATTGGTCTTACATAGTTAGTAGAATAAGGAAAGTGCAAAACTATTCGGACGACATTCCATCGACAGTCTATTGATACAATATTAAAATTGCAGAATTGAGGTCCTGAAGTCCCCGAGAAGATCATGGTGCTGGCCGTCATGTCCGTGTCACCGACCAACACCTGCAGAGGCTTACGTTGGGCAGCTGGATTAATTTAGCAGTACTTCTTGATACGGCACTAAGCAGAGTCTGTGCAATGTTAACCAGACTACTAATACATATAGATATTTTAGATAAATTACACCTTTTGTTTTTCCGTGCGGAAATCCCCTCGGATACCACCTATCGGTGGTGGCATGTCGGACTCGAACCGACTAAAACCGCATGCCGTCTCGGGTACTAATAGCCGGGGAACCAGGTATACCCTAGAAAGGAAGTCCCTGGTGCAGATAAATTACACCTAGGTACAGAACAAATATTCATAGTTGTAGGATAGTGTCGGATCTGACATTTTTTGAACTTTACAGGGCAACCATTTCAAATAATTATGGTTTTTTTTTTTGACATAACTTTTTTAATTCGAAATTCGTAATTATGAAAATTGGCATACAAGTAAAAAATAGGGCATACAAGTAAAATTTGAATAGGGCATACAAGTAAAATTGGCATACAAGTAAAATTTGAAATAAAATAATAAATAATAATTGTACAATTTTCTAGAAAAATCACATGCTTCATTTTACTTTGAACGCTTATCAAACAAACACTGAATAATTTAAAATCTAAAATATATATAATGTTTTCTTGAATGTAGTAATAATATTAAGACAATGTAGGATCCAAATATGGTAAAAACTCAATTCCGTTTTTTTTTCTTCAAAAAGGACATTATTCTACGATGATGACGAAATGATCCTGCTCGTGAATAATGTGTCCTGGGTGGGAATCGAACCCTTTATTTGCCAACGCACCAATGCCCTTTGTTCCAATACTTAACATTCTCTTCTTAAACTTTATCCTATCTTGCTCATTCAAACTGGCAAGTTGACTCTGATATCATCTGTTACGATATCGAACCAACTCCTTTTAAGCCGGCGTAGGAAGGTACTAGGTCCCGCTCATGCTCACCCTTCACCCAAGTGTAGAAGACCACCAAGGTTCTTGAATAATAATAATAACAATATTCTTTATTGACATAAATATTGTACAATTATAACAGGAACACACTCCGTGTGGTGACGGATTAAGAATACAGAGTGTCACCACCCCAATTCATCCCGTGGGTGTCGTAAGAGGCGACTAAGGGAGCAAACTACGCAAGACAACAGCACTGCAGAGAGAAGGAAAACTTTACACAAACCCTATACCAACCGGTCTGGCCAGCGTGGTGTAGTAGGCCAAAACCTCCTTTCTAAGGAGAGGCCTATGTCCAGCAGTGGACTAGTAAAGGCTGTTGATGATGATGATGATAACAGGATTCTCTGACACCCGCGCTAGTATATACTGTGTTGCAAGTGCCAGTGTCTTCCCCCAATATATGTATATATTAGCAATAGTATTTACATCAATATTCTAAAAGAAGAAAGACAAAAAAAAACATAGTAAATTAAAATTTACACAAAGAATAAAAATTAAAAAAAAAACCCCTACATGACATATTATGTTTGCATATGTATGTATGTCTGTGCGCTTGTGTATGCGTATCTGCGCGCACGTGAATACTTGGTTATAATAACGTGTAATTTATCAGGTGTTGGAGCAGCTACGCGAGATGGAAGGTATGAAGCTGATCTCCGACGTGTACACCAAATTATACGACTCTTATTTCAAGGTCAAAGTCGATAAGGCTGTCATCGCGGATGAGGTTGCTAACCTAAAGGTAAACAAAAATTCAACATATCAAATTCACATTCAAAACTTATCGTTATCTATGTCTACCCGTTGAAAAGGTATTTATTTTTCTCAAAAATGTATAATATTCAATATAGTGTGCTTGCTGTGGTCTCCTGTAAGTGAAGTAGTACACCGACTTTATACCCATTCTGTTAATTACTGTTTTTTTTTACTTGTGTATATCTTTCGTAGGAGATCCTAATAAATAAATAAATAAATAGACAAGAAGTGTCCTTTTGCATGTGTTATGTGTATGTGTGTGTGTGTGTGTGTGTGTGTGTGTGTGTGTGCGTCTGTGTATACGTATACGTTTGCGTGTGTGTGTCTTTGTGTGCTTTATGAAATAAACGTAGGTAACTTTATGTAATATAAATATAAGTTTATAGTATTTATTATTTTAATATGACAATAAGGCTTTCTGTATCGTAGTAAATCAAATGTATTTAAATTCTTTTCAGGCCAAAATGAAACGTTTTGATGACAAAGTGACGGGCTACCTGCGTGAAATTGCTGAAGGCAATGAGACAATCGAGATACTCCGCGCAGAAATAGGTGCGATTATTTCACGAGTACCTTCTAAAATATATATGGCAGCGTTATCTAAACCCAAACTAAGCATACCCCGTACTTTAGAGTATATTTGAATTTGTTGCACGGGGCCCAAGGTGGCCCAATGGCCCAAGGTGGCCCAAGGGCCCCTAGGTACCCCAGGAGGGAAATCTCCGAGAACAGTTGAGCTAAGCCGCCTCCGGCAGCAACACCACTGTGAGCAGAGTGCCTTTTAAATAAATCATATAATTACAACTGTGACTGACTTTTGAAACCACTGCTATTTAATTATTATTATTACGCTAGCGCAAGACTCGCGAAAGCACTGAAACTAAAAAATAGTTAATCTTTGATAAAAAGATTGATTTGATTGATTTTAATGCCACATCTTTGTCCATGACGAATACACAATCACATGTGCAATCACTGTGACTAAAGCCAAGCATTTCATCAAACGAATATCATTTAAAAGTAGCAATAATTGAAATGTCTAGTGGCTTGTACCGTTCTGGTTTAGAGGCGCGCGCCAAACACGTCGCGCCACCTTGCCTAGTCTACTGCTGCTAGGGTTATTCACACAGAAATCGTAATAATAAGACACTGACAGACAAATGTCTTATTATTATGATTTCTATGGTTATTCATATATATTTGATTGGCCTGTTGCAACTGGCCTGTTGGTCTACTGCAGTAAGCCAGGTGTCGTGGGTTCGAATCCCACCCAGGAAATATAATTGTGAGATTAGCACGATCATTTGTGCTGTGTTTGGGTGTAATTTATCTTTTTGCATGTATGTAGAAATTTGTAAGTGTGTTTATCAAGAGTGTGGTTACCATAGGACAGGATCTAAGGCCCCTAGGGATCAGACTACCATGTGTGAGATATGTGAGGTTATCTATATCTATATCTTCTATTCTATACAAATAAATAAAATTGGAGTGTCTGTTTGTAATATTAAAATAACCGCTTTTTACTAAATGCACATGTATGTTTACACGGTACGTATGCCAAAATAATATTTTTTTCAATTTTTGTCTGTCTGTCTGTCTGTTTGTTCCGGGTAATCTCTGGAACGACTGGACCGATTTTGACAGGACTTTCACTGGCAGATAGCTGATGACATAAGGAGTAACTTAGGCTACTTTTTTTAGACTAGCTTCGCCCCGCGGCGTTGCCCGCGATTTTAACAACAAACGCGGGTAACACCGCGGGTCTCAGCTAGTTATTAATATAAATTATAACCCTATGTATACCCCATTATCTTATATATATATATATATCTCGTGTCACTCCTCCGAAACGGCTCGACCGATTTTAATATATATACAATGTTTTTTTAATAATAGTTTTTTTATTTAAAGTATTTTTACCCCATTTTTAATGGCGATTTTAGTATTTTTTATATGGCAAAACAATATTATAACATTATTAGCTGACCCGGCAATAACTATTGTAAAATACACAAAACTAATACTGCAGATCTGCATGTAGGGACTTTTTGGGTTGCCTAATGATATGTTAATTATTTCTTCTTTGTTCTATTCTTTAGAGGAAGCGAAAGCTCTGGCGGATGCCATGCACGCGCGGGAGCTGGTCGGTGTCGAAAGCATGGAGACCATGAAGAAACTAGTTGTTAGACTGGAGAAGGAGCTGGACGCCAGGAAACGGGCAGGAGATGATGATGCGTAAGTGATTAATAGTGTATATTTAAAAAAAAAATGAAATTGATTGGTAATGATGATTATTGAACTTTATTACTGGACTGGTAATAAACTTCTGTTTAGCTAATTTACTTTTTATGGGTGTCGTAAAAGTCGACTAAAGGAGTAAAGTAAGCAGGACAACAGCACTGCAAAGAGAAGGACAACTTGACACAATCCTTATACCAACCCGTCTGGCCAGCGTGGTACACCCCTTCGCATATGCTCTTTTTTTTTGTTATTGATATATCTCTAACTGTATCTATCTATCTTTTAACTGTATACAGTTAGACCCGGGTGTGTATTTCCGTGTGGACAGAAAAACCGTGATCAAAATGCATGGTCACACTTTAGGGTCGTACGATTGACCCTTGAAGGACGTAAAGCCCTGAAACTGATAAATTTAAGCTTGATTGACCAATAAAACTTATATTTACTATGAAAAACTGGCATTTAGTAAAGTCTTGGCTTTAAATACCAAGGTCCAGCTTTGTCCAAAGATCTACGAATAAAAAAAAAGTATATACCGTCGACGAGACTGCAAAAACGCCTAAGAACACTTTGCAATACCGCGTATTTACTTATAATTTAGATTTTGTATCACATTCATATAAAATACTAGCTGTACCCTGCCTCACTTCGCTGTGGAGAAATGATGAAATAAACTGACACGAAAAATAGATAGATACCACCTTTGAAGCGGGTTACATTTCGTGTCAAAATTTGAGCTCAATCTCCGCCGAACTGAACAGAACTGAACAGAAGCGTACACAAATCAATTTAACATTTTATATATAATACTAACTTAAATTTAAAACTAAGCAGAGCTTGTACTATGGGCACTAGACAACTGATATAAATACATTCATACTTTTTTTTTTTTGTAAATACATACCTATTATACATAGAAACACCCAGACCATATCAAACATCAAATGTTCATGCACACAAATGTTTGACTTGAGCGGGAATAGAACCCGCGACCTTTGGAATAGCAGTCCGTTACACAAACTACTACGCCATCCAATAGTCAAATATATATATAGATAGCAAAGGAATACCAAATAAGTTAAATGCAAAATGTATCAAATTATCCAAGATAATATTTTTTTCTTCCTGGTGTTAAATTAAGAAAATACGCGGATTTGTAATTTGCTCTTCAGCACCTGTGTCAGGAAAAATAATTTATTTATTAATTGATAAGAAACTCAATAGCCTGTTTACATTTTACACATTTTACACATTGTGACACTCTGACAATATGCTTAAGCTAATAACATGTTGCATGACATTTTGTTGGCAGTTTAACTAAGCAGTAGAAATAGATAAAAGAAAAATCTTCACGAAACAAACTTAAATCTTAAATAAAAATAAATTCTAAACCAACTAAGATAGGATTTCTTTCACAATATAAATATGTCCTTCCTTTCAAATCTCTCAGCATGTGCGAAATAACTAGTTATGTCAGGAAGAGCATTTTCCTGAACTTTTTTAGACGGTTTTTCTACAAGGCTTTTAACAATTCACCGCTATTTTGACACGTGTAACCGTGCTTGACCTTCAGATAATCCACATAAGCTAATGTCCTCGTGCAATGTGTTTCAAAACGAAATAACAGGAAGCGACAATTTGACCTCAAAGAACTGCCGCTATCGAAACAATATATAATGGCGTTTTAATAAATGATGTAATGATAAATTCATTACATCATTTAATTAAAACGTAAATTTAAAACGTTAAAAAAATCATCTTCATAACATTTTCTTTAGATGACAAAGAACTGATATTAAGTTTTCTTAATGGATCCATTATCTGTTATCTAACGGAACCATTTTTACGACAGATGTGTCATAAAAATGGTTCCTTAAAATAAAATTTCTGTAAAAGAAATCACGCTATTTCTAAATCTGTTGCCGCTTTGTAATAGTTACGTGCTAATATGAGCTACACTTAATCCATCCATTTTAATAACAGCTTGTATGTTCCCTTAAAAAAATATATATTCTTTTCAATAGCAAGAATAATATTAGGGGTTAAAGTATAAAATTACCGATATGTACTAAAAAATTGAAACTTGTAACATATTAATTTAATCAAAATATTTACCCTCATTATCATTGCTGCCATCCAAACGGAAGTTCATTTATGCCTTTACGATAGTACTCCTGGGAATCGACAAACTGTGTAAAAACTGCGGTACTCCTCCTGGAGACTTTTTTATTGTCCAAATCAAGAAAAAAATGGTAGTCCGTTGGAGCAAGGTCTGGCGAGTACGGAGGATGACGTATGGATTCTGACTGCAGCTCCTGTAGAGTTACAACGGTTTCTCGTGCAGTGTGAGGTCTTGCGTTATCATGGAGCAGTAATGGTGAAGATCGATTCGAGTAGGGGCTGTTTCACTACCAGTTTCGCCATCATTGTTCGAAGTTCGGCACAGTAAACATCTGCTGTTATTGACAGACCAGACCTGAGAAAGCTATAGTGAATAACACCATGAAGAGACCACCAAACAGTTACCATTACCTTTTTATTGGTAAGCTTTGCTTTATGTCACTGTTGCGGCGTTTGACCTGGGGTCAGCCGTTGCATTTTAAGCTTACGGTTATCGTAAACAATCCACTTTTCGTCACAATTCAATTCAATATTCCTTCATTTGTGTACCGATTCAACAAGACAACTCATGTTTCAACACGCATTTTTTTCTGCATATCAGTAAAATCATGAGGCACCCATTTTTCATATTTTTTTATCTTATTGATTTGTTGCAAATGAGTTAATATTGTAGGTAGGGTAACGTTAAACCATGCCGCTAATGCCGGGGTAGTTTGACTCGGATCGGCTTCCACCATCTCCTTTAATTCAGCGTTATTCACCGTCACTTAACGTGGTTCGTTCTTAAAGTCGAAGTTATTACGAAAGTGTTTAAACCAAAAACGCACGGTGCGTTCATTAACAGTCTCCTCTCCAAACGCACGTTAATATTGCGAGCCGTTTCTTATCAAAAATGACTCGGATTTTTAAAGCGTATACTTCTTTCACGTCTAAGCTGAATAAAAAAAAACAATTGAAAGTCGAAAATCAAAAATCGAATGTTACACATTTTTTTGAAGAAAAACATCACAGGTATTATGTGAAAAAAGATTTACACGAAAATCTCATACCATTAAGGTTTTATGTCAATTCAAAGTATATAATAATAATAATATAATATAATATATTCTACCATATACACACAACGCCATCTAGTCCCAAACTAAGCAGAGCTTGTACTATGGGTACTAGACAACTGATATAAATACATATATACTATGTATAGTATGAAATTACCGTTGCAACGGTAATCTCATACTTTAACCCCTATTATTAAGAATACGAAGTGACACCACCCCCCTTTCATCCCGTGGGTGTCGTAAGAGCCGACTAAGGGAGCAAACTACGCAGTACAACAGCACTACAAAGAGAAGGAAAATTTGACACAAACCCTATACCAACCCATCTGGTCAGCGTGGTATAGTAGGCCAAAACCTCCTTTTTAAGGAGAGGCCTATGTCCAGCAGTGGAATAGTAAAGGCTGTTAATGTGATAATAAATTAAGTTAAACTTTATGTACTTTGCAATTGGATTAAATTTAATAATCACCAAAAAAAAATGTAGCCCTAAGCTCTCTTGTCAATAAAAATACTAAACACCAAAAAAAAACTAAACATGTGAAAACAAAGATAGTCTAAAATTAGATATCATAAACTATTAAAGTTAAGCTGTTAGCTGTTTTAGTCATGCCTACACTTTAAATGTTATTTAAAGTGTAGGCAGGCCATGAGTTTGTTTGCCTTTTCTTCTCATAAGGCTCAACCGCTTGGAAACGGGCGGTTATAGATCGGTACAGGCATATCATAGATTTTGTAAAAGTTTAATTTTTGTTAAATTTATTTGCTTACTATTTGATAAAACAGAGATTGTAGCTTTTGTGTGTGTTGATCTATGACTTTCGAGTCTACATAAACGACGTTATCAAACAATTTATTTTTTGACGTGACAACGTCTTATAATTCGATGGAGCCGGCTGCACGCACGAAAAAACATGACTCATGCGGCGTTACCTCGCTCTGAGGCGTTCCATTTAAGGCGTGAAGTGCAAGCGAGAGCGCAGAACGAGTGACAAAGAGGCACAGTCGGCCTCCGCGTTCGGCAGCGTTCGACATCTGTCTCTCTCCTACTTGAGTGAGCGATGCGTCCGCGTGGACAGCTGCTACTCGTATACAATAATACATTTCTGAAAAATGCTACCATTCCATCAGTATTTTCTTATGACGTTGTCACGTTCAACTATCGTCAGTAAATCGACTTTACAGACAACTGATTTTTATGAAATAAAGAGTTTGAGTTTGATTTAAAGACTAAATGTAGTAAATTATCACCAAATCCCTGCATCTAATGCACTGTTTGCACTGCTTTTAAATTTTGAGAACAGGATTATTGCAAGTGTATTGTTTTATTTTTTAAACCATTTGACAGTTGCTTGAATAACACAATGTCTTTACTTCCGCAATCTTCTATGCACCCACCCTGACACGGACAGGTTAGGTTAGGCGCCTTATACCTTCGTGGTTATTTCTTTTAAAACCACCCGAACAGCAGGAGTCAAGTAAAACAGAGCTCCGGCATCTCTCTTCAAAAATCCTCCACATAACGTAACGTAACTTTTGTAGACCCTTTTTTTAATGTGGATAAAAAAAATTTAGTTATTAGTTAAAGGGGATCGTAAATTTTTATATTAATTAAAATATTAATATACTGATAAAATCTATCTTCTTGTTAGGGGAAAATAATAAAAAACCGGTAAGTAATATTTGAGGTTTTACTAAACAAACCAACATCTAATTTATACTCCAGTGGGGCAACATCAGCTGTTAAAGAGAAAGAGAAGTTTGAGAAAGAGAAGGCGCGTTTGCAGAGTGAGCTGGACAGCGCGAAGCAGCGCCTCACCAATGCGCTGAGCTACCTTGAAGAGTTGGATGCGAAGAACACCACAGCCGAGGAGACAATTCTCAAACTAGAAGAACAACTTGAAGTAAGGCAGTTTTAGTTTTAACACGTTTATCAAATTTTGAATATTTATTTTAACCAAATCCTCGTATCGATATGCAACTTTGTAATCTTGAGAATTCATGGGCAACGCACTAGCAACAGTAGTATTTTTTATTGTAAATCATAGATCTTAGAGCATTATTTACTGCTCTCAGTCATAGGTGAATGAAGAATGAAAACTTTAATGTTGATATGGGCGTGAGAACTTTATTCGCTACAGCCATGTCTGTCATATAGGTGAATAGAACCCAACACCACATTCTGTAGAGAGATATGGATTGGTCAAGTTTATCTACTCCATACATTCCTTTATTATAATTCTGAAACAAACGACATACCTATATAGATTCTCTTTGCCACGCCTAGTGGTATAAACGTATCGTAATTTGTGGTTTGCCTTATACAAACGCTGTTATCTTTCCATCTAATCATCCATATGTTTTTTTTTTTTTCACACATCTCACACACGGCTGTCTGATCCCAAACTAGGCAGAGCCTGTACTATGGTAACCAGACTGCTGATAAACATACTTATATATTTTCTAAATAGATACATATTTTAGATAAATTACACCCAGACACAGAACAAATGATTGTGCTCATCACACAAATATTTGTCCTGGGTGGGAATCGAACCCCACTAGACCAAAAGGCCCGTCAATTTATTCAATAACACTGAGTTCAATAACTTTCATCAAATATTTTTCGAATATTTCGGTATGATTCGAATCCTCGAGTTCTTCTTTGAGAGCTACTTTTTTTCGATCTGCCTTAGAAGTGTTGTAGAATAACTTGGTTTACACTTACGCCAAGATGGGATTTCTTCCTGTTGATGAAGTGGAAGTCGTTCAACAAAAGTTCATCGTCACTGCTAATCATCGGAATAATTATTATGTATTGACACTTCCGGAAACATCTCGAGGCTGTAAAGTAGTCAATAAGTCTTCTTCAGGTCTTCTTCATCCGCCACCACGCTCGGAGGTGCAGGTACAATGGCTGCATCATAGCCGGCGTTATATATATATCTTATATATAAAATTCTCGTGTCACAATGTTAGTTACCATACTCCTCCGCAACGGCTGGACCGAATTTTATGAAATTTTGTATGCACATCGGGTAGGACTGAGTATAGGTCAACATCTATTTTTCATACCCCTAAATGACAAGGGTGACCCACCCATATTTTTTTTCCATAATTACTAGAAATAATGGCAAGACAACGTTTGCCGGGTCAGCTAGTATAGCTCAAGAATAGTTTGAACAGCTTCTTCTAATCCCTTGTAGTTGTTAACAATCGCAAAACGTTTGGAAATCATTGTTAGTCAGCAGAAACTAAAACAAAGGTTTTTTTATAATGTATATAATAATAATTTCCGCTGCACTCGATCGAGTACAGCAATGTTTCCTTCAACTAATTTTCACTAATACTTGCATATTACTTACTTTCTGTGAATTATTTCACACAATAGTGATTTTAGTTTAAGTTGAATGATCTAAAAATTACCGTAAATATCCTAAATCTTAACTATCGTTACCTACAGTGGCGTGATGTCTCGTCGATATGCAATGCTCACTTTAACACGATTTCAAATTACACCCTCATAAGATATTAATATTTTGATTAAGTGAATTCTTAAAAATAAAATTACCCAAAAACTTATTAAATTGTTCGAATGTAAAAGCTATGTTACAAAAACTAACGGTACTCAAACGAGTACGGCGGCGCTGAATGGGATAGTTATTTACTTCAGCACCCAAAAGTCACCGAATTCAGGTGAAAATAATAGATATTTTCCTATAAAGTTGGAGATTTTTAAAACCAGCATTTACGGATTTAAATAAATTTTATTCCAAAGTCATGTAATTTATTTTAGACAGTGTTTTGTTTTTGGGTTTTTCTTTTTGAATTCGTATAATTTTCGAATATGAATTACGTGGAAATACCGCTGCGCAAACAACACGAAACATTAACGACGTGTATTAGCCTAGTACTGCTTGCATAGACACGGTCTATTATTGGTTCAAACGTTTTAGATCTGGAAATTTTGAGTTTAAGAACGAGGCTCGCGGTCGGCCGGTAACTATAGTTTACAACGACGAATTGAAGGCGATATTGGAAAAGGATCCAACTCAATGTAGGGCTGAGCTAACTGCGGGCTTTGGAGTTAGTGTCAAAACATTAAAGCACTTGCGTCAGAGAGGCAAGATAAAAAAGCTAGATAAGGGAGCCACAAGAACTAAGCGACGATCAGCGAAACTCATGCGTCGCAGCATGCATAGCACTTCTGAATCGGCATAGAAACGAGGGAATTCTGAATCGAATTGTTACCCGCGAGTTAAAGTGAATCCTGAAAGAGACCGTAAGCGTTCGTCTTAGTGGGTAGATCCGGATGTCGAGGCACCAGGGACTTCCTTTCTAGGGTATACCTGGTTCCCCGGCTATTAGTACCCGAGACGGCGTGCGGTTTTAGTCGGTTCGTGTCCGACATGCCACCGATAGGTACCACCTATCCGAGGGGATTTCCGCACGGAAAAAAAAAAGAAAAAAGTGGGTAGATCCGAGTACGTCCAGCACACTTCTGCAGTAAAGGAATTAACAAACTGCCATCATAATGGTAAAATTGTATAGATAATTTGGGCCAGTACTTTGATTAGTCAAAATAAAAAGTAACCATATTTTAATAACTGGACACATCTGACGCACAGTCATCTAATCCAGAGCTAGGCAGAGCCTGTACTGTGGTACCAGACTGCTGTTAAACATAATTATATATTTCTGAACACATACATATTTTAGATGTTTTTTTTAAAGATAACTCTCGCAATAGGAATAATTCCTGTGTCGCGAGGGACTTTACAAACATGCATGGAACGGACACAAAGAACACCCACACTCAAAACAACAATTTGTGAATCACACAAAGTGTCGTCAAATGTGGGGATCGGACCCACAACACTCAGCGTATTAGTAAGCGGCGTGGCGACCGCTTGAACCACTACGCTATCCGTGCAGTCAAAGTCAAATTACCTACAGATACATGTTTTCTTACTAATAGTCTTCAATTTGATAGGACACGTGTACGTATATGCAAGGTTTTCAATGGAGGTCATGGTGTTGAAAACCTTGTACATTAGAAAAAAAAATGTTTTCTAGAATAATGTGCTTGAGAACTGGTTTAAGCAAAATAATTACTATAATTAAAGCATCCATTTGCATAACGTACAATCAGTTCAAGTTGGTTTACATTCAAGGTCAACCTGTCCTTTGTCCAAAATATTATCCACCGGAACTCGAAACAATCACTAATGACTTCGGAAGTTTAATTAATGACTCTCGTCTCAAATAAACCGCTACAATGTATGATCATAACAAAGAAAATTTTCTTTTTAGTAACCTTAAGGAACCAGTAGTCGCTCGCAGCATTGCCGGACCAATACGACCTTTTAATCGTGAAGACAATAGCGGCAACAGCACCCTCAAAAGTCCGCAACTTGTGAGTCTTAAGTTGCAAGAGTCTATGAGCGGAGGTTGTCACTTACTGTCAGGTGACCTGTCTGCTCGTTTCCCGTCTGATCTGGTAGGATTTGAGAATTCGTGTTCTTTATGGAAATAGAGAAAACAAATTTTCAAATCTGCGAGATCTGTGACCGCTCTAGACACCATTTTTAAACAACTTCAAAAAAAGAGATGTTTTTTTTTTATGTTTGTTCACCGATTACTCGTAAACGCCTAAACCGATTTCAAAAATTCTTTATTAGGTTTCGAAGTTGTATACATTGATGATATTTTCGTTTACTCCGAAACCTCGCTGACTCATTGGAGCAGTGCGTTTATATGGCCTGCCCCTATTGTAAATAAAGAAAATGCATCTAGTTTCCACTAAAAACGAACAATTTTTTTTTAAAGACAAAAAATTAGGAGATTCTCTCCTGCTCGTTCATAGTGGGGTTTACTTAACAGTTTAGAGGATTCTTAATCAAATAGAGCTATACCTCCTAAAGTTTTGACTCTGCTGAGAGCCACGTATACTTGTCCCTTCGCAAACTTCTTTTTTCCTAATTCTATGACGGGTCTACGGAGGGCTGTAACCTGTACTTTATTCACAGTTACAGCCCAGCCATTCTCATTCACACACATTCATTTTTATTCCCATTGTCTCGTCATCAAACTTAATGAGAACAACGTCTGTGGCCTTTCACCTTCTCCCAACTGATCTCTGCGTGTCACGGGCCATTTGAACTCTTTTACAACACCCATTTACGAGCCCATCCAAAATGGCGATATTGCATCTTAACATAACTAAGCAGCGGCAACTAAAAGCATCGTCGGTAACAGACCACCGCAGTTATTAACGTCATTGGGAATAACATTAGCCGGAGGTTTCGCGTGTGTTTTGTACAAAGCAAAAGCAAATACAAAGAGGAGAAGGCCTTAGCAACTGTGCACTGTGATTCTAACTAGGTCCTGACATCATCACATTGTGCGTGGCTTAAAATTAGTACACTCTGTGCGCTTGTGTCGCAAAACAGATCGCAAAAAAGACAGGACTGAAATTGGAATCCAAATTTAATCCATTATAAATACTACATTATAATATACTTTTAATATGAAAATGAAGGAATGTGTACTTAGGCTGATTTTTACGAAATGTTTAAATTATGTGTATTATAAATTTGAATATGTTTAGCATTTCATAAAAGTCAACTCAAGAAATGCTTATTTATGAGTTTTACCTCATAAAATAAACTCTTCTTGAAGGTAAATACTCTATGTACAATATTCAAAGTAGATTTTTACTTCAAGATATCTATTAAATATGGACAGCTAAACATCGTCCCGGCAGGTTTCATCAAACCTTCAGAAAACCTGGACACTGACTGCAATGGCCAGGTTGGTCGTTGCTAGAGCAACATTTCAAATTGGGGCTACAAAGACCAGTGGCAAACACGCTTTGAATGTGGATCTCCAATGTCTAATATTCCACATTTGCTTTCTTGTCCACTGAGCCTCTCCAGCTGCACTGTAGAGGAGCTGTGGAGAGCAACAGACAATGCCGTAGATTTTGGGCGGACAAAATTTAGGGGTGTTCATCCGTTGACACGACGAAGAAGAAGATCAATTAAAAGAGTTGCAGCTTAGTTATTTGATAGTTATTTAAAGTTTTGGTTATTTTTCGTTTGTTAATTTTTTCATTAATTTTTTTTCTCAGATTTCTGTTCAACAGTGCATTCTGATGCCTAATTTGAAATGAAATATTTTAATTTTATTAAGTATACTGTAATTTTGCTTTTTATTTAGTAGATGGAGAAAAGTGGAGTAGGCGGAGCTTAACACCCCCTCACCCCGCAAATAGTCACTCGTTGCTTCATAGGGAAATCTAATTACAACAGCTCCTCTTTGTATTTGCTCCATAGGTTTAACACTGCATTGGTAGTGGTCATTTTGCTGTTATAATCATCAACATGTTTAACAGTGAGATAGATGCGAACCACGCCATCCTACGTGTTTCACACTTAACAACAGCTTAACAACTTTTTCATTTTCACCAATCCGACTTCAAACACATCAGTAGGTGTCTAGCACATATAATATTTTATTTAAATTAATAGATAATAGGTTTATACAAGAGCTGTTACATTGTGTAAATAGATAATTATAAATTGTGATTAATTATTAAAATAGTTTATCGTGAGTATAGTAATTAAGATCACTGTTTATAGATAAGTGAATGTTTAGTGTTAACTAATATGACGTCTAGATAACAACAGATTCAGATTCATTCGTCAAAAGCTAGGTTAAGGCGATCAAAGCTTAAAATAGTGACCGTAGAAGAGAGAGAACCATTTATTCTGATATTTAAAACTACCTTATCGAATGGGTGCGATTATCATTATTTCTTTAGCTTCAGTAAATGAGTTTTATTCTAACATATATTTTTTTACAGGAAGCAGATAACAACGCAGTACGGACGAATCGTTTGGTGGAGCATCTGAGGGGTGAGTCGGATACGCTGAAGGCGGAGGTGGATAACAGGGCCATGAAAATCAAGAGCCTCAACGAGAAAGTGAGTAGATATTGACCAGCTGTCCGTGTGGTGACGGATTAAGAATATAGTGTATTACCACCCCTATTCATGTGTCGTAAGAGCCGACTAAGGGAGCAAACTCTGCAGGACAGCAGCACTGCAAAGAGAAGGAAAACTTAAAGCAAACTCTAAACCAACACGTCTAGTCAGCGTGGTATAGTAGGCCAAAACCTCGTTTCTAAGGAGAGGCCTATGTCCAGCAGTGGACTATTAAAGGCTGTTGATGACGATGAATGACTAGCTATGTATGATGCAGGGCCATGCGTTGACATGTTTGGGCCTAGTTCAACCGTAGTGATACCACGGCCTCACTGAAAACCGGTGTTAAGTAATTCTGTTGATGTTTTCATCGAGTGAGATTCATTAATCATCATCAACAGCCTTTAATGGTCCACTGCTGGACATAGGCTCTACCTTAGAAAGGAAGTTTTGGCCTACTATACCACGCGGGCTGGACGGGTTGGCATAGCCTTTGTTTGTGAGTAAGGTTACCGGAGCACAAAACGAATTATTTTTCTTACGTTATTATTTTTACGCAAAGATCTGGAAGAATCAACATATTTCATCGACATCCTAAGCAGATAAACTTATCAGACTAAATTAGCAGCTGACTAAGCAAACTTTATAATATTAAGTAGTCCAACAGTTTCATAAGTTAGTAACTTGTTCACAATAATTATATTAATAATTCAAAAAATGATGTGTAGTATTTTACTTCCAAAAAAAGAGTTTCTGTATTCAACATTACCTACTGGTTTACCTCATAATTTTATCGTCTTGGACCCCTATAAAATTCTATAGTATACAAATTAATTAACTTTTAACGTACATTATATGTTTTTAGATAGCAAAAAACGAGAAGTCTATAGAGCGTCGTGACAAGCAGCTGGCCCATTTGAACAAGAAACTGGACGCCGCTCGTGCTGAGCAAGAAGCGGCCATCAACAAAGCCACTCAACTTAGAGAGAACTTGGATAACTTACGGGCCGAGTTCGAGAAGACCAACACCACACTTTCAAACACCACTAGAGAACTTAGGGTGGGTACACAAAACAGAACTTAGTGTTTAAGGTTGAAGTGTATAAAACAACAGTTGTGTTATAAACTAGATCTTTTAACTATGTGAACAATAAAACTATGTTATATCTATATCCGATCACACAAAGTGTTGTCCCATGTGGAGATCGAACACTCGGCGCAATAGGAAGCGACGAGATGACCGCTTAAATAATACGTGCGTTACATACAGTAGTCGCACCGACTCTATAGACGAGCCGCGCTCGCTTTTGTTTGTCGAATCAATTAGCACGTCATTTCCCAGGTTCCTGTCACTAGTTTCCGTCCCTTCTCAGGAATACAGATTTCACGAAAGCAAGAGTAAAGATATTATACGTCAAAAAAAGGCAAAACATAACATGAACTTGGATTTAAAAAAAAAAACAGAATTGAGTAACTTCTCAACAGGCGGTTGACATTCTGATTTTGCCATCGTCCTTTCGCCTAAATAAAATAGTGATTCATAGTATTACATTTTATTCAAACAACCATAAAGCTTTGTTTTCTTTGTTTTCTTTCTTTGTTTGCTTTGTAAACTTTTCTTTACATCCGCAGAATGTCCGCACTCTTTAATATCCTATTTGTTAATTTCAAAAGGACATTTACATTCAAGTAGATCAACTTAAATCTATAAAAAAAAATGTTTGTATAAATATTTACTCCACCATGATAAATACACTTTTATTCCCGCTGCGTCACTATTTTCTTAATGCGAATGGACTATACGTACGTGCGATCCAGAGCCGTCAAGCGCTATTCGCGAATACTGAAGATCTAAAACCTACAACGATATGCTCGTCGCTCTTAGTTATTAAGTAAACAATTATCCTTTTTGTCCACCTTTAATTTGATTAGTCTTTGAGTACAAAAGTCAAGGTATTTTTAAATTTTTTATTGGTAAATAGACATTATCTGTGTGGTGACGGATTAAGAATACAGAGTGTCACCGGCCCTATTCATTCCGTAGGTGTCATAAGAGCCAACAAAGGGGGCAAACTATGCTGGACAACAGCAATACAAAGAGAAATAAAACCTGACACAAACCCTATAATAACCCGTCTGGCCAGCGTGGTATAATAAGCCAAAACCTTCTTTCTGTGGACACCAGTGGACTATTAAAGACTGTTGATGATGATGATGAAATAGAAATTTCAAAATAAAGTCATAATAACAATTTATTTTCATATCAGAACACAATATCCGACAACAACAAGCAACGCAACGAAATCGTCAAGCTGACGAAGCAAGCTGTTCAGCAGACCAAGCGATACCAACTACTGGAAGGGAATAAAGCTAATATTGAAAATGATCGGTAGGTATTTATTTATTTATCAATAGTAATATTATAAATGCGAAACAGACAGACAGACAGACAGAAAGACAGGCAGATTCACTGCCTGTCTGTCTGTCTGTTACCTCTTTACGCTTAAACCGCTAAACTGATTTAGATGAAAGGTACAGCGATAGTCCGAGTCTTGGGAAAGGACAAAGGGTAGTTTTATCCCAGAAATCATACTTTAAGGGGATCCAAAGGATGGTGGAAGTTTGTCTGGGAAATCAAGAACCGCTGAACCGATTTAGGTGAAATTTGTTATGGAGATACTTTGATTCTTGAAAAAAGACATATGTTACTATTTCCGCTATTTACGCGGGCGGAGCCACGGACAGAAGCTAGTTCATTTATGACGGACAGCTTTGACAAATTTGGTTAACGTGTTGGAGTGCATCGGTATACCAACTGAGGCCCACGTTTAGTTCAGTACATAGTTATTAATTTAAATTCTGAGCAGATCAAAGCATTTTCTCTATATCTCTATCTTTAGCCTTTTGACTCAGGAGATTTCACCAGAAGGTCTCTGAAGATGATATAATCTGAGATATTGGGTAATGGTCTTGACTGGCCTGTTGGTCTGGTTGGCGACACTGACCGTTAAGCCACAGGTCGTAGGTTCGAGTCCCACTCGGGACAAATAATTATGTGATGAGCACGATCATGTGTTCTTTGTCTTTGTAGGAGATATCCAAGTTCTGTAGAAAGACGTTTTAGGGCTTCTACTACTGTTCGTGTGGCAACCGAGACCCGAACATCCTTCGAGCACGTTTAGCCTCCCATCCTCATCCTCCCTTATGCACGGAGGGGTCTTAATGTGTAAGTAATGGTCACCCATCCATAGACTAACCTAGCTAGGATTGCTTGACTTTGCAATGTGTTAACCTACTTGATTACTACTTAGCCACGATCCTCTCTATTATTAATATTTTATATTATATTTAATGAGTCTTGTAATCGTAATAATCGCTTGTGATGTAATCTAAAATCTCTCGCACTATCTGACGGTGAACCCTAACACATTTCCGTCCCTTTTTTTCTGTGCGGAAATCCCCTCGGACTCAACCCATCGCCAACCGGTGGGGTGGTTATGACAACTCGAACCGACTAACCAGGTGTACCCTAGAAAGTACCCTTCCACTGATTGCAGGGCAACGAGAGGAAAGATGTTACACGATACTTAAATGACCACTATAACCTGAACTCTCATTGTATTGACATTGGTACTAATAAACAAAATAAAACAGCCTTTATTGGTGTTAACTTTCTTACAATGAATGTGTATTATAATATGCTTAATTTAATTCTAATTTAGGTTATCGGCTACTGGATGTTTATCTGCAACAGTTTGTCTGTCGACAACGACATTGGTACTAAGACAGGTCAAAATATATACTGGACACTTTTAGTATTATGCGGCAGTTTTTAAATGTTATAAAACATATTTTTTTAAAGGTTTAGCTTTGTGCACTTACACATATTAACATTTATTATTATTATAATAATATTTTCGGACATCGAACACAACGACATCTAGTTTCAAACTTTGAAAAGCTACTATGAAAGCTAGATTGGTTGATAGAATACTTTTATAAATTTTGAATTATTATAATAATAAAAAAAACAAATCAAATATTCATTGTTTATTTATTTTATTGATTAAAAAACAGAATTTAAAAAAATTATACGTTAAAAAAAAATTAATTAATTAAAAAAATTAATGTGGTTAATTGCGTCAAATTTAAAAAATATAATAACAATAATAATATCTCACACATCACATCACAAATAAAAGAGTAAAAGGAATTTTCGTCATGAATATAGGTATACTATATTTAAATAAAAAGTCTTCAAACAAAAAATATCTACAGACATTTCGCACCTTTATTCATAAACTGAATTAACTTAGAATTTCAATATTGTGGGAAATCGCATTTAAAGTTTGACATTCATGTACGTGCGAGTTCGTCAAAAAGAGAACGACGATCTCTTATCTCTGCCATTTTCATGGTATCGAGTCGGCTGTTGGATTGTTCGTGTTCTACTGATGAAGTTGATTTGGTATTTGTTGAAAACTCGAAAAACGTAAATTTTGAATTAATTCAGTTTATTATTAAAGGAGCGATTTGTATACTTAGTATTATACTAATGGTTCTTATTATTAATCTCTTTTGAGTAGATTTTTTTTCTTTTAAATTGGCATTAGATCTACCGCTTCAAAGATCTGTTTTTTTTGTTGACGGGGGGGAAAATCCCTTCGGATCAAATGCTCCTCGGGGACTCAGGAGCCAGGAATATGTGGTGATTCCACAAAAAACCACCCCGACGGCCGGCCTCTGGTGTCCTACTCTGGGGAGGACCCGGACCATGTTATTTCAGGTCCTCACCGCTCCAAAGATCCATAAGTTCCACTAAAGAACAACAACAAGATGGCCATATATTTACATGTTGTTTCATGTGTTAAAGTTATGCGGAATTACGCGCTAATAATTCTATTGCATACAGACGAATGGAACATTTGGAACACTTAATATTTTTTTAAATGCGGAAAGCCAAACGTTTAAAACAATTGTGCAAGAAATTACCAGTTTAGACGCTGACCAATCATTGTGTGGAAAGTATATTCAATTACAGTTTTAGTTATGCTGGTGAATAATATATTAAATTAATTGTAAATTAAGGTCAAAAATCATCGGTAATTACTTAGTTATATTATATTATTATTCGGTAGCAATATCAATCATTTTCTGTCGACTGAAATATTAATGAAGAATTAAATAAAATATTTTTTTTAATTAATTTTGAAATTATATGATAATTTTAATTTGTAATTTTTTGGTGCTTCTACCGAGGCTGGCATGCAGTTTTCATTTTTTTAATTCAAGTCAGTTTTTTATTGCAAAATAATTATAGTAACTTTAGTCATTTTACACACGACCGTTCGATTCCAAAGGAAGCAGTGCCTCATCATCTGCCTACCCTTTTCCCAATTTTATTTGGGGTCGGCGCAGTATGTATAATTTTTCCATTCTACTCTGTCATGCGTCATCTCACTGTTTACTCTCTTCCTAGCCATATCCTCCCTCAAGCAGTCCATCCACCTTTTCTTCGGTCTGCCTCTTCTCTTATACCCTTCAACTCCCATACCTAAAACTTTCTTCGCCACATTTTCCTCATCCCTCCGCATGCATGCAAAGGAAGCAGTGCCTGTGTTATATTAATCAGACTGTAGTAAATTACACCTAGGCACAGAACATATTATCGTGTTCATCACACAATAAGTCCTGGAAAGGAATTGAACCAACTATCTATGGCTCGGCAATCAGGATCAGTAGCGTCAAGGCTTCGTTTAATTTTGTATTAAAATTTCAGCCTTGTCATTTAAAAAAATGTGTAAAAAACAGTAAGCTTTCTGATGTAATTTGACATCTCAGTAGCGGCAGTAAGGCTTAATATCATAAAAGTGTTTTCCTTCTTCCAGCGATCGCCTCCGACAGCAAGTAAGCGTGATGGAGCGCGACCTGCAACTCGGCAAGAAACAAGCTGAGAATGACAAGAGGGACATTGAGAACCTCAACAGGGAGAAGGATATACTGAACAAGAATTTACAAAAGATTCAGAGTAAGGCTTTCATTTCCAATTACATCAACAGTCTTTTAATAGTCCACTGCTGGACATAGGCCTCTCCTTAGAAAGGAGGTTTTGGCCTACTATACCACGCTGGCCAGACGGGTTGGTATAGCGTTTGTATCAAGTTCTCCACCTTTTGCAGTGCTGGTGTCCAGCGTTGTTTTGCGCCCTTAGTCGCCTCTTACGACACCCACGGGATGAATTGGGGTAGTGACATTCCGTATTCTTAATCAGTCACTACACGGACTCATTTCCAATATTGAATATTTATTGGCGTCACGCAATGTGTAGTTCCTTGCAGATGGTAAATGTTTAGGTCTCGGTATTAGTAGAAAAATAAAAGCGGACTGTAGGTATTTTGCGCTGGTTTGTAACGTCTACAAGGGGTACGCTGTACAGAGCAGTGATCCCGATCGAGTACATAGTATTGCCTGTAATGGCAATCGTGGTGGGAGCCGTTGCGCCCGCGCCCCCGCTTCTCTCTGCCTCCCCGTCAACTGCGCCGCACGCCTTTTGCTAGCGGCTCAGCCGGTTGAAAGCATCGGCCCACCGCGATATCGAGGATCGAGGTTTGATTCTCGACAGTAATCTTAAAAATACATATCATCTTCTTTCAAGTTAAGGCTTTATTGTTATGAATAATAATAATAATAATGCCATCATTTTATAAAGTAAAAGTTTTTTTTTTGAAACAGCTAATGCCGTGGCTCCGCCATGCCATAGCATCGGCATTTTATCACCCATCGGTCCGCCCAATCCTTCATCCATCCAAAAATAGCCTATATTATGTACTTATTACTAAATTCCAGACGAAGCCCTGGAAAACCTCCACATGCTGAACCTACAGGAGCAGCGGCGGAAGCAGCTGGAGCACGAGCTGGACGTGAGCGCCGCGCAGATCAACAAGCAACGCCTTATGATACGTCAGTTTGAAAAAGATAAAGACAGGTCAGAGGCCTTCCAATACTGCATCAGATTGTCAAAACAAATCGTCATTCCGTAGAAGTTTGTATGAAATATTGCCTCATAATTACCTAAACAATAACATCACATCAACAGCCTGTATTAGTCCACTGCTGGATAAAGGTCTCTCCTTAGAAAGGAGGTTTTGGCCTACTATGCCACGCTGGCCAGACGGGTTGGTATAGGGTTTTCCAGTTTGACATCGCCAACGCATTCAATAGTCTGCCATTCAGCTGCATCAGGGAAGCACTCCACTATCATGGGGTGCCAAAGTACCTGAGGCGGCTAGTGGCAGACTATTTAGAGGAGCGTACCGTCGTGTACGAGGACCGAGAAGGTAATTTGAGGTGTCGGCCCATGTCGTGCGGTGTTCCACAGGGGTCTGTTCTTGGACCCCTCTTGTGGAACATAGGGTACGACTGGGCCCTTCGCGCCGATTTCCCCCTCGGGCTGGGTGTAATCTGTTACGCAGACGATACACTGGTGACAGCCCGGGGGGCAAACTTCCAAGAGGCGGCGCGCCTGGCCACAGGGGGTCTCCCTGGTGGTCGGGCGCATTGAGGCGCTGGGCTTACGGGTGGCCCTAGATAAGACGGAGGCCCTGTTATTTCATGGGCCCCGTCGTGGTCCACCCCCTGGCGCCTCAATCGTGGTCAACTCGGTCCTCGTACCGGTTCGGGCCCAGATGAAATATCTTTTGGCCAGCCGCGAGGGGGCGGCGTCCGCGTGTGCCGGACGTCGCCTAAAGAGAGGGAAAAAAAAATATATTGAGACGGAGCCCGCACCAGGAGCGGGCTGGCGCTAGGAGGGGTCCGGATGTCTTAACAACAGCTGTTCCCGGATCCCTCCTGTTACAGGCGCAGAGTGGCACACCGTGTGGTTTTAGTCGGTCCGAGTCCGACACACCACCCCGCCGCAAACCCCGGAGGGGTGACGGTCCGAGGGGATTTCCACACGTAAAAAAAAAAAAAAAAAAAAAAAAAAAAAAAAAGGGTTTTCCAGTTTTCCCACTCTTTACAGTGCGGTTGACCTGCGTAGGTACTCCCTTATTCAGCTCTTACCACACCCACGGAATAAACCATTGTGTCGATACTCCGTTTTCTTAATACGTCACCACCACAAGGCACGGTATTACCACACGGACTTAAACAATATCTGAAAGTAAAAACAAAGATTCCCATTGCTAAAAATATTTATATTTCGACTTCTTTCTGAGCCACGAATAATACAACCAGAGAAGCATAATTTTATCATTTTTTTTCTTGCTCCATCTTAATAGATAGATAGATAGATAACTATTTATTGTACAAGAAAAAAAGCATAGTAATAAAACAGTATGTATACATTTGTATGAGTTATAATCCGGGGACAGTTACACAAAGGAAGTAAAACTAAAAGAAGTTGTACAATTAGAGTGGCCTTATTGCGATTAGCGATCTCTGCCAGGCAACCGCTGGGTGGAAAAAATATAAGATGTGTTCCCCGACATTTAGCTAAGGATTTTGGTTTTTTGACTAGCGAACTCAAATTTGCTTTTAAAGATTTTGTCCTAAAACAAAATCTTTCCATCTTGACCAGTTGTGTTAAAGCTGTACTTAGTTATTTGTATACGGGCTTAGATCTGGCGTTTGAGCGTGTCCTTATTATTACTTATATATTGACTGCACGGATAGCGTAGTGGTTTAAGCGGTCGCCACGTCGCTTACTACTGCGCCGAGTGTTGTGGGTTCAACCCCACATCGGACGACACTTTGTGTGATCCACAAATTGTTGTTCCGAGTCTGGATGTTCTTTGTGTCCGTTTCATGTATGTTTGTAAAGTCCCCCGCGACACAGGATATATTCTTAATACGGGAGTTGTCTTTTAAGAATATATAAGTAAAAGAAGTTTGAACATACAAGTATAACATTAGTACCTTATTTCAGGGCGCTGGAAGAAGCCATCGCTCTTAACGAAAAAATTGATGAAATATCAGGTATTCTTCCTATTAATTTTACTTATATAATAACACACATAGTATAAAAGTTTTATACACAACAATAACCTTTCAACGATTCGCAATTTCCAACAATTAGGCTGCAAATTAGCGCGTTGAATCGTTGAAAAGAACTCGTCGCCCATACTGTGGGAGAGTTATCCTTGGCTCAAATGGGCCGGCTCGACCGGAGTGATTCCACGGAGTGTTGAGAAATTCTTTCACTCCCTCTGTTTCTGGGGTGAAGGGGAATTCAGAGGGGGCAACGCACTTGTGACCCTTGAGCTGTATGTAACCCATCGAGTAACCCGTCTACTTAATTGCTCCCCATACCATAAAAGAAAATCATTGGTTTGTATGCAACTAAAGTAGTTGTAACTCTCCGTTGTCCTCACCAGAGGAGGTTCGCCTCCGAACGGCAGATATACTGGACTTGAAGAAGGCAAACAGAGAGGAGATGATCAAGTCGCGCAAGCTCTCCGTCGCGCTGGACGCCACCAGAGCCGAGAGGAACATGCTGCACAAGAACTACACTGAAGCGCTGGACGAAATACAAGACTTAAAGCAGAAATTAAAGGTACGAACTTTGATCACTTGAAAACTTATTTATATTTTGTGGAAATATTAAATGTTACTAACATATAAAGTCCCCCGCGACACAGGATTTATTCCTAGTGCGGATGTATTAGAAAAACATTCTACAATCAGCAGGAGAGGTTCATAACATCTCATTTCTTGTAGGGGTTTGTATAGGGTAATATGCTAATCGCCTAAACAAGATTTTTTACCCGAAGGTTGTGCCCGCGCTTTTGCTGGCACAATTTTAATGTTCTGTTCTGCTCCCATATCTCTTCTATTTAGCCATAATATAGCACACCGTTCCACCGAAAAACCGGGCCCCCAGGGCACCACAGAAACCAGATCAGAAGCCAGGCTACTAACCCAGCTCAAGACTTGACCTAACCTACCGCAAAATGGGTGAATTTAATATATATCTAAAAACATGAAGTATTCTTATTAAATTACACAACGCTTTCTATATTCAAACTAAATATCGCTTGCTATAACGAATTCTTAGCCAAGGTCAAAATACTCGAACTTATTTCCATGTATTTGTATCTAGTTACATACATTCATGTACATTAAAAAATCTATACCAGAATGAATAAAACACTGAACTGAAAGCGATCCTTTTCGTTGCAGTTGAATGCTCTAAGGCCGCCATATTGGATGTCAAATATAAAAAAATAACAGTTCTTGATATCACTTTCAATTCCTTGTCAACAGATGCTAGCCTATCAGATCGAGCAGCTGAAAGAAGATATAAGCGGCAAGGAGGTCGGCCTGAAGACGTGTGAGGGAATGCTGGCCAAGTGCAATAAAAAGAATGAACAATTACGCGCTGAAGTGCAGGCTGGATTGACTAAACTCTCTGAAGCTAGGGCCGACATCACAGCGCTAAGGCAGGAAGAAGCTAGACTTAACAGAATCGTACAGGTATGTTCTGGTTCTTACAGAAAAAACTACAGTTTGTGGTCCTTAGGCGTTGTTCCTTTTCAGTGTCACTGTAAATCCATACTAATATTATTAATTCGAAAGTGTGTCTGTCTGTTTATCTGTAACCTTTTCACGCTTAAACCACTGAACCGATTTAAATGACTTTGTTATGGAAATAGTCTATAACAAAGTGGGGTTGGGCACTTTTTACGAGCGGGGTTTTATCCCAGAAATCATCCTCTAAAGGGGTGAAAAGGGATGTCGAAGTTTGTATAGGGAATCAATAGCCGCTGAACCTATTTAGATGAAATTTGGTATGGAGATACTTTGATTCTTGAAGAAAGACATAGGCTAGGCGGGCAAAAGCTAGTTTTAATTCTAAATCTGTGTAAATTATTGCTAAGTTATTGTTATTATAATTATAAACGACATAATTATTTTATTTTTTATTTCGGGTCTATTGCCAGCGCCATGATCACGGATGAACTGTTCCGTGTGCATCCACAGTCGCGAAATATCGAAAACTAATTCCCGAAACTAAAGATGATAAACATCCCGTTTACAATAACTTATCAAGTGCAAATAATCATGGTAGTTGAATGTGTAAACGTTATTCTGTATATTCTACTGCAGTTTATTCTTATTTTCTTTAGAAGGTTTTTTACGATTACGTTAGACAGGGCTCTTACGTTTTTTCGTCAGTTAAAGATTCGAGAGTAGATGAAAAAAAATAGAACTCGCTTTATCGGGTATCTTTCTTACAGAGCTGCTCACCATACATGCTTTCTATCACAGGAAGGTGACACAGCCCGCGCTAAACTGTCCAAGGAGTTAGAAGGTCTCATGAATGAACGTGATGTGGTTGGAGCTCAACTGGTTAGAAGAAACGATGAGATTTCACTGCTCTATGAAAAGATCAGGATATTGGAGATTACGCTCCAGAGAGGTATTCTTCCTTTCGTCATCATCAGGTCTTTTGTAGAAACTCTTCGTCTATACAAACGGTATTTACTGCTAATGATTACAGACAATTGTAATCTGTTGTTCTAAAAGAACATAAAAGTTTAGAAACAAACTCATTTTAACTTAGTTTACATCAACTTTCCTCCTCCTCGCTTCGGTTGCCTCAATGCTGAGGGTCGTGACCGCTTCCTCGCAGTAAAAGTTTGCTGTGGATCACTCGACGCCACCGTAACGTAGTTAACATCAACTTTAAAGAGTTAATTATCACATCACATCAACAGCCTATAATAGTCAACTGTTGGACATAGGACTCTCCTTAGAAAGGAGGTTTTGGCCTACTATACCACGCTGGCCAGACGGGTTGCTATAGGGTTTGTGTCAAGTTTTCCTTCTCTTTGCAGTACTGTGGACCTGCGTTGTTTGCTCCCTTAGTCGACTCTTACGACACCCACGGGATGAATAGGGGTGGTGACACACGTATTCTTAATCGGTCACCACACGGACGGAGGTAATTATAATAATGTGTAATTTTTTTAACGTTGGGTTTTTAATTTACAAAGAAAACAGCAAAAATAGAAAAAAATGGAGGTTACAAATCTATCCTTGCCATTTATGTAATCAGATAGTTCACGTACTGTATTTATAAGTAAACTCTTTAAATTATTTTAATTAATTTTCTGCTTTTAGTTCAGTTAACTATTTAAATTGTCTATGCATTACTTTTATAATTAAATAAAATTTGTTTTACTTTACGTTAACACACCAATTTTTTTAACGTCCTAATTCCGTTATCTAAAGTTATATCTATTAATTTTTATACAGTTTTGGTATAACATAATATGATTTACACGTATTAACTAAAATTCTACGATTATGTTGAAAATTTTGAATATGCTTAGAGGTGTAAACAATGCTTACGTACGATATAATTAGCGTATAAAGGCGAACATTTCAAAACAATAAAATGTATTTAACTTTTATTTAATCGTCTCTGTAGGTACATTTCTAGAAAAAGAAACACGTAACAATCATAAGTCTACATTAGCGATAATTAAACGTTCGACATTGTAGAAGATTTAAAAAAATCGATCACGTATACAACATGGGAAGTTTTAATTTTTCTCCTATTTCTTTGGCCTAATTAAAACTTTAATCGCATAGACTTTACCGAACCGAAC
Organism: Arctia plantaginis; assembly: GCA_902825455.1. Taxonomy (NCBI): domain Eukaryota; kingdom Metazoa; phylum Arthropoda; class Insecta; order Lepidoptera; family Erebidae; genus Arctia; species Arctia plantaginis. The sequence continues at coordinate 2,376,799 of CADEBD010000553.1, forward strand.
GAGCTTAATGTAGCCGTTTTCCATAATTTTTAAACCTGTAACACATTTTTTTTTTAATTTTAACTTTGCCCTTTTAAGTGTACACCCTCGTACACTTTAAGTAATCCCTTCGCTTTATTGACAAAATATTCTGGCAATTGAATTGGTACAATGAATTTTTTCACATATATGTACGTATATGTATCATCATCAACAGCTGTTAATACTCCACTGCTGAATAAAGGCCTCTCCTTAGAAAGGAGGTTTTGGCCTACTATACAACACTAGCCAGACGTATAGGCTTTATTTCAAGTCTTCCTTCTCATAGCAGTGCTGTTGACCTGCGTAGTTTGCCCCCTTAGGCTCTTACGACACCCACGGGATGGACCAGAGTGATGTCACTACACGAACACTGTATATTAGATAATTATGATTACATATAAAAATACACATAAGTGTACAACATCATACATATATAAACCTAACTGTAACCTTTAAATGAACGGACAAAAAAATACAGTGCAGTACAAAAAATAAGTGTTGTATATATATTTTTTTGTTTAGTGGCTGTTGACGAGATTTAGTATTATATTGGTGCTAATTCTGCTGTCCGTAAACTCTCTAAACTAAACTAAAAATTTGTACAGTTCTGTCAAACAACGTTTCCTATTCTGAAAACGTAATATTTGAGAGCACAATTTTTTTTAGTGATTTTTAGTTAATGTTCATTCACGGCCATGTGATTTTTAGTGCTTTTTAGTTAAGTTTAGAGAGTTTTCGAACAATTACCATAATTAACCCCATTTTCAATGTTTTTGAGTAATAACGAATTTCAACCAGTCGTTGTACCTTTATACTGTTTTTTTTATCCTCAGGTGAGCGCCAATACGAGCAGCGCGTTGAAGACATTCGTCTTCTCCGATTGGAGATCATACGTCTGCGCAAAGAGAAGAACCTACTCTCGAAAGGAATTGAAAATATGACCGACTTGAGATTGGAGGTAAGATTCATTTTTCAACAACAACGAATTAAATTCAACTTCCCAGTCTTTTTCCTAGGTTGGGGGTCTGCTTACAGTACTACACAGCCTCTACGATAGACAGTTGTCGAACTTTTTAAAGATGGCCCGAGGTACATCGGGTTACCAGGGATTTCCTTTCCAGGGTACACCTGGTTCCCCGGCTACTGGTACCCGAGACGGCGTGGGATTTTTGGTCGGTTCGAGCCCGACATAATCACCCCACCGGTGGGTGATATCCGAGGGGATTTCCGCACAGAAAAAAAAAGTAGTATAGTGAAAATAATTGTAGTATAGTCTAATCATAATAATAGTATAATTAATTACTCCACACTGACACCACATTAGAAGTAGTAACTACGTTGCACCCGTGCGAATGCGGGGCGGAACGCTTGTACATTATACTTTGCACAAGGTGACAGGCAAATTACATATGCATTATTTTTATATTCGATCGTCATTTACCTTCACTCAAAAGTGATTGATGTGTTACTACTCTTACAATTTAAATTAATTATCTGCTTCGATTATCCAATGCATAAATAATTATATGAACTGACTGACCAACTAACTACCGGTTAATAGATCATGGCAGAATGTCAACATTGAGAACACGAAAAAAATTGTGCCCAACTATGAGTGTCAGTCAGTGTAGTGTTATTATAACGTGCAATCTATATTAGAACCGTATTAAACACCCCTCACAAGGGGACTCCCCTTTTGATATTAACCGGGCACTTCACGAAGTAAAATGGGAAAATTATAAGTTCAATTAAAGGAAAACATAATATAATTAGAAAAGTACGAAGAAACCCCAGCTTGTAACTGTTTTATTTTTTGACGGTCTAGTCGGGTCTAGTCACGCCCGAGACTAGGCTCTAAAGGTTATTTATTTCTTACAATATCCTAATATACTAATGTCAATTCGATATTGTAGTTATATCATTTGTAAATTACAATAACAAATTACACCAGTGCTATAATTGTAAATTCACTCAGAGCGCAATAAAATATATCCACATCGTCAGCTATGAGGTTGTGTGCGCAGCGCGCGCGTCAACTGCCTTGCAAAGTTCGGCGTGCGCACGGCACCGCCAGAAGTCCAGTCGCCGACGTCCCGCGTAGCAGTCCGGGACTCAGACCCACCCTCTCCAATACATCTGCATTATGTATCCTCCCTCTAATCACCTTAAACATATAGGTTACGAGTCTGAGTTCCCTCCTGACCCTCAGTTATTAGGTATATCATCCGATCATACCTAATATAAACAGGGTAGGATACATTAATGTATAAAAAGGATAAACCCCGCACGGCTTCATGTAAATAAATCTAATAAACTTAACATAACTCAACATAAGACTGTATTTAGTCTAATGGCGGAGTCCAGATATATGCAGTACATTCCAATTGGCTCCTAACTAAAGCATTATATAATGCTGTGACTGCTTTTACATTGAGAAAGTATTTTAGCCATACGACACTACGGCTAAGCTGGTCGATAAAAAAAATCGTCCGATTTTTTTTTATTAATTTTAATATCTTGCTATTTTAGTACTGACTAAGTGTGACAAATAAGTTTTCCTGTACATTTACAGGTGTTCAACTTGGAGCGCGAACTAGGGCGCGAGCGTCTGCGCGTGCGTGCCCTCGAGGAAGCTCTGGAGACTCCCCTCAACGTGCACCGCTGGCGCAAGCTGCAGGGCACCGACCCTGAGAGCGTGCGGCTCACGCAGAAGCTGCGTCTCACGCAAAAGTGGGTACTATACTCTCTGCTTACTAAATGGTAATAAATTTATTCATAAGAAGACCGGGTTCACCGTCACTAGTCTTTTTGTTCAATGGCAAAGGAGGCAAACGAGCACCGGTCACCTGACTACCACCGCCCATAGACACCTGCAACTGAGTCACAGGTGCGATATCAACCGTTGAGTCCCCCACCTTTAAAATCAGGGGTAGGGGGAGGTTTGGGCTCTGCGGTAACCCAGTCAGGGTACCGTTATATATCATTTTTGTGAAAAGCATTGAAGGAATTGTTCAATACTAGGATTACTGTGCTGACTTCGGCCGATCCTGCCCATTGTGTACCGAAGTACAGCTCTCCCAGCTTTTATATAATACTAGTAGTACCCGGCACGTTTCCAATGCCACGTGAAGTATGAAGAAATAACCAAAAAAAAAAAACATTTACATATATAGGTAGATTTTGTGGACAAGGAACTCTAGAGCGTCCATAGACAACCGTGCCAATGTTTCATCACAATGTGGTGAATAGTTTCGGAACGCATAGAGGGCGAACATACTAACATTGATTTTTATTTATATAGATATTATGTAATATTGTTTACCGTGTGACTCACTTAGTGCTATGGCCGGCGTCTAAACCGATCTGTCTTAATGTATTGTATTCCTAGAGACTGAATAAAATCTGCAACTAATTACTGTTAATTAAACAGTCTCGACTTAAACGTTTATTTTTTTACGGAACTTAACAATCAGCAATTCTTATGTAGATTACAACAACCTAACCTAGTACTTAATTTGTTTCAGTCACACAAAATCGAAAATTAAACATTGTTCTATAAATAAGTACTTAGATCAAGTGATTTTTTATTGATGTTTCACTAAAATTAGCTTAAGCGACTCTCAGGAGCCTTAGTAAAATTATTAAAAGATAAAATATGTTGTAAGACAAGCTTCGTCATCCCTACACATGATTGGTTGATGAAAATGACAAAGCCATCATACTATCTAATTAAAATAAAATAAAATCTGCAAGGATAATAATTATTTTTAGCTATTAAGTAAAATAGCAGTTTTGTTAATCAAGTCTTTATTATTCTTATTAGATAAAATGAATTAAACATTAGGTATTCTTGTCATTTTAATGACTTGTAAATCATCTTTATAAGTTCTTTAAAAAAAGAGTGTCATTACATTAAATTACTGAACATTGAGATCGTCGTAAAAAGTTTCAATGACCGGATTTTCTTTGTCTCTGGTCGCTTGTAAAAAATATTTCATTGACAGATTAAAATTGCGTAATGAAAGACATAAATCATCAAGACTCATTATGGCCTGTATTTTATAATCCTAGACTAAATTGACATTAGGTACGTGGGTTGCTACGTTTTTGCAATTTATTCTTAAAAGTAGTGTGCCACTCGGAGATTGACGTTAATAAAATCAAATTTTCATATTTTTTTACTAAATTATCCTGAAAAAATGTGTAGGTACTTATTTAATAATACAAAATTAATAAGGTACCGATGTTTATATATAATATGAAACAATTATTTTTAATTACTTAAATTAAAATTACAACAATAGATAGCAGATGTAATTGAAAAATGTATTTGTTGTTAATGTAGATATAAATTGTAAAACGTAATATTAGAAATCTATATTTTATTGATACACAAAATTTAAGAGATACCTATTATGATCTAGGTATACGACAATCCTCACCATCGAATTTCGGCATAGGTGTACGAGACTCAACCAACAAACCAATGGTAGGCCAAAATCTCCTTTCTAAGGAGAGGCCTATGTCCAGCAGTGAACTATTAAAGGCTGTTGATGAACCAACAAACCATAATAAAACTTCTGCGCTCAGATTTTGTACTAGAATGACCTGTAGTTTATCAGAAAGTTTTTCGTGAGTTCTCCGAGGAAATCTGTGAGCTCGAGTAAGGGTTGTTGCATGAGACATCTCTCCAGGTGATTTGTTACATAATCAGCTGGGCACCAATCCAATTGGTTTGGAGATCATTCGGTTCTATCGGTGGAGTGTTTCCTGGAATATTTTGGAATCTGATAACATAATTTAGTTACACAACCTAATCTTTCAACATTAACATTAGTCCCATCACATCTAAAAGTGATTCAATGACAGATCTTTATTCAAAAAAAAAATGGCGGTCCGTTTTAGTGATATTTTTATTTTATTTATTTATTTATTGAAAAACAACAGCGATACAATTTGACGACCGCATGGCGTAGTGGTTTGTGTAACGGACTGCTATTCCAAAGGTCGCGGGTTCGATTCCCGCTCAAGTCAAACATTTGTGTGCATGAACATTTGATGTTTGATTTGGTCTGGGTGTTTCTATGTAAAATAAGTATGTATTTACAAAAAAAAAAAAGTATATATGTATTTATATCAGTTGTCTAGTACCCATAGTACAAGCTCTGCTTAGTTTGGGACTAGATGGCGTTGTGTGTATGTGGTAGAATATTATAAAAAAAAAAAAAAAATATACATATTTTATAACTTAATAACATACAATATAACCTAAGTACAGGGTGGCGCAATAGAACGTGCATATTGCATCATCTTTTTTCGCGGGGTAGAAAGTGCGCGGGCGGGGGGAGCCTGCATCGTTGGGTAGGCGGGCTCATGGAGTTTTAGTCACTATGAGTCACTTCGACGGGAAGCGTCGCGCATTTTGCGTGCGCGCATTTTACGAGAACTCTCGTTCATACATCGTTACTAGGCGTTTATATTGTTCTGAATATGGACTACGGCAAATTAGTAAAGCTCCGAGTGCTAATTTAATTAAAATATGGGTACAGCGTTTTGAAGAGACTGGTTCAACGTTTAAACCACAAGCAAAAGGTTGTCCAAGAACATCTAGGACCGACGACAATATTGAGAGAGTTATGCAGTCTGTACGAGGAGATCCACAAATGTCTACTCGTAAGAGATCGTCTGTCTTACACTTATCGCGACGAAGTTTGCAACGAATTTTAAACTTGGATCTTAAACTGCATCCTTACAAGCTGCAGTTAACACAAGAATTGAAAGAGTCTGACTTCGGAGCAAGGCTCGCATTTGCTAATGAAATGCTTAATCGATTTTCCAATTTTGACAATATCCTTTTCTCAGATGAGGCCCACTTCCATATCAATGGGTTCGTAAACCGTCAAAATTGTCGTTACTGGAACAGTGAGAATCCCAAACTCAAGCACCAGAAACCACTGCATAGTCCTAAAGTGACAGTATGGGCAGCAATCTCTGGTAGAGGAATAATTGGACCGTTTTTCTTTGAAAATGCGCGGGGGCAAAACGTCACTGTTAATACCGAACGCTATGTTGCGATGTTGGAAGGTTTTTTGGCTCCAGAGCTTGAAAATTCAAGAATAGTGAATTCTAGGACTTGGTTTCAACAAGACGGAGCTACCTGTCACACATCAAATGACTCCATGGCGGTTGTGAAACAGATGTTCCCTGGCAGACTGATTTCGAAAAGAGGTGATATCCCATGGCCCCCACGTAGTCCAGACGTGACGCCTCCTGACTTTTTTTTGTGGGGATACCTCAAGAACAAAGTCTACAGTAATAATCCGAAAAACAACGATCAGCTCAAGGAGAATATCCGTGGTGAAATGGCAGCAATTACACCAGCATTACTGAAGAAAGTTTTCAATAACTTCCGTTTGCGATTAGAGGAGTGTCGTCGTAGAGAGGGTCATCATTTAGACGATGTTATTTTTAAAAAATAAACTTCAGTTATTTCTTAATAATACCTCAGTTTTATTTTAACTATACCTTTTGTATTTATTTTCTAATCAATATTTTAAATATGCACGTTCTATTGCGCCACCCTGTATTTACTATCTGACTCTGATTAAAAAAATATGTTCTTCAGCTAGTGGTTCTCTATAGTATTTTCCGCATTTTTATTGGTAACCAATGTTTTAATATTTTCTTAAGTATATTAAGTGTTAAGGAACCTGTGTGTGTGTGTGTGTGTTTACAACGTTTAAAACGATTATTTGTTTTTGCTTACCTTCTTTCTCTTCTCAATTTATTATAAAATTAAGATGATAACCTTTAAACATTTGTTGCACGATTAACTAATCGTCGAATACAGATAAACAGTTACGAATTAACAAAACCGGTATCGTAGTACATCACACCGGTATCATTATTTCTAAATTAGATATTTGCATATGTCAATTTGGTCTGGGATTAAAATACAGGCTATAGATAATACCTATTTAATGTTACATTAATCTTGTTAAAAGTTGTTGAGACTTGAATGTGCCTAAATCATCATAAATTATACATTTTAAAGTTATTTTTTATTAAGAAATAAAAATTCTTGATCTTGATTTTGGATGGGCCGGTTTCTAATTAATATAAGTTAGAAAAACCTAATTACCACCTTCTTATTTATTAAAGAGTTTGCCTGGTAGTTTAACATCCATTTCATTTTCACATCACTTCACTCCCGAAAGGCGTAAGCCGTAAAAAACGTTTTTTTTTTCCTATACCATAAAAACCATCAATTTCTAAGGAGGGGCAAACGAACAGACGGGTCACCTGATGGTAAGTGACATCGCCCATGGACACCTGCAGCTCAAGACTTACAAGTGCATTGCCACCCTTTGAGTAGGATTCAGAGAGCCCAGCCTTCATTTCCCCGGGTTTATGTTCTGGTAAAATCAATCACTCGGTGAAAAGCAAGAAAGAATAACGGTGCTGCGATTGGTGCCCACAGATCGGGGGATTTAAGAGATTTGCAAACACAAAAACAGATGTTTTTAAAATTTATTTTAGATAAATACCAATCGTGTTTAAGTCGATTGAACACGGACGTGCTTTTTCAGCGTCTGCATCCAAAAAAACTCAGTGACATGAGTTTGTTATGCATATAAAACTGTCTAATCATTTTAGATAATAATTTAATAAAATAAGCTTTGATCAATCCTATGTAACTTATCTATAAGTTACATAAGATAGCAACTTAAGGAAGTTACACGACTTTATCGTTTTTATAATTTTACGGTGTTATTTTTAGATTTTATAAAAAAACTTTTTTTTATTTTTAAAAAAGATTTCTTTATTCCTAAAGCTTCTCGGTATCTTGGCTATCTTGGATAAATTTGGTATTTATCTCACTTTTATAATTTTGAGACATGCAGTTTTTGAAGAAGATTGAGTGATGAGTCATTTTTTATGTCATGGAGCGACGCCATTTAATTGCTCTTGGAATTTAGAGAGCTGTAGGAATGCTACAAGCGGGAAAAAATCAGTCCAGGGTATCTCTTCATTTTAATGTCAATAGGAGCGTGATTTGCCTTTGGCATCGTTATTTTAATACAGGGGATCCTGCTGCAGCATCTAGGTGCTGCAGCAGGATCCCCTGTATTAAGTGGAGGGAGTACAACTGCTCGACAGGACCGATAAATACAACTGACTGCAAGACGTCATGTTAACCGCCACAGAGATAGGTTTAAAACTATAATTCTAAAGCGGTGTTGTTGCTAGCCACCAAACCGTAAGAAATGGGCTGCATGAGTACGGCCCCACCAATACGCCATGGAAATCGCGCTCGTCGAAACAAATGGTGTAGGTAACACTTAGCATGGCCTCAATATGTCCTTGAGAATTATGCTCACCCATTTGTACAAAATCTTGGCTCAGATTTCACGCTAATGCATGACAATGCGCGTTGGCACACAGCTCTGAGGACCAGAGAGTACTTGGCAATCGCCAGACCTCAATCCCATCAAGCACGCATTGGACATGCTCTAGAGACGTATTCTAAAGAACCTGGACGGAGTGTCGACAACCCAACAACTTGAGACTTGTTAAAATTCCATTGGGAGCGACTGCCGCAGGATCAGATTAACAATCTTATAAATTTAATGAGAAATCGTAGTCGACAAGTTTTAAACAACAGAGGCGGTTACACTTTGTATTGAATTACCAAATAATTAAAAAAAATCTTGTAAAACATGAAGTTTAATTTCGTTTTAAGTTTATTTTATACTACGTTGTTGCTTTAATTATTATTTACAAAAGAAATATAAGTATATTACAATAGTAAAAATCGTTCAAATGTTCAAAACCGTACATGTTGCTTAGACTTTTTTGATGTTTGTATAATCTATGACACGGTATTTACAATTTGCCGGTGTTACATGTAAAAAACTGTGTGTTTTACAGAAAAGTACTGGCGCAGAGCGAAATGTTGGTTCTTAAAGATCGAGAGTTGAAAGAAACCAGGAACTTGTACAGCGCTGTCAAAGACATGCTTGCTTTGCAGCCTAGTCCAGAAATACAGGTATCACATACTGTCGGTTTAATCGAAAACTGTATTTATACAAGGTTGAATATTATGTTCATTGAGATTAATAGTATAATAACACAGATATATCCATATTTTATGTATTCTTTGCAAACAATTCTTTACACTCTTAGGGGTGTAAATTATACATTACATTACATGGGGTTCCCACACGGGGCGGGGGTCGTCTACTCGTCTGTAGATGACCCGAGGTATGTCGGGGCACCAGGGCCTTCCTTTCTAGGGTATACCTGGTTCCCCGGCTATTAGTACCCGGCGAAGGCGTGCGGTTTTAGTCGGTTCGAGTCCGACATGCCACCGACAGGTGGTATCCGAGGGGATTTCCGCACGGAAAAAAAAAAAAAAAACAAAAAGGGGTGTAAATTATGGGATAAAGGTAGGTTAGGTAGGGTATGGTATCTTTTTCAAATAAAACATGATTTTATTGTCCCTGTGGTGACGGATTAAGAGTACGGAGTGTCACTCCTATTATTTATCTTGTGGGTGTCGTAAGAGCCAACTAAGGGAGCAAACTACGCAGAACAACAGAACTGCAAAGAAGGAACACTTGACACAAACCCTATCTTGTCAGCGTGGGATAGTAGACCAAAACCAACTTTCTAAGGAGAGGCCTGTGTCCAGCAGTGGACTGATAAAGGCTCATGATAGTGATGATGATTTTATAAAATCGGTTCAATGAAGTTCTGATATAGGTATAGATATATATCTAACATACAAAAAAATAGCCGTTTGGAGAACCTTCTCTTTTTTTGCAGTCGGTTAATAAACAAAGCTGAATATAGGTACACTACATTACTTATTTATAACTTTATGCACATTTGTACATCGGCGGACTTAATGCCCAAGGCCTTCTCTCCCAGTCAACCTTTAGGTAGTGTAGAAATCGTGAGTGGTAGGCGCATATAGGTTATAACACTAATTACTAAGATATACACTACACAACATAACACATGATACACACACTATACACATATAAACACTCACACATATACATATCATATACAGAAGGACGTTGTTTCTTTTTAAATAGGGAACGGTTTGTGGACATCCTGACTTTTTTTTATTGCAGTATTTTAGCTAATAACATTACTGTTATCAGCTACAATACTGCTAAAATAGGTAACCTACTCCCTTTCTTTTTTCAGATTACTTTAACAAGAACACAACGCGCGCTCACACAACGCACGACCAAGATGAAATGTTTGATAGCTGGTATGTTGTCTTTCTCTTTGTAATTATTCTACACACAAGTAATTTTGTACACTTTAGCATTGTATGCAACCTAATTAAGTACTTCTTAACATTTCTTATGTTTTATGACTATAAATAGAGAAAATCGAGGTATGTCTTTGGCTACATAACATACTTGCTGGCAAATTAATTTTTTTTGAACAACTTGTTAAAAAAAACAAATATGGAGAGATAGATTTGACCTACAACTATTTTATTACATATTCTTTGAAAAAGCATTGGAATCACTGCCGCCGTAGTACACTGGCACACAAGTTTTTGTAAGATCCAGAGACAAATGGTGCTTGTTAGAAACTTTTTTTATATGCTTTGTTTCAGAGCTAAGCATGCGTGAAAAACAAGTAACAGATCTAAGACTTGAACTCGACCGTGTTAATGGTGACCTACAATCGTTCAAACAGAAATACTACGAAATGAAGCGAGCCCTAGACGCGGACGAGGCGAGAAGGCTGAAGGTCGTGACCCCTTCGTCGCCAGAGTCACAAAAACAATAATTTGTCTATAGTTAGATATCCAACTGAAAATGGCGCGTAATTTATTTTTGTAGGTACGCAATTATTTTATTGCCGCTAGTATGTAACAAGGTATCTGAAATATGGTTTGACTTTGTCTAATATACCTATACTGTGAATTTATTTGGATCGCAGAAAGAGAAAGTTAGTTAATTTCGGTTTCTTCATGAATTAAAAATATATGTAAAATTCAAAGACGAAGACGTGATATTACTAAACAGAGAGGAGCTGTTATAGTAATAAACGGTGAACTGATTAATATATGTATGTTGAAGTTTAATGTTGTACTGAAAGGAAAATGTCGGCGCGGTAACAACATATATGCTACCTTTTTCATACATTATTTCGATTAAAACTTGGTCAACTCAGTTAGTACCAAAAAATATAATACTTACGTATGTTGGTTTAAGTGTGCTCAAGAACTTTTCGTCACGAAACTTCATTAGTTTGCTGCTTTCATGCAAATGTCGCCTATTCTGAGTGATACAAAATTCAAAAACAAGAATACCATTACTATACCTAGATAACCCATCACGTCCATTTATCAAAACAATTTGCAGCTCACATAAATGGCAGCTTTTCTCTTTTTTGGCTTGGTATACCTATTCTACAAGGTTATTTGTATATTGTTTAAATATCTTTTTAACACGCTTTTATTAGCTTCACCTGTATGTTTGTTTGTTTGTTTGTATGTAACCGACTCCTTCGAGCTCGATTTTGCCCAAACTTTGCACACCTGTTAAAGGTCGATGACAATGCAATAATCCGATCAAAATATCCGATCATCCTAATTAGATTCGCCAGGATTAATTAATTTCTTTCCGCATCCTTTGCATGCGAGTAAGAGAGACAGAGCTAGTGCGCGAACTACGCATGCGTGCAGTTCCAGACTTACTCTTTCTCTTTACTTAGTCTCACTTTAGTAGTAAATTGATGTAATGATAAATAAGTAATTTTTAGTTTAAAAAATTTAACTAAAAAATGAAAAATAAATAATAGTTTGAAAAAACTAAAAAAACACGCTTTTATAGAAAATCCAACTAAAAAACAGAAAATAAAGTTTAATAAATTTGGATTAAGAATAGTGTAAATTTGATTAAGTTTGATTAAGTACAGTGTAAAAAAAAAATGAAGGTACATTATTGTAAAAAAGCGTGGGGTGCATAGTGTCAATAGTTATAAACATTTATTGTCAGATGAGTAGAAAAATCATCACTGATAATATCATAAAAAGCACTTCAGATGCACCCCACGCTTTTTTACTGTAATGTACATTCATTTTTTTTACACTGTACTTAATCAAACTTAATCAAATTTACACTATTCTTAATCCAAATTTATTAAACTTTATTTTCTGTTTTTTAGTTGGATTTTCTATAAAAGCGTGTTTTTTTAGTTTTTTTAAACTATTATTTATTTTTTAATGTGTAACATCTTGTCCGCTCTTCTGTAATGTGGGGCAGTGTGTGACAGGAAGTCGGGAGCGTGCTTTCACCGCTCTCATTGCTCAAATCATTTGACATGAAACTATGCGACCCTATTAAAGTAGCTCATTTACTTAACATTCTACAAAGTTGAATTCTCAAAATCTTAAATTGCAAAATGTTGAATTGAATTTCCCATCCGGACCACAATGTTGAATTTGCAAAATGTTTAAATTTTAGTTATTTTATCGAGACAGGAATAGTGCCATTGCGTTATTGAAGCAACAATAATCCATCCATTAATAAGTTCTTTATCTGCTTCATTAAAACATATCACATAACATAGCGAGTCACATCTTGAGTTGCAGACGTTCATGGTCAGCGATGGTCACTTTCCATCAGGTGACCCGTCTGCTCGTCTGCCCCCTCTGACATAAACCAAAAAAAACCGTCTTGGGAAATATGATTATCATTCTAGATTTTTTAAAACTATTACGAATTTAAATCAATTAATAAATTGAAATTATATTCTTCAATTGAGTCGTCTTAAATAGTTACGTTACAAGTTTCAATTTAGTACATTTTTCATACAAAAATTTTCACAGATGATAAGGTAGTAGAGTAGTTAAGGTGTCAAATACCCTATTTTAGACTATCTTTGTTTAGGGCTGCAAATAATGTTTTGTGGTCATTATATTTAATCCCAATATCTCCACCGCGACAGGTCCTGCACTTCTCGCATCCACAGGACTCAACATTTTAGGATGTTGAATTTTGTTATTAGAACCATGTTGAATTTTGAAAATTTAATACTGGTTACAGAAAATTCAACTTGATACGAATTGAACCTTTTGGGATTAAAAATTTTGCGAATTCAACATTTTACAAATTCAACATTGTATTCCATGTTTTTTTATTTAATCTGCCTAACGAACATCTTTTATTGACTACTAATTAGATTTTGAAATTTATTAGATTTAAGTATTATTGGTTAAGTTTCGTGGCGGCTAGTTTGACAGCAAACTAAATAGGTTTTCAACTAAATCCAGGCTGTATGCTGTTGCGGAATGTAGTGTAAAAATGTATGATTATAATATTATTTTATGTATGTATAAAATTCGTGTACTTACGCATTATGTCTATCCTAGTATGTTCTTTATTTTAGTAAAATAATGTGCCAATTAATTAATTAATGATCTTAAAACTGCATGAAATGTTATACATTTCTGTGAAACATTTTTCGACTGAAAACTGCAAATGTTAAATATGATGCAGTTGTCGTAAATTGTTTTGTACCTCATGAAAATATACAAAGTTTCTACTAGAAATAAGAAGTTATAACAAATGTTGAAGGGCAGTCAAAGTTTACCTCTGTACTTATGTTTATTTATAATGTAGTTAGGAAATCGATATAAACAAGACTGATTTTAATGGGGGTAAAATAAGATTGATAAATAAAACACCCTAAGTAATTAATCCGAAAACAATAGTTTTATTTAAGAACTTTCACTTTCTCATAAAATATACACATTGTTTTTTGTCATTAAACTAAACTGTAAGTAAATACTAATTTTTAAATACCAATTGTCACGATTTTCAAACGGGGTGCCGGGCCGGGGCTGGGCCCCTCTATTGCGTTTCGGTTCCTAATTTTATAGCATGGTGTTCTTTCATGGTCATGTACAAATTTCTCACTTAAAATTTATTCTAAAAAAATATTCAAATGAAAGCATGATTTTGTACATTGTCAAAGTAAAAAAGAAACGAATACGTCCGTTTTCTCGTTAATAAAGTGTGATGATAGAATTCTACAGTCCTTTTGTTGATTACTTAAAAATAACAGTTCGAATGCATGCGCTCGGCTGACCCTGACGGGGTGTCGGTACACAAATGCGATCAAATGCGAACAGATCGGCGGGGCCATGCATCGAACGTCTGCCGGTACTCTATATACTTTAGCGCTTTATAAACACACCTACGAATACGTCTGAATAACGCGATAATTACAAGCGGATTTGTAATGCACTCAATACTAACAGTACACAATCATTCTAGCGTTCACCTATTTGTACACGTTTGCCCAGAATAAATGATTTCATTCCGAGGTCACGAGGGCAAGCGAAGCCGTACAATTTGGTCCGCGTCGCATACAACAGAATGTTGACAAAAAAAAACTCGAACGTTCGACTCACTGTTGCCCCTTAATTACTATAATGTACTTACAAACGCGCGATTCAATCTAACTTACAGATATATATATATGTAGCGATGGACAAACATCACTAAACATTTCGGTCACCACATCACCGTTCGTCCATCACAAACGATGCCGCCAAGCGTCACTTGTTAAATCTTTGAGCAAAAAAAGTTTTAACACATTCGGCTGTTGTACGGTCACACTTATTTATCGCATTATTTATACGTACAAGTACACTCTCACATACACGCGGCGGCCCGCGATCGTTACGCGCATTATACCAGTACAGTATTTATATATAGCTGTCCCAACTTACCAAATACAAACACAGAATCAACTATTCGCTCATAATTCGCGACGTTCGCATCCAGATGGTGGTACGTACGCTTCTAGAGAATATTTAGGAGTTAGTTTTTCGTAAAACGGTATAGGAAAGAAATAACAGATTTTAGAAAATATTTTTCGTCGCCCGTACATACCGTTAACAGTGATCGCCGCGGAGAGCGGCCGGGAACGGAGTCTTCGGTTTAACCTCCGGTCAACGTAAACGTAAATAGCAAACTCCGTACTCTGCGACTCGTTCGCCGCTCGCTCGAGTGAGCTCGGACTCGTCGCGGGGTCGAGTCCGGCGCGTCGGGCGACGAGGGAGAAATAAAATCATTTTTAACTAGAAATCTCTAGCGCGACGCACCACGGCCGGGGGCGAACGGCGCGACTACATAATATATCACTCGTCGGCTTACTCGATAGGTACTTATGACATAATGCGATGGAATCAATAAAACTATTGTTTGTTGCGTGGTGCGTCGGGCCCCCGCCCCCCCGGCTAGTGCACGTCGCCGGCCTCCTGCTTGCCGAGCTGGTGGTTGGCGGGGTCGGCGCTGGCGAGCGGCAGCGAGATGGGCGGCTGCGGCGGCGCGGGCGCGGGCGGCGGCGGCTGCAGCGCGGGCGCGTCGTGCGCGTGCGCAGTGGTGGAGTGCGCCGCCTGCGCCGCGTAGTAGCCGCCGTTCAGCGTCTCGGCGTACGGCGCAGGCGCGGGCGTGGACAGCGGCGCCGGCGTGGCCAGCGGCGCCGCGCCCTGCAGGAAGTAGTCCTTGTTGACGCAGTTGCGCAGGCAGTCGGGGATGCGGCCCACGATGGCGCGCCGGATCTCCGACGCCGCCATCTCGCGCAGCTCCTGCGCCGACGCGTCCGAGTAGAAGGCGGCGTGCGGCGTGCACAGCACGTTGGGCGCCTCCTTCAGCGGGCCCTGGAACGAGGAACGCCTTGTCAAATCCCTTGGACCTTACTGCTCTCACGTCATGATTCAATAGTTTGTATCGAATCAGTAGCTGAGTGATTTTAAGTACCTGCCCTTCCTTCAGTTTATATAATAATATCATCATCAACTTCCAACAGTAAACTGCTGGAAATAGAATAGGCCTCTCCTTAGAAAGAAAATTTGGCCTACTATACCACACTGACCAGACAGGTTGGTATTAGGTTTATATAAAATTTTCCTTCTCCTTGTGGTGATGTCCTGCGTAGTTTGCTCCCTGACGGTGACGTATGAAGAATATGGAATGTATTCATTCCATAGATGTCGTAAGAACCGACTAAGGAAGCAAACTCTGCATCACAACAACACTGTGTAGAAAGAAACATTTGAAACAAACCATATCAATCCATCTGACCAACTTGACTTAGTAAATCCTCCTTCCTAAGGAAAGACTTCTGTCCAGCTGTGGAATAGTCCACGTCCAGTCCAAAGGCTGTTGATGTGATATTAAATGTCGTTAAAATATACATTTATATGTAATTTTACTTTCTATTCAAAAGAAAACTCTGTTGGAAATTTTCAAAAATTTGGTGAGTAACTTTATTTATTTTAAAGTTTAAAAATTTTATATTAAGAAGTGCAGACTAAGTGTCCGACGTGTATGTTTTTCTATTATATTACGCGTTAATAAAATAGTGTCGCCAATCGTGTACCAAAAATGTGACCAATCAGGTACCAAAAATGATCGTTTCGTACAAAAGTTTGCACATGATTGGTCATGGTACGGAGGTTGATCGATGCGTCACTATTTTCTTAACGCGAATAGTGTATTATCGTATCGTATAATATGCGTCCCATTACCTGGAATACGTTGAAGGGCTCGTTCTCGTGCACGTCGAGCGCGGCGGCGCGGATGCGGCCCTGCTTGAGCGCGGCGGCGAGCCCCTCGTCGTCCACCAGCCCGCCGCGGGCCGTGTTCACCAGGAACGCGCCTGCAACACGACCGACACACTCAATACTGGAGCCTAGATGCAGTTTGCATACAACTTTCTAACGTCAACCAGGACTAGGTCCTGACTTCGCCTATTATAACCTAACTGTTAGTATTTAAGGGATATCAATGTGCCTTCATCAGATCCTTGATGTTCCTTGATCTACATTCGGATAAGTAAAGAAATATGCGCATTAAACTACAAATTGTGGTTTAAATATTTTCACACAATATTATGAAGAGTAAAGTTTGTGTGCATATTATTTTGTTAATGGACCAATTTTGATAAATTTTTAGTATGGAGGTAGCTGACACCATAACACAAGCTACTTTTATCCCAAAAATTGTAGTGTTTCTGTGGGATGAGCAATGTGAATAGTTAATAAGCAATTAAATTAAGTTAATAATAATAATTAATTTAAGTTTATTTAAGCAGCTAATTTAAGTTTGTAGCTTTGATACATCTTTGATCTGTGTGATACATGACAGAAGTTAACAGTACTACACTCACACACACTCGTTTAAGTTAAATTCGGTTACGCAGAAGTTCAGTTACACTCGTATAAGTTAAATTTGTTACCTGGACGCATCTGTTTGATAGTGAACTCATTGATGAGGTGGTGGTTGTGTTCGTTTAAGCTGCAATGCAATGAGACACAATCACTCTGGAATAGGAGGTCCTGGAAGGAATACAAACATTATTGTTATACTTCACTTCAGTTTTTATGGTATATAATATGTAGAGAAGAAAATTATAGTAATATTGAAGATAATTTCGCACCTTTATTCATAAACTGAATTAACTTAGAATTTCAATATTGTGGGAAATCGCATTTAAAGTTTGACATTCATGTACGTGCGAGTTCGTCAAAAAGAGAACGACGATCTCTTATCTCTGCCATTTTCATGGTATCGAGTCGGCTGTTGGATTGTTCGTATTCTACTGATGAAGTTGATTTGGTATTTGTTGAAAACTCGAAAAACGTAAATTTTGAATTAATTCAGTTTATTATTAAAGGTGCGATTTGTAGTATGCAGTTTATGTTAAAACATAAACTGATTATAATAATAATGATATATCTCACACATCTTACCCACGGCCGTCTGATCCCACACTAGTCAGAGTCTGTACTGTAGTAACCAAACTGCTGATAAACATACTTATATATTCTAAATACATACATATTATAGATAAATTACACCCAGACACAAATGACAGTGCTCATCACACAATTACTTGTCCTGGGTGGGAATCAAACCCACGACCTCTGGCTTAGCAGTCAGGGTCATTAACCACTAGACCAACAGGCCGACACATGTCTGCTGAATGTTCGTTTCTTTTTTTAAACGAAAATACTTTTAAAAAATAGTCAGAAATAGGTATGTGTATATATTGTGTTCAACAACTCCTTTTCGCGAGTAGTAGTAGTCACGTGTCACCTGATGGTAAGTGACTACCTTCGCCCATGGACACTTGCCCCTCAAGAGACTGACATAAGTGTGTTGCGCCCTTTGAGCACTCCTCTCCCTAGAGTTAGGTGGGGTTGGGAGGCAGCCTCACTCACTTAGTGAATGTATTGTTTAACACTCGTTTTCTGGCCCTAATGTGCCGACCCAAGGCTTTCCTGGCTGTAGAAATATCTAAAATAATATCTTTATATTTATATCTTTATATCTTTTTCTCTCTTTTTCTCTTTGAAGGACAACTCCCGCACTTTGCGGATCACACAGTGTCGTCCCATGTGGGGATCGAACCCACAATACTCAGCGTAGTAGTAAGCGGCGTGGCGACCGCTTTAACCAGTACTCAATCCGTGCAGTCAAATAGCAATATAAATCATCCGCACATCCTTATGTATCCTTAGAAGACGGACACAAGGAACACCCAGACTCAGAACAACAATTTGTGGATCACACAACGTGTCGTCCCATGTGGGGTTTGAACCCACAACACTCGGCGTTGCAGGAAGTGGCGGCGACCGCTTAAACCACTACGCCATCCGTGCAGTGTGTATAATAATAAATATGAACAGCATTACCTGAAGCGTGTAGACCCTGGTGAGGCCGAGCGACTTCTCGATGCCGTCTGGCAGGTAGGGGTCGTAGAAGATGACGTTGAAGCCGAAAGCCTTCGCGCGAAGTGCGACGGCGGAGCCGATGCGGCCGAGCCCCACGATGCCCAGCGTATCGCCGCGGATGCGCGCGCACCCCGTCGCCGCCTCGCGCACCTGCTCCGGCCCTGGCACACACGCGCACACGGTTATTGTTCATTCGCACACATTATTTTCTGTTACACGTTAACTGTCTTATATCTTGCTAGTTTCAAATATACACTCAAAGGTTTTCATGGAAGAAAATGCTTGTGATATTTTTTTTTATTGACTCTGTAAATAAAAATATTGCAAAAGCCACCTTTTGCAATATTTTTTTATAATTTATTAGAGTTTCAATAAAAAATATAGGCGAAATAATACAGTTCTTGTCTTAAAAAAGTTTAATTATAACAGCGAAAAATAAATTAACAATAATATCCGAAATGAAATTATAATACAGTCGTAAAATTAAGTTTGTTTGCTTATTAAGCTTTCACGCCTGAACTACTGCCGTTTAAACCGATCATCGTAAAACATTGAATACAGACTGGTTCGATATTATTGTTTACTGTTCACTTTAGGATAACTAAATAAGTAAAACGATACCCATCCTCCGAGCCTTTTTCTAAAACTAGCGATTTTTTTATGCAGAGCGAGTGACATGAGATCTGCACAACCTAAGTACTCCAACAACCCGTAACAGGACTGTTGTTAAGTAGTTCCATTTAGGAGTCCAATAGGATTCTCAAGTTTATATGGCTCCATTAAGGTGGTGGGTCCAATAAGATCTACGAATTCCGAGGGTTCCATTTAGATGACAGAGTCAATTCATAATTAGGAATCAAATCAAAAATATAAAAATATACATCGATTTTTAATATATCGTCGGCTTATTGCAAAAACTCATTAACTGCAAAAAATCACTAAATACGTTAACATAACCACTAAACTAACTCCAACTAAAATGCCGTTTTCCCTAAATAATGAATATGTCACATAATGACTTCTTGCAATAAGCCGACGATATATTATATTAAAAACAAACATTATTTCCGGCCCCTGGGTAGGTTCCCAAATCGAATCCCATACCTACAATACACTACCACAGCACCACCGAGGCAGTCAAATTAAACTATGTATATCTGGATTACGCATAACGCCGATATTAGACAACCCCTTTTTTCACATCACATCAGCAGCCTTTAATAGTCCACTGCTGGACATAGGCCTCTCCTTAGAAAGGAGGTTTTGGCCTACTATACCACGCTGGCCAGACGGGTTGGTATAGGGTTTGTGTCAAGTTTTCCTTCTTTTTGCAGTGCTGGTGTCCTGCGTTGTTTTGCGCCCTTAGTCGGCTCTTACTACACCCACGGGATGACATTCCGTATTCTTAATCCGTCACTACACGGACAACCCCTTTTTTATAACACCGTGTAAGTTATATATTGGTTTACCTGTGAACTTTTTCCCTTCCCGCACCATGTTGGCGAGCCAGTACGTCCGCCGATATAAATTCAATATGAGACACATTGTCGTGTCGGCTACCTCCTCCACACCGTATCCTGGCACGTTACATACTGCGATGCCTGAAACGTAAAACGTTTTTAATAAAGCAGACGAAGCTCACGTAAGTAGTCGTGGGTGCCTTTATACACTGCTAGAAGTTTACGGGGCTTAAAGTTTAAAAAAAAAACAGTGGTACTCCGGGAGTGAAACAGACAGAAGTGAAAACTTGAAATGTGAGGATAAAACAGGAATGTTTGTGTTTTTCTTTTTTCGATTAGAAAAGTAACGACATGAATATATATCTATGTTGTACATATATACACAATATATGTTTATATTATATATAGTTATATTATCAATGTATTTCAACCCAAACTCAACTCTTGTGTAAACGGGGCCAATATATTAGTAGATACTTTTATAAAGAGATGTGTTATAACGTCAACAGTGTAGCGAGGTCAATGGTTTTTCCATGTCAAAAAATACATGATTTTGTTGTTCAAAAATGCCCAAAGCGCCTAAAGAAGTTTTCACTTTAAAAACTTCAGAGAGATTGTTAGTTACTGTAGTAACTTAGAATCTCTAGAAGATTTTCCTGTGTTGAGAGTACTCAAATCAAAATGAAATATGCACTATAGACGACCCCCGCTCAGGAAGGCCAGTTGAGGCCACCTCTGATGTGGTGGTTCGTCGAAAAAGTAGAAAAAATTGTACTGGAGAACACCCGTTTGAAGAAAAAACAGTTATCTGCATTAGTTGTAGTATCAGATACCACCATTTTGCGAATCCTACATGACAAAAGTCAATGCAAGATGGGTACCGAGAATGCTCACGCCGCTTCAGAAACAACATCGCGTCAAAAAAAATTTTCGAGTTGTGTGGAGACGGACCTGCACAGATTTTGCAGCGGATTGTTACCGGAGATGAAACATGGGTTCATCACTTTGAGTATGAGTCCAAACAAGAGTCCGGGCAATGGCATAAAAAGGGTACACCACCGCCAAAGAAATTCAAAGTTTCAGAGTCGGCTGGAAAGTTGATGGCTACTGTTTTTTTGGGATTGTGAGGGGATAATACTCATTGATTACAAAAAAAAAAGGGAAGGACCATAACCGAAGAATGATACGCAACGATACTAGAGAAATACAGGAGGCCATCAAAGAAAAACGTCGAGGAAAATTGGCCAAGGGCGTGTTGCTTTTGCAAGACAACGCGCCGGTTCACAAGAGCACCCTACAGTCCAGATTTGGCCCCAAGTTATTTTTATTTGTTCCCCAAATTAAAAAAAAAGACTTAAGGGGAAGGAAAATTTCCGCCAACAATGAGGTAAAGGAGGCAACTTTAGCTCATTATGAGGCAAAAGATAAAAAATATTTTTACGATGGTTTAGAAAAATTAATTCATAGATCTAATAAATCTATTCAGCTTAAGGGTGATTATATTGAAAAGGAAAAATAGATTGTTTCATTTCATTTAAAACCCTTTTATTCCACAAACTTTTGGACCTCCCCTCGTATAGTCCGCTTTTAAGATAATATAATATTAAATACAAATATTTAGTCCGACCCCGGGTCGGTTCTTAAATCGAACCCGAGACCATGGACCACTTCGCATAAGTACGTGTACATTTAAACATAAGGTTGGCTACTGCAGTCACCTGAGGGCACATGACAGGGCTAATCAATCTAGCCCTCCAATAAACAGACAGCAGTCACCGTAGCCGAAATCGGCAAGGGTGACATAATTATACATAATACTAGCTGACAAGGCAAACGTTGTTTTGCCCTATACATTATTTCTAGGAAATATAAAAAAAGTGGGTCACTCTTGTCATTTAGGGGTGTGAAAAATAGATGTTGGCCGATTCTCAGACCTACCCGATGTGCACACATAATTTCATAAAAATCTGTCCAGCCGTTTCGGCAGAATATGGTAACTAACATTGTGACAAGAGAATTTTATATATAAGATATACTGACCTAGTTCCCCAGCGGCTTTAACGTCAATATTGTCGACGCCGGAGCCTATACGGACAATGATTCTTAACGCCTTGAACTTCTCCAAGTCTTCCTTAGTGAGTATGATCGTGTGCCACATAAGGGCGCCAACCGCCTCGTTGAGCACCTTCTCATGTATCTCCGACGTGGATTGTGCGTCGCAGAACGCCACTGTCGCCACGTCCTTTAGTATCGGCATTTCGACGGTGCAATCCCGTCCGTCCAATAACGCCACCAGGGGCCTGGAAATATGTTATAATAAAGTCATTAAAACACATATACGAAATTAACTATTTTAGTATTTTGCGATGTGAACATACTAAAGTTTAAGACAATATTTAATTCTAAGGTAAACTAAAGGCTAGTGTATATTTGGTAAGGGTCGCGAAGATTAGTTCCTAATGAACAATAAACTCAGGTGTTGTGACGATCCATTTTGTGTGAAAGACAACGTAAAGGTATCGAAATAACCTTAAATAATTCTGTAGTATGATTCTTCTGAGTTACTTATTGCAATAACGTTGTTTTTCATTGGTATAAAGCAACTAGAAAATAAATTACACCTACAAGATCACTTTCAAACTTCAAACTATTTTATTACTTTTGAAACCGTTCTAATTTCAGTGCATCATACACATATTTGTATCGGTACAAGAATTTGCTGCAATACGTAACGTGTCACTAGGCGACAGCAGACAGAAAGTACGCACACAGCCTCATGCATGTACATTCACTACACATATAGTGTAAATTATAACAAATGGTAATAAATAAACTTATAAAATACTATGTGTGACGTAAATTCTCGTTACATTTACAACGTAAGACGATAAATTGGTAGTAGTAACGCGACATACACAGTACCTTATCAACAGGCGATAATACACGGCGGTATAATGTTCAATTACATTATTATGTCAACTACGTGGTCGTGAGATTATTCACGAGTGGTAGTAAGACTATGTAACACGTCACGATGGTATTTTTAGGGGAGATTGAACAGGATGTACCAATGTATGTTACCAATAGTACTGTGTTATACTTAGGGCAATAATACGTTTTGTGATACTCTTTTATCCCATCCGCTCGTCTGCCCCTTGGTTATTGAAAATATATATTTTTGGAGCGAAAAACAATCTGCACACATGTTAATAACCTCATCATTCACGGTGGTTAGTAAATAGGCATATCGATGAGAACAAAATCAGATAGTTTTATTTTTGTTTAGTTTAGTTTTTTTTAATTAATAAAAAGCAAAATGTCAGTATTTTACAAATCACCAATCTATTTCTTTTATAGATTATAGTGATGCAATTTTATCAACTCAATCATACGCCGGTCTAAAACAGAAGATCTATTAGAAATAAGTTGCAGTAGTTTTCTCAATAACTTTAGAAGTATACTTTTTAAACATCACTTAGTATTTATAACAACACAGGTGCGCAGTAAAAGGCATGCAACACCTATACGTAAGTATATATAAGAAGTAAGACCATTACTGTTAATGTCAAACCTTTTAATGATGTCATGCACAAAGAGGCCAAGTACTCAGGATTGCTACAGTAAATTACACTGAATGACAACAGCGCTACATTTTATAATGATTTAGTTTGACAGTGACTAGCAAAAGCATAACAATATATCGGTCACACTGTCTTGCGTTGAATAAATATGTAGAAAGTTTCTGACTTTGCGGATTAATAGTACGATATATATACAGCTTGCTTAAACATATAGCGATATTTGGAGTTACAGTGGTTTAGATATATGCCGAATACTGCTCTCAAAAGTGGTAGTGAATGCCGATTTATAGACTTGCGACTACATGTATATAAAAATGGTGTCCGTATTGTTATATACATGTAAATATATCAGAAAAAAACGCTCTCCATTGATTTAAATAAATGAATAAATATAATATCGTCTGATATATTACACATCATCAAGTTACGCTTTATAGGTACTACAACACGAATGAACATACGTAGATACATCTTTTGTAAATAAGAAATATGTACTAAAAACGTAACTAAAATTTAAATCCAAGCGCAATTAATCATTAATAGCATGTAAATACAATTAAATATATTGCTAAATCAGTCGAGTGTAACTAACTAAATGTTTAACCTCAATATGATTTGCAGATTGCACGCAATCACAAGTTGGTAACAAGTAATTAGCTTTAGCAACAGACAAACCGAAATTAATTGACAAATTAAATTTGCAAGCAAACCGACAAATATTGGAAACTAACGGAGATTGGGGGACAAGTTAGCTAATCACTAGAGGACGTGGCCCGGAGTGCCCCCCGTCCCCAGCCACGCGAATAATTAAAGCACACCAGTACGATTAAACTAATAATTTAAACTTTCGTCATAGCGGAGCGGAATTATTATTATTGCCGGGGAAAGTTTTAGGCGGCGAAACGGGAAAGTAATTCCGGGCGGAGGGAGGGAGTTTTCAGAATTCCAACAAACTTTTCCGGGGGCAGACGAAGACAGATTTTGGTGGCAAACAAAGAGGTGCGGGCGGTGTGGGTAGCGGGGCCAACCCTTCGGGCAAGTTTTGATGGAAACCAAATAGGATTAGCGCGAGAAAAGAATAAGTGAGCCCTATAAGTAGCGGACGCCGCTTTGTTAAGTTGCTGTTCGCGCGCGACGACTTAGAATTAGTCCTTACTCGATTCGATCTTTGCTAAACTTTGAATATCTGATTGTGGACTCAAATTAAATTAAGCCGGTAACTTAATGTATAATGGTTTGATTCGATTACGTTGAGTAGCTTGACACGGCCGAAGGCGACATGCCAAATTAATTTACGCATATTTACGTTCATTTGTAATGTAAGTAAAAATTGATTCGACACATTGAGGTAGAAAAATAACAAGGCGCGTAAGTTAACATAACCTACCACCATGACCAATATGTGTTGTGTTAATACCACATGTCATAGTTTCATAATAACAAAGGTTAATCACCTCGACTGCAGGGGTCCATTGGCGATGGGACCCCGCATGCTATCCATACGCGCTCTCTTTGGCAGCATCTTGCGTTTGTCCATTTAAAGCGGCAGAGCCGCTTTAATCACCGCTTCGCAGCGCGTCACCTGAAACACCAATAATTATAACGTTAGTAAAACACAATCCAGTGTTATAGTTATATCATTTAACTTTAAAAAATATTTGTGAAACAGAAACGAGGTATTTAGTCCATATTTAGAGTGCTTAAAGTAACTGTATCAGAAGTACTTTTTGTCACAATAGTGTACCATTTAGGGAGGTAGGGAGATAGGGAAACGAAAGGCATATAAGTAGCTTCAAATACTAGGCAAATATAATATAAATAATGTAATTGTGACCATAAAATGTAGCAAAATTTCAGTATTTTTCTAGTATAACTAAACGTTTATTGACGTTATAACAAGTTGCAGGTGTACCCCAAAATAACGTTTATGATTAAGTTTTCCGTATGTCACCACCCCAATTCATCTCATGGGTGTCGTAAGAGGCGACTAAGGGAGCAAACTACGCAGGGCAACAGACTGCAAAAAGAAGGAAAACTTGAAACAAACCCTATACTAACCCTACTGGCCAGCGTGGCATAACAGGCCAAAACCTCATTTCTAAGGAGAGGCCTTTGTCCAGCAGTGGACTATTAGGGGCTGTCGATAATGATGATATTTATATAAATATACATGTGTTAATCTCACCGCATCATCAGCTGTAACGCATGGGTATACCAATGCATTACAGCTTTCTATTTCTTATAGTTTGAACCCCAAAAAGGAAAAAGGTATTTTCGGAAGCACAACAAGTATTTCAGACTTTGAATTAAGTGATTATAGTTTCAAAACTAATCCGCTGTTTGAATGCTATTAGGAACTATCTAATATTTTGTTTATCAAGATGCAACACCCGCACAAAACGGCAGAAACTCAAATCATTATTAAGTTTCAACTTCTTCGTTTACCGGGAGTGCGGCCCGAATTGTTATTTAATCAGTGAACATAATGTAACGCCGTATAGGCAGCTAAATAGATTTTGTTTATAAACAAAAACGTGTATTCATTTCACTCTTATTTATCCACAAAAATAAATATTTATACTCCTCAGCAATCTTGATACGGATCGGAAATAAACGCTACGCTAAAATAAAAATAAAGAAGTTTTTTTTGGAATTCTTTATCTCTATTATTCCAACGCATTTTGGGAAATATGATAAGATTTTTGTTTGAAACTGTACGACCTACTGAAATCGACGGGTGATAAGTAATAACTGAATTTTTTTCTCTTTTACTCAATTTGTAGGGAGACATCTTAAATCGCGTTAGGTACATGGCTTCTCGGAGGGAACATCGATGATTTGATTTCCGCAATTTATATAGTAAATCGAATAAGTCAGTTTTCGTGCGTGCGTGCTGTGTAAAACGTAGATAAATGTACGTAAAACGTAGTTTCATAATGTTAGTTCCGTCTCCTCTTTTCATATTGTTAGTTTCGTCTTCCCGCTTTTATCGAGTTGTTGTAATCTGATGTCATAATACGCAACATTCTTTAAACAAACAATGTCGCTAGTCATCGTCTAGTGCAATATTATATGGATCCAAAATAAGTATTTTTTTATTATTATGACATTTGGTTAAATTAAATTTTAGTATTGTAAAACCACGATATGTATTAATTCATGCTTATTCGACCTAACAACAACAGATATGCAATATAGTTTATGCGAGGGGAGGTCCAAAAGTTCGTGGAATGGGGTGGTGGAGTGGAGATAAAGCCGCTCGCTTAGTGTCATACTAATTGGTGTGTGTGTGACTAAGTGGGACTTATTATTAGTATATAAATTAAGTTTCAGCCCTATTGCTTCATTCGTTTACGAATATTCGCCTGCTAAACAAGTCTATCCGGAAGAAAACTGAAACTATGGAGAAAATTGAACACTGTGCTGTGATAAAATTTCTTACCAAGCTAGGAAAGAACGTTCAGACCATTTTGAATGAAATGCAAACCGTTTATGGGGGACAGTGCCCTAGTAAATCAATGATTTACAAGTGGCATGGTCTTTTTAAACATAGTCGGGCATCGATTAAGGGAACTAGTACCTGGATGAACGAGCTTCGCTCGGTATTTTTTTTTCTTGTAAATTTTCTAAAAAAGAAACCTAGCTAGATAGATTTATAGCCCACGAAACCCCCTGCATACTAAATTTCATGAAAATCGTTGGAGCCGTTTCCGAGATTCAGATTATATATATTTACTATACTATACATATATGTATATATATATTGCTATTAGATATTTTCAAACATAGTGTTAGGAATAAGGGTATTACACAGTTGACGACTATGTAAATATACAAAAGGAAACTACTCAGTTTATTACTTCTTAACAACTTATTCTAGATTACAACTTTGTGTTCAGTAGTAGCTTATTATTACATTTTTTTTTTGTTTTGTGAGTTTTCGTTATTATTATTTTTTATAATTTCTTTTCATTACATTTTTTTAATTGTTTCATAAGTGTACGCTGTTACCTGGATTAATAAAGTATTTTAACTGGTAATGGATAGCTGGATTTTAAACAGTAGGAACCATTTATTTATAACTATCATTACTGTTAAAATATTAAAAAGGTAGTATATATCTATGGCTTTCATTGCTAAAAAATATCGTCACCTTCGAAAAATTTGATCAAACCTATTTAAGAGTTCACAGGTTCACAGTGATTCACATACATCGAAAAAGATTGTAGTGGTGCCAAATATTACATTGTAGTAAAATGCACTGTAATTCTGGGACATTTAAGGTTCATAATCGCTTTGTCTGTTATTTCACCGTTGTTTGCAAAAGTGTTATTTTTATTTGTTTGTATTTTGTTTATGTGTTAAGATGTGGCCACATAGGTTTTGTATGTAATCGGGCGCTAATTCATTTCAAGTGTCTTATTATTACGATTTCTGTGGTATTTAACATGATACTTTAATCAGCTTTAGATAAGAATGAAATCAAACTACAAGTCATTCAAATTTCTGATAATATAATCATTAAAATTTCTGATAATATGAATATTCATTTATTACAATTCAAGTCATGTGTTGCCAGTAATCTCCCTTAAATAGTGCCAAGCTAAATTTAGCTTGCCACTATTAAAGAAGTTTAACACAGAAAATAAAGAGAAGTTAGTGAATACATACACATATTTATGAAAATGACTTCTAAATATTTTACAACCTTGAGAAGAATAAATTTATATTTTGAAAGTGAATAATCAGAAAACTCTTAACAAACCAGGGATGTTGATGTTAGTCCTTCGTAGACCATAAAGAAATAAGGCAAAAGTTCACAAAACAACAAGTGACCCACAGTGTGTATAACACAGAGCGATGAGAAAACATATGCAAATACTGTTTTCTTCTAACTAATTGAAGTTTCTGATTAGCCCACATTGAACGGCACTGTGTCGAATATTTTAACGTGTGCGTACAAGTTAACATGACTTTATCATTTACTAGCTGACCCGCGCAACTTCGTCTGCGTCTCTCAATAGTAATAAATCTTCTCCGTTTTTGAAACATTCTTCATTGGTGCTCCGCTCCTATTGGCCTATAGCCTTCCTCGATAAATGGGCTATCTAACACTGAAAGAATTTTTCAAATCGGACCAGTAGTTCCTGAGATTAGCGCGTTCAAACAAACAAACAAACAAACTCTTCAGCTTTATAATATTAGTATAGATTCATTAGTTCATCAGAACTCAATTAACATAATTAACTATTAGACTGGCCGTGATAGTGTAATTGATTTGTTGTGCAGTAGGTAGGTATCCACTACGCATACGCATGTGACATACATCACCAATCTGGTTGCGTTAAAAATTTCAAGAACTCGTACTACGTCTATACAGTATTTTTTTACACATCTCGCAGACGGCAATTTGATCTATGGTAACCCGACCGGTGAAATACAGATCTAAATATTTATAAATACAGGCATATTTTAGATAAAATATATGGGTATCGAGCCCAATACCTCCGTCACAGCAGTCATGATCAAAAACCACCAGACCAATAGATCACTCTGGATATCCTTTGAGATACATAGATATAATAAAATATAAGTAGAGTTCGCTGATCAGTCGCCTTTTTGACACTATTAATAATTTTAATTATTAATTTTCAAATGTTTGTCAAAGTCAAATCAATACCTACTCTCCACAATAATTAGATTTCAAATAACGTGTTTGTCACTGGCGCTTTGCCAACCCTTTCAACTCCCTGCGTGTCTCGTCTACTACTGTTTGTACTCACATTTACCAAGATTGTAAATTACCTAAAATGTTTATTGACATTTAAACTAAATGACTACAATAAAACGTATAATATGGATGGCAAACGACAAATACCTGTATAAATAACCTCTATGTGCGTAGGCGAATATCTCATTTAGTTTCTAAACCAACCAATAAGTCGCAACTGACTCTTAAAAGATAGATCATTAATTTTATATTTGTATCGTTTTATAGGTTGAGGTTATAAAGATGTGTATTTCAGACAAGCGAAACACTACAAAACAATAGTAGTCATTTAGTGCGTGGAGGTTTACTCAAGTGCAAAAACAACAGAAGCTCGGAAATATCCTTTGCCAACCAGTCAATAATATTATAATAACCCATATTAATATATAAAATTTGAAAGCTCTACAATAATTTGTCACAATTGAACAGGCACTGTGTAATATCACCAATAACAATTCAGGATATTATGCATGTTGAATGATCAGTCTTTTATGCACAATAGCCATTATTGGCAGACATTTAAATAATGCGTTTTGTGCTCACGCCGAATGAAGTGACATTAGAATATAAAGCTGACATATAGTCAACGTTGAACAACCAGTACAATGAATATTATGACTAACTATCGTTTTAGATACTGAAGTATATTGTGTGACGTTATCCTTTGTACAGACATGTAATAAGACTACATTTCTACACAGGATTGTCTAAACCTTATATTGTGGAGAGTAGATATTCTACAGGAAACAGCTAGCAGAAATATCCTCATGATATCGTCACCCAAACTTTATTGTATTTATTATATTCTGTATGTATAATATATTAAAAGTTATCTATGTATTCGTCTATCTATTTGAAAAAGTATTATCAAATTAATGTTGTGTTTTCATAGCTTCTCTTCTTATTACATAATACATGTGCACCTGCCATGTCCCTTACTGAACCATCTTAAGGTTGACTGGTAGATAATGCCATGTGGCATTAAGTCCGCTTCGTGCAAACTGTAATGCAGGAAGTGTAAAAATAAAAATAAAATAAAGTAAAGTATGGTATAGGCAGAAGTGTATTAAACATACTCATGTAAGAAGTGTAAGCCTATTGTTATCAATAGGCCACTTAGATCAATAAATATGGGAAAATTTAGAGTATATTGAAAGGCAGGTTGTTACTACATGCCTTTTTTGGCTGAGGTCCGCTTTAAGTCTACTACGATACGGCTGCACAGGACATCAGACTTCGACAATCCAAGTACTCTGCAATATCGAAGTTCTGTATTAATACTTCTGTTGGAATTTTTAGGGTTTCAAATACAACACAATACAATACTCCAAACACAGATGTTCGTATGGCAGCCGGGAACGACGGCTTAAGGTAAATTGATCCGGCAGGTAAATAGAAAATAATAATAAGAAGAAAGTTATATTGCACATACGGATGCATTAGGGAGTGGAAGTAATAGCTCGAACAGGTCATGGTCGCATAACTGTAGCTCAAACTGAGTCTTGTCGGCAAGTTCGAGCACCCTTGACATTCTCAACACATCATGCTTAGATCATGTGCAATATGTGATTGAATGACGCTCAGCTTTCAAGCATGTTTTGACAAACAATTCTTGCCTAATATTCACGAACCCTGTGACGTTTATTATTTATACTCATTGTATCGTCTATGAATTAATTACAGTGAGAGTGAAATTCACTAACAACATATAGGTGTAAGCACGGGTGCAGTAAATGAATAATATTATGTAGTCACTGCCAATGCGAGGAGGGCAATATGTGTGAGCAAATTGATCACGAGGCTATTATTCTCATTTTTATCGAAAATTTAATGAAATGGGTTACTAACGTAAATACGTAATGTTCTTGAAGTTGCCTGCAACGACACAAATTACGCACACATAAAGGGCTTGATGTTCTTCAAAGATGGGGTCGAGAACAATATCTATGAAATATAATATTATTTTTATTATATTTTTATTATTATGAAAGCATTAATGTTTTTGTATCTATATATGGACGATCTCAACAATATGACACAATTTGTTGCTAAAATTTGACGTGCATATTACTGCGAGAACAACTGTCAAAAGACTAACCAGTTTTAAAAGTTTTTGTTTAATATAAAAGGTTTGAATGAAAAGAAACCACTGAGATATAAATATGTATAAAATTTAAATATAGTATTGTCGTATATAATATTTTTATATTTTTTCGTAATATAATATTTTTTGACCTGAAGTTTTAATCAGACAAGTGACAGACAGACAAGTGTTTTCCCCCGTTGGCGTGGCCGTATTTATGTAGCATACATAATAATATTTCAGAAAAAAACAAAGTGCCTACTTCCGTCTTAAATATAAGTTTGCTGTTTTTTATTATTG
The DNA here is from genome assembly GCA_902825455.1 of Arctia plantaginis. Lineage (NCBI taxonomy): Eukaryota > Metazoa > Arthropoda > Insecta > Lepidoptera > Erebidae > Arctia > Arctia plantaginis. Next base: position 2,408,798 of record CADEBD010000553.1, read on the forward strand.
ACTGATGTCGTCATCATAGAATGAGGATTTGACAGATTTTCTTAACAAATACTATCTATATCACTATATTGCTTCTAACCTTTTTAGCCTAACGTATAGCGTATCCCATCTAATACTGGGAGTATCACATGCCAAAAAAATTAAAGATGCGACTGGTAAATCCAGAGATTATTGAGATCAACCAAAAATATAAACTATTTAGCGTCATTACATGACTATTTTAATTAATAATATCTCTGTATAATTATATTAAGCGAGTTAGTTGGACGCGAGTCGGGCAGCTATGCTCTACTTCTCACTGTCTCATTGAGAAAGACGTGAGCAGGTAGACAGGTCTTATAATAGGTGTAAATCGCCGCGTGCGCAACAGACGAGCCAAAGGGACGATAACAAGTGAATTACGGCTGGGTAGCAACTGACGACTCTGTAGCGTCGTGTGTGAACGGCCTTCGACGTAATTGTGTAAGCCGATGCGTGGATAATGTGCTTAGTAACCGTCATACGATTAGTGAACGTTGAACAAGTAGGACTCTTCTACTAATAGGCGCTATCGGTTTATGCAAAAATTAGTATTTGTGGTTATCATTTTATTTTGTATTTTTTATTTTATTTTGTTCGGAATACCAACAGCACAAATAACGCAAGGTAAAACATTACAGTAAAGTAACAACGAAGCTATTCACAGGTATTCGCAAATAGATTCCAATTTCATTATATCCAATTCCATATTAGTTATTGCCTTAAAAATTTGGAACATGTTTATTTGAAATACTTAATTCACAGGTCTTTAGTTATTGGGTAATGAAAAATAGAAGTTTGGTGACTACTTCGGTAGTGTAGTGGTAGCGGATGCGATTTCTGTACTGAGGCCTCAGGTTTGATTACCGGGTCGGACCAAAAGTTTCTATGATCTGCAAATGTTTTTTTCGGAGTTTGGGTGTTTTCTATGTATAATAATAACAAAGTATATAAGTATTCTATCAGTCAATCTAGCTTATTCTGAAACTAGATAGCGTTGTGTGTCAGATGTTCGAAAATATTATTATTACTTTTTAAACAAGTGAAGTTTTTTATTTCAGACATATAAAGCATGTGAGGTTTTTTCAGTAATTAAATATCATGACAGTTAAGAAATAAGGACTGGATGTCCGAAATTGTTTACAATGAAACGACCGAACGCTGTTCTCTCCGTAAATCGTGAATAACAAATCGCTTGCTGTTGCAGTGTCTATAATTTATACTTTATTTTGACATTCACTATACTATTAACCTATTTAATACTTTCTTCTACAAGACATTTTTATAAGTTTTTCTTGTCCAAAAAACTTTTATAAGTCGTAATTATTATGTACTTACATATCATTTATTTCGTCAGCTAACTTAACTTTATAAGAACACTTCTATAAACTCAGCCTATTTCTTTCGATTAACCACCGCCTTTTCGTTATTAGGTAACGAGCGACCTTGGCAAGTACTAAAGCTATAAATAAATACAACAAAAAAATACACGAACAATTTGACGGTTTTTATAGTCGCCATGAACTCGAACTTAAACATGAAGCTGAAGCTAGCCGACGGAGCTAGCCGACGGACATAGCCTGCGTAGTATATGGCACGCCCCTCAAATTGAGTTTTTTTTTAATGAACAAAGGGAGCAAACAGTCATTTTCCTGCATCAAATTACTATACAATGAACCAGGGCCTTTTAAGATTAAAAAAATATATTTCAACAATCATATTAAATGAATAAACGCTGCTTATTAGCGAAAACTCGAGTTTTCCATGGTAAATTTGACTTAACTTTTTTCACAAAAATAGGATTGCTTTCTAATTTTGTATAGTTAATGCCTAAGTATCATACAATAATACTAAATTACATTTACGTTGGCAGAAAAGTTATAATTTCTATTATTAAATGAACAATCAGACATGACTTACGATAAATTGACCGATTCGACGAAAAACCTGATGTAACTCTGTTCACAACAATAGGATTGCTTCCTAATTTTGTATAGTTTATGCCTACGTATCGTACAATAATACTAAATAGGTTTTACGTTGGCAGAAAAGTTATAATTTTTATTATTAAATGAACAATCAGACACGACTTACGATAAATTGAACGATTCGACGAAAAATCTGATATAACTCTGTTCACAACAATAGGATTGCTTCCAAATTTTGTATAATTAATGCCTACGTATCATACAATAATACCAAATTACTTTTACGTTGGCAGAAAAGTTATAATTTTTATTATTAAATGAACAATCAGACACGACTTACGATAAATTGAACGATTCGACGAAAAATCTGATATAACTCTGTTCACAACAATAGGATTGCTTTCAAATTTTGTATTGTTAATGCCTAAGTATCACACAATAATACCAAATTACTTTTACGTTGGCAGAAAAGTTATAATTTTTATTATGAAATTAACAATCGGACACGACTTACGATAAATTGAACGATTCGACGAAAAATCTGATATAACTCTGTTCACAACAATAGGATTCTTTTCAAATTTTGTATAGTTAATGCCTAAGTATCATACAATAATACTAAATAGGTTTTACGTTGGCAGAAAAGTTCTAATTTCTATTATTAAATGAACAATCAGACATGACTTACGATAAATTGAACGATTCGACGAAAAATCTGATATAACTCTGTTCACAACAATAGGATTGCTTCCAAATTTTGTATGATTAATGCCTACGTATCATACAATAATACCAAATTACTTTTACGTTATCAGAAAAGTTATAATTTTTATTATTAAATGAACAATCAGACACGACTTACGATAAATTGAACGATTCGACGAAAAATCTGATATAACTCTGTTCACAACAATAGGATTCTTTTCAAATTTTGTATAGTTAATGCCTAAGTATCATACAATAATACTAAATAGGTTTTACGTTGGCAGAAAACATAGAATTAACACAATTAATGAGTAAACGTAGGTAACCAACAAAAAATACTGAATTTCGATAAAAAACCTGCTGTAACTCGATTCACAAAAATAGGATTGCTTTCTAATTTTGTATAATTAATCCTTAAGTATCATACAATAATACGAACTTACATTTACGTTGGCAGAAAAGTTATAATTTTTATTATTAAATGAACAATCAGACATGACTTACGATAAATTGACCGATTCGACGAAAAACCTGATGTAACTCTGTTCACAACAATAGGATTGCTTTCTAATTTTGTATAGTTAATCCTTAAGTATCATACAATAATACGAACTTACATTTACGTTGGCAGAAAAGTTATAATTTTTATTATTAAATGAACAATCAGACATGACTTACGATAAATTGACCGATTCGACGAAAAACCTGATGTAACTCTGTTCACAACAATAGGATTGCTTCCTAATTTTGTATAGTTTATGCCTACGTATCGTACAATAATACTAAATAGGTTTTACGTTGGCAGAAAAGTTATAATTTTTATTATTAAATGAACAATCAGACACGACTTACGATAAATTGAACGATTCGATGAAAAATCTGATATAACTCTGTTCACAACAATAGGATTGCTTTCTAATTTTGTATAGTTAATGCCTAAGTATCATACAATAATACCAAATTACTTTTACGTTGGCAGAAAAGTTATAATTTTTATTATTAAATGAACAATCAGACACGACTTACGATAAATTGAACGATTCGACGAAAAATCTGATGTAACTCTGTTCACAACAATAGGATTGCTTTAAAATTTTGTATAGTTTATGCCTACGTATCGTTCAATAATACGAAATAGGTTTTACGTTGGCAGAAAAGTTATATTATTTATTATTAAATGAACAATCAGACATGACTTACGATAAATTGAACGATTCGACGAAAAATCTGATATAACTCTGTTCACAACAATAGGATTGCTTTCTAATTTTGTATAGTTAATGCCTACGTATCGTACAATAATACGAAATAGGTTTTACGTTGGCAGAAAAGTTCTAATTTCTATTATTAAATGAACAATCAGACATGACTTACGATAAATTTGATCGATTCGACGAAAAATCTGATATAACTCTGTTCACAACAATAGGATTGCTTTCAAATTTTGTATAGTTAATGCCTAAGTATCATACAATAATACCAAATTACTTTTACGTTGGCAGAAAAGTTATAATTTTTATTATTAAATTAACAATCGGACACGACTTACGATAAATTGAACGATTCGACGAAAAATCTGATATAACTCTGTTCACAACAATAGGATTCTTTTCAAATTTTGTATAGTTAATGCCTAAGTATCATACAATAATACTAAATAGGTTTTACGTTGGCAGAAAAGTTCTAATTTCTATTATTAAATGAACAATCAGACATGACTTACGATAAATTGAACGATTCGACGAAAAATCTGATATAACTCTGTTCACAACAATAGGATTGCTTCCAAATTTTGTATAATTAATGCCTACGTATCATACAATAATACCAAATTACTTTTACGTCAGCAGAAAAGTTATAATTTTTATTATTAAATGAACAATCAGACACGACTTACGATAAATTGAACGATTCGACGAAAAATCTGATGTAACTCTGTTCACAACAATAGGATTGCTTTAAAATTTTGTATAGTTTATGCCTACGTATCGTTCAATAATACGAAATAGGTTTTACGTTGGCAGAAAAGTTATAATTTTTATTATTAAATGAACAATCAGACACGACTTACGATAAATTGAACGATTCGACGAAAAATCTGATATAACTCTGTTCACAACAATAGGATTGCTTTCTAATTTTGTATAGTTAATGCCTAAGTATCATACAATAATACCAAATTACTTTTACGTTGGCAGAAAAGTTATAATTTTTATTATTAAATGAACAATCAGACACGACTTACGATAAATTGAACGATTCGACGAAAAATCTGATGTAACTCTGTTCACAACAATAGGCTTGCTTTAAAATTTTGTATAGTTTATGCCTACGTATCGTTCAATAATACGAAATAGGTTTTACGTTGGCTGAAAAGTTATATTATTTATTATTAAATGAACAATTAGACATGACTTACGATAAATTGAACGATTCGACGAAAAATCTGATATAACTCTGTTCACAACAATAGGATTGCTTTCTAATTTTGTATAGTTAATGCCTACGTATCGTACAATAATACGAAATAGGTTTTACGTTGGCAGAAAAGTTCTAATTTCTATTATTAAATGAACAATCAGACATGACTTACGATAAATTGAACGATTCGACGAAAAATCTGATATAACTCTGTTCACAACAATAGGATTGCTTTCAAATTTTGTATTGTTAATGCCTAAGTATCACACAATAATACCAAATTACTTTTACGTTGGCAGAAAAGTTATAATTTTTATTATTAAATTAACAATCGGACACGACTTACGATAAATTGAACGATTCGACGAAAAATCTGATATAACTCTGTTCACAACAATAGGATTGCTTCCAAATTTTGTATAATTAATGCCTACGTATCATACAATAATACCAAATTACTTTTACGTTGGCAGAAAAGTTATAATTTTTATTATTAAATGAACAATCAGACACGACTTACGATAAATTGAACGATTCGACGAAAAATCTGATATAACTCTGTTCACAACAATAGGATTGCTTTCAAATTTTGTATTGTTAATGCCTAAGTATCACACAATAATACCAAATTACTTTTACGTTGGCAGAAAAGTTATAATTTTTATTATTAAATTAACAATCGGACACGACTTACGATAAATTGAACGATTCGACGAAAAATCTGATATAACTCTGTTCACAACAATAGGATTCTTTTCAAATTTTGTATAGTTAATGCCTAAGTATCATACAATAATACTAAATAGGTTTTACGTTGGCAGAAAAGTTCTAATTTCTATTATTAAATGAACAATCAGACATGACTTACGATAAATTGAACGATTCGACGAAAAATCTGATATAACTCTGTTCACAACAATAGGATTGCTTCCAAATTTTGTATGATTAATGCCTACGTATCATACAATAATACCAAATTACTTTTACGTTATCAGAAAAGTTATAATTTTTATTATTAAATGAACAATCAGACACGACTTACGATAAATTGAACGATTCGACGAAAAATCTGATATAACTCTGTTCACAACAATAGGATTGCTTTCAAATTTTGTATAGTTAATGCCTAAGTATCATACAATAATACCAAATTACTTTTACGTTGGCAGAAAAGTTATAATTTTTATTATTAAATTAACAATCGGACACGACTTACGATAAATTGAACGATTCGACGAAAAATCTGATATAACTCTGTTCACAACAATAGGATTCTTTTCAAATTTTGTATAGTTAATGCCTAAGTATCATACAATAATACTAAATAGGTTTTACGTTGGCAGAAAACATAGAATTAACACAATTAATGAGTAAACGTACGTAACTAACAAAAAATACTGAATTTCGATCAAAAACCTGCTGTAACTCGATTCACAAAAATAGGATTGCTTTCTAATTTTGTATAGTTAATCCTTAAGTATCATACAATAATACGAAATTACATTTACGTTGGCAGAAAAGTTATAATTTCTATTATTAAATGAACAATCAGACATGACTTACGATAAATTGACCGATTCGACGAAAAACCTGATGTAACTCTGTTCACAACAATAGGATTGCTTCCTAATTTTGTATAGTTTATGCCTACGTATCGTACAATAATACTAAATAGGTTTTACGTTGGCAGAAAAGTTATAATTTTTATTATTAAATGAACAATCAGACACGACTTACGATAAATTGAACGATTCGACGAAAAATCTGATATAACTCTGTTCACAACAATAGGATTGCTTCCAAATTTTGTATAATTAATGCCTACGTATCATACAATAATACCAAATTACTTTTACGTTGGCAGAAAAGTTCTAATTTCTATTATTAAATGAACAATCAGACATGACTTACGATAAATTTGATCGATTCGACGAAAAATCTGATATAACTCTGTTCACAACAATAGGATTGCTTTCAAATTTTGTATAGTTAATGCCTAAGTATCATACAATAATACCAAATTACTTTTACGTTGGCAGAAAAGTTATAATTTTTATTATTAAATTAACAATCGGACACGACTTACGATAAATTGAACGATTCGACGAAAAATCTGATATAACTCTGTTCACAACAATAGGATTCTTTTCAAATTTTGTATAGTTAATGCCTAAGTATCATACAATAATACTAAATAGGTTTTACGTTGGCAGAAAAGTTCTAATTTCTATTATTAAATGAACAATCAGACATGACTTACGATAAATTGAACGATTCGACGAAAAATCTGATATAACTCTGTTCACAACAATAGGATTGCTTCCAAATTTTGTATGATTAATGCCTACGTATCATACAATAATACCAAATTACTTTTACGTTATCAGAAAAGTTATAATTTTTATTATTAAATGAACAATCAGACACGACTTACGATAAATTGAACGATTCGACGAAAAATCTGATATAACTCTGTTCACAACAATAGGATTGCTTTCAAATTTTGTATAGTTAATGCCTAAGTATCATACAATAATACCAAATTACTTTTACGTTGGCAGAAAAGTTATAATTTTTATTATTAAATTAACAATCGGACACGACTTACGATAAATTGAACGATTCGACGAAAAATCTGATATAACTCTGTTCACAACAATAGGATTCTTTTCAAATTTTGTATAGTTAATGCCTAAGTATCATACAATAATACTAAATAGGTTTTACGTTGGCAGAAAACATAGAATTAACACAATTAATGAGTAAACGTACGTAACTAACAAAAAATACTGAATTTCGATCAAAAACCTGCTGTAACTCGATTCACAAAAATAGGATTGCTTTCTAATTTTGTATAGTTAATGCCTAAGTATCATACAATAATACCAAATTACTTTTACGTTGGCAGAAAAGTTACAATTTTTATTTTTAAATGAACAATCAGACACGACTTACGATAAATTGACCGATTCGACGAAAAATCTGATATAACTCTGTTCACAACAATAGGATTGCTTTCAAATTTTGTATAGTTAATGCCTACGTATCATACAATAATACCAAATTACTTTTACGTTATCAGAAAAGTTATAATTTTTAGTATTAAATGAATTTGAGGGGCGTGCCATATACTACGCAGGCTATGTCCGTCGGCTAGCTCCGTCGGCTAGCTTCAGCTTCATAACTTAAACTGTACAAGTAAAGTTGGTACTACACGTCACGCGAAACGGTTACCAATTAAAACGAAAATATTTAATATTTTTATACCTGACAAGTCTCACGCTTCCTGTTTCACGGGAAACTTTTTTATGAAGAATTATTTAATCACAAATCTTTTTTTTTATGTTTAAACTGTGACATATAAAACCAGTCTCGGCTAACGATATACATAATGGTTAAACTTTATGACTACAATTATCTAAGACGAACATGGATTAAGCATATGATTACATTATTTTATACATTTACTTACTAAAGCTGCTCAAATACATATATATAGTACCATTTATGTTGCATATTGGTACTATTTACGCAGCACAAAAAACATCTCAAATAGACTTAATAAAATTGTGCTTGACAAAATTTTAGTTGATGTCTAACTAAAGCTGAACAAATCCTTAGACTTTTGATTAAACAGGAACAGACATTGATTGTCTCGGTAAATAGGGTTTATATGCCATAACGAGAGAAGACAAGAGAGTGTACATCGTCAATTGGAATCTTTGGTATTAGTTGTAATAAGAATTGATAGGTCTAGTAGCATAACTACGCAGTATGTAGCTATTCTACGGAAACGAATACAGGTCCTTTTTTATTAAAACTTCAGGCAAGGTCAGACAGCGAGCTCCAAAACGAACTGATAAGTTCGAGAATCTTATTTGTACGTATTAAAAGAACTGCTTCAAATTTCCATAACCTAATTGAAAAGATAACAGAGTAATTCACTAAGTTTGCAGCAAACTGATAAGATCTAAGAGAGTTTTCAAACTTTCGTTTTTAAGAAAAAATCAGTGGTATCTTTTAACTCGAGAATGGAGCTTGCCTTTGGCGCTTTGAAGTTTATTAATAACGTTTTATCCCCCGTGATCAACGAGCAAGTGTAAACCGAGATTTTCGTTTGTGAGTCGTAATGTACGCTGTCCTTATTCATGCTATTGAAACGTGAATCATAAATATGTTTCCTTTATTTATGATAATTACTTCTGTAAACTGCTTTACTGCAAATAACAAAAGGATGTTATTCCCACGTAATCCTTATTTCATTCATGTAATATTGAGCGAATAGTTCTATATTATACACGAATTGCAGAAACATAGTACATTACCCCTTGATCTATTAGCAAGAATCTATACGTACAGTAACAATGTGGAGAGCAATAAAGATAAATTTATAGAGAGCTGTATTCAAGGCGAAGAGATACTGCAGACCGCAATAAATAGACAAAGTAATGATCGTTCTCGGCGCTCTACTGATGCTGATAAGACTATGTCAAATAGAAGTTATTTACAATACACCTTAATTGAATGGTCTTTGTGGTTTGGTGGTAGGGAAAACAACATCCGAAGTTGATAAGTTCTCTTCGTATATGTATTTATTGATAAGAGTAAAAAGGAAAACGATCTCAGGTACCTCTCTTTATCCACAGGGTTATCCCTTAATTTATTTAGAAAGTTTTCAGCATTAGTTTTGCTTAAACTTAGCGAATTGTCTGAGCAAAGCCAAAATTCAAACTTGATTTACATCGTAATGTAACTTTCGTAAACTTGTTTTCTAGAAAACCTTATTTCATCTACAATAAAGCAGATGAGCATTAGAACGTGCTCTGGAACTCGCTCATATTAAAACGATTATTTTAGTATTGGATACATGTATTTTTTGAAGAACAATACAGTCTATGAAATATCTCACTACGGCCCTTAGGAGTGCAGCAGTCACTACAAACGCAGATGAATTAATGGGGAATGGCTAGTATTTTATATTTAGTCCAATAAATATGTCATAATTTGTATCTAGAGCATGTTTGACTGAGTTGAACACACAATGGTTCACATCAGGTCTGCCATTACGACTTAATGCGACAATTACAGACTATTTAACGCCCACATCCTCAATTTAGTGCCAACCAAGTATTTATTTTTTCGTAGAGACACCAATTGTTACGTGATTTACGATCCATGTCTCAGTGAAGGAAATATTATTTTTCGTTGTGTTTTTATAATGCGACTCATTAGCTTAGGTGACTATAATTTATAAATCGTAGTACATGTCATTCTTAAAACCACACGAAACGTAAAATTCTTGGCAATTAATTAGAAGTATGATTTCAGTTGCAATTCTATGAAAATTCCCCTCTATCTGTATGTATATCATAAAAAAGCGATGGCCATCATTGGGTTATGATAGATACGCTCCTCATAAATGAAGATCGCAGCCATCATTCGGTTATTACTTGTCGTCATCAGCTTCTATCCATCGCCTCTGTCCTGTCTGTCCAATTTCGTAGTCTGTCTGTGTTGGATTTTTGGCGATGGATTATTTAATGTATAAGAATGTTAATAGAATGTATGATTAATTTTATTTCGTGTAAATGAATACATTACACTTAAGACGTGTAATACAATGTGAAGCTTTTGTGTATCTTAATGTGATCGTGATGAAGAATCACGATCTTAAAAGGTCATTAAACTATATTGAAAAGCAAAAGAGGCAATCCTTCTGTTTTTAATGGCTTTCATAAGAAGAAAAACCGTGGAAGAACATTCTGAGTCGAGGCGATCAAGCTCGAATAGGCAGATATTTGATATATGTTACCCTACAGTTTTAGGGATCTGATTAAAGTTGTAATAATTACCTATTATCATATACTGGCAGAGAAATGGCAGTTCATAATTTATCAAAACCTTTTGCTAAAAACTTTTTTCAGTCAGTCTTACGAATCTTTCACATGGCAACTAAGAACCAATAGCTTCAGCCAGTTTACATACATCATGTGATTATAATCGACCCATATACTAAAGTTCAGGGCTATTGATACTAACCAGCGCTGCTCTTGTGACGTAGTCAGTCTGCGATCACCGCTCCATCGGCGCACCGGCATTGACTTGACGCCTGCGTCGGCGCCACAGCGGACGCTCGTACGCACACACACTCACACACACCGTCACTGGGCACTTGCACTTGCACAGCACTAAGGTCACAGGCGGCGCGTGCCGTCCGCTTTTCACTGATCACTGTGTCCGAATCCTTTCACTGCACCTGTAACAATTAGAAAATAACGTTATAATTGATCCTATGGTAAACTTTACTTATGTAGGTATGTCATGAGATGAAAAAACCTCCAATAAGAAATGGGATTAATAACTACTAACACCATACAGTCAATGCTTATTGTGTTCAGAAACGTTTATTACGTGTTAATGGAATAAACGTCTCTATATCATTATTTCATAACAAACATTTCTACATATTATAGTCGGATAAGATAGTCAGTATAGTGAGATATGGCTAATAGCCATTTCAATATTGATAGTGGCTCTATGTCTAGACACTGCTCTCACACTTGCTAACTTGTTAGAGGAATTAATCTTGTCGCGAGTAAAAAAATGTTAATTTATTAAAAAGTATGTAAATTCAACTGTGATCTATCATTACATACATGACCTTACGTCACTATGAAAATGAGCAAGAACTCGGCATTGAGACGAGTCACGCATTTCGCTGAGTTTTAACACCTTCACTGCTGTCTATAATATTTACGAAATAACCTTAGACTGCTAACTAATGTACGCATAGTGTGTTTTCAGCACTGGAGTATTGTGAATAGTCGACAGCGCGTATAAATCAGAACTGTTGTGTTCCGTACAGCAGTGCTAATAACACACAAGTTGTGTGCCCGACAAGCGTGCTGTAACCCACACCCCTTGTGTTCCGTACGAGAGTGCTGAAAACACAACTGTTGTGCAGCGTAACGGCAATGCGTGAATCATACGCTTAATAGGTAAAAAAGTAGGTTATTTAGTCTAATTACTGTGACATTTCCTTTACAGCAAAAACAGGGAGAAGGATGAAAAAAAATATCATGATTTTTTTATATGAACTGACATTGTAACCAATGGCGATCAGTTGAAAGTTGAAATACATAGAATATGAATTAGACTTATATTCTTTATAACGGAAGCGTAGATGTGAAAGGTAGTTTGAAGTGGTAAGTAGTAAGTAAATTAACAATCAGTGAACTAAAACTTGAACTAAGTTTGAACCTAAAATGGTACAGAGTTCCCGCTACGTCTACGGTGCGCTGATCTTAGTCCGTCGTAATTCAGTTTTACGTCCGCAACGTCGTAGCCACGATATCGACGTAATATTTTACGGTCCATAAACAATGGCCGGTACAACATTGTTGCTTTACAGGTTGGGGCATTACCTGCATTGTTTCCATATAAACTTACGACAGCTACAATATAGCAACTGCAAGTATGTAAACATTTTAAGCCTGAATCAGTTTTATTTTGATGCAAAAAAATCAAGAGTTTGCATGTCGATAATGTTACCATTTATTATGGGACCGCGGCATCAGCGAACCAAAATGAGTAGCAGTAACATAGACGGCAGTTAATAATAATAATAATACTTTATTCACAGACACACACAGACAGAATCGCCACTCAATTCTTCTTGAATGTAGCGATTCAAATTTTTTTTATTTTATTTTGTTAAGTACAGTCGAATTCAAGGTTTGTTTTCTTTAATTTATTAGAAATGTAAAAAAATACTATCTATTTACATCTTCACGCCGGTATTCCGTCCAATATGTTCAATTGGTAACACAGACAGTTGATTATATTGGGCGGAAGACTCCCCGAAGGGTTAGGCAAAGGCGAGGAATGTCAGTCTGTAATTTGAGTATTTTTAAATTATGGAATATTTGTTTTTATTTTATATTAGCGATCTGGCTGATTATTAGTAAGTACAATTATAATCCTTTATGAGTCTTTCTTTACTTTTGATCTCATTAAAATTGACCTCCAAACGTTTAAAGACAGACCTTTAAGCTACGTACTATATTTCAACATTCAGTACACTTCCCTAATGATGGTTACATTTTATGTACAAGGAATCGTATCTCTTTGAATATATTTAGGAGTGTTCGGATGCCACGTGCAAACATAAAACCACCACATACCGCAGTCTCATCCTGTCAGCGACTAACTTGAAATATTCATAAACGTAAATAAGTACTCTCGTTTATTCATAGACTTGAATAACTTGTAATGATTCTTTTGAAATTTGGTTAATTATTAAGGAAGAAAATTATGGATTTCAATCCAAAACACGCTAAGATGCGTATAATGGTGGCTGTTTGTTTGTGAAACCTAAAATATTTGCTTTATTTTTATGCAAAAAGGTATGTTCAACTTAAGACAGATAGTCATAGGTAGTTGATAGCTTATGCTTTCTTAATCTTCCACATTGTCCAAATTTGTCATTTTTGAAAGGAACTTGGTGAAAATTACTACTTGTTCTAGCTGGATGGATGTTTTCTTTCCGTATTTCCGTATTTATATGTAATTCAAAAAATACACAACACAAACGATTACTTCAAAGGATTAATTACAACATTTGGTCAAGGAAACCCAGACAAACATATCAACTGATTTATATGTGACTTTCCTCCTGTAAGTTTGGCAAACTGCAACAAACTTTGGGTAAAGTGTGTCGCCAATAAGCACCAAGTGTGTCTCTCCATAGCAATTTCCGTAAAAAGCATCTGTCGAGATGGGCGGACAACTCAGCTGAACAATGCACAGCTCTGGTCACAAACTCTGGGACGAACTTTTAATTGAAAGGGGCCATTAATCGCATCCGGTGAAACACGACAGGGTCACACATTACTCACACCACCGCTTTGATAAGTATGACTCTTCTTTTATAAAGTACTAGCTGTACCCTGCGACGCTACACTGCAGCACATTGTGGTTTCATTAATGAGAAATGAGGAACAAAAACTTACGCGAAAAACGAAACAATCGTTGAAGCGGGTTACATTTCGTGTCAAAATTTGAGCTGAATCGGTGGAGACTTTTCAAATTTTTGATCGTACATTAACCAACTTAACATTTTCATTTCATTTTTTTTTTTCTAAAAGACAACTCCCGTACTAGGAATATATTTTGTGTCGCGTAGGACTGTACAAACATACGTGAAACGGACACACAATTTGTGGATTACACAAAGTGTTGTCCCATGTGGGAATCGAACATACAACACTCAGCGCAGCAGGAAGCTGTGAGGTAAAAGCTTAAACCATTACGCCATTCGAGTAGTCAGTTATATACTTGACAGCCCCGGCCGTCAGCGGTGGCAGTAATTGTGAGTACCGTTCCCAAGTTTTTAACTGTAAAACATCGAGCTCAATTATAAGATAACTGCTATTGATAGTGATATTGAGCTGTCAGTAACACAAGTGAGTAATGGTGGTATTTATTTTTGTACAGTGAGTCAGATTGAGCCGCTCTTTTGTTAGATGGAAAGATAATACGTTTCCGTGTGACGGCGTTCGAGAATAGTTTTCACAATTTCCGTATTGTAATCGTACTTTCAATTATTGCTTTAATTGTTACTTTACTTTCTTTTGTGTACGATTGGATAGGTGTACATTACTACTTTGGAAATTGAACATAGATGAGCTTGGATTTTTGAAGTAAAACCTCTTTAGAATCGTTGTGATTTGAAACTCGACGAAACGAAAAAGCGTCACGATAAAGAAACAAACACATCAATGTATAGAATTAAGTCGGCGAGAGAATGAGATACAATACATTACACATTATTTTTTATATAATATTTTGACAGTGTAATCATTTTTATCTTTTTATTTAGTATTAGCTAGCACCCGCGACTACGTTCGCGTGGAATGTGAAAAACGCTGCTTTAGTGGGTTTCGATTCCCGGGCTGGGCAAAATTTTATAGTTTTTCTGAAAAAAAAAACCGAAGTTTCACTTCTGCCGTTTGTGATTGTGTCTCACACACACACTTTCTTTGTTAAAAGACAGCATCTTATCTAATTAATTAATTCGTTGCTGAGCCCAAATAATTAACTTTTAACAGAAGATTTTCTATGCTATTATATACTCATATACAGCTCAAGAATAAAAAGATGTCATCAAATTAAATGGAATTGAATTCCTTCAAATATAAGACACGGTGTTAGGCTAACATGGTGTACTTATCGAATACATATTTGTTGTTAAATACATAAACAGGAAGTACATTCATCTCGCCTTAAGGCATTTTTCGTCAGGGAAGACACTCATAACCCGATATAAACCTCATAAACCGATCTTTAACTACTCTGCGTCCAAATTGCTCCGACTCTCGACAGATAGATGTCTGCAATAAACCGCGCCCCGATAGTTCTTTAATTAATGTTAGAAATGTTTTCTTATCGACTACGATTTAAACCGATAAATTGATTTTCCACCCAAGACGACACAGATTTATCGCGACCTGTAATCTGTCATTTTTCTTTTATCTGAAAGCTGTATCCGTTCGTTATTGTTGCTGTTATTAATGCTTAGCTTCAGTGACCGTGTCAAATAGTCTCAAATATAATATGGAGCGTCAATGCGTAGCCGGTAAATAATGTTCAAAATCGTACACAAAAGGTCCGATTTGAATAGTAACAAAGGCACAATACACACATGGCGCTTTAGAATCGATCAGTTTAAACGAGATCCAATTCCCCCGCACGTCAAATGAAACCTCCTTTCACCGACAATGTACGAGATATAGGGCTCTTTGTCTAACCACAAAGCGTTAGTCCGATGTTATCAAATGAATTGGGACACAGACCGTTGCCGACTAGACACTCCGATGCATGGTGTACTTTAGTGATAGGATTTTGCCGGCCTCTGAATAGTCAAGAGTTAGTTAATTGGAAACCGATGTTTAATTAGAGATATGTATCCGATCCTCCCGAGTAATGTTTGACTGGCAAGCTATCCCTTTGAGACATTATCGATTGTGCTCGTCCCACGAGTGGTGTAAGTAAACGACTAAGACAATGACCAATTAACATTTGATTAATCGATTGCTTGTACGTGACGGGACTTTATAGATGTAAAACACGATAGAGAGAGAAGCGCAATATTCATAAAATGTTTTTTTTTTTTCATTTTATATGGCTAGTGAGTTGTCACGGAAAGGAAATGTCATACAACGAATAAAATAATTGACACAGTCAATACAGGCGTTCTTCATTTATATTGACAAAATAAGAGAAATCCGGTTTGTCTCGGTCTGTCTATGGGCCTGCGTCTAGCACCAAGCATGTTAACAATTTCGTACTTTACACATATTGGACGTACTCGTATAATGTTCAAAATATTATATACTTTATTGTACTACTCGTTTTCAAAGATATCCTGTTAGAAAGTACTTGAGTTTTAGTTTGACGAATCAATTGGACAACACATGTAGGTTCATCCTTTGCCGCGAAACGTTACCCTCAGATGATTGCGTCGTGACCCATTTCAAAAGTTACAACCGAACTCCCCTTCATCAATGCGCAAGACGGATCAATTTGAATATTCAACGGTTAACGTACAAGAGTTTGATAGTCATGAAGCATTCTCTTGTAGAACAACTAAAGATATAGGGGAAACTTTCACGTTCGCTTGTTACAGGATTTTCCTCGTCTTTTCCTCGTCTGCACGACGAGGAAATTTTATACAGTTTGGCAGTTTGTGGCGCGCATTCTTGAAGATTAATGAACTTAGATTATAGACGCTTAATAGCGAGCCAAGTTTTAACGGGCTTTTAAGAAAAAGTTTTTGTTGCTCTTTTTTAACCTTTTAAAATGGGTTCCCTAAACACAACAATATATCTTCGTTTAAGGCTAATGCCGTCGCATTTGTAATTAAAATTGAAATGAAAAATTAATCTTTCCCTACAAAGAAACATCAATTTCCATTTTTGTTACTCAAAAACATTGTTTCCTAAAAATTCCAAGAACATTTTCAAAGACATTTGTAAAACAAAACATAAGCGGCTAACTTTTCGTTTACTGAAACGTAACACGAAAAAACTTGTTTGTTGAGTTGTTTGTCTACTGAGTCCGAAAGTCTCATAACTCGAGGGTAGAACCAGTCGGGATGGGGAGCGATAACATTATTTCCCCTTTACATTCACCATTCGCCCCCACACCAGATGAAACGGTAGTTCGATAGTTACACAGCGACCGAAGAACGTCACCGTGGATATAAATGAAAACATTTGAAGTGTTAGTTTATACACTGAAAGTTGTAGAAGAAGAATAGGCAAGTCTAAAATCTCTATTAATTCAATTAATAAACTTTGTAGTAAATCACATGAGTAGATTATATAATTTGATTCCATAATATAAAATAATTCTAATATCAACATAGTTCAAGGTGTATTGGAGCAAGAACCCGCCTGACCGAGAAAGTCCCTCCAACCTACTAGAGGCCAAGGTTAACTAGAACTACCCTCAATTTTTCAACACTATAAGCTTCACATGTAACTAGCTAACTATAGAATCTTATTAATCGATTTTCAACTACTTATTACTGTCGTAACGAAATTATTATTTTTTGTGTATATGTAGTTTGGATGAAAATACTATAATTTGTCATTTTGGAACTTGTTTGATGATATAGCCAGGAGGTGGACAGTGGAATTTTTCATTGTCTATAAGATTCGTTTTCATATGAGACCAACAAAGGGGTTCGTAATGACGGTCTGACGGCCTGCCAATAAAGCGTATTTTATAGTTTAGAACAACTAATTTACTAAAGTATAATTACTCGTCTAGTTAATAGGAAGATTCAGAATATACTCAAGAGGTAATAGGCGAATGTCACGTTTAACTTTATCATCACATCAACAGCCTATAATAGTCCACTGCTGGACATAGGCCTTAGAAAGGAGGTTTTGGCCTAGTATACCACGCTGGCCAGACGGGTTGGTATAGGGTTACTGCCAAGTTTATCATACATACTTGTAAATTAAATACTAATGGTTATCTTGTTTATTATCCTAGTCCGTTAATATAGCTCACGAACATAAATACAGATACTTCAATCAATCTTTAAGAGGCTTATGTATCTTAATAATGCTTAATGATAACTGTTTGGCAAAACGAATACATTTATACACAAACACATCCAGTAGCCCGAGTCTCGTGAATTTAGTTAGTTCTCGGGGGGAGTGCGGAACTTGCAAACTGTGCAGACAGTGGGGCGACGGGGGAGAACAAACTCGGCCGAGTAAACTCTCTCTTCGGGGCCAACGGGCAACTTGTGACGTGTCATAATCTTACTGCTACTTAAGTATTGCTGTCCGCTGCACTGATAATAGGTAAAACTGTGTTGCTGGGTTTTAAATGAGTTTTGTTTATACTAAGTTAGATTGGAGTGTAGGTTAATGTCGTAATGTGCTAAATATTGTTTGTCATTCATTTCAAATGTTTATGGGCTACGATGTCCTTATGTTTGCAACACTAGCAGGCTGTTTTCACTGTATTTTCTGCCAATGTTACTGATCTTTCGTGGCATTGATTAAAAAATGGGTCACAGCAATAAATAAGTTGTATTTTTATAAAGACTGATAGGCACGTTGGATTAAAATCTATGGCTTTATAAGTACTCTATATATCTACTATATACAAGATAGTATAAAAAGCGGTTCTTATCGGATACAAACCTATTGAGTAGATAGTTCAATAACAATAGAAAGCTCTCAGATATTGGCACTGTTTCAGAAGCACTTAAGACCTAAATGTAACTAAAACCGATAAAAGTGAATGAGATTAAACTCAGTTCAATGTCGTAGATTGTAGGACGCGTCGAAAGCTCAGGGATCCTTGAGAGTCGATACCAAATAGCCTACTTCAAATATTGTTTTCCGTTCCGTTCTGTCGGCAAGAACAATTTATTAACTTCTTGATACTTAAGTTTTAGGGCTAAGCAATATGTGACACTATACTTTACTAAAATAACAATTAAAATGGTTTTCTTTTCTCAGTGCAGTACAGTATATTTTGAGTTTCAGTTTACTTTACTGTTCCATAGATGTACGTATAAAATTGTACCTTTTGAATGATGCCATAGATTGTTAATATCTATACATTAAACTAATGTTTTCTTATCTATGAAATAAATCTAAACACATTTTGTTGTCTAATCAAATTTCTGTTGTACGTACTAGTTGTTTGCGTTAAAATAATGCGTTTATAGAATAAAACTTCAAAGCATCTACGTCACACAAGAAAGGAAGCTGGCGATAACATTGTGTCATTCTTTTATTGTCAAGATAAATGGTGACATCAGTGTTGTCGCGAATCGATCCGTTATGTGCATATGTGGCCCTGATAATGAGCCCGAATAAACTGTTCACAGTCTTTACAAATGCTTCAACGGTATGATTATGCTATATCCGGCATTTAATGAGATTAGTAACTATTATGATATATATAACAAGCAGCTAAGCAAGTGCGAACTTAAAGTATTGTAATATTGATCATTTTGTTAAAGTTTATTTATAGTTTTGTTCCCAAATGTCAAGCAAACTACTTTCAATGGAATGGAGCATGTTTGATAGGAATGACATACTGACAAATTGACTGTCGTATGCCGTATCTGATGGACTTAAACCCGAATCTTATTACATTTTTATTATTATAAATTAAAATTTTTAAAAGAAATCATCTAGTACTATTTATAGATACGTATAATGTAGATGTTTTTCAACGCAAATCTATTGTACCTATACAAAAACATCGTCGGTATTGACAATACAATTACTATATAAGGTTCAGGCTCAATTCCTGTACAACAATAATTTCGTGTAAGTAATTCGACTTCTTTATAAAAATACATTTGGAATGGTCACCCATCCATAGACTGACCTGGCTAGGCTTGATAAGCTTTGCAATGTGTTAACCTACTCGGTTGTTTTTACCAATTAGCCACGAACCCGTCCCCTTATATAAAAAAACCTACAGACAAAATTATGAGTGAACACAACGACACTTTTAAAACATTCTATAACATTATAAAGTCGAAGAACTCCTCACTGACAGCACATTTTTTCCGAGTCAACGAATCAAACAAAAGAATCTCACCGTTGCACATAATTAAGGCACTTATTTTTTTTGTGAGCAGTCATGCGTAATAGACCTTGATACCGTAAAATCGAAGAAAATATAAGCTACAGTTTTAAATAAATCCATTCTAATATTATTATATGCGAAAGTGTGTCTGTTTGTTACCTCTTAAAGCTTTAACCGAAAGAAACCGAAGATGAAATAGACGTCCACAGCCCAAGTACTAGACGATATCTGTAGAAAGTCTGAAATTCTGTATAAAGACCGTTGTTGGACTTTAAAGGGCTTTAATTTGCTTTTCTTTTTTAAGGCTTCTTTTGAATTGAAATACGTTTATTCAGCAAGACAAGGCAATTTAAACAAGCACAAGTCAAGCAACCGATTTAGAACAAGATACTTAGAATTAATAATTGAGTTGCAGTAATTTGATTATTTCAAACCATGACATGTGAGAGACCAGCCTCCCAGGAGTGAAATTCAACATAATTCGTACAAATTAGACAACAATCCTCGTTTAAAGGCATTAAGAGAAGAGAGAGCTCCACAAAGTTATAATGAAATTCACAAGCAATAAAACTTCCCTTTTGACTAACCCCTAGATAATACATTTGAGCGTAGGGTTGCCGCCAATACCAAGTTTGAAAGTTTAATTTGAACTTTAAAACGGCATTATTAAACCAAAGTACATTTTATAAAATTACTATGACATACGAATCAAAATAATGTACTTAGATAAAGTTGAAATAAATACAGTTTAAAAACTAAGCTTTCAGTTTTAGAAAGCTTTTATTTTGAGCGCGTGCTTCAATACTTCTTTAAGTTATTAAATAAATCAAGAGGAAACACATATATAGGTCATCATCAGCCTATCGCAGTCCACTGCTGGACATAAGCCTCTCCCATTCCACCCCTCTTAGATGGATTTTCGGCTTTTCGCATCCAGCTAGGTAAGCATATATAAATAAAACTCATTAACTCTTCAACTAAACGTAAGTCAAGAAAACAATAATAATAATATAATATAATAATAATATATTCTACCACATACACACAACGCCATCTAGTCCCAAACTAAGCAGAGCTTGTACTATGGGTACTAGACAACTGATATAAATACATATATACTTTTTTTTTTTGTAAATACATACATATTATACATAGAAACACCCAGACCAAATCAAACATCAAATGTTCATGCACACAAATGTTTGACTTGAGCGGGAATCGAACCCGCGACCTTTGGAATAGCAGTCTGTTACACAAACCACTACGCCATCCAGTCGTCAATGGCCGAACAAGGGTCGGGCAACCCTGTTTTCGCGTCGAGTTATGAAACAGTAGCGGCCAGACGAAGTGCCAAACTTAGACAGAGAGAGACTAACTTCCATTAAATCTTTTGCAACTAAGTTTCTCGTCCCCGCTGGCTCCTGTGTACTCCATGTATAAGTATACATATACTAATAATTCATACAACGGCTGTTTCAAAAACTTTTCATTTGTTAAGAATTAGTTTTTCGTAGCAGTTAACCTTTTTAAAATTTCAAGGCTTATTTAAAGTAGAAATTACTAAGGTTGCAAACAAATGCACGGCATGCTTAAGCACGAGTGTTGATGATATACGGACAATTCTTACTCGTGCAATCGCCTCTTTCTTAAAGAACTTCTGATGACTCCAAGGTGACATTGGTGAATCTTTAATGTATTAGAGAAAACTTTTCTGCACTTACCAGGATACAACAGGTTTCTTTGCTCATGGGGCGGTTTTTGTTTATTTATTATTATTAATTAAGGTATTTATGAAGACCCAACCCAACGTGCAGGCTTCTTGAACTGACTCCAAACTGTCATATGATGGCGGTTCTCAATCATTTTTGTATGCTGGGCTTTAACGTGAATAAATGACACTTAAAACAAGTGAGGGCTTATGTTGTCACTAGGGATTACATAACAGATTCCGCAGTACAGTTACTACAAACCGCATGTGAATTGGGATACAGAAAGGGCCAAATGCTTTAGTATTTACATATGTAGTGTCGTATACGATCGTATTCGTTATTAGCTCGATGTGTAATTTATACAGAAAGCAAAATTTATCGAATAGACAACTAGATAGATCGCATATATACAAATTACGAAACTGAATTATTTTTAATAAACATCGCTTCTGTTGTAGATTGGATACTGACTGCTTTTGACATGTTTTGTTTTTATAAATCGCCACATTAACAAATAAATAGTGGCGGTTTGGCCCAATATCTACTAATGGGCCGAATAGACCAATGATAAAGATTCCTTTAGGCGTTTCAGCGCAGCGACTCAGTAGCGGGCCGTAATGCCCCCAACACCCATGTATTTACACTTAATACGTTAATGGAGGTTTGTTGATAATTATAACAAAGAACTAGTGAAGAAAACTATTATAATGTCCCACTTATATTGTCGTCCCAAATGCAAGGTTTTATATTCTTAGCTATTATGTTGTTAAATGGGAAATATTGTACTAAATATTTTTTAAATATGTTCATAAGTTTCGAACAAGGTAAGTATTGTCTAATGGGAGAGGCCCATGTCCAGCAGTGGACTGCTATAGGCTGATGATGAAGAGGATGTCAGTCCTCATAAAACACTCGTAACAACAGAGATGTGATTCTCCTTCCCATCCTCATGGTGTGAAATCCTTCCAGCGTGAAATTCTACCTTTTTAATATGCAATAAAACGGCGTTACGAACGTTCCGTGAACGAATTAATTAGACGCTGTATTCGTTAGTGCGTCATACAATACACAACGTGCACTATGTTTCACACCCGTGCTAAGACTAAATGTAATTCAGCTAATGCTAATAATTGTTGACTAACTAGTAGTTGATTATGTAAAGCAGTAGGAGCTTGTAAGGAGTCAGAATCATTTATTTATAAACACAGGTCAAATTACAACAGAGTTGAGATGTTACAGATAAGTAAATCCTCTATGTTTTGCCCAGAGGTGTACAAATATATTTAATAAACATTGTCAATTACTTTTTACTTTTAACACACATTTTAATTTTTATAAATATCATAAAAATTGTATGACTATTTAAACCTTCACATTATTAATAACGGTCATAGGAAAGGTATTTATTGTTGATCAGTTAAGGCATATTCTCTATTCATTGTTTAATCATTTGAAGATATCATCAAGTGTGATACGTAAGACAGAAAGTTCATTTTAAAAAGTTAAATGAAATCTTTGTAGTTATTAAAAGTTAGTTATAAAATAAAGAAGGTAGGTTTTAAATACAGTATTTAATTTGTAAAAAAAAGCTTTAAAAAACCATCCCATTCAATTGATTATTGTATTCTTCAATAACGTTTTATTAGCAATTGACATTTGCATTGGCAATTATAATAATTCGCATGTTAAACAAGTACTGTCGTTTTATAACTGTTTAATAATATCCGTTCATAAAAGTTTAGTAACATATTCTCGTGAATAACGTTGTTGAAACATTTTAACGCAATTAATTATTATTTTCTCTTTAAAAATTAATTATTTAATAATCTCTAACTCTATACTCTAAAAACTATGTTTTTTAATCTCTGTTAAGTCTAAAATAGGTTGGACAATTAAGACAATAACTAAAGCGAAATATAGATTTAAGTTAACAACACATTTAATATTTTGAAAAAAAGCGTTGGGTGCCTGTTGTCAATAGTAAAAAGCACCTTTTTAGTTTTTTAAAACTATTTTTTTTTTATTGTCATCGGTCCTCGATATATCTACAAATTTTGAACGAATTCTGACCGTTTAAAGTCAGTCAAAATCACGCCCAAGGAGTCAGTTACAAACAAACATACAAGTGAAGCTAATATAAAGCGTGTAAAATGAAAGAACAAAACGAATTTAAAGATATACCAAAGACAATCCTCTTTCACACACTGCAACAGTCACTAACTTCAGAATTATAGTAATCACTACACATCTATACTAATATTATAAAGCTGAAGAGTTTGTTTGTTTGTTTGTTTGTTTGTTTGTTTGAACGCGCTAATCTCAGGAACTACTCGTCCGATTTGAAAAATTCTTTCAGTGTTAGATAGCCCATTTATCGAGGAAGGCTATAAGCTATATATCATCACGCTAAGACCAATGGGAGCGGAGCACCAATGAAGAATGTTTCAAAAACGGAGAAAATTTATTACTATTGAGAGACGCAGACGAAGTTGCGCGGGTCAGCTAGTAGTTTATAACACGATACATATTATATTAAAACCATGATTCTATAAATATAATGTACGTGTTCCAAAGCGGTGTCTGTCGGCCGTCAGTCTGGCCACGATTATACAAAACACGTGGTTATACGGGAAAGGATAAGTTCTAAATAACAAACAAATAAGGCCACCTACAGAGCGTTCGCTTTGCTTATCGCTACTTTATACTTGATAAACGACTTTGGCAGGACTTGATTAATGTATTTTAAAATTATTGCCGATTAACAGTATGCTATTAAAGTTGAAGTTAAGTTTATACATTTTTCTAATAGTTGTTGAAACTATGCCACAATAAAACCGCAATAAAGTTTATTCCCACTACGAATAAATATAAAATTATTTTTTTAAAGGAATTTAAACATATTTTATAACAGTTGATATGATTGACATTTCGTTTTAATGACAATAATTTGACACGTCAAACACATGGTAAAAAGACTGCAGATAAACAAACTTGTATATTTCTAAACACATACTATAGATAAATTACATCGGACTCGGCATCCGAGCTTACAAAAATAGTTCAAAAATGGTCAACTAATAGTTTTGTGGATAAATAATACACCAAGTTTGTGTATTACAGCGATATGTGGTGGAAGTAGGACAGGGCGCAAGCCGCGGTGTGGCGAGCGGCAAGCGGTTGGCGTTCGATCGCGGGGACGCGCATAGGTCATTCACCCCGCGCCCGCCCGCGCCGGACCAACCGGCCACGTTACTGCATTTTAAACCCGGTTCATTACTTACCGATCTGCACGACCGTTGAAGAGAACGTTTGCAGATCAATAGCTCATTATCGCCTAGTCAACGACCACTGTTCACTTCTGTTTAATATTGCACAAAGCATGTTATAGCAACATTACGAAATAAACGAGCAGATAATGGATACAAATTACAATAGGACTGTTATTAGACAGAGATACTTCTGTGAATACTTATTTACTCTGTTCAACGTATTGCAAGGCAAATACGGATAAAACTTTTACTTATAAGTCTCAGTATTCATTAAGAAATATGAGCCTGAGATGAGACGACGTTATTCGAGTTTTTAATGGCTAAAAAATCTTAAACAAGAGTTTAACCTTTTTACATCAATAAAACACTCCTATTGAATTTTGTAAGATATCTATATATGTAATAATATGCTACTACAGCAGTACACCTTAAAATCTTTCCAACACAAAATATAAATCAGTTTAACGCATGCTCGCGGAATATAAAGTCAAAGTTTACACGAGGGCCCAGTGACATCGACAAACTATTCGTAATATGTGTGTTAAAGTGCGTGGATATTATTACGCCTTCAGCATTCAAGTTAATAAATAAGCTATTTGTTTGATGTGTAAAAGTGGTCCAATATACGATTTTTCCTCATATTTACACGTGTAAGAGCAATTATTGACTTAGTAATTAGTTATAACGCACACAACGTTACTTACGTATTGTTATCTTGTATATAAATGCATGAATTATAATATTGATGCGATAAAGCAAAAAAAGCGTGATGTCATAATTAAATTACGTACTTTAACTACATTATAGAAAACAGTCAACAAAACTTCAAAGGAGACAGACATGAAATATCAGATATAACAATTGTCAAACGTTATGTAATCAAGTTTGCCAGTAACCGGAGCCGACTCTATTCGTTGAAATATCACAAAACCCCGTTCATAACCCCTAAATGGAATGAAGCATACATCTAGATAAATAGAAATTGCGACCGACTACGCTAATGAAAAGCGGGTCAATTCACCAGACAGGTAGACGAGGGGTAGAGTGGATCTGGTTCATTCGATCGATCTGAGCGTACTACGGCAATGCACGTGTATACTACACGGCCCTATTTGAATGAATGAATGCACTTTGTTTTGATTTACGACGATGAAGGTTCAACTGGCGTATATGTAACGTTGTTTGATATGAAAGTGTTTACATTAGAAGCATTTAGATTCTTATGAGTATGAGTATTATGTATTCTATACCTGTTTTCAACAATAAAAGGGTGTGTATCGTAAGTTTCATTGGATATGTAAATGAAATGCAAATCAAACATGTAACTGGCATGTGCCATTCGCATTATAGATTAGGATGCGAGTGGCAGAAGACTGCTGATTTTTTTGTAGCAAATAATCTTAGTACGTACTGTGTATTGTACTGTTACCCCCAAAGATGCGGTATTTCTTACTTAACACAAAGAAAGAAAAGTTTAGAGACTTTACAAAGCGCTTAATTTTTTTAAGTTTCATAGTGATACTCATGAGGCTAGTAAACAATGACAACATACAGACTCTTTTTATATATTTTAACTTTCCACATCAACGTTTTAAACGAATAAAATGCTGACCAACTAACAACATTCGAAAATTATTTTAGTTTACTAAAACAAAATTGGCTTCATTAAAATAACATGAGTACACTATTTATTTTATTCAATATTCAGTGATGAAATTAAAGCGTCTAGTTTAACGCAATCAATGAGTCAACCCCAATACTCGTACGTGGCCTTACAGACCTCGTTTCGAAAACTTTGTGTTCAACGTAAAACTTTTTAGAGTACCGTTCAGTGAAAGTACTTGACCTATTATTAAGGTCCACTAAAGCGATGAATGGAACGGAAGGGACACGTAAAAAAACAACCGACGGAATCGGTTTTTATCCAAGTCGTTTCGCTTGCCTTGTTATAATTTTTTCGTGATCAACTTTTTTAATAGCAAATACCATTGAGGGCATTATAACTTTTACGAGAATATTATTTACATGAAATCTTCAAGTAGAAAGCTATAATCACGAAGTATGTACACCGGCTGAGTGATTGCTTATCAGTGCAAATAGCCACTGAAATATAGCTTGCAAAGGGAAAACACTCGTATTTTATTTATACGCATCCAACAATACCGAAAAGTTTTTCTTGTTTTTGGAGTGAAACGATTTCAAACAAAACAACGATGATTTTATCCGCACGGTGCTGTGCACAAAGGCCCGACCGAAACGATAGACGTGCCATTGTTTGAAATTTACTATTTTTTGTATCGTGATTGGTGTTAACCGTGAGTGCTACTGTGTACTGCTAACCCAATAATATATAACAGTATAAATATATTTGAGACGGTTCGGCCGAGTGAAGTAAGCCAATTAGGTACTAAACAGACATTTGTTAAACTGTTACTGAATTGTGCAACGAATATCGATTTTATCCCTATTTACCGTGGGTCTCGTAAGACCTGACTACTGTCCTAAATAGGCCCTTGGTATTTTAATTGTAAGTACTTGTTTAAAGTATATTACGCATAGACGTAACCATTAACAAATTTACAAGGCCCTTCTTTACGATTTGCTCTCATTTTTTATTCTAATTGTTAACGTTTACCGTATAATGACAAAATGTCTGGGAATATTTTATTTACATACCGTTCCCACGTGACGTAGGACCAGTTCAAAGTTATTTTTAAATGAGACTCATTTCTTATACACATACTGCATGAAATAGAAAATGCTTGCAAAACAAAAACATATTTTAAAAGTGCTTAGAGTTACACAGATGGCTTGGCCACGTAGCTGACTCAGCTTATGACGGGCGTAAACAGTTATAGCCCTATTGGTTTGGAAGGACGATTTTAGGGCCTCAATAGACGTTACAATATCATAGATGTAACAGGACATCAATATTATATTATTGGACTCGTGGGTGCGATACAGTTTGGAGTTAGCTCGTAAAAATGATTAGGTACTCTCCTTCGTCCATAGATTGTAGGACTTTAAGTCATTAATATAAACTTTACCAAAGTTCCTACTGTAATTTTCTTTGTAAAATTATTATTGTAAGTTTCGTTTCAGTTTATAAAATCAAAATAACAGTTGATTACGGATTATTTGATAATAATAACGATACGGTTTAACTTTTATATTTTAAAATAACACTAATGAATTATTCGTAAGGATTATTTCACTAAGACAATTAAAAGGCAATTCAAGCTATGATAATTTTTAAATTGCTATAAATCTAAGGAATTCAGATCAATTTAGATTTTCTTTAGAGTTATTGGATGGCGCAGTTAGTCTTTGATCGTCATGCGTTATATACATTTAGAATATGGTTAGTACATATTATAATATTAGTAATATCGAAAACTTGCTTTTTTGATATTACTATCAAAAACATACTTTTTTCTCAAGGTTGTTTATACCTGTACCAAAATAGCTAAGTTAACGGAACTTACGGGGACTAAGTTTGCGTAGACAAAATAAGTTAAATAAGTCAATGGTATAAAAAAAACTACACAGCCTACCATTACATTTTTAGATAAAGGTTCTTAAAGTTTTCTTTAAAAACGCCTACAGTTAGAAATAAGAAAGAGTTTATTTCAAGAATGACAGTGTGTAAGTGTCCTAAGTGGAATTTCATGCCTGGCGGTTGTATCAGCATTCCTCCCGAGCGAGCTAAGCGGAAGCGGGCGGGCTGTCTTTCAATATTATTGCTTGGAAACTGGCATCGGCCGAGGCACACTACGTCTATGAATAGTCCAACGATTTGCAACGCAAGTGAAATATGGGTAAAATGTACAGCCGTTATGCAGACGGCGCGTTTTTATTGACGGTTGGAAATAGGCGGAATTTGTGGAAATGTTTTTGTAATATAACCTTTTACTGATAAAAAACTATAAGATATCGTAACGGTGTACTTTAAAAGGTCACAGTAAGCGTTTTAAGTTTATTGTTTTACTAGCTGAGACCCGCGGTGTTACCCGCTGTTATGAACGCGGGCAGGAGGGAGCTAGTCTAAAAAAAGTAGCCTAAGTTACTCCTTATGTCATCAGCTATCTGCCAGTGAAAGTGCCGTCGAAATCGGTCCAGCCGTTAAAGAGATTACCCGGAACAAACAGACAGACAGACAAAAATTGTAAAAAATGTTATTTTGGCATATGTACCGTGTAAACATACATATGCATTTAGTAAAAAGCGGTTATTTTAATATTACAAACAGACACTCCAATTTTATTGATTTGTATAGATAAATATCTAATGAATAGTTTCAAAGTATTTAGTGGGATATAAGGGTGCACAGCTTAATTATGAAAACAAAACGTTTCTTTAGATCCTTTAGTACAATTACCACCACCGTGAAACAGAATTTTGTTCTCAACTCCGTATCCAATTTGCACTGAGACTGAGAGTAGAGGAAGGTATTATTTACGGGCAAAGATGAATTATATGGCATGGAATTAACAATCAATAAACTTTACAGGAGTTATGTGCTATTGCGAAGAAAATCGGTCCCTCGATGTTAACTGCAATAACAGGTATAATAGTTAACGATACGCAATGCCAACGATTGGCTACGCTTAAATATATCTATGTTCATTGAAAGGAATAGGTGCTAACCAAATAGCTTTACAAAGCGAAGAGATGTTACATCTAGAATCTGGACAATGCCGTGTCGTCTTATTTTACCAGACCGATAACAAGGTTAAAATGATTTGAAGATAAGATAAAGTTGCGAACAAAACAAAAAAAAAACAATCTAACAATAGCGAACGGTTGCTTTCCATTAATAAGTTGATACGTTTTCAAAGAAAGAAAGGGTTCTCGAATCAGCTGTTACTTTTTTTAAATAAATATGTTTAAAAAATAACTAGCCGACCGTATCAGTGGAAGTTGAGGTACTGTGTCAGATGGAAGTACTTCTACTTAAATTACAAAATGAGTTAGCTCCTCCCCTAAAACTTAAAGGGGTAGAGACCCTAATCAACGGTGAAATAGTATATAATCAGTTGGGTCTACGCTTCACATAGTACTACGTCATAAATATACTTACGTTTAACACACGAGCCTTCAAAAGGCCTCCCCGATCAATCATGCTTTCTCTTTGAAAGTAGGAAATAATCACTTTCTAGTTGACAAGTGCGTTTACTTATGACTTACGTAAATAGAACATTGAACGAATACTTGATGACTAGATAACATTTTGTAACTCTTTTGTGATGTTGGTGGCACAACAACTATTATTTTAAACTTATCATCGAGTTTTAGAACCATTATTGAATGGTAAAAAGTCATTAAAAAATAAAATTTGGATGCCGTCTGCGATTGAAGTTGTTTTTCATTAATTATTTGTCATTTTACAGCTTTTTTATTTAATTTTGAGGATAATACTGTAAAGTAAAATTAAATGCGAAGTCTTAAGCGTTTACTATCAGATGGGTTATGGGTTTCTTTGATAGCCATTAAGTAAAAAAAAAACACAACAATCGTGATACAGTAAAATCTAAAATTTGTATAATAACAAGGAATAGGTTTTGATCGAAAAAGCAGACACATTGCCGTTTCATGAAATCTTTTTTACCCCGGGTAAATCTTAAATATTCTTTTTTTCTCGATTTATGTATGAAAAACCTAATATTAACTCACACATGTACACTTTCTTTATTACCTACTAGCTGGACAAACAAAAAAGAAATTAAATTGGTTTTTAGGCATAGGTATCGTGGAAATAACCGTGTGAGCATGAAAATCACCTATTATTTTGTGTACAAAATAATAGGTAATTTTCATGCTCACAATTTTCTCGTGTAATGTCAAAAAAATCAGACACTTCAATTTTATTTATTTATATAGATGTAGATACCAACCCGTCTGGCCAGCGTGGTCTAGTAGGCCAAAACCTCTTTCCCTAGAAGAGGCCTATGTTCATACCTATGGCCTACAATGATATACACCTTTCTTTATTGGTTTAGGTTTTATTTTGATATTATAATAGTAACAACCAAATCTGATTAAGTTTAGCATAAATACCTAACCATGAAACCAATCTTTGATAACCGCAATATGCAGTTTCATAATAACAACATACTTATTACGCATAGCATTGTATTGTCTTCAAGATTTCTTTCATTCAACATAGTTCATATCAAGAGTTCAGAGTCCATGATCTCATTCTATATGGTAACACGCGCACACACACAGTATAATCGAGACGCAGATAAGCGTTTAAACACATCACGAGGTATATTTCACGTAAATAAATTAAACAAGGCTAATATATCTGTTTTTTGTATGTTTAAATTAACTGGAGGCGCAGATTGAAAGAGAAGCTAGGTAACACTCTTGTGGATAATGACAATATGGCATTTTTAATATTAATATCAGGTTCAATTTTCTACACATTTACTTAACACCAAAATCAATGATGATATATTTATAGGAGTGACAGAAGTTGAGTCCATGTTTATTTATTAAGATAACGTCTCACAAAATTCTTATTTCTCTGACTCTCTGTTGTAAAAATAGACTGTAAAATGTTGAACTTCCTCTTAAATTGTCATGTTTTATTTTAATCCCAACTTGTCAACAACCATACCGTTACGAACATTCTGATCTTTAATTCCTTACGGAGTGCCAGTTGACAGCCTTTTTCTTTATAGAATATTGAGCATCTTAACGCCTGTTAAAAAATACATAAAAATAGTTACCTACTATTCTGAAACATTCACGTTTTCCTATAAAAACACTAACCTACTAACAAGACATAAACACACCCTTTAGATGCACAAATGATATGTATTAGCCGAACAAGTGAACAAAAGTGCAAAGTTAGAATTTCTAGTTGCCGACGGGCGGCGCAGGCAGAGGACGTGAGGAGGCAGAGGGTGCGCAGGGTCATGGGTCAACGCACAGGTCAAACAGCTAGCTAGAGGAAATGGCTTGAAAGTAAGAAATGTGATCTTGTGTGAAGTTAGGATTACTGTTCTTGTTTAAGATATTATTATACAAAACTAGACGTATAATGTAAAATTGATTACAGAATCTTGGCAGGCTTGCATTCCTTGATTGAATTACCGATATCTTAATATGATATAATTCTTATTTGATAATAATTATTATATAACATGATACTCTATATTTACTAATGCGTTCCGTATTGATAGCTCTGGCGATAATGTATAGATACGTATTTGTGAAAATTTAATTAATAACAAAACCGCTTAACAATCGATGACAGTCAAGGTCGAAAACAAAGCTCACAACCTTCTTGACATTATTGTATCTAGAAACAATTTTTTTATAAGCATCACTCGGCAAAAAGCAGCTTAATATGTTGTAAACGAGACAAGTAGCGCGTTTTATGAAAAAAAATATCATATAGACGCTTAAAAGGCAATCCTTCCTAAAAAGACCAAGGGTAGGTAAATTGAGTCATTATATACCTAATGACGCACTAACTGACGACTGACGATTCGAAAGGTATTAAAACTTGCTTATGCCTTTCAAGCTTTGTTATAGAAGCATTTTCGTCACTACATTCAGATAAAAAGTTTTATTTGAATTACTTTGAAATTTATTTTCAATGTAATTCAAAAAAACATTATTAATTTCAACTTTCAACAACAAATTATTAATTTCATCAATTTCAAACATGAGCACAATTATTAAGAATATCGCTACGTGAAAGGATTCTACATAAATAAATGACATCGAAACAAAATTACTTAGCAACACCTAACTAAAGACACGGTACCAAGAAATTACCGTTGACTTTTCAATGTTCAAACTCAATAGCACTTTTAAACATTACGTGAACAAGAAATGATCAATAGACGAACGCTACAAACTGTTGTTTGCGACAACGACCGGCAATGGCATGAAACATGTTGCGGTACCTTCTCGCCCAAATCGCTCGACCAATGGTGTACGTCCACGACACGGCTAGCTGTTGCTAGGCGAGTCTCGCTTGCACACTCACCTTATACGAGAAAGCAAATGAAAGCGGATCGCTATCCAGCTGCCGTTTGTTAGTGAAGCAGCTCGTTGTGGATGATATACAGACATCAAGGCTTTGGAATAAATAATATTTCAATAACTAGATAAACAACGACGTACGTTTTAATTATGCTAATACACGTAGCATGTGAACATGTTAATATATACTTGGGTTTTTCCTAAAACGAAAGGTGTACTCGTAAATATCTAATCAGTTACACAGGTCGAGTAACACTACCTTAAGTATACTTTTACGATCTACTAAATTTAGATCGTTTCATCGTTTCTAAACAAGTTCTATAAAGTCGATTTTATTAATTAACAAGTAAACGTTAATTACTATACGAAGGAATAAAAAATTCAAATGCAAATGTGTTTATATAAAATGTAAATGTACTTCTCTAGTACATTAAACTAGCAGTTCCCTGCAGTTTTACCTGGTTTACGGTTATTGCTGCGCTCCAAAGTGTCGCAGCATGATGTTATTTAACTTTTCTCTATGAGTCATACTAAAAATGAATCTTACGGTTAGTTTTATACATTAGCATGTTTGACAAACAAACAATAAACAAAAAAAAATAGATTTATTATTTTGAAAATTCGATCGTTTTATTTATTTCATCAAATCAGTCATTATCAGTTTGTAATTACATATTTTCTAAAGGTGTTCTTATGCCAGAGGCTGTCGCAAAAGTGCAAAAGATTTTATAGATGCAAATGTAATGCAAAAACTCCCAAAAGCTTTTCAAAGTCAGTATCTGAGTTACAATTGAGGATACGTGTGCTCTGTTGGTCACAAAGGGGTAACTGTCCTCTCAGAAGCACAAACAAATTGTTAAAAGTTCAACCATTTGTTTCTTTAACAAAAGCCACTCCATGTAACTTCAGAATATTCTATTGAACGTGCTGTAAGCTGGGTCAGTTTCAGCATAATCTCGTCGCTAAGGTAAACGGCCTCGTAGAGCTCGGAGAGGAGAATTACTTTATATATTCCATTTCAACGTCTCAGAAACCTTCGACGCGTGGCATTGTTCTATCGAACGGAAATTCTGTAACGACCGGGAATTAGACTCGTTTGCGCTTTAGGGCTCTGTCAAAATTTAAACTCCATTAGTGAGCCTTCGCTTGTTCCCAAGAGTTACAGCTATTGGAAAATTATAAGCTTCGAGTATTACGAGGGCATTTCAGATTATTATTTCGCCTGAATCATTAACTGTAGCATCTTGAAGTACTTCGCGGCCTCCATTATAAATTTAATATTTTTATTGTTTGATTTGACAATAGCTAGAAGTACGTTTAAAAGATTACAATCAAAATTGTTGTCAAAATTGTGGACAATCAAATTGTAAACCAGATTTACCCTAAACATCGGAATATTTAATCCAGTCTACATACGTGTTTCTAGATACATCAGAAAACGTTTGAACAAACATCGCCAACAGTCAATATGTAAAGAGACAACATAAACATGCGCTTAGCGTCCGGTCTCCATAATTAAGTTAGCAGTTCTGTAACATTCGCTGACTCAGCGTGACTGACTTGAATTAATAATCTCAAAGGTATTGATTAGAAGCGAATTCTTTCACAAAGAAACGCAATTAACGTCGAGCTACGACGGGAACTTATTTAAGCTGAAATTAAGACATCAAAAACAATTCTTTGATGTGATCAATGTATATAATTGACTGCATAGAACACTCGAATAGTTCAAGCAGTGTTTAAGTTATAGAATTCTCTATTGGAAATAAAAAAGTCAAATAGTTTTTTGTTTCGAAAACCGTATGACTTTGCGATAAGAATGTAACTGTTTGATATAATTTAATATTATTGATATCTATAGCCTAAAAAAACCTATAAACCTACCGTTGCCGTGTATCTTTAACCCAGTACCAACCCGTGTGGCCAGCATGGTATAACGGGCGTAAACCTCCTTTCTAAGGAGAGGTCTATGTCCAGCAGTCGATTATTCTAATAATCGACTGCTGGAGATAGACCTCGGCTGTTCATGATGATGATATCTATAGCTAAGCTCTATGCAATGTTAATTATTATTAATCAAGTGCTGAATCCATTTTAACATTCTTTATAATTTTGTGGTGCCTTATCTGAAGATAAAATCGTACAATCTTAAGTATTAACAACTCCTTGTCCCGATGTGCTGGCATGTTGACTTCTAATACTGTACATAATGTAATAATAGGACACATTACATAATGTGTTAAGTAAGTTTTTACCTTGAAAACAATGAGCGAACAGGAAAATATCAACATAGGAGGTAAAACTTCCTCAACCACTAGTGCGTTTCCTAACATCCGTTCGTTGACTATATTGAGTATTTGTGAGGTT
The DNA here is from genome assembly GCA_902825455.1 of Arctia plantaginis. Classification (NCBI taxonomy): domain Eukaryota; kingdom Metazoa; phylum Arthropoda; class Insecta; order Lepidoptera; family Erebidae; genus Arctia; species Arctia plantaginis. The sequence goes on from CADEBD010000553.1 coordinate 2,444,348, forward strand.
GTACGTGTGTTTATATTGTGATTTAGTATAACTGTGGGAACTTTAAGACAAAGAAAAACACTATGAGTGATACTAGATTCAAATATATATCCCAGGAAATTAAGCATTCGTCATCTCGACCGTCACAAATATACCGACATGTTCATTGTTTGTTGTCACATGTTCACAATTGGCAACTAATGTATTGAGACAGATGTAGTTTATTTGTAACTAATCGACATTAACATATTAAAGCACGATGGTATTGAAATACATAATTAATCACGGTAAATTAGATTCGGTTAATCAATAGCTTTACGAAAAAATCTTTACAATGCACAAATACCATCTATCGTGGTTATACACAGCATCTAGAAATCTATAATGTTTGTAATATACTGCCAAACTTGATTAAGAGAGTAATCCATTTGTGACAAGATCAACAGCACTAAACCGCACAAGTAAACAACAAGCATAAAACTCGACGTTACTCATCACAACGAAAGTTAAACTATCTTGGATTTCCCAAGATATATCGAAAACAAGAAGAAATATAAACTGTCGATCCTTTAGCTTGCGGAAATGCGGAAAATCAACTTTGCACACTAGTATCTGAATCAATCTTTACTATTTATTAGTATTCATTGAGTGACCAGCAAGGAATGGCCAACATGATTTAGAGCCATATCCTAGCTAAATTTTGCTATAACTTCGTCAAAAATGTGAAAAAAGTGATACCACGGCCTCACAGAAAACCGGTGTTAAGCAATTCTTTCGTTGCCTTTCACTGAGTGAGTGAGGTTACCGGAGCCCAAATCCACCCTTCCGATGACTCAAGCGGGAGGGACTCCAAGGGCGGCAACCCACTTGTGACTTTTGAGTTGCGGGTGTCCATGGGCGGCGGTGGTTGCTTGCCATCAGGTGACCCGTCTGCTAGTCTGAACATTGCACTTAGAAATGTCTCGCATGGTTAACTCAATAGTCGATAGGTAGGCAGTTTACATGAAATTAATTGACTAAGTATGACTATGCCCAAAATTTAATATGGTATAAAATATATAATACTTTTAAAAGATTTATTGGTAAAACGTTTCTACTTGGTTTATCAATACGACAAATAGTTTACTCTTGTGTAATCGTGAATCAATCAACTCGAACGACGATTAGAAAGTACGAGACATGTTTTGATCGGCATACGACCGACTGGAAACATACATCTGCGTGTAAGATAATGATGAACGTCAGTCATTAGTACTGTTTATAGAGTGATCCACTTATGTTTCATAGCTATTAAGGGAGATTGATGTATGGTAATACTCATTTTATATTCTTTTAAGGCGAGCGAACTCTTCAAATGTAAGTGACTCAAGAATTAACGAGTATAATAAGTTCTATAAATTAGCATAGATAGCGACATCAGTTTATTTACAAACAATTTAAGGTCCTTTTTCACAAAAAGGTCGCATCTTTGAATATGTCTGTCACTTCGAGAATTTCACAAAGTACAGTACACGAACGCCGGTATCATCAAGCAAATTTCTCATATACTCGTACATGCGTTTGCTGTCTCCGAGGCACGGTCATTCACTCAGTATAACCCCAACCACTGGTGTACTGTAAATTAATAAAATATTAAACAGAAGTCCAACTGTGTCAGATCACAGTTATGTATGATACGTATACGTCGATCAGTACGACATTTATTTTACTTTCAAATTCATTAACATTAATTTATATTACGATAGGTAAATCTTGTTTTACTTGAAATGATATTATTTTACGGTACTCTGAATTTAATTGTCATTTACTGTTTGAAAAGCACCCATTGGACTTTCTATAAACACCATAGCAAATGTATGTAATGTATTAGCTTAATGCATAATTGATTTTAATTGAAACGATAATTCTACAAAACATGTTGCCAAAGTCTAAGAGGTTAGGTTAACCATGTAACGCATGAAAGGCATCACAATCAATTCGAAAAGTACTGTTAGACAAGTTTTTGTTCTGACTACTACTACTGTTCTTTCTTTTGTGTAGTGTCATTGAACCGCTGCTATTTTGCTAACGCTAGCTCGTATGTCAATCGGTGTAACCTCGTTTCTGCTGTACATACATACATTTGTGCGTAACAGTTTACTCCGACTATTAATCGAAAAAAACAGGATAATTCTAAACAGAGCTAACACCGACCTAAAAGTTTCGTATGAATTATTATATAAAGTACTCGTTCAAGTATAACAATTTGAAAAGCTAATTAAAACTTGTAAATATTTCGATAAGAAACAGGAATAAATATAAATTGCGGTGTAGGTACTTTGGTTTGCATGCCATTTTGTTTTCTTCTGTATTAGGGATATATGGTTTTACTCGCTTGTATATTTTGGGGAGCGTGATGCACTCCTTGACAAAGGGTACAGGTACCCAAAAGATACAGATGAGTAAAACTCTGTATCTTTGTTCAATATGAATACAAAGCCCGAAAGTTTTTATTCGAATATATTTATGGCAATCTACAAAATTTTATAAAAAGGTTAAGTTAGTTTGTGTGCGCTTCAAAACCTAAAATTCCTGCACCGATTGAGCTTAAAGTTTGACACGATATGCAAACAGTTTCAAAGATTTTTTTACATAATATTTTTTGCGAAGGTATTTTCGTTCCTCATTTCTCACCAATGCAATCACAATGTGTCAAATTTTAAACACATTTTGAAGATTATTTAAAAATTAGTTAGAAGTTACGAAAGGGAGGTATTGTTAGGGCTTCGAATAATTAGTTTTGTTAACTGTGTCAAATTTTGTGCTGTGTTCTTACATCTTGTGTTCATATATTTCTAATATAGAAATTAAAATCAAAACGTCTTGACCCAAATTTCCGAATCGAATCCTCGAACTGCACCTTTAGTCAATATTGATAATTCAAATCAAAATACTTTTGTTTCGACAAAAAAAAACATATACACAGTTATTTCGTACTTACACGTGTATGTTTTTCATGAATCATGCGTTTGGTTTAACTCAAACGACTTTACATACGACGTGATGACACCAATGACATTAATAACGATATTAATAGCACATAAAACCCATGGGTTGGTACACAGGTCGTTATAATAAATGATCTACGATAACCGCATCATGCGACCGCATAAACATCTCGTCTTCCTGCCACTTTCCCCAAAGGGTTTGCCATGATGTATCGAATGGTCATCATTAAGTATAACCAGGCTAATGTGAAAGTTATTAAGATTTAATTCATACATAAAATTAATGAAATACAAGTATTTGTTACACATAAATTTATTTACAATAAGGATATACTGAGATATTTATCGCAATACGTATCGTTTGGTATTAGGCTTTAAAATAATTTTGATGTACCTTTCAATGTTTTAAGCACATTATTATTTAACGATCATGTTATGTTATACATTTTTAGTTCACTCAAAGCGTGATAACCTACATGTTACACATTTAAACGGCATAATTTACACATAAACATGTGTGTAGTTGTGTAGACATAGATTTTCAATACAGATAAAGTAATACAGTTACAAAACCAGACAAATTATATTTTTGTAAGTATGTGACTCATTCCTGTCGTTAATATTTAAATATTTTATGTTACAAGCTAAAGTATTGTTACTTTAGCTTGTAACATAAAATAATGCATGCGAAGCAAAACGACGTCATAAAGGCACATAAACACTAACAAACATCTTTATGACACACTTGTTATAAGACATTACCTAGGATGACTTGGTGTCATCCTGTAAGGAAGTTCATTGTTTGGTGCATAAAAACTTCAGGTGAGGTTTAGAGTCCAAAATTGTATTAAATTTACACTACAAGTTTTTTTTTACAACCTACAGTTTTCACAACTGCCGTACGTTTCGATCGATTATTATCGTGTTTAGATCGTGTTATGGGCTGTTTTCAGTGGGTTGAAAGGCATAGCATTAGTACTTCCAGTAAAACGTTAATTTTACATAAACAATAAAATAAAAAGTATAAATCCCGAAAGCTGTGTACGGTAGTAATTGGAGTGCAGATTAAAAAATGTTATAAGTAAGTTTAAGCACTACCTGGTCTGTATTCTGTAACTGTACCTTTTGTAAATAAATAAATAAATACAATTTTTTTAAATTAATGGCGTTTGGACTTATATTTAATACATATAATTTTTCACAGCTCAAATAATGTTTGAGCAAATTTATTTCCACATTAACACTTCGCTCAATTCACACGTCAATACGAATTGATGTTCGCCCAAAATATTACCTAGATTACAAAAGCACGGCTTTGCAACATTCGAAATCGGCTTATGTGATTTGAGTACGACAGGTTCGTTTTTGTGTATTATATCCTCAGTTTATAAACCATAGAGAGTATTTTAACACGAATTGTTGATGTACATTATATTTTATAACGTGTGGTATCATGCAGAACAGAGCCGTACATTTATTTAACGTAGAATTCGCGCGTGGATGACGGAATAAAAAGCGAGCTTTTATTTGTAAAACATGTAACGGTGAAAACTGAAAACACATTTTTGTTGTCACAAATCGGCTTCGTATAACACATTGACATAAAACAGTAGTGTTATGAATAACTACATTTAGTATGATATTTTTCGCCTATCAACTAATGAAACTATTCGACCGAGAAATAGAGTTACCGACATCGCAACGGAGAATCAGCGCTTTGAAGTGGGGCGGTCATGTCGCCAGGCGGACTGATGGTCGTTGGAGTCGAAATGTGCTAGAGTGGAGACCGCGATTAGACAAACGTAGTGTAGGGTGCCCTGCGGCACGATGGACCGACGATGGATGGGACTTAGAAAAATCCAGTGGATGGATGCGGATTGCTCAAGACCGGGATGGTGGTTGGCGCTCCTTGAGAGAGGCGTTCATTCAGCTGTCGACGGCAGTAGGCTGATGATAATCAAACTAATTAATAGTTAAATATCTATTGCTTGATTTGAGCCAAATATTTACCTAAGTATATATCTGGCGCAAACCAACACAATTTTGTAGCACCTAAACGCATAAATCACACAGCCGAGACCGGGGACCGCAAAACTTTACTTGGGAGTTTTTAATTGATTCGCGCAGTTATTACATCTAGTTGGAAAACAAGTTCGTCCCAACGGTGTTTACTTTACTTTCTATAAAAAACCATAACGTACTTGTTGTTCGGTTAGATTTTTCAAGAGGCCTGCCTTTACATCGCTGTAGATAGGCTAGAGAAAATACATTAACTACTAAAACATGAGACGAGCAATTCCTATATGCTAATTATGGGAAACAGCTATAAACAACAACAGTATCCGAATAAGTAAAAGATTGTGCGCGTCGATAAATAAGTTTTATAATGAAACTATGGACTTTATGCGCAGAACTATCTCATAGGAAATGATAAACTATTATGAAAATAGTCATCCTCTACCTCTGAACAAGGGCTACCCTTTTTTTTTCGTGCGGAAATCCCCTCGGATACCACCTATCGATGGCATGTCGGACTCGAACCGACTAAAACCGCACGCCGTCTCGGGTACTAATAGCCGGGGAACCAGGTATACCCTAGAAAGGAACAAGGGCTACCCTAGGAAAAGCTGTTTTTTTTTTTTAAAAACAACCTAATAAGTTGACTGACTCCTTATAGGTGTTCGAAATATATGAAAACTCAAAGAGAAACGTATACTGATATTTATTTTAGATAAGAATAAAAATTGAAATGCGGAAACATTAACAACAAGAGCTTCACAGGAAAATAAATTAATTTTCGAAATAAGGAAAGCCAAAGTTCCCTCTTGCGTTAATAATTTCCCTTTGAAACGTAAAGCGAAAGCTTCTTGACGTCCACAAAAATCACAAACGACGAAGGATCGATCCCCGACGACAAAAATCAACGAAAGATTTTTCACAAAAACTAAACAAGATTACGAACTCACAAAGCTGACAAAACCATTCCGTAGCTAGCTATATCCTCGTAGGTATTTTAGATATTAGGTGAATTCGCGACACAATGAAAAAGTTTGTCTCATTCTCATTTATGTGTATTCTACATTAGCATGATATCATTTAGTGCTAAATTGTGTAAGACTGCCAAAGACTAATCGAGGTTTTACGTTAACTCGAAGTCTAGCATCACAGTCGGACGTTTAATCTGTGGCTTGCTAAGTTTTATAGTTATTTTATTGCCTACTAATGGCTAATTTCATAAGGCTGGAGGTGCCGCTCTCGAACACAGAAGTCTCAGTTGCGCGTTAACTAACGACTTGCCAACGATATAAAACTATGCAATTAGTAATAAAATATTGTACCTACATATGTACACGTAGAAACTCTTATCAAGGCTGACGTTGAGGTATGTCGAAATTGAACCGACCGACTAAAAAACCCAATGTGCAGTCAAAGTGGGTCTAATTGGCAAGAAGGATTACGAGAACCTAGGCAGACCTTGGCCACCTCTTAAACAGTAGGCATTCATACCATGCGTGCGAAGGGGCTAGCTCCCCGTTCCTAAGTGGCGCGCTGAAATTACTGATGTGTGTTACGTAGTAAATTTTCTTAAATAGCCTAATAGTCAGTAACATAATTATTGAATATATCGAAGGTCAATTTATGTAAGTTAGAACAAAAAGACACGTCATTCATATTTATAATGTAAATTATTTCATAAAATTAAAATTCCGAGCGCGGCGTGTCTTGTCGTTATGTAGACAGACGGGTATCCTGAAGCATTTTCCTGTTTATCACATTTCTCTTCCAGAGGTCTGTTGGTAACATGATGGCTCCATGAATAGACGTAAGGGCGCGAGATATCCCACCCTATGTGTTACTACATTATACTAAGGGGGCCACGCGCTCCAATAAAACTGGCGTGAATATTGGTGGTTTACTCAAAAGGAAAGTGTGGTTATTTTTTATGTTTTCGTAAATGATTCCAAGTGGCTCAGTTTGCTGCTTCGCCGAGATTTAAAAAAAATCTATAGGCACTTGATAGTAGTTAGAATGTTTTATTGATATTTAAGGCTCTTTGTATTTATCGCCTATTTAATGCAGCAAAAATGTTTTTTACGTATACGTATTTTACATAATTATGTTATGTGCCTACGTGTACCTACATGTACACGGTCAGTCTTATTATGTTGATTATATAATTTTGTATATTTTTTATACAGCACATGTCCGAACTTATAAGACATCCGGGTATTCCATAATATTCGGAGTAGCCTTCTTCATTGTCTTGCTGTAGTATACATGTATGTTACACTACCTAGTCTATTTGCCAACCGACGCAACGGTTTAAATTAATAAAACATCTAAGTCGGTCTAAAAAATTTCGAATTTAAATCTATTACAGATATAGGCGATGCCAAACCCTTCATTCTGTGAATCTAGAAATTTATAATCAATAGCCAAGAATCCAATCAATTAACCTATATAGCTGTCCTTTGTTGAATATACGCCGCCTCCCCAATTACTACTCTGTTCAGTTAGATCATATTAAATTTATTTCTTCTTTGTAATTCTCTCAATAAAAAATTGGTGTCATTCTTTAGTCACGCTGGCTTGTTATCGGCGATATCTTTAATTAATAACTTAGAAAGTAACTAGAGATAAGTAGCCCAATTGATTTGAAAAGTCAAATAACATAGGCACGGAGTAGTGAGTGAATCTCTGGCATTATAGTTAAACCGCCGTAAGCTTGGCCCTCCTGATGGTTTGGGGGACGCGGGGCGAGGGTGCATTCAACCAATTAGCTAGTGTGTCGCTGTCCGCCGGCAGTGACTGACGTGAAAGCATGGCTGTACTTGTTATTTTTCTTAAGACTGCTACACACGGTATTATTTTGCAACATGGATAATTGCCGACTCTGCGTCACAAAAAGATTTAAAAACTTGAAGTTCGGCTTACAGAGGTTCTACTGTAAAAGTTCTAATAAAGAATATTTATTATTTTACTTAATTTTTAAATTGTATCTGAATATAATTTACATGATGAAGATAAGGTGATTTTATTGAAATTATTTTACAGTATTAAATTTTACAATTAATCATAAAAACTTACAATACACTGACATTATAATACATGGAAATAAATTCGATTTTCATTACATCGTGTGTAAATTAAATCTCAAACAAATAAATCTGAAGATATCGAGTTAGTACATCGTGTCATGTATAGCCGAGCGCATCACCCGCCCCGCGTCCCGCAAACCATCAGGAGGGCCAAGCTTACGGCGGTTTTACTATAATATCTTTGAATTTTAACTGTACCTTATACTCTTAATAAAACTAGTAGCTATTATTTGTTGAAGTTTAGTTTCGTGAAATTAGTTAACGTTGACTGCATTAACAAATTATTTAGTGTTATTTAAGTTATGTAGTACGTATCTATAAATTCAACGCTTTTGTATTACAAGATAAAATACCATACATTATTTATTAACATACAACATGAATTCAACTCACTCACGGACACTTATAATTCACAAAACGAAGCGAATACAATACTTATTGATACTTTAAAGTGTACATTGCAATAAAACAAGCATGAATAAAATTTATGTCTCACATTTTATCCGAAGAACCGAAGGAAACGAAAATAATATTTATAAATAATTATGACCATAAAAGCGTTTTCCCGGAATGACCTGTTTATAACCATTCATAGTCAGAATTTGGATAATATGAAATTCGATTGATACGAAGCCTTTCACGTATAATCCGACATCAGATTAATACTATTATCTAGTACTCTAATTGCATTCAAACTAAATTGGATTGAGATAGTTTTACGAACGATGAAATTTGATAGAATATACAGAGGAACACCTTTTTAAAGAGAACGAAACAATTAAGAACTTTAATGATTGCGCCTTACATGTAGCATTATTTCAGACAAGTGAATTTAGAAAATAGAGACTTCTTGCATAGCCTGGTGACTTGTGCTCATTAATGTGTAATTAATCACTCATTTCACATTAATCTGACCAGAAAAACGCAGCAATTACTTTCATTTAAAAATTAAGAGATAATGTGTTCATTTGGGAAAAAAAATAACTTCTCAAAATAGGTTTAGAAATTAAAACAATTGACTGGAATGAAAGACCAAAGTTCGTGTTTTTTAGTTAAATCAAAGACAAGTGTGATTTAACTAAAAATCACGAACTTTGGTCTTTAAAAAAAACATGTTTGGAGTGCCGCGAGACCAAGCTATCATAGACTATAAAGAGTCGAGTTCCTTCGGCCTCGCTAAACGTAATTGAGTTGCACATACCTGGTGCCCGATTCTCGGTACAATGCACGAGACCATTAAACTGGTGCATTGGAATTTAGAGGAGGAATTGTTTTCGTGTTTCGAAGAACTTAGATTAATTCTTGTACAAAATGAACCTTGTGATAAATGTTCACATCAATCCTATTATATTTTGAAGTATCCTATTTTAATAATTCTATCACATATTTATGTGTAGTTTCTGTAATCAAGGTAAATTGGGCAAAATTATTGATTACTTTTTAACTCGTAAGATGAGTTACAAATATGTGAACGTAACAAACGGTGGCCATATCGCCCACGGCGATCTCTTACAGACAACCTTAACTCGGATATTAGGTATTAAAAATTTGGGGTAGTTTAATTAAGTTAATGTTTTGGAAACCATAATAACGGTGAATATAGATGGTCAAAACTCTCTGTACTTTTTTCTTTCTATTCTTTTTTTTACACTCTGGTTTCGACAACAACATTAATATGTATTAGAATTTTTATTGTTTTTTTAAAGATAAAAGATAAGTCATTCCTTTATGAAATATATTATTGGGAAGATTTTACTGCTGGGTACGTACTCGTACGTAGAATCCTTTGCCAAAATTTATACAAGCGTTTGCACAAGAATCATAAACAAGTTCAAACCTCTGAAATAATGAAGACTTGAAATTATAAAAGTACCTATTTACATGGGAAGAGACAGTTAAACAATGTCGCAAATGCAATTCATAACCGGAGCCGGACGAAGTGTATACAAATTTCGGTATTGTCAGCCTTCGCACATTCATACGAAAACAACTAATTAAACAACATCCGTATACGCTATAATTAAGAATCATTTGTGGACTTGGATAACATGTCACGCCACATATTATATACTAGCTGAGACCCGCGGTGTTACCCATGTTTGTAGTTATAACCGCGGGCAACGCCGCGGGGCGAAGCTAGTCTAAAAAAGTAGCCTAAGTTACTACTTATGTCATCAGCTATCAGCCAGTTAAAGTCCTGTCGAAATCGGTCCAGCCGTTCTAGAGATTACCCGGAACAAACAGACAGACAGACAAAAATTGTAAAAAAGTTTTTTTCATATGTACCATGTAAGCATACATATGCATTTAGTAAAAAGCGGTTATTTTAATATTATAAGCAGACACTCCAATTTTATTTATTTGTATAGATTACACTTTTTACTAGCACCCAACAAATGTTTCTTCTTTTCTAATTGTTTCATTTAAATTGCACAAGGAACGATGGAAAAAAAGCCTAACTGTCGTTATGGAACGCTTGTTTAATATAAAGGCAGTTATAGGCATTAAATTATTTCGCACCTAAAATCAAACTTATCTGTGTTAATTGACTTTCATGGGAACCAAATTACCGAGTGTAAATCGAACGGTCTAAATCCTCACTGCTCATTCTGTTATGGTCGCATTGTAGAGATTCTGGATATTTAATGTTTCAGAAACTGTGGCTATAATTTATCACAATCTTATTTTTGACACTGACATTGATTTTGCTTAAATATACAGTGCAAATGTCGTAATGGTTTATGGTGTAGTCGCCAATCCAATCACCACTGCTTGCGTCCGTATCAATGTTGTTATTCGACTTATTTGTATACTTTTGACGTACCACAATTCACATTTGTAAAATACACAGTACACATAGTATGTGTTTTATAGTACCAAATTCAATGCTCTTCCTCCTAAACACTTCGGCGAATTATTACACTATAAGCGAAATTATTAAAACCATTTAGAACATAAACATTATTTGTCATTGGCATTATTCAGTATTTGTTATGCAATCAGTATTCAGCGTGCAGTTAGTCAACGAGGCAAAAAGTCCTTTTTACACAAACAACTAATATTTCTACATTTAGATAGATGACTAACATTGTTGTAGTATAATGATTATTTATTTAATGAGAAATACTGTTCTAATTTTAAATACAGACTTATTGCTATGCAGTCAGTAAACTACAATAATAATTGTAGGTTAAGGTCTACTATTCTCTTCAGCAGACTATTGAGACTTCTGTGTTAAAATGTTAGTGTCGGTTCCCAATTGGTAAGTCGTACGCGACATAAGGGGAAACTACATGTTCCTGCATATAAGTGACTTCGACGAAGTTATTTGGACAATGTGCCCAAAGCCTTTATGTATCATCTTTATTTATACGTAAATTTCATACATATAATTGAATTGTGTTGTTCAGAAACGATCAAAGTCAACAAACTGTAGAAATGAATGCCAATGTATGGTTTAAAATTAACTGTATTCATCATACCCAAAAAAGTATTTATTTTGTGACGAATAAAGCATCCTCTCATCTTAATCATTTTTGTTGTAATAAGATAAAGATCATAAATAAAGATAATTTTATATAGTCTACCGCCAATACTCCAATTTTAGTCAGTCTGCAGAATGAATCCTTTCTAGACAACACTGTCAATTGTAAAACTAGTATTTAAGTTAATTGAAACTAAGCCCCACTTGTGTTATAGGTAGTTCTATTGGTTGGTAACAAAACTAGGTTAGTACAATGGCTTGATACTGCCTGTGAAGCCATATTTAATACAATGTTGTATTCATAATGGTATGATGATAGTTAAATCCATCGTTGGCGACCACTATATCCCCATAGCTTGTGCAATATGATGAGCATTTAATATTCTCTATTCCGACATTAAAGTGATAAAGCCATTAACTGAACGCTTTTGTTTGCCAAGTGTGATATGGGATGACGACATAATCAAGATAACAAAGTACGTTTTATTTGAAATACCAACACATGAAGAATAAATTTTAGTCTCTTTTTTTTTTCTTAAGATTCGTCACAGGTTTGTGATTTCACCGAATCATAATTGATTAAGTTTTTCAATTGTTTCTGTTTCATATGACGGTTAAGTTAGTAACCCAAATAACTTTTAAAAGTACCTAACCACAGTATCCAAAGTTGGGAGTTTCGTAAAACATTCCGTAGTTTCCGTAGTATTTCGGCGAAGTCATAAAAATGTAGATAGACAAATAATACTTTATCGTAATAAATGTATGCCATCGAAAATGTACAAAATTAAACCTTATCTATCACTTAATGTACAATGTTTTCCAGACAGCACTTCCTTTTTCCTACTCTGTGTTAATTATATCAGGCATTCGGATTTCACTTAGGTAACTAAGCTAATTTCATTTTTTTATGTGTTTCTTTTCTCTCGGTTTTTCATGCGTCACACGTTACAATACTGAAGATTTGTTTCTCATCCGCACATATACCAATACTACACTGGTCGTAACGAAGTACATTTTTCTCAGAGCACACACGTACCATAGAGCGTATACGTATAGGTATGAACGTGTTACGACAGTGGTTATTAGTAAGTCGAGGAGCGTCGCCGGAGATCACGTAGGGACCGGTTGCTGGCGTGAGTCCTCGCCCCCGACTATACTAAAGTACCGCCGCAATCCGCAGAAGTAAAAATGTGCAAGCTAACGGAAAAACTGTAACATGTGCTTTATAATGTCCTCGTAAAGTAGTCAATTTTGAGTTATTTCATATAAAACGTAAAAACTGTTCAGGGGTTCTTTTTTTTGGTTACCTTTGGTGCAATTATGTACGGGTACGACTCCAAAAGGGTGTCGAAGCTATTAGTAAAATAGTGTGTTGAATTTACAGTTACATCTCCCAGAGCACCCGTCAGGTGCCTGCTAAATTAGACTATCAACTACTGGATTTTTCAACTCAGATATATGAGTAAAAAGTATTCTAAGAATTGACATCGGCAATGATTTTGTCCTGGAGTAACTAAAATACCTTTGCGGAAAAACTATATTTTAGTCGGTCACGGTCAACTTTCTTTATCTCTCGGTGATATACGCCATATTGTTACGTGCATAAACGAGCTCTGTATGAAACATACTCAAACGATTGATAAGACTAAATGTCACATTCAATAAATTGCCGAGTATAGATATAATATTGTTATATATTCATCGTGTAATACATTTCTTTGTATTCATGCGTCTTCGCAAAACCGAGCGTCCATTCAACCGTCACAAAACGAAACTGAATGCTATTTCATCTCAAGATGCGCCGCTCACCGCAAATCCGAGGGGTCGGGTGACGAAGTTGGGGGGAGTCTCAAACCGCTCGGCAACTGCGCCATAACTCGCCGCGCACGTACAAACCAGACAATCGCAATTATTATTAACAGATATACGTTTAATGATCGTGTATGCCGAGTACAAACAACTCGAAGTAACTTGGAATATGGGCTGGGGAAGGCAACTATAGTGTTTACTTCACTGTAGCGTTCGTGTTATATTCGACTGGCGAATGTATCGGTTCGGACTTTGAATCGAATGAATATTATATCTTTGACAGTAGTACAAGAGGGACGATTTTCGTGGAGTGAGTTTATCAGGCTTGGTGATTTGTGGCGTGGTTAGTGTTCATCTAGCGCCCCAGCAGGACACGGGCCATAACTCATAGGATCAAAGACAGCTCGGTATGTCATACGATATGAAAGCTATGTATCATTCAACGTACGACACCGAGCATTTTACGAGCGAGTTTGACGCGCGCTCCACCCGCGCATGAGTCAATGTACGGAATTCTCGAGTTGAAATTCCGCAAACAGGCTCAAAGGCAGATAAAATTAGATTTAAGAGAATTTTTGGATATCCTCAATTTGCCCTTCCCTGAATTCCTTAGAGCTCGGTGAACGTTGGCCGGTAACTCTGAATAGTAATAAGTTAAATAACTATGAACGTAGTTTGTTAAAGCGTGTACCTCATTACTAATTTACATTTTATCGGTATATTCGTTAATGTTATTCACGGTATATTTAGTACATCAAATTAGTAATTAGCTGAGGTAAAAGAAGTATACGCAGCGGGCATTCGTAAAAGCAAATAAAAGCTAGTAGTGTATTTATTGGTTAATAAAGTGTAAGTAAGCCCCTAACAAGGGTTGTCACTTTTGTCAGAAAGTAGGAATTCGATATATATGTAACTGTAACTTTATTATGAACAGTTTAAGTCTACGGCTTATAATAGACTTAGACAATCGTATGTTAGAAGGGAAGGGTAGATTCGGACAATTTAAATAATTTAGTTGAATATTTTGAACAAAAAGCGTTATTATATTAAAAATCTCTTCGAAATATTAGTTAAGATTGAATAAATATCATTTTTACATTCCATGAGTTCTTTTTTACCAACTATAAACTAATAATCAAGTTAAAACAAGAATGGAAATGTCAAAATAATTATAGCTATCCTCCGTTTCTAGATATCTACAAGCTAGTTTATTTTTAGTACACACAGTTTGTAAAAATCATAATGGCAGGCCATTCTAAACACGTTCTTATTAATAGTAAACCCCTAATAAAACGGAAAGTCGCGTTACAAAAACAACAACTTACTTTTTATATATAAGTCGATATCTGGTTAGTCCTCGAATCTGGAACAAAAACATAATAAATCAGTTTAGCACTACGATGTAAAAACTTTTACGATGTATAAAAACAAGTTCACAAAACTTTTTGGGTTTGTCCTTCCTGGCACGTTACACACCAAAGTTGTAACATGTATTGAAAATTTCTTTGAAAACTTTTTATGTTACTAAAGTGACAAATAATAACACCTATTTTAAGAATGATTATTGCTTTGGCTATTTTTTCAAAGGAAATCATGAACGGCGCTGTAATGATTATGCACATAAGCATAATCATTACTGACTTCACTGAATGAAAGTGGCTACAAGACCGTTCCCTTTCTTGAAATCTGCCGAGCGACCCGACGGCCAAACAAATAGGTAACAAATGTTAAATACAACCAAGTAACTAGTGCTTTTAGTTCTTGTATTGGCTCTGTGTAGTGGGACTATCAACTAGTGGAATGATTCTAAATTTTAACGTGAAATCTCTCAGATCTTTTACTTAAATCTAAAATATAATATAAATATAATAAATATTAGTCTTAATATTAAAATATACGAATGTAATGTTAAGCACACGACTCGCTGAATTAAATTTCCACAATAAATTATAAGATATTAATTAATTATACACCTCGCGAGAGCGTGTTTGCACGAAGGTGCCGAATCTAATATATTCGTGATAATTTATTATTAGACTTTAGTTATTGTTTACAGTAAATAGCTGTTCTCTCTCTCTACACGAATTAATTAGCAGTAAAATTCACTGTGCTACTACTTTACATTTAAATAGATTTAAAAAATACTGATATATATATAATTAATTAATCTAGAACATTTAATAAGATCAACAGATATTAAATTAAAGTTCCAATGACAATCCTTGCAAATAAATTATAACTTGTACAAAAATTAAATATACTTTTGAAATATCTGTGCTATTGACAACAAAAATTACGGAATAGTAAAACGGATAACAGACAGTATTTAAGTTAACTTTAAATACTGTCTGTTAATTTTTAGACATATCCAATTAACGTGACAAATATAAGCGACAGTCACAAAATCGAAGCTCTTATATCCCGGAGGCGGGCGGGCGCCACGGGCGGGGGCGTAGGTACGAACGAACGAAATGGACAATGCGCATAAAAAATCAATAAAAGCCGGGCACGGCCTTCGTGGAGGTCGAGTGACGCTCACGGATCACCGGCCGACCTCTCGGCACATTATAAAATATTGAACGCCAAGATGTAACAAACTTACAAACTCGATTCCGTTCCGTAACTTTGGGCAAGCGAATTTTTCAACTTGTCCGTTTAATTTTATTTTAAAGACATTTTACGCGGTGAGAGAAGGGACGCTCGGTAGTTTCCTACCTGACATTCTTAAAAACTTTCCTCAAAAGACAGAACGACTGCCATTCAAACAATTCTAGAAATGCAAATCTAAAGTAAACTTATCTCATTTTTATACCAGCGAATATAACAAATTTAAAAGAGAAAAGACTTTGGGATAAAAAGGAAGTTAGTTTAGTTACTCAATCATGCAGCAACAGCCAAGGCAGTGGAGCAAAAATTCCACTTACTTCTTATGACACGCCAGAAAAATAAGGCTGTTTCTCATGAACAAGAAAAAGTCGTAGTGAAAAACAAGGCTTACTGAGCAAGCCAAGTTTAAGTTAACAGTGTTGTTTTAGCATCGTTAGTGTTAGACTCATTATACTGGAAATAGCCCCCCTATTCTCATGGCCCTGTTGTTAGCGAACAGACGTGATACTACATTATAATTTGACTCCTATTAGTAATTAATATCTGTTTTCTTTATCATGGGTCTCGAAAATACATTGCTTCCCATGCTTGTCAAATTCGAAAGCATTCCAAATTTAAACATGTTACTGTCTAGTACACAATGTTATTTAAGTTCTTATTGGTCTAGTCCTTCAAAGATGACTCGCATGGAGCTTTTTCCATTCATACGTCGCTATAAGAAACTCATACTACTCCATTTTATTGTATTAATTGCCGCTCTGTCATTATGGTGATAGATAGCTAAACTAGGCTTCAAGGTGTCTCTTTATGGCGCGTTGTTCCTTTCTTATTTAGTTTTATCAGTGACTAACAATTGCCAAAACCCGGACAAAAATTGACATGCGCAAGTATATGATATTGGTTTTTATAAACAGACTGACCCTAACGACGCGTTTAAAAGTAAAATTATTATCAGTGACTTCTTATCAATGATGTTATCGATGCGATGATAGCTATAACACTTAAATACTATTGAATTTAATCGCTTGGCCATAGTTCAAAGAGTAAATGCCGCTTAATTCTGTGCCAAGTGCAATATTTTTAGTGACAGAGCATTTTCGAAACACGTAATCACTAAATCCAACTCGAATGTGAATGCTTTAGGTATAAACTCAGAGTTTTAAATTAATGTGAGGTATTTACGTCATACAATTCGTAAGAGCTATTTTGACTACGAAATGGCAAAACGGTCATTGTAGCTTAGTATTTGATACATGAGAGAAGCACCAGATTTACACAATACATTTAAATACGAAATATTTTACCAGGTATTAATTAGTAATCGGATCATCAATCTTTAACTTATATTAATAAATTGAAAACAGCTCATATTTTGATATCAAAGATAAATTATTAGATCTGTAAAACGTACAAGTTAAGAGAAATAACTTTAAAATCCCCTTTCTCATTAAAAGAACTTTTCGACCTCCCTTCGTATATGTAGTAATTTGCAGAAATCTCGGGAGATGATTAAAACGTAATGGGTTATAGTCGAGCGCATCTCGAGATGTTATAAACCTTTATTTCATTCTGCTTATAGCGCTGTACATACGTGATGTACTACAGAATGTTGAAATTTAGTCTTCAAGTATTCTAACATAGTTTAATATGTGGACTTTAAGTAAATTGCACCACGGTACTAAAGTGGGTCTTTGTAATGCTACCTTGAGATCAGTGGAACAAAATTACGAGCCTATTGATCTACCCTGAATGCTAAACCGGAGCTCATGGGTTTGATTCCCACCCAGGATAAATAATTGTGTGATAAGCATAACATTTGCTCTGTGTGTGAGTGTAATGTATCTATAATTATATATGTATTTAAAAATATTTAAGTTTATTTATCAGCAGTTTGGTTACCTTAGCACAGGCTCGGCCTAGTTCAGGATCAGACTGCGTGTAAAATGTGTGAAAAAAATAATACTTTTAATTAATGTGAGAACATTGAACAGTATTTGCGCGTCCTTGTCACAATACTATGAAACTAAAATAATTTGGATGTGGGCCACAAACGATTGCGTTCCGTACGTCCGTCAAAACCGAGAAACTTTGTCCATTAATTACACCGACAGCTGACATGTAGCAAAGTGTACCGGTGAGTTGTTTATTGAACAGTTTACAATAACCGGTTTATATTTTGACATACCTTTAGCAGAATAAGGGTCTTTTTAAACGGTTTAATGGGTTAATTGTTTATCTACGAGACATTTATATGACTGTCTGATCTTCATATTTATTAATATGAAGGAGAAATGATTATTCAACACAGAGCAGACAACATTAACGCAAGTGGCACGAATCAGTTTGATGATGACAAATCAATATCGTTTTTCGTGAAACTATTAAAAGTTCATACAAAACAGAAAATAGTGCTTAACCACCAATAATTATACCAGTTTTGTGTTGTGTTTTGAAGTGAGAGCGAGAGTGACTCGCATTTAAAGAATCATGTCGTAGCCAAACTGAATTTGGTATAAGAATTCCAAGTTCGGTACTAGAATTACTATGTTCTATAAGATCTTCATTTAAGAACTTTTCGAAAAAGAAAAAATACTATTCAATAAGTGTAATATTCTGTTCCAATAATATTGAATACGTCAATACTTAAAACATACTAGTTTCCAATTATACTATGTTGTAAGCTATGAAGAACACTGTGAATTATTATATAATTATATAAGTAGTTAAATCGTTAAAAAATAAACAAACAAATAACTCGATTTTAGTTAAGATTATCACTTAAGTCATTAGAACCTTCCAAAGCGTAATGAAAACCACAAAGTTACTTCGCTATTGATTTATCACCATAATTGACAGGTCTATCATAATTTTCATTAGTTGAAACAAAGACAGAGGAAAATACCGTAATACAAGGATACCCACAATGTATACTGGTCAAGAAATCATTCATTCATTCATTTTTCTACCCGAAATAGAACAGAAACAACAGGGGAAAATATATTATCGGTAGGAAAGAACACAAGTAACCATTTCTATCAACGTTTTAATGTATTTTAAATGGTTTCTCGAGTCCCGAGGGCATCGTATTGGTATCGCGCGAATCGATTGCGAGCGATTGTTCATAGGTTTGTTACTATGCACATTTCCTCCAATCGCTATTATTAAAACAAGGTGATTTATATAGTATCATCATAAAATCGATCTTCAAAAGGGTAAGAGACACAAATAACTTTGTCTCGTCGAATCGGAAAATCATTAATCGGCATTAATTCATAGATAATAAATATTTCAAAGCACAAATACCTATTAATCACAACCGTCATTTTTATTGACCCATGACAATAACAAACAAACCGATTAAAACTTCCCCATTATTTACTGGAATTTACCCACAAATACAACTTTGAACGCAACAGATAAGATACACATCTACCCTCATAATTATCAAAAAATATAGTAATGTTTTAATGGCTTCATCGTGAACAATAAAACTCGTACCATGTTGACGTAATAGATCGATATAAAGTTATCACCAGGGTTTGGAAGAGTTGTTGATCATGACAGTATGTATGAGGACAGTGCTCATCCTCACCGCCCAAAATGATACGAATTGCTTTCACCAATATTTTTACCTTATTTAGGAGTGCTCAACCCTGAATTTCTTTCCCTTAAAAATAAAATAGTATAGTTATAACTGACACGAATAAAACGAACGAACGAGTTATATCTGTTCTAGAACCCATGCCTCGCACTTTAGATTGCTTTATTTCAGTTTAGATGGATTTCTGTATATGATACTCCAGAGACTATTTTTATTCTTACCATCGTCATCTGCCTACTATAATCCCAAATTATATTTGGGGTTGAGCAGTAAGTATGATTCTTCCATTCTACTCTATCATTCGTCATCTCACTGTTTACTCCCTTCCTAGCCATATCCTCACTCACACAGTTCATCCACCTTTTCTTTGGTCTTAATCTTCTCTTGTACCTCTCAACTCATACCTAACACTTTTACATAATTTACATAATAATCAAAACTGACGCAAAAATTATCTTTAATTTAGAAACTGTAAAGAAAAAGCTTTTAGGTTCAATTCAAAACAAATTGCTTAACGAACTGTATACAAAATTGTACAGAGAGCAAATCCAACGTCGAGTCGGGCAGACTTTCCCACGCCCCGTCTTCTGCGAAAAGTAAAAGCCAGTCTAGATTCAATACGACGAAATGTCAATGGGGCACAGGTTAAATGCCTCCAGTGTTTTCCCGTTAAGCGTAAGGAGATGTAACACGGATGAATGTAAGCGCTTTCTAATGGTAATTGTTAACTTGTTTTAACCTGGGATCAGGCTAACAACTTGTTAAATATCTAAGTGAATGATACTTATGTATCACGTTTAATACAAATATGGACTAACTGTGAAACAACGCCAGTACGCATTGCTTCCACATAAATATTTAGACGTGCAATCGTGCAATTCGTGTTTTGATTTTTGTTCATCTGTAGGATTTTGTTAGTTTTCAAATGCGTGACAAAACTCGCATTTCTCCTTTTTCGGTATATGAAATTAGAGGTTGAAGTTTTTATTAACAATGTCTCTATATTGTCGCAACGTTTCAACCCTGCAATTTTGGGGAATCTCTTCTTTATCACACCTTTCTTTGTAAAAATTATACATTCGGAAAAAAATTATGAACCGTCTAGGTAAATTTTACTCGTTTCCTTTCTTGTATAGTGAGACTACGGGTTGGAACATATTTACATGAGAACACACACTTTTTTTGGCAGTTTCTACTACTCTACTAAAGCATCGGTGTCTGCAACCTTATGGCTTATAAGTATGTATAAGACCTATTCCATTTATTACGATTCTGTCACACAAGTACTGCAAAGAGAGTTCACCTAAACCTTTTTCCACATTCTAAAACAACATCGTGACCACCATCATTTTCAACATTTCTTTTATTCCATATAGCAGTTACTATTTTACGTCAACATCTATATACTCTACGTTTCCGTGTCGGAACAGCTCGAACAATGGAGCTGACAAGTAAAGCATAAAAAAGGCGTAATCCGTAATAATAAACCTTTTTCGCACGAGACTCGCACATTTTAGTAACAGGATCTCAAAACATTTTCTATAATTTGCAACTGCTTGCGAGGCTTACCAGACAATTTTTTGATGTTAAGTTCATTTATTTTTATTTTTAATAATTTCGAGGTTTAATAACAAAAATTATATATTTATCTAAAGACGGATTTCGTGTGCTACATGTTTACTAGAAGTTTTATGTTTGACTACAAACAAAGAATCACAAGTGTGGTCCAGTTCATTAATGATTTAATAAATTAGTTGTATTAGGTAAGGTTTTAAATTCAGACAATAGGAATAAGGCCAAACTTTTACGTGCAGGTACTTTTAGTCGTTGGGTACGCCACGACATGTTCTAAGCAGAATATCATTTACTATACACTTTTAGAACTCTGTGCGATGATGGATGCCACAACTTTCATATTAATGAAAGAAAAACTGTAAATGATTTACAAATACAAAATACTCATGACTCTATGTAGCTACATACAACAACACAAGCCAGACATACTTCACAACAACGGAAAGCGATTAGTTACATTTGGCTGCATCCAGAATTTCTCACGCTTCTTTAATATCATTTCAGTTATCCGAAAGTCGATCAAACGCACACGATTTTTCACATAGTGTATCTGGCAAAACAATAGCTATAATTTATAATAGGCCTACCTACCGACTATTACTTTTTCCAAAATTTAGAATAACAGAATTAAAAAAGTGAAAAAATAAGTACTTTCACTTATTGCATACAAAACGGCAATTTCATGGGTAAAGACCTTATGAGAAGAATTATTATGAAAAAATCCTACGTAACCCAATTTTTAAGTTGATGATGATTGATGCAACGCATTTGACAAATTTTAATGTTGTGTCGTGTTTACTACAGTTAGAACAAGAGAAAACTTGTAATATTTGATAGACTAAGACTAACAGCATTCAGCAAAGTGCTTCAAATGACCGAGCCACGAGCCTACGAACTCGAAATAACTTAGTATATACTATAGAAGACTATTTTAAAACCGGTCTACCGGCCAAACAAGTATAGAAACAGTTCGCTATAGATAAGATAGGTAGTTCCGACGGAGTTTAAAGAAAGTTGCAGTGGCGTAGGTCGAGATGCGCGCCCAGTTACACAAGAATGAAATAGTTTGTACAGCTGGTGAACGCCGAGAGTTTTGCACGAATAAATTTGCACATTTTAGTTTTGATTCGTTTAAGCATACTGCAGGAGAAGTTGAACGACTTTCGCAGTTATGTTCGTTGTTATGGGGTCAGTATGTATGCATACTGTATAAATACCTTTTTTTGTTATACATTATTATTTAGTTCTATTCTATCGCAAATATTTACATTTACTTATAAAAATGTTAGTGTTAGAGGGCTAAGGGCTTGGTAGGGATAAGTAGAAATGAAATGCCACTCATCCCAACCAGTGACGGCGTGGCTCGTGTTAGAAACCACTCCGCTTTAACAAACTACGGTATATTCAGACACGTTTGGGATTCACAACATTTTTCCTATAGAAATGTTTGATTAAAAACTTATTGGTCATGTAACGAAAATGGCAGGTACAAAAAATACTGATGTGATCTACATGCTTCCTAATGCTGTCTAAAAATAAATATGATTTATGACTTCAGATACGATGAGCAACTGTAAATTTGAATTACACCATTTACTAAAATAGCTGACGTGAAAGACATGAATTCGAGAACTCTGAAAAGCAAATTCTTTCAACAAATAACTACTATCAGTTGTAAATAATTACGTATCGTTGATCACTACGATCTATTTGAACAAAACCAGTTATAGAGATGTATAATGACTATGTATGTTGTACGTACGTACAGAATTTCTTAGCATAATATTATGGGAATACTTATCCTAGAAAGAAATCCCTGACTGACGGTGGTTTTCTCAGATAATATAATATAATATTACCATTCATTTTCCAAACATCACTACAGGTACATCGAGTTTAATTTCTTTTTTGTTAAGCGCCAAAAAGAAATTATTAATTTTATAACAAGTGCATTAGCGGTAAATATAGAACTGGTTTGAAAGTGAGACAAAAATGTATGACAACAAAATGTATTTTTCTTAATTTATTGGATTATTAATAAACTTTGAGGTTTTGCACCAACAGACTAGTGTTATCTGGTCTCCAGTTTTCTCCTTCTGTCGATCCTACTTGGTGCAACACCCTGATAATATTATAATAAAAACTTGCGTTCAAAAATGTGTGTAAGTAGAAATAGTTGATTCGAGCAAATTCTTCTTTCTGCTCGTAACTAAACATTCAAGGTTGATCAGAGGTCAACGGTCATTACTACCACGAAGTTAGTGTGCCTAGAACTACCTAATAGGGTATTCTTTAACTAATACCCAAATTTTAATTGTGAATATAAATATTTGAGAAAGATAAGAACTTGTATTCAGTCCAAAACCTAACCTTTTAAAATCATGTAAATTAAATCATCTTTTATAGTATACACATGTTTTATCTGCAATAAACAGTTTTGTGAATTTTAAACATCTATGGTAAAACTTGATTATTTTAATATTTAAAACATTTTGCTAAAATAACTCAGAAGTCACAAACGCATTGCCGGACCATCAGGAAGGGGTGGGTACGCATTCAAAATAAAATAAAATTAGAAACTAGAAATATTCGCATTTCGAGAAATTGTGTTTTCTATTTTCAAAGAAAGAAGGTTTATGCTCTGGTAACCTCATTCACTTGGTGAAAAGCAAAACAAACGAATTGTTCAACACCACCACTACAAAAATTGCTTTTTTTTTTGCGAAGCTGAGGTATCGCTCCGGTTGAGCCCGTAGCCGGAGCATGGCTCTCCCACGATAAACATGGTTCTCTTTCTCTTCCCTTCCATTTTTTATCCCTGTTGGCCAGTTGATGTCTCTATCTCTAGTGGTCTCGGCAATTACAGTATGGACATGAGATTCCGGCCTCTTCTGGAGTCTCAGTTCGTTTTTCCTATCCGAGATTTGCTAAAGCCCCTCACCCTAACAGTTTCCTTACCCCAATCTAACTAAGGTATGTTTTTTTTGTCTGAGAACAATTACATTCCATAAGTCCATAAAAGAAAGTAGACAAAACCCAGTCTCAAATAAAAACAAGTTGGTCTAGTGGTTAGTGAACCTGTCTGCTAAGCCAGAGGTCGTGGGTTCGATTCCCACCCAGTACAAATATCTGTGTAATGAGCATGATTGTTTGTTCTGTGTCTAGGTGTAATTTATCTATAATACGTATGTATTTAGAATATATAAGTATGTTTATCAGCAGTCTGGTTAACATAGTACAGGCTCTGCCTAGTTTGGGATCAGACAGTCGTGTGTGAGATGTGTAAGGTTATTTTTATTGTTCAAGAAATGTCAATCGTTATTATTCCAAAGTTATTTTGTATAACCGGACTGTTTTTCTCGTGACGGTGTTAATTCTGATCTGTTAATTAACTATTCATGTGTAACCGGATACACATAGGAGTTAATCCATTAAATATAAATACATATTTCAAATTATTTGCTTGATCATTTTTTGCTGCGAATTTAGTCACTATAAAGAATATTCATACGAATTTATCTAATAAACATAGTTTTTTTAACATTATAGAGACATCGCAAAATCATGCTTCGCTGTTATAAAATCTATCAAAAATAACGCCGTTCTTGCAAACAAATACTGCAAAAGCAGCTCATTATAAATGACATCATTATTAAAATATGCAACATTATTATTATTAACACGTCCGCATTAATAATTGTCTTAAGAATCACGTTTCGTAATAGTAAGTTCACACACCGTAAGCGTGTTTCTGCGTTTGCTTTTCCGCATGCTTTCGTGTTAAATATTCTTTCTCTCGTTTTATTTGAAAGTTTTGCAGTTTTATAGTGCAGGTTTTTGCTGCGTTTGTGAAAACACGAAATGGGGTCACAGACAGCTATTTGTTTTAAGTAAACAGACACCACTGTGTACGGAAATAAAATCGTTACTCTTTTCTTTTTATATAAACCACAAGTTTTTGTAACAAAAAGATATGACTTGACAGTACGTGGCTAAAACTTCTATGAAAATGAATTTCAAACACTAAAAACATATTAAGAAAACTAACTTTTTAACCGACTTCATGAAAGAAGATGGTTTTTGTTTATGGTTTTCTGAAATAAGTTTTTTTTTTCACAAAATTCAGTTTCATTACCTCTTTTCTGGATGCCAGTATTTATTTTGTTTTTAGAAAGTACGGCAACACTCAAATACAATTAAAAAAGAGCGACACTCATGATATTGGTAAAAGCCATTGGTAAAAAATAATTTCTTGTGGCATGTTTTAGGTGTGTTTAAGTCGTTTGAAGATAAGTAAATGGGTGTATTAATAATAATAACAATCCAGCATATCAACCGATTTGAGTACAAATTATTATTATCCAACAAACTAAGAATTCTTGCTGTATTTCTAGTAAATTTAGTATCTCAGTGCAGAGTATAAAATCCAGCTATTAACAAGGGACCTATCCAAAATGCGGGGGTAGATGGAAAAAAGCTGACGGTATCACAAAAGGGTCGTTTCATAAATTGCGGACAGACGGACGTTTTTATTCGCTGGCCGAGGTTCACATTCGTCAGGATTTCGAGCGGGCGTGTCGGCAGCATCAATCTTGAAACGTGAGCGAATTTTCTGTTGCGTTTCAGTTATATTACTGTCCTGCTACGATTTACGTAGTGGCGCAAGATCACGCTAAATCTCCTTTGTTGATAAAATGTATATGTACTTCACATTATATGAACGTTAGTCACGACGAATAATAACTAGAAGTATTAGCACATTGCATGATACCGCATTTTAACATTATTTGGCCGATTCGAAGGTGCTGATTTGATAGGCTTTATCAAATAAGTATCGTCTGCCAAACTATATCTAATCTATCATTTATAATGTGTCAGTAATTAGTTAATTTTCCTGTATACAGACAACTAGACGCGGTCTGAGAGTTAGGAGATCACATCGTACAAGTAACAAAAACGCTAGACAATCACTTTGGCCGCGATCGCTCCTGGAAACATTGTGTACTTGTAGTTAGTACACAGATTGATATATAGGTACATACAAGCGTATCCTTTCTGCTTGCTCTTATGAAAAAACTGAGTTCAGTTGTAAACATTATGAATTACAAAAGTAAAAAGCCATAAAAGTACATAATAAACGAAACATATTATGTACGTTTGCAGTGGAACTAGAATCTACGTATCTACCATGTCACAAAACGCGCACGTGTCGAGCGTACGTTATTGGAGGGTGAACTTTTATTGACATTTAATCTATCACTACAGTATTGTGTTACTGGGGGTCTTAGGTGAAATATTTTAACAAACGGTTAGTCACCTTTTTACATAAATTCATTAAAATATTAAATGAAAATAAGAAGAATATAAAATTAAAATGATGTTGCTAGATATGTGGCGTAAGATACTAACAGGGGATTTTTTTTTCGATATATCGCATTTTCATTCCCATAAAAGTACTAAACTTTAATAGAACCGTGACGACCGAATGGCGTAGTGGTTTGTGTAACGGACTGCTATTCCAAAGGTCGCGGGTTCGATTCCCGCTCAAGTCAAATATATGTGTGCATGAACATTTAATGTTTGATTTGGTCTGGGTGTTTCTATGTATAATAAGTATGTATTTACAAAAAAAAGTATTTATGTATTTATTACAGTAGTCTAGTACCCATAGTACAAGCTCTGCTTAGTTTAGGACTAGATGGCGTTGTGTGAATGTGGTACAATATTATTTATTTATTTATTTAACCCTGTATAAAAGCATTTTATTTTTTCACATTCAATATCATCTTTTATACTACTTTTATCACGATCTATATTGTTCTGGGGACTGTTTATCATAATCTTCCGTCTCCAATATTCAAATACACTTAGTTTCCAATCCTTTCATATGTTCTTGTTCACATTCCCAGTTTTTTGGGATAACTTTTATACTCGTGATAAACTTCCACTTTACATATTCCACTCTCGTGAAATAAAAAAAAAACTTTGTTGAAAATTTATGCATATATACTATATGTGTGTTGTACATAGAGTTAATGTGAACAGCATAAGTATGTTGATCGATTAGATAAATACAACATAACAAAATAATACATTCGATAATATTGTGATAAACGGTTTTGTTATGTCAATGTTATCTAAGCATTTGCTACGTTTAGTTGGTAACTATGCCATACATATTCATACGGTTTAAAGGTATTTAATATGTTTTGTTATTTCGTCACATTTGAAATTAGTCATTTTATTATAAAATCTAGGATATTTGAGAAGGCATAACTTGATCAAGTTCTCTTAAACTCCTACATATTTTACAGACTCCGAAATGAAGGAACATTTTAACCTAATTGTTTTTGCTACGTATTTTGAGATACTTTTCGGAAGCCGTTATTCAGTTGTTTCTAACACAGTTTTAAAACAAAATTACAACTATGTGAGTTTACTCGAAAATTACAATTAACAATACACCTATGTCATATCAATTAGCTCTGTTATAGTAACACCAGTGCCCAGACTATATTATATCAACAGCTATGGAAGATGAGTGAGTCAAACAAACACAATGACCTTGAAATTACAAGAGAAAACCTATTTAATGCTAGACCTGTTGACGTCGAGATAGTTTATCATAAAATATTTTACTTAATGTAAGCGAAAACAAGTTATATCCCGTAGATACGGCACAAATATTAAGTAAAAGTCAGAGTAAACAAAGTCATTGACAAAATTATTATTCGTGAAATGTCAGTCACGCCTACTGCCAGAAGTGAACCTTCGTCACGGACATGCCATCCCAAATTAATATGCCATAGACATAATGCTGAAATACCGAAACTGGAACTTTACGAATTTAACATAAGACGTAAACTTCCCGCGCTCAATATCGCTTGATATCGATTCGGGAGAGGACTTGATTTATACGCATATAAAAAGCTTGCAGTATAGTTACAAGGTCATTGAACGCTTGGCTGCCCTACAAATCTTGGAGATCTAACAACTCTAAAGTCGGTTAAGGAAATATCTATTGTTTACGATAGAACTGAAGTTGGCAGTGTAAACATACCTGATAGAACAGTCCGGTTGAATCGTGTCGAGTGAAACAATCCAGTGACTACAATCCGGTAGCCAGGTACACACAACAACACAAAGGGGACTACTTCTCCTTGTTCTCGGACAATAGCAACAATGGCGTTGAGTACGGCGCGAGAATCGAACGCGGCGTTGTCTGGTCGCACGGAGCGTTTATCTGTCGGTGACAACGAGCGCCGTCGCCGAATAACAATAATGAGGCGGCTAATTATTATTATTACCGCTCGGTGGTCGCACTCGCTCGCTGAACGTAGGTAGGTGGCGTAATCGCTGAATTCCATATAATCGTGGCGCGCACTCGCACTCACACACACAGAAATACATACTCGCGCCACGTGTGGTGACGTCGGCGGCGGGGCTAGGCGCAGGTAACGTGTACACAGAGCGCGTTGGCGGGTATGTGCGTATCGATCTCGCGATAAATTCGATATGGTGGGGCGGTGAATGCACCGGCCGGCTGGCAACGGCGGTCGCCTTTCACGCCGGCGAAAACGCAATTTACGACCTGTGCACGTCGCTGTGACCTGCGACAGGCAATGTTCATACAAAACGTGTCGGGCTCGGTTCGTCGGAGTTGCTAGTTGTATGTACTATCGGGCGCGGGCGCAATGCCACGCGGACACGCGAACATTCTCGAACGGCGAGATAACACGTGTATTTATTAATGGCGCGAATTGCGCAACAATGTTTAGTGATAAAACGCCTAACCTCGTGTTCGCTATACCTTACAGTAGGTGACACGAGGTTACATAGCTCTTGTCGGGGGATCGGGGGCCATACTGTTTTAAGGGGGCATAATCCAATTTGTCGACGGCCGCACCATTTCTAATCACCTTAATTGGGGAACGCCCAAGCTCCAATTACTGTTTTCGTCGCTTGTTTTCAAAGAGCCCACGCATAGTACTAAAACATCAACAATTAACACGACAAGATAATAACAATCACCTATGTAATTGATCAATAAATAAATTAATGAGTCACGACTCGGAAACACGACGCAAGAAAACACCAACAAACTATTTACAAATTCAAACGACCGGATACTTCTCACTAGTTCTCGTAATATGAACAAGTGAAATTAGGACGACTTTTGTAAATTGGCCGTCGTTTGAAGACGTCGAGAGCGTCTGTCATCTAGTATGCAACATGAATAGGCAAACCATTTAACTATAAGAAACAAAGTGATTTATATTATTTCCTACCAAATTCAAACAATAACCTTCCTTTTTAGAGAGAGATTTATTGAGTTCAAAGCTTCAAACAGACCGTTATTCCTAATTTAAATATTTAAAGCGGTAATAATATTCATACATGGGAGCAAAGAAACAGAGAAAAATCGGTTATGCGATCTGACAGGGTTGTTTAGCAATAATTGTGGGTGTGCATAACACAAGTTGTATGTGTATCGTAGGAAAATGACAAAGTGTAATACCTGTACCAACCGAATGGCACAAATACGTCAACGTCAACAGAACGAGCCGTCTGTCGAACGATAGCTAGCAGCACTGAGCAAAAAGTGAATAATGGCGAACGTCGGCGACCGACTCTCAACGGCGCACAATTGCGCTATTTCGAGATACGTTTTCCTCTTAGCAATAATACCTACGACTACTAATAATAATAGCAACAGCGTCCTGTACAAACAACTACACAATGATGATTGTTCTGCAAAAACGGCTCTAGATAGATACAAACAAACGAGGCGATCTCCTCTGAGATAGATTTATTGACGGGGTCGACACGTGGCACCACCGCGACGCAGAAGGTGAACGAACGACTAGCCGTTTTAATGTGGGGGTTTTAATCTTAAACAAAAACCTCTAACTGTAATATGGAAACACACAAAAGGGAGGGGGTGTAACACAAATTAGTGCGACATTAGCGACAAGTTAAAGTGTTTCTGTTATTACCGTATTCACGATGTGAGCGACTCGATGGCCTAACTTAGAGAGTTGGGAAAACGCGGAATATTACATAATACATGTTCGACTTCGAAACGCGAGTTAACGCCAACTTGTGTTTTATGTGCACATGCACATGCACATTGATATACATACCTACGTAGTGTTATTAGAACTGTTCTACATCGGAATGTAAAAGGTGGGGGCAACTTCCCGTGACCGATTCGCCCAAATGTGCACTAAAATCAAGTATCAAAGTAAGGTGAAGCGAAGATGCGACCAATAGTTGTTTGAGAGCAGCCATAGACTTGTCGTTTCAACTAGGAAACTTCTTAATAGGTACATTAACTATTTGAATTTTAAGTGCGGATGTTTTGTAACAGCTTTTACGCAGGTGGTGCGTGTCCACCAGCTATACAACTTGTTATCAACGACAGAATATATGTTTTGAGTATATATAATTATGTTGTATATACTCGCTATACGTTTCATTATAATAATAACAATAACTTCACACATCACACACGGCTGTCTGATCCCAAACTAGGCAGAGCCTGTACTTTGGTAAGTAGACTGCTGATAACCATACTTATGTATTTCTAAATACATATTTTAGATAAAAAAGCCGTGTGGTGTCGTGGGACACCCGATAGGAACGAAGTTGTAACGATCGAGTAAAACTGATTCGACACGATTTTAATTACAACGCCATCTATGAAAGCGGCTATTACCTACATATTTTTCAGTTGGTTTCTAATTAAAAAAATTTATACATTGGTAAAATCTCATTGAGAAATGATTTCCTATCTATTGGATAGATGGCGCTGAATGACTGACAAGCGACAATTCAAAATAAATACTGAGATGAAAGTAATGATTTCCTATCTATTCGATAGATGGCGCTGAATGACTGACATAAAAGTGTCCTTACAACTTTTCGTGAGATTTTTTTCCGTCTAGCCTCCTTTCACAACGCGCGATAAGGAACTTCGTTCCAATTATACCCAGACACAGAACAAACGATCGTGATCGACAAATATTTGTCCTGGGTGGGAATCGAACCCACGACCTCCGGCTTAACAGTCAGGTTCACTAACCACTAGACCAACTGGCCCGCCAGTTTTATTTTGTCATTATTCGTGATTATGAACTGATTTGTCTAAGTGCAATCAAATCTGTAGCCTTCGTACATATTCAAGCGGAATGCAGTTGGGGTTTAGCGGAATATTACACAATAGTGGCAAACTAGACGGTACTTATGCGAAGCGCAATCACACACATTACAGTTGAATTCAATGAATGAACAGGCTTACGAAACTAAACAGAAAATACCGAAATTATGAATATGCATTCACATCTGCCATCGAATTAGGTGTCCTGTGGATTCAGTGTTAGCTATGGAAACTGTATATTTAATTCAAGTGGTACATAGGGTCATTGCGCTAGTTAGCGACCAGTTAGCTAGGGAGCCCACTTCAGATGAGTCGAAGAAAATGTTTTCTATACCAACAATATATATATATAATATAATATAATATAATATAATTTCTGTAGCAATATAGCATGTGTTGGCGAAAATTGGTCCCGAGTATAGTCTAGTTTGAATATAAAACATATAATACCTTCATCCATAAATTATTATAAAATGCTGAAAATGTAGCCGAAACGTCAGTTTACGACCACTGGTAAGCTTGTTGGTGACCGCTATTTTATTATGATAAATACGCTTACACAAAAATTGTAATTGATTTAAAATGTCTTTAATTTTACTTTCTGGATGATGGTTAGAGTTTGTGGGTTGTGCTTTGGAGTAGAGCTCTTCTATAAATGCTATAATCTTGACTTAAAGGAACTTGGTTCGTCAAATGGTCGCCTACTGAACGTGGTCTCAAAACCGGCGCACCTACAAACGTATCACTATATCATGTAACACTTTATTAAATGATCCACACTTTGGTCAATTATTGTAGGCAGGATTGCAAACAGATGCCTTACTTGCTACTTTGCAAAATCATGCGCTGCCAATATTTCTTTATAGAACTCTTATCCAAATAATAGTTTGCTGCACTGCACTGCAACTGCACGGATGGCGAAGTGGTTTAAGCGGTCGCCACGCCGCTTCCTATTACGCCGATTGTTGTGGGTTCAAACCCCACATGGAATAACACTTTGTGTGATCCACAAATTGTTGTTCTGAGTCTGGGTGTACTTTGTGTCCGTTTCATGTATGTTTGTAAAGTCCCCCGCGACACAGGATTTATTCCTAGTGCGGGAGTTGTCTTTTTAAAAAGAGAAGAAGAAAGAAAAAGTTTGTAATATTCAAACAGTAGCTATGAGTTTTATATTATCCTTTTATTATTTCAAGTAAAGTTATAAAAAGACCGCACATTAATATGACAGTTCAAGCACATGTATTCTAAAGTATCTCAGTCTCTTGTCTTCTAGATTCTAATCGTTTAAATAACTAACTGTTCACTTGGGTATATGTATCAGTCAGCGTTGTTTAAATTGCCAAGTCACGTAAATGTAGAAAGCATTGTATCATTAAAATCATAAAGAAGCTAAAACTTTCCTACACCCGTTTTAAAAACAACCTACTTTATTACTTACAAGGGCAAGAATGACTCACTCGATTGCGAGTCGACAGACGAGACATGTTTGAATTAGTAAAAGCCTGCGTAGTATGCAGTTTTTTTATTGGCGGGAATTGGATTGCATGAATATAGGGCACAGAACTTTTTACACATATCGTGGTTTTATGTAAGAAACTTACAAAGTAGTTTTTAACAACTTCAAAACTAAATATTTCAAAATTTGAACAAATTAAATTACGCTAAACAATGAAAAATATAATAACAGTGTATAAGTCTTTTCAGTTACTGCTATCTAAAAAAAATAATTATAATTAACCAACGAATTTTAATACGCAAATGCAAAAAAAAAACACGTGAAAGATACACCACGTTGATTATGACACATTTTCTGAAAGCTTCGTTGTACGCAGGCGCAAAGACACGTGATAGCATAGAGGAGACGAAGACCACAGAAAACACTGTATACTTGATCTATCTCATTCTCGTGCAGGGTACATCCTATTTATGAATATGTTTGTCTCTTTTTACTGTCGCTTTTTCGTTTCATCGAATTTTTAAATCACGAATTAGCTAAAGAAGTTTAGCTTCAAAAAAAGAAGCAAATAAAACTAAAACGTAACATAAAGGTAAAAAATATGTAGGTGCTTGACATCAAATGATACAAAGAGTTCATTAGTTCATGATTTTTAACATTTAGTACTAAGTCCAGCTCGGCACTCACAAATGTATAATATCAGTTACTTCTTACATGTCCACGTAAGCCACATTAAACGATGATAGTGCATGCGTATTTGTGATAAGAAAATAAATAAATAATAATTATTATTATTGGTAGATATTTAAAAAAGTAGATAACTTTTTGCTGTTCTAAAAATGTTTGAGAATCGATTGCCAAGATGGAACCGATGGACCGAATTATTGCAGATACACTTACACTCTTAGATTTTTATTTGTTTCAATTGGAATTTGAAACATTCACAGTTCACTTATAACGAGAAACTATTAATTGTAATTCAAGACTAAACAAACATTAATTCTGTAAATAAATTTAGTAGTATTCAAATATTATAACCGCTGTCTTTTAGATGTAGACCCTTTGAAAGTTCGTTGAATAGTGGTTTGGAATAAAGCTTTTCTCCTTTTCGATATAAATGTATTTGTTTAAGTTACATATTAATTAAACAAATGTATACATAAATAGAAAAGAGGTTCTTCTAAACTCATGGCTCTTTAAATGGTGTACTTAAGATTAAGAATGTATTATTATATAAAATAATTATTCAGTGGTCTTTCACCTATTTGATGAACTTAACATAGTCTGAACTATGTGATATCAAAATATTTTAACGAAATTCTTTTAAGTACACGATTTAAAGAAGGACACTGACTATTTGATGATATACCATAACCCTAGAGAGCCATTTAATGTAAAAGGAACTTTTAACTTTAAAATGAAATTTCAATGGATTAGATAATGAAATGATAATTCATTTTTTGTAGCTGTTGGTTTTCCTAACTGAAATAAATAAATAATAAACTTGGATTTATCTTTAAGCTATGTGCCGTGAGTTGTATGTAATGCATACGTGTCATAAAATGACACGTTTTGTCTACAAAGCAGATTTTCGGATTATCTATAAACATGTCTACTATGCTCCATCAATAATAAGTAGATATCATGTCTTATAGAACTATTACCTTCAGCACGAGTACGACTCGTGTTTTGGTAATTCCTGTAAGGACCTTGGAAGCCTTCCACCTTCCCAGTACACTGTTTATACATTTGTAACCTTGTTACTTGTACGACGCCTTCAACTTGTGCTGGTGTCACCACTTTCACCACCTATGTATGTTCTTGCGTGTTCAAAGACATCTAGTTTGAAATGTCTTTAATTTATTTGATGTAGTAAACTTCGTATTAAAATGTAATTAACTGTTAAACATCCTTTAAAACTGCTTACTCGAACGAACTGACACTAATTTTAAATATTTGTTCTAAACAACTTTAGATTATACACGATCTGAAGGCCAATTCTCGTAATAAAAGTTCGATCAAAATTCAGTTCCGATCAACTCTCGATCTCGCAACTGTCATAAAAGGTATTTTCGGGGTAAAATGGTAAAGTATTACTAAGACTAGCAGATTACGGATTCAATTGTCGGTTACAATATGACATCATCAATCATCAACAGCCTTTAATAGTCCACTGCTGGACATAAGCCTCTCCTTAGAAAGGAGGTTTTGGCCTACTATACCACGCTGGCCAGACGGGTTGGTATAGGGTTTGTGTCAAGTTTTCCTTCTCTCTGCAGTGCTGTTGTCCTGCGTAGTTTTTTCCCTTAGTCGCCTCTTACGACACCCACGGGATGAATAGGGGTGGTGACACTCTGTATTCTTAATCCGTTACCACACGGACCACATGACATAATCACAGTCAACGTTTCATGTTCATGACTTAACTACAAAAATATCTTGTATGACAGTTGTTAGATCGGAACTGAACTATGACCGAACTTATATTACGAGAATTGGTCTTCTGACTGCAAATTTAACGTATTAGAAGCTTAGTACTTGAATGCGGAGTCCGAAACACCAACAAAACACTGCTCAATCGAGGACTAGAAATTGTTCGTGTAAAAGCAATCAGTGAATGGGGGCTCCCACGCGGCTTTTGATGCACTCCAAACGACGCGTGTGAGCTAGTACAGAAAACTGACTACAAATTTGTTTATCAATTCGAAGAGAGATTAAACAAGTAATTAATTAAGTTCTTCAGTGGGTAGAAATTAATATAACTCAACGTGTCCATGTTGTTACAATAATTTGCAGTTACTATATTTGTCCAGTCTACACAAGCAGTGGAATGCAGTAAGAACTGACGTAGTCTTATGAGTTCGTTATCGTAGTAATGTCAAATACATACGATTTATGTAATTAACGTGAAAAAATATAAAAGCTAATTGTGTCCATATTAAATAAAACAAACTGTTATTGACTTTTTAATTAATATTTTTTAGTAGCAATCCAACTGTGAAGATTTTACTATTACTACAGAGCAAGAGAGTAGTTGAGGAGAATGAAAGTAATGAAACTAACTACTTGAATGGTTAAATTAATATGTATAGGCACATATGGCAACACTTAACGACGATTTATGGTGAAAGTAGTTCCTTTTTTGAAGAAGGAAAAAGATAAAGAAGTTTACAATAAAAAAAAAGTATACATTATAAAATATTACAGCGACTATAATTCCGATATTAAAACATTTAACATTTTTTTCGTAGAATTAAAATTCTTGTCTCACTTTAAAATTAAATTAATTTAAAAAATAGTAGGTACTTCTTGACATTTTGTGGGCATTAACACGAGAATCTTATATTAAACTGTGTCAATACTTACGAACACTGGTTACTGACGTACACCATAAGTAAACTTGTTCTCACCTGCAACAAAACAAATTTATTTCACCATTAGTAAAACTCGATCGTCACAACTAACTAAACATTGATAAAATAACACGTTGAAACAAAAAGCGAATCACATCGATTCTTCTAGAACTCAATAACGTGTATAGAGAATAGGTACTCGGTAACAGTCAAAGGAGTAGGTTCTCAAAAGTCAGCTCACATCTCGTCTCGGGAGGGTGGAGTGGAATGGGGCGGTCGGTGGGTATTGAGGGTGGTTCTCCAAGGTCGCCGCCCTTGTCTACGTAACCTAACTGCGACCTAGCTGTGTCGCCGGGTCTCAATTCGCTCTAACGATTAATATTAAATGATGTCAGTTCTCTTTGTTTGAAGAAAAAGAAGTTTGTGAATGAACAACTTTCTTTAATGTTTTACGCACGTTGTATTTTAAATGTGTTCATTGGGTTAGTTTTCGTGTGGGTGGGAATGAGCATAAGTAATTTATTTGAAGAGTTTCTTTTCAAAGCTGCCAGAGTATAAAGCTACAATGTCCAATATATGTCAAAAATTAGTAACCAAAAGTTCAACTATACACCACAAACGACTTCACATCATCACATCACATCAACAGCCTTTGCTAGTTCACTGCTGGACATAGGCCTCTCCTTAGAAAGGAGGTTTTGGCCTACTATACCACGCACTATACTTACATTACCACAAACGACCTAATTAGAAATATCACAATTTCGCGATGAAGGCATAGTAGTTAGTGTTATCAAATTGTTTCTTTATAAAGTCATGTATTGCATATTTGACAAGTTCCATTTTAAGTAGTAAATATTGGCATTGTAGAAAAGGAAACGTATGATAAAATGCCAACTCAGCGGCACTAATCACGTTCGTTCATACACGTGTGGCTAAAGCGGAATGAATCATTTATTTCACTTACGCAATAGTTAATACGTAGAAGTATATGTTGTCAATACATACGTAGCATGGCACGAGCGCCCGTAACATCTATTTTTAGGAGCGACTCGAATTATTGCTAAAATCGAAATGAAATTATATAAGTAGTACATAGGTAATGTGATCAAGATACCTAAGTGGGATAGACTTAGGTATCTTGATCACATTTTGAGTGTTTTTCTTATTTATTATTTGCAGCCTGACGTGTTTAAACTAGAAATTTCGCATGCAAATTACGA
This sequence comes from Arctia plantaginis, assembly GCA_902825455.1. NCBI lineage: Eukaryota > Metazoa > Arthropoda > Insecta > Lepidoptera > Erebidae > Arctia > Arctia plantaginis. The sequence continues at coordinate 2,481,680 of CADEBD010000553.1, forward strand.
AACAATTTCTATGATATGATTGCATTGGCTTCATGTGATTAACTGAAAAACACCAACCAAATTAGTTATTCAACTAATGCAACAACAGGGGTCTACTATTAGGTTAATAGCTGACCAGAAAGAGTGAAGTATCTTTTTTTAAATCTGTTAATCATAAATACACCTCTAATATACCATAAATTATTAAAAATATTAATGACCTTCAACATTTTTTTCCTACAATATAACTTTATATATATGCCAATATTAGTTAGAACAACTACTAACTATACGATTAAAAACTGCTAATAAGTTATAAAGATTAACTCTAGTATAAATTATTTACCAAATCAAGATGATATAATATTATAATCATTGATGAATCAACTAGTATAACGATCCCGGGTTTCTAGATTGGTCGGATCGTAAAATACTGTATTATTATCTTTGCGTCATTTCGACTATTAATATTAAAACCTCCTCGTAGTATGGAGAAAATTATTGACGCGATACAAAGCTGTAAAGATCATACCAGTAATACTAGTTCTAAAACCATTGTACAGTACACATACATACACTCACCTATTTTATCCCCGGAGAGGTAGACAGATACCTATTAAACGTCCACATGTTGACAACAACGATTTTAGTAATGCAGTACACGAATCATCGTTCAGTAACAGTAAGGAAAGTATGTTAATAATAAAATATTCATTCAGTATAAATCGAATATTTATGATGAAGTAAATTACTTATTCAAACTCGATGGATATCCAATCTAAACTTAAACTAATTTATGAGCACGCTGTCGGCGTGTCTAGCTGCTAAAATGACCTTTGAAATTAGAGTCAGCAGTGTTTATGAATTTATCAAGATTAATTAAGTAAACAAACTATGTCAGTTTAATGAAGTTTGTATAGATTTTAGTACGTTATTTATTTATTTCTTAAGTTTTAGTACACAAAATAGAACTTTGTACAATATATATTATAGTTTGCTAAAAGCTAAAAGTTTTGTCCCAAACTATGTCCCCAACTATACGTACACGACATGATCACGTAATATGGTAAGAACTGTTTCGATATTGATGGGCATGGATTTAAAAAGCTTATCAAATAACTTAGCTTTGCCTCTAGTTTCAGTATTTCAGTGGTTAGAAGAGTATTTAGTCGTCTCAAGGCTAATGTTAGAAAAGTTTAATATGAATACAAAAAACATGTAAGTTAATCGAAATCATTGGCTTCAAAAATAATTACAAGATGTAATTAACTATAAGCGTATAGCAGATAATATAGTCCCTCATTAAAATGATATACCTAAATACTTGCGCTAAATACTTACTTTCGCTGTACGATTACCTCTTCACTACAAAAATGAGACCTGGTTATGTAAAAGATCAGAGCAGAGGATTTTCTTTTTAAGTGAGTTCCTCTTTCTTTCCTAATCTAAAGAACAAGGTATATCAACGGAATCCTCTTCGATTTATAAATTTCGAGGTGTAAATAAAAAAAGAGTATTAACTTTTGATTTGCCGTGAGATAAAGTGGCGTGGTTGGATCTCCAATGGATATCCACAGCAGATGGGGAGTTCAGTTCGTGGAACACTTTATTGAATGCAAGATATAAAAAAACGAGTAAAATTCTTCTACAAATGGAGGATGCGACCATTTGTAAACCAGTCCCGAGACGCCAGGTGGCTTTATAATTACTAACAGCGGATCTCGTCAATGTCAGTTAAGAGAAACAGAATGAGGTAGAATAATTAACATAAGTAATACAGTTTGCCTGAGAATTATATATATTTTTAACCAAAAAATATCTCTGCGTAATATAATTGTGTGAGGACTTTCTTTTGTATTTTACACCCTAAGCTATAAAAACATCTATCAGATAAGTATGCAAATATATTTTCTGGAACTACAGTAACTATAGTACACTACAACTAACATGTCCTCCAAAACTTGTCCTCTATCAATAAGCTTGTAGTATGCCACTAATAGGGACATCTATATACTAAAAATTTTTCCTTTTTTTTTCACCTTCCCACAATGCCATCTAGTCCCAAACTAAGCAGAGCTTGGACTATGGGTACTATCTATATACCTAGAATTATCACATCTATCAAGCTTTCATTGCTTACGAAAACTTCTTTTAGATGCTAATCCTTGTACAAAGGATTTTTTTTACCCCACGAATTCATATTCAAAACTCGACATGTGTGATAACTCGTTGTTCTTCTGATACTAAACCATAAATAAAACTATTTTTAAATTTTTGTTCTGTTGCAGTATGATTACAGCGAGTTTTTACAGATCTGGATTCTTTTGGAACACTGTTCTAGCTGTCCCTCTTTTTATAGTAACCCATGTATTGTTTACACAGTAAACGGCAGCGTTTAACTTTCGATTGACGAAATAATGGAGTTTGAGAGCTGTTTGGTATTTCGATGCTCGCTGTGAATTCTTGGACAGGATTAGATGAATTGTCATCATCATCGCTACTATTAATAACGTAACGCTATTTATCTATTACTTATTAGTTAGTTAATGTTGCTTTGTGTTGAGACTACACCACATCAGATAATCTATTAAAGATCACGATTGACCATAAAATTTGTAATTTGCACGTTTGTCACATAGCAGGTATTAATTAACAATATTCTAGCTGCTGCACATAGCATGTTTTTAAAAGCGGTTATGGTTCGTCGTACAGTGCTCAAAAGCACATCACATCATCACATCAACAGCCTTTAATAGTCCACTGACATAGGCCTCTCCTTGTGCAATTCCCACCCAGGACAAATAATTGTGAGATGAGCTCGGTCATTTGTTCCGTGTCTGGGTGTACTTTATCAATATGTCACATTATCACATCAACAGCCTTTAATAGTCCACTGCTGGACATAGGCATCTACTTAGAAAGGAGGTTTTGGCCTACTATACCACGCTGGCCAGACGGGTTGGTATAGGGTTTGTGTCCAGTTTTCCTTCTTTTTGCAGTGCTGGTGTCCCGTGTTGTTTTGCAAATAGCAATTATTTTATACGAAATAATGATTCGCGAACTACTCTTCCTAGTTAAAATCTCAAAAAAGTGCACATAGCAGGTTTTGTTTTGACAACAACAATATATTATTATTATTCACCGATGAATATGAACTAATTCTAGAATATCGTAATGTAATGTGTGTATTTCAGTTTTTTTTTTTTAATATAAATGACTTCATTGCCTACAATTAGCAAAAAAACTAGAACTAAGTGTATTTATTTAAGTGTGTTAAATTAGCATATGTATTATTGTTTGAATAACTAATTATTTTAAAGTTACACACATACCGTACGCAGCTAATTTACACATAGACAAATAATGTACACATACACGTGAAGTTTTTTTGTCGAGTCTAATGAACCGGATCGGTTAAGCTGGCTAACTTTTGCCCTGGCGACGAAGTAAGATCCATGACATAAAAGAGTTATGTTAGAAAATTTTCCGCTGATACGGCAACGTTTTTTTTATATGGTTTAGAAAATTTAATTTTGTAATTATCCAGAGTTAATTAAATGATTAATAACGAACTTAAGCCCAAGTGTATGTTAGCATTTTTAATAAAAAATATTGCTAAGGAGTAAACGATTTAAACTCACGTTGAATAAAACCATGAAAAATACGTGCAAAGATAGGGATATTAAGAGTATGAATACACAGTTGTCAGTATTCACTCTTTATGCATAATTTAGATTTTTTTTAAGAAACATTGTACGTTTATGTAAATTCATCATATAATTTACAAGATATTGTATACCTGCTGTCAGAAGTAGTGTTTAAACTGTTTAATTATAATAATCATTACTTATGTTGTAAATGCGAAAGTGAGTTTGTTTGTTTGTTACGCTCTCTCGCCTAAACCACTAAACCGATCTTAAAAATGCCGCGGGCACAAGCTAGATGCATAAAAATCGAACGTGAGAAACTTAAATTGGCATATTCGGACTACCAAACCATACCATATTTCTGCAAGGTGACGCGGCAATGGCATCTTACCGACTTAAATGTATAAAAAATCCTTTTCTTTTTTATGCTTGGAGAACAAAATTTATATGAGACTACGTATAGATTCACATTAGACAATGTGATAACAAATTACTGCTGAATATAAAAATATATACAAAATATAAAAAGCACACCGCGTCTAGGCTAAAGTTCAGACGGTCACAAATCGACAGAATTGTCTTGTTAATTCATATGACTGCACGCTTGACTGCACGGATGGCGTGGTCGTTTAAGCGGTCGCCACGCCGCTTCCTACTGCGCCGAGTGTTGTGGGTTCAAACCCCACATGGGACGATACTTTATGTGATCCACAAATTGTTGTTCTGAGTCTGGGTGTTCTTTGCGTCCGTTTCATGTATGTTTGTAAAGTCCCCTGCGACACAGAATATTTTCCTAATGGGTCAGTTGTCTTTTTTAAAATAAAAATATGTCATAAAGGAAATGAACAAGAATTCAAAAAGAATGAGTAAATCTTACACGATTCAAGGCATTTTCCGTAAACGATCTCGAAGCTCTTTGGAAACCAATCTCCGGAGTCGCTTAGTGTACGTCAGCTATCTGTTTCGGCTCCGCGCCCCCCTCAGACACGCCAGAGTTATTTATCCGGGTCATAAATATACGTGACAGTTACAGCATATTAATTATTACGAGTATTAGTGTGTAAGCAACTGTAAAAGATATGGTCTTTTGTTTACTTATGCTAAAAAGACATTAGATCTGCAAATAACAATGCGAATTCAAGTATATAGGCGTAAAACTGTCAGCTTCTATGGTTAGTAATTAAATATAATGTCTAATTTTGTATAATAATACCTTGGGAAATATAATACCTAGTTTATAAACACTGATGGATACACATGGTAAAAACGCATTATTTATATTGAAAATATTTTGCTTGATGGGACTGGTCTCTGCTGATAGAACAGTGTAGAGATTCATGGCAATACGCCTGCCTGTTAGTCTAGTGGCTTGTTGATCCTGACTGCTAAGACAGAGGTCGTGGGTTCGATTCTCACCCAGGACAAATAATTGTGTGATGAGCACTATCGTTTGTTCTGTGTCTGGGTGCAGTTTATCTATAATATGTATGTATTTAGAAATATATAAGTATGTTTATTGGCAGTCTGGTTACCATAGTACAGGTTCTACCTAGTTTAAGATCAGACGGCCATGTGTGAGATGTGTGAGGTTTTTATTTTTATTAATACAATTGAAGTAACAAGTTATAATTCAAATACGGTTAAAGTATGTATGTCAGGCACAAAGAAAAAAGGGTGTGACTATCGCCGCCATATGACACCTGCAATTCAAGAATCATAAGTGAGTTGCCACCTTTTTACCCCTCACCCCCACCCCTCCCTCTAGTATCAGGAGGGGAAAGGGGGGGCTCCGGTAACCTCACGCATTTATACACACGAAAGAACTGCTTAACACCGGTTTTCTGTGAGGTCGTGGTAACACTCCGGTCTAGCCGACCCATTTGTGCCGAAGTTGATTATCTTATTTACTCCTAAGCATGCAGCGTGTCTCTTTGATAAATCAGTTCCACGAAATGTTACCTACGATGACCTACAATAATTATATCAAAGTTATTTATTATGACTCAAGTATAAGTGAAACGAAACTGCGCTATACAGGACTGAGAGAATGAATCATGCAAAGGTCGCTTGAAACAACAATTCATTTTTACATGTACATATATGTAAATACAGATAATATAATCACTAAGACAGAATGGATATTTAGGTAATTCATACAGGCCGAAATAAATATTATTTTAGTGTAGACATAGGACAAAATCACGGTGAACTGTGATTTATACTTCGATTTTTGCGTACGTAGGTTAGAGTTGCTAGGTTAGACGCTATTTAACAGTAAAATTAGTATTTTTTAAATTATTATATAGAGAATAGTAGCTATATATAATTTAAAAAATACTAGATTTACTGTTAAATAATGTCTTTATGCAGCGTCTGAAAACAGCTTATTGCCAAAAACGCGTGAGTAAGTAGTAACCCTAACCTACGTACGAAAAAATCGAATGATAAATCACTGGTCATTCACAGTTCACTGTGATTTTGTCCCATGCCTAGTCTAGTGGTTGGTAATTCTGACTGCTAAGCCGCAGAACGTGGGTTCGATTCTCGCCCAGAATCAATAATAATTTGTATTTAACTAACACGATCATTTATTTTGCTCTGTACAGGGGTATAATTTATAAATAATACGTATTTAGAAAACATAAAAGTATGCTTAGTATAGTCTAGTTATCATAGTACAGGTACTGCCTAGTTTGAGTTCAACGGCCGTATGAGGTGCTTCATGTTATTACTATAATACAAAAATATTTTCAGGAACGATTGTCAGTAAGACATCTCCCACATTAGTAATATATCCTCTCTCCTTCTGTCTCAAACATTCATGAAACAGACACAGAACACTCAGACTCACAACAACATTTGTGGATCACACAAAGTGCTGTCCCAAGTAGCGATCAAACCCACAACATTCGGCGCAGAGGGAAGCGGCGAGGTGACCCCTTAAACTACTCATCTGTGCAGTCAACAGAATTTTATAATTAATTTTTGATGGCATGAGACAGTTAACGCGTTTTACTTTTTTTCTGTTAATAACTATATTTATCGCAAATTGAGTGTAATGCTCTGATAAATGTTAACACCGAGTACTAAGCCTACACTAATACTGAGAATAAAATCAGTATACTTAGACATTAAACTTAGGTTATCTCTAAGTTAGGATCGCAAGTGCATTTGACAATGGCTCGTAGGTACTATGCCTGGGCGATAGGAATTAGATACAAGAAAAGATAAATTTAAACATGGCTCGATCGTGCAGATCTCGCTTTAACGACTTGCTGGAGCGTACATACAACCATCTTGGGTATTAATACTGCTTTAATGACTAAGTTTATTGTCAGTGTCTACGGTTTCGCCTTAAGACTGGCGTTTAAACTCGGATAGTGTTGATTCGGCGTTATGTGAGAGTATGGTTTTTATCATTCGACAATAAGCCGGACACCTCTTTATACAAGTACTTTTTTTTTTTTTAGAAAGAACACTCATAACGTGGATTACCCATTAATAGTAATTCTGCAAACCCATTCAATTAAACTAGATGATGCTTAAGTTCTAAGTTATTATGCATTGGGTTGGGTTTGAACCTGCAAACAGTTCATCGCATACCCGACACCCTAGTCATTACCGCTACCGCCGCTTATCATTGTTGTATCTAATTATCACTTTAGTATTTTTTAGTTTAATACTGCAAAATCAAACTCTTAACAAATTTTAATAGGTTCATTTCCTTCTCGTTTTCTACCGTTTATGGGATCATCCTATCATACCAACTCGAATTGATAACTTCCTTAATAAAAGTCGGTTAAAAAGTATACAGCTATTATCAATGCAAAGATAAGGGACATTGTAAGCGGAACCCCTATCTAAAGCCTCAAGTATTTTTCTCGCCGTCATTCCAGTTGGATAGCGATAACCCGGTGACATCAATTGCTTCTATACACTGGTATCTCTGTATAATAAAATCTTTCCAGCTAAATATTAGATATGTCCGTCTAATGGAGCAAAACTTTTTTAATGAATTGACAAAAAGCGTACAGCGCTCTTGATAGCAAACATTCAGTAAATACGAGAAACCGAACATCTATTTTGATTATTTGTGCAAGATATAATATCATTTAATAGGTAGACCGAGAAGATTACGAGATTTTTACAGCCAGACATGTCATCACCTATCTTTTGATGGTAAATTAACCCAATTAGAATTTCCTGAGCCGGTAACCAAACTTAATATCTTACAGTAACAAATATAACCGCCATCTTATGCCACGGGAAGAATGAAACACTCAGTATTCGTATCTAAATTTTTTTAGTTGCTATGACAGTTAAATAACCGAGAGAGCTGGAGTATATAAATACAGATGATGTATTTCCTCCAATAATTAAACACAATAGCCGCTCAGGCTAATATAAACATTAGAATCACAATTTTGCTTTGACAATTGGAAATGACAGAATCAGAATTGCAAATAGCCACGGACATAAATTTAGCAAATATTTGTTACATTTAATGTTTGTTAACGTTGTTGCCGTGTTGAAATAGAGGATTGATGCGGATGCTAAAAATATATAGATATTTAAAAATGTGTAACAATTTATTCACGTATTGGCTTTTGTAATTTCAAATTCTATTTGGATTTAGCGAGTAAACTAACTTATTTTCCGAAAAGGTACATCGCCAGATGCATTATTAATTTATGATGAAATATTGTAAAGAGGTTTGAGAGTTTGTATGGTCAGGGTAATCTCCGGTACTACTGATCCGATTTTGAAATTGGTGATGATGATGATGAGTGCTATAGACTACTTTTTAACGCGATAACCGACATACAGGGCTTAACCGCGTGCAAAAGCTAGTTATTAATAATCACCTAGGGATGACATCGTGAAAGTAGTTTAAGTTTAAGTTTCTTCAACAACGAATAATGGTACCCTGAATATTCTCTGTGAAAGCAAAAATGAAACACTCCGATCAATCGAACTTTTATTAGAATAAACTATTGTAGCAGACTCTTGTTTTTAAAAACATATTGCACTTATGGTGTAACAGTCTAAATTTAGTCTTAGACTGTTATGTGGTGATCTCACCTGAAATGTTCATCTTATAAGCAGGCGCTTGTAAGATGAACATTGCAAGTGAGAGATCACTACAAAAAGAAACTATCGGTGTCAATGACAGATAAGAACAAAGTCAGAATGAATTGGTGTAGGTGCGTCATAGAAATTATTTCTCTTTTGCAGATGGCAACTGAATAGCTACCCTCTTAAACTATTATACTATTAATTTAGTTTTGTGGTTTACAGACAAAAACCAATATTCTTTCAGAGCTCTCAACGATAGCGACACAACAATGTAAAAATAAGTGTTCGAATAGTCGCAACGACACGTCGTTGAAACTCCGCACTCGACTAAGTAATTGCCATTTACAGTGTGAGAAAACTTCTCAACTGACTCATCTTGCATCTTGCGAAACGAGTTTTTTGCAGCTTCTTTGCGACAATATTTACATTGCATGCTGGTATATTTAACTAACACCTGTTTTTATTCCCACTTCAATGTAGCTCCTTCTTCTTACTTAATAAAACCACTGGGTTCGGAGTTACGAATGTACCGACTATTTACTTTTTCTCTTTGCTACGTGTAGTTCTCAAAGGAATAACCTTTGCGAGTTGAATCAAGTAATTAATTATGAAATTTATTCCATTCTCGGTTCAGATGGCTTGTTTTCCCACTCAGTGTTACCCCGTCTTGGGCGCACAGTTGTTTTACGAAGTACCGTTGCGATAAACAAAAGAAACATTGCTCACTTGCAGAATCTCATCAACAAAGCGACCGCATAAATTGTCTAGCCAGACCTTTTGAAACGAGTTCGCGGTCATGTCTAGTTCGCTACGGCCACGTCGGCTTACGTCCTGTCGCTGACACACCACTCTCGGCAAAAACAACGTGCCTCCACAATAGTACAATAGGTGGCTGAGCTGAGCAGTTTCCTTCCCCCTCCCGATCACCGCCTCACCCCCACAGTCGCCGCTTGTATGACTCAGCAGCAAGCATTAGATCAAATTCGACGTCGCACGATTCAAGTGGCATGTTTTTATCAGTAAATAGCAGTTTTTTGTCTGTTATAGTGTTACTAGAAAAGATAAAGGTGAGACGAGGTCGAGAATAAATTACAGAAGTAGTCGAAGAAAGTTATTTTATTGTTTTAATAAAAGTTAAGAAAAGACTCCAAGGAATGCTCTCGGCATTCAAGGAAAACTTTTCTGAGGTTTCGTCCGAGCGTATCTTTGCGAGAATTGTTTAGCAAAGTATAATAAAAACGCTGAATTGTTAAAGTTGAAGACAACCTAGTAACCCTCGGTTTTGTGCGGCGGGTTTGAAAAATAAAAACTTAACAGAGGAATAAAAATGGCATGTCATTGAAGCGGCAGTACAACTAATCGTTGACGTGAAGGTATGTAATTTTGTTTAAAAAAATTACCATAACAAAGGACGCGAAAGGTGAGCAACACCAGTCGGAACGGAAACGCAGCCGCGCCGCCGGCTTCCGATACGAAACGGAATCCAATTAGCCATCCCATCTCGTCGGCTTTCATTAACCGGACGAATGACCAACCATAGTAAAAAAAATACATGTAAAGTGCTTTGTGGAAACAGCTTACACAAGACGCCATTGAATATATTTTTAATAGTCACCAGACAGTATAAATAAAAGTGGGTTTAATTATGTCGTGTACGGAGAAACAAGCGATAAAAGAGGACGTATCCGACTTGTGTCGAAGAGAGGAAGTGGGACATAAGAAGAATGTAAAAGTATGATGAAACTTTAATAATTACGTTTAACTTCTATATATATACATCTATCTACATACATTATTTTATGTAATTAAAAATCAACAAATGTATTTCGATTATCTGTCTAGATTTCCGTTCATACAATGCAAACGTAAGTTTGTAAATTATTTTTTAACTAGTGCCGTGAGGACCTTGCTACTTGCCAAATCTTATGGTCAACAAACTGGGTCAACGGGAAAACGTGGACTTTCAAAACTACGAGTTTCACCATAAATCTTCATCTTTATTTAATTTATATTGTCTTATTTCTTGTTAATTAGGTGTGACGTAGTGCTACTTTAGAATGAGAATTAAAATATATTAAAAACAGAACAAACCATCTCCAACTTAAGTAAATGAAAAGCGATAAATCCAGCGAATCGTTTTCGTACCACCTGCTTCCTACAACGAAACAACTTATTCAAAACACGTTTGTAGAATACAAATGTCTGAGAAACTTCATTAAAAATGATCATATAGAAAGAAAGCTACAACTATTCCTGAACATAAAACTGTGAGCCGCGGGAACACTAAATTGAGACATAAATTGTACATTATAACGGCACGTTCAGTCGCAATAAACAGTATGATCGATCGTGTCCAAATGGATAATACAGAATGTTTTTATTGCGCTGGTAATACCTATCTCATTGTGCGCATAGGCTAGTTAACGCCCACTTCTAGTATTTTGGTACACATGTATGTAATTTGAGGCGTCAAAATATTGTTTCCCTCTAGGGTTCTGTGTCTGTGCGGGGCTAGCCACGCTTGTTACCTACTGTTTTACCTAATCTAGATGTTAAAAATACTTCAAAGCATGTAAATAACATTAAAATAAGTAGTGGTTTATGATTAGATATTTGTATATTGTACAATAAGAATGTAATGTATTGCGAACCCAGTATTACTACCGGACTATTTACTGAAATGAAAAGAGATTCCAGATTAATAAGACCTAGCAGGTAAACATAATCACCACGTACTGTAAACTAGAACCGAACGAATTTTCAGACATGTTTTAAGAAATAGTTTATTAATCCTTATAAGTTAATTTTGTATAAATAAACTATCTGGATGACCGAGTTTTGCTCGGTATTTTCTTTTTGATAAATTTCCTTCTAGCTAGATCGATTAATCGACTCCGCATATTAAATTTCATGAAAATCGTTGGAGCCGGTTCCGAGATTTAGATTACATATATATAAGAACTCGTATAAATTTATTATATAGATACGACAGCAAATACTGTAAATCTGTTAAGTAATTTAATCGTTTATTTTTAAATGTTATTTTGTTTTTTTTTTAAATCAAAACCTTTGACCAGATTTAGTATTGCTATTTTAATCTAACAGACGTATACGTTACTCCAACAGAGAAAAATATAAGCATATAATATACCTTGCTAATCGTGCAATACGTGCCGCATAGATTTGATAGTTATTACTTAAACATATTTAACTCAAACAAAACATTGTGTGATCCACAAATTGTTGTTCTCAGTCTGGGTGTTCTTCGTGTCCGTTTCATATATGTTTGTAAAGTCCCCCGCGACACATACTTTCCTAATGCGGGAGTTGTCTTTTAAAAATAAAAATTACACTTTTTGGTGTTTCAAGTCCAGTACAAATTTGGTAACACTTCAATGTTTAAATAATGTTTTTCTCACACACACATTAGAGACTTAGCGCAATTTGTATTTTTAGACGTTTAAATATTGAAGCAGTCGCGCCCACGACCTGAAGAGCGGCGAATAGAACTACTCAAAATACATTCTCATATATTGCTACACTAATATTATAACATACGTGTTGGTTTACTTTCGGTGCTATCGTTTTATGAATAGACGTTAATAGAAGCCATAACGTGCAAGAAACGTTCAAATTTATATTGTCGTGATTTTCAATTACTTTTTGTGATTGGTTTTAAATTCGTTACACTAAGTAGTAACTGGCTTGTTTTTCAAGTAGAAGATGACGGGTTCAATTCCAGGTGTTGTGACCACGATCATTTCTTCTGTGTTATGTTAATTAGCATTCTGGTCACTAGAGCACAGGCTATGCCTAATTAGAGATCACGCAGACGTCGTTTGTGGCAATATTATTTTAATGCTGCTAATAAAATGTGTATCACATAATAATATGATCTAACATCACGAAGCATTTATTATTATTAATTTATATTCTAGAGTTTATAATTTCCAATGAAAGACTAATACATATTATCTCAAAGCGAAAGTATCTCAGTACCGTTTAAGTCTACATCCAAGTGTAATGATCTGTCAATGGAAAAAAAGTTTCTCTCAAAAATGTCATTTTAATAAAATTATATTTGCGTGTTCATCCAACTCTCAACATAGATCAAAGCGACACAAATAATAAAGAGAGTTGATAAGCAAGTTACTGAAGGGACAGAACGAGGCCGTATCTCAAATCTTGGGCCGATATACCAGTTAGACATTCGAGAACCCCAGAGGGAAACAATCTCGGACGACCGCCCCCTGCTTTTGTGTCCAAATCACATTAGCTATTGTTCGTCGACGCTTTGTCGACATTATATGCCAAATAAATGGGCTCTCTTGTTATTAACTTGCTATTTAATATTTCGTTATTAAAAAAATGTTATAGTTGAAAACTCCAACTTACATTATCAAAGCTTCAATCATTCTAGACTTGGTTGCATGGCACAACTACAGCCGTTTCCTATGCACATTAAAACTTTTTTATCTCCTGAAGTCCTTTGTAGAGTTTTAGAGTATCAACCAAGTTGTTGGTGTTATATTGTTCAGTTTTTGAAGATAAGCCAAAATGCTTCACGTGTATATTTGGCTCGTCGCTGAACTGAAATTTTCGTTGAACATATTTACATACATAAATGTAATCACTTCGTTATTCCCTAAAGAGTAACCAGAATTGTATTAACCCACATTGCACCAGCTATAATTTAATCAAATTCGTGTTATCAAGGGCAATCTTATTGCCAATCAGGCAATATGAAAATATTGGGAGTGTACTGAAATAGGTAGTTCAGAAGTTAGAAAACAATAGAAGAAAATTGACTTATCTCATTCGGATGGATTGGGGCGTCTAAACAATAACACAACCAGGTCGGGCTCGCAAACTTTGCCTCATTGGCGGAAATTAGAATAGTTAGGTAATACTGCACTGATAATAAAATAACTTAATTAAATGAATTGAAATTTAAATGATTTAGGTAATAATCTAAAATATTTTTTCAAACTTCATCAATCATTTTTACATTTCTTTCCACATTTTTTTTTCCGTGCGGAAATCCTGTCGGATACCACCTATCGGTGGCATGTCGGACTCGAACCGACTAAAACCGCACGCCGTCTCGGGTACTAATAGCCGAGGAACCATGTATACCCTAGAAAGGAAGTCCCTAGTGCCCCGACATACCTCGGGCCATCTACAACAACAGGTAGACGACCCCCCCGTGTGGGACCCCATGTTCCCTCTGCTCCCTGGAAGCGAGCGCGCTTCGCAACGCACATTTCTTTCCACCTGTAAATTACATGCCGTGAAGCGAATAACGGAGCATAGTTACTTAGTTACATTTTATGAAACGGTGTACCCGTTACCGCAATAAAATAGTAAAGAGTTGGAATTTGAATGGAAATGAAATTGTCTCGTGCAAAAGTGCTTCACTGTTAATGTCATTCAATCGGATTTACATAACGTTGAAAAACAACCCACTGTGAACCATAAAAAAAAATCTTATTCGTGCCACGACTTCAATATCGCATTAGAATTATTGTGTAAGGATAGTATAAGAAAAAATAAGTTGTCCTATTACCCTTAAATTGTGGAACAGTAACGTTACTGGCAAATACTACCTAAGAGCACTTGCACGTATTCTATCTTATTAATAAACCAACTCGTCGCCGACGTTTTTGTTTCTATATTTTATATAAAACAAACTTTTTTACACGCTTTATATTAGCTTCACTTGTATGTTTGTTTGTATGTTTGTAACCGACTCCTTTGGACGTGATTTTGACTGACTTTAAACGGTTTATTTTCTACTGTTTAGTTTAAACCAAACTAAAAAATAGAAAATATTAATAAATTTGAAAAAAAGCGTTGGGTGCCTGTTGTCAATAGTAAAAAAAAGCTTTTTTTATTTTTTATTCGGTTTTCTATAAAAAGCGTTTTTTAGTTTTTAAAACTATTTTTTTAATTTATTTTTTTAAATTAGTGTACTGTCATCGGTCCTCGATATATCTATATATATTTGAACGAATTATCGTAGTTTTACACGAAGGAATTCTTCCCGCCAAAGGTAATCAAACAACGTTAACAAGCGGTGAAATGGAATCAAACCGACTAAAATCACACGGCGGTCCAACATAAAAGGATCTATTGCAAGGGACCCGGGTTATACACTAGGAAGAAAGAAGTTCTTCGAGGAATAAAAAACACTTCCAGAAAATTGAACGTTTCAAAATTAAAAAAAAACTTATCAAAAGTAAACCGCAATTCCAGTATTGGGAGGCGAAATTTTAAAAGCCATTTATTTTATACATGAGGAACTAAGTTTGTTTGTTTGTTATACTTAAACCACTAAACCAGCAGCGAGTCAGCGAGTAACATAAGCTACTTTATACCGCGATAACTGACATACGGGCGGAGCGGCGGGCAAAAGCTAGTCAAAATTTAAAACATAATTATAAAAAGAAACAGAATTCAGTCAAGGACTAAAATGAACCATGAAAGTGTCTAAGAGGAAAAAGAAGTGTCTTCCTCGTTTAATATTACCACAGAATATTAAAAGGTCCAATTTATTATAATTCTCTACGTGATTTCCCAACAGATAATGAAATGCGAACGTGATGAGCGTATATTTGATCAAAACGAAAACTTCATTAAGTTTGTTATGAAACGCGGCCGTTTCATATTATCAATACGGCATATTTTTGACACGAATACATAAAGCCGGTACGTAATTACAATTTTAATAAGTCGGATCAGCAAATACGGTAAACACCCGCCACCTTGGGGGTAAGAGTATTTGAGTGTAAGGAGGATTATTAACAACCAGATATACAAAAGAGATAAGTAACGTAAATAATATACCTCTTGGGTGATTTAATTAAGCGAATATAATCATTGTTCTAATCACAAAGTAGTCATTTCTCACTTAAATCATTAACTTAATTCATTTACTTTAAAATTGTATTTACTTGGCCCACGTATTTGTTTCGGCAAATTACTCAAAGCAACAATGCTGTTAAGTTGATCGTGGTCTCTTTTCGTAGCCTAACTTATCAAAGAAGCACACAAAACGCTCCTATCTTAATTAAGCGTGTAGTACAGGTACTACCCTATAATTGACCAATCTACTGGGGGAGTGTAGATATGTACTGGAGACACAACTAATCACCGAATACAATAGTAGAAGTGCTATTAAATTGTTATTTAGCTTTACTTGAATTGCACTAATTTATAACTATAAAATGATTTTGAAGTAATCAAAACTTGATAACAATCACTACGTAGTAAGTTTTAATTATTATGATTAATATCTTTTTTTATTATGTATAATACAATACATTGCAGAAATCAACTAATGCAATATGTGTTATCATCATCATCTCATCAACAGCCTATACTAGTCCACTGCTGGACATAGGCCTCTCCTTAGAAAGGAGGTTTTGGCCTACTATACCACGCTGGCCAGACGGGTTGGTATAGGGTTTGTTTCAAGTTTTCCTTCTCTTTGCAGTGCTGTTGTCCTGCTTAGTTTGCTCCCTTAGTCGGCTCTTACGACACCCACGGGATGAATTGGGGTAGTGACAATTTGTATTCTTAATTCGTCACCACTCGGACTGTGTTACACGGATATGTGTTATATCGACTAATAAGTAATACTTTATGATTCATAGATATATAAAATATGATAGCATTAGATTATGCCTTCATAGATAGGACTCGCGTCGAATTCGAACCCATGATCCTTAACTTTGCAGTTGAATTGCTAGACAGCCTAGTAATAAAATAAATAGCTATCTTCAATGAGCCGCGATTAATGTAGAGTCTTCTTACGAATACAAATGATAAGAGGCGTATTTCCGAAGCGACAATCTCTTTGATAATTCGTTAGTAAAACGTTTCACATAGGCATTGTGTTTGGAGCTTATTTAATGTGTGTCATTTATATACCACACGAGTGTTGATAAAGCGGCATGGTCGTGTCATGGAAATATCCTAGCTAGTAAGCTAGATAGCTATTCTAGCTCAAGGCAGATTACCGATTAATAGGATAGAACTCTTGTTCAGTAATACCTAGCTAACTTTAAAACTTTACCTTTTCTTGAGATGTATCTTGCTGTGGCTTTTAGTTTAAGGTGTATGTTAGCACGAAAACAAAACGCAATTTCCTACATAATATAAAGTATTCCGTTACTTAAGTTTTATTATAAACAGCAAAGATGACAACTGAATTTATAGAATTTTGTAGCTTACTAAATTTCAATAATCATAAGGGAGATAGGAGCAACGCACATTTGCACTCTAATCAAGAGTTTATTTAACTTACAGAAGACTAAAGAACCAGTTAATTGCGGTAAATAAATAATAATAGAGAGCTCTACTGTCACTTTCCTTCTGGAAATATCTCAAAGCTTTAACATTAGTTTCTAAATTATTATTTTTTTAAAGACAACTCCCGCATTAGGAATATATCCTGTGCCGCGGGGGACTTTACAAACATACATGAAACGGACAGAAAGAACACTCGGACTCAGAACAACCGGATCGGACCCACAACACTCGGCGTGGCGACCGCTTTAACTACTACGCCATCCGTGCAGTCAATTAATGACCTAAAAACAGATGAACCTTACCACAGCCTCTAATACATTTACTGTATTTATATACACAAGAAATAGACATTATGTACATGTATAAATTAATGTTATATCTATCGTTATTGTCGATCTTTCATAATAGAATTGTTTGAACATTAAGTTTTCAAGAGGAGTTAGTTTTACTTTATTGGCACTTATATGAAGTGCGTTATAAGTGCCAATATACCCTCTATAACGGTTCAGCGGTCCCCAAGTACCACTGGCTCTGTAATGTTATGGGTTGAAACCCCATGTTGGATATTTATTATTTGAATGATTTACAGGTTGCGAGTTTGGATAAACTAAATTTATGACCGATAACTTTCCTAAGTACCTCTCGACACAAGCATCTGCGCAGTGCGGGGAACTTCTTCACGTCTAGTATTAAAAATATGTATCCGTTTTATTAGGTAAAACTATGTTATTTATAAAGAGGCCAGTATTTGCTTACAGAAAATGTTAATCAGGTACATAAATACAGTTAATCTCTACACAAAGTGTAATACTAAAACTTGAATACAATCTACTTAAATGCTTGTACATTTCTTTTATTCTAATAATCCATAAACATTTTACGTCTAGTATCTATTTATACTCTCGAATCATATATTATAGTTCATCGACATTAAAAACCAATCAATAAATCATATTAAGAAATTGAAACGAAAACATGATCGGAAGAAACCCAGATGTATTATAGAAGTACGTCTCACAAATCGAATTGAGCGGTTTCCATTGCCACTTAAAAAATGCAAGTCTCCCTGGGTATAATTATGCGCATACATTATTTACCGGCGACAAGACACCGCGTTTGTTAGAAGACATTTGTATTAAAATGTTTGACAATGTTTTCACTAGCGAATAGGGCACGTCACTATTATAAACCGTTACTGTCAACTTGTGTCGATAAGAAGTTGAATTTATAATCAAATATTGTGGAAATACATCTAGCGCGTTTGTATTTGAAAGAATAACAATAATAAGCGGGACTTAACTGCTATTTTGATAAGGATTACTCAATATTATGATAATTTTAATACTTGATTAAAAAAAATGTTGTTATGTTATCTGGGTCGTTGGTTTCTCACAAAGGTCTAATATTTGTGTGATGGTCGTAATCATGTGTTCTGCGTCCGGGTAACTTATCCGTAACATGTATGTATCTATAAAAATAAATAAAATTGAAGTATATGTTTGTAACGTCAAAATAATAGGTTTTTTCATGCTCACACGGTTATTCGCACGATGCTTATGCCTAAAAACGAGTTTAAATATTTTTGTCTGTCTGTCTCTCTGTTACAGGTGAGTAATTTTCAAAACGGCTGGACCGATTTTGATGGTATTTTACTACCAGGTACCTGTCTATACATATAAGGAGTAACGTAGGCAATTTTTCTCTCAGAAAAACCCTATAAAAATTTACCCGGTGCAAAAATCGAACCCGAGGCCAAATGGACTGCAGTCGCCTATCGTACTACACCACTAAGGCAGCGCTCTTTAAATTTCAGGCGAACGAAATCGCGGATACCAGCTAGTTTAGATATATCCAAGTATGTTTAATAGCAGTTTGGTGCAGGATGTCTAATTAGTCTCGAGTTAGTGTTACGTAATCATTTTATCCTATCCTTTCTGTTTTAGTTTCTTGGTGTGACCTCGTTGGCGCTTGACCCCCATGGAGTTCTATAGCATAAACAAGGTGAACATGAAACTACTGGTCTTATAAGTTTTTGAAGGAACTTGTAAGTAATAAAGTGACATAAAAAAATAATTAGCTTTCTTGTTCGTGAACGTGATGCGATATAAAGATATCACGTAATGTACACGCACAGAAATATACAGTCGAATAGTGAACCCCCTGTAGCCCATAATCAAATTTAAAATCAGTTGTGAAAACATTAGTGCTAGCTTATTAATTCAGGAAATAACGGATTGGCCTGTGACCACGAAACAGGTCGAAACGTCAGGCATTTCAAGGTAATATAATACCTTTAATAATAACTTGACACATCACACACATGGCAGTCTGATCCCAAACAAGGCAGAGTATCAAAATCGGCCCAGCCGTTTTAAAGATTACCCGGAACAAAGAGACAGATAGACATCGTGCAAATAACCGTGTGAGCTAAAAAACCTATTATTTTGACATTATAAACAGCTACTTCAATTTTATTTATTTGTTTAGATATAAATTACCGACATACAGAAAAAAAACGGGCGGGCTCATACAGAAAAAAAATAATTAAATTCAAAATTTTGAACATGTAAGCCTCAGTACTAATTAAAAAAGCGCGCTAAACTTACGTTTTTTTAAACAACGTGTTTAAAATAAATAATTTAAAATTAGTAATTACTCAATTATTCGGGAAAACCCGTTCTTATGCCAAACCAGCAGCTAGAGATCAATGTATGTGTCATACTCACTGCATTTATGTGTAGATTTTAAATTTATTCAGTAACAATTAAAACAAATAATCACAGATATTTTGCCCATGATCAATTCAAAAGGAAAGTTGTGTAATGACGTGTGAAAGTGACATAGGAATGGTCGATACAGAAAATGGGTCACAAAATACATTTAGAGAAAGGGACAGCAACGCATTCGTTATACATATGTACAACAATATTCAAACCACCCCTCACGTAATTATTGTATTTCATGTTGGGGGACGTTAACGATCGTAGTTTAAGTTATTGTTCAAAAGAATAAATACATTTATTCTGTTATATTTTTGTGTCATTTACATTTTAATAATAAAGTAAACTATATACAACACCGATAAGTAAATTATACAAAATTGAGTAGTACAAGAAAGGTATTTTAATTCCTTTTTTAATACTTTAGACTACGTTGACGTTAGTCACTTCTCTCGAACTGATAACTTACACGTGTAGACATTATTAATACTCTTAGTACATTCACTCTTACATAACTGTTGCCAATCGCTGACAATAGCAACATTTTGTAATCCAAATAACTAAAATATGTTAATCATTGGGTATTCCATTTTTCCACTTACGTACATCATTATAGGGTTGCATAATAAACTTCTTTTCTTTTTAATAATAATAATAATAAGGAAGCAGTAGGAATATATCCTGTGTCGCGTGGGGCTTTACAAACGTACATGAAACGGATACAAAGAACACCCAGACTCAGAACGACAATTTGTGGTTCACACAAAGTGTCGTCCCATGTGAGGATCGAACCCATAACACTCAGCGTAGTAGGAAGCAGCGTGGCGACCACTTAAACCACTACGCCATCCGTGCAGTCACTGTATATAATATACACTTATAAATTGTAATACAAGCGAACCATCCAACATTATCGAAACCATAAAATTCACATCAAACCGCGATATAAAAACTTACACTGAATTAAAAGAAAACGAGTTATGAAGACACCTTTTCACGGCCTCGGTCGAGAAAACAAAGCTAAATAAAATCGAGACGATGATTGTAGGCGAGTATTTAAAAGGAACGCGCAATCGATTGCCGATCGACAACCCGCCAGGCAGGTCGTGTGGCGAGAACGTGTTGTACGTATGTGTGCTATGTATAAGTATACAGCAACACCGCCAACTAACGGATGTGGTCTGTCCGTCCGTCTATTTACCTACAAGTATCAAAGCGAGCTCCATGGATGTCATATAAACGATTTATAATATACACGAGAAGGTTGAAAAATTACCGGGAACATTCTTGTGTAACGGTACGTCGGGCAAGCGGAAAAAATGTATGACATTTAAATTACGACTCTCAAATTGGATATGTCATTATTGTATGTTCTAAAGAAACAGAGATAACACTATTTCGTAACTAGGAAATATGTTTTCGAAACATCACAATTCATTAATGGAGAATCCAAACTTGTAAACTTCCACAGCAAGTTACACTGTTCAAAACTAAGGACTAAATTCAACTATCATCTTCACAAAATTGATGCGAAAACAACTAGCAATTCTGTAGAAACTTAACTTGTTAAGTAATCGCCAACCCTAGAACGCGAAAGCAAGTTGAGCGGAGTTACTCCGTCGTTATCTACACTTGCTAGTTAGATATAAGAGCAGACTATACCTAGTTACTTCTTGACATAGCGTGTAAGATAGGTCGAGGCGAAGCGATGCGCTACACTACGTCCTCTTGCCTTTGTTTACGGCCCCAATGTAGCTACTAACATACGTATACGTTACTATGCGCGCTATACAACTATTGGCAAGCAGAGTGCCAACGATTTCGATGCCACACATTATTCGCTCGCGTCGCTGAATGTAGATATGTCACTTTTTAACAAACTATTGCTTTGTTTTAGAAGGCATTTATTATATTAAACCGGTTTACGTGTTATGTGTGAATCGTTTCGCATTATGGAGTTTGTTATTCGACCAAATTAATGATTATACTCATGTATAAGGGAAATCAATTTGTGCCGTAATAGGTATATTAATATTTATTCAGAGTAATCAACATATTATATTGTACGTGTTTTTATTATAGTCCAAGTATTATTTGTTATGCAACAATGTTACGATATAACATTTTTACGATTGCATAGTAACAGTGAATTATGACGTGTTTAGAGAATGTTTGATATCTAACACGTACGTAAATATCAGCAAGATAACGCATTGACTGTTTAGTGTGTTTATTATTCGAGTAGCAATGGAGCGATTTTGCCAATTTTTTATAACTTTTAATATCCACCTAGCTGTCGATATATTATCAGAGTACAGACAAAATACTAGTAAACACAATAATAATAATCATTTTAAGAAGAAATCGTATGTAAACACGAAACGTGTGTAGCAATAAAACGATTTGATTCAAAAGTTATCGTAAAAGTTCAAAACGCTCCAGAAACCCCGAAAGTAAAATTTATTGGAAAGAAAAAACTTTTTCTATTGAATTTAGAAAAGCAATATATCCAAGGCAAACTTCTTTCATCAAAATTATCAAAAACTCGAACCAATGAAAACATGATCCAACATTCGACATTTTATTGAAAATAAAAACAAGAAAGCAAACTTCTCACAAACAAATTAATGAAACTTGTTAAGAATTCAAACAAAAGCAAAGCTCGACGGCGTACAAACGAAAAGCTAAATAGGTAAATAATGAAAGGTGAAAACTTTCAAATGAAATCCATTCGAACTTTTTGCCAAACAAAAAACTTAGTTGAGTGAGAACTGTGGGGCACTAATTTAACTTTTGTTTAAGGGATATGAACAATGCTTAACCGACCAATGGTTTAACATACTTGTTTTAAACACAACTTGGAGAGTTCATAATGCCTTCAACTTTGTTAGGCACACTTTAATCTGCCATATAATAAATATGTATAATGAAATTTATGTAAATCCGTCCGACTGTTTTAAGCAGTATACAATAATAATGCACATACTAGACTTTACTTATTGATGCTATATTAATGAGATATACTGTACTGGACTATGGTAACCAGAGTGCCAATAAACATATATATTTTAAAATATATATATTTAAATAGATAAATTACAAACAGCCAAAACAAATGACTGTGCTCATCACACAATATTTTTGTTTTGGGTAGGAATTGAACTTACAACATCCAGCTTAGCAGTCACAACCACTAGACCAACAGGCCTGTCAACTGTCAGGAATGGTACAAATATGAGAGGATATTCAAAGTTTTATAACTAATCAGGATTATTTAAATAGTAAAATAACTATTTAAATAGGTAAGTAGTAATGTACTCTGTAAAGTATATATTTTTAGACACATTTAAGTATGTTTATCAGAAGACCAGTTACCATAGTACACAGGTGCTGTCTAGTTTGGAATTTTGCTGTGTATGAGTTGTATTAGGCTATTAAAATAAATTTAAAACTTTATTGTTTTAACTTGTTTTAAAAGACAACTCCTGCACTAGGTATATATATATCCTGTATCAAGAGGTTTTTACAGTTCACAAAAACTTATTGCTAAAAATAATTGTGTGATGAGCACGGTCATTTGGTCTGTGTCTGAGTGTACTTTATCTATAATTTGTACATATTTAGAAATATATAAGTATGTTTAACAGCATTCTGGCTACCATAGTAAAGTGTCTGCCTAGTTTAGAATCAGAAGGCCGTGTGAGATGTGTAAAATTTTTATGTTATATTAATAAAAAATATTTATTAAAAATCAATACATTTTTTTACACTTTGTAGTGTTTTACACATTATTTTTTTTGTTTTATAAAGTTTGTAAGTTTTCTGTTTTAGTAAATTAAACTTCTAAATGTGCTAAATATGTTTCCATTATTTTGCAATACAGACTTACTAACTGCACCCCGTGGTGTTACTTGTGTTGTTGTTATTGAAGTACCTTGCCCATCCCACAGGAACACTGCATTTTTTTCTAGCATAATTATGTGCTATTCCAGACTAATTATAATCTATCTCTGCACTGTTTTTGTGTGAAAGAGTAACAAACATCCAAACAAACATTTGCCTTTATAATATTAGTAAGATATTATTCACTTGACAGTAAAAGTAATATTGTTTTATTCCATACTCTTGAGTGTACTTATAAAATAAGCTTGTCTTGATAAGATGAATTTTTATTTAAGTAATCCACAATGTTTCAAATTTACTCCTACATGTTTTTTATAGGGTACTATATAGCTTTTGCCTGCCCCCCACCTGCATGTATGTCGGTTATAGCTGTAAAAAGTAGCCTATGTATGTGACCCATAGATAATATAGCTTACTACTGGTGAGGGAATTTTTTAAATCAGTTTAGTGGTTAAGGCATGAAAGCACAAAAAACAAACAAATTCACTTTCACATTTGCAATCTAAGTATGAAAGTATGGATTACTAATGTGGCAAACACATCTATTATTCTTCTTTATTTCTTTAAGTTGTTAAGTCTACTTAGTACATAGTTATCAATTTCAAAGTTTTTCAATAATAGATTATTAATTACTGTTTTCAATATTCCATAACTATAATGAGCAAAAATAAATAAGTTTATTTACCTAGCAACTTTTCAAATTTTACAATTAAAGTATAAAGACTATTATTGAGTTTGTTTTTGGTCACAAAGCAAAGTGGTTCTTTATCAGACCCATAGTGAGGTCTATATTGGTGACTTCTCCGCGTCTACTGGAGTTTTATCTTAACAGTTTCTGTCCTAAGCCAAACTAGGGAAATGGTCTTAAATAAACCAGTGTTTGTTTTGTTGAATTGCTATTCCAATAAGTTCTACATCGTTTTAATAGTTAAGTACATACAACATTGATGGAATCCTTGTGGGAACTCTACATGCGAGAGTTAGGATATCAACTTATAGAAAGATGGATCTTCTTTTATAGTATAGGACCAAACTTATACATAGCAGATGCATTTCATGATGTTTAACACTTTTAGAGCAGTTAAATAATTATGGTATATTTACATTTTTAATACTAATAGAAAATAAAGTTCAGACTTTCAGTATTACGGAACCAGTTTTAACTAGTTTACAACAGCCAAATTATACATGTAAACTGTAAAGTAATGAGTATAAAAACCAAGATATTACAGTTATCTTTAGTTTTATCTATCGGTAGGTTATCAATATGAAACGTTTTTAAAATACTACAGGATCAAAGGGTATGCTCTAAGTAAAAATGCAAGTATCATAGTATCTAGTAATGTTTACACATTCTCTACACTTATAAAAGATAAATTGAGTGAGTTGCACCAAAAACTAAGTGACTATTACTTTGGTATCAATCACTGAGAGAGTGGAATGTTGGAAAAGGTTATAAATTACACCTTTACTAGTCTATAATTTAAGTCATATAGCAACAAGTTACGATTTTACGTATAAACAATTTCTGATTGACTCACCCTTACACCGTTGGTCTAATCTTTGTGAAACAAAAATATAAACTATTCGAATGAAGACTACGGCAAGCTCACCAATATACACCCTGTTCACTATCTAAGCACTAGGGTCATTACCGTTATGAGCACATGTTGGTTACTTTTCATAAACTAAAAACTAATCAAAACCGAAATGAATTTATTGAACTTTAGTTTGTAAAGGATTCTCGAAACAACCAATTCAGTATTAACACGTTTTCTCACGCGATCATGAGGTGACGCGTCGGCGTCGCCGCGAGATTAATGTCGTCGGCCGCCAGCCACCGCTACAGCAAAGCAATCACCGCGCTGGTAGAGCCGCATCAATGACGCTATCACATTCTTGCCAATTACTATCTATTGTTGCAATTTAAGACATTTTACAATCACTCCCGCACTTTTGACGCACTGTAACTACTTTGTTATTAGTAAATATATAAGAACTCACCGTAAATAAGCCGATTCCAACAACAAAGAGTCACCAGCCACGCGCTCCAATTATAGGGCACACACAAATCACGAAAGCACAAGAAGATGAAGCAATATAACTTCACAATAAAAGTTAGTTAAATCCACAGTCAGTGTGTAAAGTCAAATTGAACTAAGTTTCCCAGGTTTTCGTGGGTACATTCACTGAACCGAGAAAGTATACCGTGAAGCACCGCCAGCTACATACAAAATGGCGGATTTGCGTAATGAAAGTGACGCGCTGACGCGCCGAAAACGCATGGCTAAAAATATTGTCAATGCACAAAAATTCTGACAGCTGCTGTTTTAGTTAATTATACTTTACGAAAAATTAAGTAAAATAAATTTATAATATTATGACATGTAACTGATTATCATTTTTTTTAAATAAAAATAAAACATATTTTTTTAAATCGGTTACTTTTATTTCAAAGCAAATAAAACTAACCAATAAATGTTTTATTTTTATTACGCAATATCAATTTAATACTTGTTAAGAGGACTTTTCCTCTTAATAAGTATTAAATTGGTATTGCGTAATACCTAAATAAAACGAGGAAAAATTAGACTAAAGTTAGGTAACAATATGTTTTGTTTTTAAACTGCCAAAAGAGAAACCTTTTACTTCAGTTTCAAACTAGGTAGTCAAATCTAGAAATGTAGCTTTGCCTATGCTGCAAACCGCTCAAAAACTAAAAAAAAAACCTTGTCGGTACACTATGTTAAAGATCAATAAAGTGAACACTTAAAAAGAGTACGTTTATCTATTTAGAAATAAAGTGATATTTTCAATTTCAAATATTAAGAAAAATAGACATTAAAGAATAGTAAGCTAAGTAATAATTTCACTATGGACTCAAATCTTTTTAATAGAAGAAAACTCCAACTTTCGAACGTCAAGGCATAATTATATAGCTATCTTCCTCATCTATGTGTCAAGTGATAGAGACAAAGCAATGACACTGGATTTTGGATGAAAAACTTACTTTTTCATACAATACGTGTTCGTCGTAGGAAGGTTTGTGTATTTTTGTTCATTTCGTTCTAATGCAACTCTTCTATGTAATTAATATACTTGCTATTTTTGATACATTTACATTGGTTTTGTGAAATATTACGCGTTGAGATAGTAATGCTTGTTGACATAACTACGTATATGTTTCGAATAATTCATTGATCAATCAGCTGAGTTTTGTTTTCATTCCAAAGGTTCCCACGAGTGTATTATCGGAGTCAATTTAAGTTTAAAAGGATAGTTGGATAAAAGATATCAAGCTGGAGGGCGATACGAGAAGTAAAATGAACGAGTTGAAGTCTTTGGAGCATGCGACGCTAAAGGTAAGTGGTTAGCCATGTTACTTTTAACACTTATCCTGAATGATAATTTATCATTTCAATATATATTTACGTTTTTTTTTCATGTTATTTTATTGCAAACTTTTAGGTTTTGTGATTATTTATGCTAAAACTAAACAATGCAGTTTATAATTGCCGATAAAATTGTATGAATGAAATGAAATCAATGGTTTTAACTTAGAATTACTAGGTTTTATATTTGACTATTTGCTATATTATTAACACCTCTGCGGCTAAAACACGTGGTCTGTGTTTATAAAAAAAAACAGTTTAAAAACACATGAAAGTTTTTTTTTTAAATGATAACATGTTGATAGATTGGACAATAGTACACATTCAGGCCCAAATTAAAAAAAAAATTAACCATACAGTGAAGTTTCATCATCATCAACAGCCTTTAATAATCCACTGTGGGCATTGACCTGTATTTAGAAATGAGGTTTTGGCCTACTATACCATGCTTGGTATAGGGTTTGTGTCAAGTTTTCCTTCTCTTTGCAGTGCTGTTGTCTGGCATAGTTTGCTTCCTTAGTCGGCTTTTACAACACCTATGGGATGAATAGAGCCGAGGACATTCAGTATTCTTAATCTGTCACCACACAGATGAACATACACACAGTGAAGCTTCACACAAAAGAAACTTTTAATACTGGTGTTAACAATGGGAGCCATGAGAGCCATGTTTTGGCAAAAAAGGGCTGTGACCATTGTAATAACACAACCTTAAAAGGAAACGGTGTTACACAATTATTTTGTGGCTTTTCACCGAGTGAAAACCCTCTAGTTTATCCTGTTAGACAATTCAGTCACTTTTGAAGATATGACTCACGTAATCCATACTAATATCATAAATGTGAAAGTGAGACTGTCTGTCTGTTACCTCTTCCCGCTTAAACCGTTGATCCGATTTACATGAAATTTGGTATCAAGATAGTTTAAGTCCTGGGAAAGGATATAGGATAGTTTTTATCCCATAAATCATCCTTTATGGAGGTGAAAATGAGGGTGAACTGTGTGTTACCAAGATAACCGACATACACACAGGTGGAGCCGCAGGCAACAGCTAGTTTAAGATAAGACTGCCTCGGTGACGCAGTGGTAGCGTATGCGACTGCTATGCTGAGGTCTCGCGTTCGGGTTTATCTGCAAATATTTGTTTCGGAGTTTTGGTGTTTTCTATGCATAATATGTATGTATTAACAAAAAAACAGTATATAAGTATCAGACAATCTAGCTTTCATAGTACATGCTCTGCTTAGTTTGCAACTGCTTAAATGGCATTGTGTCAGATGTTATTTCAAGAGAAAAGGAATGTGACAGCCAATATTTATGGACATTTTATGGAAAAACAAAACAGTTATATACTTAATTAACTTTGATAAAATAAATATCTTATAAAAACAATATATCTTATAAAAACAATCTTGGCCTTTTTCCAGTGTGTATAAAGTTCAATTTATTTAATCACTCGGTTTACATGAATATAAGTACCAATCAAGGCATAGTAGAATAGCGAGAGATATTATAGAGTGAATAGAAAAATATGTTGTTTTGATGATCACTGCAACGTAAAATTAGTTGTCAGAAACAGGAATATAGGTATTCTGCTAGATATCACATATTATGTCTTAAATGTAAACATAGTGACCAAAATTTTAAAAAAATATCTTAAGGTGGTACAACGGTCAGCACATGGATAGAATGCGGAACAAATAAAAAAACAAATAACTTATTTTTGCAATGCATTTTTACTTACCGTTGTAGTGTATGTACTACTGTACCGTTCATCTGACCATCATGATAAGGAAATTACTTAAACGCTAGCGAAGGACAGCAGATGTGGACATGAGCATAGATGTAATAAAGCTAATGTGTTTGTTGAAGGAGCAAATTGTTGGAATTATGGGATAAATAATAATCTTGTACCACATTCACACAACGCCATCTAGTCCCAAACTAAGCAGAGCTTGTACTATGGCTACTAGACAACTGATATAAATACATATATACTTTTCTTTTTGTAAATACATACATATTATACATAGAAACACCCAAACCAAATCAAACCTTAAATGTTCATGCACACAAATGTTTGACTTGAGCGGGAATTGAACCCGCGACCTTTGAAATAGCAGTCCGTTACACAAACCACTTTGCCATTCGGTCGGTTGGTCTGATTTGTTAACTATTTTTGCATTTGTTAGACTTATGGTTAAGGAAGGTTATGTGACATCGGACCTACGAGAGTGGAGAAGTGAATATAATCACTGGACAAATTCTTCAATAAGAATCAATCATGTATCAATTGTGAACCAATTAGGTTGATCATTGTTGTGATAGGTCTGTTGGTCTAGTGTTTAGAAGAGATGGAAATTATTGCTTCCTTTAAATCATATTCATCTGATGAAATAATTATTTTTGGTCACTGTGATTTCACAAGTGATAAATCACAGTCACAGGTGATTGCGATTTTATCCCATGCCTAGTGGTTAGTGACCTTGACCGCTAAACCGGAGGTCGTGGGTCCCATTCCGTGTCTGAGTGGGTCCCATTCCGTGTCTGAGTGGGTCCGACCGCGTCAATGTCGGTTATCGACGTAAAAAGTAGCCAATATCTTTCCTCAAGAATTAAAGTTTCTAGATACCAAATTTGATCTAAATCAGTTCAGCGGTTCTTGATTCTTCACATCACATCAACAGCCTTTAATAGTCCACTGCTGGACATAGGCCTCTCCTTAGATAGAAGGTGATTGGTGATCTTGATTCTTGATTCACATAACCTTCCATGCCCCTTTTCACTCCCTTAAAGTATGATTTCTGGATCTATCGATTTAGAAGGATTAAATGCTAGCAGTCTGGTTACTATAACACAGGTTTTGTCTAGTTTGGAATCAGAGATGTGTCAATATGCCATGTGTGAGATGTGTCAATTTCTAATGAAAAATTGGATATTATCCGCCGTTTTGTGACCAAAAAAATTACAACATTAGAATCATCAACAGCAAATAATAGTCCACTGCTGGACATAGGCCTCTCCTTAGAAAAGAAGGTTTTGGCCTACTATACCACGCTGGCCAGACGGGTTGGTATAAGGATTGTTTCAAGTTTTCCTTCTCTTTGCAGTGCTGTTGTCCTGCGTAGTTTGCTCCCTTAGTAGGCTCTCACGACACCCACGGGATAAATAGTGGTGGTGACATTCCGTATTCTTAATCCGTCACCACACGAATATTAGAATACCTCAAATAATTGTTTATCTGTGGTTTCTTTTCAGGTACCATATGAAATATTTAACAAGCGGTATCGCAATGCTCAGCGTGTTTTGGACGTTGAAGCACGCCAGGTTGGAACCACCACCCATGAGCTTGAAAACGTCGCTAGAAAAGAACCTGTCACTACTGGAGAAATTGATAAGTTACTTGGTGGAATGGTGAGCTTTTATAACATAACTAGCTGACCCGCGCAACTTCGTCTGCTTCTCTCAATAGTAATAAATTTTCTCCGTTTTTGAAACATTCTTCATTGGTGCTCCGCTCCTATTGGTCTTAGCGTGATGATATATAGCTTATAGCCTTCCTCGATAAATGGGCTATCTAACACTGAAAGAATTTTTCAAATCGGACGATTAGTTCCTGAGATTAGCGCGTTCAAACAAACAAACAAACTTTTCAGCTTTATAATATTAGAATAGATATATACTCGAACTTTGTAACAGAAACAATGTGTTACAGAAAGTTGTGTTTATATTAATTTAGAGAATGGTACAACCGAAAGAAAAAGGTTTTATTGTATTTTTTTTTAATTTAGAGTTTGTTAACGTGGGATCTTCTTGGAATCAATGTATTTTGTTTTCAGTCATGTAATTACGATGCTCTGTAACCTACTGTACAAACAACAAATGCTTTGGTTGCTTATACAATTTGTTCTTGTTGTTTAAAGAGGTTTACAGTTTAATTTGTTCATTTTCTCAACGCAAAAAGGATTGAAACTAAACCTCTATGTTACAATCATAAACTAACTTAAAACTATTACAACCAGCGCATCCCTAATTCCCCTAAGAAAAAGGTATGTCTATTTAAATACAACATTCATTTTCATTAATATTTAGTGTGACCTCCATAGTTTATAATACAACTAAGAAAGAACCCACTAAACACCATACGTTTTCTATAGGATTTAAATCAGGGGATCGCGCTGGCTATGGAAATAACCTTAAAATTCGAATATTGACGAAGTCATTCGCTAATAATACCAGCACGGTGTATCGCACGCACAGTTATCTTGAACAAAATAAGTTCAATAAGTTCTTTCACGGGATAAACAGGTAGCATACAGCACAGTAGGTAGCTTTATGTCGTTCAAAACCTCGAAGTAATTGCAGTCTAGTTGGTTTGAATCCATTTGTTTCATATTCACCAACCATAAAGCGTCGCTAAGACTGATTAACAAGCGGCGACTGAACTGGACTTAATAATTTATTCACAAGTTTGACATTTTTTTCTAAAAAAATTAATCTTATAATTAATTTAGCTCCAATACTTAAGATTACACGGATGGCGTAGTGGTTAAAGCAATCGCCACGCCGCTTCCTACTGCGAAAAGTGTTGTGGGTTCGATCCCCACATGGGACACCACTTTGTGTGATCCAGAAATGGTTGTTCTAAGTCTGGGTGTTCTTTGTGTCCGTTTCATGTATGTTTGTAGTCTCCCGCAACACAGGATTTATATATTCCTAATGACTAGTCTTTAAAAAAAAACAAAGAACTTAAGAGGTTTGAAATAAAATCATACACCACAATTTTTATCACACAATCAAACAAAATAACTAATATTTAAGCGGGTTTTATTGAATATTTCAGATACTAAGCTAACGTAAAGCTAAAATGTTAGCCCTAGCTTCAATATTAATATTTGCTTGCATTTTGAATACAAATATTCAATATAAACATCAGAAGCAATTAATAACACGAATGCTCGTAACTAAGTTCACTAACCATGTCAAAATTTGAGGGTGTTTTTGAAACAATAATAGTTTATCATTAAATATAAATCTACCCTCAATTTTTAGTGACTACTAGTTTAAACTATCGAATCAAAGATTTATATACGTTCGTTACAATACTGCACTCATTACCACATTCGATGAATTTTCAAATAATTACTGTAAGGATGCATTAGTTTTAAAAAGGCGGCATTGCATCAGTGTCCACCCAAAGACGGGTTATTAATTACGTTTAAATTAGTTAATATAATGCATGTAGCGGGATATATGTGTGTGATAAACCTTATTAGACCGTCATAAGTCCAACTAGTTAGAATGTTATAAGTTATAATTTAATAAATAGTTATAATGTCGTAAAAGTGCGACTAAACTTATGACCAAGACCCGTACCTTATGAGAGTAATAGACGTTATTATGTGCGGAGTTCTCGACTTGTGGTGGTGTAGTCACATCTAAGCAAATGCTGGATTTAAAAAAAAACTGAATTTTAAATTAAAAAAAATTTGTTTGCAGACTTTTTAACAATTAGTAACAATATTTTCTAGTGAATAGGAGACTCATTGAACACTCTTTAATCCATAACAGGTAGAGAGATTAAAAGCAATGAAGCGTAAGGCATCTGAAGCGATCACGGAAGAGGTGCAGACTGCGTACGTTTGTAAGAAGAGACTGGACCACTTAAAAGAGCAGGCAACGGCTCTATCTGAACCGAGCACTCCTCAAGTTAAGGTAATTTTCCACTCCCACTGGCTACTTCTCTAAATATGGATTAAGTGAATTGAATATTTATGTAAATTCTAGATTCTGATCTAGAGTTTGATCTTCTCCTTCTGTCTTCCTCTCATTTTAGGTTGTCATTTTTGCGTCTGCGTGACGCTTTACTTGAATCTCAGTATTATAGTGTATTTTTGAAAAGTGTAAAAGTATTACCTAAAGTGGAATTTTGATAAATTTTTGAGCTCTAAAACGTGCACACTCTTGATGTTATATATCTCGATGATGGTGTGTTCGTGGATCACTGCTGTTGATTCCGGTGTACAGGAGTTACAGTACAGTAGGGGGCTTCTGGGAGAGATTACTCCCAAATATTGATACTTATTACAGTTTTACCCACAGACTGCAGTGAACCAGTGGCGCAAAGTTCGCTTGGACCGTATGCTCGTGGAGTACTTCTTACGTAACGGATACTATGAGTGCGCCAACAAACTCGCTGCAGCCAGAGGACTAAAGGATCTCACCAACGTTGGTCAGTATTTTTGAAATATATACAACTACCCACATATTCTTGTGAGAGAAAATGTCGATTGCGACATTTTCTCTAACAAGAATATGTCTATCAAAAAATACATTTTGACGTATGCATAGCACTGATTAAAAATAAAAGATTTCTAGACACGAGCATTAATTTAATAAAAAAATACATATGTTTCGCAGATATATACAGCGTAGCTGCTGAAGTCGAGACTGAGTTATACTCACAGCGCACATCCCGATGTCTGCAATGGTGCGCCGATAATAAGAGTAAACTTCGGAAGCTTAACTCTAACATGGAATTCAAGATACGAATACAGGTATAGTACATTAGATATTTTTTATTTAATTATTATTAGTCATCTTCCGTGTGGTGACGGATTAAGAATACGGAATGTCACCACCCCTATTCATCCCATGGTATCTTAAGAGGCGACTAAGGGAGCAAACTACGCAGGACAACAGCCTTGTAAAAAGAAGGAAAACTTGAAAAAATCCCTATACCAACCCGTCTGGCCAGCGTGGTATAGTAGGCCAAAACCTCCTTTCTAAGGAGAGGCCTATGTCTAGCTGTGGACTATTATAGGCTGTTGTTGTGATGTGATGTGAGTCATCATCATCGACAGCCTTTAATAGTCCACTTAGAAACTAATCCACTCCTGCTTTCATCATTATGTTTGCAAAGTTCCCAGCGTCATAGGATATGTTCCTAATGCGTGAGTTGTCTTTTTAAAGAAAAAAAACAAAACTTTGTACAAAAAGTTCACCTCATTCCTCGATAGATGGCATCGTCATTGATTTAAAGTCGCGCTATCGGTTTGTTACCGTGCAGTATATAAAAGATCACGATAATATACGCTAAATGTTTACGTTCTGAGTACTTTTATAAAATACTAACTTTAAAACATCCTTATGAATTAGTTATTCGAACCCACAACCACTTCCATCCCAAGTTAAACCTTTAACGAAAGAAGAATTACAAAGCTGTTCTATACTTATAGGAGTTTATAGAGTTGGTTCGCCAAGACAAACGCCTCGAGGCTGTGCGCTACGCCAAGAAACATTTCTCCACATATGAAGAAGACCAGCTCGAGGACATTCAGCACTGTATGGGCATGCTCGCATTCCCCAAAGATACAGGTATGTCTATTAAAGGTATATGTACTACTGTTGACTGCACAGATGGCGTAGTGGTTTAAATAGTCGCCACGCCGCTTCTTAATACGTCGAGTGTCGTGGTTTCGATCCTCACATGGGACGACACTTCGTGTGATCTACAAATTGTCGTCCTGGGCCTCAATTCTGCTATTTTATGTTTACGAGAAGCCAGTGTCATACCACTGACACGCTATTGAGATGCCATCGAGTAGCCGTTGGCATCGGTATAAATATCGGTAGTTGAAAATATATTACGTTTTTGAGGAAATGATTTATTTGTTTATATTATAATAAATTATTAAAAGAAATAAATAAATTAAAATAACTTAAAAAAAAAGAACTAAATAAATTACTAAAATAAAAAATAAAAATAAAAAAATATTTCCTCAAAAAATGTAAGTAATATATTTTCAAATTATAAGGAAATGACTTATTTATTTAAATATTTTTTTATTTTTATTTTTTAATTTTAATAAATTATTTCTTTTTTTAATAATTTATTTATTTCTTTATTCTTTAATTTTTTTATTTTTAAAGTTATTTTAATTTATTTATTTCTTTTAATAATTTATTATAATAAAAACAAATAAATCATTTCTTCAAAAAACGTAATATATTTTCAACTACCGATATTTATACCGATGCCAATGGCTTCTCGATGGCATCTGAATAGCGTGTCAGTGGTATGACACTGGCTTGGCGTAATAGCAGAATTGAGGCCCAGGGTGTCGTTCGCGTCCGTTTCCAAAGTATCTGAGCGTGCCCCCCCAGAGGTGGAGCCGTACCGCGCGCTGCTGGCGCCGGCGCGCTGGGCGGCGCTGGTGGCGCAGTTCCGCGCGGAGCACTCGCGCCTGCTGCACCCCGCGCGCGTGGCGGCGCTGCCCGTGGCGCTGCAGCTGGGGCTGGCGGCGCTCAACACGCCGCAGTGCTACTCCGCCGGCACCAAGGTGTCGGCCTGCCCCGCCTGCGCCGCGCCGCTCAACGCGCTGGCCGTGGGGCTGCCGCACGCGCACGTCTCGCACTCGCGCCTCGTGTGTCGCATCTCGCGCGCGCCGCTCAACGAGCACAACCAGCCCATGGTGCTGCCCAACGGACAGGTCTACGGCGAGAAGGTACGGCGAGGGGCCTGACCCCTCATTTACTTTGCTGAATGTTTAACAAAACGGAGATCGTCGCTATTGTGTATTTGTGATTTTAGTCTATAAAAGAGACTATTTCAAACAATTAAAAAAAAATTGAATTTGAGGAATTTCTCGAAGATAAGTAACAAAAAAAATCTCTACACTTTTCTGTGAAACCGCAGTATCACTCCTAATCGAACCGGCCCATTTGTGGCGAAGCATGGCTTTCCCACGACAATAAAATAGAGTCTACTGTAATACACCTACTACTACGAGCACCGACTTCTGCATACTGCGCTATAATCGCACCCTTCTCTTTCCAGGCCCTCAAGGAGATGATGAAGGAGCACGGCTCCATCATCTGCCCGAAGACAAAGGAAGTGTTCTGTATGAAACGCGTCGAAAAAGTGTATGTTATGTGAAGCGACACTGTCGGCGACTTGTACATACTGCCCGACTTCTACGAACAAACATTTAATCACCACTTTTGGTTTTATTAAATATTTGAGCAACACTTTGAGTGATAATTTGACTCATGTTGGTGACGTGACATATACCATTACAGGAATAAACTGTCACTAGAACATATGAGATAGGCGATTACTTCTTTTGAAGTTTTTTTTTTTTATTTCGTCTCTTTCAAATTCTCTCAAAGATCTTTTTCAAATTCGCATGCTAAGATATATAATATGTGCCATCATTCCATGTCATGCCACCACTATGTCTCTATTATCATCACGTAAAATAAAATCTAAAACCACGAATTTACGACCTTAAACAAACTGAACTAAGGAAAGACAAAATATGTTTTGGACTAAATTTGTTTGAATCACAATTTTTGCAGTTTAGCAATTGTTGTACAACTCGGATCTTTCTTTAACACAATGTTGTTACAATAAAAATTACCAATATTTAACGTCGCGCAATAGAAATTATAAAAATGTAATGTTTGCGGTCGCCGGTGACGTGACGGCGTTCAAATGTTCTTTATTATAAGGTTTGAAACGATGGACTAAAGAGGGAAGGAGCGCACTACGTTGTACAAGCAATAAACCAAAAAATGTCCAACGAAAAGCAGTAAATAAAAGTTAAAAAACCGACCAGATGGCGCTAGTGTAGGCAAGGATCATGACTTGAACTTACCAATTGTGTCGAATTAAAAATACATTTATTGTCTGTAAATAGTAAGTCTATTGTCTTAAAAAAAAACTGTCATACGACTGTCCTTATAGTTAATTTAAATTTGTCAATTTCGAAACTTTTTTTGATTGAAATTATAATTGTTTCAAAACGAGTTTCTTGCTTTGTTTATTTCTGTATCTTACTCTAATAATGTTTAGGGCTCTTTAAAACACTCAGCTGCCATTGCAGCCTAAATTAACTCATTATAACGGACACTTGATACACAGAACCAGTTGAAGACTGCACGGATGGCTTAGTGGTTTAAGTGGTCGCCGCGCCGCTTCTTACTTAGTGTTGTGGATTCGATGGGACATGGCACGAAACTTTGTGTGATCCACAACTGGTTGTTCTGAGTCTCGGTGTTCTTTGTGTCCGTTTCATGTATGTTTGTAAAGTGCCCCGTGACAGGATATATTCCTACTGCGGAAGTTGTCTTAAAAATAAGTTCTCCTTGCCTGTACCTCTCTATTTGAATATATAAATATGTGTCTAGTTAAAAGTATTTTATTGTTAGAATATTGTTTCGAGTAACCTTTTGTTAGAAATATAAATTAAAATTATTTTCTGTGCAAGCGCTTGCATATACATAAAATTTAATTTTAATTATCCTTAAACTACATTTCCTAATTGAAGTGAAAATACATTTAAATATAAAAACTCAATGCCAGCCGTCTAGAGACTTGCTACTTTAATGAAGGTTCCAAAAACCATTTTAAAATATTAACCTGCTAAAACCTATCTCGATAGAAAGGAATAACTTCTAGTTACGTATTACGTTAAGTTTATTTTACTTAATATCCTTTCTGTTCAGATTTAGAAAAACACTATC
Source organism: Arctia plantaginis (assembly GCA_902825455.1). Classification (NCBI taxonomy): domain Eukaryota; kingdom Metazoa; phylum Arthropoda; class Insecta; order Lepidoptera; family Erebidae; genus Arctia; species Arctia plantaginis. Next base: position 2,519,237 of record CADEBD010000553.1, read on the forward strand.
GCAGGTCAAGTGTTTTTTCTTTCCAATACTTTTTGGCTCCAAATGGAATTTGACAACTCGGAAGTGACGTTTAGAAAAAAAATTGTTGTTGCATTAAACTAAATTATTTGAAATTAAAAAAAAGTGATTAAATTGTTCTCTGTTTTGTTAGTCAGAAATTAATTGTAAGTTATTTCTGAATAAACACGCTTGTGTTTTTTAACTTATATCGTACTCTTGTTCTGTGTTTATGAGTACCGTGATTTTAAGTTTTGCCCTACCCTGTTGATGGTAGACTTTCACTTAATGTGGACTGTGTGATTAAGGTTGTAGTGATGTATAGTATAAATCATATCGATAATCTCAATGTATCATATACTTAACTATTTACTTTGAGAATTAAAAGCAAATATGAATTATTTGTTTTATTTTATCCCCAACTTAAGCGACTTCGTGAAGAGAATACTTCCCTGGACTAGTTTGTAATAAACAAAAAAAAACAGACACATGCTTCGTGTCATAGCCACTAGCTTGGCTACCATCATGGATTTTAATTTTAAAAAACAAAAAATTAGTCGAAATTTGTCGCCGAATATCAGAATTTGTCGGTCACTGGTTCAAAAGTTATAAGCGTTTCTAGGTGGCCTGGCCTATCTAGGGATTAACTCTGAAACTTAGCCAAGTTTATATCTCAAAAACTAAAGCACCTAACGAAGCAGATTTTTCATTGGTTCTCTGCTCCTATAGGTCGTAGACTAAAATAAAACATTTTGTAGTGGACCGAATTGTCAATCGAAACTGTTCTCGAATCCACTTGAACAGACAAAATATCTTATATATAAAATTTACGTGTCACAATGTTAGTTACCATACTCCTCCGAAAAGGCTGCACCGATTTTTATGAAATTTTGTGTGCACATCGGGTAGGTCTGTGAATCGGCCAACGTCTATTTTTGATACCCTTAAACGACAAGGGTGACCTAACCGTTAATTTTTTTTTAATATTTCCTAGAAATAATGTAGATGGCACAACAACGTTTGCCGGGTCAGTTAGTAATATATGTAAAGATAATTTGATATATTTATATTCTATTCTGATCCTAATCCTGAAGCCTGATCTAAATTTCTTTTCCTAAATTTTAATTGGCCCTCAATATGTTTTTCTTTTTTTAGGCTTCATATCTAGCTAAAATAAATAATAATAAATGGGAGGCATTTAATTTTACTATTAGTGCGTAAAGCGATCCCCATTCGGCCGCCGAGCGCTCAAGATCGGTGTGGGTAAGTACACGATAATTAGGTAAATCATATATTCGAAACAAATTAGGTAAATCATATATTCTTAATTCGGTAACAGTTTTTTATTATTGTAAGGTAAATTAACATTATAATTTGGTGAAACAGCAGTATGCATTGCATTAACACCAAACCAAGAGTAAGGTTTAATGTTTTTAGGAAGTTTAAGTTACTCTAGTCTACCTAGTCATTGAAAACATATTGTATTTAATTAAGAATTTATTAATCTCTGACATTTCTAAGGACTTCAGACCGATAAATAAATAAATAAAAAATGTTTATTACCATATAAGAAATACAACGTGACAACAGTGTCCTGTGGCCCCACACTAGGCAAGCCTGTCCTGTGGGTACCCAATTCAGTTTACACATTTAATTTTACATTGTTAGCTCGGACAACATTTTATCAGAGGTTCAACATTTAGATTAAGCTTACATTAAAACAATTTTATTAACTACATGCTAAGTTAATTATTGTTTGGTAAATACAAATAGATATTTATACAAAGCAAACGTGCGTTATGAATAAGATAAATGATAAAACTAGAACTATATTACACATATTTTTTGAGTTATATAAATTAAAATCCATGATTGAGATATAAATGTGGCCAAGTTGGGAAGATTATTCCCAGATCGGCTACTTTTGAATCACAATGATTGGTTGTAATCACAGCGAATTCACATATGATTGTGATTTCAGCATAGATATGATGGCACTAAAATTAATCAAACTTCTTTTTATCCAAGACCTTTCTTTTTTGATTTAGACTGCGAGTCTTGCGCTAGCGTAATAATAATAATTAAGTAGCAGTGGTTTTATAAATCAGTCGCAGGATATGATTTAGAAATCATATGATTTTATAAAATGCTTCGGCATATTTGGGTCGGTACTAGGTAGACCCTATACTATGGTAACCATACTGCTGATTAACATACCTTTTTTATTATATGTATATTTCTTCTAATACATACATATTACATATAAATTACACCCAGGACACTGAACAAATAATCGTAATTATTTGTACTGGCTTAGCAGTCAGGATCGCCGACCGTTAAACCAATAGGAAAGTAATTTCCTGATGTATTTTATGATATACAGCAATAATAAACACCAGTCTGCTCTTTCAGCATAATTAATCATTGGTGTAAAATGTTGTATCTTTGAGCTGTGTAGGCTCTGTCGATAGAAAGGTCAAAAAATAAAACTAAGGCAATCGATTCTGATATTTTTATTATTATTTTAACACATCCTTATTGTAAGCCGACGTATGATCGACTAAAATACTCATAAATGGCATTAATTATCACATTATACTTTAATGGCTACTGTTTAGTACTGTAGTACATATTATCTATGTTTATATATTTATAACAAGTGATTGAAAATAACAAACAAAGTGATTTGACTACGATTTTAGCACACACTCTTTGAATAAGATATGTGTCACGGAATAATTAAAGATATCTTAAGGTGTATTTAAATCAGTTTATGTAGAAAACAGACATAATTTAGTATGATCGAGTGCAGTTATTGCTAACAGAGTGTATTAATTAAATAAATAGTACATTTTTATACTAAACTGAAACAAAACATGATTTTTTACAGTTAATTTTTGTATATTTAAAATATTAACTATAATATAATGTAACACATGATTTTTTAAACGTTAGAAGTGGCAAACAAGCATAGCCAATGTACACCTACGACTCAAGAGCCCAGTAAACTTAAAAAAAGCAAAGTAAAAACAGTTGGCAACCTTTATTATTTTTAGTGTGGTTTAATAAAGTATTCATCATCATCAACAGCCTATACTAGTCCACTGCTGGACATAGGCCTCTCCTTAGAAAGGAGGTTTTGGCCTACTATACCACGCTGGCCAGACGGGTTGGTATAGGGTTTGTTTCAAGTTTTCCTTCTCTTTGCAGTGCTGTTGTCCTGCTTAGTTTGCTCCCTTAGTCGGCTCTTACGACACCCACGGGATGAATTTGGGTGGTGACAATTTGTATTCTAAGTAATAAATTCTAAGTATAAGTATTATTTAGACTAAAATAGTAACAAATTTACAATCTTCCGTGACATATATCTCTAGACTGGACCCTTGTATAAATTAGAACTGATTACATCGACTATGCATGTCCATTTAACATATTATTATTGATTGGGTCTTAGCCTTCGTATTTGTGTGGCTAAATAAAACAACATAATATAGTAAGATTAGACAACACGTAGTAAAAGTATTTAAAAATTCTGGGAGCATAGCATCTCCCAGTAGTGATACTCACTTAAAAATTAATAATATATGTTTATAAATTGACAAGATAATATATCTAATTCATAAGAAATATCTATTGATTAAAACCGTGGATTACAGAAAGTTTTGCATGTGACATTATATATCTACACTTGGTGGTCCATGTGGGATTAAGAATACAGTGTCACCTCCCCTATTTATCCCGTGGGTGTAGTAAGAGCCGACTCAGGGAGCAAACTACGCAGAACAACAGCACTGCAGAGAGAAGGCAAACTTGTCACCAACTATATCAACCCTTTTGGCCAGCGTGGTATAGTAGACCAAAACCTCCTTTCTAAGGTGAGGCCTATGTCCAGCAGTGGAGTATTAAAAGCTGTTGATGTGAAGATGATATGTACACTTCAACGGAATTTGTTTGGAAACAGTAAACAATACTTTTTTTATTTCCTGACTTAAATCGTAATTGATCTCTCGCTTATAACCAAACCAATGTAAAACGGATGTGGAAGCATCTTACTAGTTTCGAAAATATTCGACGGATCGCAAAAACAGAAATTGCACATAAATGTTGTACAAAATATATAATGTTACATGCAAACAAAACGGTTTTAATATGTTTGATTTGATGATTTATAGTTGTATATGACCAGTACTTCAGTGTATTTAGCAATTAATATACAAAACAGTTTAAAATCTATGTGATAACAAATATATATATATATATAGTTAACTAGATAACTATCACATGTATTAACAGTGGAGGAATTTGTACTACTTTACTATGGGATTTTATCGGTAATAGAGCCTTTCAAACATATCTTACATATAATATAGTTTCTTTTTTCTTTCTTTTCATGGTATAAGGGGGCAACTGAGCAGACGGGTCACTTGACGGCAAGCAATTACCACCGCCCATGGACACCTGCAGCTCAAAAGTGACAAGTGCGTCGCCGCCCTTGGAGTCCCTCCCGCTCGTGTTGGGGGGAGTTAGGCTCCGGTAACCTCACTCACTCATTGAAAGGCAACGGTTTTCTATGAGGCCGTGGTATCACTCCGGCCGAGCCGGCCCATTCGTGCCGAAGCATGGCTCTCCCAGGGTAAATATATGATGGGATCACAATTTGTTATGCCCTTATTTTTATTTGAATAAAAACTTAATCTGCAGATGATGTATCTAAGGAAAATGTAATTTTCTAAATTTAATTTTTGTTGAAATTTGGTGAGCAGTTTTCTTGGTAAATTTTTTAGGAATGAAATAGTACTTTAATATGGTGTCGTAAATTATTTATATCAATTAAATTTTTATGTATAAAATGTGTAATGCGAGTGTTACAACAGCACTAATTTGATATTAAAAGAACAGTTCTACATAACCCTTCATTTTCTTTATTGTATCTTATTCATTATTCTTTATTATGTATTATATATGTATATTAATAATAAAATGTATTGTTTGAAAGGCTCTTAAACTGTACAAGTACTTCAATTCACAAGTATATTTACAATAATTTACAAAACAGTTAACTTACAGAGTTAATTTAAAACAAAATATTTGAACTTTACAATTCTCTTTGCTTTTTTTTACTTTACACGTGTCTTATACTTAACACGTTATACTAATGGTCCCCTAACTCGAACCATACACAACTTAAACAAACTAAATGAAGTGAAAGACCAATAAATAAAGTATAGCTATAGTTCAGACAGTGTGTTAATTTCAGATCAACTAGCTTTCGTCGTTGCTATTGGTGAAGATTTCAGTGCGGGCCAATCGATCTGGAACACACACTGGGCCCTCAGGTGTACTGAATGTGAAGAGCTATCCATTGTCAAATAAAACTGTTCAAAAATGAGTTTAAATAGAATAAGTTGCCAATATTTTTCAATAAAAAATATATGGCCATGGTTTATACCAATTTTTTACCGGTTTAAAAGAAAGGAGCTTCTCAATTCGTTTGTTACCTCTGCCATTTATAAATCGACTTACTTAAGACTTCGTCTGCGTGGTGTTCGCCATCAGACATTGTAGAGGATACAATCAATTAAGATTATAGGTATATATATAAAAGAAGATACAAAGTAAAGAGTATTTACTGTGAATTTGAAAACGCTACTACTGTTAATAAGGAAGTTTCTTATAAATTTACAGCAGCAATTTTGCACCCTTACGGGTTGGATTTTTTTAAAATCCTTTCTTAGTGCACACATGCGTCACCTAAGAAACATTTTTTGCAAAATTTGATGCTTCTGGACCCAGCGCTTTCAGCTGTGCGTTCGAACAGTCAGTGCATTAGTCTGTCAGTTTCTTCTTTTATAGATATAGATTTTGAAAATACTTTTTATTTAGAAAGGTATATTCCCGTTTGTGACTAAAAATACAACCCCTAAGGCGTATTGAGTAGGTGATATTTTTGTAGTTTATAATAAACTAGCTGGACCCGCGGTGTTACTCCTTATGTCATCAGCTATCTGCCACTGAAAGTTCCGTCGAAATCGGTCCAGCCGTTCCAGAGATTACCCGGGACAGACAGACAGACAAAAATTGTAAAAAAATGTTATTTTGGCATATGTACAGTGTAAACATACATATGCATTTAGTAAAAAGCGGTTATTTTAATATTACAAACAGACACTCCAATTTTATTTATTTGTATAGATTTGCAGAGTCCATTTGTATAGTGACATAAGACTGACGCTAGATGGCGTGTTTTAGTTTCATACGCAAGTTTCGTTTCGCTAATGTATTACCCTCTTTTAAGGCTTATAGTACTAAGATATATTGGTTAAAACTATTTAACATGTGATTTGGTTGTAGTAGATATAAGTTACAAACAAAAATATTAATAATTGATTAAGTATAGTATCTTAAGTGTATGAGGGAATTCGTGTATTGTAAGTTATGCATGATTGTTTTTTTTCATTTTAACCCAGATAAGTCTACTGTCCTATATGTAGGACGGTAGAACAAAATAATCAATTTACGCACATAATTACAGAATATATTAAATGGATTTGTAGTGACAAGCTAATGTGCTATTGAAATAAAAATTATAAAAAGCTGCAGTTATAATATATTATCCGTTTTTTTAATATTTCATTGAAAATAATATCTAAAAATGCATTGCAGACATATGGGACAGTAGGCTTATCTGGGTTAATCACAAAAATTATTTATCATTTTTATGTAATTAGTTTTACACTAAAATTAAATATACAATAATTTTTATACTTTTAATGCCAGTGGTGAAGAAATTTTAGTTTATTGGAGTTAGGGAATCGTATACTTTCAAGTCTTAAAGCCGAGACACATCGTGCGGGACGGCGACGAGGCGTGAGCGAGTTTTTTTTTGTACTAGTTAATATAGCATATTTTACATAGAGCTTTTGCACTTACGGACGTTGCGACATTTTAATAGCACCCGCCACATCGCAGTCCTGCCCCGCTCGCTGTCTACCTCAACATTAGTAATTGAAAAATTGACTAATGTATTTTTATTCAATACTTTAATAGTTCCTCACTGGGTAACAGTCGGAGTTTTATTGGGTATTTGTGGGTTTAGATCTACAGCAATAAGAGAGAGATTTACAAACTAACTGTCTGAACATTAGATGAAATCTTCAAAAGTTAAAAAAAAAAAACTAAAAGCAGAACTTTTTCATTGGTTTTTGACACTCCTAAAGTTATTATGTTTTTTTCTGAATTAATAGCTTGTCTGATACAGAAGATTGGCTGAAAATACAGTTTCGGTGACAGGATATTAAAATATAGTTTTTTTTTTTGCAAAAAGCGCCTCTTTTAGCTGTAGATAATGCGGTACAGGTTATTTTATCACTAATTCTGACTTGATTTTTATATACAGAAAGTTAACGTACAATTAAATACGTAAGGAGTATTAATATCACTTAGAACTAAGCACCTAAGTTTAACTTAATATTAACATACTTAAGTTCACAGTCTAGGTACAATTAAAAAAAATAATACTCTTTTATGTCCATTTGGACTAATTGATATTATATAAAAATATACATAATTTTTAAGTCATATAGCCATTGATGATATATATTATAACGCCATCTATACATAATAAAATATAGTTCAACGCCATCTAACGGAGACAAGTCGAACTACGTAATAACAACTAATCCTGCATCACTCAATAAAAGTTCCCGAGTTCTCTAAAGTTTTTTATGTTTGTAGAACATGCAATACTGAAAAGTGAAGATTTCATATTCTTGAGAACATGATTTCTTTATTAATGGAGTGAGATTATTTAGCATAGAAAGAGTGTGTATTTAAAATAATATAATTATCACCAATGGCTATACTTTTATAGATAAAGTACTAATTCAATTTCAAAATTCAGTTCCCTAAAGCCGTAACTGAGGAACGCATTTTGACACATTTTTTTGTTAAATTTGAGTAGATCGGATGTCAAAATAGATAGTTAGCGTTTGATTTTAATTCAATTTTATAACATTACTCAATAAACCTAGAAAAAATAATGTTTACATAAGATTATAAGTAACATACATTAATATAACGCATTCAATTATAATGTACGGGTCACCAGTGACCCTTTGACTTTCAAAACCTTATAATTGTTAACTTGTAAATCTCAAACAGTACACGTTAATTTTAACTATTTAAGGCGAGCCAAATAATGGGCTGTTCATAGTGAACTCCGTAATGTCTTTACATGTCAATATATAGCAGTGATGTGCTATCTAATACCTTTAAACGAGCAATTCTTGAATATATGATTTATGAAATTTAGTATGCAGGGGGTATTGGGGGCGAATTAGAAAATTTACCAAAATAAATCGGTCTTCCAGGTACTATTCCTTATCCGCGGATATCCAAGGGTAAACAAACACTATTCGTATCCGATTCTTGATCTTGAACGGCTTTTAAAAAAATACTTACACACATCTAACACACGGCCGTCTGACCCCAAATTAGGCAGAGCCTGTACTACGGTAAGCAAACTGTTGATAAACATACATATATAATTTACAAATAAACACATATTATAGATAAATTACACCCAGACACAGAACAAGTGGTCGTATTCATCACACAATATTTGTCCTGGGTGGAAATCGAAAACCACTGGTTTAGCAGTCAGGGTCACTCTCCACAGGCCCAACTATTGCCACAAGGTCTTGCGTGTTGGCATTTACTGAGGAAAGACTTGAAGCCCCTATCCACGGATATATAATATTATTACGATCCAGTACATCACTCCCCGAAGCTCCTACCCGAAGTAGTGAGTCATGATGGCCATGATGGCGATCCCGGAGCAGAGCGCGGCGAGGTGTTTGAGTGACTGCGTGCGGTCCGGCTCCCGCAGCAGGTCTGGCAGGACGGTCACCAGCGCGATGTGCAGGAACCCGCCCGCAGTGAACGGAACTATCCAGGATGTTTTCGCCTCTGTAATTGCAGTGAAAACTTTTTTAGGCGCGTTGGCATTTTTGAAAAACAAACAAAATATGTATTTTATGGGGAAAAAAACAACTAGCGACATTGTTACCGTTACCGACACCTCTGTTGAAGTGAAAACTTAATTAGGCGCGTTGGGCATTTTTTTAGATGGAAAAAACAATTTAACTCGCGACACTGTTACCGTTACCGACACCTCTGTATATGTTTTCACTTCTGTCGACACTCCCGGAGTGCCAGTGTTTTTTTTTTAATTCATTTTATTGTAATTTTTTTTTTTTTTAGACTTAAAGTAACAATAATAAGAACACAACTGACCGATAGAATTCCTTGCACCACTGAATATAACCGCTGTCATGGCACCGATCAGACCGGCCGCCGCCGTCGCCTGTAACATGTAGTAAACACAAAATCTCATTATATTCCTTGAATTTATAATTTATTTATCCTAATGTAAGCTACTTTACATATTTGTTTCTTAGTTACCCTTATTGTTATTCTCATAGCCAAGCGTTATTTTCTTTTTCAAACAGTAAATACTTAAGTAGTTAATAAGTTTACACATGTTTTAAGAAATAATAGGTCTTTACCTATTAAATTGCCGTTTTGTATGCAATAAGTGAAAGTACTTATTTTTTCAAACTTTTTTATTTCTGTTATTCGAAGTAATCACCCATGCCATCGACGCATCTTTGCCAACGCATTGGCAGTTTACTGATGCCCTTCTTGTAAAAATCTGCTGGACGGGAGGCAACAAACTCTTCAAAGGCATTTTGTACTGCCTCTCGGGAATTGAATTTTTTACCCACAAAAAAGTTGTCTAAATTTTGGAAAAAGTAATAGGCGGTAGGTGCAAGGTCTGGTGAGTATGGCGGATGAGGGAGAGCTTCCAACCCCAGCTCTTGCAGCTTGGAGATGGCAAAGTTGTGAGATAGAAAATTGTTCGGAACCGAATTGAGACCGAACTTTGATACGAGACTTGGCCTTCTGGTGACTCGTTTACTCCTGGGTCAAAATCACCAAGGTGGAAAATTCCGAGTTCTCTTTTATGATGAATATACTTAACAGCTATTACTTTGATAATGAGCTTAGATTATCACTAAACTTGTGTTTCAACAATATGTACGTTGGCAGAGCATAGAATAAAGTACTACTCCTGTAATTTTATTTTTAAATTGAGCTGTCACTGAAAACAATCATTCCGGGAACGTTTTTGAAAGACTTATAATAAAATTGAAATATAACTTAACTATTTCTCTTGACCCTGTATATTAGCGGCAGTAAGCAGTTATTAATCAGAAATTAAAAAGCTCAAAAGAAATTGCAAATAAAAGCATTTAGAAACAAAATATTGCTACAAATGGAGCTATTGGACTATTTCCTTATATAAAATTAACTAAATATGCCATATTTGTAGACTTATATTAAAATAAATAGGCTTACGATATTAGAAGTTCGCCTTATTTTAATATTGCCAGTGACTTTTTTAATTACCTAAGTTAATAATGTGTTATCTGTGATTTTAGTAATGATCCCGAAAATGATGAGGTGTTCACGAAATGATGCACGTGTTCTTTAAATGACCTATATCGTCATTTAGAGAATTCACTATACGTCCAAGTAGCTTTTGTTATCTATTTGAATCCATTTATTAAGGTTTGTAGCCAGAGATGTATATTAAGTTCAGCTGCCGTATAGTGATGTTGGACCATCAGAGTAGATATGAAGGGTGTTAATATATTTTTTTTCTAATATTGGTTGTAGGATTGCATTCATATGAGTCCATATCACATGGGCTTGATGATCCAAATTTTCACTTACGGTAGCAAACGATTTAGATTGTAAACCATACGCCCGTATGAATAGACAATTGATTTTTTGCAAAATGAGTCGACTGAATTTCATTTGCGTACTTGGTTGTGTAACTCTCCGAACAGTCTATCTGTATCATTACCTCTTCTTCAGGTTAATTTTCTTTTAGCTCTTTTTTCAGTTTGTTGTATCTGTAGATGCCATACAGATGTTTTTTCATAACTGGAATATCTTCAATAAAAGCCATTTTTAATTCTTTGATTGTACTTGACATTGCTACCTTCTTTGTGATCTTAAATTTCTTATTCTCGCCTTTTACAGTTTTTTCTTCAATAACACAAATCCATTGAAAATATGTCACAGAATCAGTTTTATCAGCTAGCTCAAACATTGGATGTTTACATCTATCACACAAACCATTCATGCAGTCATAAGATGTTATATCGCAACTATAATACTCAATAATTTTCTCAACACTTCCGTGATTAATCTATTGTAAATATTTTAATTCGTTCACTTTGAACTCAAAATTTTCGTGTTTAACACAAGATTCTCTGTCTCTTAATTTTGGAGCTACTACCCAAAATGGTTTTGCTATTAATAACGTCGCATAAGAAAAAAATATTCCAGTTTCGCTAACGAATTTTGACGTCAGTTCTTTAACTGAGAATAGAAGGAGACGCTTTTGTTTGTTAATACCGTTTTTCTTTACAAAATCTCTCTTGGCTGGACACATCCTACTGACATCATCTCTTTGGAAAAAATCTTTAACTTTTTGACAAACTTCAGGCTTCAAAACAACCTTACGAATTTTGGTATCAGACTTCAGAATCGATGTACTGGTTCTCTCTCTTGACAAAAAACTCTTAGCCATATGAAGTAATTTGTATTTCCTCACTATATTACCGCTAACACATTTCTGGAAGATTTCTCTCTCTTAGGAATATTTTTGCAAAGTAGTGCCTTTTTATTTTAATTGTGTAGTCAGTACTTCGTTCAATATCCGATTCTTGCGCACTTCAGGAGGTATATTGACATTTTTATCATTACATCAACCTTACTATTAGAATTACTTGGTACCTGAACTTTCTCCTCTTCTCTTTTTTCTTTTCTTCTTAGTCTTTTCATTAAAGTTTCATATTTACGTTCATTTCAGCAATTGTTTTCTCCTGTTGTTTTATTTTACGGTACGCTTAGGCTCTATCCTTACGCACAATTTTTCTTTCCACTGTACTTTCTACTGAAGGTGTAGCAGCTAAATCATCACCTGAATGTGGTAGAGAATTGTTTGTTATACTTGATAATACATTGTTCTTCTCTCTGTATTTTTTGATGCTTCTTTTCAAATTTTCCTTTGCTTTCGCTTTTCTCTGTGAGTAATATATTTAACTTTCTTTTCAGCTTTTTTTTTGGATAGTAAGCTCTATCCTCGGCTCTTTTAATTTCTCTCTCTTCCTCTGTCATCTTGTCTAAAAATTTCCTTTTTCTGGAATTAGCTTTTTGTCGTTGGCGCAAGTAAGCTGAACTATTTTTGTTAAGGTGCTTTTTCGAACGTTTTTTATTTTTTCAAGCATCATGAGACTCCATATTGCTAAAACAAATGGAACATTTATTAAAAACTACGTTAGCACAACATTCACTAAATTAATTAACCAATAGTTGTAACAGATGTCACTTTGATAATGAAAAAGTCATTTCGGGAACGTCATCATCATTTCGAGAATACTCCGTCAAGTTCAGAAACGTTCCCGAAATGACCGTTCTCGAAATGACTTTTAAAAATAAACGCGCCTTTTTATAAAAGGCCGCCATCTTTGACATCATGTTTGGTTTAGTTAATGTAAAAAGCTTGAGATTACTATTCGTTATAGACACTATTATAGGTATTTATCATTCATTCTGCGTTAATAAACGCGTTCCCGGTATGATGACACATTGATGTACGCTCTGTAAATAGTTAATCGAAAGGTACTTACCACTTATTTTTAATTATTTTGGCCAGAAACTTTCTTGACAGCCACTTTGTTTACATCTTTCACTACACTGCACGATAGACATCTACAGGCCACGTTCAGAAACACAATATTTTCGGGCAATCAAAACTGCGTTCACTCAAATGACGCTTACATTGTCGGACATAATATTTTGACTTAATTCTCTTTAGTTTCTTTTCTTTTTTTCATAATGCATATAATTACTTAATAATAAATAAAATTTAAGGCTAATAAGTAAGAAGAACCGTAAAATTTATTTTATTTTATGTATATTTCCGGTGTTAGTTTCTAAAGATTGCTACTTAGGACGCGTTCTCGAAATGATTTTTGTAGTTATTTCTTCAAATAATAATGAAAATGTTTTACTTTAAAGTATAATATACGAGGTACAGTTAATATGAACCCTTTACAGTATTTACAAATAATAATTTGTTTAAAAAAAAACGCACTGAGGTAGTTATTTTCAAGTAAAGCTGATTTTCCACCTTGGTGATTTTGACCCTCCTATATCATAGAATAAGGATAAAAACTTGTTGCTGATGTCCTATCGTAAAAGTGTTGAAAAGAGATGCAACTCACCAGCTGTGCTTTACCAGCCTCCCACCTGGAGAAACCACTTTTGAGTAATATGGCGAAGTCCCCAACCTCGTGTGGAATCTCGTGCACTGTAGAAGAAAAAAGCATTACGATAATAATAAAAAAAATTGCCGTCGCAGGATGTTTGGCAGTTGCCGTTCACTGCTGAACGAAGGTCTCCGCCAAGAAGTGGCATTTATCCCGGTCTTGGACAGTCCGCATCCATCTGCTGCCAGCCACTTACCTCAAGTCGTCAGTCTATACACTATGTTTGCCCAATCGCAATCTCCACTCTAGCGACCATCAGTCCGTCTGGAGACATAACCAGCCCACTTCACTTCACTTCTCCGTGCGAATGGCGTAGTGGTTTGTGTAGCAGAGTGCAATTCCGAAGGTCGCGGGTTCGATTCCCGCTCAAGTCAAGCATTTGTGTGCATGAACATTTAATGTTTGATTTGGTCTGGGTGTTTCTATGTATAATAAGTATGTATTTACAAAGAAAAAAGTATATATGTATTTATATCAGTTGTCTAGTACCCATAGTACAAGCTCTGCTTAGTTTGGGACTAGATGGCGTTGTGTGAATGTGGTACAATATTATTTATTTATTTAAAATGTCACTTTAATTATTTAAAAAAAAACGAGGTTACACACCTAATATAGCGAAAGTGGTGAGCAGACCGACCCTGAAGCCGACGAGGAACGAACCGCCCACCGCCAGTCCATGTGTGAAGTTGTCAATGGAATTGGCCATCAAGTTGAGGTAGCCGGCCACCTGGAAAGGATACACCCACAACAATAACAATTAAACATTAGTTTTTATTAGTTTATTCTTTTATTTTGGTATAGTAGGCCAAAACCTCCTTTCTAAGGAAAGGCTTATGTCCAGCAGTGGACTATTAAAGGCTGTTGATGATGAAACATTAGTTTTAGGGAAGAGTTTCGGTCGGTTTAAACTTTTTTCCTTCTAGCTGTACCCTGGCACATTGCATTGATGGAAAAGGAGGGACAAAACTAACGGCAAAAATAGATAAAAACAATCTTTGAAGCGTGTTGTTTATCGTATCAAAATTTGAGCTCAATTGGTGCAGAACTTTTTGAGTTTTTGAAGCGTACACAAACCATGTGTGGTGTCCGTGTGGTGACGGATTAAGAATACAGAGTGTCACCACCCCTATTTATCCCGTGGGTGTCGTAAGAGCCGAATAAGGGAGCAAAATATGCAGAACAACAGTACTGCAGAGAGAAGGAAAACTTCTAACCCAACCCAACCCATATGGCCAACGTGGTATAGTAGGCCAAAACCTCCTTTCTAAGGAGAGGCTTATGTCCAGCAGTGGACTATTAAAGGCTGTTGATGTGATGTGACACCAACCAAATTAACATTTATATATACGAAGATTATACAATCTGCTCATAATATTTTACCAGGGCCTCAATTTATTTTCTCGCCAAGCCACTGTCATACCACTGACACGCTATTGAGATGCCATCGAGTGGCCATTGGCATCGGTATAAATATCGTTAGTCTACACTAACTCAGTGTCTTTACAATGGCAATGGAATGGCAGTGGCTCATCAGTTGTGATATCAAAAGATTGCCATATTTAGAAAAATAAATAAATCATTTCCTTATAATTTGAAAATGTATTACGTTTTTTTTTAATTTTGGTCCACAAAGTTGTTATGGATTTATCATATTTATTGATACAAATGTATAAACTACAACGACATAATACACCGTAATTAATAGAATTATCGTTGCTGTTTTTGTTGTTGTTTAGTTAGTGTAGACTACTGATATTTATACCGATGCCAATGGCCACTTGTCACTACATCGACAGTCTATTGACAATGTGAATAGATGTCAATGGAATCTCAATGCCATCTCAATAGCGTGTCGTTGGAATGACAGTGGCTTGTATGTTAACATAAAATAGCAGAATTGAGGCCCTGGTTGGCAGAAATTATCGTTTTGTAAAAAATCTAGGAACCTGATTGGGGGGCTTGATTAATGCGTCACTATTTTCTTAAAGCGAATGGACTATAGGTATTCTTAAACAAATAATGTCATTAAATTTTTAAAGCTATAAATTTATACAATAATATATAAAGTGCATGAACTTGAGGTACATAGTCTTTAAAGAATAATTATATCTACTTACATTTTTCTTCTCATTCTTCTGCTTGGACTTCTGCAGCGCCTTCTCCCTCACTTCTCTTAATAGACAGCGTCCCATCCAGCGGTTGCCTTTATTGCTACAACGGGCTGTACCGTTCTGGTTTACCATCGTATTGCAGCATACACCTGGAAATATAATGGTCAATGTTTTTTTTTTTATTTAACCACAATTACTTCACACACTACGATTACTACTTTAGCTCTAAGGCTATTCACCATGATCATCATCATCAACAGCCTATAATATTAGTCCACCGCTGGACCTAGTACTCTTCTTAAAAGGGAGGTTAGGCTTACTATACCACGCTGGCCAGATGGCTTGGTATAGGGTTTGTATCAAGTTTTACTTCTCTTTCCAGAGATGTTATCCCCTTAATCGGCTCTTAAGACACCCAGACTCAGAACATCAATTTGTGGTTCACACAAAATGTCGTCCCATGGTGGATCGAACCCACAACACTCAGTAGCAATTCTTAGCCACTGGATGATAAGAGTTTTTTGATGAAACTTGAAATACTAATAATAATAACATTTCATCCCACACACGGCAGTCTGATCCCAAACTAGGCAGAGCCTGTACTATGGTAACCAGACTGCTGATAAACATACATCCATACATATTTCTAAATACATACATATTATAAATAAATTACACCCAGACACAGAATAAATGATCGTGGTCATCTCACAAATATTTGTCCTGGGTGGGAATCGAACCCACGACCTCTGGCTTAGGAGTCAGGGTCACTAACCACGAGACCAACAGGCCTGTCAATAAATGTAAGGCTTGAGCTCAGAACACTCACCCTTAGTATTATTGTTAAACAAACAAGTATCGTACTGATCCTTCGCGCTGACGTCACCATTCGTATTACATATCCCCTCTCCTTTATTCTTCCCCCTCTGTTTTCTCTCCACTCGTAGAAGCTTCTCTATCTCTTCTATCTCGATCTGTTTGATGTGACCGTTCTGCTTGACGTGTTCTTTGGTGTCTGGTTCTTCCTCCTTCTCTTCAGTAGTCGCGAAAAGTTTCTCCACCACGATGAAGACTAGCATGCCGAAGAGACACCAAAGTCCACTTTTTAGGGAAACGTGTTCACCAGCTGTGGGTGACGGAAAAATAAACGTTATTAATTATTTTACTATTTCATGTTGTATTTATTAAAAGGATCTATTAAGAGTGTCGGTAGAACAATTCACTACTGCTACGTCAGAAGTCGCACATTCGATTACCGCTCAGTAAAACATTAGTAGATATGAATTTGTTTAAGAGTTCTAGTTTTTTTATATAAACTATATAATATTTACAAAAACATTCTAGTCCAAGTACTACATACAAACGGTCTTTAAACACTCAATGATCAAAAGTCCTACACCCTAGCCACGACGCATAGCATCGCTTTTCTACACAGTACAGTATTTAACAATAAATATAAATATCATATATAAATATCATTTAAAAGAGCGCAAGATAACTAAAGGAATAACAAAATACAGTAGCTTTAATCCCGGATTTTAGATAGCAAGACAAAATAGATACAAAATCAAAAAGTTTACATGTAATATGATAAGGATTAGATTTCAAATATAAATTAACGAATTCTGATTTGATCGTTATCACGGTATGAAGTGTAGTATTAAATTCGAATATTAACTTCGGTGTGTTGTATCCACAGTTTATTAAAAATAAACGGTTTTATTAGGCCGGATGCCAGACTAGTTTCGAACGGCCTGTCACGTCGTGTCTACAGCTATTGGATACGTGGAAAAGGGGCCCTTATAGATGGTACCCGAGACTAGCCGGGTATGCACGAAATATGCACGTGACTGAACCAGTTTTTCTGTAGGTAACTAATAATTAATTTTGACCGTTTAAAGACAGTCAAAATTACGCCCAAAGGAGCGTGTAAAAAGAGATACAAAGCATTTCATTCGCGTATTTATGTACAGATTAGGTAATTTGAACATAAGTTTTTACATTTTATATAAATTTTATTACTCTTTAACATTGATATACATTACACTAGATTAGTAATTACCGCTCAAAAGGGTTGGAAGTGCACATCTGTCCATAGCCTTATGCGCAGGAAACGTCAGTTCAATATTCAATGTGGCGCCAACCGAATTAAACATAACTACACGTGACAATAACAATCGCCAAAATTAGTAAATGCGTAGTGAAAGAATGCGATCCAAGGTCACAAAACCATAATAAATCAAGCAATTACTTTTCACACATTAGTTGATGGTTTATGTATTGAAAATAACGTAAATAAGGCTATAATTGAATTTAAAAAATGAATCATTGTAATTTAGATTCAGAGTTACCATGAAAACGTCGTTTTGGTTTTCCCACATTAGTGAAAGAATTTATAATTTATGAAATAATATGCTTAGTATTGTTTTTAAATATTTTGGCAATAATAATGAAATATAGTAAGAACGGACCAGAAGGGTAATTGATAGGACTGGACCGATCTTCTTTTTTTTAGGAACCGGTTGAAGGCACAAGAGAAATGATTCATTGTATTTTCTTAATTAAATTCTAAATTATCAATTTTATAATATTTTTTTTATATTCGAGAGCAGTGAGTGGGAAGAGAGGGCGCGCAGCAACATCGCGGCAGCACGAGAAACATAGCGATGAGCAGCGCAAGGAGCATAGTGTGGCAGGTCCTCGTCTCATGCTCTAACAATGTTTTTTTTTTTAACCACGTGTTGCATAAATGTTTACAATGTTACGGCCAAGCGATGAACGATTACAAAAACGTTCAATGACTCAATATTTATTACCTACTTTCCTAGTACAAAAGCTATCGTGCTCGGAACACAAAACTTCTCAACGTTCATGCCAAATAATAAACAACTCCAAGACAAAGGGGTTAAAGTTGTTTTTGTAATGACAAACGTTTGAATGTTAACACAAAACCTCAACATGTATAATTAATTTGTAGTTTGTCATTGTTTTATCGTAATTATGTGTACATTTGTTGCTGTGATTAGTTCGATGTGATATCTTTTAATATTTCATATACTTTTGATATATTAATAACCTCATTTTCAATTCTAACAGTATTTAAAACAAAACAAAAAAAATACGATTTATTAAAAACGATTTTACCAATGTACCAATGTTTTAAGAATAATAAACGACATTTTTAAAATACATATCTAATTTCGACATAACTTTAGCCATCGGAATTAAAAAGTATAAAAGTATTCCACTACGCACCTAATAAAAGTTCTTCTAAGATGCGCCGATTGCATGGGTGATTACTTCGAATAACAGAAATAAAAAAGTTTGAAAAAATGAGTACTTTCACTTATTGCATACAAAACGGCAATTTCATAGGTAAAGACCTAATATAAGAGGTCATCGTTACGAAGAGTTATCAAGGGCTGAGTGCAAGTTTAATTCACATCGACTCGCTCTCGACGGCGAGCGCGTTTAGCGTTGCGATTGGTGGAGATTTCAGTGCGGGCCAATCGTAGCGCCGAACGCGGTCACCGTGACGATAAAGTAGAAATGAAATAAACTCGCACTTGGCCCATCTGTAGGCCTCGTTAAAAAACGAACCACTATTGTCATGCTAAGTACAGAAGTACTTTTCATAGTCCTTCTAATTTTGCCATTCATATATATCCTAGAGGGCCCTTTTAACACCAACAGGTTTGCGATAGTTGGGAAATGTGTTTAATATGCTAGGAAGGAAAGTCTACTCCTTTCGGAGATATATGTAGACGTAAGTACTGTATATGTATATATCATAAGTACATATAAAAACAATGTTTCATTTCGATAATCATCAACAGCATTTAATAGTCGACTGCTGGACATAGGCCTCTTCTTAGAAAGGAAGTTTTGGTCTACCATACCACGCAGGCCAGACGGGTTGGTATAGGGTTTGCGTCAAGTTTTCCTTGTCTTGTCCGTGCTGTTGTCTTTGTGTTTCGATACTACGCGACAATTTGAAGTAGATGGAATTTGACTCCAATATTTTTTTCACAGTTACCAGTGAAACTATTATTATCAATAAGAATATGATATACCAACATCAATCGGCGGGCCGCGGCCCGCCAGGCCTGGTGACCTACCCTGTTCGGAGGCCAGTAGTGACGATCCAACTTATCGTCATTAGCCACTAATCCATAGACTACACGAAGGTGGCACTGATAACGCGTGGCCTCAATGTATTATTATAATAATAATATAAAATGTCTTAATGTAAAAGAAGCAGGAAAATTTATTTAAATGCTAATTAATTTAATTTAAATACAATAATTTTTTGATATTTGAAATAGAAATTGAGTTAGAAACAATATTACTAAATATGTATTCTGAAAAAAAAAGTAAAATATCATTTACAATAAAAATAGGTGCTGAACGAATGAATAAGAGAATGAAGCCGACGGTATTTAGAGTTGCTAGGTAGGTAGTTTAGGTATTTTTTAAATTATTATGTAGGGAACGGAAGCTATACATAATAAAATAATTACTAGATTTACTGTTAAATAGGCGAAATAGGGTTTTTATGCAGCGTCTGAAAACAGGTTATTGGCAACAACGCGTGAGTAAGTAGTAACCCTAACCTACGTACGAATAAATCGAATGATAAATCACCGTTCATTCACAGTTCACTGTGATTTTGTTCCATGCCTACTAAGGATTAATGTGTATATTAATACTTATTGACACATTATTACAGGACTTATTTGCGATATTCCCTATTATATTAATATTGTATGTATTTTATGGTAGTAGTAGGCAAACAAGAAGACGGGTCACCTGATGGAGGTGACCGACCATCGACACCTGCAACTGAAGAGTCTCAAGTATGTTACAGCCCTTGGAGTACTCCCTTCAGAATTTCTTCAAAGACTTCTGGCAAACAAATGGTCGTGTACTACTGGCACTGTAGCCACATGTCCATTTATACAAATAAACAAGCGACCATTTTTGCTTCTAAGTGCTTTTTGAACGAATGACTTTGGTTGGGTTCAGCTTATCTTGGAACACATAGTTGTTTAGTTTCAGGATCACGCATATATCTAAGATTCATCACCTGTGTAGATATTATAGACAGCTTTTGACGCACCCTGACTGTACTTTGTAACATTTTTTTACAACAATCCACACGAGCCCATTTTTGGTCAATTCTCAAGTTGTGCGGAATCCAACGTGAACAAATTTTTTACAGCCAAATGTTCGTGTAATATTTTATATATACTCATCATACTTATTCCCAGAGACACCTTTGTCTCGCGATATGTAACATGACGATCTTGCATTATTAGTTCCCGCACAGCATCAATATTTTGAGGTACTTGAGGCCCTCGTTTAAACTCACTAAAGCAGTGATACACAGTTGTTTTTGATGGTGCTTCGTCCCCAGAAGTCGAAGGGAGTTGATCGATACACTGTATTTGAGTTAGCTCTCGCCCAAAATCGTAATAAATCATAGCACGAAAATTTTCACGAGTTCAATTCATATTGATAAAGACACGCAATTTACAAAATGACGCCACAAAGGATAAACAAATGACAGCTACATGAAACAAATTATATTCTTCAGCCAAAGAGTTCCATTTTTAAACTTTATAATTAATTTTTTAATATTGTTCTGTAACTGGCCAGTTCCGGAAACATAAATAGCAGCCCTCGTATAGGTAGTATCTATATTGCACCCGTGCGAAACAACACACAGATTGTATTATATCTATATGTTGTTTATAAGCAGTGTTGAGGTTTTGTGTTGTTAGCAACACAAAACCTCAACACTGTTTATAAACAACATTTTAATAGTATTAATATATTTATAGTGCATTCCTTATCTATGAGGAAAAAGTAGTGTTACACTCAGATGTCAATGAAATCGTTGAGGTATGTTTGTGGTCGAGTCGGTTGTGTTATCACAAGTAATAAATTGCTATAAATTATAAATACGACCATCAATAGGTTTTTTATTGTACGTTATATTGTAATGATGTAATTTTAGTGATACTTCCGTACTGGCGTTAGCTATACAAATAAATAAACATGCTTACACGATTATTTGCACGATACCTATGTCTAAAAACCAGTTAAAAAATATTCTCTGTTTATTCCGGGTAATCTTCTAAACGGCTGGGCTGGAAATAAACTAGGGACGTGTTATAAATCATATGATTTATAAATCGTATAACCACACATGGGACTATTTTACAAAACTGGCGCCAGACTCGCGAAAGGTCTAAAATGTGAAAAAAGGTCGTAATCTTTGATAAAAAGAATTTAGTTTGATTTTAATTTTATTATCTTGGTGAAATCGCTGTGACTAAAACCAATCATTTCATCAATTATAATGATTGAATGATTTAAAGGTAGCAATAATTATTATGTCTATAAATAAATTAACACTCGGGGTTATGGTTTAGGCTCGAGTAACCGCACTCACTCAGTAAAAAACAACGAAGGATACTTAACGCTGGCTTTCTGTGAGGCCGTGGTAGCACTCCGGTCAAGCCTGGCCCATTTGTATTGAAGCAAGGTTCTCGTATGGCAACATGGCTATTCGTTAAAATAAACTAGCTTTTGCCCCCCCCCCCCCCCCTAAGAATCATTCCCATACGAAATTTCATTTGAATCGGTTAAGCGGTTATTGATTCCCCATACAAACGTCCACCTCCCTTTTACACCCCCTTAAAGGATGATTTCTGGAATGAAAACTAGCTTATGTCCTTTTCCGGAACTAAAACTATCTCTATACCAAATTCCATCTAAATCGATTCAGCGGTTTAAGCGTGATGAGGTAACAGACACTGACACACTTTGGCATTTTTAATATTACTCGTAGTATGGATATCCGTCATGGGTCGGGTATTGTTTTTGATATATACTGCAATACGTTCAGGTCAAAATAAACAGCGTAGTAATACAATACCGATAAGTTAGCATTGACAATGGACTTACAGTATGTTATCATGTCATTTGCATATGTCAGTAGGTAAATGTGTGTTGTATATTACTTGTACAAGGATTTTTGTGTTGACTTTAGCTTCATTGTTAGTTTGGTAACGCTGGTGAACGATTATTTAAAGTGATTAGGTAGTTTTATTTCCTTGTTTGTTTATTTACATTTAGCATAGATATAAAAATTTATAATAAACTACCAGAAACGATTAAGAACGAAGAAAAAAAAAACATTTTCATTTATAAGTTAAAACTTTTCCTGTTACAAAAAAGGTATTATAGCGTAAAAGAATATATGGAAGAAATAAAAAAAATGTGACAATGCATTCAAAAACATTATATTACCACCTTGATTAAGAAAAAAAACATCACGAGAACATAGTCAAGCCTGACCAAAACCAGGTGCAATAATTAACTTAACAAAATAAAACACAATAACACTAATAACCCTTATAAAAAATTATACAAAATATTTAAATAAAAAAATAATGGGTAAACAGATTAAATATATATCAATAATATATTAAAAATAAATTTAGTAATAATCATTCCCCCCTCTCTCTTCTATGCTGTGCCCGACAGGGTCCATGATTGATACCTAGCAAATTTTTAACCAACTGTAAAATTTACATTATGGTAGCAATAAAGTATTGAGTAGATAATAACTTCTTCAAGTTTATTAACATATGTTTTGGAACGAAGTTGCTTAACACGCGAGATCGTTTTTTTTTATGGTATAAGGGGGCAAACGAGCAGACGGGTCACCTAATGGTAAAAATCTACCGTCGCCCATGGACACCTGCAACTCAAAAGTCACAAGTGCGTTGCTGCCCTTGGGGTCCCTTCCGCTCGAGTCAGCGGGAGATGGGATTTGGGCTCCGGTAACGTCCTCACTCAGTGAAAGGCAACGAAAGAATTGCTTAA
Organism: Arctia plantaginis; assembly: GCA_902825455.1. NCBI lineage: Eukaryota > Metazoa > Arthropoda > Insecta > Lepidoptera > Erebidae > Arctia > Arctia plantaginis. The sequence continues at coordinate 2,542,647 of CADEBD010000553.1, forward strand.
CACCGGTTTTCTGTGAGGCCGTGATATCACTCCGGTAAAAACACAACAAGACATTTTTTCGACACTTCTTGCGGAATTTCGTTCCGACCGGGGGTCGATAGACCTCTCACGCTGTTTTTTAATGAGTTTGCTGCTAGAATAGTAGTGATCGAAGACAAAGGCGTATTTAGCGCTTGTAACTATGTGTGTGTTATGTGTTTGACCCGTCATCATCAGCCTATCGCAGTCCACTGCTGGACATAGGCCTCTCCCATTGCACGCCACTTAGATCGATTTTGGGCTTCTCGCATCCAGCTCCTGCCAGCCATCTTGCGCAAATCGTCACTCCACCGGGCCTGTAGGCGTCCTACACTACGTTTACCGAGACGCGGTCTCCACTCAAGAACTCGTTTTCCCCAACGGTTGTCGGTTCTGCGGCTAATATGGCCGGCCCACTGCCACTTCAGCTTGCTGATCAGGTAGGCTATGTCGGTGACCTCGGTTCTCTGCCGGATCACCTCATTTCTGATGCGATCCCTTAGAGAAACGCCGAGCCTTTGACCCGTAATCTATGTATTAATTCATTTACGATCAATCATCATTATCGACATAAATTGTTTTTGGGGGTCGTCTACGTAATTGTAAAAGTGTTTGGCTGATATTATTCATGGTCGGTTGCTGCTTATTATGCATGCCAACTTTCCTAGGAAATTTTATCGTTTCCGGACGAGACAAAGGAAGAAGTTAACGTAAGAAGGTTGAGGCATCGATCCGATTCCGAAACACCACCGCGCCGCAAACTCCGGTAGGGTAACGGCCCGAGGGGGCTTCCACACGTAAAAAAAAAAGAAGGCAAACGGAGATCGCGAGGGAGAAAATTTCGACAACGGTACCGTATTCTTTACAAATTCGTATGCTAAAAATGTTTGAAATCTCTGAAATCACTAAAATCTCTCTCTCTTTATTAATTTCTACATCAAAAACCTTTAGATTAAACACAAAAACAGTGATCCTTTAAAGAGATGTCTTTAAGGATGATTAGGTAGGTGGTTAACCTTGTCAGGATACGTGACAGGGGTTATATTACGTCAGGATTCACGACTCCCCCAACCTTGCAGTACCGGAATTACCTACTTATCAAAACACCAGACGATGCAAAATCGTTCCTTATTTTTGTTTTTTTTTTATGGTATTTAATATAGGCTATGTTGTAATAATGTCATTTTACTGATTTTCCGTCCTAGTGACGGAGTAAGAATACGGAGTGTCACCACCCTCATTCATTCCGTCGATGTCGTAAGAGCCGACTAAGGGAGCAAACTACGCAGGACACCAGCATTGTACAGAGAAGGAAATTTTAACACAAACCCTATACTAACCCACCTGGCCAGCGTGGTATAGTAGACCAAAACCTCCTTTCTAAGGAAAGGCCCATGTCTAGCAATGGACTATTAAAGGCTGTTAATTATTAAAAAGTGTACTATAAAAAGTCTACAGCAGCTCAGTATAATAGTCACAGTACGTCGGGGCACCAGGGATTTCTTTTCTAGGGTACACCTGGTTCCCCGACTACTGGTAACTGAGACGGTGTGCGGGTTTAGTCGGTTCGAGTCCGATATTACCACATAAGTGGTAATATCCGAGGGGATTTCCGCACAGTAAAAAAAAAGTGTAATAGTAACAGTAGTCGGTAGTCGACACTCTATGACTAAGTCGATGAAAAAGAAGAACGCCACCTACGTAGTTCTATTGTTTACATACTTAATACGGCTTTTAGCAATAAGGTCGATCATTGTAACTCCTCGTTTTTTGTCGTACATACAAAAAAAGAACTATTTAATGATTTTTTTAATTCCGTTCTGCGTATTTATCTATTCCGTATTGTATATTTAACGTAGTCTTTGTATTCGTAACATTATTTTGTTTGTGTTACAATTGATTTATTTAGTTACGAGGAAGTAGCATTGTGTCTATGGTATTGTTTTTTTATTATTAAAGTAGTTGTAACTCCAAAGCGTCCGATAGGTTGCATTAACGTTCCTTAGAGCAAGACAATTAATTAATTATAATTCGAAGTACTTCCAGTAGTTCCGGTAATGAAACCATAGCGTGATACAAGTTTTACACTAACGCCATCTAGGGAGACAGTCGGTAGTTATAAATTCTATTTAGTCATAAATTAAACAATAATATTAAAGCCAGTTTAGCATGTCCACTCTCTCTTTACGTCTATTTTTTAGAACAAAGAACGAACACTAAAACTCAGATTAAACAATTTAATTTTAATTATAACTATTTTGCATACTTTTTAACGAGAACTTGCTAACCAAAGACTAATTTTTATTTTTATTATGTTCTCGTTATAATATAATAATGTATTATGCACAAAAAGAATTCTTCGTTCGCGTGGAATTGATTTTTTTGAAAAAATTGTCTATGTTACTCCTTATATAGACAGCTACCTGGTAGTAAAATATTATCAAAACCGGTCTAGCCGTTTAGAAGATTACCGATACAAACAGTTCAATTTTATTTATTTGTATAGATTCCATTGGAATTTGATAAGAACTAAATGAGTACACATAGGCACGTACTAGCCATTGCCAGTACGAGTTTGTTTTATAAATAATATACCGAATAATAAAAGTTTACAGCTGGAATTCTCACTATTCTATGAAGGGCCATCATCTCAGACCCGTGTCTGCTAAGGTGACGGGCAGCATCACCTCCAGGCCCGCTCTCATGGAGGTCAAATCTGCGTTCTCGTGTTGTCTTCCGAAATTCTAAATATTCTAATCAGTAGGTACATCACACATGTGAACACACCCCTGACAAGAATTTAGCTAAGCTGGAGAGGTTAACGAGATACGAGTGACTCGTGTTTTTATGTCTAGCACAAAGAACAGTTCTTTTAAAACTTACGTTTAGTATTTCTAATGTCGTTCTCCCACGATTCCGGTAGCAGATGTAAGAAAACATCACCCAAAAGACCTCCTACTGCGAAGCTCAACAGTATCCTTAAAGTGGCTGCACCAGCTGAAATAGAAGAAATATCTGGTTTAGTATAATTCTGTTTGCTGTAAGATCTTGAAATAAGAGATTTTTTTGTAAATAGTGTGAGCGTTTACAGAAACCTAGTAATGAGGGAACTGCATGACACTATGAACTAATATGTTTATAATACATACATAATATTGAGAAATGTACATATGTCTGAAATACTCTCAACCTGCTAAAAATAACGGGTATATCATACTTGTGGTAAACGGTGTGGATGTCACAATCTACATCTTTATATATATAATTCTTCTGTGAGTGTATGTCACTGAACTTCTCTCAAACGACTGGACCGATTTTGATGAAATTTTTTGTGTGTGTTCAAGGGGATCTGGGAATGGTTTAGATTCACAATTTTGAATGGTAAGGGTGACCCATCCCTAATTTTTTTTTTTTTGCAATACAACGTTTGCCGGATCAGCTAGTATATATATAAGAGATTTCCACGTATATAGTCACTCATCACGATATCTCTGGAACCATTACAGCTAAAGACTTGAAATTTGGTAGGCATATTCTTTTCACCGAGTAGAGGTCAGCTAAGAACGGATTTTAACGAAATTAAAAAAAAAAAAAAAAAAAAAAAATGTAAATAGCAAAACAAAGTTTGCAGGGTCAGCTAGTTAGCAATAATGTATAGCTTAAAACTCTATTGTAACCATTTATTATTGTGATATTGTTTGTTTAACCAATAAACAAAAAAAGGGTATTGTAAGTAGAAAAATGGATTGTAAAACTATGAGATGCTATCCATGTGTTATAGGTGCCAGATAAATTCATATTTATTAACAAGCTTTTATTAGCTTGGTATGTATGTAACGGAATCTTCGAGCGTGATTTTGACTCACTTCAAAACGTTGAATTAAATTGAAACTTTAATTGAACAATGACAATACAATAATTTAAATAGTTTGTCTCGTTATCCTGATCAGGACTTTTAAGTTTAACGGTTTTTTCCATACCTAAAAATACGGTAGTGTCTTTTGAAAAGTACTTAGGCGTGTGTTGATAAATGTGTAATAAACTTACTTGTTACTTTTTTAGCTAGCCGAACTAAAAAATAGGCAATAATTAGGTTATTATCTTTAAAAAAAGGTATTAAATAATATAAAAACTTTCCTTTTACCAATATGTGCCAGTAAAAATGTTTTACAACAATTGAGATCTAGCACCCCACACTATTTTACGATAAAATGATGTTTCTTTTTGAACTTAGAAAAAATTGTTTGCTACAAAAGGGTGTTTTTTTTTAGTATTTTAAACTATACTTTATTGTTAACTCTAGTCTCACGTTCTTAACAATAAAATCGAATATTCGTTTCACGACGTAATCAACAGCCGTTCATGTCCATCCCGAAGCTAAATACTCGTATATTTTTAAAGGTGGGTTACCCTTTGTGTAAATTACAGATTACCCCCTAAACCCACTTACTCGGTTCAAAGCACCGACAGAATTGTTTAACACCGATTTTCTGTCAGACTGTGGCATCACTCTGGTCCAGCCTTCACATACGTGCTGAAACATGACTCTGCCACGGTGACTTGTTAGTGAATTATTAGTTACGAATAAAAAAAACCTAATAAATTAACAATTTTATGGCTTGTTTAAAAATATATCACATAGTCGTACTTGTTTTAATATCACCTCAGTCACAATATTGAGTCTAAATATTTAATCGATAACAGATAAGTTAGCGATGTTATCAAATTGTATTAGAGGCTAATTATTGTTTTTATTACAACCGTGATTGGTGTGATAACATTAATCATTATTATAAAATCACGTGAAGAATTAAGTAGCGTTCATAAAATGATTATATTTTTTAAAAGGTAATAATTACGAAACAATGATTAAAATTTATAGCTTTCATTGTTTTAAATCAATGTTTTCTTTGTTCGTTGCTATGTTACGTAACTTTGCATTTTTATGTGTAGGTACAGGAAAAGCTTTAAAATATTGTCTAGGTAATGCCTATGTCTAGGTAGGCACAAAATTACAGTGAACTGTGATTTATAATTAGATTTTTAATAACGTAAGTTAGGTTAGACACTATTTAACAGTAAATCTAGTACTTTTTAAATTATTTTGTTGGGAATGGTAGCTACACATAATAAAATAATTACTGAATTAATTACTTACTTAATTAAATAGGCGAAATAGGGTGTTTAAACGTCGTCTGAAAACAGCTTATTGGCAACAACGAGTGAGAAAGTAGTAACCATTAAGTACGTACGAAAAAACGATAATTTTTTTATAGTCTTTTATAGCCCACTGGTGGACATAGGCGTCTCGTTAGAAAGGAGGTTTTGACTTCCTATACCACGCTGGTCAGACGGGTTAGTATAGGGTTTATGTCAAGTTTGCCTTCTCATTGCTGTACTGTTGTCTGATAAATAGGGGGTGGTGACACTCCGCATTCTAAATCCATCACCACATAAATGCCATCACAACGTAATCTTATTTCAATGACCCACCGTGACCTCCGCTTTGTCATGGAGCAAGTCTATTATCAGGACGAGCTCCGCATCACGTACAGATAAAGATCCGATAGCGCAACACTTATTTGAGAACAAAGGCTTTTATCAGCTAATTCTTGGGGCAATCAACTTCTTGCGAACTCGATGACGCCTTAGTAACTGAAGGTTAAGTAATACTCCACTCCAATTAATCCTGGCGTGATGTTATATGGTGAACATGCTTTTGCCCGAGGTTTCACTCACGTTAATTTTTTTGATAATGAAAAATTTCTATAGTTAAATATCAAAGGATTGTCGATTAACCATGTAAATGGCTTCAAAGGAGGAGGGGGTTCCGAAAAGACATAGTATACCACAACGGTGTAGTGAGATAACGTGTGGTGACGGATTAAGAATACGGAGTGTCACCACCCCCTATTCATCCCGTGGGTGTCGTAAGAGGCGACTAAAGGAGCAAACTACGTAGACAACAGTACAGCAAAGAGAAGGAAACCTTGACACCCGTCTGGTCAGTGGTATAGTAGGCCAAAACCTGCTTTCTAATAAGAGGCATTTGTCCAGCAGTGGACTATTAAAGGCTAGTGAGATAACACGAGTATTTACATATTATTTCGTTGAATTGTTCCTTTGACCTTTCTCTTTCAACTTTTTTTTATTTCTTTAAAAAGGCAACTCCCGCATTAGGAATATGTTCCTGTGTCGCGGGGGACTTTACAAACATACATAAAACGGACACAAAGAACACCCAGACTCAGAGCAACAATTTGTGGATCACACATTGTGGGACCCACAACACTCGGCGTAGTATGAAGCGGCGTGACGACCGCTTAAACCACTACGCCATCCGTGCAGTCGATCTTCAAAAGAACATAGTGCCAACAGCTGACTTTCAAGATGATTTCATGACTTTCATGATGAAGATTTCATCTAATTGCATCTGTAAATAATCTGTGGTTCGAGGTCAATTTCATTTAAATATGTTTATGTGCCCGTACAATTTTTTTTATACACATGATTGCTTCTATTAATATTTTAAACTTTAGCCGATCAAAAACAATCCGTAACTGTAGGTAATGTCTGTCTGGACATTTTTTTCACGCCCCTTAATTTTTTTTTAAATCTAAATTAGGCCGGTATTTTAAGATAATTTTCAAATATTATTTATGTATTTTGTACTTAAAAATATTTTGGATTTGTTAAAAGTATCAAGTATCACGTGATTAATGAAGAAATGAAGTCATCAGAAACAAACTGACATTCGCATTTATAATATTAGGTTAGGTTGTTTAATTAATTAACGTTTTTGGAGATATGGCAGACGATCATACGGGGGTCAGCCGCCCATTGACGCCCGTAACTCAGGAGTCAGAAGCGTGTTGCCGTTCTTTGAGTCTCTCTTCCCCATAAAAGAGCGTACTCCCATTACGCTCTTTTCGTGAAGGTCGTATCGGTTGGGAAATGTGTCTTAAGAGACGATGAGAACAAGAAAAAGAACTTCGCCAAAATATACGAAAAAAGGTGCAGTGTAATATATTATTTAATTATGCCGAAATATGATCAAGAACAATAATAAACATTTACTGTCAAATGCGAATTGTACGAGAACAATTAACAAAAAAGATTTCTTTCTAAGAATCATCCTCTAGATGTTTTTATGGTATGCATATAAAATATTTATGATTGGCTAAAACATCCGATTTATCTTTGCAGTTGCATGTCTGTCCGATCGCTATTTTATTTTGCGCGAAAAGACAGCTGCACAAACACATTGTCCGGAATACTTTGGTCGAAAACGATATAATAAAAAAAAGTCAAGCATTGATACCTTGAACACAGCACTATATAAAAAAAAGAAAAATGATTGTGGCACAAGATGAGGCAACGACAACGGTTAGAGACGGCCTTATAGATTTTATTACTTATAAATCGGTGGTATTTATACCTGTGATTCGAAAAGAATTTACAAAGTTTTTTTTCGTGTCAGAAACCGAATGTATTCGATTCCTTCGAATTCGATCCATAGATGCACAGAATAAAAAATCTATTTTGATCTACCTGCTGTTTTATTTCCCTTTTTTACCCTCCGCGACAGGTAACATAAAAAAAGAACACATGCGAGTTCTCTATACAATTATTCTCAATAATATTAGGTAGAAATAATATTTGGGATGTATTTTTGTATCTGTGTGGTGACGGATTAAGAATGCGGAATGTCTACTACGCATGACAACAGCACTGCAAAAAGAAGAAAACTTGACACAAACCCTTTACCAACCCGTCTGGACAGCGTGGTATAGTGACCCAAATCCTCCTTTCTAAAGATAAGCCTATGTCCAGCACTGGATTATTAAAGGGTATCGATGTTGTATGTTTGAATTTTTTGATAGTTGCATTTGACGTTTGTTTTTAAAGTCTAATTAATGAGAATGAGCTTTTTAAAAAAAAAAAAATGTTCTTTAGTCTCTTACTGACACCTTTTACGACTATTAATAGGATTGTCTGGTTTACCGACATTAGCAATACACTCGGGAGCAATGATTCTATGGTTTTATCTTCTTCAAGTCGTTAACGTTACTTAATAAGCATTTATTTATCGTTAAAATGTTACACAATTGTTACATTACCTATGATAGCCACACTAGGCGCAGCCTGTATCGTGGCTATCAATCAATACGATTAACTAACGCCTAGGACTAAAACTACCCCTAAAGAAATCACATTTAAATAACAAAAAAATAAAATAAAATAGATAGAGCTGCATATGCGTATGTGTGCGAGAGTGTGAGTGAATGAGTGTTTGTGAGAGTGTGAGTAAGTGTGTGCATAAGTGTGTTTGTGCATATATGTGTATTTACAGGTAAGGCTGGAGTATTGGTACAAATAAAAAGGGGACACCTGGTGCGACACGTCAAGCGATAGCTTTTAGGAGCTGTTCCGTGTCATGGTAATTTAAACTGTTGAGAACTCTTTCAACTATTAAACAAGCTTCACGCGTAGAGCAGTTTCTAAGATCACATTTTTTGCTTATTTGTTATATAAACAAGAAAACATATATTTCTGAAATCTCTTGGCGAATGTAGTCTTGCATTTTGTGACAGGGAGCTTGAAGACCCTCGTGTTTAAGATGTATAACTTAATAATTTGTAGGGACTGTTTGGGTATTGTTAATGTTTGATAGGATAAGAAAGTATATTGTCTGAAAGAGTTTATTGCTACGTGTTACTACTTAGATACACGAATTAATTGTACGCGTATATCGTGCTCCGGGTGAAAACGTTAACTAATCTGAAATGATTGGAAATCGGTTGAACCGGCGATGCTCCTAATGGTGTCAAGTGGTGATTAGCATACAGCCCGGATCCAGCAAGCTTCGGATAAAATCTGACTCTGAGACAAAGAAACCCACCCTGAACACATTTCGAGAGCCCAAACTTCTTATAGGAGAATAGGAAAACAATCCCCAACATCGTAAAAGAAGCTATGTGTACAGAATATAAACTGCATAACTGCATAAAATGGTAGCGCGCTGAGGCTTTAGCTTTAGCGCTTGTTTGGTGATAGAAAAATTGTGTTTTCTATTTTAGTTTTTAAGATGACGTTGTTTTATTTTTCTTTACGTATATAATAATATAATTCAATTCAAATTATTTATTTCGGACTATTACATCCATATAGTGTTAGTAACAATGTGTTTTAAAAACTAGTGTTAGTATTGAATTATATTTATTCGTGCTTATAACCGCTTTTTACGTATAATTTATGAAAAAAAAAAACAAAGTAACAAATAAATTATACCGAAATGTACACACATAATATCTGTACAAATAATAAAAAAAATAACTTCACACATCTCACACTCGGCCGTCTGATTTCAAACTAGGCAGAGCCTGTGCTATGGTAACCAGACTAATGATAAACATAATTATATATTTTTAAATACATACATATTATAGATAAATTACACAAAGACACTGAACAAATGATCGCGCTCATCACACTATATTTGTCCTGGGTGGGAATCAAACCCACGACCTCCGGCTTAGCAGTCAGGGCCACTAACCACTACACCAAGGCCCCAAATAAATTTTATTATTTTAATTTAAAAAGTATTAAATTGTATATTATATAATCGATTGCACTAAACTATCACTGTATTTAGAGACTTAAAAATATTCTTATGTGATCCACACTGCTCTCCAAGAGAATTAAAAATATATTGGTATATCAGTTTTGTATTCAATCACAATTTATTTTTTATGGATGAGGGGGCAAACGAACAGGGTCACCTGATGGAAAGCGAATACCGCCGCCCATAAACGCCTTTAAGGAAAGAGTACGCTCTTTTGTTGAAAGTTTGAATTTAATATGAAAATAAATTGTTGCGATAATTAACGAGTGTTATGACGGTGACGTCACTTTATATTGTTTATTGTTTCGACAAAGAATTTGTGTGTTTGTAATGTATGATTCATTATTAGTTTTGCAAAGCAGATAAGAAATGCCCAGACACTCTCTGATACAGCACAACAGAAAAGAAAAACAAATTCAGATATACATTTATATTTCATACTAGCTGAGACCCGCGGCGTTACCCGCGTTTGTTGTTATAACCGCGGGCAACGCCGCGGGGCGAAATACACATAATTTCTTGAATTCAGTAATAATATTTAGACAACGTAGTAAATATGGGACAAATATGGGAAAAACTGTATTCATATATTTTTCAAAGCCGACATTACGTATTCTACAATCTTGGCGATATCTATACAAATAAATAAAATTGGAGTGTCTGTTTGTAATATTAAAATAACCGCTTTATACTAAATGCATTTGTATGTTTACACGGTACATATGCCAAAATAACATTTTTTTAATTTTTGTCTGTCTATCTGTTTGTTCCGGGTAATCTCTGGAACGGCTGGACCGACTTCGACGGGACTTTCACTGGCAGATAGCTGATGACATAAGGAGTAACTTAGGCTACTTTTTTAGCCTAGCTTCGCCCCGCGGCGTTGCCCGCGGTTATAACAACAAACTCGGGTAACGCCGCGGGTCTCAGCTAGTAATACATACATTTGGAAACATGATCCATACTTCCGTGCTTTTTCTTTATATACTATCAAATACAGTCGCTTTGTTTTCTTGTAAGCTCGGATCTTATAAACTAAGCGACAGATTTCAATGCAGTTTTCACAAATAAAGAGAGTGATTCAAGAGGAAGGTTTATATTAGATTCTATACTAATATTATAAAGCTGAAGAGTTTGTTTGTTTGTTTGAACGCGCTAATCTCAGGAACTACTGATCCGATTTGAAAAATTCTTTCAGTGTTAGATAGCCCATTTATCGAAGGAAGGCTATAGGCTATATATCATCACGCTAAGACCAATAGGAGCGGAGCACCAATGAAGAATGTTTCAAAAACGGAGAAAATTTATTACTATTGAGAGACGCAGACGAAGTTGCGCGGGTCAGCTAGTGTATGGTACATGGAGAGAATATTCGAGAATTTTAAAGGTTTGTCGTAATAAACATGTTTTTGTGCGTTTACATTGCAAACGCTGACTAAACCTTACGAGATAGATCAAAATAATGTAGTAAGGAATTGTATAATTATCTTAAAAAGATCTACAAATATGTCCGCGATGGTATATACATATACCTCCTAAATATAATCTACAGTAACCATTTTTGTCTATACAAATAAATAAGTAATTCATAAATATGGTTTTAAATCATTTTTTGCAAATTGAAAGTAAAAAAATATTTGGGCTATTTTATTTAGGACAATAGACAGTTGTACAATATGTGTAATATCAGTAGAAGTAAATAACAGTAATTAATACTCGTACACAGCCAACTTAATTATCTACGTTTTACAAACGGAGTCTTAAATACACCGGTGTTTTTGCAGTTCAAGTCTTATTCTTAACTAGCTGGTACCCTACCTTAGTGAGTTCGATTCCCAGACCGACCAAAATTTCATAGGGGTTTTCAGAAAAAAAATAGCCTTAGTTACTCCTTACATAGACAGCAACCTGGTAGTAAAATATTATCAAAATCGGTCCAACGGTTATGAAGATTACCCGGAACAAACAGACAGACAGACAAAAAATATTTTTGGGCATAGGTAAAATAACCGTGTAAACATGAAAAAAACTTAATTGTTTTGACATTACAAACAGACACTTCAATTTTATTTATTTATACTTAGGTGTATATCATGTTTTGTCGGATTAGTTCTTAATGCACTGAGAAAGGTACGCTTAAACTTAGCGGCAGACAGTGCGAAGACATCAGCCTTTTATTTTTATATTTCTCTTTATAAATACAGCGCGTGCCATTTAAGATATGACTACGTGACGACAACCTAAACACCACCCCGCTGTGATCAAGCGTGGTATTTTGAAGACCTCTCCTCCTGAATAAGTAGTATGGGTGCCTACGTTCCCTTGGTTACATAAAGATAAAAAACCTCGTGCTAGACCGTTGATGAGTTTGAATTGTGACAATCAAACGTAATGATATTATTCACAATCAGTCTGTGCTCGTTACAAAATAAATTGAGCAAATAAGGTGATCAAACTTATATTAATTTGTGTCTTACACAATTCCTTCGCCCGATACAGACGATGACTCCTTTAAACAATAAACATTGTATGTTGTATAACGTACTAGCTTGTGTTGGCGGCTCCGCCCGTATGTATGTCGCTTATCGCGGTAAAAAGTAACCTATTCCCTTCCTCAAAAATCAAACTATATCCATACCAAATTTAATCTAAATCGGTTCAGCCATTATTGATCCCGAATACAAACTTTCATCCTCCTTTTCACCCCCTTAAATAATGATTTCAAGGTTAAAAACTATCTCTATACCAATTTTCATCTAAACCGGTTCAGCGGTTTAAGCATGAAGAGGTAACAGACAGACAGACAGATACACTGCATTACTAATGTTAGTATAAATAACATAACTTTTATTTTGATATTTTAACATAGTTCCTCTCGCTTGCCTACAAGTGATTGTTTGTGGTTTCTGGGGAACGGAAGTGTGTAACAGAAAAAGCGTGAACTATATGATTTGACCAATAAGGACGCTTTGAGCTGGAAATGGCCGTCATATGGTACGAACACATTTTTCGAAAGTTTGGTACCACCAAGATGTCAAAGAGAAGGAAAACTTGATACAAACCCCAACCCGCCTGGCCAGTGTGGTATAGTAGGCCAAAAGCTCCTTTCTAAGGAGAGGCCTATGTCCAGTAGTGAACTGTTAAAGACTGTTGATGGTGCTGATGAAGATGAGACGATAAACGTTACATATCATGCTCGCTTCCTTGTATTTACAAAGTCCTTACGTGTAAATATATGTAAGAGCACATCTTAGAGTCGTTACAGCTAATAAATTATTTTTAATTAAAACAAAACCGCCTTCAAATATCTATGTCTAAATATTTGCACACCTTTAAAAGGTTATATTACAGCGTACCCATGTATTATATGATGTATCTTCTACCACCTTTATACCTGTTTTATGCAAATAATAAATGACTTTGATTTTGATTCAAAAACAACCAGGAACTAAAAGCCAAAAAATAATTGGTATTTACATTTGATTTCTTACCCAAACCTATAAATCAAATTCCTATTACAATTCCAGTACCAAAATCAACTAAAATAAACACTCACTTATCTATAAACAGTGATCTTAATTACTTCTAGCTGGTGCCCGCGACTTCCTTCGCGTGGAATTTGAAAGTGGGTTCGATTCCTGTACCGGGCAAAATATAATCGGGTATTTCTGAGAGGAAAAATAGCATAGTAAAATATTAGTTAAATGGGTCCAGCCGTTTTGAAGATTACCCGGAACAAACAGACAGTCAAAAATATTTAAACTGGTTTTTAAGCATAGGTATCGTGCAAATAACCGTGTGAGCATGAAAAAACCTATTAATAATAATAATGCATCACACATCTATGTCTGTACTACAGTAACCAGACTGCTGATAAACATACTTACATATATTTAAATACATATATATTATAGATAAATTACACCCAGACACAGAACAAATGACCGTGTTTTTCACACAATATTTGTCCTGGGTGGGAATCGAACCCACGACCTCCGGCTTAGCAGTCAGGATCACTAACCACTAGACCAACAGGCCCGTCAAACAGACACTTCAATATTATTTATTTGTATACCTAGGGCTAGATATACCTACGGTAAAAATATAGGTATTTAATGAGTAATTAGAACTTATAATTATCTATTTACACAATGTAACAGCTCTTGTTTAAACCTGTTTTCTATTAATTTAAATAAAATATTATATGTGCTACTGATGTGTTAAAGATATTTTCACTTTTAGTGAAAAGTAGGTGTATTTAATTTATCTATACAAATAAATAAAATTGGAGTGTCTGTTTATTATATTAAAATAACCGCTTTTTACTAAATGCATATGTATGTTTACACGGTACATATGCCAAAATAACATTTTTTTCAATTTTTGTCTGTCTGTCTGTCTGTTTGTTCAGGGTAATCTCTGGAACGGCTGGACCGATTTCGACGGGACTTTCACTGGCAGATAGCTGATGAAATAAGGAGTAACTTAGGCTACTTTTTTAGACTAGCTTCGCCCTGCGGCGTTGCTCGCGGTTATAACAACAAACGCGGGTAACACCGCGGGTCTCAGCTAGTATATAATATAGATGGACCAACTAAGTGAAAAAGAATTGTCCAAATCAGTTCAGGCGTCTTCGAGTAATCGGTAACCACCACCTTTTAAGAAGTCTGTTAAAAATTACAGATTTTCTTTACATTTTGAAATAATTAGAACTCTAATGTAGGTCGAGTTCGCCATTTCTATCTGAAATGAGAAATCTGCGATTACATCAATATCATTATTTCGATGCAGAATCAGTCAACTGTTTAACATTACTTAACAATTTATTAGAGTTAGACGACAATATTGCGTTATCAAGTAAATCATGATAAGATAGCTGTACATTGAGTAGGTACTGAGTGAGTGAGAGATGAAAACAGTGTACAGATGGAAATGATTGTGTTTTCTAGAAACTTCAAACTCAAACTCTTTATTTCATAAAAAAAAAAAAAAATTATTGAAAAGCGTCTTTTAATGTGACTCTAAAGTCATAGATCAACACACACAAAAGCAACAATCTCTGTTTTGTCAAATAGTAGGTAAGCAAATAAATTTAACTTGATGAACAATCGGTGATCGAGATTTTTGATTAAAGTGACTGCCTCATACAGTAATAAATTGTATATCCATTTTCAGTTTTTTTAATCAATACAAATAGATAAAATTGAAGTGTCTGTTTTTAATATCAAAATAATAGGTTTTTTTCATGCTTACACGGTTATTTGCACGATACCTATGCCTAAAGACCAGTTTAAATATTTTTGTCTGTCGGTTTGTTCCGGGTAATCTTCAAAACGGCTTCACCGATTTTGATAATATTTTACTACCAAGTAGCTGTCTATATAAGGAGTAACTAAGGCTATTTTTTTCTCAGAAAAACCCTATATTATTTTGCCTGGTCCGGGAATCGAACTTACTAAGGCAACGCTTTTCAAATTCCACGCGAACGAAGTCGCGGGCACCAGCTAGTTCTTAATAATATTTTAAGACACAACAACAATTTAATAATAATAGCTTCACACATCTCAGACACAGCCGTCTGGTCTCAGAGAGAGCTTATACTATCGTAACCAGACTGGTAAATAAAAATCTTCTATGCCTTTATAATAAACTAGCTGGTACCCGCGACTTCGTTCGATTCCCGGACCGGACAAAATTATAAATGGTTTTTTGAGAGGCAAAATAGCCTAAGTTACTCCTTATACAGCTACCTGGTAACTATAGGTTATAACTAACTACAGCGTGCCATGGAAAGGGCTATGCTAGGCGTTTCTCGGATTGGATGGCAGCCTGATCGCACTGAAAATGTGATCGGGCTGCAACATCTGGATAGGCTGAGAGGCAGGGAGAAGCCACTGGCTTTCCCTGAGATGGGACCTAGCTAGGTGCGGCGTCGATCTGGGGGACCTGAAATCACATGGCCCGGGTTCTCCCCAGAGCAGGGCGCCTGAGGCTGGCCGTCGGAGTGGTAGGCGTTTCTCGGATTAGCAAGCTCAAGTGGCAATGGGTTGTTCATATTAGCCGCAGAACCGACAACCGTTGGGGTAAACAAGTTCTGGAGTGGAGACTGCGACTAGGCAAACGTAGTGTAGGACGCCCAGAGGCCAGGTGGAGTGATGATTTGCGCAAGGTGGCTGGCAGGAGCTGGATGCGAGAAGCCGAATATGTATCAAAGTGGGAGAGGTCTATGTTCAGCTGAGGACTGCGGTAGGCTGATGATGATAGGTATGAATCCTTAAGGTATCCTTATGAAGCCTTAAGGTATCTCTTACTCTAGCTGCCTCACCATATCCGTTTTCTCTACCCCAATTTACTGTCCTTCTTGATCCAGTCTGAAAGCGATTACACGGGACGCATCAGGCAAGTGGCGGGCAATAAAATTAACCCGCCAAAACTCTGCAATTGTGCAATAGTGTAAATTTTGCTTTATCTGTGCAGCTTCCGCCAACAGTAGGTACTCAATTCAATTTGTATTTTATGACAATATTTCCAACAATGCGTATAATGAAAAAATCTAATAAAATTAATCTATGATTTTCGTAACGATGATGTCACAGAAGACTTTTCCATGCATTGTAATATTCATTATGTAATATGTGTAAACGTAAAACGTTTTTTTTTAGATTTGTGCTTAGGTTTCCACTGCCAGTTAAGATTTAGGTACAACAAGGAGTGCCAGGGACTTCCTTTCTAGGGTATACCTGGTTCCCCGGCTATTAGTACCCGAGACGGCGTGCGGTTTTAGTCGGTTCGAGTCCGACATGCCCCCGACAGGAAAAAAAAAGGTACAACAAGGAACTATTAGATGAAACAAAAAATTGAATAATAAGCAGATTTCAAAGTTCTCTTTTCTTTGAATGTAGATAAGATATTTTGGGTGAATAATATTTGGTAATGAATAAATGGCAATAAATCTCTTATCATAGTTATTTATGTCCTACATGAAGGTTATATTTATTGACGTTCGATTGTCAGAAAATCACGGTTTTAAAGCTAAATGGAATTTGATGTTATTCGAAAAAGATAGACGATCCGCTTTACAACTTTAAAATATAAAAAACTTAACATGGGGAGAAGAATGCCTAAAATAAGGCAAGTCATATTTGTTAATCCATCTTTTCGCTAAAATGTAAGTAAAGTATACCGTTGCGAAAGATTTGATTTAGGAATTAGAAACCAAACGTTAAACAAAAGAAAGATAAATTCAGGGTTCTTTTTTTAATTCAGAGAAAAAAAAAACAATATGTGATGCTGTCCTCGGAAAGAGGTCGTATGGACGACACAAACAAATTTGTCATTGTTTGTAGCATCTGTTCTGGTCTGGATAGGGTCAATTAAAACGGAACATAAGACTGTAAACAGAGACACAATTAATACTTATTACAATTAATACTTAATCTCATGCAAAGTTTTTGAAGGCAGTTGATATTCGTATCTTAGTCTCTGGTTTCTCCAAGTACTGGTCGGACATTTGGACGACCAGACCTCTTCGAGTTACGGCAATTGTAGTCCTGTAGCTCAGCTTCCTTTTAAGTCAGTTTGCCTTACTCCAAGTCATTTCAATTTTCATCATCAGGTTGACATCAGCCATACAAAAAACCAGCCTATGCACATTGCGCCAACCCAAAATAAAATTTACAGCTTCTGTTACTAACTTTCATTAAAAAACTGTTTAAAAATGGCTGTAAATTGTTCTGTTTTCTCAACATTTTTCATTGATGCTATTGGTCATCACATCAACAGCCTTTAATAGTCCACTGCTGGACATAGGCCATTGTGTGATGTTATAGATACAGCATTTTTAAATTCGAACCAGTAGTTCCCGAGACTAGCGTGCTCAACCAAACAAACAAACTCCTCAGCTTTATAATATTAGTATAGATTTACTTTCATATAGCTCATACTATGTGCTTTCATCAATCAAGTTCCTACAGTTGATGAGCTTGAAGACATCAAACAGATAAACTGACCAACAGTACTTACATCAGTATAGTTATGCTGTAAATTCCCATCTAAAAAGAGATAAGGTAATAGGAGTGAAGTTATTCCCACGCTTGGAGCAAAACAATGCAATGTCAATAGCCTCAGACACAAGCTGGCCAGTGGTATTGTGTAATTCACGGATGATAAATTACCAACTATGTGTTATTGTTCTCACATAGGCAGGAAACATCGAACTCTGGAATATCACCGTTCTAGAATATCCTTGTCAAGGATAAGAAGATGCATAATTTTGACTATTTGAAGATGACTGCACGAATAGTGGTTTAAGCGGTCACCATGCAGCTCACTACTACGCGGAGTGTTGTGGGTCTGTTCCCTACATGGGATGAAACTTTGTGTGATCCACAAATTGTTGTTCTGAGTCTGGGTGTTCTTTGTGTCCGTTTCATGTAGGTTTGTAAAGTCCCCCATGACACAGGAATTATTCCTAATACGGGAGTTGTCTTTAAAAATAACCAAAAAAAAAACAAAATTCGGGTGATGTTTTAACCGGAGACAAAACCACACCCTTGTCATTTGACAGATTATCAGTAATTTACTAGTTTTATCTATGTCACATGATATTTTACATAGCAATAATTAGAATTTCATTACAATATAATTCATTATAAGGTTTGATTGTGTATTTTATGTTCTAATAGTCTGATTAAGGTCATTTTATTAACTTATTAATACTTCTTAATTACTGGCATTCATCCTTAGTGTTTTCATTGTTCTGCTTACCCAGGGACTGAGCCATTTCTAGTTAAAAATTAATTAAACCTGTGCTGTAGTTTCAGAGAGAAAGAATAACAGATATACTGAGTAACTTATACACACAAATCTTCACAACCAATAAGATATAATCTTACTCAAAATTAATAATAATATATCTCACATTTATAATACTCAAATAAATATATCCAAATAAGCAAAATTAATATTGTATCAGACACTCAAAATAGATAAAAAAAAGTTTTAAATCCTTATCAAACAAACTAAAAAGCTTAGAATAAATTTCAATTTGAGTATAACTTTTAGATAAACCTATTCCTGCTCCATCATTTTGATTATAATGTTTCTGTAGTAACCCAAATTAGGGTATTATAACTTTTAACACAGTATGAAACCTCCTTGAGCAACAAAAGGCATAAAGTAAATCCTTTACATTTTATATTATGTTTATTTAAGTGATGACACTTTTTAGATATTGTAATAAAATCTTTGTGAGATACTGAGATCCATAGTGCAGCACTAAAAAATATCTCACATTGATTTAAGTACATTCTTTAAAAACATTATGTCATTATTAGTACAGTTTAATTATGTATAGACTGTACCTATTTTCTATATATTTTTAAAATTAATTTTGACAATTATTGTCTATGGTTTTCAATTACTTGTGGATACAAAATTAACCTGATTGAAGTATTAACTTGTATATATTTCAATACTAATTTGATATTTACTAAAAGTTGTACCTAAACCTGTTTCTTATGTACTTAACGGTTAGCACGATAATATTTTCTATATTAAAGTTTCTAATTAGATTAAACGAAAAGTGGTCAAGCCCTGGTTAAATTTAATTAAATTTTAAAGGTATTTACGAGCTGTAAGTAGTTATGTAATAAGAAGCGATTGATATAATAATAGAAAAAAACGGTAACCTTATTGAATAAACGATTATTATGTAGCTTTATTTCTAGAAGAATCGAAAACGTTACAATGACTATTGTTTATATGGAATTTCTAGAATATGTTGAAAATTACATTCTTTGTTTCGAAACAGACGGCATGTATGCGATCCCGCGAAAAGTAAATAAATATGAGCATCGTTTGCGCATGCGCCGGCTTCGTAATAATATGGATGAAAGATGACTTGGTTAATCTAAAAACATTGATATAATACTTACATAGATGAGTAATTACCGCCTAAAATCGTTGCTACTGCACATCTGTCCACAGGCATATGCGTAGCAAACGTCAATTCAGTGTTCAATGTGGCGTCAACCGAGTTGAACATAGCGACACATGACAGTAACAATCGCCAAAATGGGTAAATGCGTAGTGAAAGAATGCGATTCAAGGTCACAAAACCATAATAAATCATGCGGAATTACTTATCACGTGTAAGTTTATGGTTTTTGTATTGATAATATCGTAAATAAGGCTATAATTGAAATAAAACATTGATAATTGTAATTTAGAATCAGTGTTACCATTAAAAAATGATTTTTGTTTTCCCACATTAGTGGGAGAATTTATAATTTATGAAATAATATGCTTTATATTGTTTTTAAACATTTTGTCAATAATAATAAAATATAGGAAGAACGGTAGTTGTTAGGGCTGAATCGATCACTTTTTTTAGGGACCCGTGGAACGTTCACCTTCTGCCAAGCTTGCAGTGCTGGAGACTTTTGTATAAAAGAATTAATTAATTCATTCATTCATTTTTCTTAATTAATTATCAAATATAAATAACAATTGTACAAAAAAAAATATATATATAAAATAAAAAAGTAAATTAATATAAATAAAATAAAATATATATATATATTTTTATTTGTATTTTAAAATATTAAAAGAATTTGCAATACACCCTGGGGATTATTTATTATCAGTACAAGTTGATCATTCACTTTTACTATTAAATGCCATTATTTATACATAGGTAAAAATAAGATTGTATCATGAAAGTAAAATATTCACTTCAAACTTATAAAAAAGAGTCTAAAAGACAATTGTATACAAAACTGATGCTTCATAGCGGAGTTTGATTTTACACTGAATATAAACCCTTTTAACCAAATATTTCTAGTTATTTTATTATTTATACCTATTCCATTCAATTCGAAATATATTATTTAAAATATTTAAATTAATTTATTTTATTACAAAATTGTTTTAAAAAAAAATTGTTTCTTGGTTGTTATGGGTAAAATTTCATACGGTAGTCAACACTGGCCCACCATCGTAAAGTTATGTCTTTGTCTTTGTCTAATCCGAGCGATGGTATTGTTCTTGTCTCGCGTGTAAATGAGACATAAATATGTTTACTTTCAAATGTTTCGTGGTATCAAAGCTACTTCGTCAAAGTTCAAAAGTGGTTACACTTTTTTCGACGTGTGATAATGAGGCTTGCTTCTCTAGTGTTGTTTTAACTCAATGTCTAAAAATAACAAAACACATGTCGAAAAAAATTGACGGAGACAAAAGACACTTACGTCCATCGTTGAAGGTGTCTGTCGAGTCCAAAGGGATGATGAGCAACGGTAATATACCACTTAAACCAACTAAAACTGATGCAAGACCAGCGAAAAGCCACGGGTGCTCATCAAGCTGATCAACAAATGTAAACAAATATTCCGGGAAATAGTCTGCCATGGTGTATTCTTGCTGATTATTAAGAATAACTAAATCTCTAATTAAAGTTCACAACTCTGCCGCCTTTAAAAAAGTTTTTATTCCACTTAGCACTGCCGAAACATGTTCAATACAACCAATGTATCCTATTACGCGCGATCAACTGACAGAATATTTTAGATTGGAGATGTTCGCATTTCCGAGTTCCCAAGATAAAGAAAGATCGAAGAGCACGAGCTCGACCGACAGCAGACGAACTAATCTGCACTGAGACTGAGAACGCCCGACCCCAATTTTTTTGCAAATTTCAATTATATAAAGACTTCATAATGTACCTATTTATACTTCTACGCAGAAAAATAATTTTACGCGCAAATCGAGTAGTCGCGAGTCTTCGGTAGTTGCGACCTTAGAACACTATTTATTATTTTAGTTGAGTTGAAACCGGGCGGCGAGCCGGACAAACCATAACGAACTTCGTTATCGTTCATTCATGAACGTACACAATACACAACACAGTTGACACAGCAGAAAACAACAAGGTGCCTGCTGAACGAATGAACGAAGAACTTTGAACTACGAGTGAAAATAAGAATGATACTAGTCATAGATGAGACAAAATCACTGTGAATGACCGGTGATTTATCATTCGATTTTTTTGTACGTAGGTTAGGGTTACTAGGTACTTACTCGTTGTTGCCAATAAGCTGTTTTCAGACGATGCATAAAGACCCTATTTACCAATAAATCTCGTAATTATTTTATTATATACATATAGCTACCGTTCCCTACATAATAATTTAAAAAATACTAGATTTACTGTTAAGAGCGTCTAACCTACCTACCTAGCCTCTAACCTACGACTGCAAAAATCTAATGATAAATCACTGTTTACTGTGATTTTGTCCCATGTGTAATACGTGTGATAGAAATTATTGTTACTCCTAGGTAATAATCATATGATTCCACTATCGTTTTTAGACACTGCGATTTTACCAGTGATAAATCACTACTGTGATGGTCATATGCCATCAAAACTTAAGCAAAGAAAAAAACAAATAATATTTATATTGCATTTTCAATTAATCTAAGACCTTTTTTTATTTTAGATTTATCGTTATTCGCTATTTGGACGTAGCGTTATCATAATATTCACTTTCAATCGCAGTGATATGTTGATTAGTTACAGTCACAAGTCGTTAGTAGTCAATCTGCGCTAGGTGTATGTATATGCCTATTAGGAATGGTATAAAATCACAATGATATGTGATAAATCATATGATTTACAAAGTGTGATGTGTGAGATATATTATGTTATACATTATTATGCTATGCGAAAGGTCTAAATGTAAAAAAAATATCTAAAAAGCCAGTACAATATGTAAAAAAAATTCGATTGATTTAATGGCATTTATCTTGTCTATGACGAAACCACAATCACTAGTGAAATCGCTGTGGCTAAAATCAATCATTTCATCAAATGAATATGATTGCCTATATATGTATGTGATCTGAACTTCTGACTTCAGTGTAGTCAATTGACTATGGAGGGTAGAGGCAAGGACAACCATCGCACACTTCGTCAGAGCCTTTTTCCCAAACGTGGTTGGGGTTCGGCTTTAAGTCCACTACGATACGGCTGAATTTCGATATTTTTTACGCGGTGCGACTATCAGATCTCCACATCCCAAAGTACCAGGCGATATCGAAGTTCTGTAGAAAAACTTTCCGGATTTTTTATGACATGACACTTACTCAGTTACGTCTTAGCCACGAGTATAGATGTAATGTAAGGCCGGTTTAAAACGAATTAAACCAATCCGTTTAAAACGAAAAAAACGTTAAAAACATTTTTTTTTGTTGATGACTATGATGATGTTTTTCTTTTCATATTCTTGAGGTAGGGATATGACGGAGTACCTATAAAATGTGTAAAGATTTTTTTATATGAATGATA
This sequence comes from Arctia plantaginis, assembly GCA_902825455.1. Taxonomy (NCBI): domain Eukaryota; kingdom Metazoa; phylum Arthropoda; class Insecta; order Lepidoptera; family Erebidae; genus Arctia; species Arctia plantaginis. Next base: position 2,565,635 of record CADEBD010000553.1, read on the forward strand.
TACTAATATTGATATACTTAGCGGGTTTAGTTCTAGTTGGTCCGTCCGACCAAGCGTAGGTATTACCTACCTGGGTTAGAAAAATTCTATTGATAAGTTAAAAACTCTGTGTTAGTAAATAACCATTTTTTTTTGTTTTCAAATGATTATATACGCCTATTACTTAATTGTGGATTACATAGAAAACAAAACAGTGTTCTGTTGTTTTAACACAGTGTTCGTAGGGGAAATGTGATGTGGGCTAGTGTGTCTTTTATTTAATTTTTCATTTACTTCACTTTTTTTATTCCACCTTTTTTCCATATCTTGTTTTCTCTTCATTGCCTTTTTATTTTTTAGTCCTTAAAACTTACATACTGGCACACATCAAAACAATGTTGTGTATATTTAATGATGCCATTGTTATCTGTTGATTAAAAAGAGTGGCCATGAGTTTGTTTGCCCTTTCTTCTCATGAGGCTCAACCATTTGGAAATGGGCGTTTGTAGATAAAATGTTTGTAGACAAAACAGAGATTGTTGCTATTGTGTATGATGATCTATGACTTTAGAGTCTACACAAGAGACGATTTTAAATTTTTTTAAATTTTTTTTTTTAATTTTTTTATGAAATAAAGATGTTTGAGTTGGAGTTTGAGTTCTACACACTTAACAGGCACTTTTTGTTCTTTCAAAGCATAATAAGTAAAAAAAATGTTTTCCTGTAACTCCGATTGCCACTTTGAATATAGGGCACGTTCATGAGCGGTGATAGTCACTTTCCATCAGGTGACCCGTCTGCTCGTCTGCCCCCTCTAACACAAAAAAAAGTACTTTGCTAAGTTCGTGTCACATTTGCCTGAAACTATACAGAATCAATAAGTGACCAGACGAAGCCGTCAAGAGGGCACTTCAAGTGTTTGATGGGAAAATTGAGAGTATAATGACGAATGAAAGGAATGGTTGGTTTTATGAAAAGGCAATAGTAGGACAAGGATATTGCTTACACGGAATGATTGGTGACATTTACACATCGTTCTATAGTCCATTCGTGTTAAGAAAATAGTGACGCAGACACCCCGCACTAATCAGGTTCCAAGATATCGTACGAAACAATTTTTGTTTGGAACCTGATTGGCCAGGGGGCGAAGCTCGTTCGATGCGTCACTATTTTATTAAGGCAAATGAACTGTAACAGTTTGTTTTGTAAAAAGCCTACTTAAATATTACTTAAAATGACCAATGATGATGGATTAGAAGCACGTCTTTCCTAACCTAAAGCATTGGCCTGTTGGTCTTTATTTTTGTGGAATAGGGAGGCAAACGAGCAGATAGTTCACCTGATGGAAAGCGACTACCGCCGCCCATTAAAGCCTGCAACCCAGAAGTCACAAGCGTGGTCATCTTCACTCTCATTATATTTATTTAAATTTTAAATGTTTGACTTTATTTAATTGACCAGATTAATTTAAACTATCATTGTACAAACTTTGTGTAGGTACACGACAAGTCAACACACAGGCACTGGACGCCATTACCTTTCTTAAAGACAAACGAGCCAACAAGTCATACGATGGTAAGAAACAACCGCAGTCCTTGGACACCTACAAACTTAAGTGTTAAAAGTGCGTAGCCAGCTCTTTGAGGTACGCTCTTTTCTGTAAGGTTTGAAGATCGAATTGGTCCGGATATACCATAGGCGACAATTTGTCTTAAGCCGGTGAACGTCCGAACAATTCTTAAGAGTACTCCTCATTTTATTGATATCCCTTAAACTCGTCGGGAGTTTCTATTTAGATCTTTGTCACCGATGTTTTTTTGTTTTCTTTTAATTAAAATTATATATTTTTTTTTTTTTTTAATTTAAGTAATTCACAGTAGTAACTTAGATCTAAGACTTAAACTTTATACTCGCCAAACGTATGTTTAACGGCGAGACGCGCTTGTTAATCAATTAAGTGATCCATGCTACACTGTGTGTACATCACACATAAATTACAAAAAAAACGTAATAACTTAACTACTTATAACAATTAATTAATTAAACTAAACTATGAAAAATAGTATTACATACTTAAGACAACCCCATGAGAACAATTTCTATGTACATATACTAGCTTTTGCCTGCGGCTCCGTCCGCGTAAATGACGGTTATCGTGGTTAAAAGTAGCCAATGTATTTTCTCAAGAATTATAGTATCCATACCAAATTTCATCTAAATCGGTTTAGCGGTTGTTGATTCCCCATACAAACTTACAACACCCTTTTCACCCTCTTAAAGTATGATTTCTGTTATAAAAACTAACCTTTGTCCTTGCCCGGGACTCGGACTATCTCTATACCAAATTTCGTCTAAATCGGTTAGCGGTTTAAGCGCGAAGAAGTAACAGACAGACAGACACACTTTCGCATTTATAATATAAGTATAGATATATGTATATACCGTTATGGAAGTTTTTACGTTGTCGTTAATCTTAACGACAGTTATCTCCTTTACGTTCTTTTCTTGGCGACTAATATGTGCAAAACAATGTCATCTGGATTACCTTTATCAGTATTATCCAACTGTATCAATACGAAGCACTTCAAAAGTATTATAATACTTGGTTTCTAGAGTTTAATCTTTTTCCATCTGAAAGGCAGGGATCTCGTTTACTGTCACAAAAATGTTTTTAAAATTAAATTTAGAATGTTCACTGGCGAAATTGGTTTTAAGTGTTGTGGAGGAACGGGTGTCATGGCGCTCCAATACAAAGGGAGGATTCTCCGACCAGGCAAGGTGATTATACCTGGCAGGCCGCGGCCCAACGGTTGATGTTGGGAAGTTGTATATATGCTAATTTTTTTTTTGTTTATTTACGGAGCTTAGCCACAATGATGACTACGTCGCTCCATCATAGCCATTTTTTGTTTTAAACTTAACTTAAGTATTGAAAGTACAAAGTATAAATATCATTAGCTGTATCTGTCAAAGGACTGGCCAGGATGCTGTGACATCTTCCAATGTCCATATATGCTAATCTGCAAAAGAATTGTTAATATCGCTATACAGGATTAGAAGTTTCTCTGTAGTTCGGTGTGTCTTCGATAGATGGCGCTGTAGTATGTTTCTTTGTTTCACCGTATGTGGAAGTCGTCACATCGTCTATAGATTATTGTGATAGTTTTAATATTGTCTTTGGAAGGTGTTTTGGTTTGCTACGTTGCTACTAGACCCTTGAAACTTAATTAAAAGTATTAAAGTGGGTACTGATCATAAACTTAATAGACTAGCGTTAACTAAGTTCATGATACTAAATGTTTTAAACGAAATTAACTGCAACAAACTTTAGTACAGGCGCTTTAATTTTTTTCTACAGTTTTAGATGTGACAAAACATTATAATAATGTATATTTAAGTAACATAAAGCGTATCGTAAACTAGTAACTAACTCGTACATAAAATTCTAAGAATCCCATCGTGGTCAGACATTCCATTCTATTATTAAGTATTTAGTTTAGGAATGCACAAACCTAGTTAATGAATATCTTTATAGATAGAAAATATTAAGAAATAAGTGATAAGCAGTCATCATCATGATCATCAGCCTTTACTAGTCCACTGCTGGACATAGGCCTCTTAGAAAAGAGGTTAAGTTTACTATACCACGCTGGCCAGACGGATTGGTATAGGGTTTGTTTTAAGTTCTCCTTCTCTTTGCAGTACTGTTGTCCTGCGTTGTTTTACTCCCTTAGTCGGCTCTTACGACAGCCACAGAATGAATAAGCAATAGATAAAAAAAAATACATAAAAAAATTCTTTAATAACAATTTCCGATAATTTTAGTGAGTAAGTATAAGCTACTTTATTTAACAAAAAACCAGTGGCAAAAGATTTAGAAACTAGAAAATGAAGTAAATATAAATAGTACAAGAAATCGTATCATTTTTTCTTTTTCGTTTAAAAATAGTAGGTTTTAGATGCGTATTTAGGGAGTTTATAGCGATAATATTTCGATAAGGTACAATACAATCTATATAATTTGATGGAAACTTTGGATAAAGAAACCTTAAGTATATTTTATTTAAGTCCCTTATAAATATATCATGGCGGCCAAGTTCCTAGTCTAATATGTATAAAAATCTTAAAATTAATCTAAAAATTATGGTATTTGCAAATATTTCTTGGTTAGTATTAGGTAAGTTTTCTTTATAAGCCACGGTGATCAATCATTATCTAGTACTAGCTGACCCGGCGAACTCTGTTCCGCCTTAAAGGCAATAAATAAGCCGATTTTTGAATTTAGTAAGTTAATTTTTTTCTTAGAAAAAAAAATGAAGTACATTAATAATCATTTATTATTGTTTCTGCATTTCAGTACATAGGTTGCTCTTCACTTAAGTACCTTGTGAGACACGACATTTTTTGTTTTCTTATCAGGCGCAAAAACAAACAACGCTGATGGTCTTCCGACCCGTGAACATGCCACATATAATTGACCATGGGAAAACATGAATGTTCTAGATTCAAACCACAAACTTTTAAGGATTGGCCTTGTGATTTGTTGATGGTCATGGCAAATGCAAGACGGATCGGAAATTGAAGTCTTTTAAATTCAAACGGCAAATCGGTTGGGATTATCGGGATCCTCGGAATGAGAACTTTCTCATCTTTGAATTTTCCTTTCAGTATTGTCGCGTAAATTACATTGTTCATCAATTTTCTAACCACCAAATGCGTACCGTCGCACAGTTTTGGTTGGTTTATGTTACAAAGCATGATGACTACGGAGCCAAACTTTAGGCGTCAATTGTGCGGTGGTAAGCCAGGCACATCAAGGGAGTTTAAAAATTCAATTGGATAGTTGGTGGCTTCATCTTCATTTGTGACGCAGTCAACAGATTTGAATGAATGCATTGTTTCAATGATCTTATTTTGAATGATATAGTTCAGGTCGTCTACATCTTTATTCTTAGCCGCTAAAATTGCTCGCTCACTCAACCATTCATTATTTTTGTAGTTAGAAATAATGTCTTTAAATACATTGTTGATAGGTTCGTCTTTTGATGAGACAAAATTACAGAAATTATTTGGAAATGATATCGACATCGACAGGTACTTGACCATTACCGATAGTCAGCAATTTCTCAGAGAAATTTTCAGCAGATGTATCATTAAGCAATGTAACTCTCATGTTTGTTGTCAGCCGCAGTTTCTTCACATAGCGCCATAGATTCGACGATTTGAGGCAAGCGTTTATTTCGTCGGCAGCCGTAGATCTTGGAATTACTGGCAGTGTTTGGCGGAAATCGCCAGACAGTAAAATCATTGCTCCTCCTAAACATCTCGAGTCATTCCGTAAATCTTTCAATGTTCGGTTAAGTGCTTCTAATGCACGTTTATGCGCCATTGTGCATTCGTCCCAGATGATGATTTTCGATGCCGATAAAACTTTGGCCATTGCTGAATTTTTCGTTATATTACACGTTGGTTCTTCAATAGTTTGAAGATTTAACGGTAATTTTAATGCTGAATGAGCCGTACGACATCCTTCTAACAATGTGGCTGCTATTCCAGAAGAAGCAACTGCAACCGCTATGTTGGATCTCGCACGAACAGTGGCTAAAACTACTGACATGAGGAATGTCTTACCTGTTGCAACCGGGGGCGATCGATTGCCTTCATTAAAGTATCATAAACTTCCTTTTGTTGGGAATTCAACAGGGGTACATTCGTTTGAACTACTAAATCTAATTCCTGGTGATCATATTAACGTTCCCGTTCCAATTCTCGATTAAATGCGTCATTCATTTCACGATTGGGCACTGGCATTCCTAACCTGATTAATAAACTACCACACATGAGGTAACACATATCTTCGATCAAGAGTAAAGCACGATTATGTATCTCCTCATTCATCTCAACATCGTGATTTCTGGAAGTGATACGAATTTGATGTAAAATATCTCCTTAATAAATAAAATAAATATATCCTTATATTTGTACCACAGGTTACGTGGGTTTGATGGAAAGCATATCTAAATTATGATAGCGAATAATGTGCGTATCTGACTTGGAGATGCCATTAACCATTAGAGACCATTAACAGTCCGTAGTGTCTCAAATGACGTTGGCCCACGCACATTTATCAGCAACAACCGCAAATAGAAACATTCATCATTCTTTGGATGAACTGTATACATACGACCAAGAGCATCAGTGGAACGCACATCCGGATACCCAGGAACTGGTCTTTGAAAATTCTTCGATGAAGCATTCCAAGTATAATAACGTGGCATCTCCGAGTAAAGCAAAGTTCGTAAAAAAACAAAAAAAAAAACAAAACCTTCGAACGGAATAAATAGTATCCTATGTCCGTCTCCTGGCTCTAAGCTACCTCCCCACCAATTTTCAGCCATATCGGTAAAGCCGTTCTTGAGTTATAAATAGTGTAACTAACACGACTTTCTTTTATATATATAGATTGCACCTGTTTGTAGTACGTTTTGGTCTATCGTTTGATTTATTACCGTAATTATACATGGCTCGATCGGCTCGATTCCAGATGTGGCTTCACTCTGCATTCTCCATCGCATATATCACGGAGAGTGCTCCGAGGAATTGTTCGGACTCATACCAGCCACAAAATTTTCGTCATCATCACCTGGATAGTTGGCGCTCCACTACTGTGTGCTTTTCGAGACACTTTTAGCCCCGCAGAACCAATCTGTAGAACGGGTTATCGTCTGCGGTATTTCCGGACCGATACGACCTTCAAACCTTCAAGAAAAGAGCGTACTCCTTCCTAAAAGGCTGGTGATGCGTTTGTGACTCCTGAGTTGCAGACACGTTCATGGGCGGCGATGGTCACTTTCCATCAGGTGACCCGTATGCTCGTCTGACTCCTCTATCCTAAAAAAAAATGTTTACTAAGCTATAGAAACCTATTGGAAAATCATCATCATCATCATCATCAACAGCCTATACTAGTCCACTGCTGGACATAGGCCTCTCCTTAGAAAGGAGGTTTTGGCCTACTATATTGGAAGATAACCAAATTATTTTTAAAAAGGTCACCTGTAATTCATATTTATTTATTATCTGTATATTTATATTGTTGTAGACTATACATATTGTAGATGTACCTACTATAAATCTGTGTTTCAATAATAGTAAATATTATAGTTTAGATTGGTGACAAAGTAATTTAGTAGTCGGGGTTATGTTGTCAGACGGATGTCTAGTCTACCTTTGTCACTGTGACACGATTGCAATACGAGTCTTCTTGGCAGCCGCGACGATGAACTGCGCCCAGTTGAAGCAAAATGCCGTACTCATTTTGGCTTGCCAATTTAAATATCTGACAGCATATAGGTACATCTGTTACAATATAACTTTACAGAGCTAGCATCGTATTCGCTTTCGCATTTGTAAACGACGGTAAAGATAGATAGACAGGCGACATGACGGTACTTTGTGGAGTTGAATAGTTCGAAGTTTAAATTACGCGCCAATCGAATTTGTGTTTTGAATTCAATGTGATATATTTTTTTAATTGTGGAACGTCAATTAAATAGTCATCATGGATTCGTGGGGAATATTGAACGTGGACACCGCTGCTATGGCAATAAACAGAGATGAATTGGGATCCAGCTTTCGCCGGAAGCAGTTGGTAAATAAATTGCATAATATAAACATAAATAAGTACATATAAATATGACAATCGTCACTAAACTAGGAAAAAATGTGTAGTGATTAATTAAATGCAGAATGTTGTTATTGTTTTCGAAATCATATATATATTTATTTTAATTGGTCACCAAGGAGTTTAGATGACTATTTTTAGTGGCCGGTACCAGCTAAATGTTAGTCTCGTTAATGTTATCATAACATACTCGTATTTCTCATTAGATCAATTAAGGATTTAAAAACCCATGTACCTAATGTAGATAGAAAGTTGCCTGTAAGAGATTGCTTTTAGCGATAAGGCCGCCCATTGTATATATCCGTCTGTAATATTTATCTAACATATTGTAATTGGTGTACAAAAAAGAATATTCTATTCTTTTAATTGTACTTAACTCATTTTTTGAATTTACGTGAAAGTGTTTAAGGTCTCTGTGGTCGAATGATGGTTATTGTTGCTACTTTTAAATCTTAATCATAGCTACTATCACAGGTGATGTGGTTTTATTTCCACCCTACTGTGGTCACCTATGTGATATTGTCCAATTTTAGTGCAGATTGGTGCAGATGTGACACCAACATTCAAAAGTATAACATAGACGTTTAAATTTTATATTAAACCAATGACAATTATGTTTATGGTCTACATTTAGTTATTTTTATGACTTGGCTCCGAAATTAGTCATTAATCTATCATAGAACGTGATGAATAAAATGATTGTCGATGTCAACTTTTAAATTTGGAATGCCCTAATATGCACGTAATGGACGCAACAACAGAATGAAAACACAATCAAGTACATTCTTTATTTCTTTTACAAACGGTTTTTTTTTAATATATTTTTTTACTTTTTTCTTTTATTGATTCAAAACAGAGTAGATATTAGAAAGTCTTATTATGTTGTCTGCCATCGTCAAAGTCTGATTTGACAACGTAATCTATTAGATACCACCAGGTATCTTGTTAGTAGTAAGAATGGCGGTAATCAGCTAGATAATATATAGTAAAATCTGGTTAGTGGTTTTTTTTTGGTTTACTTTCACATTTATAGTACAAAGTATGGATTTTTTCTTTTAATTAATATCCTAAACAATAATTGTGTTTGCGTTGGTAGTCCTAATATAAGACATAAATCTATTTTGTAAGTCGCGTCGAGTTAGTTTTAATTAAAACATTTGGTGAATTTAATAATGCGATGAAAGACTAGTTTTACCTACTTCCTGTATTGCTTACGCTAATGAAAGAGCTATTATTAGAATAGTCTTCTAAGGCTAAAATAAACGATTCGATACTCTGCAGGAAACGTATTCTTCTATATAAGTATATCAATATAATAATAATATATCTCACACATATCACACACGGCCGTCTGATCCCAAACTAGACAGAGCCTGTGCTATGGTAAGCAGACTGCTGATAAACATACTTATGGATTTCTAAATACATTACACCCAGATACAGAACAAATGACCGTGGTCAACACACAATATTTGTCCTGGGCGGTAATCAAACCCACGTCTTCCGGTTTAGCAATCAGGGTCACTAACCACTAGACCAACAGACCGACCTGTACTAAGTTGGTTTGTGTACGCTTTAAAAACTCAAAAAGTTTTACACCGATTGAGGTCTAATGACACGATATACATCAAGGTTCAAAGATGGTTTTTATCCATCGTTTGCAATCACCATGTGTCATTGCGAACCGTGGTTTTATAATACACTAGGTGTACCCACCTAGTGGTTCATAAAACTATTTATTCATAAGAATCGTTGTTATATTCAACTCTAAAAAGTGACTATGGCAGTAACTGACTGACTGACTTTGACTACACGGATGGCGTAATGGTTTAAGCGGTCGCCACGCCGCTTACTGCTGCGCTGTGTGATCCACAAATTCTTGTCCTGAGTCTGGGTGTTCTATGTGTCCGTTTCATCTACATTTGTAAAGTACCCCGCGACACAGGATATATTCCTAATATGGCAGTTGTCTTTAAAATTATCTGTACTCTATTCTACTTTCGACAGGTCATGGAAGACATTCAGCTGTTAGACTATGGAACACAGGATCTGCTTTAATTAAGGTGATTGTGTGTTACATGTTCACAGTTTTGTACTTTTACTTGTTATTCATTGCAAAAATACGTTTTCATCAACATTTGTATTCAATGTTTGTTGTTAAAAATATCATGATTAAAAGTTAGTGCTAACAAAAAATGTTCAAAATATAATAATAAAAATAGTGAATTTTAATTAGTGTTCGTCCATAGACGTATTTTTATAAGTCCATGTGTTAATCAAAAACAAATTTAAATCCATAAGTTTAATTAGTTTGTACATGTGTATATCATAAAGTCCAGCAAAACCGCTGGGGCCATTCTAAACTACGCAGAACAACAGCACTGCAGAGAGAAGGAAAACTTGGCACAAACCTTATACCAACCCGTCTGGCCAGCGTGGTATAGTAGGCCACAACCTCCTTTCTAAGGAGAGGCTTATGTCAGACTACAATGTCACTATTTTTTTTTTTGCGTCTTTTTAATTTAAATTTACAGTTGGACTTAATAGGTGGTGTTTCAAAATTGTTATGTATGTTTCTTTGTAATTTTATTTATGTGTGTATGAGTAAATCTGTAGATACAAGTGTATCCAGAAGTGTTACTGTTTTTTCTAAGAACTTTCTTTCTTTCTTTATTTTATTGTCGAAATTAATTATGAGACTTTAAAAAAGCTTACGTTCGCGCCGGATAACGCGTTGGATCTCACTTCGTTTGTTGCCTGAAAACTCCGTTTTATGGACCGTTTTGGAAACTGATTTTTTTTATTTAAATGGTATACTTATTGTTTGGTCTCATTCATAGATTTAAAGAACAAATCCACCTACAAAGACTAAAATTAATAAATGAAAAATACTGTTCTTACAGTTCATCATTATTGTTAACCGTCTGGCCAGCGTGGTATATTAGGCCAAAACCTCCTTCCAAATGAGAGTCTTACGTCCAGCAGTGGACTGTAATATACCAGATATATACCCAGACTGCACGGGTGGCGGTCCGTTTAAGCGGTCACCTACTACGCCCAGTGTGGTGGGTTCAAACCCCACATAGGACGACACTTTGTGTGATTCACAAATTGTTGTTCTGAGTCTGGATGTTTATTGTGTCCGTTTTATGTATATTTCTAAAGTCCCCCGCGACACAGGATATATTCCTAATGCGGGAGTTGTCTTTTTAAAAGAATAAAAAATAATATACTGTTGATGTGAGGGTTATGATGTAGGGGCATTAATGTCGTTGGTACTTGTTTTAAAGTTAATTATTAACTAATATCCGTGTAAAATAACATTTTAGTAGTTGAACATCAGTAGGTATGCTTACTATTGACAACAAAAATATCAACACTGAGCGTGGGAATTGGGTAGTTAAACGTCAACATTTTAGAAGTCATACAAAACAGCCGGTCTCCATAAATATCACTGTTGATAAACACAGCCATGTTCCAGGTATAACTCGTAAGTACGACGTAAAACTATAATCAAATTAGAAAATCGTAAGAGATTGAACCTTTTGAAATTGTTTACAACTTTGCCTAATGTTGACTAAAGAAATATAGTTAACCAGCTGGTGCCCGCGACTTCGCTCGAAAGGAATTTGAAAAGCGCTGCCTTGGTGGGTTCGATTTCTTTTGTATTTCTGAGAGGAAAAAAGCTTAAGTTACTCCTTATGTAGACAGCTACGTAGTAGTAAAATATTATCAAAATCGGTCCAGCCGTTTTGAATATTACCTGGAACAAACAGACAGACAGACAAAAATATTTAAACTGGTTTTTGGGCATAGCTATCGTGCAAATAACCGTATGAACATTGAAAAAACCTATTATTTTGACATTACAAACACACTTTAATTTTTTTGGAGCGAAGTTCCTTATCTCGCGTAACACACTGTGAGCGAATGGGAACGAGACCGAAAAATGTGTAACAAGACTTTTTCCCGACACTTCTTGCGAAACTTCGACCCCTGGTCGGAGTCCAATGACCCCTCACGCCGTTTTATTTACATGTATAGGATAAAAATTTACAATTAATAATAATAGTTTAACTACCCACACACGGCTCTCTGATCTTACACACATCTTAAACATCATATCTTGAAAGTTTATATTAAATGCAGAATGCAGACTTGCCTTCGACGTGCTTTTCGTAATTGATATTATAGGTCAATTCGTTTCATAGTTATTCGTAGAACACATTTTGGACAAACTAAACGAAAAGAAAAAAACATTTATACAGTCAAACTTAAGATTCATACATAGCCGTTACGCTTCAAAACCGAAGGCGATAACTACCTGGACCACTCCTAAACTGGAACGCAAAGAGGGCACACCGTGTGGTTTTAGTCGGTTCGAGTCCGACACACCGCCCCGCCGAACGAGAGCCCCGGCGGGGTGACGGTCCGAGGGGATTTCCACACGTTAAAAAAAAAAAAAAGGCAGAGCCTGTGCTATGCTAACCGGACTGCTGATAAACATATTTTTAAATATTAATAAATACATATTATAGATAAATGACGTAAATACATAGAACAATTAATAGTGCCCATCAAACAAGTTTTTGTTTTAGGTGGGAATTAAACTCACGACTTCCGGAAGTTCCGGCTTAGGAGTCAGGGTAATTAACCATAAGATTCACAGGCCAGTCAAATAGACTTGCGAGATTTGGCGCCGTAAGTACTAAGTAGTCGTAACATGGACTTTTTTAGAGAGGTCTCATTTCTTTTGCTGATATTATACTAATTTTAATTAACTGATACTAGAGAAATTTGAACTAATAATGCAGACTGGTTGTGAACAAAAAATAATTTGCAAACGCAAAAGCGAAGAAACGAGTTTGCTATAATTTACACAATTGACTGGCCTGTTGGTCTGGTGGTTAGTGACTCTGCCTGCTACGTCAGAGGCCGAGGGTTCGATTCCCACCCAGGACAAATAATTGTGTGATGAGCACGATGATTTGTTCTGTGTCTGGGTGTAATTTGTCTATAATATGTATGTATTTATAAATATATAAGTATATTTATCAGAAGTCTGGTTACCATCGTAGAGGCTCTGCCTAGTTGGGAATCAGACTGTGTGTGAGATGTGCGAAAATATTATTATCTTAATTAGTAATTTATTTGGAACAGTTTGCAAACAATTTTTCCTGAATAGAAGTGTTATTATGGTCATTCAATACGTCTTTTAAGTAACTTTTAAATTAATATGCACTATTATTAGACTGCCATGCACCTGGTATCAAAATGAGAAGACATGTCAGAATTCTAAACCTATATCGAGATGGACGACACTCGGTACCAAACGCTAAAAATATAATTGACAATGTTACGGTCGATTGATTAGTGCCAAACTAGTACTTACTTGGGCTGCCTAAATCATCAGTCGTGTCTAAACAGTTTAATGCATAGCTGCATTTTAATTATTCTATATAATAGTCGATTAATTTACTAATGGGTAAATATATGAGCAAGGTAAAAAGTTAAAGGATTTTTACTGTGGTGTCATTGCCTGATAAATGTTCTAGCTGCCATAAGTGTATATTGTGTAGTCTATACCATCGACCATGAAGTATTTCGTAAGTGATCATTTTTTTTAATTGTCTTAGTTGTCAATGTCTGATTTACATTTCAAATTAAGAAGGCATGTAAACAAATTTTATATAAAAATGAATTTATTTTCGTTGCAACCCAATTTTAAACCCATTTTTTTAGGTGTTAACTTTGGATCCCATTTGCTCCATTGAAATACATGTTGCAATAATATGTGTACTATTCCGTAGAAAACTGATTTACCTGATAATGTACAAACCTGAAATGTCAGTATTCTTTGTGAGGTGCATTTTTCCTTTACGGTGGTTACTGTATCTCGATATAGAAGTCCCTTTGTTATTTTATAGGTAGGTATATCTCGTTTATTATTGATTTTAATTTAATGATGAGCATTGTATAAAAGAACTGTACCACTTTTTCTGTCTATAAAATACAAATCTAGTGGTAGAGAAGTAGATATGCTTTGATCACTCATAGTACTTTACGATTTGATTAAGTTTTACATGAAATAACTACAGTCATTTGATGCAATGGTTACGCGTGTAACTAGATAGACGTAATGAAAAAGAGAACAGAATCAATATAAAATATATCCTCATTTTATTATAAACAATTTTGTTCTTGAAAGTACCTGCATTCAGATTTTTGAAACATGTAGGATCCAACGGAAATAGTTTTTGGGATTCAACGACAATAAAACGCAATGTTTTTTTTTAATTTGGAATTCAACATATATACATCTTAATATTTTGTAAAATATGTTTAACGTTACAAACCTTTATTAATTTAATTAAATAAATTATTTTTGGCATTATATTTAAACATAATGTTTAACGCCAAAAATATTAAACTGCGATTCAAAACTGGGATACAACGAAATCTTAAAAAGTAAGAGATTTGAAATTAGAATTCACTTTTACGGTCTTTTACTTTTTAAATGTCGGATGTATGCATGCGTCATATCAGTCATCTGTTTCGGCGTTCAAAAGTGGTTCTGACATTCCGAGATATGTATCATGGGCTATTTATTCCCAAATGGGTTCAGTTGTATACATTCTACGAAATATTTAGATTTGGCGCCACCTCCATTACACCTTTGGCTTTTCATCACAAGAAAACAGTTCAAAAAAATTAAATTTGCATTGGTTTATTAAAGTTTTTATTTTTTTTAAGTATTACGCGTTTTGAAGGGATGGCAGATTAAAAAAAAAGCAATACTAATTTTTGGTTTCTCTGCAATAGCTTGCCGTCAGCTACCTCATGTATTAAAAAGTTGAAAAGTTTTATCTATTGACCCATCGTTTTCATCATCAAGCGCATGCCAATACAATAAAATAGTAGAACACTGTTTATAGTAATACCGTAAGTGTTGTGATTACTTGTTGTATTTAAAATATGTATCTGTAATTTACTACATTGTGAACATCTCATAAAGTATGTTTTATTGTCTGTGGAAAGGCTTGTTGTGTTTAAAGGATAATATAATATACGTTTTTTCAGACTTTTTTAAATTACCCTTGTATAATACAAACCTGTTTCAACTTTTAAAGATGCAGAATTATTTGGGTTTAACTTATTTAAACTACCGTTTCGTCCTTACATAGCTTACTGAAGTACAAAAATATTAAAATTTAGTTATGCTAAATGCATGTTGCAGGAGTTCATGGCCGGCGGTAGCCACTTTCCTTCATCCTTTCCACCGGTCTGCTCGTCTGCCCCCTCTTCATTTAAAAAAGAATTTGATATCTTGAGTAGTATAAATTATAATGTTTACAGAATGTTTAATACCTACCTTTTTATTAAAAAAACCTAATGTATAAAAAAGATCTTTCGACATAGCCCATTCAACCAACTTAAATTGTGTCGTCATCATTAAAATTAAAAAAAATAACAAACCACATTGACGACCTCTATGCCAAACATTAAATAAAAAATAGAATTTATGCACATAACTACCATGGCATGCTTACGCACATAACACAACGGACATGTTCCAGATTAATGGTGTCTCGAACGGACATCTATTTTTAGCTGTATATTTTATCGTTACTCATCTCTATTCATTGGTTACTCTAAAAATTTACTAAATATGTACTTCATAATAATAATCTGGACCTAGACTAAACCTAATGATTGACAATGACATTTGGAGAGATAAATTTT
This sequence comes from Arctia plantaginis, assembly GCA_902825455.1. Lineage (NCBI taxonomy): Eukaryota > Metazoa > Arthropoda > Insecta > Lepidoptera > Erebidae > Arctia > Arctia plantaginis. The sequence continues at coordinate 2,581,041 of CADEBD010000553.1, forward strand.
AAATGCTATTCTGTTATGGAATGTTATGAAATGGCCATGGAAGCAACTTATAAATCCTAGTCTTAATTTAATTCAGTTCTGTAACACTCGTTCTAAAATGCTTGAGCAATTAGTCTGTCAATTAATTAAAACACATTTATAATAATTATTCAAATTTCGTATCTCGTCATTCTTGTCATTTGACTTAAGTTTGAAGGTGACATTTTAAATAAGGAATTTTAGATATTTCGCGGCCATGTTATTTTTAACTAACCTAATAATGTGTAAAGGTCAATGTTTGTCTGTTTATATTGTATAGGTACGCTGTATAGGTCACAGTGATCGGATGATACCGTGCATTTAAAATTTTGGTACAATGTTGACAAGGATACTATCTCTTGCCGAGAAAAGTGCTATCCGTAGATCCGATCCGAGGGAAGGTAAAATTACTTTTACACGAGCGAAGCTGCAAGCAACAGCCAGTCTTTATAAACTGCCGTACTGTTCATCCGATCATCATAAAATAATAATAATAACTTCATATATCTCACACACGGCAGTCTGGTCCCAAACTAGGCAGAGCCTGTATTATGGTAACCAATCTGGTGATAAACATACTTATATATTTCTAAATACATACACACATAGATAGATAAATTACACCCAGACACAGAACAAATGACAAGGAACAATGGCCTATCACACAATATTTGTCCTGGATGGGAGTCGAATCCACGACCTCCGGCTTACCACTAGACCAACAAGCTCGTCATTGCACAAATGTTGCTATGAAGGAACTCAATATAAAAACTGATATCCGGTAATGAAAAAAATCCCGAAAGATCGAAACTTACTCATTTCAGTTTAAAATTGACATTTGAAAAACATTAAAAATGGAATACTTTTAATTTAATTTTTAACTAAGATTAAAAACACCAGCAAGAAATTTTCATGAATGAAGCTATTAAAATACGTTTTGGAGAATATGTAAAAAGTCGTAATGAGCCACAAAAAAAGAATTTATGATTGTTTTTGCAGCTAAAGACGAACAAAGAGGCAGAATAAAAATAATATGAAGTGGCCAGTGAGTCACTAGTCCAGGAAATACCTCTATGCTTGCCAAATTATGTTGGAAGTTAATTTCGTAGACAATAGACACATAATTAACTCGTGTTTACTACCGCCTCCTTAATGGAGATATGTGTTAAGAGAATATAGCCAAAAAATAACATAAATATTATACATTTATTTATTTTATTTATATCTTTATTGTATACAGTTAACAAGTTAAGTTACTTACGAATATATAGATGTCACAATCGGCGGTCTTATCGCTCACGGCGATATCTTACAGACAACCTCAATACGGATATTAGATATTTAAAAGTTGGGTAGTTTACATATCCTACTTAATGCATTATCCGGACCAATACGACCTTCTAACCTTCAAGAAAAGAGCGTACACCTTCCTAAAAGGCCAGCAACGCGTTTGTGACTCCTGAGTTGCAGACGTTCATGGGCGGCGATGGTCACTTTCCATCAGGTGACCCGTCTGCTCGTCTGCTGCTCTAACATTAAAATAACAACAAAAGCATTTCTTTCTTTAGTTTTTATGTAATGTTAAACTATCAATTTTTGTATGCATTTCGTGTACGTTATGTTAGAGTTTCTTTTTAATTATTTTTTTATATGCGTTTTTATATGGTAGAGACATACTATATACAGTAACAGTCAGCTACTAAGTTTCTATATAAAGTGAATTCTGAAATTAAATAATCAACATTTCACTCTTTCATAATAAAATTATTCGCCTATTAACTTATCCGATCTAACGACGGGGTACATACATTAATGTATGACATAAATAATTATGGCTATTCTTTTATAGTTTGTAAATGTAGGAATACAGAAAGCTTTTAGGTGGGAGCTAATACATGGAACATCGACTATTAAAAGTGAAATATATCCGCCATAATTAGATTAAAATAATCTATGCCGCCATTTTTTTTTAATGTTAAAGGAGCAGTCGAGCAGATGGAGAGTGACCATTTATTCGAATCATCTTTGATTCGAAGTTTTATTACAGACCAAAAATGTAATATGTAAATCTGCAAAACAATCAAATTTCCCGCCGTTCTGCATATGACGGATTCATAAAAAATATCAAAATTAGCAGTTATCATATTTAAAACTTCAATCAACATCGACATCTGTAAAAAAATTACCAGCGTTTATGCTTTATTTTAATATAAAAGTAATAAATCGACAAATAACTGAAGAATTTTACGCACGCACTCTCGTCCAATCCCGGATGATTCCAAAATTAACCCGAGCGTTCGTTTTATCCGCTCGTGCCGAAGTTTACGTGCGTATGAAGTAAAGCTGGAAAGCTTCATGAATTAGTATTTTTAACATAGATTCGTGGTTTATTTGTTGTGTAATATAAAAATCCGTTATGGATTTGTCTACTGATGTGTGGGGGCAGTTGGCGTTGGAGGCTAGTCAAGTGTATTTAGGTGAAGACGGTAAAGTGAGGAGTCCGTTCGCTAACACGGTAATGTTATTTTTTTAATATACAGCATATACATAACCGTTCTCTATTATAATTCTATAAATATCTGAAACTTTTTGTGTGTTTAAGATGTACATATTAGAAATAGATAAACAGTTCCTATTTATTAAGAGACTTCTTTGATAAACATTATAATATACCTATCTATATACGACTAAATGTGATTTATATCTTTTCAAGATGTTCATTTGTGCCAATAATACAAATCCCTTCCTAATTAATAAATATCATTGATCGATGTACATTAAATACGTCATGCTTTGTTTCAGACTATAGAAAAATTACCCGACAAGGTTTTGTTGAATATATTTTCGTATTTAACACATCGGGAAATATGTCGCATGGCCACAGTTTGCAAAAGATGGCGTATGGTTGCATACGACACCCGCTTATGGACGCACGTCAGTCTAAGGCCAGAGATTTCAGGATTACATGTCGGTCAGTACAATACTAAAAATAACTAAATCAAAGTTTATAGGATGACTAAAATTAGAACCGCCAAATTAGTATTATTTTTCTACTAAATTTGCATCTATTTTATTACTGGCAGCCGTAACTTTATTTATCTGTGCCGTGAGTTGCCGCTTTCAATCAAGAGATGTCGTTAGTATGCGAAGGATATTTACGAATGTTATTTTCGTGAAAAATAAATTATAATGAATGAAATACATTATTTTCAGGGTCCCTGGAGTCACTTCTAGCATTAATTTCGATAAGATTTGGTCCTTCACTGAGATACATCGAACTCCCGATAGAATTAATTACACATACGGTACTACACGAACTCGCAGCTAAATGTCCCAACTTAACTCACATGCTGTTGGATTTTAGTACAGGTAAGAGAACAAACAGATGTCTGTAATAATGACAATGAGTATTTTTTATGAAACTAGGTATGCAAACTAGTTCACAGAACACTGGGTGCATTGTTAAGGTAGATACACCCTTCTCGCTGAAAGTTAACTCCACTCCTGCTACCTTTGCTTTCACCAGCATTCTACTCAAAAATAACCACATACTTATAATTTTACCATCCTTTATTACCAGTGACTGGTGGAAGGCATTTGGATTGTACTCTACTACATAAGTGCTGCCAAATCATTTAAGAGGTTATTTGGGTGATTAATAAGCTTCTGCTTACCCCTTTGGGCACACAGGTATATATATACATATATGATAGTAGCTGGTGACAGCGACTTCGTTCGCGTGGAATTTGAAAAGCGCGAGTTCGATTCCCGGAACAGACAGAATTTTATAGGGTTTTTCTGAGAGAAAAACTTGCTAAAGCCTAAGTTACTCCTTATATAGACTTAGTAGTAAATAAATAGCACCCAGAAGTTTGAAGATCACCCGGAACAAACAGACAGACAGAAAGAGAGACAGACAGACAGACAAAAAATATGGTTTTTAGTCATAAGTATCGTGCAAATAACCGTGTAAGCATGAGAAAAAACTATTATTTTGACATTACAAACAGACACTTCAATTTTATACAATTGTATAGATATATATGTAAATACTCGTCATTACTGAAACGTCACTACTTAAACCTGTTCTCTTGTTTCCAGCTATGCAACTCCACGACTTCTCGGAGATGCAAGCCTTCCCAACGAAGCTGCGGTACCTGTGCATCTGTCTTTCCGAAGTCATTTTCATGGAAGGTTTCATGCGCAAAATATACAACTTCATCAATGGCTTGGAGATTCTGCACCTCATAGGTAAGATGAAGGTCATTTTTAGCAAGGTTTTCAGACTTGACTGTAGACGCCAGCTCGAGCCTCGTCAATGAGTCTGCTATGATCCAAATTACCAAATATCTGCTAGGGCATTTCCTATGTATTTAATTTTTTTAAATAGCTGTTCGCTGATCCCTTCTATTTGATGCGAAGTATGGCATACATTGCGGTTTAGCCAGTTTAATTTCTATCACACAAAGTCACACAGTCGTACCGCTTGGAGTGACAGCCCGATGTGGCCCACGCACTAAAAAAAGGCCATCAAATTACATAACAATATTGAACATCATTATCATCAACATAGTCCACTGCTGGACATAGGCCTCTTCTTAGAAAGGAGGTTTTGGCCCACTATACCACGCTGGCCAGAGGGGTTGGCGAAGGGTTTGTGTCAAGTTTTCCTTCTCTTCTTGCTCTGTTGTCCTGCGTAGTTTGCTCCCTTAGTCGGTACTTACGATACCCACGGGATGAATAGCGGTGGTAACACTTCGTATTCTTAACCCGTCACCACACGGTAATTTGTAAAAGTATAAGAAAAAAATATTGTGTATTTGTATTTTTTCAATTTACAAGTCTGTGTCAATTTACAAGATTTCGTTTCGAAATGAGCCTTGTGTGAAGATATCTAGTCAACAAACTCACGGACACTTAAAACATAACACCCATGTAACAACAATATATATATGTATTGTTATGTGATTATGTTGTGGCCATTAAAAAATATATACCTATACAATTAGGTAAATTAAAAAAAAAGAAAAAAAAGAAAGTAAAGAGAAATACGAAAGCATCACATAATTAGAATTTATATATAATCTTTAATGAATTTTTTATCAAATAATCAGAATTTTAATATATGTACATATTTTTTTAAATACTATAATTTTAAATTTTAATCAATATATTGCTTAATAATTTGTATGCCCAAATGGCAGATCATGGAATGAACATCATTAATAATTATGTAATGAACACCTGTATGTAACCCATGTATCACAAATAAATGATTTGATTTGATTTGATTTGATTTGAAATTATGTTTTGATAAAGATAACTTTAAAAAGATCTGCAGATGACCTGAATGCCTTCCTTTAAAATTGCCTTTCAATTTCCCAGTCTTTGATTCCCATTCACAAAATGCCCAGTAAGCTACAAAAGGCTTGCTCTAATAATACGTGAGTGGGAGATAATTATACTTGACAATAAAGACAGGCCTCTGCCTACCTCTTGCTTGCTACAGGCGTAACGTATATGTATGTTCGTAAAATGTCGTACTGACTTTTGATGTGACTCATCTAATGCGGAGGGTCAGAACGGCTGTTGACGTGGTGGCGACGCGTCGCCACGCATTGTCATAGTATACGTAACATGTTTTGCGGTGTTGTGTAAGTCCTTGTAGTGACGGATTAAGAATACGGAATGTCACTACCCCAATTCATCCCGTCCGTGTCGTATGAGCCGACTAAGGGCGCAAAACAACGCAGGACACCAGCACTGCAAAAAGAAGACACACTTGACACACACCCTATGCCAACCCGTTTGGCCAGTGTGGTATAGTAGGCCAAAACCTCCTTTCTAAGGAGAGGCCTATGTCCAGCAGTGGACTATTAAAGGCTGTTGATGTGATGTGTAAGTCAATTATTAAAAATATTAGGTATATTTAAGAAACGTCACCATTTCCTTTAAAAATTGAATATTATATTGTGCTATATTTATTACTTTTTTCGTAAGCTGTCCTTTTATACTCATTATTTTTACAAAATAATTTCAACTTTTCATATTTCTACAGAATAATTTCGATGTTTCACATCTGTCAGACGTCACGAGATTTTTTTTTAACTATTAGACATAAACGCATTATAAAAAATGTTTATAATTTGATTTTTTTTATATAATTTGAAATTTATTAGTGGTATAATGCTTCATACTTTTAACATAGTTGAAGTAAACTCTTAAGTGTTCTTAAGCATAGGTCACCGGTTCGACGACCGTTTAAAACAAACAGACGACGTTCTGTTCCATCCGTTCATTGACTTCTAAGTACGCCAGTATCCATGCTAGTTGACAAACATTAAACAAATAAAAAAGTTCAAGAAATAATTCCTATAATGTAGCTTTTAGTGGCGCTTTTAGTCAGAGGTGTTAAATTTTCCAGCGATAGTCGATTTAGTATCTTTTTATTAAACCTTAAAAAACAATTTTGTATGAAATACTGCGGTGTGACGTCATATGACGATGTTCGATTCCCGCGCAAGTCAAACATTTGTGTTCATGAACATTTTAATGTTTGATTTCGTCTGGTTGTTTCTATGTATAATATGTATGTATTTACAAAAAAATGTAAATAATGTATTATTACAAGCTCTGCTTAATTTGGAACTAGATGGCGTTGTGTGAATGTGGTAGAATATTACTTTTATTTAATTTTTTGTTGATTTAAAAATATAAAAGCAATAAAAACATTAAATTGATAATGAATGACAATTCAGGCTGTACTTTCGCTTGAATCATTAAGTGTATATTGTGTGTACACACAACGCCATCTAGTTTCAAACTAAGCAGAGCTTGTACCATGAAAGCTAGATTGACTGATACAATACTGATTTACTTTTCTTTGTAAATATATACATAATATATTTAAAAACACCCAAATTGCGGTTTGGTAACGTTTATCTTTATTTCTCTACTCTCTGTTTTTTCTAGGAACCTACGAGAAGATAGAGGAAGAAGAGGAGGAGATATATGAAGTAATTAACGTGCACAAGCTCAAGTCGGCCACTCCGAACTTGCGCGTAATCAACCTGTACGGCATCAACTTTGTCGATGACTCCCACATTGATGCCTTCAGCTCCAATTGCATACAGGTATTCAACTACTAAGGTCGTAACAAGTTAACTCTAGCTTGCTAAATTATCGGGTTTACTGGTCGTGTGATCCTGACTGATAAGATAAAGTTCGATTCAAAATCTGGACTGGACAAATAATAATAGTGTGAAAAGCGCGATCAGTTGTTATATCTGTTACCAAGCGTCTGGGTGTAATTTATCTATAACATATATGTATGTATGTCCGTGTAGTGACGGATTAAGAATACGGAGTGTCATCACTCCTTCTGTCGACTAAGGGAGCAAACTCTGCAGAACAACAGCACTGCAAAGAGAAGGAAATCTTGAAACAAACCCTATACCAACACGTCTAGCCAGGCGTGGTATAGTATGCCGAAACCCTTCTAATAAGAGGCCTATGTTCAGCTGTGGTCTATCAAAGGCCACACTTAACATGTTGATGATGATGTTGAGTTAAGACTGGCGCACTACAAGTATTATAAATAATGTCGTGCCCCAGCGTAGCAATATAAGGGTTTCAAAAGTCAAAATTACCTAATTGTCTATAACTGTTTTAATCTTTGTAATAAGCTTTCAACTTTTGGGTCGTTTCGCAGCACGGCAAAAAGCTCGACATGTGCTGGGCATATTTCTGCTAATATTCATTTGATTGAACTTCTAATTTTCAAGTTTTTCGTGTTAACGTTTGCAGTTGGAGTGTTTAGCAGTGAACTTCTGCAACAAAGTGACAGGTTCCACCATGAAGACTCTGTTCCAACGCTCCAGGAGGCTCACCTGCCTGCTCATGAATGGATGTAGTAAGTTGAACATGGCAGTTCGAGATAAACACCAGTTATATAACCAAATAAAATAATATATATACGACTAACTAATAATATATATATAACTAATAATATATACTTATCTATATCTATACAAATAAATAAAATTGGAGTGTATGTTTGTAATATTAAAATAACCGCTTTTTACTAAATGCATATGTATGTTTACAAGATACATATGCCAAAATAACATTTTTTTCAATTTTTGTCTGTCTGTCTGTCTGTCTGCTTGATCCGGGTAATCTCTGGAACGGCTGGACCGATTTCGACCGATTCGACCGACCGATTTCGAATTTCACTGGCAGATAGCTGATGACATAAGGAGTAACTTAGGCTACTTTTTTTAGACTAGCTGCGCCCCGCGGCGTTGCCCGCGGTTATAACAACAAACGTGGGTAACACCGCGGGTCTCAGCTAGTACGATATACGACTGCTACATAAAAATATATATAGCTGTATTAAATAGTATTAGACTAGAAATAAAACTGTTGTATCAAGTCTTAGAGCGAGAGTTCAGGTACTTAAAGAAGAAAAATAACTTGAACATGAAAAATAATTACATAAATGATATTTATTTCTGCAAGTAAATCTTTCCAGATATTTTTACAAGTCGGACTTTATAGCTAGAAGGCGCCGGCATTTCCTAAGACTCGCTCTGGGAAGAATCGCCGAAACAAACCACAAAGGTGTCTTTTTTTTTTAAGTCCGTGTTACAATGTTAACAAGAAATATGTAAATGCAGTATAGGGTCTGGGTTGGCCTTTTGAAGAAAGGACCATAGGATTGAGTCGGCCCGTTTATACAGACGGCATACGAACCCCAGCCATTGTTGAGCCTAACCGATATAGTCAGGATCAACAACACTACCGCCTGAATATAATATGCTCATTTGTTTATTTAGTCAGTTTAGTCGTGACATTAAAGCTAAGCATCTTTTTATCTGATTGGCCCATACGTTAATATTGAGATTCCTTGTTACTCATAAAGGGTTTAAACCTGCTGGACACAACCAGTGGGCGGTCCTGAAGTGCTATTTTGATCAGTTTGACACAATGAAGTGAAAAAACACGAATACAGATTTGACGGGTTTCGATCCGGACTAAATCTGCGGGGGGAGCTGCGCTGTTGGACCGCTACGCTACCAAGCAAGTGACGTGTTTAGCAAATACAACAACCACTACGAGCAACGGATGTTAAAGGATCCGCTACGAGCTACGCAACGACAATCTCGTCTACGAAGAAACTAAGTGCACTACGAGCGTAGCACATAAAGCGACACTGACAAACCTAACGGCAGTAAGGAACAATATTAAACACAACCCAACTCGTGGTACATTGAAATTTTATATTCTAGTAAACATTGCCCCTCAAAACGTAATTACAACGCACGCCGCCAAATCCAGCCCCCACTGCTATTGTGTACATTCAGTCAGAAACCGATTTAAATCTATTAAATGAGGTTGCCTATGTAAATAAGACTAGGCATAAGCGCTCCGCTCGGATTTGTCACCAAGAATATATAATATTGATCTCAAAGAAGAAATTATGGGCAGGCTACATAACTTTAAAACCGAGTTAGACACCAAACTAAACGAGATATGTGATAAACAAAACTTGCTGATCGCAAAAAATTTCTTCAGATATCTGTGAATTGAAGACACAAACGACTAAAATTCAGACCTCGAATGACAAAATTGTACAGTCTATGACTTACATAACCAATCAATATGAAGAATCGAAGGTCGGGACTAGAAAACAGAAAGTGTATTGAAAATCTTGAAAAGAAAGTGCAGGATTTGCAACTCCAATCAAGACCTTCATGTATAGAAATAAGGAATATTCCGATAACTGAAAAAGAGACTAGTGAAGATCCTACAAACACAAAATGGGACAGGTGGTTTAGGTCACACCGTCCGATCTTCGAGACATTTACCGTATTAATCACTAACATAAAAAAAAAACGGGAAACCAGGCCTGAAACGTCCCATCGTAGTAGAGTTTCAATCAGTCCAAATGAAGCAAAAGACCGTATCCACCATATAATGACAGGAAAAAAAACCGTGGAGGACAAACTAAATACGGAACAATTAAACATCGTCGGTGTGAGACAGTTGTTCCACCAGTCTCGGGAATTTGATAAACAACATGGTTATCAATTCTGCTGGACCTCAAATGGCAACATTTTCGTTCGAAAAACCCATGGTGAAAAACAGATACTTATTTCCACTGAACAATCCCTACTGAATCTGAAATCTAAACAGTGACTAGTTCCCGATTATTCACAAACACATAATATAAGCTTTTATTTGTTTAAACTTATATATAGTTTCTACATAATAATGTCTAAGTCTTACATTTCAACTTTCTACACAAATACCCTACAAATATAACTAAAATTCAATCTCTACACTGTCATTCATCATACACTCACTATACACAAACAAACACACTGAACATTTCATACTCTTATGCTATTCGCACTCGCAGGTGGCTTTTCATATGCCCCGTCAATTTTCAATTTTCTTTTATAAAAATAACGCGTGGTGGATCGTTAAGGTTTTGGGTTTTCGCTAACCTTTAAATGGCTAACATAAACAGCATTAATACTGACCTGGACTCGTTAGAGGCAACGACGTCACATACTTGTCTTCCGAAAGACTAGGCTGCATAAAACCATTGAAAGTAGCATTACATTTCTCCTTTTAAATATAAAAAGCATCAATAAAAATTTTGACCAACTATGCTTACTTATATCCGAAATAAACATTAATTTAAATATAATAATACTTACTGAATGTTGGCTTCGAAAAATAAATAAAATAAATAACATACCTATCCATAATCAAAATGAAAATGACGACATAATCATCTATACTAATATAAACCTAACGTGCAAAGTTAATGAACTAATATTCTAAGATGGTAACTGTCTCGTTTGCCAAATAAATCGCACAGTGTCAGCGTGGTAGCTGTATACCGATCCCGGCTTCATCTACCAGAGAACAATTTAACAACTTTATTAATGACCTTAATGACGTATACGCTAATATGAACACTCATAACATTATTGTGACACTTTACCTTAGACCTTAATATAGACATAAGCGTGCCCTCAACTCATCAAGAATATCTAACACCTTAATGCCTCTCATGGCCTCGCATTCGCAACCTTCCCTAAAGTCTTTAAGAAATATATTATACACCATATCTTTAAAAATGGCGAAAGAGGCTGCCTGAATAATTATCGTCCTATTTCTGTGCTTTAAGCCTTATCTAAGATTTTAGAGAAAATACTTAATCGAGCACTAAAAACATTTCTTAAAAAAATTAGTATACTAGCACCAAATCAATATGGTTTTCGGTCCGGTTTGTCCACAGTGGATAATAATAATAATAATAATAATAATATTCTACCACAAACACACAACGCCATCTAGTCCCAAACTAAGCAGAGCTTGTACTATGGGTACTAGACAACTGATACAAATACATATATACTTTTTTTTTGTAAATACATACATATTATACATAGAAACACCCAGACCAAATCAAACATCAAATGTTCATGCACACAAATGTTTGACTTGAGCGGGAATCGAACCCGCGACCTTTGGAATAGCAGTCCGTTACACAAACCACTACGCCATCCGGTCGTCAAAACAGATTTGTAACGCTAAAGAGCGGAGAGCAGTCCTAGAGACAATGACCAGAAAACCCTACAGATATCCACCCTGAGAGCTGTCCTCAGAAAACACCGAGATGTGCCCCTCCCAGACCCAAACAGACTCAGGTTAACATCTGTATGGCTTGCAGAATCTCTTTTGCGAGAAGACAAACACGAAGTATAAGTGTTAATTTATATAAGAAACTAAATATCGTTTCAATGGGTAGAAGTGGGTGAAGTTAAGGTGAAAGTTACTAATTGGCTTCAACAAATAGATTACCAAACAACTGAAGAACTTCTTACGTACCTAGTTTAAATCTCACGAATCCCGATTTACCCACACACGAAAACACACAGATACACCCACCCATACACACATGACACACCACCACCCACTAACACATCATTACTATTCCGCAATTAGATATTTTCTTAATAATTAACGTAGTAATTAATAACGAATAAAGTGTAAACAGTGACCGTATGGACCTACAAATAGTACTGTCCACCTTTTGTGCGACTGAGCACTGTCTCCCAAGATACAGGCTTCCGGCCTAGTTTAGGAGTAAAAATGTAATAGATAACCAAAGTCTGTACATAACTATAATACTAATGTAAGTAACTTATGTGTCAACAATTTTTTTTTTTAAATTCTTATTATTTGATAAAAAAAGGGCGTGTAAACCAGAATCAATTTATTTATAGTTACAGTAGGAATAAAGTACCTACAACAAAAACTTTTTTTTTTTTTTTTTTATTTGCATTGATTGTAGGTACATAAAATAGTGATGTTAACAAGTTTTCTAAACCTTATACAATCTACCTGGACTAGGCATGCAAACATTAAAAATGCATCAAAAATTAACAATAAATTCAAAACAACAAATAAATTTTTGAATGATGACAACTTATAATATTAATATAAATAAAGTGGTCAAAATAATTACGTCAGCAATATTGATTGAAAGAAGGAAAATAAATTCAATGTCAAATAAACATAGGTAATGTCAAAAAAGATAACATCTAAAGTTTATCATTCAAAAAATCATTAATTGAATAATAACACTTATTTAGCAGAAGTGTAGTCAGTTGGTTCTTGAATGTTTCTAATGTTTCATTTTTTATAACATTGGGTATCTCTATATATATAAAAATTAATTGCTGTTCGTTAGTCTCGCTAAAACTCGAGAACGGCTGGACCGATTTGGCTAATTTTGGTCTTGAATTATTTGTGGAAGTCCAGAGAAGGTTTAAAAGGTGAATAAATATGAAAATGCTCGATTACTTTTTTATTTCCGTGCATTTTTTAATTGTTTTCATAAAAAAAGGATTCCTTTTGTTTGTTTATTTTATACAAAAGTTTAAGTCTTTTATTTATTAATTGAGGCAGTACGAAGTCTGCCGGGTCAGCTAGTTTTGTTATAAATAACAGGAGCCATGCCGAAAACATTCTTCTTCAGTAACGCAGTATTATAACCACCAACTTGCAACATATTTTTATATTAACTTCTAATCGGTCCTTTCCTTGTTTCTGATATACATGTAAAATAATTTAAGTTAACCCTTACGAAGACTGCAACTTCAAAAATATACATACACGGAAATGTCAACAACTTTAGGGATTCAAACATTGGCACACAACTGTCTGTCATTTTTAGACCGCACATTGCCCGTATGCAGCGTTTCTGTGCTTTAAAAACCTGTTCTCTTAAGGTGCAATTTCCCCAAAATACTTTAGACTAACTTTGTGATGTGACATCTTCCTCAGGTCTCCAATCAGAATATGTGATGCAAGTAGAATGGGAGAAGTCTTCCATCCAGGAGTTAGACGTGACTGCGACGGATTTATCCACTGAGTGTCTTATCGACATGCTCTCAAGGATTCAGAACTTGAGGTTCCTGAGCGCTGGGCAGATCAACGGCTTCAATGATTCCGTACTAAAGGCCTGGGTGGAAGCCGGAACTGCAAGGTTAGACTTTCTTCAGTCCAAAGTATTCAAAAATTATTGTTCTGTGGTTTATGAACTTTTTTAGCTCTGGCAAATGTTTGTAGCATACGACTTACAAAAGGTTTTCAAATCCGTTCGGCCATCTTATCCCAAACTAGGTAGAGCCTATACCATGGCAACCAGACGTCTATAATAATAATATATCTTTATTTATTATACAAAATACACAAGTCTTAATATGTAAGTTGACAAATGTTTGGCTTAATTGGTCATTTGTGGGAGATCTGGAGTCTAAGTTAAGCTTTGGCCTGTATTTTAGAGCTCCAGGCCCCCCAATATTGAAGTTACAGTAATGTTGTCAACTAATAATTGGTTTTATTAGTATCAGTATTTTATTAGTATCATTTATTATGATATTTATATGTATAAACTATATGTATGTTTACCTGGTACTTATATATCTGTAGGATTTTTCTTTTCTGCCATTGTAACATTTCTTAATTCAGTCTCATCTTTACATGTCCCAAATATACACTTGCCACACACTCGTCCGTGTGGTAACGGATTCAGAATACAGAGTGTCACCACCCCTATTCATCCCGTGGGTGTCGTAAGAGCCGACTAAGGGAACAAACTCTGCAGGACAACAGGAAGAAGGAAAACTTGACACAAACCCTATACCAACTCGTCTGGCCAGCGTGGTATAGTAGGCCAAACCCTCCATTCTAAGGAGAGGCCTATGTCCAGCAGTGGACTATTAATGGCTGTTGATGATGATGACACACAGCTTTGCGACACCCAAAGGTTTGACTGGCAGAAAATGCCTGAGGCATTAAGTCCACCTTATGCAATATGTTTGCAGGAAGACTCAATAAATAATTTAGAAAAACATACTTATATTTTTTTTTATAAATACACTAACTGTACCCCGCCACGCTGCGCTGTCGTACATTGTGGTTGTATTTAGAACAAAACTCGCAATATTGATAAAAACAATCTTTGAAGCGTGTTGTAGGTATATCGTGTCAAAATTTGAGCTCTTTGAGTTGGTTTAGAACTTTTTGAGTTTTTGAAGCGTACACAAATTAACTTAACGTTTTTATAGATTTATAGAAACATATTGTAACAAATACACCCAGAGACACATAAGAAACAATCGTGCTCATCGCGCAATTATTTGTCTTGGGTGGGGGAATCGAATTCACGCCCTCTTGCTTAACAGTCAGCATCATTACCCATTTGATTAAAAGGTCAGTCAACGAATAATAACTTTAGTTTTCGTAAGTATATATTGTTAAGGATTAAGGGGATAATTAAAGATACAATGACTTGGAACATAAAACGTGCCTTTTATTAATATCTCTAAACAAAAAGGAGTGCGTATAACCTACAGAGCCTTCCTTGACAACCGAAGCAGTGTTGCCATTACAATCCAATATTATATTAAGTATGTTCAATGAATCATTGTTAATTAACATATATGTTACTAGTTTTTTTTTCAGGATCTAGGATGTTTGTTAGGAGTTCACCTTGTTTGTTAGGAGTTCTATAAACTTGGTCTTACACTAGGTCTCAGATTTCGATTAAAAAAGGTAATCTTACTATAAAGGGCTATACAAGTGGTGTGTCGATGACAGGAACCTGGTGGCTCTGGACGTGGACTCGTCGGACAGTCTGTCGGACGAGGCGCTGCACCGCTTCCTGTCGCGGCACGGGGGGCAGCTGCACGGGCTCGTGCTCAGCGGCATGCCGCACATCACCGACCAGCTCTGGCAGAGCGTGCTGCAACTACTCGTCAACGCTAAGTCTGTACCTCATTCACACCTCCAGTTGGCTATCGATACCTATAGCGGGCAGATCCCGCTTTTTTGGTGATGTTTTATCTCAAAACTAATAAAAATCCAAGATATAAGACATTCTACCAAAAAAAACGAGTGTGCTTTAGACCACACGACTGAAGTAAAACTTCTTGGCTATGAGAGAAAGAGAGAAAGAAAATGTGTTCTCGCTATCTTGCTCCTACAGTAGTATACGAAACGTAACTCTCTCTCTTTCTATCTTCACTAACTTATATCTTTCTCTCAGCTTCCCAGCTGCTGTCATGTGGTCTAAAGCACACTCGTTTTTTTTTGTAAATATATACATACATAGAAAACACCGAAGCAGATCAAACAAAAATTTGATCCGACCCGGTAGTAGACCCTCAGACCTCAGCACTGCAATCGCTACCACTGCACAACCGAGGCCGTCCCAGCTGGTGGGAGATTGTATCTCTTGAATTGCAGACGTTTATAGGTGGCATTGGTAGTTTGCCCCCATGCCATAAAAAATAGGTAATGGATTGTTTGAAGTTCGACCCCGCAACCACTTGATCGTAAATCCGCCGTTGTTCTTCAGCTACCGCCACTTATAATAAATCAAAGAATACAATATTCTGTAAAATTCCAGAATCCTCATCATGGGTACCCAGGAACGCCTTGGGGTGAACATTCACGTTGATCAGGTACAGTCCGTCCAGTACAGTAACTAACGTATCGAGTATCTATGCATGTAAAATAATTGGCCTTAACTGACTGACTGAAGAGAAGGAAAACTTGAAGCAAACCCTATACCAACCCGTCTGGCCAGCGTGGTATAGTGGGCCAAAACCTCCTTTCTAAGGAGAGGCCTATGTCCAGCAGTGCACTAGTATAGGCTGTTGATGATGATGATGATGATGATGATGACTGACTGATTCATTAAGGCAGTCTCAACCGCTGAGGCTGAAAACTGGCAATTTTGGTAGTTTATGCTTTCTATGTTCTAAGCACCCACTAATAAAGGACTTTTGAAAATTTCGCCCCAAATGAACGGTGTATGCAAGTTCATCATTTTCAAATTTAGAAACACGAATTGATTATGCGAGCTGTTATAACCTTCTCATGTACCCAAATATGCTGACTGCATCTGCAGCCAGGCATGGCCGCAGAAACACCACTCAGGACTTTTAGCATTAGAGTCGGGAACTGACCAGCGGAAAATTAGTCTACGTTCCACTTTCGCGCCAAGCGGTTGCCTTAGGGTCCCTTTCATATTTTGATTGACAATAAATGTCTTAAATTAAATAATTCCTTTATTTAAAAGCCTTCCTTTAACAAAGCGAAACCGCGGCTCATAGCTAGTATGAATATAAGAATTAGAGGAATTCCAAAATCTAATGGGCTGTGGCTTTAATATTAAGAAACTTTCTTCGACTTGGGTAACTTTTAAACTTTCACATCAAGTGATATTTAAAGAGAAGGAAAACTTGACACAAACCTTATACCAGCCAGCCAGCGTGATATAGTAGGCCAAAACCCTTCTAAGAAGAGGCCTATGTCCATCGGTGGTCTATTTTAGGCTGTTCATGTGATGTATGATATTTAATTTATTACTTCGAGGATGAACGCTATTAATGCTGTTACCCGTGACCACGTTCAGTGCAACCTGGATGATTATTCAAGCATTTTTTAAGATATTTAATATTTATTAATCGGGTTTAAGAAAGTTTATTCTCATAAAGAATTACATATTCACTTACACGAGAACACATTTTGAATGAGATACAGTCATTTGCTGAGCGGCGTGACACTAATGCAAATTACAAACTAAGGGTATACACAATTGGCAATTAAAAGAGGGTAGGTTAATCGTCTAATATAATATAATAATATATCTCACACACGGCCGTCTGATCCTAAACTAGGCTGAGCCTGTACTACGGTAACCAGACTGCTGATAAACATACTTATATATTTTTAAATACATAAATATTATAGATAAATTACACCCAGACACAGAACAAATGACCGTGCTCATCACACAATATTTGTCCTGGGTGGAAATCGATTCCACGACCTCCGGTTTAGCAGTCAGGGTCACTAACCACTAGACCAACAGGCCCGTCTATATATCGCATCTATACTCGATTTTTTTAGGGTAGGCAATCTTTTTTAACGTTTCTTTCTGCTGGCCAAACTTTATTTGAACATTATTACACTAATGCCTGGAGGACGGAGGTCTCTGCCCTTCCCTGTCCTCTTGCAATTGGGAATTTATTTATACGCGAAAGCACTAAGATACATTAAAAACATAAATGGTTGAACTTTCAGTTAATGGACGGTATAGCGAACAGCTGTCCGAACCTGGAGCGTCTGGAGCTGCGCTGGGACCCCGAGAACCTTCGCTTCAGCGACAAGAGTCAAAAGGCCATTGACATACTTCGAGTCAAATGTCTCAAGCTCAAGTGTTTAGTGCTCAGGTAAGTGAACTTGTCTGGCTAACCACACTGATATTTTGAACATCTTGTTTATTTATATTAGTGACTACCTGGTACCTGGTACCTGGTACCGGGTACCTTCGACTTCGTTCGCGTAAAATTTGAAAAGTGCTGCCTTAGTGTGTAGTGTGGTACGCGACTGCAGACCATGAGGCCTGAGGCAAAATTTTATAGGGGTTTTCTGACAGAAAAAAGCCTAAGTTACTCCTTGTATAGACTATTCCAGCTATTTTAAAGATTATCGGGAACAAATACACACACAGACAGACAAAAATATTTAAACTGGTTTTTCAGCATAGGTATCGTGAAAATAAACGTGTGCAAAAAACCTATTATTTTGACATTACAAACAGCCACTTCAATTTTATTTATTTGTATAGATATAGAATAGATATAGTTTCACTGATCTGTATTTCCTAAGTTATACCTACCCTTGTGATGAGGGAAATGAAAACAATATATATTTTAAAGAGGAATATTTAAATGAGTGAGAGATTTTAATATTGTGCCTCATCTGGGAAAATTGTAATCCTTTTTTACTCAATCTTTTATTCGTATAATATAAAAACGGTGTATTTACAATTCTTATTATAATAATTCTTCTTAAAACAATAAAAAAATAGAAGCGTAAGGATAAAAAAACATGTTTGCAATAATAGATGGACAAAAAGTTTAATAGGGGACAGGCAAAAGAGATAAGGGAGACCTGGTAAAAGATGGAGTGACGTTTCCAGACACAGGTGTGGTAATCACTGGATGCAAATGGCGAGGGAAAGAGGTGTTTGGAAAGGTTTAGGAGAGGCCTACGCCGCAGAGGCGACTACTACTAGGATATTTTAACAATTATTACTATTTGCATACACTTATTTATATCCAACTCCTCAATTTTCTTCTGATTAATTTCGTTGCGGGTTCCAAGACAGTTTAATTTCTTCCTGGGACTTCCTGAGTGTCATAACTCGGTGTGTTCGTGGGTCACTGCTGTGGATCCTGGTGTACAGGAGTTACAGTGGTGGACGTGTGGGTGGGATTAGTCCCATTTAATAAATAAATACACTTATTTATATGCACATATACCTAGATAGAGAAATATGGGTCCAAATAAATTTGTTGAGATATAAGTCATTTTGTCTTATCCGACTTTGACTCATTACTAGAGACCGGATTATATGCATTTGCACATTTGCATATGCTTTTTTAAGCCATTCTCAACGGTAATAGCATATTTTACCTAAGATCTAGTTATGATGCATATTATCGGTACATTTACAATATTTTTCCGAGTGCAGTGCATTCACCCTGTGTTCCGAATGCGATAATATCGCGAATTCGACCCGGAACGCAGAGTTAGTAGCCGCGCGCGTCCTCTGTTTTGATAGTTACGATAAAAAAAAATGTCATGTAATGTTACTGTACTTATTATCGCCAATCAAAAAATAATTTTAAAAAATGAAATCTTACTTTGCTCTTTTTTTTGGGGTTCCTAAAATTGATAATTTAATTTCGCATATTCTGAAAATTTTCCTGCATATTTCAAGCATTTTTCGTGCATATTTGCATACAAATAACAAGCTTTTTATGTTGCATATAATCCGGTATCTACCCATCCGGTCATTACCCTGTCCCACATCTCACTGCGGCCAAGACACCTTTAGCCGTCAGTAGATCGGTCTTGTGAGCCTGCTCGACCGGCAGTGAGAAAATCATCCTAAACCCCGCTCCCTTCACGACTCCGTCTGTTACCCTAGGTCTCCAGGTAACATACTTCCCGCACTATCTATAAATGTATATATACCCTCAGCACAGGGTCATCCTAGGGAATCTAGGGAATTAGGTACTTAGGCGTAGGTTCCGTACGAGTATTGTTCGGTTCACTACGGTGCCCACTCGATACACGTACTTCGGTTGTAATTTAGATAGGCTTTCGGTGTTACACGTACGTGTGCTGATTGGTGTACCACGGTTACCGGTCCGCACCCGTACAATCGCTATATAGTAATATAGAAAGTCATGAGAAAAAAATGCAAATGTAACGTTAGTAGTAAGTAAATAAAGGCTATTTTTATTTTATTTATTAGCTTCATAAAAAAAACTAAAAATTATCTACGTAAAATGTTCTATTCCAGCGACGGCCGTTACTACGAGATCGTCAAGGCAAACTTCGAGCGCGCCGACCGCACCACCGTCGTGCGAACCTCCACCAACTGCCGCGTCTCCAACTATTACCTACTGTCTAACTACAAAGACCTTATATTTAATTAACTGTTTATTTTATTGTGTATTTATTATCTGATAACATTAATAAATTATTCATTCATGGTTTGTCTCTTTTGATTTGTTTTCCGAAAACAGTTTTTAATGGGTCAGTCAGTAGAAAAGACTACCGTCACCCAATGACATGTGCAACACAAGTCACAAGTGCGTTCCCGCACTTTCAATCTCCCCCAGAACCAGGGAGAGGGGAGGGTTTGGGCTGCTGTAACCTCACTCCCTCGGTGGAAAGCAATGAAAGAACTGCTTAACACCGGTTTGCTCGTGGCTCCGCCCGCGTGTATGTTGTTTATAAAATATATCAAGAATCAAAGTATCTCCATGCCAAATTTCATTAATATCGGTACAGCGGTTTAGCCGTGAAAGCATAACAGACAGACATACAAAGTTACTTGCACAATTATAATAGTAGAAAGGAAGTGCGCTGTTGGTGTTAATAGACTTTGTACCTTACGGGAGTGGGACCAAATTATTAAAGGCGGTAAAATAATGGGTGTATAATACCTACCCCTACCCCAATATGAGTAGGTATAATGTAGTTATTTTCATATTAATTTGTAACTTTAATCATATTGTGATTCTCTTTTACCTATGTAGGTATGAGCTTACAATATTCAGCAGAAACATTAATGATACATCTACCGTAATGCTATCCATTACAACTATTACGATTCCCCCCCCTCAAACATTTAAACGGCTCCATCAGATGTAGTTACTAAGCTTGCTTTAACATTCCACAAAAAGAAATCATCTATAAACACATTGACCTTAACGTTAGAGGTTATAAAATTTAAATAGTTCGTTACGAAAACGCGCCCGAAAAATAACTCTTGTTATTTATTGAAGGCCGAATATTTTTAAACCATTATACAATAATTAATTAGACTGCACGGATGGCGTAGTGGTTTAAGCGGTCACTCGCCGCTTTCTACTACGCTGTGTTGTGGGTCCGATCCCCACATGGGACAACACTTTGTGTTATTCACAAATTGTTGTTCTGAGTCTGGGTGTTCCTTGTGTCCGTTTAATGTATGTTTGTAAAGTCCCCCGCGACACAGGATGTATGGGGTGTGCGGGAGTTGTCTTTATTTTAAAAAATACTTCTGATACACTTTTTGAAAAGCCTCGCCTTTATTCCTGTAAGATAGACATTTTAAAATCCTGAACAATTGTTCCATTTTGATACACTTTTCTGTATAGTCATGCACTAAATAAATTATCGGTAATATGAATTTGTAACTGTCTCTACGAGGAAAAGATTGTCTATGAGTATTCAAATTCGTTACACAGTTATTTTTATTCTGTTAGAATCAGTTTTCGTAACTTACGCCTCGTCTTGACATACAATTTTACACAAATACTTTTGTATTTGGCTGTAGTGGACAATGCTGTGTGTAACAAGAATAAAAGAGAGTGAAAAAGTGTATCAAGGAGGAATAATTCTTCTCTTTTCGCTGGTCTTGCCGAACTCATAATGTGGCTTTTGACACTTACTGTTAGTCGGTCCTGGCAGTCATATCCGCATTAATTAATATTATATTATTTATTTCTTCACCACGCGAAACTTTTTAAATAGCACAACCAATCTGTGGAATAATTGGCTGCGGTATTTCCGGACCAATACGACCTACAAACCTTCAAAAAAGAGTGTACTCCTTCCTTAAAGTCCGGTAACGCGGTCATGACTCCTGAGTTGCAGTTTACGGGCGGCGGTAGTCGCTTTCCTTCAGGTGACCCGTCTGCTCGTCTGACCCTTTGCATCATAAAAAAAGTGGTAGTAGATATTATATAGCATAAAGTTTATCACACAAGCATGTTCAGTTTGTGCCCGCGACTTCGTTCGTGTGGAATTTGAAAAGCGGTGCCTTAATGGGTTCGATTCCGGACGGGGCAAAATTTTATAGGGTTTTTCTGAGAAAAAAAAAGCTTAAGTTACTCCTTATATAGACAGCTACCTAGTAGTAAAATAATATCTGAATCGGTCTAGCCATTTTGAAGATTACCCGGAACAAACCGAGACAAAAAATATTTAAACTGGTTTTTAGGTATCGTGCAAATAACCGTGTGAGCATGAAAAAAACCTATTATGTTGACATTACAAACAGACACTTCAATTTTATTTATTTGTATAGACAAGTGTTTTGAATCTCCGTCGAGCCACAGTCCTCGTAAGGTTCGCTGTTAGTAGATATATGGTGAAGTCGAGGATAGGTGTCTACGAAAACATGAAAAAACTCATACATTCTAATAAATTTAAATTGATGGTACTTTATTAAAGTTTTCATAATGATTGTTAAAATTTTCATACTATTGACACAATAGGATAATGTCATTGATCCGTCCCTGTGTTGGTCCGACCTTGCATTAGTCACATTTAGAGGTCAAAATTTGAGTACTGAAGACTACGCGCGGCGCTCAATGGCAAGTTTAAGTACTTATTTCATATTTTACAGGCAAGTTCTGTGCTTAATTAGAGCAATCGTTAAGTTTTGAAATTATTTAGTTTATGCATAATATTAAGATAAAACTCGGTGGTCGGTAACCGAAGTGACAATCTGTGAAAAACTTTGGATCCGACGAATACAGCATTATTTTGTTTTGCTTAGTTTAGGGTGTAGCATTGTAAAAGTGCAAAGATACAACTGTTTAGTAAGCGACCATCAGTTTATATAAAGAAATTTTGTTTAATTTACCTACAGCCATAGTCTAAAAAGGTGGTCGTTAACAAACACAATTGAAATAAAGACATTAGTTTGCAGCAAACTTAAAAAAAAAAACCAATTAAATGAAAAAAATAAAGAACCTGACACCCATCTTGGATTTTATTATCAACATATCCGATTGCAATTTTTTCCTTTTTACAATTCCGGGCTCAAAAATATGCAATCAAATTTGAAAATTGCCCTTGACCGAATTCGAATCTTGACCGAATTGAATAATCTTCAAGGTTGCGATCAAGGTCACCAATGGATAGCCAGGAAAAAATCCTGTAAGTTTTGTGTTTCAAAAAAATACAACTAGCGAATTATTCTGCCGTTCCGGTACTTTTCTGTCACCCTGTAAATATATAACTTGTTGGTGACATTTCGAAACATTGATTTAATTTTGGCTAGGCCATTTATCGAGGAAGGCTACATAACTTCACGCTGCGACTAATAGGAGACGAGGATCAATGAAACGGGGTTTTGGGAGAAGCAGATGAACTGCTCGAGTCAGCTAGTATTCAATAACCTTAATATCTTGTAATTGAACCGCGGGAAAGTCATGTTTGTTCACATATGGACCGGCTCGACCGGAGCACCACGGTCTCACAGAAAACTGGTGTTAAGTATACTCACTTAGTAACTCCCGTACCCTCTAAATCTGGATAGCAAGCTTATAGGCTTATATTGTATCTTTTCAGGTTCTTATCTTTGCAGGTTTCCATGGGCGGAGGTTTTAATATAACATCAGGTGACGCGTCTGTTCGTTTCCAATTCATTCTTTCTCTGAATCGCCCAACCGGTCGAACGGCAGTGAATGCCTTTGGCATAAAGGTCCGCCGATGTATATATTTGTGCATAAAGTTATAAATAAAAAACCAATTCAGCCATCTCTGAAGAAAAGTATTTTTTCTGGATGAGAGGTTCCTTTGTTTTTATTTCTACCCCTGCACGTCTAAGCACTGCACGGATGGCTTGAACCATGTTGTTGCTGTGGGTTCGATCCCTACATGTGTGATCCGCAAATTGTTGTTCTAATCTAGGCGTTCTTCGTGTCCATTTCAAGAATGGATTTATTTTTTGTGTCGGAATTGTTATTTAAAAAACATCATTGTGTGTATAAATAGCATTTGTTTAAATCAGGAAAGCGTAAAAAATAAACAAACGCACTTATATAAGTCAGGATAAGTGTCAGAGTATAATGACCCTTGAATAGAGGTAGGTTAAGATCGAAATATTTATCTTTGTACAAATCAGCTGTTGTGATTCATCGCCGAGATGAATGACCACCTACCGGTCAAACGATTTTTGTATCGTGTCATTAAATCATTAGCGACTACATACAATTTTTTGTACAAACAGCCCTGAGTAGTTTTTTTTTGGTTAATCTAACAGTTGTTTTCGAGATATTTGATTAGCGCAGTCGTCTTGGAGAAAATGACGAAAACAAAAAATCTGAAAGAAGTAGTAGTTAGTGATACTGGCTACTAAGCTACCGGTCGTGGATTTGATTCCTACCGAGGACAAATAATTGTGTGATCATTTGTTCTGCCTGGGTGTATATTTTTCATTTATTTGGGTTTTCTTCCAGCGTATAATATGTTCGTATTTAAATAAATAAGTATGTTTAGCAGCAGCAACAGTCTGTTGACAATAATACATTCTTTGCCTATTTTGGGATCAGACGGCCGTGTGTAAGATGTGTAAATAAAAAAAAAAGGTAAGCCCTGATTTTTTGACGAACTTTATTTGGAATAGCAGCTTTTAATAGTCCACTGCTGGACATAGATCTTTCCTTAGAAAGGATGTTTACGCATACTATACCACCCGGCTAAACGCGTTGGTATAGGGTTTGTTTCGAGTTGTCCTTCTCTTTACAGTGTTCTTACGACACTCACGGGATGAACAGGGGTGCTGACACTCCGTAGTATTAATTCGTCACCACACGGATAAGATTGGTGGTGACGTACTAAAACGACGATCATGGCATTGGCGAGTCACAGAAAGAATTGAAATTTGAACTGTCATAGGATTTGAAATAAGCATGTCGTTAGAACTTGACAGAATGATAAGTTTTCGAATGAGGCTTCATGTGAGTTTTTGCTGTTTACCTGGACTGCAATAGAAGGATGGTTATATTTTTCGAGTAAAATATATTTAAATTTATTTAGTATGATACTCTGTAGGCTGGTTTTGGCTTTTGATTTGTCTTTAGTCTTAATTGTGAGAGGTTTTATGAAAATTATCGAAAATTATTATAGTAAAAAGAATAAGTTTTTTTTTATGTTGGAGGAGGCAGACGAGCAGACGGGTCACCTGATGGAAAGTGACCATCGCTACCCATGAACGTCTGCAACTCAGGAGTCACAAACGCGTTGCCGGCCTTTCAGGAAGGAGTACGCTCTTTTCTTGAAGGTTGTGAGTCGCCATTAAAAACAAACACCTTTAACTAAAATAATAGTTTATTTACAGTTTATTATGGGAAAAATTACTATTTTTTTCAAATTACCTCCAAATATTAGAAGCTATTTTTGAAAACTTACTTATTTACAAACATCTTTACCTTTTTTCATCTAACATTTTCAAAACACATTCGTATAGTATTTTGTATACGGAAACTTGCAATTTCAAAATATATCAGAAACGTGAACGTTACAATAGGAAAAAACGACGAAAGAAAGCATCGTGGCGACCACTAAAGCTTATACTAAACAACCTCACACAGCATAATGAGAAAAAAAACCATGCATCACAAGACAAAATTTAAACCTTAAATCACAGGTATATCAATCTGATTTATAATATATAAAAAAAAACAATAACTTACTATACAAATCGAAAATATACCACTCAAATTAGTCGGTTTCTGAACGATAGTATTCAGTCTAAGTGGTAAGCTTGTTCTTCGAGCAGTCATCTGACACCCTCCCCCAGCAACAACTCGGGGTCTTCCTCGAGCAACAGGTTCTGATTGTTGCTGTTCTCTTCGTTACCTGTTTCCGAATTGTTGTCTTTATTGATGTCATTGTCTATCTTGTACAGTATGTCGTGACATAAAGGACATCTATCTTGCACGTACAGCCATTTCCGAAGACAAACTCCGTGGAAATAATGGTTACAGCAAGTTATTTTAGCGGAATGCATCTCTTGGTAGCATATTGCGCAAACGTCGTCCAGTCTGTTCAATTGGTCCGGGGAGGCTTCACGTAATGAATTGATCTTATTAACAGCCGTGCGTCGCTTCATGAACACGGACCAGCCTGCTCGAGCTTCGCACCATATATTGAAATAAGCGTGTATACACATCATTACGGCTCGAATAGCCCCTCCGGATTCGAACAGCAAGATCCACGCGCCATTGAAAAATAAGAATATCCCAAAGCAAAATTCTATAGTGTTTCCGAACGCGCGAATATAATATACGTAGTCGTCAAGTTGTTCCCAAAATGTACTTCTATACGCGTCTATAAGAAACAGGGAATATATCATTAGGCTCACTATAACTTTCACTATGACTTCTATACTAAATGCGCTTACAGCAAGCAGCCACGTGGAGATCGTGTGCTGAGACCACAGATACACCAGTAGAGATATTGGAAATATAATAAGAAAGGCACACACACCCAAAGCACGGACGTGTCTGTGCGTGCTTGGGTTGTGTGACGCGCTCAGCGACATTAGCATAGGATTCACAATGTTGTGTAAAAAGTGTAAGAGAGCTGTGAATAGCAGGCAAAAGTTTCTGCACAGTCGAATGAACCTCTTCTCCGGATTCAGTGAAGTTAATCCCGTTTGTAAAGCGAGAATATAGAAAAGGATTGCGGATACTGTCCCTATACTTTTATCCTCTTCTTCATCTGTCAATAGTATCCACTGGAAGAAGTTCCCGATGTAGTGGCAAAAGAATGAGATCACTGACGTCATACCCAACACGGCGGTTATCGTCTCGCATCCTGTTACTAATAAAGATTTCGTCATTGACGCTAATGATTGGACGGCTAATAAAGTGGAAACCTTTAAACCTTCCTCGGCTTCGTCATCATAGTTGTCCATGAGAAGTAATATGGCATGTTCCGCGACGCGTAGCACCCAGAACACTCTCAATACACAAGGAACGTTTAAACGCATCCATTCAGTTTCAACTAGCGCCGACAGTCCATAGTTGCTAACAAATAAGCGCCCATGGTGGTAGCCCGCGTACACTACTTGAATAACGTTGTACGCTGACGACCAGAGGGCGTATTTAACAAGAAAAAGTGGCAACAGCGCAGAGAATACCGGCGAATGGTGTAGAAGATTCGGTGGAACTGGCAACATCGCTAAAAACGAGGGTGCCATGAAGCTGAGAGGCAGCAGCTTCTGTACTGTAGGGTGCCGAGGCCCTAAATGAATATATTTAAATATTGCTGCCAACATGAACTGTATGGCAAAGTTTTGTATGACCAGGATACCTGGTCCGTCGAGATCAAGAAGGTTTTTTATATTTAAATTTAATATGTCTTCTAATATGCTGGTGGAGTGATGCGGGGAGGTGGTGACTAGTGTAAGGGCTTGGATCTGCTTGATGGCCGAAACGTTGGTCCAGTACGATACGAAGACTAGGCCGACTGACGTCAGGTAGAGGTACACGATGATCAAGTGCTTCGTGTACAGCACGAATATGCAGAGTGCCGACATACATCCTGGAAACAAAGAGAGGATATGTTATCAAAACGTGCAAATAGTAAAGATTAAAGGAGTAGTTTGTTTAGAAGCTGTTTTTTCTATGGTAGGTTCTAAGGGGGTTCTAGGGGGCAAACGAGTGGGGAGACGGGTCACTTGATGGTGACCAATGGACACCTGGGATCAAGAGACCAAAGAGCGTTGCCACTTAAAGAGCGGTTTGTCTCCGGTAGCCTCTGTCACTCGGTTAGAAGCAAAAAAATTGATTCATCATCCTTTAGTAGTCCACTGCTGGACATAGACATCTCTCCTTAGAGAGGTGGTTTTAGCCTACTATACCACGATGGCCAGACGGGTTGGTGTACGGTTTGTTTCAAGGTTTCCTTTTCTTTTCATTGCTGTTGTCCTGCGTAGTTCGCTCCCTTAGTCGACTCTTACGACACCAATGGAATAACCAGGGGTGGTGACACTCCGTATTCCTCATCCGTATTCGTGTAGTGACACGGATTGGAAATAATGATAATGAATTACTTAACAATTAGTTTTCATTAGATTATTGAATTATCACGTGCTGTTTCACCATAAACTTACGAAGGTCATCTTAAATCAATTCTGAATTGCAGACGGCAATTCAGAATTTTAGGATTTAGAATTCCTCGTGCCTTTTTTAATATTTCTTATAGAAAAGTCGCTTATATATAAAGACTAGATTTTAATTTAGCTTATAATTTAAAGACTAGATGAGAAAATTAGGAGCAATTTGAAAGGAAAGGGAGATAAAACGAGCAGGCAATGGGCAGGCAAGAAATATTGCTTATACGGATGAATAAGTGTATATTAGGCAATAATAGGCTGTTTAAGCAATAGTTCGAGCAGGTCAGGGTCGTGTACTTGTAACTCAAACGGTCTATTGCTGGAAAGTTCAGGTCAATTCTCGTAATGAAAATTCGTTCAAAATTCTGTTCTGATCTATTCTCGATTTCACAAATGTAATAAAATGGTATTCTCGTAGTAAAGTATTAAACATCCAACGTTTATAGTAATGTGATTATATCGTACTAGCTGCGCCCCGCGGTGTTACCTTGCTCATTCCACGGGAACACTAAGTTTTGTCGGAACACAAAGATGTGCTATGTGAATATGTGCTATTCCAGACAGATAATCTATCTCTGTGCAGAATTTCATCCAGATCCGTTCAGCCATTTTTAAGTAAAAGAGTAACAAACATCCATAAATCAATACAAACTTTTGCATTTATAACATTAGAAAGATTGTGACCGAAAGTTGAATCATGGAAGTTCGAGTGTTGATCGGAGCTGTATTTTAAACGAATTTTTATTACGAGAACTGACGTTTTCTAACTAAAGAGTCTGCAAGTCTGATAGATCGTTTATTTATAGTGGCAAAATAACACATATTAAAAATAGCTAAAAATCATTGTTTTGTAAATGATTCGGCAACCAGAACGCACTGAAGCGCGGCGAAACACGTCTCAGAGCTGCCGACCGTGTCGGAATCGAAAATTTGGAGCGTCTCTTCCGTCGTCGATCAGTATTTTTGCCTGAACATCTTCACGTATTTTTAATACGACACGCCTTACCATTATTATATTTAATTACAAATGTAGTATTAAATACTAAATACCATATAGTTAACTTAGAATATACCGTTGTTTCCGTGAGGTGGGTATATTGAGATTTGTGTTTATTCTAAGAATATAATAAAACATTTATGTGTGATGTATGCAGATGTTGCGACTATATTTTTATCTCATTATAATTTAGATGGCACAGAATATGAAACGGAAATAAATAACACGCTAAAAATAGTATCCACATAGCTCAAGTCTTTATTTGAAAGTTAATCTCAACAAGACAAAACTAATGCAATTTAGAAATTATAAAAATAAAATTCCTACTTTAAATATATACGAATCTGATATAAAAATTGACGAGATCAAAAAATTGGAGGACAGCACTTAAACTGGAAGGAATATATAGAAAAAAGAAACAATAAATTTTCTATTTTTAGCTACACCATATCTGTGCTTGCTGAAACAACTTTTACAGATACCGCTAAGTGAGCCTATTATGGTTATGTATACCCTCTTCTAACGTATTGGGTTATATATTGGGTCAATTCATCTGAAATGTCTGCGCACTATTTATAATATGCATAGCACAGAATCTTTACGAGCTGTTTTTTCTGAAAGGGGTTTCCTCACACTTACAGTCACTTAAATATTGGAATTGTTTTCATTTTTTGGAAAATGTAACATGTCTTCCTTTAAATTTTAAATGTAACTCGAAAGGTTATAAATATAAATTCAATATAAACCTACCTAATATTAATAATAACGACCGGATGGCATAGTGGTTTGTGTAACGGACTGCTATTCCAAAGGTCGCGGGTTCGATTCCCGCTCAAGTCAAACATTTGAACGAAACGAATGAACATTTGATGTTTGATTTGGTCTGGGTGTTTCTATGTATAATATGTATGTATTTACAAAAAAAAAGTATATATGTATTTATATCAGTTGTCTAGTACCCATAGTACAAGCTCTGCTTAGTTTGGGACTAGATGGCGTTGTGTGATTGTGGTAGAATGTTATTATTATTATTTTATTATAATATGATATATCACAAAAGCACATATATAACAGCAATAAGAGTATTTAATAAGTTCCCGCTAGAAATAAAGATATTAGATGGAAAAATGTCCCAGAACGCTCTGAAAAGATGTAACCATTCAGAATGTGATCTATAATTTTCAAGAGTATTTTCTCACAAAATAATTTGCATGCTTGTTAAATTCATTGTAATGTTCCATTTTTATTAATCCTTTCAAAAGACGAAGACGATGTTTTTTTTTCTTAATTTTTATAGAGACAACTCCCGCATTAGGAATATATCCTGTGTCGCGGGGGACTTTACAAACATACATGAAAAGGACTCAGAACAACAATTTGTGGATCACACAAAGTGTCGTCCCATGTGGGGTTTGAACCCACAACACTCGGCGTAGTAGGAAGCGGTGTGGCGACCGCTTAAACCACTACGTCATCCGTGCAGTCAAGATGTTGCGCGGTTCAACTAGTCTAGGCATATATATATAATAGTCTCTTTTTGGGTAAAGCATTAACACGATTAAATTATAAAAAGAAAACGTATTCCAGGACAATATCGATCGATGGTTGTTCACGATAATTAATTGTGGCGATAACTCTGTAACTTCGTTAATTGGGTAAGGAAATTATCGTGAATAATATTCAGCAAAAACTTAATACAATGGACCATTATACAAATATATTCTAAAGCGATGATACGGGTCACATAGTAATGTCTAAAAGAATGCCAACTCAATTAATTATATAAATCTTTAAATTAATCGAAACGTGTGGATTGACGAATATTTCTACCTCGAAGTTGTTGACGAATATGTCTACCTAGGACGAACGGTCCAATTAGGTAAGTCCAACTTCGAGAAAGAGGTCAATCGTCGAATCCGACTCGGCTGGGCAGCGTTCGGGAAATTACGAAACGTCTTCACGTCCAAAATACCTCAGTGCCTAAAGACGAAATGCTTCAACCAGTGTGTGTTACCAGTGATGACCTACGGCACTGAGACGTGGTCTCTTACTATGGGCCTAATCAGAAAGCTCAGAGTCGCTCAGCGTGCCATGGAAAGGGCTATGCTTGGCGTTTCCCTGCGTGATCGAATCCGCAACGAGGAGATCCGCAGGAGAACACAGGTGGTCGACATAGCCCAACGGATTAGCGCGCTCAAGTGGCAATGGGCAGGGCACATAGCAAGGAGAACTGACGGCCGATGGGGCAGCAAGGTTCTCCAATGGAGACCACGTACTGGAAAGCGCAGTGTGGGACGACCGCCTACCCGATGGACGGACGACCTGGTAAAGGTTGCCGGAAACCGTTGGATGCAGGCCGCAATCAACCGTCCCCGCTGGAAATCATTGGGAGAGGCCTATGTCCAGCAGTGGACAAGCATAGGCTGAGAGCGCGTGGATTGAGGGAGCAATGCGCAACAAGAGGGAGCTATTTTTAAGGGGGCTTTAGGTCTAGTGGTTACTGATCCTGACTGCTAAGCCGGAGGTCGTGGATTCGATGCCCACCCAGAACAAATATTGTGAGATGAGCACAGTCATTTGTTCTGTGTCTTGGTGTGTAATTTATCTATACTAATATTATAAAGCTGAAGAGTTTGTTTGTTTGAACGCGCTAATCTCAGGAACTACTGGTCCGATTTGAAAAATTCTTTCAGTGTTAGATAGCCCATTTATCGAGGAAGGCTATAGGCTATATATCATCACGCTAAGACCAATAGGAGTGGAGCACCATTGAAGGATGTTTCAAAAACGGAGAAAATTTATTACTATTGAGAGACGCAGACGAAGTTGCGCGGGTCAGCTAGTCTATAATATGTATGTATTTAAAAATATATAAGTATGTTTATCAGCAGTCTGGTTACCATAGCACAGGCTCTGCCTAGTTTGGGATCAGCCGTGTGTGAGATATGTGAGGATATTATTATTATATTTTATTATAATGGGAAGGGATTTTGTAAGGATGAGAAAAGGGACTGAATAAACTGCAATAGCTCGAAGAGGGTAGGGTCATACCCTTACGCCTGTCTTATGAGGGGTCACCAATAAATTACATTACATGTAAAGAGTGTGGGTGGGACGGACGGACGAACGGATGAGATGGGTGCTAAGTTTCGTGACGTCAAATTTCAATCCTAATATATCCAAGTATTAAAACTCAACATTTATTTTTGTAATTGTTTGAAATGCTGTTTTAGTCTCATCATCATCATCAACAGCCTTTAATAGTCCTGCTGGACATAGGCCTCTCCTTAGAAAGGAGGTTTTGGCCTACTACGCCACGCTGGCCAGACGGGTTGGTATAGGGTTTAGCATTAGTTGGCCAGCCGCGAGGGGGCGGCGTCCGCGTGTGCCGGACGTCGCCTAAAGAGAGGAACATCTACATTGAGACGGAGCCCGCACCAGGAGCGGGCTGGCGCTAGGAGGGGTCCGGATGTCTTAACAACAGCTGTTCCCGGATCCCTCCTGTTACAGGCGCAGAGTGGCACACCGTGTGGTTTTAGTCGGTCCGAGTCCGACACACCACCCCGCCGCAAACCCCGGAGGAGTGACGGTCCGAGGGGATTTCCACACGTAAAAAAAAAAAAAAAAAAAAAGGGTTTATGTCAAGTAATTTATAAATGTAAAAAAGGTAAATATGTGACGTCACACTACAGAAAAGGTAGTCTTCCAAATGTAACCAGCTGTGACGAGGACGGGAGTGGGTCAAAAAACCTATAAAATGTTGCTAAAAGAATTTATAACTTTATTAAGATTTAAATCAATCAACGGGAGCCGATTAACGTTTGATAAGGTATAATGACGTCAGAATAGATAAAATTTTGATATGACAATTGAAATTCAAGTTGTACTAAAAATACAATAAATGCGAAACATTAAAATGTGTAGCTTTAGTTATCAGTCATATAGTCATTGCTAGACTCGTATCAAATATAGTTATGTAGAGGGGGTAGCACAGCCGACAGTGGAGGTGAGCGCTGACGCGTCGCAAGGAGTACTCCCTAAATCCATACCTGGGTAGCAAGTCCCAGGCGCTGTCGAAGTCGCATGTGTTGCCCCCATCTATCACGCAATGGATCCGGCACCCGCACGGTGAATCCATGGAACGCTAAGAAATATCAGGTCTGAAAAATCTAATTATCTCTGAAACGGCAAGGAAAATCGTAATATCCTCACAGCTGGTTATAGTACTAATTATTTATGGTTTTTTGTAATACTCCATATAACGGTTATCGCTAGAACGCTAGGCAGAACGGCGGGAAAAAACTAGAACAGAAACGCGGGTGATGACAAGCGCAAAATAGCGGTAAAGTCTGGATTAAGAACGCTGGTGATAGCGCAAAACGGCGGGAAAAACTGGAATAGAAAGGCCGAAAATTTGAATTACGAACGCTGAATATAAGTTTCAAATGGTGGAGAAAATTTCAATGAGGAACACTGCCCATTAAGCTCAGATGCCTTCACTAGGAGCTGCCGGTTCAGCAGAAGAAAATATGCCTGATGGTAAGATAATTCGTAGTAGTAAAAGTTACAACGCAATAATTCATTCATTACGTTGGTTTTTAGTTGAGTATGTAAATTTTATAGGAAGTATAATAATTAAAACGGGTTGAATTGGCCAATGTGAATGTACAAGGTTTACCTTGGTAAGTTTATTTGTATTGTAGTATTATACGGTGGATTTAAATAGGGCAAGTTCACGGCTCTTTTGTCCGAGTTGAATAGTGTGATGCAAATCGACACATTAAATCAACCAAAACCACCAACCAGAATCATTTTCTCTAGAGTAGGCAAACCACGTTTTGTAGCTTGCAAAAGAGATTAGGATTACTTTA
Organism: Arctia plantaginis; assembly: GCA_902825455.1. Lineage (NCBI taxonomy): Eukaryota > Metazoa > Arthropoda > Insecta > Lepidoptera > Erebidae > Arctia > Arctia plantaginis. The sequence goes on from CADEBD010000553.1 coordinate 2,615,002, forward strand.
ACAATTTACATATTTCATTTTTTTAACATAAGGCTTACCAACTTAAATACATGATGATGGGTTTTACAAGAAAACCTTTATACAAACATTTCTCTGTACGCTTTTAATATTTTTGAAATTAGTTTTTTGAATATGGCATTATTCAATAAAACAAATTTTATTAAAAAAAAAAATTGTTTTTTTATTAGAATTGTTTCTTTTTAAATTATTTTTTTGTACATTTATGCTAGAGTTACGTCCTGTCATTCATTTTAATAAGTGTTTCATTAATTTGAACAACGATATTTTTTTCGGAGAATTTAGAACTTGAAAGGTAACAGAAGCGATATTAACAAAAAGATGGGTAAGTATTTTTTTAAATAAAAAATAAGGCATAATAATAAAAAAAAAAGATTTTTCTTATTATTATTTTATTTACAATAATTATTCGTTTGTAGTACATATTTCAATGCTGAGAACAAGAAACATTCAGAATATTTCTAAGGCCGTGGCAAACGCATTAATCAAGTAATTATCATTAAATGTGATCATATCTGAGATTATTTTTGGTTTAGATTAGGTGGGTATACATTTATTTGTCACTAAATTGTGTAAAAAGCTTGGGCATTTTCAACTTTAGATTCTCTGATGATCTCAGGAGCCTTTAATGTGAATTGTGTAAGAACTCAAAACGTTCTTTAAGATAGGACGGTGAATGTGGTAAGAAAAGAATACTGTATAAAATAGAAAGGATATGAACAAAACGGTGAAGGCGTATAGGTAACCATTTGAGCTTATAACGATACTCAAAGATGTGATCATATTTGCGTAAAACGCAACGTATGCAGACATTTTGGAGACGCTCAAGTTTGTTCAATTGGTCTTCGGTGAGATCTAGATAGCTAACATCACCATAGACAAGTATAGGAAGGAGCAGAGAATATGCTAGGGCGATTTTGAAGAAAGTTACGCAATGACCAAGCTGCAGCAAATAATTTTCGACTAACCTCCCCAATTTGAGGACCTCAGGACAAGAACTCTTCCATACATGATTGTGTGATGAGCAGTGAGCACGATCATTTGTTCTGTGTCTGGGAGTACTTTATATATAATATGTATGTATTTAGAAGTATATAAGTATGTTATCAGCAGTGGTTACTATAGTACAGGCTCTGCCTAGTTTGGGATCAGACGGCCGTGTTTGAGATGTCTGAGGATCATTATTATTATAAATAGATAGAAGACGCGGTACATTTTTGTATGAAATACTATAGTATGACGTTATATCTATACTAATATTATAAAGCTGAAGAGTTTGTTTGTTTGAACGCGCTAATCTCAGGAACTACAGGTCCGGAATGAAAAATTCTTTAAGTGTTAGATAGCCCATTTATCGAGGAAGGCTATAGGCTATATATCATCACGCTAAGACCAATAGGAGCGGAGCACCAATGAAGAATGTTTCAAAAACGGAGAAAATTTATTACTATTGAGAGACGCAGACGAAGTTGCGCGGGTCAGCTAGTCATTTATATTTAATGTGGATTTAAAGATGTATAACCAATTACCACCTTAAATTGATAATGGAGAATAATTCAGACTGTACTTTAAGTTGTGACACTTGTCCATGATTCAAGCTAAATGATTTATTATAAACCTAGGAAAATATTCATAGGTTTATCCTATTAGTACCCTAGTAGTTGTGGGTTTCTGTTTCCGCATTAAGACTCAGGAATGATTCTTTATGCGTCGAGGAAAGGTTGGCTAGATTAGCCAACCTTCTGGAAGTGCAGAAGCCTCCAGGGGCGTTCACAGGTTTTTAGGAGCGATTTTGTATCAGGTATGATACTTATACGTTGTGTGGCCACTCCTTCGCATTCTATGATTACATGGGCGGCTGTTTCTTCTGCTTTCAGACATCTTTTGCAAAGAGGACTGTCCATCGCATTAATGGTGAATAGTTGTCGGTACAGGGCTAGGTGTCCTATTAAGTTCCTACAACATTCTGATGTCTAGTCTGCTAAAACTGATCAGTCTGCAAGTGAGTCGTGGTGTGATTTCAGTCAGCAACAGTTTGGACTGCCTGCAGCCAGGAGTCTTTCCACCTCCTGTTGTGTGCTTCACGAGTTCGAATCTATTGTAGGCTTGTTTGTACAAGAGGTAAATACGCCACCAACGCACAAAACGCGTAGGTCCTAATTAGGACCACTGCGAGCGAGCGAATGTACTAATTAATTTAAGAAAATTCAAAAAAATGCCTTCTAGTGTATTCCGAAAGTGCACAAATTACGTCAAAAAGGTAAATATAGGTAAAGGAATATCATACCACAGGAAATGTATGTTTTGTTCTGAAATGCATTAATAGAACCGTTCATAAACGGTTACGGAAGAAATATTTTGTGCGTGCAGTACGAATATAACGTGTCCTCCTAAAAACATTATTAATTTTAGGAGGCCATTTGCCATTTTAATTTAAATTTTAACACTGAAACTCGAAACTGGCTAACTCAAAAAATGTAATTTCGAGGTCTATGTAGTTCATTACAACGTATTCCTACTCCGAGTAATAACTTTTATTAGTATTTTAATTAGGTAATTAGGTTTATTTTTATACATCAATTTTATATTTATAAAACATACAACCTTCCTTAATTAACGTACTGATATTAGCAGAGATATAAATATATTAAATGTTTGAAATAGTTTTTTTTTATTTTCATCTTTATTGTGGTATTAATAAGGTAACAAAAGATAAATCTGTTTGATACATATTTGATGAAAAAACAACCCTCATACCCCGCGCCGCGGCGCCGAGTAAACTTCTGTAAGTAGGTCAGCCGCCAGATATGGTTCGCTAATAGAGCCTTCATCAACAAGACCGTGTGGCCTAATGGATAAGGCGTCGGACTTCGGATCCGAAGATTGCAGGTTCGAGTCCTGTCACGGTCGAACAAAATCAATTTTGGAAATTTCTTTTTGATAAATTGTATGAATTTTTAATAATATGTGACTGATCTAACTCGACAGAAAAGTAATTAATACAATGTTTGAATATTTTAGACGCGATATGAGTTTATAGAAGAATGAGAATTATCCCTACATAGTTCTAGACACACGCAAGATTTTTTTACACATCATTTTAATTATATACAAATATATATACCCATACCTACACTTATTTCCACTATGGCGTAAGCAGCGGCGTAATTAACGACAACAGTTTGCAAAAGCCCTATTACGAAAATGGTACTAAAATAATCGGCTTTTACTAACTGTATACAAGCGTATTCCCGTCAACTGGGCACTTCAGAGAAAGGAGGTTTTGGCTTACCATACCACCCTGGCCAAACGGGTTGTTATAGGGTTTGTTTCAAGTTTTCCTTTTCTTTGCAGTGCTCATGTCCTACGTAGTTTGCTCCCTTAGTCGCCTCTTACAACACCCACGGGATGAATAGGGGTGGTGACATTGCGTATTCTTAATCCGTCACCACACGGACATCATTAAGGATAAGATGGGTAAATCGGGAAAGGAAAGATAGTTGAGATACAATGGCGTGACAGGGATATTGCACAATAGAATAGTCAGTCTAAAGCAGGGATTCCCAAACTATTTAGAGCAGGAGACCCCTTTTCTAAAACGAACTGATGCCTTAGACCCCAGATAGAAAAATGAGTGTGTGCTTATCGACTTGTTAAGTATTTTGAGAATACAACAATGATACTTCCTACTAAAATATTAGTCATTCTTATAACAACATTGCATACGTAACACAACTAATGCAGTATCTTGAAAGTTAACATAGGAACTGAACTTGTTAACTACTTGTTACATAATTAGGGGCCGATTTTTAGAGATCATCGACCCCTAAAATCAGTTTTCGTTTATGTCGACCCCTGGGAAACCGTATTCGACCCCGAGGGGTCGCAGACTGCGATAAGGCCGCCCATCGTATCACTGTTTGTTTTGTTTGTATTCTACATTGTATGTTTCCAAATTATGGTGTGCAATAAAGAGTACCTATCTGTTTATTTATAAATATACAAGTAATAATTTTATTATTAACGACTTGCTGACAAATTCTTAAAAAGTAATGACAATGGTGACTTGCTCAAATGTTTGTAGATAAGTTAAAGGCAAATAAAGATATCTATTTACCTAAAATCCAAAACTTTTATCAGAATATTCAATGAAGATAAACCTGTGACTAACAGTTATATTAATGCAATTACTGATTTATAAAAGATTTAATGTTTAAAGCTAATGATTTAAGATGTGAATCGCTAATTGTATGTCAGCCATAGAAAAGGCTGTTAAATTTTTTTGTGTGTGTATACGTACCATACCCGTAACGTATCATACCCTTCCGTTACTGGAGTTTTGCGGTGGGGTGGTGAGTCTAATACCACATTGTGTGCCATACTGTATTGTGTACCTAAAATAGTAGGGATCCAGGAACAGCTTTTATCAAGATCTAGACCCCCCCCCCCCCTAATGCCTGCCCGTAAAGCACTGGCACCACTTTGTCTAAGAAAAAGAAAAAAAAACTTGAAAGTAATCACTTTTCCATGGCTTTAATGGCTTTAATTCTCACCGATTGGGTGACGAAGAAAAATAATAAAGTAGCTGCACTTATGGCGGGGTAATGATAGAGGTTTTATTAAATACCAACTATTTTGACCTTTGAATATACACAGCAGTATATATACACATACATGCATACATATTCATATATTCATAAAATATAATAATCCTAGGAGATGAACTAATAGCTTCTTGAATCTGCCATTTCACTCAATAAAAGCTCCTCCACTTTCATCTTAAAAGAGTATCACTGTACTTTTACTTTGTCTTTGCTTGTAGAAATTTAGATATAAAACATTATTGTAACTTGATATCATAAATATAATATTGAGTTTGAATATTAAAATAAAAATGGTGAATAATCAAAATGCTTTTTTAAAGTGCATATGCTGTAAATCATTTTATAATGAATAAATTCACACTGAATAAACTGGCGCTTTTTTTTCTCATTAAAGCCAAATGAATGTGAAGCCAAAAAAGAGTGGCGGTGAATTTGTTTGTGCTCTCTTCTCATACGGCTCAACACCTTTAAAATGGATGGCTGTAGATTGGCATATAATAGATTTCTATTAATGCTCTAAGAATTTTGATATTTTTATTTTACTTTGTATTTGACAAAACAATAATTGTTTTTGCTATTGCATATCTATCTATAACTACAGTCTACATACGTTTTTGAGACGATACATAAGACACATTTTCATTAAATTGGTTTTTAAAATAGTCCCTTTCTTTACTATGGGATAACTCACTCACATGTAAACTTTCTATAGCTATAAGTACCCCATTTTTGAAGAATGTGGTACTTATTGCTCAGATACTGGCCACGTACACAAAGTGTAAAATATCACATCATCATCATCACATCAACAGCCTATACTAGTCCACTGCTGGACATAGGCCTCTCCTTAGAAAGGAGGTTTTGGCCTACTTACTATCTTACTACTACTACTACTAAATATCTTACTTGTAAATTGTAAATTTAATGTCTAAACCAATAAATATGTAAACAAATATATAAACTACAATGTGGTTTTAGCACTGATTTTTAGTTCTCCTATAGAGTACAGCGCTTAGGTAGTTTTGAACATAATTTATACACAAAAGAGATGACTCTGTGATGAGCATGGTTATTTATTCTATGAATGCATGTTATTTATTTATGATGAATTTGTATTTATAATCTGTGCGCTATAAGTTGCGACTTGCCTGGAATGCGATTGCCCGGCTGCTACCCCTGTGACTTGTTGTATTGTAGAAAATACAATTTTTTACTAACATATTGGTTTCGTACTGGCCTACGTCACGTAACGACGTCGCATTTCAATTGTTATCAGATTTTCCGTTGCATTTTGTTCTTAATCTTGTTATCATTTTGTTATTAGACTGTCTGTTACATTTTGTTGTTAATCTTGTTATTGTATTGTTATTAGACTGTCTGTTCCATTTTGTTGTTGATTGTGTTGGAAATAGAGACACATTTACATTATATAACTAGTTACAATTCTGAATTAAATATATTGAATTTTGTTACTACTTTTTCATACCCGTAGGGTAGTAGTTTTATTCACGCAAGCAATATTGAATTTTTTAGGCTCAGTATGATAATAAAAGATTAATATAAAGAGCTGTTGTTCTGAGTACAACACTTTATCTATGTTATTTTTTTCATAAAAAATTGCATAGACTAAGTCGTCTGCGGAGGCTTGTAGTGGTACTTTTTGTGCACTCTGTATAAACGTGTGTTTGTGACGTCACCGCGTTCAGGTCTCAAGTTATGGCGCTGCATTATCGTAATATATAAGTTGCAGTGGCATAATATATAAGTATTCTTATTCATCGTAAGAGCAAACTAAGGGAGTAAACACACACACAGACATCAGCATTTTAAAGAGAAGAAAGACTAAACAAAAATCCCTGTACCAACCCGTTTATGATGATGATGATTTATGAAGTTTGTTTATCAGTCCTGTTATAACATTAGAGGACCACGTGAAGCATCTAACTTATTATTATTCAGGTGTTGTCACATAAAAATCAAATTTTGATAGAAAATACTTAGATATTTTATGATGAGGCAAATCCTCAATTTAGGAGACGGTAATGTCGCAATTTAATATGAACATTAGCAGATCAGTAACTTCATGTTTTAAATACTTGGTTGAATAACTTGTGGTAAAATTAAACCCTTAAAAAGACATAAAATGGGCATATTTTCAATACTTAGGGGCTATAAATATAAGTATAATAAATGGAAATACATATGCCATGGGGCAATTCTGAATACTACATAATATATACAATATTTACAATAATACTGTCAAAATGTTGCTTTTATCTGAATGAATATAAACTGTTATTTAAAAAAATGTGTACAAAAAATGTTTGTGTGCATACATATGTAAACAAGAAACATAGTTCACATAAAAAATATAACCTAAATACAATTATGTATATGCAAATTAAATATTTGTGTTTAGAATAGAAATCTAACCGACTTCAAGAAGCTTAAATAAAATAAAATTGTATGTTGTGATGTAAGTAGGACTAACTGGTCTTGACAATATGTGAAAGAAAAATATGTTTACACATAATGACACGACAATGTACGGAAAATTTCGAAATAGAACCTTAAAGTTGAGTAACATATTTCCCAGTTGAATATTGCAACACCAGTGGCAGAAACATACAAGTTGCTTACCTATACAGCACACGAAAAACTTGAGGAGCGTGAAGAAGAATGCGTTGTAGAAATTCGCGTCGTAATAATTTGCTTCTGAATCTGTGATATCGACGTGGTCCACAGTGATATTGCTTAGGATGGCCACCTCCTCACCACTCGACACCGGCAGTCCCAAACTGATCTTCAGGAACTCATCCACCACAAACAGAGGCGGCACCCTCAGTAGCACCTCTACTAGTGCCAGGGCCTTCGACCTCAACGACATAATTCATTTATGCAGACCTTCGCACACGTTATCACTAACAATTTAGTAACCACAGCCAAAACAACGGGCTTACACTGTAGACTTTCACAGAATGTTTTTGATTGATTTATTTTGTATCTTTATCTTAATTGATGTCACGAATAAAAATACGAAAATAATGACTGAAATTTTTGCGACAATAAAAACTTGACATTATAAATTTGGATGTTGCGAGACTAAATAAATACATAGAGAAAACGGTAAGTAAAAAGGTTTGGTTCCTACGGTAGAATTTTCATTTAATGAGCAAAACGTCATTCTTCTTCAACTAAAAAAATATTTATAATTTATGCCTTGAGGAACAGCCCTTTAAAAGCTTGAATACAAATATTTGTTCGTTTTGTTTAATGTGAAGTTTGTATTAACTCATTTTCTATTAATTCTTTTGCACTTTTTTATAAATGATATTCATGAATAGTAAGATAAAGTGACATTTGTACTCATTTCACAGGAAAGCGGATATAAATGTGTATGCGGATATAATGTTTATCAAAGGGAATATATAAAATATGTACAAGGGGCGGATTAAGTTTAATAACTTTATCCGACTAGTTAACATAAATTCGGACGAGTCAATTCGGACGATGGCAATTCATATTATCATCATAATTCATTCCTATTCGGAGTTAGTACTGAACATACTTATTGTTTTGTTTGATGAATGGATAGTATCAGAACTTTTTCAGTAGGTAAATTTTGTTTGGATTTAGGTCATCAAGATGATGAGAAGAAAGATAAGATTTACGGGCGGTTACGAACTCCATCTTTTAAGTCTCCTGCATCAATTATTATAAAAAAATAGATAAACAAAAAGTCGTCGCAGTCGCAATTTACCTCTGGCGACTGGTCGCTGCAAGACTAATGTTTTGTCGCTTGCACGCTGCACGAGCCCTAAGTCAAAATACCTCAGAAATAATACCACAGCATATTATCTTTTCAAAAAGCATAACTGACTAACTGACATACTAGTTTTTTTTACCTGTCTTAACTTTTCTGTAGACTTGCAACGAATAGTATATTCGGCAGTATACCGAATACCGAATATTCGGCGAGGCCCCTGACCGAATAGCCGAATATTAGGCAAAAGTTTTAGCGCCGAAAACTTGTACAGACGTGAATTAAATTATGTACCTGTTTTATGTACCAATGAGTACTTAATAAATGATTATAAAAGAAATAAGAACCTTACCCTTCTAAATTTTGATTACCACAATAATTCAAATACATAAAATCCTCTATTTTTCCAATTCAGAAGATGATTATGTACTTGGTTATGCACCAATGACTACTTAAATGATTATAACAGAAATGAAAATATGAATATATACGTAATCAATCGATTTTAATTTTTCATTTTACCAATTATTTCTGAATGACAAAATATATTATTAAAGTATTCGGTATTCGGCCGAATAATATGTAGATATTCGGTATTCGGCCGAATATAATAAAAGCAGCCGAATAGGCCGAATACCGAATAGTAACCGAATATTCGTTGCAAGTCTACTTTTCTGACATTTGAACCTCATAATAAGCATTTAAAATATATTTTTTTGCCGATAGTTGTCAGAAAAAATTGTACTTTGATTAAAAAAAAACACTCCGGGAGTGCCGACAGAAGTAAAAACTTTTTTTTTTAATTAAAGCAGATTTTTTTTTCGATTCGAAAAGTTCCGACATGAAAACATATCTATGTTGTACGTATATACATAATATAAACATAGTTATATTATCAATGTATTTCAACCCAAACTCGACTCTCGTGTAAACGAGGCCAATATATGTCCTTATATACTCGTACAGAGGTTTCGGTAACGGTAACAGTGTCGCGAGTTCAATGGTTTTTTCCCATCTCAAAAATACATTCGTTTCTTTGTTGTTCAAAAATGCCCAATGCGCCTAAAGAAGCTTTCATTTTAAAATGTTGAAAAAAAAACAACGTTTGCCCAATGTTCCAGCCGTTCGGCTCTGGTGCGATATTTCTAAAAAATTCAGTAATCAGTTTGTTAAACAATCAACGATTAGGTAATTAAATTGTGCTCAGATTGATTTCCTAGATTAACACTTTTTATGACGTAAATATGACGCGATCAACAAAGCATTTTCATAACAGGTATTTATATAATGCTTACGTACTAAGTCTATTCATTTTCTCTCGACAAGAAAATTGTTGGGTCGAATTTATTACAAACTCAGGTTATGTGGGTTCAAAAAATCGACGAAGCGCTTCGAGAAGTAATTAGTTAGTTGAATTTTCTTGTGATGAATTAACTTTTTCTTTACATGCTTTTTTTCTATAAGATAAAAAAAAACACGGCAGATATAAAATACCCGAAAACATTCAGAAATAATATTTTGGCTCTGCCCGCGTTTATGTCGGTTATCGTAGTAAAAAGAAGCCTATGTTGCTCGCTGAAAATGTAGCTTTCCATTGGTGAAATAATTTTTAAAATCAGTTTAGTGGTTTAGGCGTGAAAGCGTAATAAACAAAAAAACTCACGTTCACATTTATAACATACTAGCGGACCCGACAGACGTTGTCCTGACAAATTTGACACTGCGATGGTAGCGCCGTCTGTCTGATCCAATGTAAAACATTCCAAAATCAACAACTACTAAAAAACTAAAAATTAATTAAAAAAACATTGTCCAGCGGACAAAATTGTGAATCTAAACCATTCCCAGATCCCCTTGAACACACACAAAAAAATTCATCAAAATCGGTCCAGTCGTTTGAGAGAAGTTCAGTGACATACACACTCACAGAATAATTATATATATAAAGATAAAAAGTATGGAAGCATGAAAGTGTGGAAGTATGGATGACACTTCTTATTTTGCTGGCGTGATGACATACACATGCATAATTTTTTTATTGATACACGTGATTATTGTTGATATACGTGACTATTATAATTTATATTATACGTATGAGTAATTATTTATTTTTATGATATTTTATTTATTTATTAAGTAAACAACACGCGCCCTAGGTATATATCCTGTGTCGCGGGGGTCTTTACAGACATAAGAACACCCAGACTCAGAACAACAATACGTGGATCGCACAAAGTGTTGTCCCACAACACTCAGCGCCGTAGGAAGTGACGAGGTGACTGCTTAAAAACTACGCCATCCGTGGAGTCGTTGAAGGCTGCATTTCTGAGAAGTGTATTAAATATAATTAAAGACATACTATATGTGCACGATAACTTTGAGACCCCGACTCTTTCTCTTGCTCTCCTGTACTTTTGTCATTAGGCGCTCAGAAGGTGAATTCTAGTAATAAAAATAAGAAACAGCAGCTAAAGCTAAGTGAACAAGAATTTTATGCTTTTTGTCATTTTACGATAGTAGCTGACAACTGTTGCGGAACGAAAAAGTTATCGGAAATGAATCTTGACAAATCGTAGGTAATTGTTTAATTATTGCGTCGCATAGTGCGACCCGCGTCTACAAGGGGCTCTTGGCTAAGTTGTTAAAGATTAGCCAGATTAGTCTATGGATGGGTGACCATTCTTAACAAATTGAGACCCCTCCGTGTCTCTGTGTCCCAGTTGCCATACGAACATCTACGGCAATCTTTGTAGGCAGTTGGAGCCCTTAAAAGTGTGTCAATAGTCTTCTACAGAACTTCGATATCGCTTAGTACTTGGGTTGTGGAGGTCTGATAGCAGACTTGCCACGTAAGAGATCGTAGTTCAGCCGTATCGTAGTTATACGGAAAGCCGACCCCAACCTACTTTGGGAAAACGCTCGGAGGATGTACTGTCTGACTCGCGCATCCATGGTTACTAACTGTAAGCAAACAAACTTAGTTATGGTTACTTCAACAAGACGACCGGATGGCGTAGTGGTTTGTGTAACGGACTGCTATTCCAAAGGTCGCGGGTTGGATTTCCGCTCAAGTCAAACATTTGTGTCCATGAACATTTAATGTTTGATTTGATCTAGGTGTTTCTATTTTTGTTTTTTATAAGATGTATGTATTAAAAAAAAAGTGTATGTGTATTTATATCAGTTGACTAGTAGCCATAGTACAAGCTCTGCTTAGTTTGGGACTAGATGGCGTTGTGTGAATGTGTACAATTTGTTTATTTATTAGCTATAGTTGGTACATTAATTTTAAGAATTGGTCCTGGAAGATTTTTGCCCGTTTCTTCCACAAGACATAACTAATTTTTTAGGTTTAAAAATACAGTAGACCATACGCAGTCATTTTTCTAACCTCAAATATTATTATGGTAACCGCCAAAAGTTTATGTGACTGTTACATATTATGTAACAACAAATTAATAGTACCAGAGATCTCCTTGTGTCGAATTTCGTTCGTTAAAAATGCCCTGTTTTATCAATTGTCTAGATTAACTGTCATTGTTTAGACATTTGTCAATACAAATGTCAACTTCAACTTCAACTTTTGGTTAATGGCTTTGTGGTAGAGTGTAACCACAATTTCGCCAATGTCATGTATTTGAAAGACAAACTGTCAAAGGATTTTATGTAGAGCTGTGGTAGAGCCAAAAAAAATTTTGAGAATGAAAGAATAAGAATGAATAAATTGTTATCTTTTACAAGCATGATAAAACTTAAACTAGTAAAATATATATACAGATAATAATATATATATACATATACAAAATAATAAATAACCAGTAAAACAAAAACAAATATTATACTGTGATATTGAAACTATAATTTAATTTTGTAATACAAATGTCTAAACAATGACATTTATTGTCACAATGACCGGCTTATAATAACGAATTATTATTCTAAGATGATAGGTCAAAATATGTAGGTACTAGACCCCTGTAATTTTGTGCATCCGTTTTACATAATTTCCAACTTCATGTCACATATTGTTTAAATATTAGGTTTCCACACGAATACCTATTATAATTATAGCCTCTTTATTTCCATAATGAATAAATTACCAAAGAAATATAAATATTTCATAAATAATAAGTACATTTTAAGTGCAGGCAGGAATTAATAAAATGTTAGGACTGATTTAATGGGTATTACAATACAGTAGCATGATAAATGGTTTCATTAAGAATAAGTAAGTAAATGAATTAAAATTTACATTATTTTAAATACATTTTCTAAATATTAAATGACTTCAATTTTTAAATAAATTTATAAAATTAATATGGAATGAATAAGGGAAAAAACTACGTAGAACAACAGCACTGCAGAGACAAGGAAAACTTGACACAAACCCTTTTTTTTTTAACGTGTGGAAACCTCCTCGGGCCGTCACCCCACCGGGGTTTACGGCGGGGTGGTGTGTTTGAATCGGACCGACTAAAACCACACGGTGTGCCACTCTGCGCCTGTAATAGGAGGGATCCGGGAACTGCTGTTATTAGGACCTCCGGACCCTCCTAGCGCCTGCCCGCAACGATGCGGGCACCCCCTTCAGTTACATTCTCTATTTAGGCGACGACCTCCTCGCGGCTGGCCGTTATGGCAGGTGGAGGGGAAAACCACTCAGGGCGACATGAGGCGGTGATAAGCGCGCCTCCGCCGCCCGTTTCGCCGGCGACGGATTGGGTCCGAGTGGAGGCTGTCCTCCCGTGCCCCCTCCGCCGCCTCCTTCTGGTCAGCGTGGTATAGTACGCCAAAACCTCCCTTCCAAGGAGATGCTTATGTCTAGCAGTGGACTGTTAAAGGCTGTTGATGATGTGATGTGATATGGACCCCTCAACGGGTAAAGGCCTCCTCCATTTTGCTCCACGTCTGTCCCTCCTTTGCTTTTGTGAACCAGTTTTCACCAGCTTGTCTTACACTTTCATCAACCTATTTTCCCTCGGTCTACCTCTTTTCCTTTTGTTTGTTGGTGCCTGCCAGGTAGTTACTCTCAGTGTCCCCTTTTCCTTGTCCATACGTGTAATATGACCCGCCCATTTCCATTTTACTTTTTTACAGTGTTCCAAAGCATCTATTATTTGTGTGGTTTTTCCTATTTCTGTGTTTCTTTTTCTATGTTTTCTGATGGTTGTGTTTGTGCTCCCTTAGTCGGCTCTCTTACGACACCCCGAGGATGAATAGGGGTGGTGACACTCTGTATTCTTAATCCGTCAACACACGAACCCTTACGTAGACGGTTTTGCAATAAAATTTTGTTGTCTTTTCCATTATTTCAGATCTTGATAATATTTTCTTGTTGGTAGTGTCATCTTTTATATAGGTTATTCATCGTTTGGCGGTATTAAGGTTTTTAAGACCTTTTTTTAAGCTACTTGTTGCTTCGATGTGTCTTTTAATTTATTTTATTCTGCGTTCTGTGTGTTCCCGTTTCATTAATTTGTAAATGTTTTTGTAGAGGTAGTACCTACCTCTTCAAAAACGTTCGTCTTTTTCTTCCTTAGTTAGAGATTTCTTTTGAATCAGTTCATTTCTTCTTGCAATAAGACCTTTTATGTGAACAGTGTTGATTCTACACAATTACATAGGTATTCATCATCATCATCATCAACAGCCTTTAATAGTCCACTGCTGGACATAGGCCTCCCCTTAGAAAGAAGGTTTTGGCCTACTATAGGTATTACATAGGTATTAATAGTTCGAAATAAAATGATACGTTTCCGTGGATCATATTTGTTCAGAAAGGCAGTACAAAGAAATCCCTTTACGTATTAATTCGTCGATTTAGAATTTTTCCTTTATATGTACTGAGAAATGTACATCTTTGTGTGAAATTTACTGTTATGTGTCGCTGTCGCCATTTAAGTTCCAACGGAAAGTACCATATTGATTTTTATTTACCTCAAAAATGTTCAAATTGGTTTAAATTATTCTTAAAATCTACAGATCTTATGATTACTTTGAATCTTGGTTATTTTAGAGATTTCAGATTGTCATATAGATATAATCACATATCTATAATAAGTATGTACCTATTTAGCAATATATAAGTATGTTTATCAGCGGTCTGGTAACCATATTGTACAGGCTCTGCCTAGTCTAAGAACAGACTGCCGGGTGTGAGACATGTGAAGTTATCATTATTAAATGTTCTAGCTTCGTATTTCCCAGTTTCCCAGCCATTTTTTCTAGAGATTTCTAGAAAAAATGGCACTAAAAGACAGAGAAATGGATAGACAATCGGACAACATAGCCATACCATAAGTCCCTATCATAAGTCACTATTCAATTATTTATTTATTTCAAACTTTATGCACTTTTGTACATCGGCGGACTTAATGCCGAAGGTATTCTCTTCCAGTCAACCTCTGGGTAGCACGCGGGGACATGTTATGACATGTAAGCAATGAAAAGGTACCCAAAAACAACATCTATTAAATAAAAACTAAATGCAATAAGTTCAAAAGTTGCAGACAAAAGCTACCTATGTAAAGTTTGGTAAATCGTCCGCCATACTGAATCGATCTCAGTTAACGGGCTTCCGATATGGCTTCGGCACTTGCGGGGCAAATTAAAATCGGTCTTACAATGCTTTTATACATTATCGAAAGCTTGAAAAGCTTTGTAAAGTACTTCGTCGAAAATAGCTTCTGTAGTTATTAGAACAGAGTTGTTTCTTTGTTGTCTGTATTTTTTTAAGTTACCTAGACTGTCTGACTGTGAACATCTGCATTGTGTCCACTTGCAGCGCTAATCACTAGTCGCTTACCATCAGGTGACCCACCGGCTCGTTTGCCCCACTAATTTCATAAAAAATAATCCGTAAAAAATACATATCGATTTATAATATCCATAAAACAAAGAGTGTAAATAAAGAAGTGTTTCTTTTGATTTCGTCTGTTGTAAACAGTCCGTGTAGTCCGTGTAGTGACGGATTAAGAATACGGAATGTCACTACCCCAATTCATCCCGTGGGTGTCGTAAGAGGCGACTAAGGGCGCAAAACAACGCAGGAAAACTTGATACAATCCCTATACCAACCCGTCTGGCCAGCGTGGTATAGTAGGCCAAAACCTCCTTTCTAAGGAGAGGCCTATGTCCAGCAGTGGACTATTAAAGGCTGTTGATGTGATGATGATGTGATGTTGTAAACAAATTAAATTCCACACATCCCACATTTCTCCTTTATCCCAAACTATCACGATAATCAGAAGGCCAATCCTCCTACTAAAAGTTCTTTCGCAATTCAGTTCCAATCAACTCTCGATCTCACAATTGTCATAAAAGGTATTTTCGTGGTAAAGTATTAACCAACGTTGACTGTAATGTAATTATATCGTATTCGTAACCGAAGATTGAATCGGCAATCTGCTAGTCTTAGTAATACTCTATTATTTTACTATGAAAATACCTTTTATGACAGTTGACGAGATCAAGAGTTGATTGGAACTGAATTTAACCGAACTTTTATTACGAGAATTGGCCTTCAGACTGCTGATTCATATAGGTATCACTTATATATCAAAAATATCATACCTTTACGCCTAAACATAAAACATAATCTTGCTCATCACGTCATCGCACCCCACATCTCTACATTAGCAGTCATGATCACTAATGAATACACAATCACATTAGTCACAGTCAAATATTGTAAATGATTTCTGTATGTTGCACCTAAGTGGGAACAAGTAGGTATAATAAATATAATTACGATTGTTGAACATTAGTTTATCATCATCTTAATATAATATGTTCGTACGCCGTAACTATTTAATCAATAATCATATAACCTTGGATACATCTCGTCGTATATACACAAAAAAACATGGATATGTCTCAGCGAGAAAAATGTGTTGTGCCTGAAAGTTAGGAAAATAACTAATGAAAGCGAATATGTGTAAATTTCATCCAAAAATATTTTGATAGAATTTATTTTGTAACACATGTAGGTAATCGTCCTAAAACAACAAAGTGTATTTGTACATAAATGTTGAAGATATTTTGAATAATGAAAGACATATTTATGTAGTCTTTGGTTTCGATACATATATCTATAATTTTTTATCAAATACCTATATCTACATTTTTTGAACTAAGGAGTCGCCTTATAAAGCCTATTTTTAGCACTCTTGGTGAAATTCAATTTCTTAGGTGGGTGCCACTTTATATGGCTTACGGCTTTATTGTTTACCAATTTATAATTCTCATTAAAGCTTACAATTTTTTTTTAGAACCGGCTTCAGAAGTATTCCACTTATAATATTTTATGGATTAAAATATTTATGAATCTGTGAGTTACCAACGTGCTACCCTTACTCTATAAAGCTTATAAGTGGACCCAAAATTACTAAGACTTATAAACTGTTAGGGGCCGATACATCTCACCGAAGTCCATAATTTTTCATTCCCAAAACATTTGCTCAAAGATTAAAGATGTAAAATTACAATGATTACATATCAAAGCCGCATTACCGCCATTCTTGCGAGCGCACCAAAAAAAAAAATGGCTGACTATCTGTCAAGGCACGCGTTCGGCACGCGTCATGATCCCCACAAACGATTAAATGTAAATCAATCAGAGAACTGAAGATAAGTGGTGAATCTGTAATAAAATATTGTGTTACACCCGTTTTATCTTTTATTTACATTTCCGATTGAGACATATCGTTTTACAGCGGTTGATTGCTTAAACTGTTATTGTGCGAGATACTCAGCTGTTTTTGCAAATAGTTTTGTAGGGTTTCTATGGCTGCTTGGTAACGGTGATATTTGTGAATGTTGAATTGTGATTGTTAGCTTTGGTTTTCGATTCAGTATTTAATTTTGTTGATTAATAATGTTAAATCGTGTGGTAACGGATTAAGAATACAAAATGTCACCACCCCTATTCATCCCGTGGGTGTCGTAAGAGCCTATTAAGAGAGCAAGCTACGCAGGACAACAACACTGTCAAAAGTAGGAAAACTTAATACAACCCATATACCAACCCGTCTGGCCAGCGTGGTACAGTAGGCCAAAATGTCTTTTCTAAGAAGAGGAATACTTCCATACTACTATTGACGATGATGAATAATGTTAACTTCACAAACAGCTTTCTTCGAATTTCAATTTCGACATTTAAGCTTTTGAAAAAAATAAGGAAAAACCAGTCTATACCTATTATTTTCTGAACATATTGAGCAAAATTTTGAAAACCCTTATTCCAATATGATACAGAAATAAGTTTTATTAACAGTTTACATAACATTTACTTCAACTCAGGAATAAAAATTGAAAAAAAAATACATGTAAAAGTGCTTCCTTCATAATAAAGAAGACATAAAATAAAATAAGTAAAATATTCCTTGAGATGAAATTCGAACATATTACGACAACTAAAAAAATACTTTTTTACATATTGGGGTTACAAGCCCGAAAGCACTCATTGTGTACCAAGTACCCCAGTAAAATATAACTACCAATAACATACTATTGTTCAAAGTTACCCCACCCTAAAATAGTCAAGGCAAACACAGTTACCTGTCAGATCAAACATTGTACAACCGCCACACTTGCTCCTGAGCCTAAGGGCAAATACAGGTGTCGAAGTATTGTTGGTTTGTGGCACTACCAGTTTGTTTAACGATTAATTATATGGATAAACAATTTGGACGAAGTTTATAAGTACAGATTTTTATCTGTTTTAGACTTTAGAATATTTATAGAGATTGGATTTAGTATAGGGTTTGAATAATTGTTTTGATAGATAAATTAGTTAAGACAATGTAGGTAGACTTAGTAGTAGTAACAGGTAGGTTTGGTACCTGTTTATCAAAGATTCGTGGCCTTAGTTTTATGTACGCATAAATAAAATTTAAAGTATTGGCGTAGGACTATCACTCTTAGTGAGACCATGGTTTTAGGATTCTTTACAATGGTAATGCTGCTTATCCTGAGCGTTCTTTGTGAGTGGTGAGATTAGTTAATTGAAAATATGCCGTAATCGACATAATTTAAAAAATAAAAGTAAGGTGGCGTCCTTTCGGCTAACCTAGTATGCTTACATGTAAAGTTTATATGTCTAACTTTTGTTATTATTTGTTAAGAAATATAGAAAATTATATCATTATTATTATTAAGACTGCATTAGAAATGGTTGAGCCGTACTTTTGGGGAGGCCTATTTCCAGCAGTGGAAGTCTTTCGTCTGAGATGATAATAATGAGAAATTATTACAATATATTAAAATATATATAAAAAAATGGATTGAGGAGCCACTTCAGATTTTAAATGGGTTTTAAAGAAAAAAACGTACTCCTTCCTAAAAGGCAGGCAACGCGCTTGTGACTCCTGAGTTGCAAACGTTTATGGGCGGCGATGGTCACTTTCCATCAGGTGAACCGTCTGCTCTTCTGCCCCCTCTAAATTAAAAAAAAGCTCGCCTCTTATTTAGTAAGTAAGCAAATAATTTTGTAGGACAAATTTGTAGTAAGATATATCCAAAACTATATCAATGTAAAAGTGGCTCCTCAATCTTAACATTAGAATTGAGGAGCCACCTGAAACTATGTAAAAAAAAAAATTGTATTATACATTAAGTATCAAATGTGTCCTGTCCGTGTGGTGACGGATTAAGAATACGGATTGTCACCACCCCCATTCATCCCGTGGGTGTCGTAAGAGCCGACTAAGGGAGCAAAACTATGCAGGACAACAACACTGCAGAGAGAAGGAAAACTTGACCCAAACCCTATACCAACCCGTCTGGCCAGCGTGGTAGTAGGCCAAAACTTCCTTTCTCAGGAGAGTCCAAATCTATTTACCGAAGCATCTCAACTGAGGAGCCAGTTAAAGTGTGCCATATCTGACAATTCACTCATTTTTATTTACTGTCTCTTTACACTACAAATTTAATATACTTACTACTAAATGATGAAGAAATTGCGCATCAATTGAAAAGATACTTTGAACAATGATAGTCGTATGTATGGTCTGAGGAGCCACATATATAATATATGGTAACTTTCTTAATTTTAACATTACCGAGCTCAGATTTTGTCTGCTAACTACCCTCAAATACTAAAAAACCATACTTAATTATGATAAATATACATCCATTATGTTCCTAGTTCTGACGTGGCTCCTCAATCCAAACATTTAGATTGAGGAGCCACCTTTGTGTTCATATAACTATAAAAGTTTTATCCTACTAAATAATAATATTAATTTCATTAAGATCTAAAAAGTGGCTCCTCAATCCAGACATATTAAAATAACAGTAAATTGTTATTTATTCAAATAACTACGACCCCTGTAATTATTGTAAACGTGGTGGTGACGGATTACGAATACGTAGTGTCACCACCTCTATTTACCATCACCATCTCTGTTGGTGTCGTAAGAGCCGATTACGGGATCAAACTACGCAGGGCAACAGCACTACAAAGAGAAGAGAAGGAAAAAAGGCAACAGCACTACAAAAAGAAGAGAAGGAAAGCTAGACACAAACCATATAACAACCCGTCTGGCCAGCTTCGTATAGTAGGCCAACACTATGCCATTTAGTTTCACACTAAGCACTACTTATCTTGCAAGGGACGTGTTCTGTAACTATCACTCACTTGGAAAAGATATTTGAGGTGGCTGAAACCTTTTATTTACATCGGGATATATTAATCTCCAGTAACCGGAACCTTGAATATGTGAAAATCAGAAAATTGAAGATGACCAGGTGAGTAGTTATAATATTTTACCTTATTATTTTACTTATTAGAATTTCTTTCTCACATATTATAATAGATAATCATTTAAATGTTAAGTCCTTTAATATCTATATATATAGGTAAACTAGCTGACCCGGCAAACGTTGCTTTGCCTAAAAAAAAATTTACCCTTACCATTTAGGGGTATGAAAAATAGATGTTGGCCGATTCTCAGACCTACCCGATGTGCACACAAAATTTCATGAGATTCGGTCAAGCCGTTTCGGAGGAGTACGGGAACGAACATTGTGACACGAGAATTTTATATATAAGATGATAATATCTATAGGAAAGTAACTGGAAACCTACTAACATTATATCGTCTAAAAATTTCCTGCCTCCTAAATCTAAAACCTGTCCGTGTGGTGACGGATTAAGAATACGGAGTGTCACCACCCCTGTTCGTACCGTGGGTGTCGTAAGTGACGACTAAGGGAGCAAACTGCACAGGACAACAGTTCTGCTAAGAGAAGGAAAACTTGAAACAAACCCTATCCCAACCTGTCTGGCCAGAGTGGTATAGTAGGCCACAACCTCCTTTCTAAGGAGAGGCCCATGTCCAGCAGTGGACTGTTAAAGGCTGTTGATGCTGATGATGAAAACTAAAACCACACTCATTCAGTCCTTAACAATTCTAATAATTGACTATGGTGATGTAAGTTATTTCGACTTGAATGCAGACCTTCTTAATAATCTGGACCATCTTCTCAATTAATATTATTTAACGGGAATTAACGCGATCTCGAGTCAGCCTGTGACCACGGCCGGTGCAAACTGGTCGAAACGTCAGGCAAACCAGAGGTATGTAATACCCTAAATAAGAGATCGCGTTAATTCCCGTTAAATAATATTAATTATCATGGAACGCGAAAGTTTAAAAACATCTTCTCAATAACTGCATTCGATAAATTTTCAGTCTTCGGAAGTATGACATGTGTCTGCTTTGCGTTTCCAATTAAACTAGTTACCTATTCGCTTGCGCCGCAATCAGCTCTATTCTCAATTTAAATCTCACCTACTTACCTCACTCCCTACTTCCGTTACCTGTCCTCTAACCACGATAGAAATCTTCGCTCAGAAAATAACCTGCTTCTCTTATGTCCCTCCCACAACTCCGACTTCGTGAAATCAGGATGTCCACTAACCGTTTTGTCGATGTGATGTGACGTAAGTGTGTATATGTGTATGTATAAGTTTGTGTATGTAGTGAACCGTGTATATTTTCATTGATTACATGTCATAACATGTAACCTCTGTGCTACCCAGAGATTGACTGACAGAGAATGCCTTGGGCATTAAGTCTGCCGATGTACAAAAGTGCATTTAATTTGAAATAAATAAATAAATGAATATTACTGCATCTTTGTCATCGTAATAATTTACTCTGCCCATCCAGCCGCAAAGCAAGCCTTTGACGATGCATCGGTGTGACATTATGTCAGAGGGACTACAGCCCTGCTATTAGGTTACCGGACACACCGGACACGTCATCCGACACTTCCGTTTCCGAACGATCGACTTTCCGACAGGTGAGCCGACGGATCAATGGATTTGAATTTTTATTTAGCAGACATTAACACCAATACATATTATGTAAGTACTATAATATTTTTTTAGTTAATAGGCATAAAATTATTCTATGTATATTGTATATGTAATTTATTTTTATTACAATTTACGAAAGAAAATATTTTTAACCAACTACAGAAACGGGCGGAAAATCTCAATTCAGTTGTTTTCTTTTTTGTACTTACTGCCTCAGAATTCCAGAAGTTATAAACCAACTTCCTCCACGTCCAACGTGACGGATTAAGAATACAGTATCACCATCCCCATTCATCCTGTGGGTTTCGTTAAAGTCGACTAAGGGAGCAAACTACGCAGGACAACAGCACTGCAAAGCGCAGTAAAGTTTGAAGTAAACCCTATACCAACCCGTCTGGCCAGCGTGGTATAGTAGGCCAAAACCTCCTTTCTAAGGAGAGGCTTATGTCCAGCAGTGGAATATTAAAGGCTGTTGATTGATGATGTTATGAAAATCACTAGCAGTGTACATTGATTTCTTTAAACCTCACAAACGTCCGTCTGATCCAGAACTAGACAGAGCCGGTGCTATGCTACACAGACTGCTGATAAACATACTTATATATATTACTAAATACATAGAAATTACAGAAAAATTACACCCAGACACAGAACAAATGTGAAATCGTGCTTTTCGCACAATTTTTTGTTACGAGTATAAGTGGAAATCGAACTCATGATCACTATTGTATACATACTATGACATAATCGACCAATCTGAAGGTCACTAACGGTCACTAACTACTCGACCAACAGGCGAGTCAACTGAATGAAACTATCATGAAGTTCTTTTTTATGTTATAGGGGAAAACCCGATGGTAAGTAGTCACCGTCAAACATGACATCTGCAACAGAGAGGGACAGGTGCGTTGCCTGCCGCCTTTTGAGTCCTTCAGACCTTGCGTAACAAAGTTGTCCGTCCGGGCGAGATGGAGCGACTAAGGCTGGTCGACCAGAAAGGCGAAGATGCAGAAGCGAGCTTCATTACTGCGGGCGAGGACGGCCCTCCCTCCACGCCTCTGGCTTTTAAATTGCACTCTATTGTAGGGTAGACAACCCACCCATACCACGACAGTATTACCACGGCATGACATGGAAAATTAAGTTTATTTTTTACCAATTTTTGATTTTAATTCTTAACTTTTACAATGAATTTCATAACACTACGGATTTTTAATTATTTGTTCTAATTAAAGTCGGAAAATAAAAAATACGTTTTTATGATTTTCAGGAAAAAATATCGTGTTTTGAATGGTCCAAATATTGTTTCTTAGTAATTATAATATTACGAATTTTTTTGGTGTTCTCCTTTACTACCAACAAGGTCGGCAGTGATTTTTGTACTTTCATGTACCTCTCAAGTTTATATCCTGCTGAAGATAACCACAATCACAACCAACTGACTCCAAGAAGCTCGATCTCACAAACACCAATAAATCATTGTTAACCATCAATATCTAATAAGTAACAGTGTTCAAGACACTATAGCCATGGCTCTATGGGTGGTTGGACCACCACGACGATCGCCAGCTCGCAGGCATCGCTGTTCATTGAGCCGAATGCTCCCGGCACACAGCACAACTTGTCTGACTAAATTCACACGGTGTATCTTCCTGAGCCCTTGGAAATTTCGCACGCCAAAATATTTTTTGTTAACAGCATCCGTCGAGTTTGTTAGGCTTCTGCTTGGAAAATATGAGCAATAATATCATACCATAGATTTTTTACTAACTATATGGACTCAAAACAGTATGAGGCAAATATTAGATGGAAGAATGTTAGGGGGGTTAACTGCGAAGAAAATATATGAATAAAATTGGTGATATTCTGAAGAAAAAACAGTTCAGATGTGTACGAAACACTTGACGACAGTGGAGAAAGTTCTTGAGACAGTAGCAAGTAGCAGGGTTTTGTCTCTGCCTATCCCGACCAGAGAAAGACGCGAGTTTATGTAGAATATATATTATATGATTGGTACTTGTACATGTTTAATACATTCATTCATACATATATACATGACTTATAAAAAAGTATATTCCTATCACAGAAATAATGTAAAGCATCTTAAATTTTAAAAAATCGAATTCCCAATATCTAGATTACCAAACAATTATTTATAACTAAAATACTGTAACAAAACTCTAAGAAATCACTAAAAACTGTAACTCTCACGGTTCATACCTGCGAATATTCGTTGTTTAATCAATTTGAAACGATTTCCTCCGAGACAGGTTGGCTCCTACTGGTGCGCTACCTGGGTGGGCCGAACCTTACCGGTGCACGGTGGACCAAACATCACACTAATCGGTACTGATCTTAGTATCATGTTGTAACTTTCAAGGGATTATGAATACGTCAACTATGATTTGGAATATTACGTACATTTTTTTAATATGGCAATAATTTTTTTAATTGTTTTCACACAGTGGGTATTAAGGGTGGCAATTCTCAGAAATGAAAGTCAGCTCATACTCACATTTGTTTCATATATGCTTTTGTCGAAAGCAATAGAGATAAAAAATAAATTCAAATGAGTAGGTGTTGTTTACTTTCCAAAAAGCCAATCAGATTTTTTTAATAGTTTTTTAATTAGGCTTATAATCTATTCTTTTAGTCTTTTAGGTTAAGAGAGATTCCAATACTTACCATGTGTTGGACATTTTTGACAAAATATCCATTACAAAAGTATAGACAGGGGTCTCTCGAGACGTGTTTATGTATTAGAGCTCTCACTGCTCGGTGCTGTCTTTGGCATATAAATATGTTTTTAGAGACACATTTCTAAAGTAAGTGTATGTAAAAAAAGTTTATCTTGTAAAAACAGAGAAACTTTTGCAATAATAATCAGATACGTAGGACACCTACCTATTAGCTTACCATACCTATTATCCTGATAGTTATTAATATTTTCGGGAGATAAATTAAATGCTACAGACGGTAAGTAATTAATTAGAACTTAAAGCAATTTATGCTTCGGCATAATTTTCTCTATAAGCATTACTGCAAATGGACGAGTTTGTCCAAATGCGAAATGGAAAATTCTAAATACTGGTATCATTTTATCTACATGCATCTACCATGCACAAAAGCTGACAAATAATATAAATAGAACCAATTATTTACTCAATTACTTATCTAAACATCATCGTACCACTAAATGATTACACCACAAAAACAAAAGCTGCCGTCCTGCCGCCGCCCGCCGTCATGTCAACCCGATACGTTGACAGCTCACTTTCCCGCGCACAATATGTCGTGTATATTTTTTTTCAGCCGAGGGGTTGGATACAAACAGCCAATTACGGTAGGGGCGGGAGTGCACTTAGCACACTTGAAAAGATAGTTTAGTCACCACTAACGTGCTGTAAGGGCTCGTCCTCTGTCCGAAAATTCTATAATATTTTTTAATGCTTTTTTAAACAAGTGCCGGTGTTGCCATGGCGCATGCCTCGACCGATACGTTTAATTTAATTAGTAAACGGAGGTTTTATGTGAAACTGTGATTTGTGATGTGTTCTAATATAATTTGTTGTTATTAGTGCAAATACATGGATATTTTTGGATATGTTCTCGTTTTAAGGTGTGTATTAGAGTACTAAATGATTAATAGATAAGTGCATCATATATTGTGCCCATATGTAATTTAATTAGAAAGATAGGGTAGGTGACGAATGGTAAATAGCCAGGAAAAATAACATAGGGCAGTTATACATTACTTTTTACTCTAGTTATGTTTATTGTGCGAAGAAACTCATTACTAAAATATTCATTTTGCGCTGAAGGTTATCAAAGAAGTTTTAAATTTGTTTTAAAGTAGTGATGATAATTAACAGTAGCGCTTTCGTCTTTTGTTTTTTTTTTACTTTTCACATCATATGGTTCTTATCTATGTGAAGCTGCCAGAAACTTAGCAAAAGCCTTTGACACACCCGTAGTAGGTATCATTTTTCTTGTACACAACCTGTACACCTAGGCACCTGTAAAAATAATACATCTGCTAAATTGATAGTTATTCCTTTTTCTGTACCGTAAAGGCATTTTTTCTGTTGAACTGCTATTTATTTTTTTAACCGTTTTATGACCTAGTACGAACCTACTAATACCGATCTAAACTTAAATAAAATCTAGGATATTCTTTTTTGTAACATTACCTAGAATACCGTATAGGGGTTCATAACGTTATATATGAATAAAAATCTATGTTATTTAACATATGAAGTAAGTATGTACTACCTAAGTAGATGCTTACCGTTAGTTATTGTATGCCTACGTCATCTTGGCCACCTTCAGAAGCTGAAGAATATGTGACGAGGACTTTTTTTAGGGTTTATGACAGTATGAGTCTGTTTGACAGTCAAGGAAAGGTGCTCTGCAGTGTCCTTCCCCTTTTTTGTCACTGTCCACTGCAAGACATAGGAAAGGGGTTTTGGCCTACTATACCACGCTGGCCGGACGGGTTTGTATAAGTTTTGTTTCAAGTTTTCCTTCTCTTTGTTGTTGTCCTGTGATAGTCTGCTTCGTTAATTAATGACAGATACTTAAATGGATTTAACATATAGTGACCCACGAACACACCGAGTTGTGACATTCGTTAAGTCCCAGAAAAACATTAATAATCAGAAGAAAATTAAAGGATTTGTCAATATAATAAATCTACTTCCTTCGTTATCAACGCCGGAGACAAAGTAAATTAAAAAAAAAACAGTATCAATCCGGGAGTACCGACAGAAGTGAAAACTTATATATAGAGGGGTCGGTAACGGTAACAGGGTCACTAGTTCAATTGTTTTTTCCCGTCTTAATAAATGCCTAAAGAAGTTTTCACTTCATTAGAGATGTCAGTAACTGTAACAGTGTAGCGAGTTTAATGGGTGCTAAGTACTAACACCAGATACCACGGCCTCACAGAAGACCAGTGTTTAACAATTCCTTTGATGCTTTTCACCGAGTGAGTGAGCAAACTAGATCTCAACCCCTCCGCCCTGATTATCGCGTTGATTTAAAGGGGGGAAAGGCAGTCGTGACTTTTGAGTGGCAGGTATCCATGGGCGGCGGTAGTCACTTGCTATCAGAGCGCCGAGTGCTAGTTATTTGACATAAACTAGCTCTCGACGCCGAGCGTTGCGATTGGTGGCAAGTGCAAGTCGTCACCGTGACGATCGATTAGGATTGGCCTTTTCGTGACGCGTCTGCATGTTTGCCCCCTTCTTTGTCCGCACCTTTTTAAAGATTATTTTTATGTAGAAGGGGGCAGACGAGCAGACGGGTCACCTGATGGAAAGTGACCATGGCCACCCATGAACGTCCGCAACTCAGGCGTCACAAACGCGTTGCCGGCCTTTTAGGAAGGAGTACGTTCGTTTGTTCTTGATGGTTTGAAGGTCGTATCGGTCCGGAAATACCGCAGACGATAACCCGTTCCACAGATTAGTAGTGCGGGGCAAAAAGTGTCTCGAAAAGCGCACAGTAGTGGAACGCCAACTATCCAGGTGATGAGGATGAAAATTTTGCCGTGTGGAACGATGGCGGAAAGTATCGGCTGGTATTAGACCGAACAATTCCTCGGAGCACTCTCTATGATATATGCGATAGAGAATGCAGAGTGAAGCCACATCTCTACGTAATAAATCTTATAGAGCTGAAGGCGTAGATCCGGAGTGAAATACTGCCTCGATCTGTTCAGCACACCGAGCTTCTTCGAGGCCAATTTGACCTTACCCTCTAAGTGACCCCAAAACTGGACTTCAATTCGACATGTCGATGCTCAGGATTCCGATGCTGACTGAAGCAGTTAGGGAGGTGCTCTCAAACCGAGGCTATACGACAAATGGTATCTTCTTTGCGGTGAACGCATAGACCTGTTGAACTGGACTTGATTTAGTCGACTCCAATCTGAAACCAATAAAAAAGTAGGTTGGAGTTGGCTTTAAGTCCACTACAGTACGTCTGAACTTCAATTTTTTACGCGGAGCGATTGCCAGCAGACCTCCACAACCCAAATACTAGATGATATCAAAGTTCTGTAGATAGACTGTTGTCGGAACTATTAGGCCTCTAACTACATTTGTTCGTATGGCAAACCTCTATGGTAAAAAAAAATACTCATAAACTAGAATCATACAATTTGGCAAGAAGTAAAGTTTCGAAATTTAAGTAAAGGGAAAAAGCGACGTAATTATGTTGTTATTTTTGAAAAACTTATTTGTAAAACTTATGTTTTACGCTTAGAAAATTAATCGTGACGTCTGATGAAAGAATATTTTTAGAAAGGCAAAGGTAATTGGCCACTTGTGGAAATATTCGACGAAATATCTGCCTTTAGGAGGTACGAAATTTAAAATTAGGACAAGTGTACGGGTTTCTTATCTCAAAGTTGGTTTATAGTTATCCTGAGTGCTGAGCTAGGGGTAGTGGGTTCGATTCAGAACAAATAATTGCATTTCTTGATTATAATCATCATCTATATATATATATATATATAAGAAGAAACAAGCATACTGATTCAGCGACTAATCCATCAACTGCTGAAACTGTTGGGTCTAGAAACTATATGAAATTTAGCACAAATGCTGAGTACTAAGAAAGGGTGACGTAGATGAGTACTAAGAAAGGGTTTAAAAACCGATTTAAAGGTGCGAAATGGGGGTTGGAAATTTATATAAAACTTCGTTCTTTTTTGTACTAGCGTTTCCGTAAACCGCTGAAGCTACAAACTTGTAGTTTTGTCAGCTGATGACCAAAAACCAAGAAACAGGTGAACAATAGAAAGGAAATCCCAGGAACCGGGTTATATATGGATGACCCCCTAATGAGTGGGACCCCCAATGTTATCTCAAGACTCAGGATCTTCTGTTACCCCGGCAATGTGTCTACAGAAGATCCCGAGTAACGGCACCAGATTTTCGAAGTCACGTCCCAGCTGAATAAAACAACAAAAACAATTGAAAGTCGAAAATACTCTGACTGCAAGGATGGCGTAGTAGTTTAAGCGGTCGCCACGCCGCTTCCTACTACGCCGAGTGTTGTGGGTTCAAACCCCACATGGGATGACACTTTTAATTAATCTTTTCAATTATCACTGTGTGTGACTCAATTGCCACAACTCCGTACTGTGCTTGTCACACAATATTTGTCCTGGGTTTAAATCGAACCCACGACTTCTGGCT
Organism: Arctia plantaginis; assembly: GCA_902825455.1. Lineage (NCBI taxonomy): Eukaryota > Metazoa > Arthropoda > Insecta > Lepidoptera > Erebidae > Arctia > Arctia plantaginis. Next base: position 2,643,916 of record CADEBD010000553.1, read on the forward strand.
TAGAAGTCTCACTAACCACTAGAACAACAAGCCATATAGTACACATTATTATTTAAGTCTAACTAATTACAGTCTCTATACCCGTTATGCCGGTGGATTAATTTCTAATTTCTACGGAACCCTCAGGACGCGTGTTTAGCCGTACTTGGCCGGCTTCTTTTCTGTTTAACGCTGCAAATATTCATCTACCCCATTCCCAGCTGCCATCTTTTTTCCCGGCAGACTTGAGGTCTTTTGGTGTACATTATGGTGGTGCCGCTTGCCGCTTCCTACTGCGCCGAGTGTTATGGGTTCAAACCCCACATGAGACGACACTTTGTGTGATCCACAAATTGTTGTTCTGAGTCTTGGGTGGGTGTTTTTTGTGTCCGTTTCATGTATGTTTGTAAAGTCGTCCGCGACATAGGATATATTCCTAATACGGGAATTATCTTTAAAAAAAAAGGTTTTATATCAATTCAAAGTATCTATTATTATAGAACTGCAATTTCATGCTTTAACTTCTATTATATTTTCAATAATATTCTCACCAATGAATAAATTTCTAGCTTTTTCAAACGTTGGTACACCTACGCCATTTCTACGAGCACCAGAATCTTCCGTCAAAATATTTTGTCTTTGACGTCTCACTTTGTTGTTATTCGTTTTTTTGCCATTTCGTCAATTTATCACGCCCCTAAAAAACTATATATCTGTGATAAGGGCACATATTCTTTTTCAGAACTCGAAATGTTTGCGTTTTCCGTTTTCTGAGCCTTCATCACTGAACACTGTTTCACTCTATATCGTGTTCTAGTAATTGCGACATTATTTGAGAGCCACGAACAGGCCTACGAGCCATTTGATATTAAAAAAAAACAAACAAAAACACCAACCCACACAATTTGACGACCGGATGGCCTAGTGGTTTGTGTAACGGACTGCTATTCCAAAGGTCGCGGGTTCGATTCCCGCTCAAGTCAAACATTTGTGTGCATGAACATTTTAATGTTTAATTTGGTCTGGTTGTTTCTATGTATAATATGTATGTGTTTACAAAAAAAGTATATTTGTATTTATATCAGTTGTCTAGTAGCCATAGTACAAGTTCTGCTTAGTTTCGACTAGATGGCGTTGTGTGAATGTGGTAGTTTTCTTTTTTGTAACTTGTTTAAACCACCAAATATTTGAAAAATATATCTATATTTTTCGCCGACTGGTGCGAATAGTCTTGTCGAAAGAACTATTCGCGCCACCTACGGCGTATCTAAAAGCTACGTATAAAACACGGGGCAGGTGGAGAGGGAGGGTGTTTTGTTTTCTAATGAACTTAGAAGAGGCTAGAAAGAGTTGTGACGAAAGTATTACATGTTATAAACAAATGCGGTCGATTCGACGCCACGCGCCTTCTTGAAGTAAGTAAGTAAGTATAATGCCATTGTGCTTCTATTTCTGTACCAAATTTCACCTAGATTTATTTAGTCTTCCTGGCCTGGTGGAGTCACAAACACCCATCACATTTATAATGGTATAAATAGTAAATAAAGCACTGCCATTTATTCGTCAGAAAATTATTTTGCTTTTTCATTATGGAGGATTATAAAACCTTGATTGACTAAATCGACTTTAGTCCAAAGGCTGGAAATACGCTTGTGATTCCAAAGGTGCAGGCTTTCATGGATTTGCCCCATAGATATAATTAAACTTTGACGGAATACACATATTGTTTCTACTTTATAGTATCTTATTACCCCACCTTACTTGAAGGAACGTTTTGTGTTCCTCAGTGACACACATCTAAGATCCTTGAGGTGGTCGAAATCTTTGGAATTAATGGTACCTAGCCACAACACCATATTCTATGATAAGTCATTCAAAGTAGAGGCCGTCAGATTATGGAACGCCTTGCCAATGTCCATAGACGTGCCAAAACACTGACAGCATTTAAGAATATGGTCAAAGATCACTACTTAGGTTCTTAAGTACAAGGAGTACTTTCTTACTTTCAATAGTTGTACATGACTATATGATTTCATGATTATTAATATATAAGTATTGTATATATTATTTATGTTTGTATACGTATGTGTGTGTATGTATAGTTATATATAATCCATATATTTTTTTAATACTACTATAGTTTCAATATACCTAGACTACCCACTGTTTCTTCTTATCTACTGTCGATTTGTCCATCCAAAGGTTCCCTGTGAGAGATTTTAGCGATATTTTAGCCCATTGTACATATCCGTAAGCAGACCCAGCGGTTGTGGGTTGATCGATCAGTCAGTGAATCAGTCTGTATATAAAGATATAAATATATACAACATTTATTGACAATCATCAAATCATTTAGTTATGTACAGCTATTGAAAGGCAAGAGTACTTATAAACCTAAGTAGTGATCTTTGATCATATTCTTAAATGCTGTCAGTGTTTGGCCACGTCTTATGGATATCGGCAAGGCTTTCCCAGCACCGTAAAAGATGTTCTTCCAGTAGCTTACGTTGTCGGGTATTTCGTGGGTATTTCACGGTGAGCAGCGTTCAGGCAAACTCCGTTCTGATGAACTTTATCTGCCCTAATGCTTTTCGAAATGAGGATCTAATTGTAACTTATAGTCGAAAGTCATGTCCAGAATGATAGCCGGTTTCACCAATTCCATTTCTTTCCATTTCGTTTTGACTAATTGACATTCACATCACACAGTTTGAGATTAGACAAGGTAAAACTAATACTTTAAGTTTTATTTTCATTCAATAGTTAATAATTAGAATTGAACCAGTGGAAAACGCCATTATTATTTTCATAATCATCATCAGCCTTTAACAGTCTACTTCTGGACATAGGCCTCTCCTTATAAAGGGGGTTTTGGCCTACTATGTACTTTGACCACGTTAAACCTAAATTGTATCTATCAAGAACAGCATAATATAACATAATTACGTTTTCTAAGACAGAGAGAGAGTAATACAGAGTGTCACTACCCCTATTCATCCCGTGGGTGTCGTAAGAGCCGACTAAGGGAAAAACTACGCAGGACAACAGCACTGCAGAGAGAAGGAAAACTTGACACAAACCCTATACCAACCCGTCTGGCCAGCGTGGTACAGTAGGCCAAAACCTCCTTTCTAAGAAGAGGCTTATGTCCAGCAGTGGACTATTAAAGGCTGTTGATGATGATCATGACGTTTTCTAAGTTCTCCTGTAAACTAATAAAACGAACTAGACGAATAAAATAAGTATCACTGTCAACTTAGTAAGTAGCTGGTTTGTTGCTGCTGCTGATTGGACATATAAGATGCCTTCTCTACGCGCCCTACGCTGAAAGAGACAAACCGATACGTGGAAGAAAAAACATTCTTCCGTAGGACAAATAGCTAGATATATATTTATTGCAGAAAACTGTGTACAAATAAAGGTGTTTTAATATAAATTAGTATCAGGATCTTCAGTTGCCCAGTTCAGGTGTTGCAGTTTATGTGAGATCAAATTAAACAACAAAATGGTACGGCTACACTATTTTAGAATCAAAATAATCTCTCAGACTATAACACACATTATTAGTTAACCACCTTTTTAAACTATTTCTTAACATATTGCCTTTATTTTTTTACTTCAATTACTCCTAAATGATGAAATAGAAAATCTATAAACACTGTCATAAAAGCAATCGGCTTTGGATATTGTACAATAAATATTGTTACTTAGTTCATTGTTTAATCTATTTAAACACTCCTAGGAATTGCCTAAATATTTGTGTCTTTTGTAACCTTTAATTCTTAAGGTAATACTATAGATATTGAACTTATAATGAGACATAATTTTCGTGTTTCATACATTCTATCTATGTAATAATATTTTCACACATTTCACACACGACCGTCTAATCCCAAGAACTAGAACAAGTAAACCAGATTGCTAATAAACATATCTACTTATATATTTATAAATACATACATATTATAGATAAATTACACCCAGACACAGAACAAATAACCGTGCTCAGCACACAATTATTTGTCCTGGGTGGGAATCGAACGCACAACCTCCGGTTTAGCAGTCAGGGTCACTAATCAATAGACCAACAGGCCAGTCAAAGTTATGTATAATTGGATTTGATTGGAAAAATCATGATTCATTTTGACCAATGTTATAAGTATTTGGACGACATTCTTTTTAGATACCTACCTATCACCTACACCAACATAGAGGTCCATGTATTTAATATAGTAGCACATTGTTTATTACTTTGTATGTAGTTTCTTTATACCTTCAGACCTAAAAATAATGAAGTAGGTATTTGAGGAATATATTAACATTAAATATGCTCAAGATAACAATTAAATCAAAATAACGACATTCACCAATGTACGTGGCAGTTGTAAAAAGTACAATAGTTTCAGCAAATATCTCACACTTTCGGACACAGAAGTCCGCCTATAGAATAATCCAATCTGAAATAAAAATATTAATTTCCCTTTATTGAATATCATAACAGTAGGTACGTACTCTAAAACACTTGCAATTTACATAAAGCTTTAAAGTTTTTCATTACTATTCTCAAATCAATAACTCTTTATAGGTATATAGTTTCACAATAAAAAATTATAGTTTTAAAAAACTAAAAAACACGCTTTCTATAGAAAACCAAATTAAGAATAGAAAAAAAATTGAAAAAAAGCGATGGCCTGTTGTCAATAGTTAAAAGCACCCCACGCTTTTTTTTCAAATTTATTTTCTTTTTTTTAATTATTTTTTTTAAATTAGTGTATTGTCATCGGTCCTTGATATATCTACAAAGTTTGAACGAATTCTGACCGTTTAAAGTCAGTCAAAATCACGTCCAAAGGAGTCGGTTACAAACATACAAACATACAAACAAACATACAAGTGAAGCTAATATAAAGCGTGTAAAAAATAATCTAACTTTTCAGTCAAATTGAAATTTAATTTCGTGAGTTCCTTCAGGAATTATTAATAATATTGCACCTTTCACATTTTTGTACAATGTACCGTTTGTATTAAATTTACAAGAAACCTGTTATGAAATTCCAATAAATCTGTATTCCAGACGATGGCTGCAAGGGACTACAAGCGTCGGAAACACGAGTGAATGATTGATACCGCCCATACGCCGTGCCATGCGCACAGAGGCGGAGCCATGGAGTGCTACATGCCAAATAATCCACAGTTCGGGTTGGCGGACTACTGCGGGGGCTGCCACGGGCTCTGCTGCGACCCGCTGCAGTGCACGTGCGTGGAGAATCAGTTGAGAGAGTTCCCTGAGGAGGAGTGTTGTCAGGCAAGTGTCGGAAGCTTGACTTATCTGTGATTATTGTTTCGTGGTCGCTTGGAAACCGAAATTTGAAAAAAAGTAAATATAGAATTGTCAATTTTACATTATGAATAGAATTCGATCTGATATGTAGTAATCAATAAGTAAGATTTATAGTTTTCTTATTAAGAAAGATTTTCTAGTGGGGAGCCATGTTTGTTTTGAATTTTTGAAAGAATTTACGAGATGTTTTAGAACGTTTACCAAGAATCAGAAGCATTGCATTAAATTTTACTTTGCATTTGCTAAACATTTGTATAAGAATAACATATGAATGGTTTTAATCACGATACAATCTAGTAAATGTAAAATATGTAGGTGTTAATTTAACTTTTTTTCGTGACCTCAATGGCGTCGAAACACAATGAGAGAATAAGTAACCTCTATTAATTTAAGCTTTTCATTAATAATATTTACTTAGTTTGTGGTAATTTCAAAATAAAAGAATACTTATTTATTTACATTGGTGGGTGTTGATGTGTATGTTATTTACAAACACTGAATTTTATCAAGTTACATGATATAGGTATAATTATGACTACGGCCAACGCAACCTGGTCGAAACGTAAAGCCATTTAAAAGTACAGTAAGTACATATTCATCATCAACATCAACAGTATTTAATAGTCCACAGCTGGACATAATCCTCTTCTTAGAAAATAGGTTTTGGCCTACTGTACCACGTCGGTGGATCCTCTCTTAGTGTTATTGGAAAATGACACCCGTTCCTCTACAATCTTTATTTAAAAAAATAACTAAACGCTTGGTGAATTATTTACAACTTAAACATCACAACATCATCACTCAGGGCGCCATGGACCCTAAAATGCGCGGTTCGCCGGCGGTGACTTGGGTCCAAGTGGAAATCTTCCTACTGGGCCATTCCCGCCGCTTATAAAACATCTGTTACTACCAGCTATCCTCTGCGATGACTACAATGTAGACCCGACGCTGCACCCAGCAACGCTGCAAGCTGGGTAAGCTGGGCTTCACGAGCCTCCAGCCGGGACAATTTAAGAGCCATCGTCTCGTCATCGTCAGCCAGCCTCTTCGGAGGGGGGCCGACTGCCGCTACCGACCCAGGACTCAACCGAACACTTCCGCCTTCAAATCCCACGGGGGTGTTCCTGCGATGCGATGCGGCAACTGCGCGTGACTTTAATTGCCAATACCTACTGAGGGCGCCAGAGCGCCAGAGCTATCTGAGCTTCCATACAGGTACACCGTACAGTGCCATTGACCGGACAACCCTCTTGTACTCCCAAATTGGGCAGAAGTCGCCCAAGGGCAGACGCAGCGCCGACCACCTTCGAAACAAGCTGTCGGAAGTGCTCGTTAAAGAGCCACCTCGCCGTTAAGGATACTTCAAGGGGTGGACTACGATGGAACCCATGAAATAAGAGGGCCTTTGTCTTATACAGGATCCATCTTGATCCTCTAAATAGTCTGCTACTGGCCACCTTAGGTACTCTGGCACCCCGTGAATAGTGGAATGCCTCCCTGATGTAGTTGAATGGCAGGCTATTGAATGCATTGGCGATATCCAACGACACAACCGACAGTACGCCTCCAAGACTCTTCGATCACCCATCCTGTGGCGCAATACGGTGCTGATTGTGGAACACCCTGCTCGTTAGGGAACGCACCTCTCAAATAATGTACGCCTCAGCCAGCATCACGATGGGTGTGTAGGTCGCGACCGCAGGCTGTCCTGACTTCGTTAACTAGACCAGCTTGCCGCTCTTCCAGCACTCATGGAAACGACCGAACGCCAATCTAGCGTAAAAACCTCACTAAGGGGGTCTGACATGGGGTCGAAGGCTAGGGACAGCACTGAGGCAGGTAACCTATCTGGTCCAGAAGCCGCGTTCATGGAACGGATCCGTTGAACCGCCGCCCCTACCTCCGCATGCGTGAAGAGTGAAACATCATAACATTAAAAAGGAAGGTATTGAATTGAGGGTCCAGATGTCTTAGCTGTTCCCGGATCCCTTCTATTTCAGGCACGTAGTGGCACACCGTATAGTTTTAGACAGTTCAATTCCTACACACCCCCCGGGGCGGTGGTGTGACGTACACGTAAAAATGGGTTGAATTGTAGAGGTTAGTAGGGGCGGCAAAAATTGACTAGCCTACAGGCGCCAAATATGTAAATCCACAGTTTCATTGTATTTTATCTATTAGCCAATATTTACGATATCTTCTTCATCGGATTCATTGACAATAGAGTTTTCCTGCTTTCACATATTTCTAAGTTGAATACTCTTGTTTACAACCGATACATTTTACAGCAGGAACAAGAGAACTGCTGCCCAGAAAATGGAGAGGACTTGAACGCGTTGGGCGACAGCATCGGAGGTTGCGAGGTCCCGCTTTCGGGTGAAGTCGCGGAGGGCTGGTCAGAAGACATGGGGTCCTTCTCCTTACCGCCGTTGGAGTTGGACCCTCTACCATCTCTGTTCCCGTTTTCACCCTGCTCTGGTTACAAGTAAGTGGAACTTTAATCTTAATGAATGTGAAAACACTAGTAAATATTATCGTCTCGCTTAAGTATCTACGCCTATATAACTTTTAAATTTTCGCGGTCCATGTTATTTAGGAGAGTAACCAATATTGATGGATGATTTTGATGATTGATTGATTGAACCCTCGCTTAAATTGGACCACTTCTGTAGCACTTCTGTAGTTAAGCGCCGGTTCAATATTGGTTACTCTCCCATACCTACAATCTATACAAATAAATACAATTGAAGTGTCAGTTTGTAATATCAAAATAGTAGGTTTTCTAATGCTCACACGGTTATTTGCACGGTACTTATGCCTAATACCAGTTTAAAAATTTTGTTTTCATCTGTCTGTCTGTCTCTCTGTTTATTCCGAGTAATCTTCTAAACGGCTTTACCGATTTTGATAATATTTTACTACAAAGTAGCTGTCTATAAAAGGCTTAACTTAGGCTATTTTTTCTCTTTTAAAAAACCCTAACAAATTTGCCCGGTCCGGGATCGAATCCACTAAGGCCGCGCTTTTCAATTTCCACGCGAACGAAGTCGCGGGCACCAGCTAGTTTACCGGAATAAATACGATTCCGTAATAGATAATGTATCCTTTCTGATTTCTCTGACGTTCTACGGTGGGAGACCCGGAGAGCCACGCTGCGCCACCACTAGGCCGGCTCGAAAATTAAAGAATATACTTGGCATGCCTTTTAAGTTCTGTCGTTTCCATATTTCCCGCCAATTTTGAATTTGGAACTGTTCTATATTCGAATGTGTTTAAATTTTGAATCTCAAAACGGTTGAAATTATTGTTTAGTCACAGCGTCGATTGGAATCTGTCAGGTTACGTACGAAAATGAATCTTTCTAAGGAAAATGTTCGTGCAATAATTTTCTACAACTTTAGAAGAGGCCTGACACGGCTTCAGTAGTTTTGAAGAGCTAACATCTGTGTTCAGTGATGAAGCCCCATGTCTGCGGACTGTCGAACGCTGGTATTTAGAATTATAGCGTGGACATACTAGTGTTAGTGACAAATCTCGCGAAGGACGCCCAAAATTCGCCTTCACTGAAGATAACATCATTGTTGTGAGACAACTAATCCTCGAAGATCGTCATGTGACGTATGTAACGAGAGATAAAGGCTCTATTAGGCATCTCAAGGACAACCATTCAGAAGATCTTGCATGAAGCGCTTGGTGTGAGAAAACTAGTTTGCCGTTGGATACCGCATCTGCTTTCCGACGATCACAAGGCGGCTCGCGTCAGATGGTGTAAAAAAACTCTGCAAAGGTTCAACCGAGGAGAGTCAAATCACGTCTACGACATCATCAGTGGTGACGAATCTTGTATCTATGCCTACGATCCTGATTCCAAACAACAATCTACAATCTGGGCCTTTCAAGACGAGCCAAATCCGACTAAAGTTGTTCGTTCTCGAAGCACTTCAAAGAAGATGGTGCCCACGTTCGTTGGAAAAACCGGCCATGTTGCGACTATTGCACTTGAAGATCGTAGAACGGTTAACGCAGAGTGGTATACCACAGTTTGTTAACTTCGAAACTACAACTTCGAAAATCTAACTCAAAGCGACGCATCATCCTGCACAACGACAACGCAAACTCACACAGCGATCGTCATTGAGTATTTGAAGCAGGAAAAAGTAGAAATTCTTGACCATCTTTCATACAGTCCCTTTTTTTTTTTTTTTTTTTTTAACGTGTGGAAATCCCCTCGGACCGTCACCCCTCCGGGGTTTGCGGCGGGGTGGTGTGTCGGACTCGGACCGACTAAAACCACATGGTGTGCCACTCTGCGCCTGTAACAGGAGGGATCCGGGAACAGCTGTTGTTAAGACATCCGGACCCCTCCTAGCGCCAGCCCGCTCCTGGTGCGGGCTCCGTCTCAATGTAGATGTTCCTCTCTTTAGGCGACGTCCGGCACACGCGGACGCCGCCCCCTCGCGGCTGGCCAACTAATGCGGGTGGAGGGGAAACCCACCCCGTCCACCCGCGGCCACACTCAGGGCGGCATGAGGCTGTGGTAGGCGGGCCTCCGCCGCCCGGTTCGCCGGCGGCGGATCGGGTCCGAGTGGAGGTCGTCCTCCCGGGCCCTCTCCGCCGCCTCCTTCCGCGAGATTACTACCTCGCAGAAGGTTGCGACCGCGGTAAAACAACTGTCGCTACCGGCCATGGAGCGTACTACGGCCGGTAGCGAGAGATCCACTCCGATGACTGCAGTGAGGGCCCGGCGCTGCGCCGCCCATGCGGGGCAGACCGCCAGCGTGTGCTGGGCCGAGTCCTCACTGCAGTCGCAGTGGTGGCAGGCGGGACTCAGTTCCCTCCTAGCGACCGTGTGCAGGTACTTTCCGAAGCAACCGTGCCCGGAAAGCACCTGCGTCAGTCGGAAGGAAAGGGTCCCGTGCTGCCGCCCTGCCCACTCGGCGATGACCGGCTGGAGAGCCTCCACGGCGGCGAAGCCAGCGCGTGGAGTCTCCAGCCGGAACGACCAACGAGCCATCGTGGCTCGGCGAGCGGCTTCGCGCCACTCGCGCACGCCCGGGAGTCAGCCACTCGCCGATAAACCTCGGCGAGCACTTCCGCCTCCAAATCCCACGGGGGAGTTCCGGCCAACGCGCACGCCACCTCCGTAGAAACGGTGCGGTAACCGCGTATGGCTCTGACCGCCATTACCCTCTGAGGGCGCCAGAGGCGTACCCTATTCTGGGCGGTCAGAGCCGCCGCCCACACCGGTGCACCGTACAGTGCCATTGACCGGACAACCCCCGTGTACAGCCGTCTTGTCCACCCATATTGGGCAAGAGTCGCCCTAGGGCAGACGCAGCGCCGACCAGCTTTGGAGCAAGCTGTCGGAAGTGCTCGTCGAAGAGCCACCTCCCGTCGAGGATCAGGCCCAGATATTTCATCTGGGCCCGAACCGGTACGAGGACCGAGTTGACCACGATGGAGGCGCCAGGGGGTGGACCACGACGGGGCCCATGAAATAACAGGGCCTCCGTCTTATCTAGGGCCACCCGTAAGCCCAGCGCCTCAATGCGCCCGACCACCAGGGAGACTCCCCCTGTGGCCAGGCGCGCCGCCTCTTGGAAGTTTGCCCCCCGGGCTGTCACGAGGGTATCGTCTGCGTAACAGATTACACCCAGCCCGGGGGGGAAATCGGCGCGAAGGGCCCAGTCGTACCCTATGTTCCACAAGAGGGGTCCAAGAACAGACCCCTGTGGAACACCGCACGACATGGGCCGACTCCTCAAATCACCTTCTCGGTCCTCGTACACGACGGTACGCTCCTCTAAATAGTCTGCCACCAGCCGCCTCAGGTACTTTGGCACCCCATGATAGTGGAGTGCTTCCCTGATGCAGCTGAATGGCAGACTATTGAATGCGTTGGCGATGTCCAATGACACCGCCAACAGCACGCCGCCACAGCTCACAGCCTCTTCGGTCACGGCCCTCAGGCGCAACACAGCGTCGACTGTCGAACGCCCCGCCCGAAAACCAAATTGGGCGTCCGACAGATCGGGGCCCACCTCGCAAAGGTGCCGGACGATGCGGGCAGAAAGAACCCTCTCAAACAATTTGCCCGCCTCGTCCAGCAGCACGATGGGCCTATAGGCCGCGACCGAATCGGCAGGCCGTCCCGGCTTCCTCAATAGGACCAGCTTCCCGCTCTTCCAGCACTCAGGGAAACGTCCCGACGCCAAGCTAGCGTCGAACACCTCCCCGAGGCGGTCTGCCAAGTGGTTGAGGGCCAGGGCCAGCACTCGGGCCGGTACCCCGTCTGGCCCAGGGGCGGTGTTCTTGGAACGGATCCGTAGAACAGCCGCCCCTACCTCCGAATCCCGGACGGGCGGAACATTTTCCTCCCCGTGCTCCCCCCCCGTGCTCATCTTTCATACAGTCCTGACCTAAGCCCTAACGATTTCTTTACATTTCCTAAAATCAAGAAAAGTTCCAGTCCGGTGAAGAAGCAGTCGACGCTTTCAAGTCAGCCATTTTGAACAGCCCCACTTTAGAGTGGAATAAATGTTATAATAACTGGTTTGAGCGAATAGAAAAGTGTATTAAACTACGTGGTGAATACTTTGAAAAACAATAAAAAGTACTATAAGTTTCTAGTTGTGTTTTTTTTTCTTCAAACGACAAGACTTAAAAGGCATGCATCGTATTACTACAGAAATATACTACAGTGTTAATTAATACTTAGGAGAAAAATGTCTAATATAAACAATATACACTTATACTCTAAATTTTATCTACTACAATCTAGTTAATTTGACTCCAAAAACAAAAAACAAAAATGATCTACTATACACTCGTACTTGATGTCATAATTTCTGTTATTTTTAAACACATCAATTCTGACATTACATTCTTTTGTTCGTGTAAATTTTTATACAGATGTTGTTACTTATGACTTATGTTTAGATTATGTTTGAAATATTTTAGTAAAATTGTAATAAATAAAATAGGTATCTTAGTATTTACATGTCACACGGTGGAGTGTGGAGGAACGAAAATAATGTTTGTAACAACTCACAATTGTACCCATATTCGCAAATTAAAGTTTATTATTATTCTCTGTATTACATTATATACATATTTAAAATATTACAAAAGAAAAAAAATACATTAAAAATTTAAAAAATAGTAGACCACCGACATCGGGTACAGGGACCAAGACACCTGTGGTTAGGACTTCAAAGATAGGAAGCTCCTCACTACACGAGCCGTGTCAAGGAGGACTGCCTTCTGCATCAGACCCTTGATCCAGCCGTCCAACGTGAGCCTCTTAAAGTGTTGGTCGAGGCTCTTGGATATCAATCCGTGAGCAGATACGACTATCGGAACAATGATCACTGAATCGACATTCCACATTTCGACAATCTCGTGAGATAAATCCAAATATTTATATGTTTTTCTTTTTCAACTTTCACGAGATTCTCGTCTTGAGGAACGGCAACGATAGTCCTGTCTGTGATAATGGATCGATCCCAATACAACGTGCCTCGACCAATCTCGAGAACTGGGTCCTGCACATACCTGTAGGATGGCACCTCTAAATTTAAAAATTGGTGTACGATTCTGGTTACTTGGTTATACCTGTGCAAATATTCACCGAAAGCGAGACGAGAAGAACCAGAAATAATATGCCTAACTGATTACCCAGGACGGTGGCATGCCCGACGGATGTCAACCGTACCATCTTTCAGGACATATTTCCGATAGTTATTCATCATGATATTCATCATGATATTCGGCATGACTCAAGCATTGCAGGCTCGCACCTTGTTGCCCCCCGATAAAAGACTTTTAAGTACTTTTTTCAGGCGGCCAAAAAAGCGTTCCTGCAACGTTTGTTTCATGTTACATCACTCACACATGGATCCGGTTCCTCCCATTTCCGATACACTTACTTCTTATTTCTTTGGAACATTCGATTCTGATAATACCGATCTATTTGTTTTTTATACCGTCTTATCCTATTTGCCCATGCATAAAATTAAATGATCTAGCTCTTGTTGTCATCTTGCAATGGAATTTCTTACATGAAAAATATATTCATTATTATTACTTATTACGATTTTTATGATACGATATTATACGCCTTTCCAAAATTCATTTGGGGTTGACGCAATGACAATTCTACTTCCATTTTCCTCTACCACTTTACTGATTACTCACCTTCTAGACATATTCTCTTTTAGGTACACAGTCCATCCAGATTTTGTTTGGTCGTCCTCTGCTCTAGTATCACGTTTATGTTCTGATTCCACACAAAGAGTGACATTTTTATCTCTGGTTCAGGTGTTCACGGGCGGCGTTACTGACTAACTAAATACTAGCTGGTGCTTGCGACTTCGTTAGCGAGGCATTAGACATTTTTTTTGATTCTAGGACCGGGCCAAATTTTATAGCCTAAATTACTCCTTATAATGACAGCTACCTAGTAGTAAAATATTGACAAAATCGGCCTAGCCGTTTTCAAGATTACCCGGAACAAACAGTCGTAGCCGAAAGCTCAAAAATTGTATTTGCGGTGCCGTACTGTAAAATATTCGCTTTTGAACGGCTTTAAATCTCAAACTCAAATGCGTTTTATTTATTTGCATGAATACATAATTTACCTCATAACTATCCATACTTATGTTACAAATGTGAGAGTGAGATTGTTTGGTTTGTTACGCCTAAACTCCTAAACCGATTTTTAAAACTCTTTGGATAATGGATAATGTTATCAGCGAGCATCATAGGCTGCTTTTACCGCGAGCACCGACATATACGCCAGCGGAGCCGTGGGCTATATCTTGTTACGGTAATCTTCTAAACCGTTGGACCGATTTCGATAATATTTTACTACCAGGTAGCTGTCTACATAAGAATTAACTTAGGCTATATTTCCTCTCAGAAAAACCCTCTAAAATTTAGCCCGGTCCGGGCATCGAGCCCACTAAGGCTTTTCAAATTCCACGCGAACGGAGTCGCGGGTACCAGATAGTTTAATAATATAGTTTAACTTAAGTAATGTATAAAATAATTAGAGCGCCTAAAAGAGTAGGTAAGTAAGTATCTTTGACGTAGCTTTGAAGCTTCAGAGAAAGAAATAACCAAAAACTCCTTCATTTATAACTTCAGTTTCATAAAAAAAACCTTTAAGTTACACGTAATCTTTAACCATTAAAAAAAATATTTATTTAAAATAACTTAATGTTCAAGTCGTACACAGGCGGACTTAATGCGCAGGGCATTCTCTGCCAGTCGACCTTCGGGTGATGTAGAAAAATGATGTGTTAAGTGCAAGAGAAAACAGATTTTTTTACACGCTTTATATTAGCTTCACTTGTATGTTTGTATGTTTGCTTGTAACCCACTCCTTTGGGCGTGATTTTGACTGACTTTAAACGGTCAGAATTCGTTCAAACTTTGTAGATATATTAAGGACCGATGACAATACACTAATTTAAAAAAAAAAAAAATTATAAATAATAAAAGCGTTGGGTGCCTGTTGTCAATAGTAAAAAGCACCCCACGCATTTTTTTAAATTTAGTATAATTTATTTTCTATTTTTTAGTGTAGTTTTCCATAAAAAGCGTGTCTTTTAGTATTTTAAAACTATTATTTTTTTACTTACCTTTATTTTAAATTAATATATTTCTTGAGGCATAGGGGCTCTCTAGCAATAAAAATAAAACTATGGAATATTCAACTCTAATAAAAAGTTAAGAATAGTAGGTTCATGTCGGCGTAGATATAGAACCATTCAATCTATAATAATTTTACACTTCACACATCTCATACACGGCCATCTGATCCCAAACTAGGCTGTGCCTTAGGTACTATGTTAACCAGACTGCTGACAAACATACTTATATATTTATAAATACATACATATTATAGATAAATTACACCCAGACACAGAACAAATCATCGTGCTCATCATACAATTATTTGTTCTGGGTGGGAGTCGAACTCACGACCTCCGGCTTAGCAGTCAGGTCCACTAGACCAGTGGTTAGCGACCCTGAATAGGCTTGTCGTCAGGCAAAATCTATCTACCTAAATATATTTTTAAATATTTATTCTTAAATAATATTTCACAATGGTTAAAACCGAGGTCACCCTCGTTCGAGAGTGCCTGTAATTTAATACAGTGGGGTGTGATTGCACAATCTTAACTCTAGTTAGTGAAATACTGTAGATAAATAATCTAAAAAGTGGTTATTTCAAACGATTTTATAATGCTTGTGAACCTAATACTTCTATTATTGAATACCAGATACACCCGGGCCTTTTTTTAAATTGTACCACATTCACACAACGCCATCTAGTTCCAAACTTAGCAGAGCGTGTACTATGGGTACTAGACAACTGATATTAATACATATATATTTTTTGTAAACACATACATATTAAATGTTCAAGCACACAAATGTTTGGCGTAGCATTCCATTACACAAACCGCTACGCCATTCCCCCGTTTAGAACTTCATCGGCGTCTTTCAAAAGGAATATTTTTCCCCGTTTTTGCAACATTTTTTTATTGATACTTTGCTCCTATTGGTCATAGGGTGATGTTATATAACCTTCCTCGTTAAATGGGCTATTTAACTTTTTTTTTAAGCGCTTTCGACCAAACAAACAAATAAACTTCAGTTTTATGATATTAGTAGGTATAAATTAGGTTGCACAAGTATTTTAAAATCATTTAACAGTTTAGTTGTTAAAAAATATGAGCTAGCTTACGCCACATTCGATGTACAACATCAAAAATATAGCTCGGCGCGCGCTCACAAAAAAAGATGTAATCAAACTTATTAAAAATAAAATCTTTTTAAAGATATAAATATACAACATAAAGATAAAACTTCAATAAATATGTACTTAACAAGTAACATATATTTTTATATTTTGTTGTATTGAATGTCCAGTATAACCTGAACTATTCATGTATATATGCCACTTTACCATTACAGGTCAAAATATATACCGGGACACCTAAACTTTAATGTTTCGTATTTTAAACGCTTAAAGATTATTTCAAACATAGTATGCTTCTATATAAGACATTCTATATATTAAGATAAGTAAGTATATTTAAGTAAGTTTTTGCAGTAACCTAAGTATATTTCTGCTTGGTTAAAAAGTTTTTACTATAACCTTATTATTAGTTTTTATTGTTATTACACAAAACTTTACAGGTAGGTAAATCTGAGTTTAACAACTGTGCAATCTATCAAAGCGTTCCGTTTTTAACAGAAGCGGTCCGGGGGAATGCCGCGAAAGAGGCGGGGGGGAAGCTGCAGACGTTCTCCTCTCATTGAAGCACGCCGTCGTCCACGGCGACTGTGCCTCCGAGACCGTTCACCCTCAGGTATACAACCATCTCTTTTACTCTTACACAAAATAACCACCGCTAAACAGAGATAAATACATGTTTCGTTAATACGTTTTATATTTTGGTTTGTTAGCTTGTACTCTTTTCTACGCGTTGGGTTTTCGCTCGTTATCCTTGTCTGACAAAAGGGGTGGTTTGAGGATTTTTTTATGGAAAATTGTGTGGAAACCTAGGGTTCCGCCCCACAAGGGTTTCTATATGAAATGATTGTAATTAGTACGGTATCACGGATTATTATTGAGTTTTGCTTTATGATAGAACATGATGGGCTTCGTCGGATTTATTGAAATTACAATCGAGGCTGATGTTTATTAATGAAAAAGGTTTATAAGTGGGGATAAAAACCTTGATTTTAACTTATATTTTTTTTTCGTGATCTGTGCTTAGAACGATTTGCTACGGAGAGTAGGTAGGTAGGAACTCTACGTACGTTGCAGAAGATTATTTTATACATTAAGAACATAAAAATTGATTTTATTAATGTAGGTACTATGATTGAATATTTACTAAACTTAATCAGCAATAAAATAAATACCTACTTAACTTTATTTATTTAAAAAATACATTTCAATATGCTTAATGGAGGATAGAATGTTTGCTTTCTCTCCTAATGTTGTCGTGCCCGACAGGGTCCATAATTGTTTCTTCCTAAATATAAGACACTATCTGACCCGCGCAACTCCGTCTGCGTCTCTCAATAGTAATAATTTTTCTCCGTTTTTGAAACATTCTTCATTGGTGCTCCGCTCCTATTGGTCTTATCGTGATGATATATAGCCTATAGCCTTCCTCGATAAATGGGCTATCTAACACTGAAAGAATTTTTCAAATCGGACCAGTAGTTCCTGTGATTATCGCATTCAAACAAACAAACAAATCTTCAGCTTTATAATATTAGTATAGATTATATACATTTGTTCATTATGAAGTGTACTAAACGAATTGAATTGAATGTTTAATTATTTTCATTACTACAATTATGTAAACTAAAAACAATTATTTCTGTAATCTGTAATTACTGCTGTGTTTAGGTCTCGGGTTCGATTCCCGGGTCGGGTTTGTATGATCTGCAAATATTTGTTTCGGAGTTTAGGTGTTTTCTATGTATAATATGTATGTATTTACAAAAAAAAAGGTGTTTAAGTATTCTATCAGTCAATCTAGCTTTCATAGGACAAGTAATGCTTAGTTTGAAACTAGATGGCGTTGTTTGTCAGATGTCTGAAATATTATTATCATTATAAGCATACTAATGTAATAATTTATCTCAATACTAATTGTAGGTAGGTACGATAAATTAGATTTATCATTTTTGTTGCATTGTCTGTTTAAACGTGCTAATCTCGTAAACAGTCAGATTCAAAAAAATCTTTTTGCATATGATTATTTAATAAATTATCAAGGCATTGTATCAAATTTCTCAGATATTAATTTACTTCTACGTAGATATATATTCTCTCCTATTCAAAAGATAAAAATAATCTTCGCAAATTGTGAGCCGATTTCAATACTTGGTACCTACTTATTTTTTATCTTAAATTGATCAATTGCAAACAAATAAATTTAATTCAAAGAAGCAGTCAATTTGCAACTCTAGCTTCCAGGACACAACGGAAAGAAATAAAGGAAAATGTACAATCCAATATTCAGAGGGGGGTGTCTAAGGAATACAGGCATGGAAGAAATCGGGAGCTAGTCAATACATTTTAAATGTCAAAGCCAACAGTCGCATACCCTTCAAGTCGAAGACCCTCTAAGAAATTTCTTTGAACATTTTGATAAGGATAATATCCTTATCAAAATGTTCAAAGAAATTTCTCAACAAAAACCTCAAAAAATATGACATCAATAATAAGGGATCTGTAACAACAAGGCATATTTGAGAAGACTCCAAAGGATCCTCAAGGATTTCATTCAAAAAGGTTTTTAATAAAAAAAACAGATAGGGGTATACGTCCAATTTTCAATCTGAAAGCTCTAAATTTGCATGTGTCCACACGGAATTGATTTTTCACCGCTATAGGTAAAAATGAAGGGAATGCCAATTATCATGACTAAATTGTTAAATTCCTCTAATTGGTCATCATCATCATCATCAACAGCCTTTAATAGTCCACTGCTGGACATAAGCCTCTCCTTAGAAAGGAGGTTTTGGCCTACTATACCACGCTGGCCAGACGGGTTGGTATAGGGTTTGTGTCAAGTTTTCCTTCTCTCTGCAGTGTTGTTGTTCTGCGTAGTTTTTTCCCTTAGTTGACTCTTACAACACCTACGGGATGAATAGGGGTGGTGACAATCCGTATTCTTAATCCGTCACCACACGGACTCTAATTTTTCGCCATACGATATTTTAATAAGACAACCCTTTATTTAATTAAAAGATTCTAAATCGATATATAGATGATGGTGAACAGCGGGGCAGGCTACCCTTACTACGAGCACTATGGGGGGGCGCCACTCTTCCCGACCATGAGTGTCAACGTGTCCATGAACATGACCATGCATGGATGTCCACCAGAGCAGCTTTGTTCACAGGTACGTATATTACAATTGATTCTTCGAAGGTGGTAGGATTTACCTTCTACCTTCGAATTTGGACTGCTTGTATGTGTAAATATCTACTTATGCTTGTAAATTTTTATAAGACGTGCTACCGTCAGCTATTGTATAAAAGTGGGGGTCACGATGGTCATTTGAACGTGCGAGACCCTGCGCACTCTTCCGATTTCTATAGTGGCCCTTCTCATGTGTTCCACTTCTTGAATGTAGATTACGTAGATTACTTAGTTTTATGACTTTTATTGCTGTACAGCTGTTGTTTAATAAGTCGAACTTGACTTATAAGTACTTCAATTAAAATAGCAAATACCTACTTCATAGGTTGATTGCAAAGGTCTGCTTAAATCGTCAATTTAATTATTCAAAATATTTACTCAATTTCTTTGGAAATTAGGTATTTACTTAACAACATTCATAAAATATTTTAAATGGAATTTAAAATACTTTACTATACTTTTATGTCCGCGTGGTGACGGATTAAGAATACGGAATGTCACCTATTCATCCTGTGGGTGTCGTAAGAGCCGACTAAGGGAGAAATAAAACTTGAAACAAACCCTATACCAACCCGTCTGGCCAGCGTGGTAGGTATAGTAGGCCAAAACCTCCTTTCTAGGCTGTTGATGATATTGATGAAGTGTACTTTTAGATATATAATTTATCTTCTTTTAATTAAACGTATCCAACAAGTTAAATTAAAAGATGAATTGTGTGGCTTTAAATATTTTAACCCTTAGGCATCTACACAATAAATACATCATCATCATCATCATCAACAGTCTTTAATAGTCCACGTCTTTAGAAAAGAGGGTTTGTTTCAAGATTTCCTTCTCTTTGCAGTGCTGTTGTCCTGCGTAGTTAGTTCCCTTAGTCGGCTCTTACGACACCCACGGGAGGTATAGGGGTGATGACACTCCGTATTCTTAATCCGTCACCACACGGACGCTAACACAATAAATTAGGTGAAGTTATATCAAAGGTTGTAGAATGACTAGATACAAAACGAAATCCATTAGCTTGATAACATTGTATGTTTTAAGAAATATAACCAGGTATATAAATATTTGTTAGACCACTAAAGAGAAATGACTATCTTCTTCACTCCCAGGTACAATGGAATCAAAACGCTTCAACACCATCAGTCAACGTCGTGTACCCTCAAACACAAAACGTCATATCCTCCTCATCCTACCCTTCAGCCACGTACTCCTTCACGGCGGACTTCAGAGCCCCCAACCAAAGTGATCCCCTCATTACGGCTACTTCAACCTTTAAGCCTCTATTGCAGAACCCTCAGAAACCAAACCCAAATTACTCAATTTTCCAACAGAAGCCCAACTTTCCTCAAAAACCATTAGGACAAACTTTAAAAAGATCTCCTTCTAAGTTGTATATGGAGACGCAGAAGGAACCGAATATAGGCAATGGGTATGTCTTGAATCATCAAGGTCAAGTGCATCCTCAGGAATATGGATATCCTGCGTGTGTTAATACGCCTGGTAAAGTACAGGTTAGTGCAACAACATGCGTACCAATATCTATAGTTTTCTCATGCTGAAAATTTAAATAAATGTTAAAAAAATGTTGTCTTTTATAAAAATAAATTCAAGATTTTTATTAATCATAGACAGGTATATTAATAATAATTGTTGTAGGTGTTACAGCAAGGTGATTCCACTTGCATCATATTTAAAATTATTTAAAAAGTGTTTATTTCTAAAACAACGTCGACGTCATATAATTTTAAAACAATATTGTTTAGGAATTCTTATTAAATGACTGATGTAAAAAACCAAACTGCATAAGACGATTGTCTTATTTCTGGTTGGTTTCTAACAGATTTCTGAAAATAAATGAATGGGACTCAAAAATATTAAAATAACATTTCTAACTTTTACATAGGTAGGAGCTCTAAGTGGTTGTTCGGAAGATGATGAACAGAAACCAAACCTGTGCCGTATCTGTGGTAAAACTTATGCAAGGCCAAGTACTTTGAAGACACACCTCCGAACGCATTCGGGAGAACGTCCCTATAGGTGTGGTGACTGCAACAAGAGCTTCTCCCAAGCTGCCAACTTAACCGCACATGTGAGGACGCACACTGGCCAGAAACCGTTTAGGTAAATAAAAACATGCAGGCATGAGGGGTCTATGCACCCCCGGTCTTATAATAGGTCGATAAGGATCTTCGTTTCAATATAAAAACTTTTAAAAACATTGCCTGTGCTCATTACTCTGCCACGGTGCCCATCCAATTAAAAAATAAAGTTATGTAAATGAAAACTTAAAAAAGTAAAAGTGGTGCATTTCGTATCGGAGACGGCCATTTTGTTTGTTAATTTCGACTAGGTTACAACACTTTCATCATTCTCGTTTTTCTGCAAATTAGCCTGTAAACCATTTGTTTCCCAACCATTTTCCCTTTTTTCTAAATTTCCACTTTCTTAGAGATGTGACGGATAGTCGTCGTTTCAGCGAATAGTCTTATAAGTACTGCCAATTGAACGAATGTTTGAAGCACCATTTAGTTTAGTCAGTTCAGCACAATTCATTTTTATTTGTATTCTCAATTTTATAGAGCTGCAGCAATTTTATATTTTATACAGATTATGAGACGAAGATCCCAAACTGAATTAAATAGTTATGTGCAACATATTTTTCAAGGTGTCCAATTTGTGACCGACGCTTCAGCCAAAGCTCCAGTGTGACCACACATATGAGAACGCATTCCGGTGAAAGGCCTTACCAGTAAGTAAATTTATATAATATAGTAGAATATAATATTATAAACTATAATACTTGTACATTTTTGTCTATAAGTACCTAAATAAATCTATATATTATCGTTTTTATTACGAGTGAAATAAGGCGTCTTTTGGCTTTTTGACATTCTACTACTTACTACGGATTGTACGCTCTTGTGCCTACCTGAGGGTACTACTTATCTACTTTCTTTTGCCTACTTGGAGTAATAACTTTATTATTCTTTTGATAGTTTCCTTGTTTTTTGTATGTGATGTAATTTAACATCCTTTTTAAAGCGCAGCATGGCACACCGTGCGTCTTTATTCGGTTCGATTCCAACACACCGCCTCACCGTAAACACCGGTGGGGTGACGGCCCGAGGGGGTTTCTACGCGCACAAAAAAGAAAAATCTCTGTCTGATTTGGGATCCGTGCCGAATCGTGTGTGAGATGTGTCGTTTTTTTTATTGTTAGATAATCTAAGTTAACAAAATACATATTTCTTAGTTTAATTTAAGTATACTTAGATTTAAAAAATGTAAAGATATACCTTTATTTACAACAAAAGGTTTATTACTAAATATATACAAATATACATTATTTATATTGTTATAGGTGCCGATCTTGTAAAAAAGCTTTTTCGGATAGTTCTACGTTAACAAAACATTTGCGTATACACTCCGGCGAAAAACCTTACCAGTGTAAATTATGTTTGTTGAGGTGAGGAAATTCCACACATTATTAGCACATAGAACACCTGAAGGTAATTAAAATTCAGTTCCGATTAATTCTCTATCTTACAACTGTCATAAAAGGTTATGGGTTCAAACCCCCCATGAGACGACACTTTGTGTGATCCACATTGTTGTTTTGAGTCTGGATGTTCTTTGTGTTCGTTTCATGTATGTTTGTAAAGTCCCCCGCGACACAGGAATATATTCCTAAAGAAAATAAAAAAAAAGGTATTTTTGTAGTAAGAGTAAAGCATATTACAAATTCAATTTTTGATCACATTGCAGTTAACGTTGCATGTCTAATACTGTTACGAGAGGGGTATATAATAAATAAAAAGGGAAGGTTAAATACTTTACAAACAAGAAATCACTATATAACTCGTTAGTCGCACTAGAAATTCAATCCGATGTTAACTCGCTGTGTCGTAAAACGATACTGTGTCGTATAGTAAATTCGATAGCGCTATAAAGGCGGACCTTTATAGCGCCTATATATTATATCGAATTTACTAGAATAATCCCTAGTATTCGATACTCCATTCCAGACAAACAAGAATATTTCAGCATTAGTCACGCGTTACTTGCAGCACCATCTAGCGCTGTAAGGATCAGAATTATTAATCACAATCTGAATAGTTGTACTTTACTCGATAGTAGATGGCGCTTACTTTTTCTATACAATTCTGGAATAATCGAATTACTTAATCGTATGGCGCAACGATACTTTACTACGAAAATACTTTTTACGACAGTTGTGATCGGAACTGAAAATATGACCGAATTTTTAATATAAGAGAATTGGTCTTCTGTAAAGAGCCAGTGTTGCCAGCTTAGGAGTTTACCCCAAAGAAAAACTAATATTTCCTACTTTCTTCCTGCAGGTTCTCCCAATCGGGTAACTTGAACCGGCATATGAGAGTACACGGCAACATGTCAGGCGGTATGCTCGGCTGACACTTGCAGAGGTGCGGCCTCTCTGCCGCCTACATGTAGGACAACGAAATTACAGTTTAATATGTAATGCTGCGACAAGGATAATACTGACGATAGACCGTAGAGATTGTTTACATGTGCTTATAGTAAATTAAAAAAGCTTGTTAGTAAAGTACAGATTTAGTTCCAACATCAAAGTAGATAAACCAATAAGAGTTTAGTTACAACAAGTGTAATACATACCCATCTTGTAAAACACTTTTCTAGGAAACTCATATTCATTTTAAAAATAAATTTTCACTAATATTACTTAAATAGTCTTACTCATCTTTATGTTTCATATTATCTCTATCTTCGTAATATTTCATAGATAGCGTCAGAGGCTCACACAATCATTGAATGGAGAAATAAAAACACTTTACTGTACACAGCAATACCATTGCCTATAGGTAAAAGGCATATCGCTACAGAAGTCATTACGGTACCGCGTACTAATTTGTTGTGAAAAGTAAATAAAGCCGCTAACTTAAACATTCGAACTTTAACTATACTTATCTGTTACAGATCTGACAGTGCTTTAACGTACCTACGTAACAACGGTTTTACGTAACTACGAAATTACGGTTTTCGTAGCAGATATATAATAGTACAAAATTATAAACATAAATTTGTATGTAATGTGAATTCATCCATGTAGTGGAATATCATCAAAATACAATCTTGAAATATTAGGTAGGCACATAATCAATATCACATCAATAGAATTTGATAGTCCACAGCTGGACATAGGCCCCTCCTTAGAAAGGAGGTTTTAATCAATATACATATGTACCTAATAAAAATTCTCACCTTTTGTTTTGTAAATAGCAAATATTTGTTGTTCCAGTCTTAAGTGATTCTTGTACATAGCTATTGTATGTAAGTATTTTAGACATAAGTTTGAAAGTAATCAAGTATTAATATTGATCTAGTCAATTATAATATAGCCCACTGAATCGTTTTAATAGTAATTTGAAATTCGAAACGTAAAAATGTTGACACATTCTTGAATACTATTTTTTAAAAATGCTGCATATGAGACAATGCTTGTTAATTATTACTGTCATCTCTAGCATTAAGTTATAGGTATGTATTCTTGTGAGTTTTACCAATAAAAGTATTCAAGCACCATTTTAACCGAAATTTAATGTATAAATATATATTATATGTAATTATACAAATGAAATTGTGAAATAAAAGCTTAGTAAAACAATTCGTTAATTTATTTTGAGTTTTATTTAGAATTCTAAAGTTTCTAGCACTGCACCATTTCTTAATTGCAATAAAATAACAAAGATCCAGCACTATCTTTCAGATTTGAGAACCGTATAACAGATATACCTACAATAGTTGTACGTATGTATGTACCGAGCTACGTTGATTTTGTTTTTAATAATTATTAAAAATTTAATATGTTGCAAGAAAGACCCTTATACTTATAGATTAACCTTAAATTTCAAAATCCACTTAATTATTCTTCTAAAATATTATTGATGGCAGATTAAACAGTATTTTTTCTAAAATATATAGAATTCATTGACGTCATTTGAACGTTATAAAATCCTCCTAATGAAATCATGAGTTGTTTATTATTTTCATTAAAAAAATTGAATGACAAACCCTTGGAACACTCATTATTCCGAAGGTTTGGTTTCAATCTGAGGTCTTTAGTATCAGTTCTATTTTACCAAATACTGTTTTAATTTTATGATTTTCATTTATTACTCTCACAATTTTCACTTGTGAGAGTGACAGTGGATCTAACGACACCTCCCAAGCCAAAACCCATCAATCCGTTAAAACTACAGAGCGCGATAAAGAAATATATTGTTGCGCCGTAGGATTGAGTAGATCTTGTTTTGTGACTGGAGAACAGCGACATCTAGTAACAAGTAAAGTACAACTATTGAGAGTGTAATTATCGGAACGGACTATCAAATTTAGTAAATTCGATGGCACTATAAAAGCAACACGATACTGTACTGTACAACGATACTGTGTCGTAAGACCAACACGGAGCGTGTTGGTCTTACGACACAGTATCGTTGTACGACACAGCGAATTAACATCGACAGTAATTAACTGACAACTTTTATTTATTATATAACCCGCTCGTAACAATATCTACATACATACATACACTTGAAAAACGTAAACCTGCTTCTTGACCAGTCGGATAAATAAGAGACCCCTTACACAATAAAAGACAATTAAAAAAAAATTATAATCATTATCATATCATACATATGTATATAACAATATAATATATTTCAGTAAAGGCAAAAGTGGAGGAAGAATAAATAGTGGGTGTCATCGCACTCTGGTATGGTACGGTACATTTTATAGCCGACTTCAAAACGGTCAGGAAGTTCTCACTGGGTTGCTTTTTTGTTTTTTTTTCCTCAGAACTTCGTCATTTATGAATCGATTCTAAAATTCTATTAGTATTTGATTTGGAGAGTATCCATTCTATTTGGTCAAAATTAGAAAAAGAAAACCATTGATGTAGGTGCATTGACGTCGCTGATTCTTTTTAAAGTTCTTTTTAAAGTACAGTGTTTACCGGTGAAGGCACTTTACAGAGTTTACAGTGTAGCGGCATATGAAATTGATATGCGGCATAGTATATTCACTATTATTGAAGGAAAACAAAATTAATTTTGATGTGAATTTGGCTGCAGCGCTGTGACGTACTCTAGTAATATTACTGTACTCTGTGTCTGTAACTGTACGGAAGATGACGATTTCATTTCAAAAGCACCGCTCAAGCCTAGTGTTGTCATGGGTATAAAAACTTTTCTACTATTCATTTTAAGCTTCTCTATAAATAGAGAAAATATCAAAAATCCTATACTTATTTCATTATTAACATAGCTCAACAAAAAAATTTGTAAAGGTAAAATTAAATAAATGATTTTTATTTCACTGAAGATTTAAAATTCGTCTCACTTAAAACCTAGGTCTGTTTACCAATCAGTTTTGCTAATATTATCTTATTCTTTGGATTTGTTTTATTTACATTTAATATAAATCACAATAAGGAAGTTTAAACAAAAATATATTTTTTTTAACGAGAAAAACCGTACCTATCTGTAGAATTCAAAGAATAAGCGAAAGCGAATCGTGCATTGAATGAACGAACCCAACAGTTTGACACATCATGTTACTTCGTGATCGCAAGATTCCTTAGTCCGGATTGTTCATTGTAATAATTTCGCTATTTTACGTCTGACACTGGCACAGGAGCTTCATAGTTAAGCAATTAATAATACAGGTGTTAACATCGCTACTGTCTGTTAGTAACTGCGTCGCTAAAACAGTTTTTTAGTTATATCCGGCGAAATAGGTATCTTGAGATCGGTTACATTTTCAGTGCTCGAAATCGTAAACTGCTTGTAAATATGAGTGAAAGTTCACCAGACGAGCCGAGTTCTAAAAGAAAAGACTTCATTTGCGGTGTTGTTGAAGGTAATTGTTATTTATTATAGGTAAAAATGTTCTTGTTGGATTTCCTATAGCTATACATTGTCTAAGTTTTTGATGGTGTGAATGACCTAAGCTTATTATTGCAGGCTTTTATGGACGGCCCTGGACTACTGAACAAAGAAAGGACTTGTTCCAAAAGTGAGTATTGTCTACAATAACAATAAGAACTAATTCAAGTAGATAATGAGATAAATAAAGACTAAAACAGCTATTGATGCTAAATTTGTTATTTTAAACTTTTTATTTATCAAGTAAGTTAAATAAACAGTCTAATTACGTATAAAATTAATAGTTTTTATCATTATTTACTTAGGAAGAATGTTGTAGGCCAAGATATTATTAAAATCTGATAATTATAAGTAATTATACTTATTGTTTTATAATCAAATCAAAACAATGATTTGAATGTGTTTAACTTAAATCTATGGTACCACGTTTTGATGAATATTGGACATAATACATCAGGTATTCCGAATTTCCGAATTTGTGATGTAAATATCCATTATCTAGTTGTTAAAACTAATAATTTGAATAGACGGTATAATGACTGCCTATCTTATGAGGTTAAAGCAAATAGGGTATTTAAATTTGATGGAAATTTTATTTAGTATTTGTTCCTAATCGCATCAACCTCTCATGTGTATAAACACAGAACAAGTGCATAGGTAGCAATTGTTACTAGAACCCACATTAATATTATAAAGGTGAAAGGTTTGTGAGTGGGTGTTCATATACTTGTTACTTCTTCACACTCAAACGGCTGTACCAATTGTAATAAAATTTGGTTTAGAGGTAGCTGGTAACCTGGATTAACACATAGGCTACATTTCAAAAAATATACTGTTCCTATGGAGTGTGGGATTAACTAGGAATTGAAAAATGAAAATATTTTACTCACCAGGTTATAATGAATGTTTTAGTGTATCTAATAAATTAGAGGTAACTACGCAGCGTGCAGCTAGTTCTTAAATACATTTTATTTTGATTGTTTGTTAAATTGAGGTTCATCAACTTTTAACAGTCCACTGCTAGACAAGGAGGTCCTCGGAAAGGAGGTTTTGGTAGACTATACCATGCTGGCCAGATGGGTTGGTATAGGGTTTGTGTCAAGTTTTCCTTCTCTTTGCAGTGCTGTTTTCTTGCATAGTTTGCTCCCTTAGATGGCTCTTACGACACCCTCGGCCTAAATGCCTAAATGTGACAGTGGTGACACTGTATTAACGTATTACACATATTATTTATGTTACTTAACCTCCATTTTTTACGATATTTTATTATTGTTATTGCTTATAGAGCAGCCATTTGATACAATTGATATTTTTCTAAATCCTGTTATCAAGATTTGTCTTTAGATTTATAATTTATGAAGTTTGTTGTAGAATTTATTTCCGACTACCGCTGAAGATGAATATTCAGATTCTAACTGCACTATTGTTAATGAAGAATAAATACTTGAGATATCGGTGCATGATTTAAGCTGTAATTATATCTACATTAGTGTCACTAGTTATTCATTTTTCTAATGTTGTAGTGTTCATCAAAGTCTTATTGGATTCCAATAGGTCTTAATACCCTTAATAATCCTTCTGTGTCTGTGATTAACAAGATTTCCTAATAATTTTAATTAAAAAAGCATGGTTGTAAGTTTGTTTGCCCAATTTCTTATAGCATTTAACAGATGCACTTCATGAAAGAACAAGATACACAGTTATCTCCTATACATTGTCTTAAAAACTTTTAATTAGGCAAAGGATATTATTGCTATGACTGTGTGTGTTATTTATATCATTATTATCATCAACAGCCTTTACTAGTCCACTGGTGGATATAGGCCTCTCCTCAGAAAGGAGGTTTTGGCCTACTATACCATGCTGGCCAGACGGGTTGGTATAGGGTTTGTTTCAAGTTTTCGTTCTCTTTGCGGTGTGATCATTCTGCGTAGTTTACTCCCTTAGTCGGTACTTACGACACCCTCGGGATGAATAGGGGTTTTGACCCTCTGTATTCTTAATCCGTCACCACAAAGTCATTTATATACTGTCAAAAAAATTAATTAAAAATTTCAAATAAATGGAGATAATTTTTATGAAATAAATATAAAAAGACAAGCTTATCTAAGGCTGTTAGTTCTGAATTATAGATAGTTTAGTCTCAATGCGCACTTTTAAGATGTTGATGACTATCATATATATGGTTTCAAAGACCTTTCTTGTAAAAGAACTATACGCTTTTAATACATACTAGAATCCGCCCGCTTCGCCTGCTTGTATTTCTGTAACCGTAATCCTTTTTTCGCAGGTTCGTTTTAAAAAGTTCTAGCCTATGTTCTTTCTCAAGAGTCAAACTATATCCACACCAAATTTCATGTAAATCAGTTCAGCAGTTATTGATTACCCATACAAACTGCCACCCCCCTTTTCACCCCCTTAAAGGACGATATCTGGGATAAAAACTGTCCAATGTTCTTGGCCGGGACTCAAACTATCTGTATACCAAATTTTCATCTAAACCGGTGCAGCAGTTTTAGCGTGAAGACAGACGGACACACTTTTCCATTTATAATATTACTATGGATAAATATATTACAGATTAAAAAAATGGGGGATGGATATGTACGTCTACGCCCCAAAAGATGACTACAAGCACCGCGCGTACTGGAGAGAGCTGTACACTGTGGAGGAGGCAGAACACCTGACATCCCTGATAACGGCTGCCAAGGCCCAGGGTATAGTGTTCTGCTATGCACTGTCACCTGGTTTGGATATCACTTATAGTAATCAGAAGGAGATCACTACATTGAAGAGGAAATTGGAACAGGTGAGTGTGTCCTTAATTTATCCATTTTTTTAAGACTCAAGTGTGGAGGAACGGGTGACATGTCCCTCCAACACAAAGGGAGGATTCTCCGACCAGGCGAGGTGATCATGCCTGGCGGGCCGCGGCCCAGCGGTTGATCTTGGGAAGTTGCATATATGCTAACCGGCGAGGGAATTCTTTATATCGCGATACAGGATTAGCAATTCTTATTTTAGTAGTTACTCCGTAGTTCGGTGTGTCTTCATTAGATGGCGCTGTAGTATGTTTATGTGTCGAGTCGCCACACAAGTAATAGATCATGCATTGATAAGCATAAGGATCCAAAATAATGTAAGTACATATTAATTTATTTATGTTTTGTTTGTTTCAGGTGTCCCAATTTGGTTGCACGTGTTTCGCCCTGCTATTTGATGATATAGAACCGGAAATGAGTGAAGCAGACAAGCAGATTTTCCAGAGTTTTGCTCATGCGCAGGTGAGGCATTATTTATAGGGGACTACATACAATATTTTTTATTAGTAGATAAAGTAATATTAATAATATTTCGAACACCTAACACACAACGCCATCTCGTTTCAAACTAAGCAGAGCTTGTACTATGAAAGTTTAATTGACTGATAGAACACTTAATTATTTTTTTTGTAAATACAAACATATTATACATAGAAAACTGACAAAAATACTTGCAGATTATACAAACATTTGGTCCAACCCGGGAATGGAACCCGAGACCCCAGCACAGTTGTCGCATACGCTACCACTGCGCCTCCTAAACAGTCAAAGTGCTTAGTCAGATCACAATATGTATTCAATTGGGCGATATACTATGGGGATCTTGTGTCAACTAGGGTGAATTTACTTGCGATTCTGCCATACATATTATAGAAATCATAATAATTTGTGGCTGTGGTGCTTCCCTGTTTAAAAAAGTGTATGCGTATTTTACTTCATTTTGTCGCCCGCTTTGCTAAGGAGGGAAGTGACTCCAATTTTATTCTGATTAATGTCGTTGCGGGTTCCAAGACAGTTTACTTTTTTTCCTGGGACTTCCCGAGTGTCATAACTCGGTGTGTTCGTAGGTCACTGCTGTTGATTCTGATGTACAGGAGTTACAGTGGTGGACGTGTGGGAGGGATTAGTCCCATGTATCCAATTATAGTGAATCAAGTCTCCTTAACTGGTTAAGGGTTACATATATGTATAAAGGGTAATTGGGTTAAGTCGACCTAGAGTATAATATACCGAGTTTTGTTTGCTCTTTCTTCGCATGAGACTCAACCCCTTGGAAATGGGCGGTTGAAGATCGGCACAGGTGTATAAGAGATTTTCGATACGTATTTATTTAGTTTGCTAAATATTTTTCAAACTGAGATTATTGTTATTGTGTGTTTTGATCTATGACTTTAGAATCTACACAAGAGACGATTTCAAATAATTTTAAAAACTTCTTGAAATGAAGATATTTTGAGTTTGAGTATAAATTCTATCTTTAATTATTTTTTTACTACTACTACTAACTAATTGGCCAGCATGGTCTGAAATAAAAAGTTTATTATTATTAGTTTGTTTTCATTACCAAAAATTGTAATTAAGAAACTGGGCCGAACTAAATGGTAGATCGGCAAAAAATATTTATAATAAGCCTAAAAGTCCAGTATCTTGAAAATGGTTAGGTTTGAGATATGATATTTCATAGTGAAATCTAATGGGCACTACAACCCCCTTTTTCTGTTTTTTTTTCCATGCGGAAATCCCCTCGGATACCACCTATCGGTGGCATGTCGGACTCGAACCGACTAAAACCGCACACCGTCTCGGATACTAATAGCCGGGGAACCAGGTATACCCTAGAAAGGAAGTCCCTGGTGCCCCGACATACCTCGGGTCATCTACAGACGAGTAGACGACCCCCCCCCCCGTGTGGGAACCCCATGTTCCCTGTGCTCCCTGGAAGCGAGCGCGCTTCGCAACGCGCTCGCCGCCACCCCGGCCTGCTTCTGCTAGGGTAACAGATGGCCTCACCTGTCACCCCCAGGCCTGCGCTTATGGAGGACGGAGGTCGTTCTGCGACCTCCGGCGCCTGAGTCGCCTGCGGTACCTGGCCCGTTCCCGGGCCTGGCGGGCCGGGAGAGTCCTAAACCTCTCCCGGTCCCGCTCCGCCGTCTCCTTCGCGAGCATAACTTGCTCGCAGAAGGAGACGGCAGAGTTCCACGCACTCTCGCTCCGCACGATAGCCGCAATCAGGCTATCGAGCGAGAGAACTCCCACTCCGACACTACAACCCCCTAAAGTATCTAGGTCGACTTAACCAGTAACCCTGTATAGACAGTTTATCTATCCACCTATCTTCTTTTGTGTATTACACGTAGATGTTAAACAATCAAGTTATCGTTATAGTTCGCAATCTACTGACAGTTGCAACTTTTTCAACTCAACTAATCCGACATGTCTCTGTAATCTAAAGGAATATTCTAAAAAACCTAGGTTTCTTTACCGATTTGTGAGTAAAAATAGACAAAAAAACAGTCGGACTGCATTTAAAATAATTGCTCAGTCGTTTGAATAATGGTTCTGTGAATTTTAATGTGTAGAGCTGTGTAGTTTTTCAAGAAAAAATTACTTATTCAGTATAAATCCTAACTAATATTATATACTAGCTTTCGCCCGCGGCTCCGTCCGCGTATATGTCGGTTATGGCGGTAAAACGGAGCAAATGCCCTTTATCAAGAAGATTCCCCCATACAATCTGCCATTTCTCCTTTTCACTCCCTTAAAAGATGATTTCTGGGATAAAAACTATCCTACATCGAACCCGAGACCTCAGCACAGTTGTCGCATACGCAAAGTGCCTAGATTCAATTGTAGTGAGTCAAGTCTCCTTGACTGTTTAAGGGTTACATATGTATACAGGGTTACTGGGTTAACTCGACCTAGATACTTTAGGGGGTTTGTAGTGGTCATTATTACTAACAGATTTCACTATGAAATTATCCCAAACCCAACCATTTTCAAGATATTGGACTTTTATATGTCCTTTCAAGAATCAGATTGTCTCCATACCAAATTTCATATGCATCGGTTCAGCGGTTATTGATTCCCCACACAACCTGCTCTCTTTTACTCTCTTAAAGGATGAATTCTGAGATAAAAACTACCCTAAATCCCGGCACTCAAACTATCTCTATGCCAAATTTCAACAAAATCGGTTCAGCCGTTTAAGCGTGAAGAGCTAACAGACAGACACACTTTATCATTTATAATACCACATTAGTATGGATAAGAAGTGAGTTAACTTGTGCATTTGTTGTTTGCCATTTTGTGCCATATTACAATGTGGATGGCATAGAACATGAGTATCTCCTATCTCGGATAAGAGATCGTTCACTAGAAAGAAGATCTCTTATATGTTTTTTTTTCAAGGTACAGGAGGCAAACGAGCAAACAAATCACCTTATCTACCCTCTAAGACTTAGGATGGAGGGGTTTAAAATAAGAATAGATTTATTTCAAATAGGTATGTGGTTTTAGGGCCTTAGGGGTTTAGGGCGCAAAATTCTGTGACACGTGGGATCTATATAGGACAGACAAAAAATGAGATTTGATTGCAAATTGAAGCAAATTACAGCGGCCGCAGCTTAAGGCTTGTATTGCACAGGCCATGGATAGATTTTATTATACAGTTTCTTACTTCGATTTCCGCTCATCAGGTTAATCACATCATCACATCAACGGCCTTTAATAGTCCACTGCTGGACATAAGCCTCTCCTTAGAAAGGAGGTTTTGGCCTACTATACCACGCTGGATAGACGGGTTGGCATAGGGTTTGTGTCACGTTTTCCTTCTCTCTGCAGTGCTGTTGTTCTGCGGCGTTTTCTCCCTTAGTCGGCTCTTACGATACACGAGATGAATAGGGGTGGTGACACTCTGTATTCTTAATCCGTCACCACACGGATCAGGTTAATAAAGAATATAAATAATATAGAACTAGCTGGTGCCCGGACTTAGTTAGGGTGGAATTTTAAAAGTGCTGGCTTAGTGAGTTCGATTCCAGGATTTGGCAAAATTTTATAGGATTTTTCTCAGAGGAAAAATAGCAAAAGTTACTTGTTATATAGACAGCCGCCTAGTAGTAAAATATTATCAAAATCAATCCGTTCAAACAGACTGACAGACAGACAAAAAATATTTACAACTGGTTTTTAGGCATAGGTATCGTGCAAATAACCATGTGAGCATGAAAAAACCTATTATATTGGTATTACAAACAGACTTCAATTTTATTTATTTGTATATATAATGTTTACTTATTACATCTAAGACGAGATAACAAAATAATGCTATCCAATACTAGCATTTTAGTGAGTTTAAGAAATCCAAAAATAACTAGGCGATGTGTATTTGTGTTTATGTGTGTACTGCGTATGTGAGAGAGATTTATGGAATATTAGGCTTTTGGCACAGATTACCCCCCTAATATATTCCGCATACCGTGTAGTGACGGATTAAGAATACGGAATGTCACTACCCCAATTCATCCCGTGGGTGTCGTAAGAGTCGACTAAGGGCGCAAAACAACGCAGGATACCAGCACTGCAAAAAGAAGGAAAACTTGACACAAACCCTATACCAACCCGTCTGGCCAGCGTGGAATAGTAGGCCAAAACCTCCTGTCTAAGGAGAGGCCTATGTCCAGCAGTGGACTATTAAAGGCTGTTGATGATGATGTCTTAAAAGTATACTAAAGTATTCCATTTAAAATATTTTATGAATTTTGTTAAGTAAATACCAACTTTCCAAAAAAAGAGTAAATATTTTGAATGATTAAATTGACGATTTAAGCAGACCTTTGCAATCAACCTATGAAGAAGATATTTGCTATTTTCATTGAAGTACTTGAAAGTCAAGTTCGATGATGATGATGATGACAGGGCCACAAAGGCACGCAACACATACTTGCTGTCGTGACGCTAAGGATGACGACATTAGTAACGACCAAGTTGCTGTCTCGTACGCACGTCCGAGTTCTTGACATTTTAAAGTAGTTTTATATCAAAATAAATTAGAAATAACTTCCTGTACAGTGAAATGGTGTGGCAAGTCAGCTAAGACATCTAGTTATCAAAAAGATGGTATATAATTTACTTACCGATGAAATATTATCGGTAAGTAAATTACGTTAACCTATTTCAAATGCACCGTAGTTAAACTTATCCCCCCCGCAACCCTTGCATACCGCCAAATTTTGTGAACTCGAATCGGAACAAAAATTTTCAATAATGCGGCATCTATTGGGTGATAATCTGTGGGTTTCGGTAACCCCACGAACCTCACTTGGAGAGATGCAACGAAATAATTACTTAATACATTTTTTGTGCAACCATTCGAACAAATGGGAACGAAGTTCACAACAAAATAAAGAATATACAGGGTGTAAGGGACGTCGTAACGAATACTGAAATAGTGTATTTAGACCATGATTCTGAGTTGAAAATCCTTGGAATTTTCTGCTTAAAAATCATCAGATTTTTTTTCATAATTTTCCATTTTTTTGTTAAAAATGATATCACAATGAGTACAGAGCATTTCACCGAAAACAAATTAATAAATACCGCATACAGTAACTTCAGTGTAATCAAACAACTGAAGCGCTCGGGGCCTCCCCTTCAGCCGCCAACTTGTGTTAGTGTGCTTAGACTGTTTGCACGGAATACACATGTGGTTATTACTTTTGTGTGATACCTACGGGGAATGACCTTTACCTTTGACAGCTAATAGGGAATATGCATGTATTTTTTTTTATTTTTTTAAACGATTCTACTAGTTATTACATTACCAAATATAAATATAACACATCCGAAATATAAACCGTTAAGCAAAAAAAAATTTATCAAAATCACTATCATTTTAGGGCAATTTGAACACGTCCATTTTGGCGCGCTTTTTTTGACGTCAGATTACACTTTCAGACGAATTCGATGTTGACAACGGAGTGAAGTTCACAAAGTTTGTGAAAGTTAAAAAAGTGAGTGATAAAAATTAACTTATTACCATGGAAAAGCCAATAAAAACTTATTATAAATATTGTGCCGTTCCTTTGTGCCCAAATAA
The DNA here is from genome assembly GCA_902825455.1 of Arctia plantaginis. Classification (NCBI taxonomy): domain Eukaryota; kingdom Metazoa; phylum Arthropoda; class Insecta; order Lepidoptera; family Erebidae; genus Arctia; species Arctia plantaginis. The sequence continues at coordinate 2,680,067 of CADEBD010000553.1, forward strand.
TATCAAAACTGCACCTGACAATGTATATTCAGTCATTGTGTTGAGTCTTTCTACACGGGCATTTAATAATTTAACACTGAAAACGTATTAGTTATTAACTTAAAATGAAACAAATAATCACCAGAAACCAAATATTACAAATACACACAACTTGTTGACACTCTTGACAGTGTAGGTTGACGTCACGTTTTATTCAATCAATAGCGTTGCGTTTTAGAAATTTGGGAGGGAATCTTAAAAAAGCCAATTTTTGATGATTAAATTTCACTATTAAATTATAATAAATTTCAAAAATTATTGTATGGGTATCTTTTTTTAGCAATAAAAATTACAAATAAAAATATTTTGTCTATTTTGGTGTCATGTGCATATTCCCTATTGCATAAAAAGTTTAATTTACAGGTAGAAAATCCCAATGGTGTTAGACTCAAAATTATGGTGGAATACACTATTTCAGTATTCATTACGATGTCCCTTACACCGTATATAGTAGGTACTACTAACCCTTATAACCTGACCTGGCAGGTGTCTGTGACCAACGAGATCCACCAACACCTGGGCTGTCCTCGGTTCCTGCTGTGCCCAACACAGTACTGCTCCACCCGCGCCGTGCCTACTGTCAACAACTCCGAGTATCTCAACACTCTGGGGACTAAGCTGTCACAGCAAATAGATATTATGTGGACTGGTGAGTATTGGTTTAAAGAGACATTTTAGTATCTCTTAGAAAATTGTATAAACACTATGGTTCTTAAAGTTATTAACGTGTTATGAACATATATAATTAACGTAATATATTTTTCAATTTTTTTGCTAATAAATTAGTGGAATTGCTTTATTCTTCTTTCTTTGTGGGTTATTTTTGGCATCACAAGTCTTCAGAAGCTTAATTAATCTTTTAAAATAAAGTGTAAATAGTCAATAATAATATTTTCACACATCTTACATACGGCCGTCTGATCCCAAACTAGGCAGAGCCTGTACTATGGTACCATGTTTGGTACATTGTACAGGCTCTGCCTAGCTTATGGTACATATGTTTACCAGACTGCTGATAAACATACTTATATATTTCAATGACACAGAAAAAATGACCATGCTCATCACACAATCATTTTTCCAATGCTGGAATCGAACCTTTCTGACGTAGCATTCAGGGTCACTAACCACTAGTCCAACAGGATAGCCAACTTAAATACTAAGTAAATGTTGCGTGCTATAAATATCAAATATAATCCGTTCGCGTTAAGAAAAAAGTGACGAATCGATTAAGCCCTGCACCCTGACCTAACTACTTGGAACTTAACTAATTTCTTGGAACTTCCTTGGTTAAGGGGCGGGGCTTTATCCATGCGTAAGGACTAAGATTCACTAATAACTGCAACGAGTAACAAATATTCTGTTGTGTTAATTCATCATCGTCATCAACAGCCTTTAGCAGTCCATTGCTAGACTTAGAGCTCTCCTTATAAATGAGGTTTTGGCCTACTATACCACGCTGGACAGACGGGTTGGTAGAGGGTTTGTGTCAAGTTTTCGTTCTCTTGGCAGTGATGTTGTCCTGCGTAGTTTGTTCCTGAGTCAGCTCTTACGACACCCACGGGATGAATAGGGGTGGTGACACCATATTCTTACTCCACGTGTCACCACATGGATTAGCTTCATTGACTGATTGGTTTATTCATGGATTGTTTCAGGTCCAAAAGTGATATCAAAAACGTTAACAACGGAGTGTATAGAAGAGATCACTCAAGTGCTGCGACGTCCGCCTGTGATATGGGACAACCTCCACGCCAATGATTACGATCAAAAGAGAATATTTTTAGGTAAGTGCAGATTGATGGTATATTATGAATATATATATATATATATATATATATATATATATATATTCTACCACATACACACAACGCCATCTAGTCCCAAACTAAGCAGAGCTTGTACTATGGGTACTAGACAACTGATATAAATACATATATACTTTTTTTTGTAAATACATACCTACATATTATACATAGAAACACCCAGACCAAATCAAACATCAAATGTTCATGCACACTAATGTTTGACTTGAGCGGGAATCGAACCCGCGACCTTTGGAATAGCAGTCCGTTACACAAACCACTACGCCATCCAACGGTCCTCTTGAAATTTTCGTCAGGAGTACAAAGAATGATATAGGGTAACTTGCATTCAAATTATGTTACTTTCAGAGGTGTATAAAACTAATGTTACTGCGAGTGAAGCTTCGGGCGTAACTAGTCCATGCTAATATTGTCTGTCTGTTACCTCTTCACGCTTAAACCGCTGCACCGGTTTAGATGAAATTTGGCATAGAGATAGTCCGATTCCCGAGAAAGGACACAGGGTAGTTTTTATCCCAGAAATCATCTTTTAAGGGTTTGAATAGGGGGGTGGAAGTTTGTATGGGAAATAAATAACCGCTGAACCGATGTAGATGAAATTTTGGTATAGAGATAGTTTGATTCTTGAGAAAACACAGGCTAATTTTTACTGGGATAACCGACGTTTACGCGGGCGGAGCCGCAGGCAAAAGTTCGATACATCTATACTAATATTATAAAGCTGAAGAGTTTGTTTGTTTGAACGCGCTAATCTCAGGAACAGGTCCGATTTAAAAAATTCTTTCAGTGTTAGATAGCCCATTTATCGAGGAAGGCTATAGGCTATATATCATCACGCTAAGACCAATAGGAGCGGAGCACCAATGAAGAATGTTTCAAAAACGGAGAAAATTTATTACTATTGAGAGACGCAGACGAAGTAGCGCGGGTCAGCTAGTGTACATATATAAACTAATTTAATGTATTTTTTTCAACTAACTAACCCTATGAATCCAAATATTTTGAATAACACGAATATTAAACATACAGCATAATTTTATTATTCTGTAAATTGAAATTTCATTGATTCTTAATTAACACTTATTATATTAAATACAAGTCTTATACTACTACAATGTTCTGTAAATAATGCGTACACATATACATAATAAATATTTTTTTCCATATTCTCTCAGGACCATACTGCGGCAGATCACCGGAACTGATCCCGTTACTGCGCGGAGTGTTGACGAACCCCAACTGCGAGTACAACGCGAACATGATCCCGATATGGACGCTTGCGCACTGGGCCAGTTGTAGCCTCGATGCGCCCGCGCATAGTAAGTGTATGAATATGAAACAATTTTCAAGTGAATTAGTCAGCATTATACTGTTGCTAGAAAGTATGTCAACACTAAAGCAAATAAAATGACTGCCTTGGAGGTTGCTTCGCAAATCGACAAGGAAATTATGATTTGCGTTAAAAAGCTTACAAATGATACAAACTATCTTTTTATCTAAACTTCAAATGTAAGGAATTAATAATAGATTAAAATTAACTTAATTAAATTCAAAAGACTGCATGGATGGCGTAGTGGTTTAAGCGGTCACCTTCCCGCTTAGTGTTGTGAGTTATATCCCCACATGGGACAACACTTTGCGTAATCCACAAATTGTTGTTTTGAGTCTGGGTGTTCTTTGTGACCGTTTCATGAATATTTGTGAAAAATATTCTTGTGCAGGAGTTCTCTTTTTTCAAAGAAAAACAAAAAAATATTAAAAGTACAGTAAATATTAATTGTTAGCTATACATTAAAAAAAGACGGATTAGTTACACCATTTATATCTTAAGAGTGGGTTTTTATAAAAATTTTTTTTATTTCTCGCCGCCCGGAATAAACAGCAGGGTATACTCGTATTTATTTATTTATACATCTTTATTGTACACCGCTACAGTATATATTGTACAGACATGGATGGACATCTACATGTGGTATTACAATAGGCGGTCTTATCGCACACGGCGTTATTAAAATATTCACGAATATAATATGAACTTTTGTTTTGCCAGTGGAGGCTGTGTCGTGGGACATCAAGTTGGAGCGAGAAGGGGAGCAGGGCGTGTGCGAAGATGAAGTGCCGCTCACGCTTGGCAAGCACGTGTACCACCATAGACAAGCGCTCAGGTACGTTTAAAAAAAAAAATACTGACATAAAAAGGATTTTCAATGCCATTGATTTTTTGTGTATGCTATGCAATATCTTGGAAACCTTTTCTTGTGATTAATGCTTTAGTCAAAGTTGCTAAGTTTTAATTTAATATTTAACTTAGAGGTGGAAAATGAGCACAAAAAATACAGTACAGATTAATACAAATTATGATTTGGCGTTTTTGAAGTCCATAAAACTATTATAAAATTTAATTATAATCTATTTGTTTAAATGTAGTAGGTATGTAAATGTGGTTTTATGTTTACATATGTATTTATAGGTTTATTCATATCGTATATAGATGGTTGGTTAAGTTCTTTTATTTTATGGTATATGGGGGCAGACGAGCAGACGGGTCATCTAATGGTAAGCAATTACCGCCGCCAATGGAGTCTCTCCCGCTGTAGCCAGCTGGAGGGGGGATTTGGGCTCCCTCACTCACTGAGTGAAAGGCAACGAAAGAATTTGCTTAACACCGGTTTTCTTATTCTGTGAACTTTATCAGAAAACACGTTATGTCTTGCAGCTCACTGTCTAGATTTTTTCGTAAATGAAATGTTTTGCATATAGGTCGTAACACTGATTGCATAACATATTATAACGTATTGCTTTAAAAATAAGGTTTATTATAGAAAAATACACAGTGCAATTTCAAAGCAGGCATCTCGTTTAGTGAGACATTAATTTTTATTTAGAATTATATGATTACAGACAAGCTATCGACGAATGGCTGCCTGAATTCGCCATCCCCAAGACAGCCCAGGGCCCGGTTATTAAACCGCAGCCGACGGTGACAGGTAATTTGTGTACGTGACCTCTGCATTTATTTAACTATTAATAATCTATACCTATTAGGGTTGATGGAGTACTGTTAAGTTGTGCTCCAACTCCAACTTGACTGCACGGATGGCGTAGTCGCCACGCCGCTTCCTACTACGCCGAGTGTTGTGGGTTCAAACCCCACATGGGACGACACTTTGTGTGATCCACAAATTGTTGTTCTGAGTCTGGATGTTCTTTGTGTCCGTTTCATGTATGTTTGTAAAGTCTAATGCGGGAGTTGTCTTTTTAAAAAAAAAAAAGAAAAAAAAAAAATAGGGCTGCCTGACTGGGGTAAGTTCCCTTGCCTTTGTGATTCTGCTGCTCAGTATAGTTGCAACAGTCAGTAGGGTAGAGTGGAATCGAAAGTTGCGTCAGTAAGGATTCCACAGATTTGTCCATAGGTGGTCAAAATGCGTTGTGATTTTTATTTTTAACGTGCAGTAGTATTTGCATCTCATGAAAAAGACGTTTCGAAATTTTAAAGCATCTTTTTGAGTTAGAAACCAAAGATTTAAAATTATTTCTTTTAAGACAAATCATCTGGATACTAATATATAAATAGATCTCACAACAAAAGTTTTTTTTTAATCTTATAACAAAAGCACTTTGAAATTAAGAGTCGATTTCTTTTTAACTCACACTACTAAAAACTCATTTTTTTTTCAAACAAAACCTTTGCCTTCTGAGTCACAGTCTCAGCTAGTTCATTACTCCTATATATTGCTAAAAATAGCCTAAAATGTAGTAAGTGGAAGCAATTTTAGTTAAGTTCCTTTGCTTTAAGCATATAATGTAGTGTAGTACTCTCTAAGTGTCTATTGTCTATTAGGCTTATAACTGTAATTAAAGAATTTCGAATTAAGTCACTATAATAGGTAGGTAAGGTCTCACATCAAATGTCCCTTTACCACTGTTCATCACTTTCGAATTTCAAACCGAAGCTTCTACAAAATATTCTTTTAAAACAACATCCAAGCATTTACGCGATCTAAACTTATGAAACTCATATAAAACATCAACCGACTGTGCGTTCCAGTGCCGCCGGTGCCGATAATCCCAATCTTACCGTCGGTGAACACGTGCATGTCGCTGATGACGGCCACGCACAACACGTCGACGACGAGCACGGCGGACATGACGCCGGCCATCCCCACCGTCAACACCAGCCAGCTGCAGGCGCTGGCCGACGTCTGCTCCGCCTCCAACGACCGCCCCATCCTCTCCACCAGGGTGAGACCCTTCACCTCACTTACTATTCTCGATGACAGTGACAACCATAGAGAAACAAGCATGAGAGAGAACATGGGGTATAGCTGCCTGTAAATGGAAACCATACAGGCAATGAGAAGATCGATGCCCGATATTTCCCTCTGTCTCTGTTAAGCTGTCTGTTTAGCTAAGCTGCGATTGGCTAGTTATCAACCACTCATATTCCCCAGCCAACCACATAGCTCGACTAGAAAGAGATAGAGGGGGCTATCTATTATCCATCTCTCTCGTTGCCGGTATTGCAAGATTGGGGCTTTTGTTCTCTCTAGGTTATATCTCTTAGGTGACAACACTCCTTTAAAAGTGCATTCCTGATATAAATATTACGGTAAGAAAATTGTACTTATTAAATATGATCTTACGCAAACACAGGGAATTACAATAAAAGTTGAATCCTAATAAAAGAAGGAATGACAAAGTATGTGATGTGGAATTCTGTAGATTGGAGCTGTCGAAAAGGCACTATTATTATTTGGCTCCCGTATTATATAACAAGGTGAATAAGGTGTTGCGTATCTACCCTTGTATATTTCGTGAATGTAAACATAAAGTAACGCAGTGGTTGCTTGCCCTAAATTATAATGATACCGAACGTCTCCTGACACGACCTCAATGAGAAATTCGATCAATCTTAAATTGATGAGTTTTGGAAACACCGGCCTAAAGACACACACATGTACACATACATATGCTCTTTCAAACACCACACACATGCACAGACGAACACACACACACACACGTATGCACACACACACACACGTATGCACACACACACATACACACACACACACGCGCGCGCGCGCGCGCGCACAAACACACTAACAATTCTACGTATTCTGACCCACACTTCTTATAACATTGTTAAATTAATTCATAACTTTGATTTGGTTTATATTCAGCAAGCATGATGAAACTTGAAACCTGTAACTTATCTTCCGGAGGTGGGCGTTAATGGCTGCAACACAGTTATGAACTATAGCAGTCATTATCAACCATATTCTACTGTGCAATTTGTTACTTTTAGTTACAAAGAATAAACTTTTTATGTTATGTTTTAAATATTATTTTCAAAAGTTAGCTTATATTTTAAGCCTAAACTGAGCCAAAAAAAAATAAAAACTAAACATACTTATTTGGAAAGAGTTGACAGCGGCATATTAAACACCCACATTGCTGACTATCAGTGTGGTGATGGATTAAGAATACGGAGTGTCAAAATCCCAATTCATCCCGTGGGTGTTGTAAGAGGTGACTAAGGGAGCAAACTAGGCAGGACCACAGCACTGCAAAGAGAATTAAAACTTGAAGCGTGGTACAGTAAGCAAAAACCTCCATTCTAAGGAAAGGCCTATGTCCAGCAGTGGACTATTAAAATTACACCGTCCATCACTTATTTTACTCCCTCTGGCATGAAATTTCCAAAATCAATTCTTAATCATCACACCTGTGACTGATATACAAAACCACTACTACTTACTTTGTTGCTTCCTATCAAGTGGCCCGTCTGCTCGTTTGCACCCTATTCCATAAAAAAAAAAAATTACGCTAGCGCAAGACTATAAGAATCTAAAAAAAAAAGTCGTAATCTTTGATAAAAAGACTTTTGATTGGTAATAATGGCATTTATCTTAGTCGATGACAAAATCACAATCACATGTGAAATCGCTGCTACCAAAACAAACCATTTCATCATATGAATATGATTTAAAAGTAGCAACAATTTTCATGTTGTGTAAATAAATATTTCTTTATAATTGCAGGTATCACCGATCGAAACCCTAAACCCCGTTCCGAACCCCGTCATGAATTCCCTGGTATCCCCAACCAAAGTCATACTAAATGAATCTATACCCAACCCTATTATACCCATCGCTAGCTCAAACATGTCCATACCTTCAGAAATCCCTGTATCAACCCTCCCAGTACCTATCCTGGGGTTGAAGGCTTTAGAGGAAAGTGGGCACAAAGTGGACATGAACAAAACAGAGGACACTTTGCTCAGTGACAGCATTTTGGAGAATGAGAGCTTCGAACGCCTAAAGAAAGTGCAAGGTGGTGATGATCTTGATCAGATTATTGTGGATGACGTTGAGGCTCAAGTCGAGGAACAGCAGAGGAATGGGGATATGAGTATTGGAGGTGAGATTTTTAGATGTAATGTTGTACAGTCGACAATAAAAGAGAATCTAAAAATTATAATTTAAATGTATATTTAAAAGTATTTTATAAACGCACACTACATGAATAGACAGTATTTACGGTTGTTGTTAACTGTATTTGTTTTTTTTTTAATTAAAACTATCACTAAAACCGTAGTTCTTGGATGAATATAATAATATAAAAATAAAACCGATGATACCAGTAAATCATTGAAGTAATACAAAACATAAGTAACTGAAAAAACACAGCACAAGACGGGTTGTTGTGGCGAGTGGGAGGCCTATTTCCAGCAGTGGATGTCTTTCGGCTGATATGATAAACAGAACTGCTTTCTCAAAGGACAGAACTGGTTTCTGCAAGACGTAACGTGTTATCTGATAAGATTCACAGAATAGGGCCTCACAAAAAACCGGTGTTAAGCAATTCTTTCGTTGCCTTTCACTGAGTGAGTGAGGTTACCGGAGTCCAAATCCCCCTTCCGCTGACTCGAGCGGGAGAGACTCAAAGGGCGGCAACGCGCTTGTGACTTCTGAGTTGCAAGCGTTCATGGGCGGCGGTAGTCGGGTAGTCAGGTGACCCGTCTGGTCGTTTGCTCCCTATTCCATAAAAAAAAAGATAAAGAATGCATAATATTCCAATAAATTCGATGGACTTATTACATCATTCTTTTTTGATTCCGTTTTGTCTGAATGCCAAGCTCCAGTTGTGTGGCTGGTGTGCTTGACTGGATGTGTGTTGTAAGCGTTGTAAAAATAAACGCGTAGTAGACTGTATATACTGTATTTCACTTGTTACAATGATTTATAAAAGGTGATGTGCACGCGTGGACATTTCTTGAGCGAGTGTCGGCCCGCGCCGAGCAGCTCTCGCCCGGCCGTTGTTGAAGGTCGCGGAACCGGTTTGGTGCGGGGGCCGCACAGCCCGATGAGACGCAGGAACATATTCCCCCGAGTTGAAGGCTGGAGGACTTCAAGACACTGGAAGAGGGCAGATATTATTAAAGGCACGGGTTATAATGCCCTTCTTCGTGCGTATTTCCGCAACTCTACAATGCCCGTCAGACCCGGGCTTGACGGTAACGACTCTCCCGAGCATCCATAGAAGAGGAGGTAGGTAAGCGTCTTTCACCAAGACCATGTCTCCTGCCTTAAGGTCTTGTCCAGAGGTCTGCCATTTAGTCCTTTGCTGGAGAAGGGAGACGTACTCCTTTGAGAAGCGCTGCCAAAAATGCTGCCTCAACTTCTCGATACGGTCGAAGCGTGACAGTCGCGGTATGTTAACGTCACTGATGTTTGATCGAGGAACTGACGTAAGAGCTCGTCCGAGGAGGAAGTGTGAAGGAGTAAGGCAACTTAGATCAGAAGGATCAGTGGATAGAGGTGTCAAAGGTCTAGAATTAAGAATAGCCTCCACCTGAGCCAGACACGTTGAAAGTTCTTCATATGTCAAGTGAGTTAAGCTCATTACTCTACGTAGAAGATGTTTCATTGACTTTACAGCCGCTTCCCAAATGCCACCAAAATGTGGGCTATATGCAGGTATAAATTTGAATTCAATGCCTTGATTTGCAATTTCAGACTCTATGACTTCAGAGGAAACCTGTAAAAAGCGTGAAAGCTCATTAAAAGCTCCCACAAAAGTAGTACCGTTGTCGGAATACACGCGCTGAGGCTTGCCCCGACGACTAATGAAACGGTTAAAGGCCGCAAGAAAAGACTCCTTTGTGAGGTCGGAGACCAACTCCAGATGCACGGCTCTGACTGCAAAGCATATAAAAACACAAATATATGACTTAATTAGTCTGCAACCCCTACCCTTTCGGTCGGCTATCAGCACTGGTCCGGCGTAATCAAGTCCTGTGTTTAGAAAAGGAAACTCAAGATGTGTTCTGTCACTAGGAAGGTTGCCCATTATGACCTGAACAGGTTGAGCTCTAAATCGAGCACAACGAACACAGTTACGCACTGTTTGTTTAGCTAGGTTTTTGCCTCCTAGAGGCCAGTAAGTGAGCCTAATGTGTGCCAATAGCAGCTGAGGCCCGGCATGTAACATGTTTTGATGTTCTGTAGCGAAAATAATTTTAGTTATGTGATGTTTGCTACATAATATGATTGGGTGCTTAACATCGTAGCTATAATATGAATTTTTAAGTCGTCCCCCTACGCGTATTAAATTTGGTGAATCTATAAAGGGAGAAAGACTAATCAATCGATTCTTTTTATGTAAGGGCTGATTGTTTTTAAGGATCATATATTCCTCAGGGAACATTTCCTGCTGAGATATTTGTAAGACAAGTTTTTAGATGTTTGTAATTCCCTGAATGTTAGATAAGATAGTTTAGAGACATTACGTTTTCGACAATTAGCTATAAATCTTTGTATATAAGCTGTAATTCTGATTAATTTTGTAAATGAAGATGATTTTAGTATTAATTTTATGATTGGGTTGTTGTTATGTTATTGTCTATGGCTGTATGAAGTAATGTTTCGGGTAATGGATCGTGTAGTGTGTTAGGTGTCTTTGGAAATTCGATATCATACCGATTAAGAAAATCGGGTCCTGACCACCAAAGCGTAGACGTGCTGATGCAATCAGCCTTCACCCCTCGAGATGCGAGGTCGGCGGGATTACATTTCGAAGGCACATAGCTCCACGTCTGGCCGATTGTAGCCTCTTGAATCTCCGTTACTCTATGGCGGACAAATTGCTGCTGCCTATTTGGCGATGATGCAAGCCAACCGAGCACGATGGTCGAGTCACACCAAAAGTAACATTGACGGAAATTTAAAGTAAGTGCTCTGCGTACCTTTAAGTAGAGTCGAACGCCCAGTAAAGCTCCACATAACTCTAAACGAGGTATGGTTGTGGGCTTCACTGGTGCAATCTTATTTTTGGAAGTTAAGAGGCGAACGCAAACTGTCCCGTCGATTGTTACCGTTCTGACATAAACACACGCTCCGTAAGCGTATTCAGATGCATCTGTAAAGGTATGTAGTTCAATAATATGATGATTACTACAAGAAACAAAACGAGGAATGCGAAGAAGGTTGAGAGTTGGCAGTAAATGTATATATTCAAGAAATTGTTGTTTTATATCTATGGGTATTTCTTCATCCCAGTCATATTTTAACTGCCACAATTTTTGTAATAGACGTTTCGCCTGAACTATACAGGGTCCAACGAGGCCGAGAGGATCAAACACCTGACTAACTAAAGATAAAATAACGCGTTTTGTAATAGTTTTGTTTGGTAATATTAAATTTACTGAGAAATATAAATAGTCTAATTTACAGTCCCAATACAACCCAAGAGTCTTACTAGAAGATTTGTCATTTAAGTTCAATTTTTTATCCTCATATTTTTCAGTAATATTAGTTATTGATTCTAATATTTTATGATCATTAGAATGCCATTTTCTAAGATGAAAATGTGCTGATTTGAGCGTACTAATTACCCCTTGGCATACATCTATGACAGATTCCACGGTATCCCCTCCACTCAAGTAGTCGTCTACATAGAAATCTTTTTTGATGGACTGGCTAACGATAGGGTCTGAACAATGATCTGAAAGAGACACTAAGCACTTTGTTGCCAAATAAGGCGCCGAAGAAGTGCCGTAAGTGACTGTATTCAGTTGATATGTTTTTAATGGTTCAGAAGAATCAAACCTAAAAACAATTTGTTGTAACGAGCGCTGGGACGGTGTAACTAAAATGGCACGATACATTTTCTCAATGTCGCCCGTTACGACAAACTTGTGTTGCCTGAACCTTAACAAAATGGACATAAGATCCTCCTGCACCGTTGGCCCTATCATCTGAATGTCATTGAAGGACTTACCTGAGGTGGTGCTAGCCGAGGCATCGTATACCACGCGAAGTTTCGTAGTCGAGCTAGACTCGCGCACTATGCCATGATGTGGCATAAAATAACTCTTGTTAGATGTGTTAGATTGAAAATTTTCTGTCATGTGATTAAGATTTAAGTATTCACGCATAAATTTTAAGTATCTCTCTTTGAAAATGGAGTCACGCTCAAATTTACGCTCAAGGGAAAGAAACCTACACTTGGCTATCGCGTAAGAGTCACCTAAACACTCAGGCGAGTCCTTCAATGGTATGGTGACAACGAATTGGCCGCAATCATTACGATATGTAGTTTCATTAAAAAGTTTTTCACAAGCTTTTTCTTCTAAAGAAAAACAGTTGTTGCTTGATATTGTATCAAGCTCCCAGAAGCGGGACAACTGGTTGGACTCCTCCTGTGAAAGGAAGTGACACAGAGGAGGTTGTTGAGGACGAGACTGATATACACAGCCTGAAATAAGCCATCCTAATTTCGAAGATTGTAATTTAGGTTGATGTTTACCCAAACTTATACTGTTAGAACCTAAGACGTCCCAAAATACGTCAGCTCCTACAAGAATATCTATGGCTGACGGCACGTTGAATGTAGGATCAGCTAGCTGAAGACCTGGTGGGATAGTCACTTGTGTTTTATCCATATAAATACCAGGCAGCCATTGTGTGATCTTTGGTAAAACAAGACAGTTAACGTTCACCTGATAAGTGCCATAACAAGACTGTACCGTAAGACTACAACTTTCGGAGGTATGAGAAACTTGACCACTTATACCTGTGACAGTGGAGCTAGTGCTTCGTGTTACCAAGCCAAGTTTCTTGCAGAGGCTTTGGGTGATGAAACTGGTGGTACTGCCGTTATCTAGCAAGAGCCTGGCTGTGTGAAGCTCACCATTGACGTCTGCCACTTTCACCAACGCTGTTGATAATAGCACAGTAACCCCATTAGCTTGTTGAGAAGATTGTACAGTTTTAGTTGACAAGGCAACGTTCTCTTTTGTCTGAGTTAATGTATCCCTATGTAAGAGGGTATTATGTCTTACTTTGCAGTATTTGCAGTGCGATAACTGACAACGCTTGTCTGTATGACCAGGACGAAGGCAGTTCATACATACGTTACTTTCTGAAGCCTTCTTATTACGTGAATCTATATCTAGGTTTCTAAAATGTTGACAATTAAATAAATAATGATTTTGTGAACACATAGGACATGTATATTTTTCAGAAGGGTTGATTGGTTTGGACTTTGTGTATGCAAGACTATTTTTATGTTTGTTATGCTCATTTAGTTGTTTATTAGTGGTAGGATAAGTAGATGTTAAGTATTTATTTTCATAAATAGTCTCTAATAGGTCAGCTCTGTTTAATAAAAAAATTATGAAATTATGTAAATTAGGAAATGTAAGTAAATTGTTTTTATATTCCTCCCACTCTCGGTTGGTCACAACATCTAACTTTTTGGACATCATGTAGATGATTAATGTGTCCCAGTGTTCAGTAGGCTGCCCGAGAGTTGCAAGTGCTCTTAAATTTTTATTTGTTACATCAATCATGTTTCTTAGTGACCTGCAAGACTCCTTATCAATTTTATCAAAATTAAACAATGATTGTAAATGATTATTGATGAGTAAGCGTTCATTATTAAAACGATCAAGTAATAATTGCCAAGCTATTTTATAATTGTCGGCTTTAAAGTCAACGCTTTTTACCACTAAAGATGCGCTGCCTGTTAAGGCCGCGCGGAGATAGTGAAATTTGTTTATGTCCTGTATACTATTATTCGTGTGTATTAAAGAAATATACGTATCTCGGAATTCGAGCCAGTGCTGATAGTCCCCGTTGAAGTGAGGCAAGTCTATCTTAGGCAGACGGACATAGTCGTGCTTGCAGCCAGATCCGTGGTGCGGGAAGTCATCAGCTGACGTGGTGGAGGAGGGCGCAGGCGAGGAGGGACGCGCGAGGGCGAGCAGTGCCTTCGCGTGGCCCACCTGCGCATAATACTGCATCTCGAACTGTTCTCTTTCGGCGTACGTGTCGTCTGGGTTTTCCGACAACAGCTCCACTTCTGTCTGCAAGACGTCGAAGTCCTTATAAAGCGCTTCCATGAGGTTAAGACGGCATTGCAACTCAGAAGATTGAAAAGAATCTAAGCCAGTTTTCGGTAAAAGCCGAATAAAGTTACTAAAACTAGTAAGCTTAGCTTTAAAGCTGCCACGCCTCTTTACAAGTTCTCTCAATTTTGCTTCAGACATAATTAAATATATTTATCAAAAAAATAGTCTAAAATGCAAATAAGACGAAAGAAACAAGAAATAATATAACAAAGGCAACGTATAAAATGCATAGATAACTGACGAAGCGGTAAACAACAGCCGATGATTCTACCGGCGCACAAAACCGGTTTACTCGCTAGAAAAATGCACCCGCTAATAAATGAAAATGTTGAATGCAATAAGCAAAAGAATATATATTACTAAAAATTCAAAGGTAAACGATGTTGATGAATGGGATATTTGGATGAAGACTACGATACAAAGAGATCAATATGCCTGATCCAGGTAGTACTACTCAAAAATTCCCGTTAAGAAAATAAGAATATGATAAGGATTAAAGGATATGGAACGGACTCACTCTCAATAAAGTTCCTTAACGTTGACTGTGCCCCTGTTGTAGTGCCCTCTGGGTGACCTCTGAGGCTGGCGCGCACGATGCAAGCGTGCGTGAGCGGTCGGGTAGTCCTGAGTCCACGTGTTATGTGCGCAGCTAAAACACGCCGATCTTCCGACAATGCAGGATCGCTGTGTGACTTAAAAAAAAATTGTTAAGACTGGATGACTTCCTTAGGACGGAGTCTATGAAGCTTGTTTCGATTTTGTAAGGGCAGCTGGCTTCTCTGAGATACTCAAAAGACCTTTGGACGACTTCCCAATGACGGAAGGGTCCCGGCTGAGTTTCTGAAGACGGCTGCTAAGTATCTTCTGTTGCGGAAGAACCGCTGGTAACTTTCTTGACAATCGAAGGACCAATGTCTGAATGCCAAGCTCCAGTTGTGTGGCTGGTGTGCTTGACTGGATGTGTGTTGTAAGCGTTGTAAAAATAAACGCATAGTAGACTGTATATACTGTATTTCACTAGTTACAATGATTTATAAAAGGTGATGTGCACGCGTGGACATTTCTTGAGCGAGTGTCGGCCCGCGCCGAGCAGCTCTCGCCCGGCCGTTGTTGAAGGTCGCGGAACCGGTTTGGTGCGGGGGCCGCACAGCCCGATGAGACGCAGGAACAGTTTCATCTAAAAATAAAGTTTTAAATATTATGAAAAATATATATAAATCATTGTAATAGAAGAATGGTTTTGAACAACACAATACATTCTTTTAAATTATTATTTTGTGTCAAGGTAGTTTAAAAGTAAATGAAAATACGATATACTTTATTATAAAGGTCATGCGTCACATATTGGTCAGCTATTTTGTTGTGTTTCCAACGCGGTTTCCGTGGTGTAGCGGTTATCACATCTGCCTAACACGCAGAAGGCCCCCGGTTCGATCCCGGGCGGAAACATATCTTTTTGACATTTTTTAAAGAACATTATTTAGTTTTTTCCTAAGTGATTAAATTTTAAAGTGTATTTCTAAAATGATTGCATTTAAATTAAATAAATTAAATTAAAAAATACTTATTGTTTTGAAGTATATCAAAATACATCAATGTTTAAATTATATAAATAATTAGAACAAATGGTTTTTATATATTGAATAATGTAAATGATACAGATTTATGCCCGTAATTATGTACTAATTGACTAATTAGTACCTACAGATTGCAAATAATTGGTTCGGATCTGACTCCTGCGACACAAGATATTGCTTATTCAATTATTTTGTTAACAATTTTGCAGTAGCCCGCCATTCTGAAATTTCGGGATCGGACTAGAGGGACATTGTTAATAATAACAATATCTACGAAATACCCGATTTTCATTAAATGCCAACGTCTTTAAGATACTTTTTCACTCACTTTTCCGATTTTCCATTAAATTCCAACGTCTTTAAGATACTTTTCACTCACTTTTCCGTTTTCCAATTCCAGGTTTCCAAAAATAAACAATAAACAACTATTTTTGATTTTTTTAAATCATTAATCCACATGTAAAATTGTCCCCTGAACAACTTTTACTGGAAACACTTTTCTGTCAAACAACCAATACCACCAAAAAAAAAACAAATACCAAAAAAAAGGCGATTTTCGAACTTTTTTGCAATATAAAAGTATGACGAATATTTCAGTTTTTCTAGGCTTCAGGATGTATACGTGTTTTTTTCTTAATTTTAACCCAAATTTCGGCTTGATGGCATCGACCACCACTCTCGTTTCCCTTCTAAAGGTTGCCTATAAGAGATTGCAGACTGTGATATGACCACCCATTGTATCACTGTTTTCTTTTGTTTGTATTAATGTTTCCTAATCATAGTCTGCAATAAAGCATAGTACCTGTACATAGATAGATTAGATACATAGGCACACATAGCCTATCTATTTATAGGAATTAATATGATCACATACTAGGTAAAACATTTTTTTTTATTGCCTGGCGTTTGACCAGGTTCTTCTTTGTACCACAAAAATATTTAAAATACTCAAAGCTAAAAAATTTACCATAGTGCCCTGCCCTAGAGTGAATAAGTATTAAAAACGGATACAAGAAACTGGACAGGTTCAGTATATATTCTGGCCTGCCAAGCTACAAAAGTCAATATAATGACACTTCAAGTTCTACTGAGTTGACGGCCAGTTGGTGTAGTGGTTTGTGTGAGATGGATGTGTGGTGTGACTCAGATGGACAAGGTTAGGAATGAGTCTATACGAGGGAGTCTGAAAGTAGCGCCACTGGATGAAAAGTTAAGAAGTAATAGGTTATCTTTGTATGGACATGTCATGCGGAGGGATGAGGAAAATGTGGCGAAGAAAGTTTTAGGTATGGGAGTTAAGGGGAATAAGAGAAGAGGCAGACCGAAGAAAAGGTGGATGGACTGCGTGAGGGAGGATATCCTTCCTCACGCAGTCCATCCACCATATGGCTAGGAAGGGAGTAAACAGTGAGATGACGCATGACAGAGTAAAATGGAAAAATCATACATACTGCGCCGACCCCAAATAAAATTGGGAAAAGGGTAGGCAGATGATATGATATATCAGTTATCTAATACCCATAGTACAAGCTCTACTTAGTTGTGTTGAGACACAGGTTCAACCTAGTTCGGGCAAACAAACAACAAATGTATTTAATTTATAAATTAAAGAACCATGTGTCATAAATTATTGTACTCTTTATCTAAATAAATATTATATTATTATTAGTTTGGGAGTAGATGGCTGTATGTGAATGCGGTAGAATATTATTATCATTAATGAAAGAAAACAAGACATCCACACAATCAAAATTTGACCACCAGGCAATCTCCGGCAATATATAATTAAATAATATGTTATTTTCCAGATACTCCACAAACACTAAGCCCGAGTCGCGTGTCGATCGTGGAGACGGGGGTGGAGCCGCTGGACGTGGACCCTCCCTCCGCAGCAGCTACCGACTCTGATGTTATTATGAATGATGGCATGAGCGAAGTGAGTGACACACCTACACTCATGCCTTTATTAGAGGTTCCACTGGTTAACATTCCATTTTATCCCTTTAGATTATAAATACCCAGCTTAATAACTATATAGAAACATCCAGAACAATGCAAGTTCATACCGACAAATATTGGTTATCGAACCACAGAGTATAACTATTAATGCGGTGCCTTGGTTTCAGAACGGATCAATGCAGGTGGAGCCCAGTCACAGTCCACTCAGCACCGATATGATCATCGAACCTTTAGATACTGTTGAGCCCTCTGAAGTTGTGGATGAGTAAGTTTTTGTACCACCAAATAATATATGTTAAACATTTGCTGCTTTATCGACATCTTCTGAGTCTTTTTTCCAAACGTAAGTTGGCTGATTAGTATTAGGAGATATCGAAGTTCTGTAGCCATATTGCTGTTGGACTTTTTAGGACTCCCGACTACCCGTAACGATTGCCACAGATGTACGTATGGCAACCGGGACCTCTGAGGCATGGAGAGGGGTCTCAATATGTTAAGAATAGTCATCCAGCCATAGACTAACCTGGCTAGGATTCTTTAACTGACCTAAAAAAGGAGAAAGTTCTCATATTCTTTGTTTGGCAGGGTGGTGGAGGGCGAGGAGTGCGCGGGGCAGGCGCTGACGGCGGACGACCTGGTGCTGCTGTGTGACCTGTTCTACCTGCCCTTCGAGCATGGCTCGCGCGGCCTGCGCCTGCTGCACGACTACCACTGGCTCACCGCGCACGCCGCCAGCATGCTGCCGCGCGGAGCCAAGACCGAGGTACTACTCGCGATACTAAATCATACATTGTCATATTAAAACCTTAAACTGTTTAAAGTTAACTACAGTACAATTGTGGTAGAGTTGAAACGCATAACGTGTTACATATACTATCAGATACCGTGGCGACGCATGGCGTGGCGACACATCATCACGTCGTCGACCGTATCTTATGTCGGATCCTAGGTATTGCCAATGCGTGATATTATTTAAGGTTGAAATATAAAAAATAAAATAAGTTCCCCAAACTTAACAAAATCATCATAATTGATTACTTACTAGCTATAATAGAAGCTCCTTTAAAGTCCTTCCATAATTACCATCATCAGTCTCCTCTCATGTATGTGTAAATTTGATTCGTGAAGAACGAAATATGCTACTAAAACCGACATACATGCGGGCGGACCCCCGGGCAAAAGCAAACGATAAAAAAGAAACGGTGGGCTGTGTGTCAGCCTACCCCGGAGAGAGTATGTGGTATGTGTGTATGTATCGTTCGCGTTTTGTACCAGACGAGCGAATGGCGTCGCCGGCGCAGTCGGTTCGCGTGGTGGATGTGCCGCACGCGGCGGCTGGCGCGGCGCCTGGCGCTGGCGCACAACCGCGAGCTGCACGCCGAGCTGCAGCCCTACGTCTGGGACCTGTGCGCCGTGCTGGCGCTGCTGGACGGCTTCCTCCGGTGGCTCGGTACGGACGCGCTCTGCATTCAAACCTCGGATAAACGAAACGATATTTTTTTAATTCTAATATGTCTATTTGTTACAGAGCTCGGCAAGTTCCCGCCCAACATAGCAGCGAACACACAAGGAAGTTATACGTGTGAGTTATATTATTAATGATTACTAGCCTTTTCCTGCAGGTTCCCCTGCCTGTGGTGCTCGCTGCTCCCCTTCCGATGGCCAAACCGTGGTGTTACATCCTCTGCGATTGATGTAGATTAAATATATTCAATATAAAGGAGAATGACCATTAGCGGTACCGGTTTTTCTCACGGGCAAAAATAAAAATAATATTTAAAAAAAAAACTTTAATTTTTAAATCACTCCCATCAGAATGATACATTTTCATGGGAGTTTTCTTTTTCAAACTAATAAGATATGAAATTGCTTTTATATTATTGTATTTGCCTGACAAAACTGCAAATTATTGCCTTATCCAAAAGAGAAAAAATATGTTGGAGTATGAAGGAGTTAATTCTTTTTTTTCAATCGATTTCAAATCGATGTATCGATAGATTTATAAAGTAGCTAGTTGCTTACCTTAGATTCCTTCATCGTCAAGACACTTGTTGCTCCGCACAACCAATCTGTCGAACAAGTTATCGTTTGCGATATTTCCGAACCGATACGATCTTCAAACCTTTAAGAAAAAGAGCGTAACCGACCTTCTTCCTAACAGACTTGCAACACGTTTAGAAGATGGGCGCGCGTTCATGGGCGGCGATAGTCACTTTCCATCAGGACCCGTCTGCTTGTTTGCCCCCTCTTCCTTAAAAAATACATGACTTAATGGGACCTAATTATTGCACGCAATAGTTGTACCATCTGGTTATCTATACTTTTTAAAGTGATTTGTTTTTGTTGTATTTAATAATGATTTCATAGATTACTTTCTACATTACTTTAATTCGGTTTAATTAGAATCCAAAACTTGCTAATGAAAAATTAAGAAATTAAATAAAAATTAAAGTGAAGTTTTATTATTTGATAAAAATCAGAGGTGGCAACATTGGCTACTCTTTCGTATATCGATTAACGCTGAAAAAATCAAAGTATGAAACGGCGCGTATGTTTGAACTTGCACATGGCTAACATCGGCTTTTAATTACTTTACATTCAAATATTTCGTGTTGATCGAGTCCTTCTCTCCACCGGAATTGTAATATTCATTGTAGTGATGCGCAAAATGTATCACTGAGCTGAAAAGATTGATATATATCATTTCGCTCGAAAGATATATATCACTCATCTAGCTCACTAGCTCATTTAGCTCACTAACTCGTTTAGCTCACTAGCTCATTTAGCTCACTAGCTCATTTAGCTCACTAGCTCTTTGATCCGATTCAATTGATTGGTCTCTCAATTAATTCATTTATTCATCTAGATCGTTTAGCTCAGTATACTCGTATATCACTTACTTTAAGCCTCTCTCGCCATACAAACTGTGGAGGAACGGGTGTCATGTCCCTCCAACACAAAGGGAGGATCCTCCGACCAGGCGAGGTGATCATGCCTGGCGGGCCACGGCCCAACGGTTAATGTTGGGAAGTTGTATATATGCTAATCGGCGAGGGAATTCTTTATATCGCGATACAGGATTAGCAATTCTTATTTTAGTAGTTACTCCGTAGTTCGGTGTGTCTTCATTAGATGGCGCTGTAGTATGTTTCTGTTTCTTTGTATGTGGGAGTCGCCACACAAACCTTTCTTTATTTTCATATTATCCTAAATTCAGTTTTTGAAACTACATTTTTAACCTATTTTTTTTAAATACAATTTTATTCATTTTGATAACATTACATAATTATTAACATCCTTTTACATAATAATTAAATCAAGAAATTATTTCTTGTACTTTTTTTTAGGTTGTATAATAGAAATCATACAAAATTTGATTTTCCTTGTACTTGGCTTAATTCTTAAGTAATATTAAACTTTGATCCTATATAAATAATGTACATTTTGCATAAAGAAACTTGCGTGAACTCAACCATCATCTATCTCACTCATTTATCTGTAGTCTCACTCGCTCATGAAACAAAGATCGGCGTCGTTGAGCTAGTGATCTAGTGAGCTAGTACTGAGTTACTGATATATTCAGAGCTAGTGTGAGTGAGTGATACATTTTATCGTCGTGAATGATAAGTATCTTTTATATCACTCATTCAGGAGCTACACAACTCTAATTCATTGTAATAATTAATTTATGATGCTCTGTTCAATAACCAACACGAACTATGTAAAACGCCAGGACGTTTGCTTTGTATATATTTACAAGTAACGACGATTCTTACAATAAAGGGTAGTTGTATGTGATTCGTTCTTTATTGTAAAAATAATTGACCGGAAATGTCGACAATTTCACGTGAGTAACCTTCAAGAACATACTTTTGCGATCACAAGAAATCGACGTAGATACTCCTTAGAACTGGCGACTAATTCAGTGATTATTGCAGTCATAGATAGCTCCTACACAGGTAACCATATCTCATGACCTTCTGAAGAAGGGCCTGTTTCTTGATTTCTCAGAAAATTTAATGCTTTCGATAGTATCCAGTGTTTGTTTTTTACACCTGTTTCTTTTTCTTTGTTTTTTAACTATTTTAACGGATAACATTAAGTACGGATACAGTAAGGTGATGATTTTTTTCAGTCTTTAGGATCGGTAATGATTACCTAACTAATACAAAAAATGGGAGTTTTCTAAAAAAACTCCCATGTTTTGTATAAAATGGAAACGGTAAATGTTATTCGGCTATCTTATAAACCTTCTTAAACAACTTTGGCGCCTTCTTGCACAGACGCAATACGGTACCGTAGTCCATACATTCACGGTCATTCTCCTTTTTTTCAATGCAACTTCTGTTAATAGTATATAATTATCGCGCAATAACAAAAAATATATGCCATTTTTGGCAAATTTATAAGTTTTTAAAATCTGGAGTCTTGAAATTTGTTTGCTCTAAACCCATTTCAAGTACTTTGTGAAGTGTATGGTGAAAATTCTATGAGTGAACGAAGGACCCAGGAGTGTTGGCTCGATTCTATTAAGAACGTCACGGTCACGTAAGACCGACTATTGACAATAATGTCGCACGGGTGCAGGGTTCTCGAAAGGGTGGCGCGAGGCGTTCGAGAGCGGAGCCCAGGAGCCGTGGGTGTTCCGCGGCGGGCTGACGGCGGACCTGCGGCGCCTCCTGCCCGTGGAGTGCACCAGCGATGCGCTGCGCCCGCTCGCGCCGCTGCCGCACCCGCCGCTCACCGTGCGGCCCTACACCGCCGGGGACGAGCTCCAGGTACTGTCTCCTCACTGTCGCGCCCTACACCCGCCGCTCACCGTGCGGCCCTACACCGCCGGGGACGAGCTCCAGGTACTGTCTCCTCACTGTCGCGCCCTACACCCGCCGCTCACCGTGCGGCCCTACACCGCCGGGGACGAGCTCCAGGTACTGTCTCCTCACTGTCGCGCCCTACACCCGCCGCTCACCGTGCGGCCCTACACCGCCGGGGACGAGCTCCAGGTACTGTCTCCTCACTGTCGCGCCCTACATATATAGCGTCATGTCTCAATATTGTTATAACAGCATAAATGGCGTAGTGGTCTAAGCGGTCACCTTGTTTTTTTGTGTTCTTTTCATAAATGTTTGTAAAGTCCCCCGCTACCCTTTTTTTTTATCGGTGGCATGTCGGACTCGAACCGACTAAAACTGCACGCCGTCTCGGGTACTAATAGCCGGGGAACCAAGTATACCCTAGAAAGGAAGTCCCTGGTGCGTTGCTGGGGAGTTGTCTTTTTTTTTAATTTTTGTTAATTTTCTTTTAGGTACCTTCATTTAGCTGTTGGGAATGACCACTCATTTCGTACAGTAACTACCTAATTATTAAAAAAAAATATTTATGAATAAAAAAAATAAATATATAAAAAAATATTATGTGTGTTTTAAAAGATTTTTTTTTTTCAATATTAACACGTCTAAACTATTTATGTCACACTGTCCCAACTAAGTGTAAATTATATGTTACTTCCAGAACTATATTCAAGTAATTGATCTCTAATATACTTATAATATTACAGGTGTGTGCTATATGTCACAAAACATGTCGTGACGGCTCCGACTGCAGTGATCTATTCCCTAGCGACTTACAAACCCTACCAGCTGATCGGTAAGTACCTTTGAGTTCTCTTAAGTCAAGATGTTAAAAGCCTGTAAAGAGGACCCAGGGACCTTTTGTGCTTCTGGAAGGAGCTAATCTGGTCAAATAAAGCACCGTTTGAGTTTAAATGCGGAAATTAAAGCCCCCACAAATACCAATACTAATTTGATTATCAGCACTTTAATTATTTATTTAAACGATGTTACAACAAGTGGTATTGTGACAGAATTATAACATTATACTACTAATATTAATATTTTTATATATTCTTAAAAATATATTGGCCTATAAAACGTTACAGGCAGATAGATACATTTAAAATGTTACTACACATTTTCAATAACATAGATAGAACATTTTGGAAAATTCTCATATTTAAGATGAAACTGCACATAAACACAGTCACGGTAAATCGACGTCAATCAATAGTCCGTGTGGTGACGGAATAAAAATACGGGATGTCACCACCCCTATTCATCCCGTGGGTGTCCTAAGAGCCGACTGAGGGAGCAAACTACGCAGAACAACAGCACTGCAGAGAGAAGGAAAACTTGACACAAACCCTATACCAACCCGTCTGGCCAGCGTGGTATAGTAGGCCAAAACCTTCTTTTAAGGAGAGGCTTATGTCCAGCAGTGGACTATTAAAGGCTGTTGATGTGATGTGATGTGAATTTTTATAAAAACTCATCTCAAATTTTGTTTCACAGGCTAGTAGCACCATTCCTCACTCTAACACCGGAGTTCTGTATGGTGATAGAAGATGACGAGGAGGTTATTCCATACGAGTTAGGCTCCGCCGACCTGGAGGACGGTCCTGAGAAGCCAGCAAGGGAACCTAGAATTAATGGTGAGGTTCAGTCGCACTGGATTTTATTAAATTTGATAAACGTCAAGCAACTTTAGAAGAAGTACTGTTCTTTAACTGATTGTATAGTTAACTAGCCTATCGTCGCGGTAAAGAGTAATCTATGTCCTTCCTCAAGAATTAAAGTATCTCTATACCAAATTTCACTCAAATCTGTTAAGCGGTTTAGCCGTGAAAGCGTAACAGACTTATTTTCGCATTTATAATAATAGTGGGCATTATTTGTCAGGCATGAAACCGGAGATAGTAGGGTATGCGTGTGCAGCCCTGAACAGCAAGGACTTCTATAAGCGGCAGGAGGTGGCGTGGATACCGGAAATGTGCACGAAATACCCGGAGGAACTTACCGAGAGGGAAGACCTCAGTCAGGCTGCTAAGGTAAATAATTCAATTTCGTTTGTAATGTTGAGTGTAATCCGATAAAATTAGTGTTTTAAAGGTCGGTTGTTGCTTGTTCAATTCTTTTCTCGAATTCACATTGTCAGGTTATAGATATTTTAATTGTTGTCTATAAGTATTAGTAATTGAGTTTTCATAAAGTTTTGTAGGGAGTTGAGGGAACAGGGAGATAGGTAACCGTGTTTACCTATCTCCCTGTTACCTCAACTCCCTCTCTTATCTATACAAATAAATAAAATTGGAGTGTCTGTTTGTAATATTAAAATAACCGCTTTTTACTAAATGCATATATATATGTTTACACGGTACATATGCCAAAATAACATTTTTTTCAATTTTTGTCTGTCTGTCTGTTTGTTCCGGGTAATCTCTGGAACGGCTGTACCGATTTCGACGGAACTTTCACTGGCAGATAGCTGATGACATAAAGAGTAACCTAGGCTACTTTTTTTAGACTAGCTTCGCCCCGCGGCGTTGCCCGCGGTTATAACAACAAACGCGGGTAACACCGTGGGTCTCAGCTAGTATCTAAATAAAATACTTGGTCAGGAGTACTAATTACCTGTGATTTTAAGTAACTAATAACTAATGCTATAGAAATTGAAAACCTCCTTTCTGAGAAGAGGCCAGAGATGTCCAGCAGTGGACTATTAAAGGATGTTTTTTATGGGTTTGATTTTTGTTAAATTTATTTGGTTACTATTTGACAAAACAGAGATTG
Organism: Arctia plantaginis; assembly: GCA_902825455.1. Classification (NCBI taxonomy): domain Eukaryota; kingdom Metazoa; phylum Arthropoda; class Insecta; order Lepidoptera; family Erebidae; genus Arctia; species Arctia plantaginis. The sequence continues at coordinate 2,705,508 of CADEBD010000553.1, forward strand.
TTGCTTTTGTGTGTGTTGATCTATGACTTTAGAGTCTACATGGAAGACGATTTCAAACAATTTTGGAAATTTTATGAAATAAAGAAAGTTTGAGTTTGATGTTGATGTGTCATGATGATGTGATAGAAATGATTATTAACCTAGAATGCTTTTCAAGCAATTATAATTCGCAAGTGTATGAGTGAAAAAACGAGTTCACATGAATGTGAACGTCTAATAATATACTTAAACAGGTATTTGTTTTGCTGTGTGTACATGTAGATACAGTGATTTTTAAAGTATGATAATATAACACCCTCTGCCAAGGGGTGTAGTAGTCTATATGCTATTGTTTTTTACTTTTTTATATTAGATATGATTATTAACAATGGCTGTTAAGTAGGCTCATCGATAATAATGTGAGTCTTAGTAACTTGAACAAATTTATAATAAATACAAATGTATCCTTATTTTAATAAGTTGTGCTCAAATTTTTTAGAAAATTGATCGTGGTATCGATGTAAAAAGTAAAAATAGAATAAAATCACAATCATCTTTAATAAATTATCATCATCATCATTATCAGCCTATCGCAGTCCCCTGCTGGACATAGGCTTCTCCCATATAATAAATTATATGATTTATAAATCATATAATTACATCTGTGGCTAATTTACAAAACCACAGCAACTTATTATTATTATTACTACATCTAAAAAGGTAATCTTTGCTAAAAATAATTTTGATGTCATTTATCTTTGCTTATGACAAAATGATTATCGCAGGTGAAATCGCAGTGATTAAAACCAATAATTTCATCATACGATTTAAAAGTAGCATTAATTGCCATGTTTAGTCAGTACAATTAGAATATCACAGCGGTTACAATTCATCCGTATCGCTTATTTAATTTAAGAGACACTATCAGAAACTGACGTGGGACCCACAATACTGCCTTGGAGTACGCCATAATCGATGGGTTGCTCGTTGTCGTTTCAATGGCAACTTTAGAAATTAGCGTTCTAATCTTTAAATAATACGTAAGCGAGGCAATAGCAGCCTCCCTAATGTGTAACATAACGTGTGCGGTGAGTTCTCAAGTAATGAAAAGCAAACGGATAGTGTCAAACGCTTTCGTTAAGGCCTAGGTAGACTACGAGACCTAGCAACGGTAAATAATTTTTGAAAACCGACCCTAAATGCTAAGCGAATAAAGTGTGGTACGTTTATCAGGAGTGCGTGCGGCACTTCCACCAGTTCGGGTCGTGGGGCCGCGCGCCCGAGAGCGTGACGCGCGCGCACCCCGCGCTGCTGACGTGCTGCGTGCTGGCGCCGTGCCGCGACCCGCTCGCGCCCGCGCGCCTGCTCACCTGCCTGCTCGCCGCGCTGCGCGCCAACGGTCAGTGCTCATCTTTTTTTTCTGTGCGGAAATTCCCTCGGATACCACTTACCGGTGATTATGTCACTTACGTCTGTTCTATCCGAATAATTTCCTCAAAAGGACGGAGTGTTTAACGAGAACCGCACGCTATTTCATTTGCTACTTTGTTGTTACTTAAATTTTATATACAGGGTTACAAGAAAAGTCGTGCTAGATCCGTTAAGGGCGTGGAGTACCCATCATTTCTGACATATTTCACTATGAAACACCCTACCCTAAACTTAACCCTTTTCGAGATAATCATCTTTTAATTTTATTTACATTATTACATTTATTTTTGTTTATTTTGTGTATCTTATTATTATTATTTTTGCATTTTTACATGTGTAATAAGATGCTTTAGGACGTCAATCATTAAAATAGTTCATAAGTTAATTGAATAGATCGTAGTAGACAAGTGAAAGTAAAGAAATAAAAAAAAATATTCGAAAATTATTTTTCTCTAACGGATATCTAAAAACAATATTATGGTAATTGTTCGGCAGATGTTTTTTAAAATATCTTCGTTTCATCAGCTATCTAACGAGGTATAACAATCTAGGGTTTGTATTACATTTCGTGGAAAAAAAGTAGTTGGGACGCTCCAGGCAACAGTTCTAACGGTCCCGCGCCTATTGTCCTTCAAGTTAAGACGCACCAAGCGAGACAAGTGACGATTTATGTAGGTGTGAATGAAAGAAAAAATGTGTAGAGACCGGTTAGGGCTGGGAATACAACAGGGGGCATTGTTTGGTTGTCACTAGTTGTCAGTCTGCTTTTGTGCTTCGTACATAGTAGATGTGATATCGTTTTGCTCTTTTTCTCGACTTGGCTGTGATTCTGGACTATTTCTTCTGATTTGTGACTACTGTGCTTGTTAACCGGACTCTGATTTGTACCTGTGATACGGAAGTGTTGAAGATGACGTCCTACACACCTGAGGAATATGCTGATATGCTTATTTGTTACGGATATTACGATTGTGTGTCTGCGCAAGCTCGCAACGAATACATAACTCGCTACCATGGTCGTCGAGTGCCGGATGTGGCCGTTTTTGACAGAGTTTATCGAAGACTTCGAGAAACTGGCTCTGTTTTGAGACGAAATACAGACATGGGAAGACCACGAATTGACGACGAAGAACAGGACAATGAGATAGTGCAACGCTTTCGAGCGAATCCGACTACTTCCACTAATATTGTTGCCCGTGATCTGGGACTTTAGCAATGGAGAGTGTGGTTTACAGTGCATACTGCTGGCCTATACCCGTACCATTACACGCCGGTACACGTTATTGAAGAAGGAGACCCCGCGAGAAGATTGGACTTTTGCAGATTTATGCTAAATGCTGACGTAGAAGACCCAGATTTTCTAAGAAATATCTTGTGGACGGATGAGTCCAAATTTGATAAAGATGGCATAACTAACTATCACAACGCCCATTACTGGGCCCCAAAAGAACTAAGGAATCCCAATAAGAAAAGAGTGAAGGGGTCCCAACGAAGATTCAGAGTGAATGTGTGGATGGGCATTATCTCCAATCATTTGATTGGACCTTACTTTCTCCCGGATAATCTAAATGGGGAAAGCTACGACAATTTCCTGAGAGCAGACTTGAGTGATTTGCTGGATGATCTGCCACTCAACCTGATCAGGGACATGTGGTTCCAACACGATGGCTGCCCTGCCCATTTCAGGAGAAGTGTCAGGGACTGGCTGGACACAAATTATCCAAACAAATGGATAGGACGAGGTGGGCCGTTGCCATGGCCAGCAAGAAGTCCGGACCTAACCCCCATGGATTTTCATGTGTGGGGGTGCATGAAAAGTCTTGTGTACAGCGAGTCGAATCCAGTTGCGTCTGTGGAAGACTTACGAGAAAGGATTGTGGATGCAGCAAATAAAATGAAGACCACGTTGACCACTGGAGTAGTGACTGGTCTCCGTAGAAGGATGCGACAATGTATCAGAAATAGAGGCGGCCATGTTGAACATGAACTGTAGAATAAGAAAAAGTTGTGTGAAAACCTTTAATAAATGACATTTCATGCTTAACTATTGTTTTATTTTACTTTTTTGGGCTAAGTATAAATTTTCTTCTCCACTGTCGCCTATGAAACTAAAGTTTTTTCAATGCATTTGAATAAAACCTTAAATTATTATACCTCGTTAGATAGCTGATGAAACGTAGATATTTTAAAAAACATCTGCCGAACAATTACCATAATATTGTTTTTAGATATCCGTTAGAGAAAAATAATTTTCTAATATTTTTTTTATTTCTTTACTTTCACTTGTCTACTACGATCTATTCAATTAACTTACGAACTATTTTAATGACTGACGTCCTAAAGCATCTTATTACACATGTAAAAATGCAAAAATAATAATAATAAGATACACAAAATAAACAAAAATAAATGTAGTAGCCTAAAAATCAGCAAATTTCAATAAAAAAATTAAAAGACGATTATCTCGAAAAGGGTTAAGTTTGAGGAGGGTGTTTCATAGTGAAATATGTCAGAAATGATGGGTACTCCACGCCCTTAACGGATCTAGCACGACTTTTCTTGTAACCCTGTATATTCTGAGACTAACGAGCGGACCGATTACCTGATGGTAAATGATTACCGCCGCCCACGAATACCTTTAACACGAGAATCACAATACGCTGGATTCCTTTTAATTCCACCTAGAATCGGGAGAGGGGAAGTTTGCGCTACGGTAACCTCACTCACTTGATACAAAACAACATAACTATTACTCGCCACGGATTTTCTTTGAGGCTATGGTATCTAGCCGATCCATTTGTACCAAATCATAACTCTCTCGGGGTAAAAATGTTATATCTTTGAGCTCCGTATAAAAACGTATCTGTGGTATTAAAGGGGCTAGCGGCGTGCACGCGTGCATCAACTCGACAGACCACTACCTGCACCAGTTCTACAGCAAGCTGGGCTTCGTGGAGGCGGCCCGCGGGGCGGGCGGGCGCGTGTACCTCACGCGTGCCTTCTAGCGCCCCCGGCCCGGCCCCGGCCCCGGCCCAGGCCCCGCGCTCGGCACTCACAGGACGAGCCGACGCAAGTATTGTTGTTATTGCTTTACATACATAAACCAATACTCCTGGTAAATGTATTTATTATCTTAGTAATGTCTCCTCATATTAGCCATAAAGAATTTGACCGAATCTAAACATCAAATATGCATGACAACTTTTTCTCATTCATTTCAGTTTAATGTTCTGAGGAAAGAACAATTCGGTTAGAACAAACATGACCTCCTTAACTTATTTTAATCTTATAAAACTAATTACGGTAATTCACCTGGCACGTCGCTATTCTTAGAGATGTCAAAGGCTTTCGATTTTGTGGAAAACAAAAAGCTTAAAAAAAACTGAATCAATATCTTATTACAGAAAATGCCCTCGAATGGATTAAAAGAAAAGAAATACTCGTAGCTGAAACACGTTGTCGGGGCTGTCAAATTCCCAATAATTGTGAGGGTTTCCCTCGATTTCTCTAGGATCCCATCATCAGATCCGTAATTGGTGGTAATGGGACCAATTCGGGAGCATACCCTTTCGATTACAAAAAGAATTTTGAAAATCGGTTCACAATTGACGGAGAAATCGCGTAACAAACATACATAAAATATATATATATATATAGACGAATTGAGAACCTCCTCTTTTGTGTTTTGGAAGTCGGTTAATAAACAGCGTTGTGTTGAAATTACGAGATTATACGGACAACAACAAACTGTGTCAATTAAATGAAAGTGGCAGAATTGAGGCCTTGCTCGTTTGCCTGCTTGCTTATTTCATGAAAAAAAAATTTTTAATCTATATGTTTTAACATAAATTATTATCCATTACAGGAAACGTAAATCACGCTTCACGAAGAAACAACATGCAGAGCTTGCTTCTACAACGTCAAAGAATGTCACGGCAACAAGCGAAAAACCTTGAACACGGTATCAAACTCCACTCAAATAGATTATAGTAGTTACTCTTAACATCACATAGACGACTATACATTCATTACAACATGTTATACTGAATTGTTTCATGAATTTTTATTATTTTTATGATTTCTGTGCACATGGCATAGCATGTATAAAACGGGACTGAATCGCTGTCATATATATTTATATATAAGGTATACTGGTGGCAATGACAGATATTTTACTGCCCGAATGCGGGATTTTCTTTTTGGTATCATAATTATGTTTATATATATTAAATATAAATTTAGAAAAACATAACAGTAAAACTTAATCAAAAACGATAATCTGGAATCCAATTACGGCGCCATCTACCGGGTCCAATCTGAAACTAAACAATACCGGTTCCCTATCAAACACAAAGAAAAAATTCGTCAAAAACTGAAATGAGAATTTTAGGACCAGGTCCATAACGTACGTGACCTATAGGATCTTAATCTAAACAGATGCACTCAAATATAGATTAATTTCACCAAAATGGATTTAGCCTTAAGAGGAGTTCAGTCTCAAACACGTACCCGACTGATCTTATCATAAGAATTAAAAAAAAAACTTAAAAAAATAAGTGTTGATCAAGAAATTACTAGTGGCAATTGGTAATGGCCGATCTGAGTTTTGAGTTATATTTTTTGCTTGTACTGTACTTTTTGTGTTTGCTAAACTTCAACATTGCTTAATTATCTGCAAAAATACATTATAATGGAATCTGACGAACGTAACAATTCAATATTTCAGAACTAGCCTTTAATAGTCCACTGCTGGACATAGGCCGTAGTAGGATCGGCGTGGCGACCGCTTAAACCACTACACCATCCGTGCAGTCAATTCAAACGATATTACTAGAGAAATTTAAATAAATAGCGCAGAATGGTTTTTAAACAAATTCATTATAAACAACTCACACACGTGTAAACATATAATAATATACTTACCGGAATAACACACACATGTAAACTTCAGTATTTGGTTTGCCTTATGTACATCTTATCTTATATATAAAATTCTCGTGTCACAATGTTCGTTCCCGTACTCCTCCGAAACGGCTTGACCGATTCTCATGAAATTTTTTGTGCACATCAGGTAGGTCTGAGAATCGGCTAACATGTATTTTTCATACCCCGAAATGGTAAGGGTGACCCATCCCTAATTTTTTTTTTGTTTTGCAATACAACGTTTGCCGGGTCAGCTAGTAATTTTATAATATCTATTCTTATTAATCTAAAGGTAAATGTAATGTACTGGTAATGATCGTTAAATGCATTCTGATCCGACGAATAATATATATATACCTCGCACATCTCACACACGAAAGAAAGAAAGTCGAAAACTTGAACAAAATTTTCTATATATATATATATATCTCATCTTAATATAATCTAAATACTTAAATGTAATTAATAAACTGACTTCAAAAATCTACAATGCTCAAGTGAGTTTTTTTTTTACAAAAAAATATATAAATCAACGTATACATGCCACCGCAGCAATAGGTTGCTCTGACAAAAGTAAAGTAATTAAAAAATAATAGTGTTTTATATTTTTTGCTCTTTGATGAGTTATTAGCTTTTTCCTTCCTAGTCATTATAAATGTTTTGTGTCGTCATAAAGTTAAAATACAATATCTTTGGAAAGTAATGTCAAAATTAAACAAATTAGTATAAAATGTCAAATTGATTGGCATTATAGAAATTGTTTACATATACATTAATAAGTGTTTGTTTACTGTAAAAACTAACTAAAGTATATAATTTTAATAGACCTTAAGTTCTTTAATAGTACCAGATAGGGTATATAATAAAAATATTTTCTTTTTGGGCCGTTTATGAATTAAAACACAAAAAATAAAATATTTAATACATACCTTGACTGACATGTACTACTAAAGATATTTTAAAGAACTTTTTAAATTTTGTGTACTATTATAACGTCATAACTCAAAACTACTGCACTTAGCTGGTTTTCACAGTAAACCTCCGTTGTCTAAAATTATAAAATTGGGCTTTTGTTTGTTAATAAAAAAATAAGATGGTTTTGTTATTTTTAATATTAATAGAAACAAAGGGATATTACAAAAATTTGTATTTTAATTAAAAAAATAACTAATACACCTTCACACAAGTATTGATGAAAAAGTTTGTTCTTCTCTACCTTCAAGAAAAGAGCGTACTTCTTCCTAATGGGCGGCGATGGTCACTTTCCATCAGGTGACCCGTCTGCTCATCTGCCCCCTCTAACATTAAAATTAAACATGACCATCTCTACGTAAATAAATATAGAATCTAACTCGAAAGGGTTTTCTACCAAGTAGAGATGTTATCAATTTTACAATCATTTCATTTTAATATTAAGTAAACTGGTAGCTACACAATGTTAAATATTAATCATGAAAATTACTGTAATCCTTCTCAACTACAATTACAAATAGATTATATAAGGCAATATGATTACAAGCATAAGTTTATATTTAGTCTTAAGATGTGAATGTTTTGTGTTAAGACGAATAACTCAATGTCATCATCCTTCGAGATCAGCTCAATCAGCAAAATATTTTGACTGGTTTTTTATACATCCGACTTCCAACCCGAGGCCAACTCTCCTTAGGGAGAAGCTAAATTGGAACAAGAGAAGTAGTTGGGTACCTACCTAACCATTTCTTTTGTTCCAATTTAGCTTTTGCTAGCTACCTGCTTATGGTAAGAGATACTGCATATCTCGGATGGGATACAAGGCTGGGAATGGAATAACTCGGAAAGGGCCGGGGACGCGCGTTCCCGTATGAGATTTGACAAGCTGCTAGGACAGGTAAACATCTTTCTATATTACATAATTTTTGAAGTTAAACTGACACTGTAATTTAAAGATTTTTGCTTTTTTAAGGTGACAATGTCAATGACAAACTCAAGATACAGAAGTCACATACCTATATAGACTATTATATACAAAATTTGAGTTGCAGGCGTTCGTGGGCGGAGGTTGTCGCTTTCCATCAGGTGAACCGTCTGCTCAATTGCCCCTATGTTATAATAAAAAATTGTTTTAAACATGTACAGTTCAGTTTTGAAATTATTATCTAAACACTAAAATATTTGTACTTTTATTTTATAACCACGTTCCTATGTTGTAATAAATATATTATGTAATTTTAATTTATGATTTAAGACTAAGATACTTTGATTCTAAAGCATCAAAATTAAAGGGAATTTTATCCAATGTTATGGTCACTGCTCGGATGATTTTAATGGTCTTTCTCAAGAACTGCATCAAAAGGAATTTTCTAATTCGACTGGTATTTCCAGACATGAGCTAGGTCAACAAAAAAATAAATAAATTTGAACCGACTCCAAAAAAGGTTCACAGTTCGGTTTTATTTTTATGTATGTTAAGTCGAAAACTGCGTCATATTAGAACCGATGTGGAATATTCTTTGGGAGAAAGTGTACTTTTGATTTGATCTCTTACAAATGTAAAGCAAAATACAACTTCTAGGGATGGAAAATTAAGGAATAGAGTTTATAGTTTATTAAAGTCAGTGATAATTTCTTGACAGTAATTATATTTTACGAATAAATAACAGAAGTTATTTTTCACACAGGCATCCTATACAGGGTGTAAGGGACATAGTAACGAATACTGAGATAGTGTATTCAGACCATAATTCTGAGTCGAAAATCATTGGAATTTTCTGCCAAAAAATTCATCAATTTTTTATAATATTCAATTTTTTGGTTAAAAATGATGAAAAGTGATATCACAATGATTAAACAGAACATTTTACCGAAAACAATTTAATAATTACCGCATACTGTCACTGCAATGAAATAATTAAACTGCCGAAGCGCGCGGGGCCTCCCCTCCGGCCGCCAACTTATGTTAATGTGCGTAGACTGTTTGCACGGAATACACATGTTGTTATTACTTTTGTGCGAAACATACGGGGAATGACCTTAATCTTGGCAGCTGATTGCATAAAAACTAATTTTCCGGCAGAAAATGATTTTCCACTCAGAATGATAGTCCGAATACACAATTTCAATATTCGTCACGACGTCCCTTACACCCTTTATAGTTTTTACATTTAAGATTGTATTGCACAATGTTGCATTTAATTTGCTTACTTTAATTATAAGTCCAATGATTTTTTTATATTCACCTAATATTTTTATAGTCATATGCTTCAGTATTATAAAATAAAACCGATTTTTTACATTACACATTATCATATCATATAAAGATAAACGGTTTTACGTAGGCGTGTACAGTCTAAGGCGTCGCATCGTTGTGACCAACCACTATTGGTTCCGGAGCTTTTGAGAAGTTTCAGGGAAAAGATTTTTCCACCGAGTGAGGTTCCCGCGGCCGGGGGGAGAAGTTAGAAGGTGAAACGGTCAGCGTGAGTAAAACCGTTTATTTTAAATGATATCTATATGAATACAACTCACGAAAGACAGATGCAAGATCTGCTTGCGATATATTGTATGTTTTATTTGCGATAACGTTAAAAATATTGAATTACATTTTCGCTTTTTATATATATTTTGTTATAAATGGTGCCAATATTGTCCAGTCCGTATATTTACAAATAGGTTTTGTAAAATATGACAAAGTGCTTCATTAGTTAATATGTGTATAATCTGCGTATGTATAAATGTATGTTGTGTATTGAATATCAGTGTCAGATATATTGTGTTATTTTTAGTATGTTTTACTGTGGCGCCGCCCGTATTCAAGACAAATCGGTAATAAAAAAAAATGTAAAATGATTATTTGTTTTATGTTAAACCTGTTCTGAGTGCTCCTATTGTTATCGTCGCCCGAAGTTGGAATATCTGGAAATATTTGATGTTAGAGAAAAAGTTGTCATATTCCAGTACTTCTACGACGTTTTAAAAGTTTCTAGTTGTGTAGAAGTTGTCTGATTACTAGTTATTACAAGATTTGTCGAGAGAGTTAACATCATATAAAGGTCCAGAAAGCATAAACATTTCTGGGCCTTTATATGAGGTAAACTCGGTTTCTAAACACATGTCGCGATCCGGTGTGGAGATATTCTAGTTCTGCGGTACACAACCAGTAAACCAGTGTGAAAAATAGTATAAGCAAAAATCATGAATAATTATTGGTAATTGGTCTATTTCAAATTGTTAGTATGACAATATCAAAGACTTGTGTTCTAATACGAATATTAATCAGCGTATTTGTCTATCGATGTTAGATTAGAGGAAAACACACACTGTCTACTGTGTAAATAATTTATACCTGAAATATTGAAATTTGTCCGAATGGTGACGGATTAAGAATACGGAATGTCACCACCCCTATTCATCCCGTGGGTGTCGTAAGAGACGACTAAGGGAGAAAACTACACAGGACAACAACACTGCAAAGAGAATGAAAACTTGAAACAAACCCAATACCAACCCGTTTGGCCAGCGTGGTATAGTAGGCCAAAACCTCCTTTCTAAGGAGAGGCCTATGTCCAGCAGTGGACTGTTATAGGCTGTTGATGATGATATTGAAATTCCAGTCGTGAATCGATATTGAGGACAATATTTTAGGTTGCTATTTTAAAACACACTATGGGAACTTATTCTTTTATTAAATCACAATACAACTATTACAATACCTCTACTAAAGTAATAAAAATTAAAGAATAAATGGATAATGAATTTCGCTTTCCAAATGGATATTAATCAGTGAATACTGATTTAGTGTTGGTGGTAGACAGTTCGGTGAGCTTCTGTTTGATTTCCGTGATCTGTAACATACAACGATGTCAAACTGAAAGCAGATGCAGGAATAAAAGGAAAACACCAAGTTAATTAGTACTGTCCTATAAGACAGAGTGAGCAACATCGCCTAAATCAATGCATAGATTCCCTCTCAATACCACCGTATTTAGAATATACCTACATGAAGTCTCTGGGTGGCTGTTGTTTGGATTCAAAACTGGGGATATGGCTCGAAATTATAAACTTACTGTCACGGACTGTTTGTCATTTAAAAGGAAAAACGAGAATACAGCAGAACGAGCAACTCATATTTACAGCCAGGTAAAATGAATTACTCGTTTTCTTTATAAAATGTTGACTCTTACCTTGATTATTACAACATTAAATAAATTTGTAAAGAGTCTAAATAAGTATCTGGAGGTGTATTCTCAGGCACAAAAAAAAACTAAAAAAAATAGTCATGACACTAACAATAATAAATATTATTTTTAAAATATCCCCGCTCTCCATCTGGGTCACAAAGTATATTTTCGTTTTTTATATTAGAGGGGCAGACGAGCAGACAGGTCACCTGATGGAAAGTGACTATCGCCGCCCATGAACGTCTGCAACTCCGGAGTCACAAACCCGTTGCCAGCCTTTTAGGAAGGAGTACGCTCTTTTCTTGAAGGTTTGAAGGTCGTATCGTATAATGTAAGAAATGTTTACTCCAAGCTAAATGGTTAACAAACAAACTTGCATTTATATAATTTAATAAAATTACCTTTTGTATTTCGTTCAAAAGCATTTTCTGTTCCGATCTAGGCGTCATATCCTTTCTGTTCAAGTCTATCGCCTCCAAATTCTCAAACAGCTGTTTGATCTTCAACGCCAAATGGACATCATTATTGCCCTTCCTAGGCTGAGTAGGTTTACACCTCCTGGATAATCTCTTTTTATACTTATCTGGTAAATCTTTTTCTATATCTTCTCTAGAGAGAAGATGCATGTAATCAGGATGGGTATCATAGGGATATGTTTTAGGGTCCATTTTGTATGAACCGTCAGCGTCAAATTGGTTGATCATATAGGTTTTACGCCAATCGCGTAGCAATTCGAGGTTTCTGCAAAAATTATCATGTCAACATTTCATTCATTCTAAACAAGCAAAAGCTTAAATGGAATTGTTTTCAGTTATTCAATTTTGGATTTACACTCAAAACTACATGCTATGGAAGATAGACGTAGTTTATGTATAATCCCCTTACATGAGATATACCTACGTGGAATATCTACAAGGAGCAGACGGGAACTGCTGCCTTTGTTAATGCCCGAGGAAAGGCTTTGGTTCCCTACAAAAGGCTATTCTAAGAAAAGCTCAGTAGCTAAGCTACCGAAAGTTATATATAATTTCTAAGCCACTAATATCGAGATCAACAGAAAATAATATTTTTACGGAGTCTAAATTACTAAGACTTCCTTTGTTCAGCAAACTTGCTCGTCTCAAAGCAATGAAGCAAACATGAAACAAAAAAAAATGCAAAGCAGCTGCGATCCCAAATATCTTTGAAAGAAACACACTTTCTCCCCTGCAGAATCTTGTCTCTGGTAGCAAGCAAATCTTTATGCTTCTTAATAGCCAAATCTCTGAAGAAACTCTGTCTTATCTTGGCATCTTGCAATACTTTTCCATCTGTTTTTATTGGTTTCAAATACTTTGAACTTTGACAATACGGAGGGTTAATCACTCGACTTTTTGCTAATTTGGGACATTTGCCTTTATTTCTTGGGTAATATTCCCCATCAGATTCATCGTCTGACAGCTTTTCGTTAAATTTGATTGACATCGTTTCCCTTTTCTGTTTGTCACCATCAATAACGGAGTTATAACTTCTCCCTTCCTGTATAAATGGATTTTCGTTGATGCTTACCGTCTCTTCTGATATATCTGAACGGCATCCGGCGAACACACTATCAATGTACTTTTCGTTTAGATAGTTTTTGATACTTGAAATTCCCGCGCTTAATATCTCTTTTGGCGGGTACGTGAGTGGATTTCCGGCTAATTGTAACATTTTTAAATTGTTAACAGTTCCTAATTCGTTTGGAAGCGAAGTTATCTGGTTGTTTTGTAACAATAAGTGGGTAAGACATGGATGATTTTTTATTGATTTCGGTATATCAATTAGCTTGTTATCTCGAACATCTAAATACATGAGGTTTTGCAAAATATCAAATAGGTCATCCGGTAATGATTCAATTTCATTATTTTGTAGATACAAAACCTGGAAAAGAGATAATTGAAATATGAACATACTTTACACTGAAAGAGTCCTACAACAATAAAATAAGCTCCTCTCTGATCTCTTCATCACAATGATGGAGTTACGGATGGAGACAGTTAATATTCGCAAAATAAGATATACCTTGCGAATACTTTTAAAGGGCTTTTACTGGGCAAGATCCGTGTGGTGACGGATTAAGAATACAGAGTGTTACCATGAACACCCCTATTCATCTCGTGGGTGCCGTAAGAGCCGACTAAGGGAGAAAACTATGCAGTGCAAACAGCACTGCAAAGAGAAGGAAATCTTGACACAAACCCTTTTCTTTTTTTTTTCACGTGTGGAAACCCCCTCGGGCCGTCACCCCACCGGGGTTTGCGTCGGGGTGGTGTGTCGGAATCGGACCGACTAAAACCACACGGTGTGCCACTCTGCGCCTGTAATAGGAGGGATCCGGGTACTGCTGTTATTAAGACATCCGGACCCCTCCCAGCGCCTGCCCGCAGCGGCGCGGACACCACCTTCGGGTAAAATCTCCATTTAGGCGACGTCTGGCACACGCGGACATCGCCTCCTCGCGGCTGGCCGTTATAGCGGGTGGAGGGGAACAAACCCTATACCAACCCGTTCGGCCAGCGTACAGCGTATAGTAGGCCAAAACCTCCTTCCTAAGAAGAGGCTATGTCCTGCAGTGGACTATTAAAGGCTGTTAATGTGATGATGATGATACTGGGCAAACTAGCAGATGGGTCACCTGATAGTAAGTGACTATCACCGCCCATCAACGCATGCTGTTTATGGTCGGTGCGAGTCCGACATAACCATCCCACCACTGGGTGGTATCCGAGGGGATTTCCGCACAGAAAAAAATACAGGGAGGAGGGTTGAGCTCCCTTATCATGATATCATCACTCAGTGAAAGGCAACGAAATAATAGTTTGAATTTAAAGTGAAAAATTACTAAACACCGGATTTTCTGTGAGGCCATGGATCCTTCACGGTATGTTCGGTTTGCGGAGAGCTATTTTGTTGTTTAGGCTACAAAAAGTACAATGCTGTTGCATGCCGGTATAGGATTCGTTCAAAGTTTTCCTTCTCTTTGAAGTGATATTGTCCTGAAGAGTTTGCTTCCTTAGTCGGCTTTTACGATAACCACGGAATCAATTGAGGTGGTGAACAAGGGTGTCGCCAGGCGATGATGGAGGGGGGGCTAGTAAAAATATAAATTAACTGCTGAAATCCATCCAGTTATTATGAAGATCAAGGTATTAAAAAAAATGCGAAATACCCGCGAAAAACATAACCCTTCCCTGGCAATCGGGTAAAAAATAAAGGCTACATTTTTTAGAATTTCTAGGGGCGGGGGCAGCAGCCCTCCCCTATCATCCCTTGGTGACGATCTTGGTGCATGGTGAAACTTTGTATTCTTAATCCGTCACAACGCGGATCATAATTAATCAATGACAATATAATTTCGACTATTTTTTTAATGAAAGAAAAGAACAAGAAAAGAAAAGAAAAGAAGACAACAAAAAACAGATTATGTTTGTTAATGGATAATGACTAATCCATTAACAAGCATAATCTGTTTCCTGTAAAATATATTTGATACATCGCTTTGCGAAAAAAAAAAGTAAATTGAAACAGAGATGAATAAATTGTTTTACATTATGTTGAAATAGGAAGACCCTTAAAATAGTAGCATATCTAGTAAATTATAATAATTTGGATAACTTACACATAAATAATAATTTTCTATCAGCGGGACACATTTTAAACGCTGTGTAGATAAATCCAAAGTGGTTTGCTCATTTAAATCTTCTTCGTAAATGTTTAACGCTAATTCATTCGAAGTGTCAGACATTATACTATTATAAATAGAATTAACAACATAAAATAAAAAGTATTTGTTTGATCGTTAAAATTCAGATAGCTAAATTTGAATGGTGCGCAAATTGTCTATGACCACAGAGTACAGTATACTGTACTCTGTGGTCTATGAGAGACTTGATATTTTACATCAAACTTTGTAGGCATGTGTACTGCAAAAAATAATATAAAGATGGCGTTAATATCATTATCAGTTTTTCTAATTTGTAAAAACTTAATAATCTTACAAGGCCTAAATGTATTTCATACTTTAATCTCACCTTTATAACCAAGTTGGAGTAATTAGACAATTTAATAAAAACAAAAGAAGACAAAAATTCAGTTAAAACAGTCCTTCACTATTTCGCTTTGTGACCATGCCATGTGCACCATGTCAAGTTTTAATATTTTGTCGTCAGTCTTCTTTCACGGCTCAGTAATTATTATTAAGGCTGAGCAGAGAGGTCCCCTGGATTTTTATATTTACACCAATCGCTTCAAGCTTCTCGACTTCCTGCTAACTCAAGATAGTATAAAAATAACGTTTACGCCGTAAGGGCCTTACTTCTATACCGTATAACAAATTTCAAAACCTCAACTTTAACGGTTTATGACAAGACACTCTTAAAATCTATCATTTTGGGTGCGGTAGACGGATTAACGGTAGATAAATCAAGCAATACTTAAATTCAAAATTAGTTTGAAAGGAACTAATTTTATTTACTAAACTTTAGTAGTAAGTAAAGTTTAGTAAACAAGACTTTCTAAATCTATTGCAGTGCAAGTAGACTTTTTGAAGGTTTCGAATAACATTATGACTACGATACATTATGAGTGTTCTTATACTCTGGGTATAGCGTTACGTGCTATTTAAATATCTAAAGCCGTTGTTTGCGCAATGTCTAAGACAAAGAACTTACTTTTTTTAGGAGTTTAATGAAATTTACCTGAACTTCTAATGAAAATTTAGTATATTTAACAAATTACAAGTTAAATAACGGGTACGTTTATTTTGCCTTCCATAGATTTTTTGATAATTTAATAGACAAATAGATGAATTTGCTAATGATGTACTGCTAAATTCTTTAATCTCGCACAATTCTTTCCATCTAATGCATTCATATATCAACTAAATTTAGTATTGAGTTCTTTAAATAATAATTCTCATAACACTAATAAATGTATATATTCCCATGTCTCTCCGTCATTTAAATAGCGGTACATAAATTATTTTTGCTTTAACTTTGCTTAGACACATGGTGAATACGTCACTATCTCAGTTGCAAGATGGCGAACGTTCGGGATAGTGACACATCTTTGTGGCTCCATAATAAACTCGGTATATCGAATGATTCGTGGACAAGCGGCTCAATTTGTACTCAATTAAACGCTGAAGTATTAAAGAATATCAAGGATTGTTTTCCAGATCTACAGACACAAGTGAAATTGAAATTATTGCTAAGTTTCTTTCATATCCCGCGCAGAAATGTTGAAGAGGTAACTTTTCTCTTTATGTTCTATGGTTTTGCGTAACTGTATTGTGTTTTCTTTCTCTTTCTACTCGTATTTATTATAGGGAGTAAGAACGAGAAACTTAGATACGCATGTATGTAGTAGTTTTATTTGTTGTCATATAAAATGAATTTACATGTTAAAATTTTATTTTGAAATCATACAATACACAATTATACACCGAATTAGTTTTAAAATATATAAGCGTAATACCATAACATGTTTTATACCTATATTTAATGTTCGTCTTGACGGTGTGTTGAAAAAACTCTTAAGAATTAATGTTTAGTAAATTGGTTAGGAATTCTTGATTTTATTGCTTGAAATCGGTGTTAAATCTAATAAGTACATACGTAATTTATTAATGAGTACCCATGTTTCTTGTATGATAATAATTTATTTGTTCATTTTTACAAATAACCTTATTCATTTTAGTATTTTATTGTGAAATTGAATTCAAGGACCCTTTACTCACGAGGCAAAGACATTCAAATTGAAAAATAAATTTTTAGCAATTAAATATACATACTTTCACACCGTATCCTCTACTAGGCTAACCAGAGGCGTATGAAACACGCACATATGCCAACTATGATTTGGTCCTACTCCTATAATCGGGGGAATTAATTTTGCCGCCAATCGAGCACTTTACGAATATAACATCGAAAAATTGTGGCTATCTGGAATGGAAAGGTTAGAGAGAAGAGACTTAGATATTTCTTTACCATAAATTTAGATGAATTGCTAGAAATTAATTATGCTGAGAAGTCAGAAGTGTCAGCCAAACCTACCCACATAATTTTTTTATAGCGATTATTAGTGTCTGGCATGTTGGTCTTTTAGTTATTGATCTTGACTGCTAAAGCAGAGGCTGTGAGTTCAATTCCCATTGTGGACAAATAATTGTGTGATGAGCATGATCATATGTTCTGTGTCTCAGCGTAATTTATCTATCATTTTTAATTACAATGGTTTTAGTCATTATTCATAGAAAGAGATTTGTTAAGTGTAGATTTAAAACTTGGAATCACTGGTGTCGCAGTAATTAATTCAACTGCAAGTCAGTGGTTACAAGTTTGATGCCCACTTATCATATAGTTGTCTACATGAAAATGTTTATTATAAATAGTCTAGTGTATACAAAAATGTTTTTAAGTATGTTTTAGTGTTCTAGAACCCATAAGTTCAAGTAATGTCATGTGGAGGTCTAGAGAATTTTCTCAAAAACTCAATAATTTTTTAACATAGAATACAAGATCAAAAATCTCATAAATAATATACAACTAGTCATATCTTGTATTACCTGTGCATATTATGGAATGCTCCGTTTCTAAAGGATGTAGCGTAATGCTTCATAATCATAACACACGAAATTCTGCAATAATTACTGTATCTAATACAAAAAGAATTATGCTTGCCTCTTAGTTCCAGAGATTATTGTGTTTAAGCAAATGATTAAACAGTAAGTTTTATAGAAAATAATTCTAAGGAATTTCATTTCACATAAAAAATTCTCATAGTATCATAGAATAATTAATGTGCAGATTATTTACTTTCAATTTCTTTTAATCATAATGTTTTGTTACAAATAAAATTCAAGGTTTCGATATTCATTTCACAGAATAACAAATCAAATGTTCTTCATACATATTGTCATGAGTATACAATAATGTCGATTTTGAAAAAGTATGAAATTCAGTTATTACTATATTCGGATACTACTGTAAATATTATTACTGCATTCAAGAAAAAGTTATATGTATCTTAGATTTTAAATTATTCAGTGTTTGTTTGATAGGCGCTCAAAGTAAAGGAAGCATGTGATTTTTCTAGAAAATGAAAAATTATTCCTTGTTATTTTTATTGCATTTTAAAACAAATCCTATTTTTCACTTGTATGCCTAATTTCATAATTACAAATTTAGAATTAAAAAGTTATGTCAAAAAAATTACATAATTATTTGAAATGGCTGCATTGTGTAAAGTTCAATAAATGTCAGATCCAACACTAGTCTACGACTGTGACGATATAATATAAATGAACTAAACAATATGAGTACATACTGAAGAAAAACAATTTATCGATTTAGAGTTTGTAAATGTTTCAATCCATATACCTTTTCATGAAATACAAACCTTTAAAATTCACCGCATTCACAAAATAAATTTTTGCTAACAATTAGGGTTGATGTTGCAATTTTAACATAACCTACTTTTCTGGTAGCCAGTCTTGTCTGGCAGGTTCGCAGTTTTAACCTAACCTGCTTTTCTGAAAGCATCTCGTTTCTGATGGGGTTGCAGTTCTAACCTATGGCTTAGTTAGATATATTTAATCTTAGTAAATACTAGCTGACCCGCGCAACTTCGTCTGCGTCTCTCAATAGTAATAAATTTTCTCGGTTTTTGAAACATTCTTCATTGGTGCTCCGCTCCTATTGGTCTTAGCGTGATGATATATAGCCTATAGCCTTCCTCGATAAATGGGCTATCTAACACTGAAAGAATTTTTCGAATCGGACCAGTAGTTCCTGAGATTAGCGCGTTCAAACAAACAAACAAACTCTTCAGCTTTATAATATCTTAGTAAATATTTATATAGTAAAATATTTGTTTATAACATTATATAAGTCGTTATGTCTATTTTTACATTTTTTTGAAATAAGATAACATGGAAAAATAGACTCACTGTTTTGGTGGGTGTATTTTTTTGTTAAAAAATACTTCCACTGTTTGATAACTATAAATAAATAAATAAAAACATTTGTGATTATAAAAATCATTGAATTGTGTTTCTGTGAAATATGTTTAATTCAAGTAAATACAATAATATTTTAAAATAAAAATATGTGAACCAATTATTTTAATTATATGAAAGAATTTCAGTGAAATTATAAAACTGAAATTTTTGTCTGCAAAACATGGGGACACCAAATATATCATAAGGTTTATATTATTTTTATACATATTAATTTTAATTTTCCATTTACAATGTGATTATAATAAAAATTTAAGAAATTGCTTCCTTTTAAGCTCTACTCTTCAAGGTTGGTTATTATCAGGATATCCTTAATAGTTAAAAATTATATTAAAAAAAAAATAGTATTCAAACAGTGCAGTGTGGTATACTAACAAGGGTGATCTTAACAGCAAAAGTATATGTCGAAAGAGAAGCACTTAATAAATTTTCTCTGCCTATCCTAAAATG
This sequence comes from Arctia plantaginis, assembly GCA_902825455.1. Classification (NCBI taxonomy): domain Eukaryota; kingdom Metazoa; phylum Arthropoda; class Insecta; order Lepidoptera; family Erebidae; genus Arctia; species Arctia plantaginis. Next base: position 2,725,488 of record CADEBD010000553.1, read on the forward strand.
TAAAGACCACTTTAAATATGTAATTTTTGTGCAGGTTTTATATGCTGTGTAGAACCTTTTCTCTAAAAAACAATGTAATTGTAACCAAATGGAATTATATCAAAGCCCTGTTAATACAAACCTAATTTACTGTTGTCCGTACCGTCGTAATTCACTGTAGACGACTACAGTAAATTATGATCGTAACAAGATGGTGATGACTCAAAATACATGGTACACTATACGAATAGTGTACCGTCTATTTTGAGTCATTATCATTTTGTTTCCACAATGCTTTCTTGCTGCCACAATGAGTTTGCATCTTCCAATCTCCTCTAACATCTAATCACATCTTATTTAACATAGTCCATTCATCTTTTCTTTCTCTATCCTCTACTCTTTAAAACATAAACTTCTACATATAAATGTCTTTAAGATATTTTGCTTCTCCTCTTCACATGTTCAAACCAATCCTTTTGTTTCTTGTTTTCCAATTCAGGTGTCACTCATCCATTCTTTTTATTCGCCAACATTCAGATACATATAGGATGGCAGGCTTAATGATTGTTATCCAGTCTATTTTGTGTACGACCTTGTTTGTATGGCCTTGTTAAACATACTTAAAATAACAGACTACCATGGCCGTTCAAAAGTCAGCTCAAATCTCAGACTCTAAAAGGTAACAATGGTAGCATTCTGTCTGCTATTAGGTAGTATAATATTGGCCTTCAATGAATGATTTAAAATTTATATTTCTTTTATTATGCACTTTAAGGGATCAGACAGTACCAGCTATTAGCATTATTGACCATAAACAATTTCAAATTTCCTTTAAAGTCATCAGCAGAATGTCTGATCATTCTTGACTGTTTTTTGATTTTAGTTGTGTGCCAACATAACATGTATGTTGGCACAGAAACAGTTTGGTCATAATGTAGTTTATTTTAAAAAACAACTCCTGCATTAGGAATAAAAGCTATGATGCGGGGGACCTTACAAACATACATGAAACGAACACAAACTACACCCAGACTCAGAAAAACAATTTTTCGATTACACAAAGTTGTCCCATGCAGGGATGGAACTCAAATAAGAAGCGGCGAGGTGACCGCTTAAAAAACTACCAAAATCCGTGCAATCAAATTGCTTTTTTGTTCTCCAGTATACCCTGTGCACTCTCGTGCAAGGCTAAAGAACGTTGTTGAATTTTGCAGTGGCGAAATGAACTTGAAGAAATCATCGAAGTTGCAGCCGTCGACTCAGACCTGTGGGTGGCTATGTTGGCAGAAACGCTCAAGACTTTTCCTTCGGCGGGCACCCTTAATACAGAGATAGCAGAATTTGATGAGACTAGACCAATATTCAGTGATATGATCAGTGAGCTTCGGAGAGCACTGGCAAAACATTCAGACCTCGGACTGTTACCACTCGAGTGCCTATATTTAAATAAGAATGCTTTGGTTTCTGTGGTGAGTACCAAGATTTACTAGGTGGTGTTAGGACCAATTAAAGTTTAGAGGGCCTGCGACAGCGAGAGCGTTTGGCGTTGCGATTGGTATAGATTTCAGTGCAGGTTAATCGCACCTCCGAATGCGATCACCGTGACGATCGATTAGACGTGAAATAAACTCGTACTTGGTCCTCGGAGTTCAATTTGAATCAGATTTAGAATAAAAGGAAATTCTTATATATAAATAGTTCTTATTTATATAGAGCATAAATGCGTGGTTCTAGAAAAACTTACCAAATAATTATCTATGGTAAAAGAGGCAAGAATAAAAAGAGACATCAATCCTGCCTTCATGTGTGTGAATGTTGTCCGAAAATCGATCGAAGTGGCGTCCAATAGGAGAGGCCTATGTCCAACAGTGGCCTGCAACGGGATGATGATGATGATGATGAAAGGGGCAAACGAACACGACGTTGTCACCAGCTGAAACCGCTGGGTCTAGAAACATAAAATTTTTGCACAAATATTCCTTAGGTGACGTAGGCACTAAGAGAGGATATTTTAAAATTCCACCCCTGAAACACACACTTCGTTATTTTTGGTAGTAGTCTCACATTACAAGTAATAAAAAACTTTGTCACCAATTTTTCGAAACTACCCTTAAAAAGGGGATGGGGTTTGTATCGGGAATTATTTTTTTATTGGTTCATTAATAGATTATAGGTCTAGAAATTTATTGACAAAATTGACATTTACGTGAGGTGGAGGAAAAATATGGTTTTGATATGTGTATTAGATACATAGATATTATAGATAAATTGATATTTAGGTAAGTTACCAGTTGAGTGGCAACTGCTGTGTTGAACAGATGTTATAAATCTTTTTGGTTGAATAAAGTTAGGAAGCTTTTTGTCCGAAGGTGTTGCCAGATGTTAATTAAATTTTTCCTTGCAGGTGGGCCAACAGCCGAACCCAGTGAAGCATTTTACCCTTAAACGCAAGCCGAAGTCAGTTGCCTTACGTAGCGAGCTGTTGGCCAAAGCTACAGAAGTACAAGCCAACCAGAAGAAAGCACAGGCCCCCACTGTTCCTGTACGAAGCCGTGGCATGCCTAGGAAAATGACTGACACTAGTAAGTTTATTTTACTTTTTTGACTATGGCCAAAACTAGATGTAGGGAACCCAGTCACTGCCATAGGAATAATGGTATGGATTCTTTTAAATCATTGATATCAAAACACGTATGGTTAATTGACAGGCTTGTTGAGTGGTGAGTGGTCCTGACTGCTAAGCCAGAGGTCGGGGGTTCATTGCCCTCCCAGGACAAATAATAGCGTGATGGGCACCATCATTTGTTCATGTCTGGGTGTAATTTATCTATAATAATTATGTATGTCTTTAGATATAGACGTTTATTTAGAAATAAATGTGCCCGCTTGACGGCAATAGGCTTGCCACCTAAAGTCGGCAAAATATGGGCTATAAATTCTCCTCTGTTTACCCCTTCGGGGATGAAGACGTGAGTACACAGGGTGTAAGGGACGGTGTAACGAATACTAAAATAGTGTATTCTGAGTTGCGACTCAGAATGATGGTCTGAATACACTATTTTTATCATTGGAATTCTGCAAATTCAAAAACAACTTTTTTGAAATTTCTTTTTTTTTTTTGAAATTTTTGAATTTTCCATTTTTTGGTTAAAATGATGTCGATGATGATATCGCAATAAAAAAAATTGCAAGGTTATTAATCAAACAGTCGAAGCGCGCTGGGCTTCCGCCGCTAACTTGTGTTAGTGTGCGTAGACTGTTTGCACGGAATGCAAATGTAGTTATTACCTTTGTACGATACCTACGGGGAATGACCTTAACGTTTGACAGGTGATTGCATAAAACGTTTAATTTTCCGGCAGAAAATTCCAATAATTTATGACTCAGAATGATGGTCTAAATAAACTATTAGTATTCGTTACACCGTCACTTACACGGATCGCATTTTGAATACAGACATTCAATATTTAAACATCAGTAGCAATAAATATCGCAAAATTAAATGCTCCTAAGTTCACTAACCAATGTCAAAAGTTCAGGTGGTTTTTGAAACAATAAAATAGTTTGTGTTTCAAATCTACCCTCAACTTTTAGTGATACTATACTACTAGTTTAAAATAACTAATCAAAAATTTATATTCTTTGACATTCGTTACAATGCAGCACTCATTTTAACCACATTCAATGAATTTTCAATAAGATATTGTGGGGTTGTAAGAGTTTTGAAACGGCGGCATTTGCAACAGCGCAGCGTCCACCGCAACGCCAGACGGACAGTAATTATTAATTATGTTGAAATTAGTAACTATTATTACACGTATGTAGAAGGTCATAAAGCCTACTTTATAGTTATCTTATATATAAAATTCTCGTGTTACAATGTTCGTTCCCGTACTCCTCCGAAACGGCTTGACCAATTCTCATGAAATTTTGTGTACACATCGGGTAGGTCTGAGAATCGGCCAACGTCTATTTTTCATACCCCTAAATGGTAAGGGTGACCCATCCCTAATTTTTTTTTGTTTTGCAATACAACGTTTGCCGGGTCAGCTAGTAATGCTATAACTTCGTAAAAGTACCACTGGACTTATACATACATATATCGCGGCATATTTAAATTTAGCATCATTAAAATTGATAATACCTTTATTTAAATTCATACTTATCTCCTTCGCTCTTCTTTAATCCTTTACGCTTCAGCGAAATCGCAATTTACGAATTTAAATAAAGAAATATTAAAACCGTTATCGAAGGTTAGCATTGTATGTTTGTTTAGGAGCAATATTTTCCTTGTTTATTGTGTGGTCTATATGATTGTAGCTGCATTTATGCAGGTAACAAATCAATGTTCGCTTGCATAGTTTAAAAAAAATCAGGCCATAATCACTTTGTTACGTAATTTAAAGTATTTACACCAAAGGTTAAAAAGAGCCAGCTCACTTCACGTGCCATATAGACTTTCTAATGTATTGATTTATGTCAATCATTGCTAACTGGCGGTTGTTCCTCCTTAAACGTTACCATAACTGGGGTGGAACTATTGATTCATGTGTTTGAAAGGTACATATAGTCGGTAGAACTAGAGTATGTCCAATACAGACTAAATATATTCTTCTTCTTTGTTCTTCGTACATAGCATAAAGCATCTTTATTATCAGTTCCGCCAGAAATCTAGAACTTTACGGGCAACCTAATTTTACTTCTTTGTTTCCAGCTCCCCTAAAAGGTTTGCCATCCAGGTTTTCTGGCGCTAGGGGTGGAGGATGGCGAGCTGGCGCTGCAAGACCTCCTCCCCGCGCTGGTATCAAACTGCTGGACATTACAGAGCAACCTGCCACTCACGCACAGATTAAGAAGAGAAGAAAACTGGGTATGTTAAAGTTATTGTAGCAATTTTACTGCACGGATAGCGTAATGGTTTAAGCGGTCACCTCGCCGCCGAGTGTTCGATCCCCACATGGGACATCACATTGTGTGATCCACAAATTGTTGTTCTGAGTCTAGGTGTTCTTTGTGTCCGTTTCATGTATGTTTGTAAAGTCTCCTGCGACACAGGATATATTCCTAATGCGGGAGTTGCCCTTTTTTAAAAAGAAAACAATGAAAAAAATTGGGCTCGATAGGAACTCCTTTTTACAGGTGAAGCAACCTGTCAGGCACAATCCTACCGCAGAAACATAACTCAGTGAACTCATGTCTTCTAACAGGCAATTCAAAAAATGTTTAATCAAAAATATGTTATTTAAAATTTATCTTCTATTGTGTACAGAAATGGAAGAAGGGGCGAAGAAAGCTGCTCCTCCACCTTCGTCATCGCCACCTCCGCCAGATTATGCTAAAGGACTGAACAACTATACTATGCCTAAACCTGACGAAAATGCTACTGGTATGTACCCCATACTTCTAGATACTAGACATGGAAATACTTTTAAATCATAATCATTTGATGAAATGATTAGTTTTGGTCACTGTGATTTCATCATCATCATCATTCATCAACAGCCTTTAATAGTCCACTGCTGGACATAAGCTTCTCCTTAGAAAGGAGGTTTTGGCCTACTATACCACGTTGGCCAGACGGGTTGGTATAGGGTTTGTGTCAAGTTTTCCTTCTCTCTGCAGTGTTGTTGTCCTGCGTAGTTTTTTCGCTTGTGATAAATTACTACTTCGATTTGGTCATAAACAAAGATAATATGCTATCAAAATCAATCAAACCTTTTTTAGAATTAGACTATTCGCGAGTCTGACGCTAGCATAATAATAAAAAGTCGCAGTGATGTTGTAGATGAGTCACATGGATAGAGAAAAGGCTGGTGCAAGATACCATCAAGACTTTTGCCGAGAAGTACTAGATTATAAAAAAAATATATACATAAACAAGCTTTTGCCCGCGGCTCCGCCCGCATAAATGTCGGTTATCGCGGTAAAAAGTAGCCAATATCTTCCCTCAAGGATTAAAGTATCTCTGTATCAAATTTCATCTAAATCGGTTCAGCGATTTAAGCGTGAAGAAGTAACATACAGACACTTTCCCATTTATATAATTAGTATAAATAAAGGACATGAAATCTATATATCATAATTCCTCAACAGCGCCTGCAACAGCAGAGAGCGGCGCAGCTCCGGCCTCGCCCTCCAGCGCCGAGCGGCCCGCCTCCGCGCAGCCCCCGCCGCCCTCGCCCCGCGCCGCCCCCGCCGCCGCCCCCGCCACCCCCGCCGCAGACCGCCCCGCGCCCCTCACCAGCCCTCTGCTAGTACAGGTACTGTATACCACTGACACTTACGCTCTATACATATACACCATGATATATAGTTTTATTTAAACTCAAAATATGTTTTTTATAATAAAATATTGTTTGAAATCGTCTCTTATGTAGGCTCTAAAGTCATAGATCGACACGTACGATAACAACGATTTCTGTTTTGTCAAATATTTAGCAAAATAAATACATCAAAAAAATAAATCGAAAATCTATTATATGCCAGGGGATTGAGCCTTATGAAAAGAAAAAGCAAACAAACTCACGGCCACTCTAAACTGTTCACGATTGCACATGGCCGTTATAATGTAAATATATGTAACGCGTGACTCCTCTCCAGGGCACGGGCGCGAAGCCGATAGTGATAGGGCAGCAGCAGCCCAAGCTGCTCATCACGGGCTCGGCGGGCGGCAAGCCGCTACTATTGTCGGCGCAGAACCTCCTCAACACCTCCACCGTCATACTGCAACCCGGCGGGAAGGCCGTGCTGCTGCAGAATATCAAACCTGTGAGTATCGTGTCTTGCTATAAGCCTTGAAGTCCCTATCGCCTCTTAAATCCCAGGACGTAAATACGGATATGCATCTCTTATTTTTTCGAGCTTCTGCAGTTTCAATCCCATTCTCTATCTGAGACTGGAAAGATGAGTACCTTTCCTTACCCTAAATTGACCATGCCTTCGTTCCATCTAAAAACGATTATATTTCCAGGATAGGTTACGTCCGGAAGGCGATTGACATAATAGAATCTAGCTAAAAGTCTATGTTACACATTATGTCAAACCCAAATAAAATTGGGGGAAGAACAAAAGGGATGAAGAGGTGGTGACAGTCTGTATTCTTAATTCGTCACCACTATTATCTATGATTTGTACCTATAATATTTAGGTATATATCTAGAAATATATATTTGTTAGCAGTCTTGTTAACATTGCACAAACCCTACCCAATTTGGGATCACAACTGTATGGGAGATGTGATCCCAAAAGTTACTAAAATTAAGTTATATTATTAACTGTTGGCGTCTTATGGATGTTACTAAATTTGTAACAAAATTTAAATGTCAATATATTTATCCATTATATAACATAGTATGTTGTATCGATTGTCAGGTAACACAGACAGTTGTTCAACAAGCAGCGGCGCGACAGGTCATCCCCACTCTGCAGACGCAGCCACCACCTCTACAACATCAAATAGCACAACCTGTGAGTAATTCTCTACTACCGGACATAAATATACCATGAAATGATGATCCACTAAAGTGTATTTTGTTTTCCACGTTTATATCATGAAAATCTGTCGTTAAAAAGTACGACAAAATATAGACATACAACATATTCTAATCAGACTGCATTATTTTTCATTGGTTGTATCTGTAATTAATTATGGCATTTAAAAAAAATCGATTTTTTTTATTTTAAAATGCACTTCAATATCTAGTACAAAAAAAAATAAAGTTTAAAATTTTAGTATTTGTGATTAAGAGGATTGTTTCGACTTTATAATGCTCTCTTTATGTACTTATAAAGCGTAGAGACGATAGTCTTAAATGTCTTGTCTTAAATCTGAATTAAAATAGATTCGACGGATAAAAGTAAGCTTTTAAAATAAAGCACGATATTCTTTTCCCACGAGCTAATACTAGAATTCAACAAAATGCCAAATAATAGAATGGCAAACTCTAAATTGTCATCCATTAGTGGGCGTATATTCTTGTGACTATATTTAGTTGATTTCTTACTGCGTTTAATTAATTATGACCCCTTTTATATCTCAAGGTACAAATAGCGCAACCAGTCCAGCAACAAACAACCGTTCAAGCGTCGACGCCCGTACAACAAACAGTGCAACAGCCCGTGCAACAAACGCCGCAACCAAATGTTCAAACAACGACGCAAACACCGCTGTTGCCGCGTAGAGGCCTCTCACTCACGGTAAACAATTAGTATAATAATATATAGCAGTGAAAAATTGTTTTAAAGAATCCAGTCCTTCCAATATCTCCGTCCGTGTGGTGACGGATTATGAATACAGAGTGTCACCACCCCTATTCATCCCCTGGGTGTCGTAAGAAGGGTGAAAACTACGCAGAACAACAGCACTGCAGAGAGAAGGAAAACTTGACACAAACCCTATACCAACCGGTCTGGCCAGCGTGGTATAGTAGGCCAAAACCTTTCTAAGGGGAGGCTTATGTCCAGTAGTGGACTATTAAAGGCTGTTGATTTGATGTGAATATTATCTCCCTACAATAATAATGCCTTTAAGGTATTATTATAGGGACCTTTTAAGACATTCAGTAATTGAATGCTCAGTTTTAATCCTACACCTGAATAAAATAATATGCATCTTTTAAAATTAATCTTTTTTGATAGGCGTATTATTTTCAATTTGCTTGTCCCTGCAAATTTTTTAATGCTCTAAAACAGTATAGTCAAAATAGAGCTATATTAAGTACTAAAAACCTGTGAGACTGCCTTTTACTTGAAGGAATAACACTAAATATTTTAATTCTACGCCTCATTGCAATATGTGCCTTAACATGCCTATCTTATAGCAATAAGTTTGTTTTTGCAGCGTGAACAAATGATGGAGGCACAGGATATGTTCCGAAACGCAAATCGTGTCACAAGGCCTGAGAAAGCGCTCATACTTGGCTTCATGGCGGGCTCCAGAGGTAAGAATGAACACAATGTATTTTGTAAACACATTTCTACTGCTGTGGCTCCTACTACTAAGGTATTATAGTAAGCGTAGTGGTGGTCCATGTGGTGACGGATTAAGAATACAAACTGTCACCACCCCAATTCATCCCGTGGGTGTCGTAAGATCCGTCTAAGGGAGCAAACTAAGCAGGACAACAGCACTGCAAAGAGAAGGTAAACTTGAAACAAACCCTATACCAACCCGTCTGGCCAGCGTGGTATAGTACGCCAAAACCTCCTTTCTAAGGAGAGGCCTATGTCCAGCAGTGGACTAGTATAGGCTGTTGATGTGTAGTGGTTTAAGTGGTTACCTCGCCGCTTACTACTGCACTGAGTGTTGTGGGTCCGATCCCCACACGGGACAACACTTTGTTGTGATCTACAAATTGTTGTTCTGAGTTGGGTGTTCTTTGTGTCCGTTTCCATGTATGTTTGTAAAGTTTCCCGCGACACAGGATATATTACTAGGGCGGGAGTTGTCTTTAAAAAAAAAGATTAGCAGTCAAAATCGGTAAGAACTAGACTAACAGTCTAGAGTAACAGTAAAAAAATCTGTTTAAACTCTTGTGCAATCAATAAAGAGATTTTTGAGTCTAAAAATATTTGTTGAGTATCTTAAGAAGTAAAATTAATTCTTAATTATATTTATTTTCAGATAACCCGTGTCCGAACCTAGGTAACATAGTTACGATAAAACTATCTGAAAATATAGAAAATGTCTTACAATCCGACGACACATATCTCACCATGCTCTCTGAAATGCACTTCCAAATGAACTACAATAACGGTCAATGGACACGTCTGAAGAAATACAGACACATAGACGGGATGGTCCCACAGAAAATACCACCAGGATCAACAGTAATAAGTACCAATAACCAACAACCTGTAGTATCTATAGCCAATCAAAGTGTCAGTTAAGTGATAAGGTAATGTTCACATTTGGCTCAATTGTCAGTCATTTTCATGTCAATATGTTGTGTAAAGTCAGTGCAGTGTGTACGAAGGCTTATTGCTTTCTATTGCGACGTCTATGGTAGTCTTTGGAATTGACTAACTTGATGAAAGACAGTTGTAAAGTAATAATAAAAAAAGGACTGTGTTGATCATTATTTGATCCCGTGTTAGGTGTTCCTATTAAAAATAAATCTCAATTCTAAATATGTACATAGAAAGTTTAAACTTCAAGTATGGGAAGGTGTTATACCTGTGGACATTTGCCGGATTTTGAATGAAAATATGGTTTAATAATTTAATTTTTATTTATTAGCCGTAAAGTATTACAAATGTTGTTCCAGGATTAGTTAACACTTAAAAATTAGCAGTCTTTAGTTTTGTACGAATTATGTTGATTAAAATAAACCAGTTTTTTTTAAATCACTAAATTTGTCCACAGGTACATCTTATGATTGTACCTCTGGACAGAAATACTTGTACCTATGGACGGCAATGTACCTATGGACAGATCACTTATCCTTACATAATAATCCTATAAAAATCAGCAAAAATAAATAGAATATCTTTATAAATCAACTTTAACATTAAAGAATCAATTATTCTTTTTGGTTTTGGCATCTAAATAATTTTGATATAGTTCTAAGGCAGAATCATCAGAGGCATCTGAATCACCATCATCTAAAATATAACACTTTTGATATAAGAAGTCTGACTCATCATCTGATTCAAAATTATCTAAATGTGATCTTGATACACATTTCTGGTGATATTTCAAATCGCATTGAGAGCAATTGAGCAGTTTGTAAACATTTTCATGTCTTTTACATCCCATACACATGGCTTAGGGTAACTGGTCATCTTGAAGAATTGTGACCCTTTTTTCTGCAGATTGAATTTTTATTTTTATCTAAATATTCTGCAAGCTGTTTTTCTTCTTCCTCATCAAATACTTTCTCCACGTCATTTCTCAAAATAACTACCCTGTTCTCGCTCAGATCATTCTCCTTATTCATGTGAAGGTATTTAAATATCGTAGATTTTGGTATTTTATATTTTTCTGCAACTTTTCGCAATGAACATCCACTAATTGCCTCTTTAATTGCCTCAGATAACGTCTCTGAACACAACCTACGGCGAGTTTTTCCGTCGAGACACTGAAAAATGAAAAAAAATTTGTACCTGTGGACAGTCCATAGGTACATACACTTCGATGTCCACAGGTACAAATCAGACAATACAACCTAAAAATCTATTACCGGCATGATAGGTACTAGTTTACACCGTTATACCGATGTAAATGGATTGTTAACTACATGTACTACAGTATGACTAAAAATAATCATCTATATTCTGCATATGTTCACAAAAAAATAGGACGAAAAAGAGACAAATACTTACTTTTTTGAGCGATAACCCTTAACGGTCTGTCACCGGTCACACAACAAAAGATACAAAATGGCAGCAAGTCAACGTTGCCACACATCAAAAATACTTTACGGATGCGTTCAATTCGTTAAATTTCTGTGTTTATTTTTTGAAATATCAATGATGTCCACAGGTAAAACCGTTCATAGGTACAACACCTTCCCCTAATGTCTATCTAATGCAATTTTCAACTAATTTATTTGGACTATACAATATTTATTACACAATAATGAAATAACTTTTGTTTAATAAACAAATATACAAGTAAAACACGTCAACTTTAAAATTATTAAGCAAATAACTTGAGTTTTGTGAGATCATAATTTAAGGTTTTCATATTGTATCCTTTATGTGGTATTGCCGGACCAATACCATCTTGAAACCTTCAAGAGACCAGCCTACTCCTACCTCAAAGCCGGCAAGGTGGTAGTCACATTTTACATCAGGGCCTTAATTCTGCTATTTTAATATTGTATCAATAGACTGTCGTCGCAATAGTTTTGGACTTTCGTATTCTACTATGTAAGACCAATGGCCAATGAATTGTGACTGAACTGCCACTGATACAAATGTCGTCGATGTCTTTGTAATTGTGTAATTGTTTACTAATTTAAATTTTTTCCTTTAACATTTTCCGTAAAAACCGTTTACATTTTAAATTAGTAAGGAAATGAAATATTAAATTTTCCCGATATGGCAATATTGTTGAGCCATTGTCACTACATCTGCAGAGTATTGACACTGTAAATTTATGTTAGTAGAATACTGATGGTTTGACTGATGTCATCTCAATAGCGTGTCAATGGAATGACAGTGATATGTATACATGAAATAGCACAATTGAGTTCTAGGTGACCCATCTGCTCGTTATTACATTATAAAAAAAAATATTGATATCGCATACTAATTAATTTTTGTTTCCACTCAAAGTTTGCTAGTTTCATAGTTTAGCTGTAAAATTATATAGAAACACTGGTTGTTCTTGGCGTCGTTTGTGGGTTACGTTTACTTTTTCAGTTGTTTTTTTTTTGTAAACAGAAAGTTTTTAGACCAACGACAAATGTATGAAGTTACAAAGCAATCGGACGAAAGATGCGTGAACAATTTTTATATCTAAGAGGTTTTCAATTTGTCTGCAATCTGTCTGAAACCCACTTGATTTTATTCAAAAGTACTGACTTTACGCAACATACTGTAACAAAACATAGTGACGGAAGGTGGCTCGCAGTCAGTGTGCGAAGCCAAACGTGGATTATCTCTAAGACTTAGTGCAGTGAAGGTGTGCAGTGATACAATACCTGTTTGAGAATTGGAAACTTAAATGTAAGTGCTTTTTGTTTTGCGTTAGAGTATATAGTTTAGTTTATTTTTGAAGCAGTAATGTAGATCTTTTTATTTCATACTAGCTGAGACCCGCGTTGTTACCCGCGTTTGTTGTTATAACCGCGGGCAACGCCGCGGGGCGAAGCTAGTCTAAAAGAAGTAGCCTAAGTTACTCCTTATGTCATCAGCTATCTGCCAGTGAAAGTTCAGTCGAAATCGGTCCAGCCGTTCCAGAATGTACCCGGAACAGACAGTCAAAAATTGTAAAAAAAATATTTTGGCATATGTACCGTGTAAACATACATATGCATTTAGTAAAAAGCGGTTATTTTAATATTACAAACAGACACTCCAATTTTATTTATTTGTATAGATCAGCCAATATTTCAGGTCAGCCAACTTGAGAAAAGTTCGAAACACATTACAATATTTTTGTATTTTGTCATATATCAATATTATTCTAGAGTTGAATCGATTAAAAGGCATACTTTGGATGGGGAGATGGTCATTTTAAAAATCTTTTGTATAAAAACGTTTGTTCGTGTATACATTCATCTAATCATTATGAAATGTTGCCCGAGATACAGCAAAGGGTTATATTTTATTTATTGAAATTAATGCCATGAGGAATTCTCTCCCAGTCGACCTTCAGGTGATGTAGAAATATGATGCGGTAGGTGCAAAGATAAAATATCAAATTTGTATTGTATTTGGTAAATTAAAAATAAGCCTACATTAGATATAACAAAAATACATAAATTATTTACTACATGTATTAAGATATTTGCATATAAGTCCAGAAGTATACACAATACATACACACAATATAAAAAACACCTACTTAAATTTGATTTCATATAAAAATACACAGGCGGATACTAGCGTTGTGACTGTTCTGACAATTCATTCCGAAGAAGTTCGCGTACTTTTGACTTGAATGTAAGGCGGTTTGTTGACATCCTGATTGCATTCTAGAGAAGCATTGACTGCACGTATATTCATCTAAAACAAACTCACAAATGATGAACAATTATATTTATTTGCATGTTCAACGGAACATGAAATTAAGCATACATATTGCCAGGGTTACAAATAACGATATAGGGTAATATTCATCTAAATAAAGAAATTCTCAAAAATGGAAAATTACTTTAAGCGAGCGAACGAATTAATTTTATCCAGCCACAAGTTAAGTGGTTGATTTGTTTGCTTGCATAAGCATTGATTCATTATTAGTGTGCCACATATGAGACTGAATGCTCAGTTTTGCTCGATTCGTCAGTAAAACAAATGTTACCTTTACAGAATGTTTCAATAAAGAAATACTCATTCTGAAAAGTTCATAACTCGTCAACACCTCGTGATTATAAGTTATACGTGGGCCATACTGGATGAGGCCACTTACGATAAAAGAATGAAAAAACAATTATGGAATTCGAAAACGGAACTCTTTGGGCACATGTTACATTTTAATTTGCTAGACTGTCATTTGTTTTGTCCTTGTAACCTTTAACTTATTGAATCTGATAAAAAAAAATACTTGTCAGCAAATTCGTGCTTTGTTAGGCCAAAGCCAAGTGCAAAACATTTTACATGTGCATCTGAAGGATCGGAAGCTTTGCACTCGATGGATACCGCATGACTTAACGGAGGGCCAGAAACGGCTGCGTGTCCAGTTGTGTCGTAAAAGGATGAAAAAATTTAACAGAGGACAGTCATTGGCTGTCTATAGTATCGTGACACGTGACGAAACCTGGGTGTACTGCTTTGAACCCGAAAAAAAACGTGATTTGTCGACGACACCTAACAAAAGTAGAAGCATTGGTAAAAAAATGGTTGCTTCTTTTTCCGGCAAATCAAGACATTAACCTACAGTATAGCTTGAACATCAAAGGACAGTTACTACAGATTGGTGTCAAAACTTGCTTGCCCAGAGTCTTATAAAAAGTTCGCGAAAAGCGTCCTCGAAGCAATGTCCTCCTTCACCACCATAACGCATCCTCACATTCCGCTAAGGTAACAGAAGCCTATTTGAAAGCTTCAAATGTGGAACTGATGACGCATCCGCCTTACAGCTCGGACCTCGCACCCTCCTACTTCTTTCTGTTTCTAAAAATGAAAGACAAACTTAGACCCTGAATCGACGGTGAATGCGTTCTATGAAGCCATTGAAGAGGTCCCTAAGGGAGGCTGGTCCGACTGCTTTGTACAGTGGTTTCCGCGAATGCAAAAATGCATTAATTGCGAGGGAATATACTTTGAAAAACAATAAATGTATCGTAAGTCTTATATCTAGTCTTATTTATCAGAATCCAGAAACTTTCAGTATGCCCTAAGTAATTACCTGACAGTGACATGCTGTCAACTGTCCTAAAATACCAACTGATATAGCTTCATAAACCTATAATATAATCTGGCTGTGATTTCCATCATTTAACAGTTTATTGTTTCACTGCATCTCTTCACTGAAACCCTTAGGTTCCTGTTGGGTTACATTTTTTGTTACTTTTATTACAGATTTCGTTTAGTACCCAATATGGAATCGTTCAGAAATTATTTTTGTAAAATACTATTGGTATGTTAGTAATTAGTATAATTATTGAAATGTTAATAAATACACAATTTTTAATCAGGACATGTTTTAGAATTCTTATTAACTGCTACGAAAAAAAAATGCGCTAATTTTTGGGAGAAAAAAGTTCCTATGTTAGGAAGAAATATTTAGAAAGTTTCCTAAAGTCTAGCAACACTGACATGTCCTTATAATTGTGTATTTATATTGGTGGACAATGAAACGAAATGAATTTTGCTTTTACTTCTTAATAAATTAGATTTTTAATTCGATAAGAAAGTATAAAAACATTTTGGTAAGTTGTGGCTTTATTTTTAAAACGGCAAAAGTGAAAGAAGGTATTACTTTTTTTTTGTAATAATTAACTTGTCCAGACGACGTTTTATAGCCTAACCAGAAAAATAAAAAGTTTTTTCAGATAATGCGGTTCAGGCATGCCTTACATGTTTACTGTGTGACATCTGAATGTTGTTTTAAAGGGCACCTTTTGTATATATCACTAAATCAATGTATACCTATAATAAATAAATTTGGCATTGCTCCGCTTTTGGTTCATGATATAATATGGTCTTCATCATCTCCGCAACAAACGGGGTATGACACCAGAAAAATATGCAAATCGATTTGATAGTTTTTGAGATAAGGAAGTTTCAGTTTCAAACTAATTAGTACAGACATACAACGAATATGTTAGTTATTAAAGTGTCTTAAAATAAATGTTGTGTTTGTTTCAAGAGAAGTTCTATTGTAGATGTTTATTTTTCTGATTGGGTTATTTTCTATTTACAAGAAAATGTTTTGTCACTATAGTACATATTCTTTGAAATCTTCCATTAAATTCGTTTTAATTCGTGTAAAATTGGATTAGTAAGAGTTTTGTGTCTTCTCAAATTTTTAATTTCTAATGATTGGTGTGCGCATACTGTTCTCGCGCGCAATGATAATTCAATGTTGCCACGTTGAAAAAAAGTTATATTACTAGCTTTTATTTCGTGATCTCACAATATTTGACTTGGAAATTGAACGTTTTTTGCAGTATGATTTCTAGTGCCAAAAGAGTTGCAAACTTGTGTCTTGAGTGATAGTGGCTCGCTGACTAGTTTCTGTCGCTAAACTTTAAAAGCCTAATTCTTTTTTAAATTCATGAGACCATAGTGGCCTTAAGTTTTTTTTCTTCTTCAGTAAAATACAAATTCACCGAGAACATCCCGGCGAAGTAACATTTGGGGGAACATTTGTTCTTTTGCCAGTACTAACGGAAACTAGTTGGTGCGCAAATTTTATAACAAAATATATTTTTTGTGTAATGTGCGAACCGTTTCGTGTATATTAGATTGTTTTCAGTAGATTTTATTAATTAAATATATGCCTACAGAGCCTTTCTACATTGTTAAGGTATTATACAACGTTATTTGCGTTTCTTTGATAGAGTAGACTTGGAATATTTTAATGGTTAGTGCAACCAGTGTAGTCGAAATTACCAAAGATCTCATCGAAATTACGAAAACAGGTTAAACAAACAACTTGCGCCTGTTTATCTTCAAGATGTGAGCCGTTGTAAAGCGTATAAGACAGTATAAAAACACCGCAATTGTATTTTCAAGCAGTTAGCTTGTTGTCTTAACCCTTTAAAGAGTGCTTGCCTCGAGTAAAGTAACGATTCTGCCTCGAAGTGAGCAACTCATGTGCTCGACTTTTAATTCCTAAGTCTTTTCTTTCAAAGATAGGCAAACTATATTAAGGAGTGCATGACTAAACGAATCTGATCATTGTGTTACATGCTTTTGAGATAAGTATTTCAAAATAGTGTCTCGTTTTCCTTAGGAAAGACTTGTTGTCCAACATGTAGCCATACACGAATTTCAGTTAATAAAAGTATACTCATGGTTGTGTAAAATAAATTGGAAATCCATGGCGGTGTTTGCGATATCCGTAGCAGGTCCCTTTACGTATTGATGCTGCAGCTCCGACGGGCTTGAGACTAATCTGTCATCTCGGATTGGCATGATGTTTGCAACAAGTCTGTACTTGAGGAACGAGATTAAATGACCAATTGTGCAAAGTAAGTTTGAAATAGAGCGAGTGTTGAATTACGCGTTGTAAAATAAACTAAAATTAAATGCGTCAATTTAAGAAATGTTTTAATGTACGACAGTCGTGTTCTTTTTTCATATTATATAAGTAGCAAATGAAAATAAACCATGCCTTGTAAATTGCCTCGTAAAAAGGCAAATCATGAAAATGTTCATTAAATTGCCTTTTGCTTATTTTATGACACCAAGAATTTTATAAAATAATGTCAAAACTAAAAGTCGTATATTGCGATGTTTTTAAACATTTTTACCAAAATAATTGTTAATTGTTGGTCTGGAATTGGATTTGAGTTAATTAATTATGAAATAGTGCCTTTGTATGCTTATAGATAAATAATTGTCATCGCAGACTTCAATATTTAATGAATGTGGTGAAATAAGGGTGTCGTCGTTATACTACTAATGTAAGAAATTTTCATAAAAAAATCATATAATACAGATTCCTGGATTAAAAGTATACAGCTCTGATTCAGTTCCAGGCCGAATTTCTTTTCCTCCAACTGTATTTTGAGAGTTATTTTAAATACATACCTAAAAACTTGTAAAATAAAAGGCATTC
Source organism: Arctia plantaginis (assembly GCA_902825455.1). NCBI lineage: Eukaryota > Metazoa > Arthropoda > Insecta > Lepidoptera > Erebidae > Arctia > Arctia plantaginis. The sequence continues at coordinate 2,743,363 of CADEBD010000553.1, forward strand.
CGTAAACGCTTTGTGCCTCGTATTAAGAAAAATCTGCCTCGAGTTGAGTAAAATTGATTTTATTTTGTAGTTTTTGTGGATGCGATATTGTGGGTTTTTAAAAATTGCTCTTAAAATATTTGGATTGTTGTGGTTTAAGTTTTTTTTTTAAATGAGTAGACAGAAGTATGTATGCGTTCAGCGGAACTCTGTTATTTTAGTATTCGCGTTAATTATAAGTTTGTTGTACGATGTTTTTTCTATAGATATTTAATACAGTGTATATAGTAGATAGTACAAAAATATAAAATGAAAAAGTTAAAAATTATTTTGCTATTTTTATTTCTTAAACTATTTATATTCTGTAAAACTCAATGTTATTTTTTTTTTATTTTTATGTTATATGTGGTCTTCGAGATGTTTTCTGTAAGTATCCACAAGGGGTAAGCAGCGGCATATAACTGTGAACAAATAAGGAAATCATTATTATGATTACATTGATAATTGACGGGCCTTTTGGTCTAGTGGTTAGTGCCCCTGACTGCTAAGCCGGAGGTCGTGGGTTCGATTCCCACCCAGTACAAATATTTTGTGATGACATTATCATTTGTTCTGTGTCTGGTTGTAATTTATCTATAATATGTATGTATTTAAAAATATATAAGTATGTTTATTAGCAGTCTGGTCACCATAGCACAGGCTCAGTTTGGGATCAGACGGCCATGTGTGAGATGTGTGAGGTATATTATATTAATATTATTATATTATTTAATGACAGGACAGGACATGTCATGCGGAGGCTATAGTAAAAGGTGGCGAAGAAAGCGTTAGCTATGGGAGTTGAAGGGTACAAGAGAAGAGGAAGGCCAAAGTAAAGGTGGATGGACTGCATGAGTGAGGATATAGCTAGAAAGGGAGTAAACAGTGAAATGACGAATGATAGAGTTGAATAAATATACCTCACATGGCCGTCTGATCCCAAACTAGGCAGAGCCTGTGCTATGGTAACCAGACTGCTGATAAACATACTCATATATTTTTAAATAGATACATATTATAGATAAATTACACCCAGACACAGAATGATCGTGCTCATCACACAATATTTGTCCTGGGTGGGAATTGAACACACGACGCTTAGCAGTCAGGGTCACTAACCACTAGACCAACAGGCCCGTCAAATGGAATGAATGGAAGAGTCAGAGTAGCGCTACCTCGCCCCCTCCACTGTCTGTCACCCCGCGGGACGGTCGCGCACGAGATTGCGGGGTTATAATAGAAGTTTTAAATTTGTTGGAAGGATTTAAAATTTTTGTTCTGTTTCGAAACTTTCAGTGTTTTACAATCTAACAATGATTAGACGCAACCATAGCCATTACAGCCCATTTTATCACTTTATCGTTTATGAACCGAATATAGATTTATTTGATTAAAAAGGATTTGTACATAGATTTCTATTTTTTTCAATAAAATAAATCAGTACATACATACTAATAATTGTACAAAATGAGCATACAATATGTAAATCAGTCTCATTGTCACAAACGACAAATTCTAATTCATATTCTCGTGTAACAACACAAACATTGAGATGCTGCGTCGATCTCACCTTCATTAACGACAATTCTGACCGGTGAACCCCGAGGAGTTGTCTTACTGACTCAAATCACTTAATAGAGTCACTTGTAACAGAATACCTTCGGGCTAATACAGGAACCGAACCGGCTTGTGGCTTTCACATCACATCACATCAACAGCCTTTAATAGTCCACTGCTGGACATAGGCTTCTCCTTGAAAAGGAGGTTTTGGCCTGCTATACCACGCTGGCCAGACGGGTTGGTATAGTGTTTGTGTCAAGTTTTCCTTCTCCTGCAGTGTTGTTGTTCTGCGTAGTTTTCTCCCTTAGTCGGCTCTTACGCCACCCACGGGATGAATAGGGGTGGTAACACTCTGTATTCTTAATCCGTCACCACACGGACTTGTGGCTTTAGTCAGTCCAATTACTGTTCACTTTATCTTTAGCACTGGTAAGGTTAAAGAACCCATTGGGGTTTCAAAACCCATATAACAGGTTCTATCACAAACGGAAAAGCCACTCACCAAATAAAAAGCTGACTTCCACGATGAATTCTATGAAGGAGGAACGGCTTTGCATCTTAAACTTGTACAAGAACTCCATCATGGTGACCATTAACTCCATTACAACGAACCCGAGGGTATACCACACGTAAACCTGGACAAGCACTGCACTCTCCTGACAACATAAAAAAATAATTATTTACCATCAATGTCCTGCAGTTTTACTCATGTAGTTACTGCTCAGTTCCTGAAGGTTGTAGTGTGATGCCAAACCATATATATATATATATATATATATATATATTTAAGAATCCTAATAGTTTTGATGATTCATATTATCCTCAAGGGGATGGGGAGGTAGCCAACGAGCCGATGGGTCACCTGATGGTAACTACCACCGCCTATAGGCATCAGGACGCACATGAAAATTATTGCTACTTTGAAATCATTTTATTTCGTCATAGACAAAGATGAATGCCTTATCTTTGTATAAATAAATAAATCGCAGTAGTTTTGTAAATCAGTCACAGGTGTGATTGTATGATATATAATTCATATGATTTATTACATGTGAAAGTGATTTTATTCGATCCCTACTTGTGACTCTTAAGTCACCAGTGCGTCCTCCTTGCCCCCCCCCCCCCCCCCCGGAATCCCGGAATCCAACTAAAGAATTGTATTACATCGATTTTCTGTAAGTCGTGGTATCAGTATGATCGGCCCATTTGTGTCGAGGCATTGCTCTCCCACGACTATTTCACTAAGTAAGTACTGTATATCATAATCAATTTATCAAACATATTTTCCTACCACAGCAAATTCTAGCTAAATACTCAGTTCTTTCAGCCCAAACTCCTTCCAAACTGTACTACTTACAACAACAGACGCCACCAGCAATAAAAGATTGGCCATCTGGAACAGTGTGACGAGGAGTGATCGTAGCGACTGCACATGTTCCATCACCTGTGTCTGCTGGCATTGGTACCAGCAGGTGTTAGTGTCATTGGTCATGGCATCTAGAACACTTGCCAGCTGGAACAACATTTCCGTCAATTTAAAAAATGGCAAATTTAAAACTGTAAACACTATACACATCTGCGGAAATAAAATCAAAAAAATGGCCACTACCTAAAATTTTCAGGTCAGGCTTGCATGAAAAAGGCTATGCAGCTCAATATTGAAACCAGCAATAATAACCTTTCGGACATCTGCCACATTACGCCATCTAGTTTCAAACTAAGCAGAGTTTGTACTGTGAAAGCTAAATTGACTGATAAAATACTAATACTTTTTTTTTAATACATACATTTTAAACATAGAAAACACCTAAACGCCGAAACAAATATTAGCGATCATACAAAAATTTGGTCCGACCTGGGAATCGAACCTAAGACCCTCAGCACAGCAGTCGCATAGGAGGCATTCAATAACTTCACTACGAGGCAAATCCTAACTTATTTTAACGCGTTTATTTACAATTTTTATAATGCTATTATGGGGGAGAGGGGGGGGGTTTCAAACAATCACGTCTCACCTGATGGTAAACGACTACCGTTGCCCACACTATTATTGAGACTGTGCCAAAAGATCCTCTTTAAACCGTTCCATAACCATTGCATACGGTAATAATGTTGTTATTCATAACCATGGCAGATTGACATACTTGTGTGTAAACTACTACTAAAGTATGGAAGAAAGTAGGTACTGGTGAAACGTCAATAACAAGGGTTATAGCACTAACCAAACTAATAATAGATATAAGTGCGATAACACTTCTCTGTGGCATGCAGCAGCAAGTGCCATCTCCGCACATCACTAAAAGCGGCTGTAACCAACCCATTTCTGCATTTACATACCCATTTGTTCCCAACCACACTATATCATTGATATAGTTTTTTTTTTGTTGTTTTATTAGTTTTATTGTAATTGTTGACAAGATTGTATTATGACAATTCGTTATTTGACAGATGGTAAAAAAGGTTGAAAGAAACAGTTGTAATCGAATAGAGTGTAATTACACGTTTCAAAAAAACAAAAAAACTCTTCAGCTTTTTTTAAATAGTATAGGTAACTCCTCGTATATTATTATCAATTCTCATTAGAAGCCCACCAATCCAGTCTTTATCGGTCGTTAAATTGGTATTCCATTGGTATTGGTATTCCAATTGGTACAAACACCCGCGGGTAGGTATAGAGAGAGTAATAACCATGTAATGTGCAAAACAAGCATTCTCGAGGTCTCTGAGAGGTTACCTAGAGGCGTGAGTATATAGAAATTAAGCTCTGTAACTAAAACACGTTCATACTGTAACAATAAAAGTGTTTCTTATTTACAGTGACCCATAGAGGTAGAATTATATCAAGCTATAGTTAATATCTTTTTACTTTCAAAATTCTTCTTGATGTTCTCCCTCTGTCAATCTTATTTCTCTTGTCAAAGTGTTACTTTTAAGGAGTACAACTTCAAGTAATTATGGCGCCGTTTTCTGTTTTATTTTATGTATTATTGTCTATCACGGGCCATGTTCTCTGCGAAGAAGTAATTTATGATGAAATTGAGCTGTGTAAGTATTTGTAGATTACCAAAATTTTAGTATTCACAATTAGTCGTGGACTCGAATGAGGAACTAGGTTTAAAATGTTATGTTTTTTGTGTACTCTACTCTTGGCGAAAACAACGCACCAGGGAGTCCTGTTTTATAAAGCTCCTTACTGGAGCATTAGTATTTCTGCAAGAAAGTACGGTCTTCAGAACTCCTAATTTAGACTTGACTCTAAGCAAAGGTGTGAGTCACGACTCAGGTATTGCACAATCATTCGATAAGTTTTCTATTTCTGTGACAATTTAGTTTAATAATAAAAACTTTCATCTCAATTTTGAAAAAATCTATCCCACATTAGCTAAAGCGTCTGTTTAATTACAATATTTAATCCTTCAACTTTACTTTCAGTATCCACCACAGAGAAAATGATAGTAGACCTCGAAGCCCACTCTGATGTAGAGAATTTATTGGTAAAATTCCAAGAAATTGCCACAAAAGCTGAGAAATTAAACAACGACATATCTGTCACTCAAGAAGAAATAGAAGACGAATATAACAAGATGATAGACGTACTAAGTGAGCTAACTGAACTTGTCAAAGATTCTAATAAAGCCTTCATATTCCTGAAAGCCAAAGGCATCGACCGAGTTGCCGTGACTTACCTGAAAATAGAAAACAATGAACTAAAAGCTAAAATACTTATTCTACTAAAAGTACTCTTCCACGAAGTTCCTTCTGCTACAGTTGCTGCGATACCAATATTTATTGTAGACCGACTGATAAATATATTCGAGAATGATAATCTTGCTCTCAAAGCGCATTCCCTAGATGTTTTGTACCTTTGGTTACCTGACAACCCTAGAGTACAAGCTCGAGTTATGAAAATAAAAGGTTTGCAGCCATTTTACGAACAAATATCAATGTTAGACACAAACGTTATAAAAATGCTTTTAGATTTATTTAATAAAATATTAGATGAGCATCTGAAAGCGAGAAGCGATGTCCAAAAGCGTATTATAGATGCGGAGAAACTCAAATTCTATCAGAGAATTGGTCTTCTTGAACATATGTCAACACCGATGGTCTGCAATGGTCTACTGAACATATTTACCAGAACTTGGTCGTACAATTCGAAAGATAATAATATTCTTATGACGGTGTTTGAGCTGCTCAAGAACGTAAAGCAGTTTTGCGTGAACATATTCAGAGGAAAAGCAAAGGCTGTCAAGTTGTTCAAAGCCTTGCAGGAGTACGTTGAAAGTCCAGAGAATAAAGAAAACTTTATATTGAACGGTTTGAACATAACTGATGTCGCGTTGGTGATTGAGGACTACGTTCAGAAAGTGAAGCCACTGACGAAAGATGAATTTTAAGTTATCACCTAATTATGTTTATGTTGGTGATGGAATTTAATTTTACTCTGATATATTTTGTTTTAATTTTACTTTGTATTTAACTGTGTAAAAAACGGATTTTCTTATAATAATAAATAATAATGTGTTATATATAGTTTTAGAGATTTCTAAATATACTCGGTATTAAAAGAAGGCATTACGACAGATGAGTGATTTCGTTCGAAGAGAATGCATTTAAAAAGAGGGAGAGTTTTCCACCTGAAATGGGTCCACCTAAAGATAAAGTTAGGACTAGTTGGACTAAAGATATACCTACATATATGTTTAACGGGTGCAAAATGTTAAACGTGGTTGGAACACCTATGTGAATTAAGAGGGTAGACCATCTACACTGGTAGCAATCATAATTATAACACAGGCACATAGCAATGTTATGTTTGCACATAGTAACGGGCCTGTTGGTCTAGTGGTTAGTGGCCCTGACTGGTTCGATTCCCACCCAGGACAAATATTGTGTGATGAGCACGGTCATTTGTTCTGTGTCTGGGTGTAATTTATCTTTAATATGTGTGTATTTAAATATATATAAGTATGTTTATCAGCAGTCTGGTTACCATAACACAGGCTCTGCCTAGTTTGGGATCAGACGGCCGTGTGTGAAATGTGTGAGGTTATTATTATTAATGTTTTAATATCTCTTATTAATGACCGCTACTAATAACGTAGAGCCTCTGCTACGGTAAATACTGCTGCTAAACATACTATACTTTTAAATATATGCATATTATAATATATAATTTACATCTAGACTCAAGACAAATGATCTTACTCATTACACACTGATTGTTATTAAGTAGGACTCGAATGCTTTGGTTTAAACACGATCACTAACCACAAGGGCCTAGTGGTTTATGGTTTTGCTTTTTTTACTAGCTCGTTCTTTATCTAGTCTATAATTGCATAAAAGACTTAAAATTCACAGTTATTTTTTCTTCTGTATAGATTCATATAAGAGCACAATTTTTATTACTTAGGGCCCAAATCACCCTAAATGATCGTCCCCACGTGTGGTCTGACCGCAACTATCTGCACTTATATTTTCATCCCTAACACAAGGGTGGAAGCGTACGCGCATATCACAATGGTGTATTGTAAGGGCATCTTACAATTGTTGCGATATAATTTATAGCCTTCTATGTTGATGGGTTGTTTGATTTAATTTATTTAATGTTCGCAGTGAGTGGTTAGTGGTGGGGAATTGAGAGTTCTGTGAGGGTTGGTACCACTTTATTTCATTTCCTTTAGCTTAGCAATGTTGACACATGGCATTGTGGTAGGTATTGCATCAATTGCAACGGCAGAAGTCGTGGGTTCATTGCAGGGTTAATTTGTAGGGTTTAATAATTCTTCATTTCCTTTAACTTAGCAACGACGCATGACGTTTTAGTCTTACTTTGACTGCAACGCCAGAGGTCGATAGTTCATTTCTCGCGTATTGATGATATTAAGGTATAAATAGTTAGGTTTTGTATTGGTTTGGTTGTTTTATTATGTAACTAGAGTATCTTTTAAAGATCTTTATGAGTACATTTATTTTAAAGGATTTGAAAATTGCAGTTGATGGCCATTTTACTCTTGTGTCTTAAATACAATCATTAATCTCCCTTGGCGATAAAATATTATAATCTGTATTCTTTCTAAAAAGTCTAACTAAAGACGTATTTACATTCACTTAACTCTATTTGTCATAATACAGGTGACAGGTGATACCACTTTTTACCGCTAGAATGTAGACTTCAAGTAAATGACGCCTGCCTTTTATTCAATATTGCGAACGTATCGTTGGACTATCCCGAGAACTTGTCTCAAAAATATGCCTACGTGCCAATCCAACAAGATTCCGGCAGAGATCATTGTTAAATGTCCCTTTGAGCACAGCAAATTACAGACGTAATTAATTTTTCTTATGTAGTGCGCATTGAAGCAATATTACTAGCGTACGTAGTATCTTTCCTTAGACACTGATATTGACCTCTGCAGCCCCACTGCAGTAAGACGGCGTTTGCCAAATAGGTTTTTTGAATAATGGTTGACTTGCTTGGCAGATTACCGACGTACCGCGTTGTGGTATACATATATTAATGGTTATTGTGACAATAATGTATTCAAGTCCGTGTAGTGACGGATTAAGAATACGGAATGTCACTTCCCCAATTCATCCCGTGGGTGTCGTAAGAGCCGACTAAGGGTGCAAAACAACGCAGGACACCAGCACTGCAAAAAGAAGGAAAACTTGACACAAACCCTATACCAACCCGTCTGGTCAGCGTGGTATAGTAGGACAAAACCTCCTTTCTAAGGAGAGGCCTATGTCCAGCAGTGGACTATAAAAGGCTGTTGATGATGATGATGAATGTATTCAAATGTTCTCTTCATTGTTTGTGGAGAGAATGCATTGTAGTGATATGATATCCTATTGCATAAAGATTTAACATATTTCTCGTGATAAATATGTATATCTACTGTTGTTGTTATATTACTTTCTTTTAAGTTTATGGTTTGATATTATTTTAATGTATTTTGTTATTAGCTTACTTATACATAATAATACATATGTGGACCTTTTTTATTTTATTTTTTCTTTTATCTATTAGTCTGTAAGCCTTCCTAAAATAAGATAAAAAATAGGAATGTAATTGCATCATGTCAATAAAAAATGTTCATGAACATGGCATATTATGTTAATATCCTATGCATTTACATTTAAAGGTTAGCAGTTGTAGCGGTTACAACATGGCGGGATTTCGGTATCCTCCTTAGTCAAAGTAACAGTCATTTATTTTACAGTATGAAACATGAGTAATTGGTTGAGTATTTAAATTCATCTGAACAAGTCTCTTTCCACATTAACAAACTAATTTATTGTTCTATCTCTAGCTATTAGCGATATATATTTATACCGTGAAAAAAAAATGGAGTATTTATCTGTTACGCTGACGTGTCCCAATTCAATCACTGTAATTAATAGGTGTTGTAGATTCAATAGCCATTCAATTGCAAATCGTTTTACATTTCTAATACAACAGATTTTATTCAAATTAAACGTATAAGTTACGTTACAAAGCTCTCTTTGTGCAACTCGATTCATTACCGCAATGACAAATCATGCGCCATGGGTGGCCATGACAGTTTTGTTGCGGTTTCCCGCGCTTCCGAACCGGAAGATGTCATTAGTAATTATTTTTTTTAGCAGTTTTAATAGTGAGGTTATTGGCGGCAGTTAAAATAAATTTGATTTCTTTTTCCTATTTGTAAATTTATTAATTGATTTTGTTTTTCGTTAGACGCTTCATTACAGCTTACTTAGATTTATAAGTAGGTATATATATGAAAAAAAACACTTACTATGTGAATAACGTTATATTATAAAATAACCGCTACTAAAAGTCGCTTAAATATGGTTTTTTACTAAATGTGGAATTTTATATGATAAAAACTAGTATAAAAAAGTATCGCAGCTGTCTAGAAGTTAGTCGAAGTTACATGAAGAACTGCCTACTGCACGTACTTAATGTAACTTTTGCAAGATGGGAATGAGATTAGTTTATGTGGGAGAGCCACGTTTTGACACGGCTCGACTGGAGTGACACCACGGCCGTACAGAAAACAGATGTAAAGCATTATTTTCGTAGTCTTTCACCGAGTTTGTGGAGAGTGAGGTTAGCGGAGCCCAAAATCCCTAGTTTTGGAGGAGGGGGGGTCGAAGAACAACAACGCGCTTACTTGAGTTGCAGGTGTCCGTGGACGGCGGTAGTCACTTACCATCTAGTGAACCGTCAGCTCTTTTGACCCTTATACCATAAAAAAAACGGCACTTTTTTCCGACACTATAGCAGACGTTTTGCTATAGTGTCGGAAAAAAGTCTTGTTACACATTTTCCGGTCTCGCTCCCATTCGCTCAGTGCGTGTAACGCGCGATAAGGAACTTCGTTCCAAAAGTTAATTACTTTGAAAGCTATATTAAGCCTATTCTACCCGTTTTAAGTACATTGTTGTAGGTATTATTGGTCTCACTGTCACAGATTTTATACTCTTTAAAACTTACTCACTATTACCAGAAGACAAGCATTCTGGCACATAATATATTGCGTGGGAGTTTTAAAAAGGTGTAAGATGTCATAAGTGACAAAAATCGCAATCATAGGTCGACTAAACAAACACAAAAATCGAATCAAATCGATCATCGTTTAAAAAAAGGCGGCTATTCACAAAAAGTCAAAATCGGTGCAGTAACCTGCGCGTTATGCCAAAACGAATTTGCTGTAAAGTCAAGTACTGCGTGGGAATAACAAACGTAAATTTTTTTTCGTTTAAAAATTATGAATGGACATTGTTGTGTAATGGACGTGGTAAATAATCCTATTTGCATTGTTAGTTAAATCGTTGGTAGCTGTTGGTGTAGGGAGTCCATTGCGTATGGGGTGCTAAGAAGACTTTTTTTTTAGACAAGCTCTGGATGAGAAAATGTTTAAGTGCCTTAGTGATCAGCTTTTAGCACTGGTGATATCTCTCCTTATAAAAATGTTTAAAATCTTACCTACTAGTTAGTTAAATGAGAGATCAATCTAAACACACGTAGTTAATTATCATTTTCACCTATTGAGTAATGGCTTCGTTCTGTAAGTCGTTTAGTAATCATGGTCATAGTAGTTTAGACTCTCTCATGTTGAATGAACGGAAAGGTGGCGAGGATTTAGGACGCCTCCTTGTCAAGATCATTGCTATCAAATTAATTGACGACCGGATGGCGTAGTGGTTTGTGTAACGGACTGCTATTCCAAAGGTCGCGGGTTCTATTGCCGCTCAAGTCAAACATTTGTGTGCATGAACTGTTAATGTTTGATTTGGTCTGAGTGTTTCTATGTATAATATGTATTTATTCACAAAAAAAACTATATATGTAGTTATATCAGTTGTCTAGTAGCCATAGTACAAGCTCTGTTTAGTTTGGGACTAGATGGCGTTGTGTGAATGTGGTAGAAATAGCATATTTAAAATCGCCCTTAAGGCCCTGACTTCACATGTTCAGTTACTAACTCTTCAGTAACGTAATAATTAAAACTTAATAAAAACGATTCGTTTACAAGGTAATTAAAAGCATGCAATATGACTAATACTATGTTAGAAATAGACGTCACTACTTGTTATACCTCAACAGAAATGTCCCACATATGCCTAATTTATACTCCCCATAGTGTACGTAAGCCCAGGTAGCAGTGTCAATGAATAGCTCGCAGGGTGTAGGCGTGAGGCACCTGACCAAAGTTCCCATGGTCATTACCTACGTTAAACTGTAATTTATTGCCGTAACTAAACGTTGAGTCAATTATCCTGTACCTGCTTTTATTGATTCAAATTGTTATATCTTACTACAGTTGCGTTCTTCTTGTTGTACGAATTACTACGTTACTAATAATAATGGTTTATTACTATTATTATTTTGTGTGTGTGAGATATTAAACTGCACACATTGCCCACGGATACTTCAAGTCGAGAGTAACTGCGATTCCGGTATTTTAAGGTGGGAGTATAAGTCTGGAAATACCTGCAACCACATATAATTGAAATAGTTAAATTATTTCATAGTGTCTATGTAGATATTTGTATATTCTTAAGACTGCAAACTACTTAACTACCGTCCCTAGCATTAAACTACAGTTGTGTGACTGGTAAATCTTCACTTATAATATATATTTTTACTGTATTTACAGTAGGCTATGCACACACGCCTACCCCATATAAATCTTATCCTCGAGAGTAAGCTTCGGAACCTAAGCAAGCGCTTTGACCATCGATTTCAATGTAACAACAACCACAATTTGACATTATAACGCGGGACGAAATGCAAGTGCCGTGTTCGAATCGCAAGAAAGAAAAACTCTTAGAAAGGCATATAATTATATTTACTAGAATTAGTGCGGTCACGATAAGTATTCAGTATACCTTAGAAATGCCTGACCTTTGGACCAGGTTGCACTGGCCGTGGTGACAAGCTGACTGACGTTGCGCATCCTCCGCCGTCGAGTCCGCGAGGTATAAGTTTTTTCATCCACCCGCACTTCTTCAATATTATTGATATTTTCTTGTGCCATGTACCGTTACATACTTATATAAACTCAGTAAGTACAGACAGATACATAGACTCAGTGGTGCTAATTCTGTTGTTCGAAAACTCTCTAAACTAAAAATCACTAAAAATGAGTTTAGTCCGTTCGAGTATAACTTTTTCAGAATAAGAAACGTTACTTGACAGGACTTAACCAATTTTTAGTGATTTTTAGTTTGGTTTAGAGAGTTTTCGAACAACAGAATTAGCACCAGTGTCCCTTTATCTTACCGACGTGCTACTATTTTGGCGTTTATCCGGCTGCGCATTAAAGCGAGGTGGTATGTTGTTTAGCACTGAATTTATAAAACAACGTAGTAGGAAGGTATTGGAGTTACCATTCACTGCTTTTCGTTTATTTGGATGTAAATCTATACTAATATTATAAAGCTGAAGAGTTTGTTTGTTTGTTTGTTTGAACGCGCTAATCTCAGGAACTACTGGTCCGATTTGAAAAATTCTTTCAGTGTTAGATAGCCCATTTATCGAGGAAGGCTATAGGCTATATATCATCACGCTAAGACCAATAGGAGCGGAGCACCAATGAAGAATGTTTCAAAAACGGAGAAAATTTATTACTATTGAGAGACGCAGACAAAGTTGCGCGGGTCACCTAGTGTTAGATAAAACTTTGAGTACGGAGAAGTTGTTATTGGGTTTTTAGCAGTTTATCTTTCTTAGTTGTTGTGTGAAGACTAGCAACGTGCCCGGAAGGCGTAGGTCCAAAACTAACAAAATAATAGACGTGTTATCACTGCCTACAGTTTTAGATCTATTGGTTTATTATAACCTATATCATACTTTATATACCTTTTACATTTGTATGTTGTAAATATTATGGCAGTCTACAATTTACGCATAAAATTTAACTTAAATTCGCTCCAAAACGAATGAAATGCTTTTAAAAAAACTTTATTCATTGACAAACAAAAAATGTTTACACAAATCCTATCATTAATTTTCAAAACTTTGTCACAGAGTTTTCATTCAGGCCGCGAGATGGTCACCTGTGCTTAAAAAAACTTGATTCGATTTTTTACTCTTGCAACACACAAACCGTGTTATGGCCAATAAATTATCTATTCAATGAATTTGTTAAAAACGTGGGCGGGTTTTGTTAGATAATTTCAAAAATGCTTGTGTTTGTCGAAAGAATTAAAAAGATTATGCTCATGGGTTAAAAAGTAAGGGTCACACCTATGCCGATGGCGATATGTGGGAACTAGATGACAAAGGGATCAAATGATGAATGTAGATTTTGGTATTTTTATACAATTGAGTAGACATTGCAAAATTATTAAAATGCAACGTAGGGCATGAGTTTATGGTCGTTTTTCATCTGGCTTATTTGACGTCGAAAGCTAGAGTATGCTATTGCTATAGGTATTTCTACAGTTAGACTGGATGTGAAAGAAATACTATATACGCCAAAATACTAATTAGGAAAAGTTCATGATTATAACATTTTCATGATTATTATTTGTTGTAGTAACTGTATTTTTTTAACTATTACAGCTTTTTTTATACTTTTTTTAAAATATGGGGTCTACCAATAAGAACGTCCTGGTTTAAAAATTGAATAAAACAAACCATTTTGTATGAAAAATGCATCCGATTGATTTATTTGATAGATAATTTTATGCAATTTATGTTTTAAATAATATATCGTCTAAATGACCGCCGCGGCTCTTTTTGCAGACGGTCACCCGCTCACGCCAATTTTCGATGACGCGGTGCACCATTTCGGCCGGTATGTCGGCTATGGCTAGTCGAATGTTGGTTTTTAGGTCACGAATTGTAGCTGGATTATTGCTGTACACTTTAGATTTAACGTAACCCCAAAGAAAATAGTCTAAAGGTGTTAAATCACACGATCTTGGTGGCCAACTGATCGGTCCATTTCTCAAAATTAACGACTCACCAAACTTTCCACGCAATAATTCGATGTTCACTCGAGTAATGTGAGGTGGTGCACCGGCTTGTTGAAAATAAAGGTCGTCTGCCGGAAAGAAATATTCGGTTAACATCGAGTTATAGCGCTCGCCATTCACAGTAACAGGGTTTCCTTCGTCACTTTCAAAGAAGTTTTGGACAATTTCCAAGCGTTGGTTTAAAGTTTAACGTGACATGATAAAATGGCAAACCTTACTGAACACAAATGTCAAGAGACGTCAAAGATCCATCATCAAACATGACCACTATGAGCTGTCAAAACCAAGTCATCCCTATTGTATGGTAGACCCGTTACTTAAGCCTGGAATGGTTGCATTGGCAATAAATGACATAGAAACTAAAAAAAGTCGTAGTGAAAAATAATTCTATTTTCAAATAGTACTTTGATTTAAATTTGAACCATGAGTCAGACAACATAAAAGAAACTCACGTTGCGCGCAATGACAACACCTCATTCAGCCAATTAAAAAGTGTCCCCAGTGTAAAATATCTCAATTTCTAAGTAAAAGGGTCCTGCTGAGTAAACGGACGTCCGAATTATACAAAACACACAACATCTTAACGTATTTAGGGCAAGATTTAAATCATCGTGGGAACGTTGTTAATTTGTCGGATGCGTTGACGCGAAATTTTTGTTGGGTAATTTATAATGTCACTGTATTATGAGATGCGCTGTTTTTTAAACAAAATCTTTAAATGTAGACAGGATAAATTTAAAAGTATTGTAAAATTATTGACAGACAAAACAGGTTATAAGCAAAACTATGTACGATGCAATAATCCATCAAGTTTTGGTTTTTTTTATTTGTTTTAAATATTAAAGGTACCTTAAAATACTTTAGGAAGATAGCTAGATGACAATAAAACCAATAGAGTCCAGATCAAATACTACAATTTTATTGCTCAAATGTCCGGGACCTGTCAAACGCGGTATATGTCTAAAGTCGTTTTATTGCAAGTCCTAGGTTAAGCGTCTGCATTAGGACTCGATTTTTTCGTGCGATTATGTGCAAATGCACATAATCGCACGAAAAAATCGAGTCCGAAAATTGAGCTAAGTGACGTGGGGAATGGGAGAGCCCTATCTCCAGCAGTTGACTGGTCTGCGAAAAGCTGATGATGATTGGAATTCTGTCAGTAGTCAGAAGGCTCTGATTTCTAGGCAGTTCGTGTAACATGTATGCGACTATTATTCTAATTCATCCGAGATAACTCCTTGTCAAAATATATCCAAATTCCAAATTATTTATTTTTACTTACGTGAATCGGACCACGTTTTTGTTGTCAAAATGTGAATGTGTAATATGTTTGCCCCGTATCTATTTAGAAATACCACGTTAGTTGATATATGTAAGTATGAAACTCTTATTTTCTCTTAAAGTTCCACATAAATAATGAAAATTTAAAACCAATAGTGAATCCCTGAAAAACTTTTTGACACTAAGTACCTACTAACGAATAAAATTTCGTTAATTGGAATTTTTATGAGTACAACAATTGATAGTCGTTTAATATCGCAAAAATTATTTCTTCTAAAATGTATTTCCTAAAATTCTTTTATTGGCGCAAGTGTGCGCAGTTTTTACAAATATTTCTTTACTTGACTTGTCAAAACATTTAACTTTACAATATGTCCGTCTTATTATTTTCGACGTTCATTCTTGTATTTACGGTGCCGGAAGTCCGTACTTCAATTTAGGATAGTTTGTTTGCGCAAACTTTTTATAAATATCGATTCTGATTTGTATGAATGATTAATCGATTTTATAATACTTTTAGAGGCAATTTGTCTTTCTTATGGAGTTTGATTTTGTTTCAAGGGGCCTGGGTGCGTTCTGACGTTTCGTTAGAAACATAAATTCGTAAGGCATATTTTTGGCTTATATTGTATGCGCTAATAAAGCGCATAAAAACCTTAAACTTTGATAGCAATGCACGCAGTTTAATGCGTACCTATTATTACGAACTAGCTTTTGTAAAAAGTAGTCTATAAAAATGGAGCTTCCCATTGGTAGGCGAAATAATTTTTAAAATCAGTTTAGTTGTTTAGGCGTAAAAGCGTTACAAACAAACAAATTTCACATTAATTTATAATCTAAGTATGGAAGTATGGATAGTTTACATTAATACCGTTTATTAACGTTATCGTATCGTAATTGGAAATAACAAAACATCATTATGTTTTGTTATTTCCAATTAAATTATTTTGTTTGTTATTCATCACGCTAGAGAGATTGCACGGATTTGAATGAAAAGCACAGAGATAGATTTATTACAATGACTCCACAGATGGCGTAGTGGTTTAAGCGGTCATCACACCGCTTTCTACTGCGCCGGGAAAAATTGTGTTCTGAGTCTGGGTGTTTTTTTTGTGTCCGTTTCATGTAGGTATGCTTGAAAGGCCCGCGAAACAGGATATATTCCTAGCCCGGGAGAAGTCTTTGATATAAATAACAGTCTCTAATAGCCCAGCTGCCAACTAATAAAAGTATTTGCCAAACTTTGTAATTATGAGAATCTCTGGAATCAAGAAAAAAATTTATTAAAAGAATGTAATGTGGGATTTTATATTTAATATCTTGTAGTTCATAACATTAGAAATAAACAAATGGTTTAAATTAAAGCGGATCTTTAACATAAGGCAGTTGAACGGCCTAATTGTAGGTATATATCGTACCTTAATTTGCAAAACGGCCAACTCTACTTTTTACCGATTTTTTACCTTATAAATCCAAGACTCTTAAGCGCCTACTTACAGTACACGCAGAATTTTATTATTAAGTTAAGTAAAAATCAATTGTATGGCTATGCTGTAAAACTGATATGTTTTTTAATAAGGTAAGTGTATTTCACATTATTTTACTTCTTTTTTGCACCATTAATTATAATATTTAAATTACCTACTTACACTATTTTTCAGTTGATTACTATGATCCGAATATGCTATCATATTCACACATCACATCAACAGCTTTTAATAGTCCACTGCTGGACATAGGCCTCTCCTTAGAAAGGAGGTTTTGGCCTACTATACCACGCTGGACAGGTCTATTAATTATGCTCAAGTTTGTGAGGAGGAATGTGTGAATGTGTGTATGGACGTTTGTTACTCATTCACGCGAAAACGGTTGAACGGTTTTAGATTTAGCACATAGATAGTTTATAAACTAAATTAGCACATGGGTCATAAAACATCACGCTAACGCGGCTAAACCGCAGTGCATGTAATATTCGGCTTATAATAATTAATTAAGGTATCTATCTAAAAGCATGTACCTAGGTGCATAAAAAACTTAAAAAAAAAACTTATTTTTGGAATGGCTAATTAATTTTTCGTCTGTACACCAGTATTTCTTGTTGTCTTTTCTTCTCGTTTTGTTTTCGCTGTTCACGCGCTAAAAAATGGCATAATCCTGCTTTAAGCAATGACAAGCAAATTCCCTACCATATTATCTACCTCAACTGACATTCCTGTGCATGTGCAGTAAATGGAGTACATTTACTAACACTATAATATCCGAATATAAAATAGTAGATAATTTATTTATTTTATTTATTTATTTATTTATATTAAGCACATCAACAGCATAATTACAACATCGTGGGGCGATAACATTTTCATGGTTTGAGTTTCCGGTAATTACACAGATAATAGATATGCATGACACTTATATATCCAATGGAGAGACCTTTTATACAAATGCTAATTTAATACATAAAAATACATACACAGACATAAAACCTAAGGTAGAACGTGTTTCCTTTTTAACAATAAAAGACAAAAAAAAACAAAAACAAAACAAAATAGATCAGATCAGGCGCTCCAAGAGTTGGGTTGGGATAATGTTTTGTTTGAAGAATTTATCGTAACCTGACTGACAAGGACCACACTTTCTTCCAGTTTGCTAGACTATCATGGTCTGGTCTGGACCATCAAGTGCCGATTTCGTTACACAATGTTGGCAGTAACAATATCTCAAAAAATATTAGAATATAACTGTAAGATAACTTATCCAGTGAAGACTTGCTCTTAGAATAGTAACGTTATGCCACAAAAACTTACAAATCCACCAGTAGTTCAACCACATGACCCAATTTTATCATCTAAATATACAAATAAACTAGTTGATTAAACTAGCTCTGGCAGTAAAATATGGCAGTAAAAATGAACCTAACCAACAAAAAAAAAACGGTGCTAAGTGACTGAGGATGAATAGAAAAGTGAAATAAACAAAAAGAATATAGAGTCATGAGAAGAGTATTGTGGTATAAGTAGAAGGTCAATGGTGTATGGAAGAACGGCATAAAGAAACCAAGATAAGAAATGAACGTAAGATGTAAATGTGAAGAAAAAAAGAACGGCGTTATTAAATGTCATTTAATAAATGAAAATGAGAGGAAAATACTATTTGAAAAATATTACTGATATACGGGAGCTCAAATATGTTCCCACTAATACACTATACTTTAAGTTATAGTTTTCAGAGGAATAACAACTGCTACAATAAACATAAGCGCAATTCGATTAACAGCCTTGCCCGACCTAAAATTTATTTTTTGTAATTTTTGTGACAAAAATGGCAATTAGATCTCTAACAGATATATAGTGATTATCAAACTCTTGCTTGCCTCATGAGGACTGATCTTAGAGATTGATTAATTTAAAACTAAATAAAACTATTTTGATTAGAAATTAACATTTTTGTTTTACTTTATTCGTTTATTGCACGTATCAAACCAGACATCTCCCTGTTCATTTTTTATTTACAGACAAAGAACGGATAACCCTAAATAAGGTCATATAATAAGAAAATTAACCTGTAAAACAGCACATTTACTAAAAAACCTACGTATTTAGTTATTTTGCTCCAACGGGATCTTCAGATTTCGCAAATTCGTCAAAATTTTGAAATAAATAAGTTTTTAGTGTCTTTAAAAGTTTTTAGAAAACTTGCACACAGCCCTCAGTGTCCAGAAGTAAACAGAAAACGAAGCAATAAACTACACATTGTAAGTGTGTTAAAATACAGGTTTAATAATGAAACATTAATTTAGAATTTATAAAATATATTTTATCTATTGCATAAAATATTCTAATATATGTACAAATATACTATATTTAAGAGGTTCATTAAAATGTCCACCTCCGATATTATTTACAAAGACAAATATATTTGATACAAAAATATATTTTTAATAAACAATTTCTCTATTTACACATTATTAATGTTCCTAATACAGCTCTTAGACTCATTGTCAAAATTTTCCTAACGGCTCGATCACCATTTTGTCTTCACTTGGCACATTTTCAAACTTTTTTCCATCTTTCGAATTTTCTCGAAGATTTCCTGTTCCTTGACCGTCAGTACCCATAAAGGTAAGGAAAGCCAGCAACATGAGGCACTGCTGACAACGGCACGAATACAGGCATCATTCTTTCAGCTTGAACGTAATGAGTCCTGGTGTGTTTCTTCAAATGATCCCGCCTACCAAACTTCTTGCCACAAGTCGAACAAGGAAATGGACGAACACCAGAATGAATTCTCTTATGTCTTGTAAGCTCTTCGTTTCTCGTAAAAGTCTTACCACAATTTTTCTCATCGCATTTGTAAGGTCTTTCACCAGTATGTATTCTTATATGACCTTTCAATTGACCATTGTTTGAAAATCCAACTTGACAATGCGGGCATTTATATTTCTTTGGCCTCTGTTTTCTTGCGTTTAGTTTTGCTTCATTTTCTTGGTGGAGTATTCTTGCATATTCTAACTCCATTGCGTATCCCTGTGCAAGAGATTCTAGTAGCAAAGGATCCGTCGGAGGTACTCCCAAAGCGTGGGCGATATCAGCTCCTGGGAGATAGTCTGGCATAAATGTTGAGCTGTAAGCTGCTGGTAGTGATGCAAGATGTCCATAGCTTTGAGGGGCTGAGTTTACTTCTATGGGTTTTATTTGTTTTTCTTTCTTTTCTGGTTCTTTAAGAAGTCTGTCACAACACAATGTAAGTTTTTCAACTGGAGAGTTCGCAATGATTGGTTTTATATCTTGATCAGCATCTTCTGTAGTTGTAGAAACAGTAGCGTCTTGATAACTTGTTTCAGATTTTTTGAAGCTTCCACGAATTTTCCTTAGAAGATTTTCTCTTCTACTTTCATCAGTCAATCTTTTCTTTGTTTTAATTTCTGAATTATTATCACAGTTAGTTAGTCTATCAGATTTTTTATCACTCACATCCCAAGGCCTGAAAAGCCTAGAGTACGTTTGCTCGGAAAACATTTTGGCACGCTCTCGTATCACACGCGATCAAAGTTAAACTACGTCCCTTTTCATTTCAACAACTTTTATATACATTTCTTTGTCAATAAATTTTATAAAAGCCCCAAAAGTAGAGGGATCTGTTCTATTGAATGGACGAAAGAGACGAAATATTATTCAATTGTTGCACACTTGAGGTTAGTCGAACTTTTTTTGGAAATGGCGCTCTTATTTTGGCGGTAACTTAGTCTTTTTGTTCGGATACATACGGATGAGTTTCGATTGTATTTTTAAGCTGTTGTTAGGGCTTTTTTGTTGCTAAGTGTGTCATAGTGTCTGAGATAGGGGTGTGTATTGTTATTTATGTTGATTTTTGTTCATGTAAAGGAGGCGGGCCTGGGGGCCGAGCGTCACGCTCGAGTGGCCGCAACCCGCAGCTGCAATACCGTTTGTTTTAATGGTTTTTGCAATTGTTGCGGTTCCCAGTTTATTTAATATTATATACAGCGCATGTGTTACGTATGTATTGTTGGGTTTATGGGAGAGTTGGTAGTATAATGGTAACGTCATGGAAAAATAGGCAATATGGTTTTGCAGTCACATCTGTTATTATATTAAGTTGTTACTAGAAGAAAAAAGTATCATGTACATTATATTAATAGTATAAAACTAGCCTTCTTAAGTGAAGTAATATCAATAAAAGATAGTTACGATAAATGTACTTTGTTTACTTATAGGGAAATGTATTGTCATCACATAATTTGAAAATACCCCGGTGCACTATAGTCTGGAACTGGGCCTCAATTCTGCTATTTTATGTTCACACCACGCCACTGTCATACCACTGACATGCTATTGATATGCCATTGAGTGGCCATTGGCATCGGTATAAATATCGGTAGTCTACACTAACTCAGTATCTTTACAGTGGCAATATCAAAAAGATTACCATATTTGGAAAAATACATAAAATCATTTCCTTATAATTTGAAAATGTATTACGTTTTTTTAATTTTGGTCCATAAAGTTGTTATGGATTTATCATATTTATTGATACAAATGGGTAAACTACAACGACATAATACACAGTAATTAATAGAATTATCGTTGCTGTTTTTGTTGTTGTTTAGTTAGTGGCATCTCAATAGCGTGTCAGTGGTATGACAGTGGCTTGGCGTTAACATAAAATAGCAGAATTGAGGCCCTGGTTGCACGTTCTCAGTGAGCGGGCGTCTCTGTAAGAGGCATAGAAACAATTGTCGAGTTTATGCAAGATAATTATTGTTCGGTTGTTTCTACAAAAAAAAATTGTTAAGAACAAGTTGAATTCGCTTTTATAGCGATCTATATTAAATAGTAACAATCTGTTGGACTCGAGAAAGTGAGTCATGTGATCCCAATTTAAAAATATTTACAAGTACCTCCTGAAGCGATCCATTATTTACATACTGGCTACTTCATCAAATGTTCTCCAGGATATCAAGTTTTTCTATTGTCTTTCGAATGCGGCTTGACAGTAAAAAGTAGCTTTAAAACTTCCAAGAAATATTTCCATACTAAGATACTTACTAGTAAAGCTAAAAAACCATCTGAATACTCTCTTGACTTAAACAAAATCCCTAGTTTTCTACAAATAATTATTCACTTATTTTGTAAACCGAGCAAAGAGATAGTATATAGATAGTAACTAATTGACTCTTTATGAATTCTTTTTTAATACATTCTACTTACATACGTATTTATCTGAGTTTATTGTCAGGTTTCGGAGTGAATTAGCTTACTATTTGCCGTCTATTGAATCAAAAAACTGCTCTAAAAAGACCTATTTACCCATTCATACTTTTCATAATATGAGTGACTAGTGAGTTGAGTTAATTTACATAATCGTACGATAAATAGTAATTATAATAACCTCAGACATCACACACAAGGCTGTCTGATCCCAAACTAGGCAGAGCCTGTAGTATGGTAACCAGACTGCTGATAAACATACTTATATATTTCTAAATACATAAATATTATAGCTAAATTATACCCAGACACATAATAAACGAGCGTGCTCATCACACAAATATTTGTCCCGAGTGGGAATCGAACCCACGACCTCCGACTTAGCAGTCAGGGTCACTAATCACTAGACCAACAGGCCCGTCAAAAAAGTAAGCTTTTATAGAGCTTTCGTTAATAGTTTTCGTTTTTTGCCTCTAGTACACTGTGCGCGGTTAAATTCATTCCTATTTATGAAAATGAGTAAGTACTTAAATTTGCATTTTAAGAAAAAAAAGAAAACTATCTAAGTGTGTTTATTCCTTTAATAGAACATTCCTAAAGTAATCTTTTAGATAATAACACAGAAATCTGTTACTATATTTTACTAATCAAATTAACCAAATACCAAAATAGATTTGATACGAGTAATTTCCTGGTTTCATAAACTGTCATCGCAACCACAAAATGGATGAACGGCATCAATCTAAACAAATCAAGTTACCTATTCACATACAATAAGTCTTGATTGCGTAGCTTTTGGTGTATTTTATGAGAATATCCGAATACATTTCGGAATTGGCGGGATCTGTCAAAATTGGCGCGTATGATCGATAGGCATTCGTATTTTTATTAGATTGTACAAAAATTGTGATAGTTTAAAAAAGTAGCTTTTTATAAATATTTTTTCTTTTAGTGTTTAATTGTGTAACTATCGTGAGAATATTTACAAGTGTCAAAGTTTAACTTCAAAGCATGTTCGTTGTCCGTTTGTCCGTTGAGAGTAATACTATTTTGTAGACTCGGTTAAAGTAACGGATGGGCGATCGTAGGTATATCGGCTGATAACGGTAATTTGACCGACGATAATTTTCTTTTGTATGATCGAAGGCGCAAATACAAAGCATATTGCTTTCATCCACTAAAACATATCAAAAGAGTTTTATTCCCTAAATGAAAAGTTGCTCCAGTGTGATGAGAAGTTTTCCACTAATAGGTATAGTATGCCCAAGAGCGCACTCGTTTCGTATTGCCGGCATATCGGGCCGAGTTATAGTAGTCTGTACTCGAACTATAAGAAACTTCGACAGCCAGGATGGCGGCGTTCGGGTGACAGACAGGGATGCAGTGGTCAGGGGGCCAATAAATGTATGTTTCAGGACTTAGGCGCCATCATCTTGTGTTGGGTGACGGTTCAGTGACGCCGGCAGTGGTTAAACGGCCATAAATTGTTTTAAATTCAAATGCTAAAGTTAATTTGTTATATTTATACTTATTTACAGGCTCTCAAGACATTCCATGTAGCTTTTCCCGTATACCAGCGACTTCGACAGCATCAATATAGATTTATATTTATCTGCCTGTATGTATTTATGGATATTTTTCTGTCGATCTGATTATTATCATATACTATACCTGGTTACTTAGTTATTTGTAGGCATCTAGGCATGCAAAAGATAGCGATGCTAATCATCACTGTCTCTGAGTTATTTAAGTGTGGAATCGTAACAAAGAAACTCTCATTGGAAACTATAACATTAAAGATCTTTAGGTAATGATTAATGTCATCACAGCCATTTGTTTTTAACTAACAAACAAAAAAACATGAGTATTTTTGTTTGACATGAAAAAAAAACACCGAGGATGAAGCGACGCTCCAAGCTGATTCCTGCTGGTCAACTGATGCTGGAAGACGACACTGACGATGTCACCTCACAGCTGGCGGGAACCAATCAGTGTATAAAAAAGACATCTCTAATAAAGTAAGCCCCAGTTTCAATCAAAATGATTAGGTTTCTTATTACAAAGAGGCTGATCCGTCAAGATTTTGACAAGATACGTTTCTTATTTCAACAGAATTCCTGTTATTTTGATAATATGTTATGTCGCGCCTTTAAGTTTGCATGATGGATGCGTTCTTGTGCCTATGATGTTGACTGGAGGAGCAGTTGCCTAAACTATTGTGAAGATATTGATAATCTTAGAAATAAATTCATATAGCTGCATTTTTTTTAAAGTTTTTAACACACAAGCATTCCGTCTTTACCTACGTAGGCAAGTCGCAGACGAATGTCAGTTTTCAGGAGTCATTTCAAAAGTCAAAATTTCAAGCTTACTGACGTATTTTTTTTTATGTAACAACAAATCTTGGGAGATCATAAGACGGGCCTGTTGGTCTTGTGGTTAGTGACCCTGACTGCTAAGCCAGAGTGTGATGAGCACGGTCATTTGTTCTGTGTCTGGGTGTAATTTATTTAAATATAATATGTATGTATTTTGAAATATATAAGTATGTTTATCAGCAGTTTGGTAAAACTTAAAAACTAATGTTGTGTTTAGAGTATCACGAATTATCAAGCTTTCATTATATTAAAACGTATTTTGCAGTCGAATCATTTTTTTTTGTTGTAAAATAAGAAACAGCAATTCTGTCTAACTATACTAAGTAATGTAATTTAATATACTTTGCAAGCATCATAAAAACAACACGAAATTTGAGTTCTATCATTACGCAACATCGTTAAAAAATTAAATTTGCCTATGAATAATTCATATTCATACGCGTATATTTACTTTATCTATGTGTCCGATGTCTTCGTTCAACTGTGAACGTCGGTCAGTCAAGGATACTCTGTAATATTCACAGATGAAATATTACGGATATAAGGCTTCCGTGTAGATGCGATCCTTTATTGAAGCCTAGTTAAAAGGCTCAACTACCATTTATCGTCACACAAAGCTCTAAATATGTCTGACAACCCTAATTACACTAAAAATATTTGATTAACTTTATAAATAGAAATGAGCTCTGTCGAATCATTTCTATGTGCACACACTATTAGGCGAATCACTGCAACTTAACAAGATATATTAAATGCTAGGAGATATCTCAAGAATTCACTAATAAATATCATCGAACCTATTTTAAATACCGTATCAATGAATAAAAATTATGAATGAAAATCGAATTGTATAATTCATTGGCCTACATATTTAGTCGATTCATAAATCTTTAACTTATAATACTATATGGACTTCGTGGTTTGACTTAATGTCTTTATAAAAATCGAATAAATCTCTATAAGAATACTTTAGTAGTATCCTTTTAGACGATTTCTAGAGAAGCGTGACAACTTTATATCGATTTTTTTAGTGATGGGACAGTTTTTTGGTGTCCTTATTGTGGGCAATTACTACGGGTGTCATAAATGGTGCAAGTTTCATGAATGGTTCTCAAAACGCATGTAGGTGTAAATGGCGTGTTCAAAAAATGTTAGGATACAATACATGATGGCTTAACAAACCTTGCGAGAGAGGTTTTAGACATCCATTTTGGTGGTAACGGATAATGTATAATTTTAGGAAAGTAATGTGTTTTAAATCTTAATATTATAAATCATACATTTTATTTTATTTAGAGCAGTCTCCGCTATTTTAACTGGGGTTGAACAAATGTAGTTAGCTATTTATTAAAGAGTTAGTTTTTCAGATAGGTACACCTTTTACAAACCATTACCCTCCAAATACGTTGAAAAAACTTACACATCTTCAGTATAATTGTTAGCGTTATTGGAGATTTGTCGTAAAACAGCAAGCTTAGGATCTCAGATTTAAAAGGCTTAAGTTTTTTTGGCAGTATTGGCCTTTAAAATCCATCTCATTCTTTACCCTCAATTCTAAAATGATTCTAATATGTATTGTAGGTATTTATTAATGTAAATCTAAGTATTTTTGTCAGTAGCCTGGTTACCATAAGTGCAGGCTCTGCCTAGTTGTTGTGGTCAAACAATGGTTTGCTTAAAAAGCCAACATATAATTTTATTTAAAAAGTTGTATTCGAAAACTAATTTTTTTTTTAGAAGCACAGTACGAAGAATTTCAACATCCTGTACATTAATATTAGCAAGCTTGTGTGGTCCCACCACTAAAGCGAAATTGATACCGCACAAAACAAAAAGTCCCATAAATTCACCCACCACTATTGTTACTAGAGGTGTCCATTGATATCGCCGTAGACGGTAAGACGCCACGGTGTGTTCACTACTCTATTTTCATGTTTACGATTTAGTTGTTACGTTGATAATGGGGATAATATAATAAACATGTACGTATTTACTGTGGAATTGAAGAAAGAAATGATCCTCGTAAAATGTCACTGTTGTTCACTATTAACTTGGAAAAAATTGATCTTAAAAACGCCACCTACCGGTTTTAACTGTGGCTAACACAAAAAAGTGTAATTGACAACCTAATTAATTTTATCATCATAATCGACAACCTTTAGTAGGCCACTGTAGGCTTCCCCTTAGCAAGGATGTTTTTGCGTTACCTAGACGTGTTGTAATAGGGTTTGTTTTAAGTTTTCCATCTCTTTGCAGTACTATTGTCTATTGAAAACTATACCAATAAATATAAATAAACAAATAAAAATCTCCTTAAAAACTGTTATTTCGAGAATACTCTTCACATTAATCTAACTCTTCGATCACGATTCCCATCTCTTTTAAACCGATACCATTTTATATTTTTAATTCCCCCAGCTAACCACAACAAGATGTCATCGGGACCCCATTTGATTTAAACAGAGGGTCATTGGGGAGGAGTTTCGGCTCCACAGTAGTTCAGGGGAACTTATGGTGAAATGGGGTTAGATATGTTATTATTATTACTTATTTTAACTTTTAATTTGTAATATTTTGTGATAGGTAGGTATGACAAACGAAAAATAGCTTTCTTTTTTACTTTCCAACGTTAGTTAGCTAAGCAATTAGGTAATTATGGTAATTCAGTTGTTCGAAAACTTTCTAAACTAAACTAAAAATAATTAAAAAAATATTTAGTCCTGTCAAATAACTTTTCGTATACTGAAAACTTAGTATTTGACAGGAGTAAACTATTTTTTAGTCATTTTTAGTTTAGTTGTTAAAGTTTTCGAACAGCAGAATTAGCACCATTAAATCGCAATCTTAGGCGATACAATATTAAACACCTACTTGTCATCGTTTAATCATCTCTCGCCTCATTTAAATCGGATTCAAAAGTGTCTTTATTACATCTCTCATTATTATTCAGCATTATTCATCGCTTACACCTCCCTGACCCGATACTAGGCAGAGCCTGTACTGCACTGTAACCAGACTGCTGATAAACATACTTACATATTATTGTACATGTAGTAGTATACACACTTACATAATAATATACTGATCAACGTACTAACTGACACCCACGTACTAAACAAGTGACCATCACATCACATCAACAGCCTTTAATAGTCCACTGCTGGACATAGGCCTCTCCTTAGAAAGGAGGTTTTGGCCTACTATGCCACGCTGGCCAGACGGGTTGGTATAGGGTTTGTGTCAAGTTTTCCTTCTCTTTGCAGTGCTGTTGTCCTGCGTAGTTTGCTCCCTTAGTCGCCTCTTACGACACCCACGGGATGAATAGAGGTGGCGACAATCCGAACCGACTAAAACCACATTTATTCCATATTATCTTAGACTATTGCAAGGGACTTGGGTATACCCTTGGTAGGAAAGCCCCGAGAAGCCCGACAGACCTTGTGCGATTTAGGCAGCCACACCATTGAAAGCAAATGGGCTTACTGTGCCTGGTGCCACTTCCTCGGGACGCGCCTCTTTAACGGACAACACTTTGTCTTCAAAAAGTGGTGGAACACTTTGAACTGCCAGAACCATGTTCTCTAGCGAGCGGCTTCTGTTGGTCTAGCATTTCAATATAGTACAGGTTTTGCTTAGATTTGGATCACACGACCGTGTGTGGGATGTGTCGTCATTATTTATTACACGCTTTATATTAGCTTCACTTGTATGTTAGTTTGTAACCGACTCCTTTGGGCGTGATTTTGTCTGACTTTAAACGGTCAGATTTCGTTCAATCTTTGATATCAAACTCAGATATATCGAGGACCGATGACAATACACTAATTTAAAAAAAAAAAAAAATTAAAAAAAGCGTGGGGTGCTTTTTACTATTGCCAACAGGCACCCAACGCTTTTTTTCAAATTTATTAAAATTTATTTTATATTTTTTAGTTTGGTTTTCTATAAAAAGCGTGTTTTTTAGTTTTTTTAAAGTATTTTTTTTTAATCCCAATGTTTAAAATGATACATCACAATTTGTCAGATATTCAGTTTCAAAAGCAAATAAAGGGTTGATCGATTGGTAGTTATGACATTATGTTGTCAAATTAACATTTACAAAGAAGTGTGTTTGTAAAAAAATATTTATATTTTATTAGTTACTAGCTATTGACTTTGAAATTGACGCACTTCCATTCAACACTTGATCCCTTATTTTACCTCCTTAGAAGTAAATTTTCAGGCACTACGTTGATGAATTAGTCAGTCAGGGCAACAAATTTTATACTTGTATTGACAAGTTGTTCTTCCAACCAATAAAGATTATTTTTTTCTGGCTGAAGATTACCCATGATTGTTCCTGTACATTTGGCAGTGTTTGCAAAATTTCATGAATCGGATGACCAAAAAGGCATAGCTTAAAATATTTCTTTTCTTAAAATAAATCCTTCGGTACATAAACTGATACTCCTAATTCCACGTGCCGTGGTTTACTACATTATTCTAAAGACAAAGATTTTTTAAATAATAATAATAAAACTTGACACGTCTTACACATTTCTGCCGTTGAGAATTGCATGTCATTTTTATTTCATGACCAGCGTAGTTTGAATCGTTATTGTGTAGACTTTTGTACCATGACAGGTCAACATATATACTGGCTACTTTTAGCTACATGACTCATGTAGCCGTTTTCACAAGTGTTCTAACTTTACAGCACATATTGTTTAAAAATCACAAATTTTTACACTTCTTTTACATAGGTATAAACATGAAAATCAAAATCCAATAAATTACTAGACGTTTTTGATCCTAACTATAACAGATATACTAAATTGGTGAAAGACATCCTCCATGGTGGGCTGCGTTTGGATTAGCATTCAAATCTACATCACAATTGCTGCTTGCTTACTTTGTCACTTATTTTTCTATTACTTGCAGTATTATGAATCAGAGATAATTTTTGTATAATCTTCATTGTTTTTCTTTGTGTACATTTGAGTTACGTTACGATCCAGATGTAAACGATGTATTTATGATTTATGTTTTAATTGATTGTAATGTGTTTTGTGCATTTAATAAACAAAATAAAAAAATAAAAGAATATCATATGTTTTGCCAAATTTGTTTAGAAAGGGGATACAAAGACAGTCTAACAGTCCTTTGCTGTACATTTTCGCCTACTATACCACGCTGGCGAGACGCGTTAGTATAGGGTTCTTTTCAAGGTTTCCTATTTTGTTATGGCAGAGTGGCAACCGAGCAGACGTTTCACCTGATGGAAAATGACTACCTTCTCGTTGCAGTGCTGTGGTCCTGCGTAGTTTGCTCCCTTAGTCTGCTCTCACGACACCCACGGGATGAATAGGGGTGGTGTCACTCTGTACTTTTAATCTGTCACCACATGAACACTTAACTCGCAATTCACATATTTAGATAGATAGATAGGTACTCTTTATTGCACACCATAATTAGGCTACATGCAAAAAAAAACAGTGATACAATGGGTGGCCTTATCACAGCCTGCGATCTCTTCCAGGCAACCTTTAGATGGACTATACTATATTACTATATAGTATATGTAGCGTGTGGTGCGCATTTACAACTTCCATATATTAACGAATGTTTCCTTACATAATTACACATACACGAATATACATTCATACACTTACATACATATATAAATATGAATACATACATAAACATACATACACATACCAATATAGCACATAGTTATTACGGAGTCAAATAGTGATCCTTAACGATTTCTTTAAAAGAAAATAAAGAAAAAGAACTAGTTCTGTAAAAAATTGTGTGGATATAATTTTTATTTTACTTTATAACAAATAAAGCATATTTTAAAAGTAATATTTTTCTGTACAACCATTTTCGTTGACTTTAGAGCGCCACGTACGGATAATGTCGGCATTCTCAGATGTGTCTAATACTCCAATACACAATATAAACATACAATGTCTGTATGTGCATTGTGTCTGTTTGTTTGTCGGCTTACACTTAACAGATGGCACAAACCAACCATGAAAGGGATTGACGGAGGTTGTTGAACTGAATTTTATAACAGTTTGGTGTGAAAAAGATAAGTAAACATGGTTTCGGAAAATATTATTTGTGTGTTTATATACTTTCAAGTAGCCATTGCTCGGCCATTGCTCGTGGCTTCGCTCTAGTGACTATCGATTTTTTTTACTTTATAGATTACATAGTGGTTTAAGCGGTCGCCACGCCGCTTCCTACTAGCTGAGTGTTGTGGGTTCGATCCGCACATGGCACGACACTTTGTGTAATCCACAAATTGTCATTCTGAGTCTGGGTGTTCTTTGTATCCGTTTCATGTAACCACTTCAACCTTTATTTAACCCTTTTTTCCAAATATATTTGAGATTGGTGTAATGAGTTCTTTTCTGTAATCCCCTCTATCATTAGTTATTTCACTACTAATTCCCTTTCTAGTTATATCTTCTTTTACGAAGTCCATCCATCATTTCTTTGGTGGTCCTTTACTTTTATCTCCGTCAATTTTAACACTTTAAACACATCACACGTTACTACCAGAATAACTTTTGTATCTATACGTATAAAGTTACATGCACGTCCTGAATAATTACTGATCCATAAACCCAGAGCCTGAACCGCTAGGGCTACAAACTTGAAACTTTAACAGCTGCTGCTTTTTATATTGTAAGCACCCTTTAAGAAAGGATTTTTTTAAATTTCACCCTTAAGGGGGTAAAATAAGAGATGAACATATGGAAGTTCGCTATTTTCAAAGTTAGAAACAAAATAGGATAAAAGGAAGATAAGGATAAAAATCCTATGTGCTACACCAGATTGTAATCTATCTCTGTGCAAAATTCTTCCAGCTGTGTTTAGCCGTTTTACCATAACTGAGTAACAAATATCCGTTCGAACTTTCGTATTTATAATAGCAGTGAGATTCGCTGTTATAAATGCACTTTATATATATGAATCAGTGGCTTCCTTGTTAAGATATCCCGGGTCCCCTGCAACAGACTTACTTAGGATAGAATGCCCTGTAGGTTTAGTCGGTTCGATTCTTACAAACCTTTATTTAACCCTTTTTCCCAAATATATTTGAGATTGGTGCAATTAGTTTTTTTCTATAATCTCCTCTATCCCTCGTTATTTCACTACTCATTTCCTTTCCAGTTATGTCCTCTTTTACGAAGTCCATCCATCATTTCTTTGGTGGTCCTTTACTTTTATCGCCGTCAATTTTAACACTTAAAACACATACATGTCACTACCAGGATAACCTGTCGCTCCTCAACTTTTCATCTCCTGGCGCTACTTTTAGGTTTCCTCTAATATATTATATCCTGTTATAATGCGAACCCAACTTTGTCTGTCTCTCTGTTACGTTTTCACTGCTAAACTGCTGAGCCGATTGTAATGAAATTTGGCATCTGAAGGACATAGACTATTTTATAACGCGATAACCGACATACACACAGGCGGAACCCATTAAATATGCGTAACACTGTTTTCCTACATTTATGTATAGAATATGCATATGCGTAATAGGTAACACTAAGAAAATTAATTCATATATAGAAAATTTACTAGATTATATGTATATACATGCGTGCAGTAAATAAATTAGTATATTATGAATAAAAATGGAAGTATATTCTGGCAAAAATGTACAAAGGAGTTAAATTTTACAGTTATTCATAAATTGACACTCAATTTCTCTATTAGTAATTAAGTTATTATCACAAAATTTCTTAGATAAATCAACATTTCTGTATCTACAAACTTAACAGAATTGAACAATATAATGTCCACAACACTGCGTACGTTTCGCACCTGACTATCTGTAAAAACCAAACAAAAATTCGCCACATCAAGCCCGCCGACAGCTTTTAATCTAATTTACAATCATCTTCCAAGTGTCACAGATAATATAATTGTCACTCCATTCAATGACATTTGTGGGCGGGGCGCGGTGACTTTGTCAAGGCGGCATTTCGTCTCTCAAACTTTGTCGGCATAATCGTGTCTCAATACTCAATTCTATTATCGTGTGATGTATATGTTTGTAAAGTGAGAATGTTCTTTATTCCACGCGTGTTTAACTGCTTTCAAACATACCGACTTCGGTGAGATGAAATGGATAAGGTTAGCGAAATGTTTTGAGAGAATCTATGACAACGGTTTTTTTTTAATGTTATTGAGATGTTTTGGTGTTCAACCTGTTTGGTTCTTTTGGGCTATGAAATCTTTGCTACTATTAGCTACCTACTTTTATCTTATTATTTTAGTTGTACAAAAGAAAGTTATATACTTAACTATGAAAGTTTTTTTGTTGTCTATAAAAAACTTCACTCTTAAACGCTCAAGACTATTATTCTGGAAAAATAGTTGCAGACACTACGTTAGCGTCTGGAAGCAATAAGTATCTATTGGAAAAAAATATCAAATTATGTCAACAAGGGTAATGTAGCTACTTCCTTCTAGTAGATGGGAATATGTATCTATAAACATAAAATTACTTACCTACTATTGATTATAGAAATCATCATCATCATCATCAACCGTGTCGTAAGTGTCGAGTAGGCCAAAACCTCCTGTCTAAGGAGAGACCTATGTCCAGCAGTGGTACTATAACCACTAGGTTTTTTTCAAGTTTTCCTTCTCTTTGCAGTGCTGTTGTCCTGCGTAGTTTGCTCCCTTAGTCGACACCTAAGACACCCACAGTATGAGTAGGAGTGATGACACTCCGTGTTCTCAATCCGCCACCACATAGGATACTCTATAATCTCCTGGCCCTATCTCTAATTCCGGGCTCTAAACACAATTTGTCTTTTATGATCTTTTGGATAGGTAGTAGGGACATTTTTGATATAAGGTATAATTTTTTTAATGTTTTCAACTTTTTAAAGGTACGTTCTTTTCAGGTACTACTTACCAGGCATTTGCAATATTCTTATTTTATCTAGAACTGTAACCTTGTAAAATAACTATCAGGCTACCCTAATATATTGATTAAATTTTTGCACTGTAGCGAATCAATAAAATTTCAATACATTTTCTTGTTTTAATTGAATTAATTGTGACAGTGACAATAGGTATGAAAATTATAAAAATTAATATCACCTATATGTACATTTTGAATAGCTATACACTTCTTTTGTTTTTTCAATACTAAGCTTGTTTTACTCCTTTTCTAATTTTTATGTTGACGGAGTGGAAAATCCCTTCGGATCTCCAGCTCCTCGGGGACGCAGGAGCCAGGAGTATGTGATGTTTTCACTAAAAACGACCGTGACTTCTCCGAAGAGGACCAGGATCATGTTATTTCAATTCCCACCATATTTTACGTTGATTATGTCATTTGTAATTAACATAGTACTCGATGAGCCTTATTGTCGATGTTCTCGTTTGTCTATGTTGCTATGTGTCTGTCGGGTCATCATAATGTGGTCACAGAAGTAATAAAAGGTATCCCACGGATAAATTTCTAATTTCAAAACTATAATAGTGGATGCTAGCGTAATTCAGCATCCACTGGCATCTATTAAACTATTTTCGAATAGGCATTGATCTTGTTTTGTATTAAATTACTTTCAATTGGCGGCTAAAATAACAGTTTCGATTTCTTTTTCCTAAATCGACCACTGGAAACATGATGGTAACACAAACCCTGGGCAAAAGTTTAAATAATAAAACTAAAACTCTTCTAGCACAGATTAACTAAAAATTATTTCATTCAAAACTTATAAAAACATTTATTCACAATCTAAACTTTTCCCCTAAAGTCAATCAAGAACGTTATCCCCTCAATGCGGTCAGCCCCCGTCACAAACCCATAGCGAATTTACGCGCCACTTCACTGCCTCTATAGCGGATACAAATCATTTGTTATCTGTTATATACATTATATTATATGTGCGGCTGAATGCGCGGCGCCTTTGCTTTCAAACGCGCAGATGGAATTAAGAACTTTATGACATTTCTTTTTTTTTTGCAAAAGTCATTTGTTTTTTGAGACATACACGGGTGAGCCTTGTATACGAGCGAGTAAAAGAATATTCATTGGAGTTTTTACGATACATTGAGGTAAATTTCATTCATTCTGTGAAGGTTTAGTTTGGATGGCTAGTATTTCCATCTAAACTCCTCAAGATATTTTATCAC
This sequence comes from Arctia plantaginis, assembly GCA_902825455.1. Classification (NCBI taxonomy): domain Eukaryota; kingdom Metazoa; phylum Arthropoda; class Insecta; order Lepidoptera; family Erebidae; genus Arctia; species Arctia plantaginis. The sequence continues at coordinate 2,777,960 of CADEBD010000553.1, forward strand.
ACATGGCTGTTACTGGCCATCACTGATGTATGAGTCGGCACGTAGACACTCCCGTGAACTCCAGTTACCTGAAGTCGTTTCACTCAATTTAAAAGCAGTTCGGCAGCCTATTTAGAATTTCCGTGGATTAAGGCGATTCTGCCATATATACCTATTATCGATATCAAATATAGCTCACTGAAACGAATAGTCTTTTTGTGACCGTAATGCTTCCCCGTTTAAAAGCACCATGGTGTATGCCTTTTTTACTTCATTTTGTTACCCGTTTTGCTAAGGAAATAATTAGATTTACTATTTTTCCAACTCCTCTAAATTTCTTCTGATTAATTTTGTTGTGGGTACCAAAACAGTTTCATTTTTTGGGACTTACTGAGTGTCATAACTCGGTGTGTTAGTAGGTCACTGCTGTTGATCACAATGTACAGGAGTTAGAGTGGTGGGATTAGTTTTACGCTACCAAAAACTAGGATACTTCTATTGAATGCTTTGGTTCGCAGCATACTGGAATATTGCTCTTAAGTTTGGTCTTCACATTACGAATGTCACAAAAATCATCAGCCTTTAGTAGTCCACTGCTGGACATAGGCCTCTCTTTAGAAAGGAGGTTTTAGCCTACTATACCACGCTGGCTAGACGGGTCGGTATAGGATTTGTGTCAAGTTTTCCTTCTCTGTGTATTATGTTGTCCTGCGTAGTTTGCTGCCTAAGTCGGCTCTTACGACACCCACGGGATGATTGGGGGTGGTGACAATTTGTATTCTTAATTCGTCATCAAAAATAGTCTCAAACACACACCACGAAGGTTTCTTAGTTATCTTACGTAGAATATAGAATTTCGCAGAACACTGAATTCATATAATGCTCGCTTGAAACACTTTAATTTTATGTCACTTAAAGGTAGACGCAAACTTCTTGACCTTTCATTTTTATAAAACATTCTTAACAATAACATAGATTGTCCTGAACTGGCAAGAATCCATTTCTCAGCCCCGAGTAGATTGCCGCGTTTAAGTGTCTACAGGCTGTTCAGTTTACATAGATATAAGTCTAATCTAGGGTTTAACTCGCCATTAACCAGAATGGCAAAGTCTTACAACGAACTTTCTCGTTTGTTAGATTTGGACATATTTGGAGATAGTTTGCCTAAACTTAAGAAAAAAATCACGGACCATCTTGTGTCTAAACTTGGGTGAGCGAAAATTCACCTAGGTTCGGATTTGAATGGTCCGATATATGGTTTTTGATATTTATTTTTAATAGCTTCTTTTTTTACCTAATAGTTTTCGTTTTCTTTTATATTTTTCTATTATTTTGCCTTCATTTTTTTTTATTTTCGAATGGTACAAGTTTTACTTATGTTAGTTGTGATTGCCTATAACTGACATGGCATGTTTTTGTCTATTTTTTAATTATTGTAGATATGTGTATCGTTTGTTGGCGATCCAAAATAAATAAAATAAAATAGAAATGTAATTAGTCCCGTAAAAACAGCCTATTTAGCAGTTAAGAGTATAAGGAATATTCAAATCTGCAGCTCATCTCAATATGACAAGATATATTTTCATGGTGATACTCTATCTACATATATACGACAAAACGGTCAGAATGATGTTTAATTCCACAATCTACCCACATACGTTATATTAACCAGCGTTAAAAATAGAGCTTTGAAAATGTTGTTCTCTAATTCATCAACAGCCTTTACTAGTCCACTGCTGGACATTGCAGTGCTGTTGTCCTGAGTAATTTGCTTCCTTAGTCGGTTCTTACAACACCCACGGGATAAATAGGGGTTGTGACACTCTGTATTCTTAATCCGTCACCACACGGATTAATGATTTTAGTACTATTATTTATTAGTATTTTAATTACCTTCCATTTGGCATTCTAAACTAGCATTGAAAATAGATAATTTAATTGTCAAAAATAAATATATTTATAGGTAGATGATAAACAATACCCTGTAAACTGTAGATTGATAATAATACTCATGAACAAATTGCATAGCGTTCTTATTGCTTTTGAATGACACAATATGTACATGTTTTGTCCAAAAATTTACATAGTATGGGTTGTCACGATAGAATCATAATATACAAACACAAACACACAAACGGCCGTCTGATCCCAAACTAGGCAGAGCCTGGACTACGGTAACCAGACTGTTGATAAACATACATATATTTCTTAATTCACAAAACAAATGATCATGCTCATCACACAATATTTATCCTGGGTGGCGATCGAATCTATGACCTCTAGCTTAGAAGCACGTTACAGGCACGTATAAATAAAACATTAAGAAAACAAGAAAAGAACCGCCACAAATTGAATGTACATAAACGTTCTACCTATCGTGGAAGTCGATGTTTTAGCTTACAGTTGTTATATTTTGGCCCGTGTCAAAATCCGAATGATATTTTTTTGCTTCGCGCGGCAGCTGTGCGCTGAATCACCAATATTTCATATCTTATTGTGTTTGTGGTTATATTTGACAATGGACGGCGGCCATCGTTTAAATATACATCAGTGAGAGGAACAGAAACTGTATTTTCGAAAACGGTTTGAGTCCAAATGATGAAAGAACATTTCTTGCACAAATAAATATATACTCTAAGGTTTCTTGGTCGTCCGTCCGTATGGTGACGCATTAAGAATACGGAGTGTCACCACCCCTATTCATCCAATGGGTGTCGTAAGAGCCGACTAAGAGAGCAAACTACGCAGGACAACAGCACTGCAAAGAGAAGGAAAACTTGACACGAAACCCTATACCAACCCGTCTGGCCAGCGTGGTATAGTTTGCCAAACCCACCTTTCTAAAGATAGGCCTATGTCCAGCAGATGATAATGATGAAGTTAATTAATTTCAGTTTTTTAAAACGTTTTGTGCATGTTTGTAAAGTCCCCCGCAACACGTAATATATATCCCTAGAGCGGGAAAGTAATCTTAAAAAAAAATCATTAGCAAAATGACAAAAAATATTATTATTTACCATATAATATTTATTATTATATCACTTTTTTTTTAAATAATCACATACATTAGTTTTATACTGCATGAACTGTTTCATCGTATTAAATCACTTATCCAGCACATATATATTAACATATTACGGCTCACGCTTTCTCTGCCTTCTGTTACACACTAATTTTATCTCTTTTCAACAAATTACTTCACACAGATTGTAAGAATGCGAGAGGAAAGCTAAAGCTAAGCTAAACTCATGATAAGCTATCTTTGCTGGTGTTAGTTTATCGCCCCAAATGATTTTGTATGAGAACGTCTTTTGTATATAACATCGAAATGTAGCACTTAAACTCATTATGTATTGGCTATTGCATGAACATTAACTAACAGTACTTAGTATAAACTTTAGTGTTTTTACAGTACCTAATAACAATAATATTATGTTATACCTATATCTTTTAATTTAAGTATTAACTGAATAAAAAAAAAACATCAAAAAAACTATAATTGAAAGAAATGGTTGCTGCTAATTGTTTGAATTTCTAAACAAAATGTTACAGTTATTTAATATAATATTCTTTGAAACTCACCTGTCTATTCTAACGTTTATTACGTTTAGTTACTTTAACTAAACAAACCAACAAACATAGCTAATCGGATTACTAACAATACGAACAAACACTCGTACTCTTGAATTGAAGTGTCAAATATAAGTTTTAAACCAATTTACTGAACGCAAACCATAAAAAAAAAAACAAAAACCATTGAATAAAATAACCAACGCCGCCGAAATATATACCATAAGAGCTTATTGTTATGATCGGTATTCGTTTGATTGCTTTTCGTTGAATCGCCCTTTGAGTACCGTTGACGTATATCATAGGAGATCCTCCTTTGTGACGCCACAATGGCTAATGTACTCATGATCCTTTCAACATTGTCATCTGTACTAAGTACTTCAACTTGCAATCATTGTTTGCAGCTATTTTTGATAAAATAATCTTTACGCACGTTGAAATAAGGACAAATGTTTACTTTAAATACTGCAATTGCATATTTGACAGCAGTGGGTAATTGAAATTTTGACTTTAGTAAATTGTGTGACGGGGCTGCGAGACCAATCGGTTGACATTTCAATTGACAGCTCAGCGTGACGTCAGAGAAAGTAAAAGAAAGTGTCACAGATATTAGCAAGGTTTATTGTTACAATTTTTTGACATAAGCAAAGATTATCCGAATTTTATTTTTTTGGGTTTTTGTCATCTAAACAAATATTTTGAATGATTATTCGCTTTCAGAAATATAAATTTATTGAAATCATTGTTGTTTGTTTTAAGCAACGATTTATATATTAACATTAAAATAATTTCGTGATAATTTTACATGTTTTGACCACCAGGTCAAAACGTAAAATTATCACGAAATTATTTAAATGAAATTTAACAGGCATACCAATGCCTGTTACGACGGTGCTGAGACTTTGACACACCCAGCGAATTATGGAGCCAGCTGAACTCAGAGTTTCCTTGAAGGATAAAATCGTGATGAGGGTCATTTAAGAAAGAACAGCAACGGAATCAAATATTAAAGTTACTAAAACCCTCAATACCTAAACTTATATTCGGTAATAAACGAATAACAAAACAGATTTTGAATCGTTATTGCACAGCGCATCTGTTCCGCCACACCCAAACATTTTACTATTGAATTAATCGTCACCCCGATACTACAACACAAGGTTAGTGCAACCACAGAATTATTATAATGTGTTTTTGTTGGTTTGGTTTTTTTTTGGATTCCGTAGTCAAGAAACCCTTATAGTTTCGCCATGTGAGTATGTCTTTCCGTTTGTCCATTCGCGGCTTAGTATAGGGACTGTTAAGTAATCGAAATCGAATTTGATTTTTTGTTGTTGGGACGAAGTTCCTTATCGTAACACGCTTCGAGCGGATGGTACACTGAAAAATGTATAACAAGACTTTCTAACAAGTCTACCGAAAAGCGATAGGAACTTCCGGCTTCCGACTGTGGGTCCATAGACCCCTCACGCCGTTTTTATTTGTACGAAGGGCAAACAAGCATACGGGTCACCTGATGGTAAGTAACTACCGCAGTCCATGGACACCGGAAACATAAGAGTCACAAATCCGTTGTCGCTCTTTGAGCTCCCCCCTCCCCTTCCAGAGTTACGTGGAAAAAGAGTTCCTGAAATATAATAAATAAAAATTAAAAAACTAGGTTTCCTTTATTATGCAGAAACTAAACGCATTAGTTCCAGCAGTTTTTTTTAATTCTATGCTTCCGTACGCGGGCCTTTCAGTAATGTATATAAATAAATAAAAAGTGTCTGTTTGTAATGTCAAAACAATAAGTTTTTTTCATGCACAGTTATTTGCTCGATGTCTATGCAAAACCAGTTTAAATATTTTGTGTCTGTCTGTCTGTTTATTCTGGGTAATCTTCAAAACGGCTGAATCCACTGACCGTACTATACCACAGCGCTTTTCAAATTCCGCGGGTACCAGGTACCAAAAAGAAGTCGCGGGTACCAGCTAGTTTTATAAAGACGCTTAGTTTAAGAAATGAGATACGTATTAAGAATACGGAGTATCACCACTCCAATATATTCCGTGGGTGTCGTAAGAGTCGACTAAGGGAGCAAACTACGCAGGAAAACAGCACTGCAAAGAGATGGAGAACTTGCAACAAACCCTATATCAACCTGTCTGGCCAGCGTGGTATAGTAGGCCAAAACCTCCTTTCTGTGGTGAGGCTTATGTCCAGCCTGTGGACTATTGAATGATGAATGAATGAAAATGTAGATATTATTTCATATTGGTCCCAAAAATATCGACTTCGAGCTTTATCAACAACGAAGTTACAAATATACTCATGCACTCATGCTTATATTCTCGAAGGGGTAAGCAGTGACGTAATAAAGGTTTAAATTTATTGTACTTTTAGTCCCACTTACGTAACAGAGGATGTAGTTACAGGAGTCAAAACTATGTTCTGAAAGGTTTCTGGAAATTCGAACTGCCCTTGTTTTCCTTTCTTGACTTTGCTGGGATACTGCCGCACCCCCAGCCTATTAATCACCCTAATATTCCGACTACGACAACGACAACAACGCCATCTATATAGCGACTGACAACATCGCAAACATGAATCTGACAAAGTGACAAAGTTTAAAACACGTGATTGTTTTAACTACTCTCTAACAGATGGCGCTTTTAAAAAGCTTTTTGATGTATGCTATTGGAAACATGTTTCTTACAAAATTAATTATCTTTATCTATTGAATTCTAACAAGAAAGGGACATTTATACATTTTAAAATCAGAATTATTTTATTATTATTATAGCCTCTTTATTTCCATAATGAATAAATTACAAAACAAATATAAATATATCAGGAATTAAAAGTACATATTAAGTGCATGCATGAATTAATAAAATATTACATAATACACAGCGCCATTTTAAATAAGTTTCTAAATAAATAAATTCAGTTTACATTATTTTAAATAAATTTTCTAAATATTAAATGACTATATCAGAATATTAGTTACATATTAATGAGGGAACCGCCCCTATTCTGTTAGTGTCACCACCTCTATTCATCCCGTGGATATCGTAAGAGCCGACTAAGGAAGCACACTACTCGACAACAGCACTGCAGAGCGAAGCAAAACTTTCCGCAAACCCTATTACAACTGTAACTGTGTATGCCTATTTTACTTCATTTTGTCTCCCGCTTTGCTAAGAGGGGAAGCATTTACCGTATTTCCAACTCCTTCAATTTTCTTCTCATTAATTTAGGGGTTCCAAGACAGTTTAATATTTTTTTCCTGGGACTTCCCGAGTGTCATAACTCGGTGTGTTCGTGGATCACTGTTGATCCTGGTGTACTGGAGTTACTGTGTTGGGCGTGTGGGAGAAATTAGTCCCATAAAAAACCTGTTTGCTTACTCAAACGCAGTATACTGTGCCTACGGCACTTCAGTATTGTATTGACGGCTATATTAAACAGACGTGTCATTGTATATTGAGAGTTTTATTACAATACTCGACACCAAATAAAGACTATGCATACAAAACAGTACAGTGGTGACCCCGATATCTAATACGCCTACGCCTTCAGTATAAAGTTCGTGCATATATTTTTTTTTGGCAAAATGACAACGGGTCAGCAACCATCGAGCGAAGGGGAGGTAGCGGTTGTTACAGTGTCTTCTAGAATTCCCGAGTTTTGGTGCGACCAACCACGCCTTTGGTATGTGCAGTGTGAAGCCATACTGGGACCACAGAAGCTCAGCGACGAGGCCATATATAATTTAGTTGTCACGAAATTAGGTAAAGACGTAGTGCAGCAGGTCAGTGACATTCTTCTCAAGCCGCCCGATGTTAAGAAGTTTGACACGCTTAAAGAGCGCTTATTAAAAATCTATGAAGAGTCGGAAATCAGACAATTTCAAAAGCTATTAGGGGAAATGGAGCTGGGGGATCAGAAGCCATCTCAACTCCTGCGTCGGATGAGGGACTTGGCTCGCGACAAAATACCCGATGACACTCTACGCATTATGTGGCAGGGACACCTGCCTTCTACGGTGCGAGGAGTGTTGGCGGTCAGTGAAGTGAAGGATTTAGAACATTTATCGGCTATTGCGGATAAAGTCATGGAGACCACGCAACCATTGCAAGTGGCAGAAGTACAGGCCACGTCCAGCAGTTCTAGTGCCGATCATAGCTTTATTTTAGCGGAAATAGCTAAGCTGAGCCTAAAAATAAGAGAAATGGAACAGGACCGGAATCATAATCGTAATTTCAATCGATATCATTCACGGTCACGCTCAGCATCGCGAGGACGTAATATGACACGGCGTTCACCGAGCAGCCCGGACTGGCTTTGCTCTTATCATTATAGATTTAGGCATAGAGCGAAGAAATGTATAGACCCGTGCGCCTGGAAAAAACAAAAAAATCCGGAAAACTAAATGTGGTGTACTCGCAGGCGGAGATATGCACCATTACTCCTATACACCGCCTATGTGTTACAGATAAAAATAGTGGTTTAAAATTTTTAGTAGATACAGGTGCAAATATATCGGTACTACCATTTATCAAAAATAAGTTCTATAGTGGAAAATGTGAAGACTATAAACTTTACGCAGCTAATGGTACAGAAATAAAGACTTATGGTGTAAAAACGTTGAACTTAGATTTAAAGCTACGTAGACCCTACAGTTGGACATTCGTTGTGGCAGAGGTCAAGCAACCTATACTCGGAGCTGACTTCTTGTCTCATTACACGTTATTAGTGGACGTTAAAAACAGAAAACTAATAGATTCACTGACTAGTCTACAGACTATTGCGTCTGTGGTTATGCAAGAAGAGCCTACAGTAAGGACAATCGACTACAAAAGTGATTATAGTGATATTTTGGCAGAATTTCCCAACGTAACGAAACCAATGAATTTTAAAAACACTCCATGTCATTCAACGGTACACTACATCGAGACTTCGGGACCAGCCGTACATACTCGTCCACGACCATTACCACCTGATAAATACAACAAAGTCAAAGCTGAATTTCAACGCATGCAAGAAATGGGGATATGTAGGCCTTCCAAAAGCAATTGGGCGAGTCCTCTGCATGTAGTTATGAAGAAAAACGGTGAAATTCGACCTTGCGGTGATTATAGGCAGCTCAACTCGATTACGAAACCCGATCGTTACCCAATACCGCGTATTCAAGACTGTACCTACTTGTTACACGGGAAGAGCATATTCTCCCGAATAGATATGCAGAGAGCATACCACAATATACCTATTTTTGAGAAGGATATCCCGAAGACTGCTATAGCTTGCCCTTTTGGTTTATTTGAGTTTTTAAGATTAGGCTTCGGATTTAAGAACGCTGCAGCCACATTCCAACGTTTTCTTAACGACGAGGTATTGCGAGGCTTAGACTACATATTCATATATATTGATGACGTCATTATTGCATCATCATCAGAAAGTAAACATAGAGAGCATGTACGTGAAGTATTGAAACGACTGAATGGATATGGCATTACAATAAACATGGCCAAGTGTGAGTTTGGAAAAACAGAGCTAAATTTTCTGGGATTTCGTGTATCGAAAGAAGGTTAGATGTTAGATGATCGTTAGATGAACAGGTCAAAAGCATATCCGAATTTCCGAGACCTAGAACAATAAGTGAGTTGCGTCGATTTCTCGGGATGATAAACTTCTACAGGCGTCATATACCGAAAGCAGCCAGTATTCAGGCAAAATTGAATATTTTCTTACACAACGCGAAGAAAAAAGATAAAAGTCTGATTCCATGGAGCGACGTAACAAATGAGGCATTTGAACAATGTAAACATAGCCTAAAAAGCGCAATCACATTATCATTTCCGTCAGCAGACGCACCGATAGCCCTCATGACTGACTGTTCTAATACCTGCGCAGGGGCGGTACTGCAACAAAAAGAAGGGGAGGATTGGAAGCCCCTAGGATTTTTCTCAACCAAACTAAGCGATACGCAGCAGCGGTATTCAACATATGACAGAGAACTATTGGCAATATATCTGGCCATCAAGCATTTCAGACCTATCGTTGAAGGACGATTATTTACGGTGTACACGGATCATAAACCGATAGTGTACTCGCTACAAAAAAATACCATGGGTAAAAATGATACACCAAGGAGAATACGACATCTAGATTTTATTATGCAGTTTTGTACTGATATTAGATATGTTTCCGGGGAAGAAAATATAGTTGCGGATTGTTTTTCGCGCATAGCAGCGATAGACGCATCACCTATAGATTACAAAAAGTTAGCCGAGATACAGAGTAAAGATACAGAGTTAAAGGATCTTTTGGAATCGAACACGTTACAATTTCGAAAGTTATTCATGCCTAATTGCGAGTTACCTATATATTGCGAGGTATCGACTAATAGGACTCGACCATATTTGCCTAAGGAATTTCGTGTATCAGCTTTCAACGCGGTGCATGACATCAGCCACCCTGGGACGCGTGCAACTAGAAGAATGATGCAAGATCGTTATATATGGAAAGGAATGAACAAAGACATTACACAGTGGGCTAAAGCGTGTATAAGTTGCCAAAAATCTAAAATACATAGACATACTATGTCACCTCATGGTCATTTTGTACATAGTGATAGATTTGAACACCTTCACATGGATATTGTGGGTCCTTTAACTTATAGCAGCGGTTATAGGTATATTGTAACAATGATAGATAGGAACACCGGGTGGCCTGAAGCCATTCCTGTAAAGGATATAACCGCCCAAACTATAGCGGATATTATTTACACCGGATGGATTGCGAGATTTGGAACCCCTTTATACTTGACAACCGATCAAGGATCTAACTTTTTGTCTAATTTGTTTTTCCAATTAACTAGAAGAATGGGTATTAATAAGATTAGAACCACTGCTTATCACCCGCAATCGAATGGTCTTGTGGAAAGATGGCATCGCTCGCTTAAAACCGCACTTATGTGCCGAGGAAACACGGAACATTGGGTATCAGAATTACCATCTGTTCTTCTGGGATCAAGAGCTAGTATGAGAGACGACACGCAGATTAGTGCGGCGGAGATGGTGTTTGGAGAACCTTTAAGGTTGCCTGGGGATTTCTTCGAGCCTATAAAGCGGGAAACTTCTGACAACAATTTATTTTTGCAAGAATTACGTAGTAAGATATCAAATTTAGTAGCAGTGCCCAAAAAGGCGAACCATCAAGGAAAAATATTCGTCCATCCCGATCTTAAAGACTGCACTCATGTATTTGTTCGTGTTGATAAGGTCACAAAACCTTTAACACAACCCTACATGGGGCCGTTCAAAATTATCAGCAAAGCGGAAAAATTTTATAAAATTATGCAACAGGATACGGAGAAAATAGTTAGTATAGATCGATTGAAGCCAGCCTTTGCACTTAACAACAGCGAGACATGCTCGAAGATACCAAATATGGCAAGTTATAATGTAAACAATGAGCCGAGAGTGTCGAGTTTCGGCCGAACTATCAAACCTGTCGTGCGCTTCGCCACATAAACACTTAATATATTAAATGTCATCATTTATTGTCGAGAACAATGGGGTGATTATATAGTGGGAGTGATTATATAGTGTTGTGACGTGTGTTTAAATAAGTGCTGATAATGACATTAATAAACAATTGCATGAACTTGGACAGTGTTTTGTTTTAACAAAGTGTAATCGGAATATTAAACGTATTTTAAACTTGTGTAACTAAATTAAAAAATAACACTTATATTTTTAAGTTATGTTTGTAACCATTTTTTTTTATTAGGGGGATGTACTGTGCCTACGGCACTTCAGTATTGTATTGACGGTTATATTAAACAGACGTGTCATTGTATATTGAGAGTTTTATTACAATACTCGACACCAAATAAAGACTATGCATACTAAACAGTACAATACTAACTAGAAAATCGATTGTATTTTGTTATTTTCTTCTAGTTGTTCTGACTAGCCGAGAAATTCTACGTAAGTGCAAATCTGTAAATATATTGACGCGTCGCACCATTCAGGCGCCGTTCTGTCGACACACGACACGCCACCGAAACCGCACAATCAAGTAAACTTAGTAAGTAATCGAAAGATTTCCTTTAAGTTCCACCATGCTATAAATATGTAATAAGCCACAAATATGAATATGCACATAAAATTACTTGCCCTGACTGATTAATTAACGCAGAGCCTAAACCGCTTAGGACTACGAGTACAATTTTAAGAATGAAGTTCCTTATCGCGCGTTACATTGAAAAACATGTAACAAAACTTTTTTCCGACACTTCTTGTTATATTTCGTTCCAACCGGGGTTTTTTTTCACGCCGGTTTTTTACAAAATTTCTGGCAAGTTCTCCTCTGAGGGGATAAAATAAGAGCTGAACATTTGAATGGAAGTTCTTAATTTTCAAAGTTACTAACACGAGCTAGCTAGTGGAGTAGAGTTAGCTAGTGTTACATACTTTTGATCTCATTCAAATTTGAAAAAATCATTCTACCCCTAAGGGTGAAAAATTCTGGACGATGAAGTCAGTGATACTTTAAAAAAAGTTAGTTACTAAAATGTTTTTAATAATTTAACATCATTGAATTGTATGTTACTTTATGTATTTGGTGGTCATAACACGCGGAATAGAGTTTGTGTTATCCTCAGGAGTACAAATAAACCTATTTCGGGGCTATTCTTGGTAATGGCGTGGGTGGATACAAGTTTAATAATAAATTTTATTTTCTAGGAACAGTTGGCACCAAGCCAGTGTAGTATTGAGGGAATTAAAGTTCATTCGTCTTTGGTATTTTTACTTAAAATGTAGCAAATGGTTTGTACAGATTAAATAGGAATTTATTTGAGGCTTTAAATGTGAAAAAATTAAAGGTATAAAATAAGAGGTTAAAATTTACAACAATTTTAATTATTTAAAGGCTGTAACGTCGATACTGCCATTTTATATTAGTATGTAAAACTAATAATTCCCCCAGTTTCAGTAGCGTTTTTAGTTATATTTATCCTCTTAATCCGGGTTAGGTTTCATTTCCAATGATTGAGAAAATGAAATATTCTTCATTTTTTCTTTAAATTAATTTTTACATAATTTTCTTAATTTTCTATTCAGGGTGGAGACAAATCCAAAAAGCCAACCTAATAAATAAAAAAATAAGTATAAATCCAAATCGGTCTAGCCTTTCTTGAGTTATAAACGGTGTAAATAATCCGTCTTTGATTTATTTGTATTCACTATTACGAAAAAAAAAATTGTCAGAACACACACAGTATAATCCTGTGATTGAAGACGCTAGTGTGAGCGTGTAAGTTCAAGTGAATAGTAATAACCTCAGACATCTCACACACGGCCATCTGATCCCAAACTAGGCAGAGTCTGTACTATGGTAAACAGATTGCTGACATACATTCTTACATATTATAAGCACATATACATATTATGGATAAATTACACATTTTTGTTTTAAACGCGGGGAATGCTTTTTGCACATTACGAGGGTATGAATTGTTGAACGATCTATCCAGGAACGCATTGGCGGCTTCCGGAGTCCTCCCTACGGTACCCCATGTCAGAGGAAGAACAAATAATCGTGCTCATCCCACAATTATTTGTCTTGAGACGAGATCAAACCCACAACCTTTGGCTTAGCAGTAAGGGACATTAACCACTAGAACAACGGGCTAGTTCAGTCAAATACTGAGGTGGAGACACCAATATAATATGGTCAGCTTCAATAGAAATACTTTTAAGTTCATATTCCTGTACAGCATAAATACGAATAATTATGAAATCAGGGAGCATTTTTTTCTGAACGTAATACAGAAGATCAACTCTCGCAATGAAAATTCGTTAAAAATTCAGATCCGATCTACCCTCGATCTTACAAATGTAATAAAAAGTATTCTCGTAGTGAAGTAGTTAAGTATTACTGAGACTTGCACTACTAGCAGAATACCGTTTCAGCTTTCGATCACAATACGATATAACTTATCACATTACAGTCAACGTTGGATGTTTAATACTTTACTACGAGAATACCCTTTATGATTATTCTGAGGTCGAGACTAGATCGATTTGAACGAATTTTTATTACGAAAATTCAGATCTTTGAGGGCAAAACTGTGACACTTCGTTTTCATTCAAAATACAACTTTAAATCAACGTGGGAGCATTTGCATAAAGTTACGTGTAATCTAAGGATATTGCTGATTCAGGGTCGCCCCTTCTCCTTAATTAAGTGCGAGACCTTCCTGACAAAAGTTTGTCAGGGTTCACGAGTAGCGGCTTGTGACGTCTGTATTTCAATAGTCACTAATAGAGGTTCTGTATCTCGGTGTAATTGATTTTCATACCACACTTTGAAAGTTTGTAAGTGTGTGTGTGTTTGTATGTTTGTTACTTCTTAACGCTCCAATGGCTGGACCGATTGTGATAAAATATGGTATGGCGGTAGCTGACAACCTAGATTACAAGTTAGGTTCTTCTAGGTTCTATTTATCCCGAGAAAGTGTAGGCTTCTTTGTTTCCCGTTCCCATGGGATAAGCAAGGAATTGATAATCCGCGGAAAACATTACGCATTTATAAATCCGAACGTTTGGCTACCAGATTCGTGTAGCCAAACGTTGGGATTTGGCTCAAGAGATAAATTATAATCTGGAATAGCACATAGGTTACTTTTTATCCGGAAACTTGATGAACTTAAAAAAGCCATTTTGTAATACGTACATAATATGTATAGTCAGCTTGCTAACTGTTGTTGTTAATTATTATTAGTTGGTAATTAACAAAGGCAATTTAGGGCTAATTGACAGTCTTCGTAAAGAGTAAGTTAGACATTGGTTCTTGTAAATTAGTATAATCAATTAGTAGGGGGCAATAAATGAAGATTTGTTTGTATCATATTGTTCAATGACATGTATTGTCGTCCTTTATCCGCGGCATACATAAGATTGCTCTTGTTAGGTTAAGCCGATAACACTAAATGGTGCCACTGTTTGTGCTTAGACTTTGTTTCGATTGATTCCATTACATTAATGGTTAAACTCCTTCTTTTTTGTAGGTTTTTTTATGTATCACACACATACATTTCAAATGCAAAAAAAAAATAGAAATAAGAAGAGAACATCCCGCTTTATTGTTTTTTATGGTTGTTTCTTTTTAAAACATCAATGTTTCACTTTAAGCTCCTCACGAAACGCATATAAGTATAATATTAGCTGACCCGGCAAAATCAGCTATATGGTTTGTCAAAAATATCAAATTGCGTTTAAAACATGGGGAAGGGGTATACGGGTGAAAAATACTTTATCACCCATTCTCATACCTACCAAATATAAAAAAAAATTACATGTATATATGTATTCAATACAATGGGTGTCAATTTTCACATAGTTAACTAAAGCTTAGATTGAGTGCTGTACTCCTAGATAGGCTACTGAGCAGCCTTTGATAAGGAGTTACAGTTACCCCTGTTGGTACTCGTATATGGTTTGATTTTATTAGCGCGTGAGATACATGCATATGTGTGTGTGTGTGTGTGTGTATGCATGAGTGTGTGTTCGCGTTTGAGCGTACGTGCGCTTTTATTTAATAAAAATGAATTCAATTTCTTCATAGCTTTCATAGTAAGAATTTTGCTACAGTCTTTTTACAGGCAAAGTTAATCAAGCCGTAAATATTACACCTTGCATTGTTTTCGTTGTACAAGAATGGGCCAAGTTACATAGAAAATCTCTTAAAGAATGGAATATGTGTGTGTGGGATGGGACAAATTTTATCTTTCTACGTGAAGGTGTTGTATCATAACCATTTCGGGTATATAGAGTTGTCTTACATTGAGCACGTTCCACGATTTGTATAGTTCATTTGTAGGGAATAAGATTGGTCGGAAAGTAACCACTTTTAGTATTGCTCTGTGAAATTAAAATCAGTTGAGCCGTTTCGAAAGAGTACGACCACAAACACCGTGTCACGAGATATTTATATATTAGACTAGCTGACCCAGCAAACGTTGTTTGGCCGTATACATTATTTCAAATTTTGTGGTCAAAAAAAAAATTAGGGGTATGAAAAATTGATGTTGGCCGATTCTCAGACCTACCCGATATGCACACAAAATTTCACGAAAATCGGTCTAGCCGTGTCGGAGGAGTTCAACTTCTAACACGAGAATTTTATATATTAGATTTTTTAAATAACCACACTCATTATGAAACTTTTTAAAGCAGTATTGATACTTTAAATTATGAATAATATATCAATAACTGTTGTTGTGTGTGTACCATCAAGAAAAACTTCCACTAGTTTGCCGTTTACTTGTATATCATTAAAAAAACAAATTATGTCATTATTTTTGAATGGATTGGAATGGTACACAAATAACCAAGCAAATACAACATTTATTCACAAAAGCTTCGCACAAAATTATATTCTGTATGCCACCTGTCACCTTTAATAAGATACTCGATCACATTAGAAATCGGGACATAATCCCATTGAAAAATGTTATTATGATGTAAGATTATTTTTAGATGGTAAATAGGAATAATGATTTTTTATTGTATAAGGGGGCAAACGAGGTGACGGGTCACCTGATGGTAAGCAACTACCGCCGCCCATGGACACCTGGAACTCAAAAGTCACGAATGCGTTGATGCCCTTGGAGTTCCTCCCGCTCCAGTCAGCGCGAGGATTTGGGCTCCGGTAACCTCACTCACTCAGTGAAAGGCAACGAAAGAATTGCTTAACAACCGGTTAATAACTGACTAGAATCAATATATTTTATTACATAATTTTAATGATATTTTTATTAGTGAATTCTATTTTTATATTTTATTTGACATTGTAATTGCTGCGTTCACATCTTAGTTCTTAAATTTTATAATTAGGTGCATTAACATTCTTAATCCATAAATTTGTTTGGTATTAAGTGATTGAGACTTATTGATTTTGCATGTTTTAAATTCTAATGTTATGATCTTTAATTCATCATCATCATAATCAACAGCCTATAACAGTCCACTGCTGGACATAGGCCTATCTTTAGAAAGATTAGATTATATGATATAGAATTTGGCCTACTATACCACGCTGGCCAGGCGGGTTGATAAAGGGTTCGTTTCAAGTTTTCCTTCATTTTGCAGTGCTGTTGTCCTGCGTAGTTTGCTCCCTTAGTCGTCTCTTACGACACCCACGGGATGAACAGGGATGGTAACATTCCGTATTCTTAATCCGTCACCACACGGACTTTAATCCGTCACTACACGGACTTTAATTGCGGTGATTCAATATTATTTTATTTGCATGTCTTAAATTTTTCAATTTATGAAATAATTTTTAAATTATTGTAAGTTAGGCAGAACATAGTTGATCATTACCACTTCTGTAAACATCTTATGTTTCACAATAAAAATTTGATTGATTGATTGAACCATTTACCATAATAACAAACGATCAAAAGGAAGTGGTTTTTGAACCTTGATTTCTAATTTTTTCTAAAGTTTTATTCAAAAATAATCGAGTTACTCTTAAATGCACACTTAAAAATATGTTATGTCACAGATAATTATGTTTAAATAGGGTAGTTTTGTGCTCCCTAACAGGGCGTTCCCATAGTAACTCTAGATGAGTGTAAGTCGAAAGTTTCTTGAAGAAGGTTTGCTTTTTCCTCCAATAATGAGGGTCAAACAACAATTTAACATCTCACACTAATCTTGGCAGTTATTGTGGAGGAGTTCAAACGACTCTAATGTCCTGATAGTATAATCAAATTGCGAAAAATATGTCAACTGGTTTTTTGAGATGGTTAATAATGTTTTTTTTTTAATAAATCAATGTGTCACCATTATTTTCTGCAAGTACAAAATGATAGTGCAACACTCCTTACAGAAAATAGTGTTTATAATGAGAAGTATCGATAAACACTGAACTTATGAAAATATTTCTGAACCCTATCGCCGTAGCGCCACCCATTGGGTCATATTGTTAAACTCCGTGTGGTGACGAATTAAGAATATGGAGTGTCACCACCCCTATTCATCCCGTGGGTGTCGTAAGAGCCGACTAAGGGAGAAAACTACGCAGTACAACAGCACTCCAAAGAGAAGGAAAACTTGAAACAAACCCTACGAGTATACCAACCCGTCTGGCCAGCGTGTTATGTTAATCTAAATCATCAATAAAATAATTACATAAAAATCGGTTTAGCGGTTTAGTATATACACAGATGTTTTAATTGTCTTGTGTTTTGTGTTTCATTGTCCAGTATAACTTAAAAAAAATATACAAGACCCTTATATAACATGTAGCCCTAGTTACATAACTTTTAACTACAGATATTAACTATAAGACTTTATGTATGGTGTAGTGGTTTAAGTTTAAATGTTGTGGGTTCAATCCCCACAAGGGACAACACTTTGTGTTATCCACAAATTGTTGTTCTAAGCCTGGGTTTTCTTTGTGTTCATTTCATCTATGTCTGTAAAGTCTCCCGCGACACAGGATATACTGCTAATGCAAGAGTTGTCTTTTAAAAATAAGAAATAAAAAAAACTTAAAACAAGGTTAAATTTTTTAAACAAAATGTCCTCTGTAATGTTGCTTGACCTCCTCAAAATTCTATCAAATTAGATAAACCACTAAGTAAATTTGCAACTTATCTGAAATAATCTTTGTATTACATAATATTTGCGGAACCGTCGTAGCTCGAGGATATTAATAGTTTCTACATGTCTACGAAAACTCTACGAGGTCTACGAAGTAGCTACGATTACGAATTCGTATTCTTCGCTCAGCTCAAATGAGTTAAATTCTTTAACAAAAATAATAATACAAATTGAAATTCTAATAGCAATAGAGAAATGGATCAACGTCGTTTAGACCATGAGCGGACACTATGGGCTAGTATATAGTTTATGTCAATTAAAAATGCATTCTGCATAAGAATAAAGCGGGAAAAGTTACAAAAAGTAGTACCTACTACTATTGCAGAAAATATACAGAAAGGTTGAAGTTATTTTAATACAAAGTCATTTATTACCCACTAGCTGACCCTGCAAACGTTGTTTTGCTATTTACATTATTTAAAAAAAAAAAAAAAAATCTTAAAATCCGTTCTTAGCTGACCTCTACTCGGTGAAAAAAATATTCCTACCAAATTTCAAGTCTTTAGCTCTAATGGTTCCAGAGATATCGTGATGAGTGACTATATACGTGGAAATCTCTTATATATATATAAAGATAATAAAAAAAGAGCTGCCAAAAAGGTAGACCATCAGTGTCAGCTGTCAATGTCCCATTTTTTTTTTAGTTGGGCACAGGTAGCCTAAATTATATTCGTATTTAACCTATAAAGCATACTAATAACATTATATATATTTATAATCATATAATTTTTGATAAATCTATTAAACAAACGTCAAATTCATTCTGGGATCTGGTGTGCTATTTAAAACATTTGCAAACTGATTTAAATTCATAACCCAACCTTAATTTAACAGCAATTTATTGTAAGTGCACTCCAGGTTAAGGGTTTCATTGAAAATTATTTCAGATTAATGATAAAAATAAAAGAAAAACATCAGCAATTAAAAAGAAAGAAAATTTTAAACAAGAACAGGTTGAATGTTGAAAAACT
Source organism: Arctia plantaginis (assembly GCA_902825455.1). NCBI lineage: Eukaryota > Metazoa > Arthropoda > Insecta > Lepidoptera > Erebidae > Arctia > Arctia plantaginis. The sequence continues at coordinate 2,797,150 of CADEBD010000553.1, forward strand.
CATTAAATCAAATGTTGTGACAAACGAATGAAAAATAGGTGCCATCATGTCTAGTCTTCCGTCAATGTTTAAACAAAGCTGACCTATACTTTTCATTATTCATAACAAATGAAGGTAAAATAACTCTTGTGTCGTTGGAATAAGATTTACTACGACTGTAATAAAACTATGCACACAATTTACCACTATGTCCAAATAAATGTAGACTTTATTGCCATAAAAATAAAGACAAGAACAATAAAACAATGTTGCAATTTGTTTGGATGCGTGAAGCGCGCAGTCGCCCCGTAAAACCGGCAGTTTGCCAGGAGGCGCCACTGGACTCGGTTGTATCAAACCTCTTCAGACCTCTCCGAAACGGACCACAGTCAATTTTGTGAATTAAAAAAAAGGTACCCTATTGTCAATTCCCGCCTTCCATATTTAAAAATAATCTTTTTTTTAAACCATTTGTTCTTATTCAGTCAAGTTTAATCATTTGAAAATCAGAATTTTAAAGAGTTACTATTTTTCATCGGTTTTGAACTAAGATGTGCGTTTTATGAGTGTAACAGTCAGAGGCGGCGGACGTTTTGGCTGTGTCGTGTATTACGTAACGGTGCCGGGGAAAATCGATATCCTGGGCGTATAAATAGCGGCGTACGGTTGAGAACAGCTGGCCGGCAGCCAGACACCATGCAGCCTACGGTGAGCTCCTCGCTTTAAATGTTATCTATGTCTATGAATGATTAATGTTTCTTCTTATTTTAATTTTTTTCAAGGTTGAGTAAGTTAATGAATACTTTTTAAACAAAAAAAGTTTTAATTACATATGTATTTCGATCTTCGTACATAATATTTTGTGATGTGTTTTTTATTCAATACTATCTTTATTATTTGATTAGAAAATTAATTTTATACTTTTATTTAGATTATTATTTAAACTAAAATATAAAAAAAGACATTAATCAATGTATCTCCTCATTTTCTGATTGCCTTTTAGTACCTAAATATATACTCGTACATCAATCAGTTATATTAGAATGTTACTTACGTCAACGCTTGAACAATCATCTTTTCAATAGAAAAGATAACATCATATTTTTGTCCCTTTCTACCTCGTAGGCAGAATGCTACGAACATCTACGATATTCGTAGACCCTTTGAATTATCTTAATACGTCAATCTTTGCCAGCGACCGCTGACATCCAATTATAACTTTTCTTCTAATCTTTAGGGAAAAATAAAGAAGGTTACTTCTTCTTAGTTACTTCCTTTGAAAACATTTCATTTAATTACAAATTATATATTTGAAGCCAGCCTCTATGTCAAGTAAATTAAAACACTATTATAGTAAAACATCGGGTTTTTTTTATATCTTTCAATCTAGAAAATATTCACATTTTTTATTTGCATTATTTTCAACAAAAAAGAAACAGACCTCAACGAATCTGATCGCAGTAAAATATTCTAATAAAAACAAACAAACACTAGGTCGAACACTAAATCTTCTTTTTAAGTCTGTGAATTAAACATTACGAAATTGGTTTTGGAAAAGTATCGTATAAAACGTTTTCTCGTAACAGTATTTCTTTTAACCTTATATGTTCCCGTTCGTTACATCACACCAGTTATAACTTGAACACCGTAACAGCTTCATAATTTAATTTCATTTGGTATTTACTTAATTCATTGGTTCGCTCCACTCGATATTATGTAATACAATTAATAAACAAGAACATTACAGTATTATTTAAGGCACGTTACACTGTGCATGTTGTCTTATGAATTAAAGTGGCAAATAAGTTTAATGTTTATTAGCTTTTTCCATAGAATAACTGATTTCTGGTATAGTCTAAAATACCATATTATACATCCGTATTTTTATTTATGGCATAAGGGGCACACGAGGAGACGGGTCACCGGGTGACGGTAAGTGGCTACCATGCCCATGAAAGTAACTTAAAAGATCTAAGAAGACTTAGAAGATACAGTAGTTGAAGAAAGCGTAGGTAGATATGAGAGGGCTTCAAAGATATATAAAATATTAATCACATCATCAACAGCCTTTACCAGTCCACAGCTGGACTTAGGCCTCTCCTCAGAAATAGGGTTTTGGTCTACCATACCACACTGGCCAAACGGGTAGGTATAGGGTTTGTTTCAAGTTTTCCTTCTCTCTGCAGTGCTGTTGTCCTGCGTAGTTTGCTCCCTTAGTCGCCTCTTACGACACCCACGGGATGAATAGGGGTGGTGACACTCTGTATTCCTAATCCGTCACCACACGGACCCTTAATCCGTTACCACACGGAAAATATTAATAGGTATGTAAAAATAAAGCATCAATACATAATGGCATTTGCCCCATCCTATGGTTGGTAAAGAACAACGTGAATCGTTATATCCTATGGTGCACCTATTGCACTTCATCATTAGCCTATCGCAGTCCACTGCTGGACATAGGCCTCTCCCATTGCACGCCACTTAGATCGATTTTGGGCTTCTCGCATCCAGCTCCTGCCAGCCATCTTGCGCAAATCGTCACTCCACCTGCACTTAGAACTCAGGAATAAAAAAATAGTTGCCGTTTTCTAATTATTTTTGATCGGAGTGAAACAGACCGATATGTTGTCATAACTACGCAGTAATACAAATTGTAGTAACGATAAATACAAATCAATTTAAGTCATATGTTAATCGTTTTCTTAAATTATTTATGCTAGAAGAAGAAAGAAACTAGGTTGCAATTTAAGACCATGGTCATACGAATATACTACTATATATATATTATACTTTAAAGCTTTCAATTTTCAAAGTTCGTGTCTCCCCTCGGTATTCAAGGATTAAATTCAACCTTCCACTACGGCCCTTAAAGCGGAGCATTGGGCTAGCACTTTAAAATGTTACACATACTATACTTTGAACTCTTTGCATTTTTTTTTATTTATTCGTTAAGTCGTTCTAAGGAAAGGCTTATGTCCAGCAGTGGACAAATTAAGGCTGATGATCCCCACATGGGACAACACCTTGTGTGATTCACAAATTGTTGTTCTGAGTCTGGGTGTTTTTGTGTCCGTTTAATGTATGTTTGTAAAGTTTCCCGCGACACAGGATATATTCCTAGTGCAAAGTTCCATGAGGCTTAAGCCAGTCAAAGGAAGGAAGAGTTAAAAATATTATTAACTAGTTTAGTTTTACTTAAATATTATTACTAGTTAAAAATATTATTAACTAGTTTTATTATTAAACTTTAACACCGACTCAAAATTCAACAATTTTGAGTCGGTGTTCGCAAGCAGATCAGATGAATTGAAAAAATGTCTTAACACAGACCTTAAATATTTTATCGTTTTATAATTTAGAAGAATAATATCATCCACACTTAATGCGCAAGGGATGAACCCTAAAAAAATATTAAACCTCTTTTTTAGTACTAAGACATTCTAAGCTAAACTGTAAACGATAAAGGCTACGTATAATAGGGCTACAGAGACTACAAAATCATCAAATCATCATCATCAAATAAACCACCTACAATGGACCAACCTAGTTACAGCAGGAAACTTTTATACTCCCTCAAATAAACATATGAAACAATTTTAACCCCTCTTATAAAAAAAGGATCGGCGCTTGACCTCAAAGTGGGGGGGGTTAAAAGGTGTCGGTCATTTCGATCTTTGTATATTGTAAGCGCTATTTTGGCGGTCAAAAGTTAAATACTATAACCGGATATAGTCACCTCGACACTGTGAGCGTTGTGGGTTTTCTTTCGTTTAAACTGCGTACGTTTTGTTTCGTTAAGTACTTTTAGTAAAAAATAAATAGTAGTAGTAGTAAAAAAAATGTGTGTGTGTGCTGTTCCCACACGGCAGAATTGAAACTTTCGATTTCTTCTTTATCTCAGAAAAAACCCTATAAAATTTAGCCTGCGAATCGAACCCACTGAGGCAGCGTTTTTCCTTTTTAGTCATTAATGATGATTATTATCTTATTAAGACTAAAAAAGTAACAAGTAAGTTAAGTTCAATACACGCTTTAGTAGACAACATACCTTATTTTTAGGTATAGAAAAAGTCGTTAATCCTTATATAGGTCTTGATCAAGATAATGGGACAAACTATTTAAATTATTGCATTGTCATCGGTCCTTAATAAGTGTACAAAGTTTCAATTTATCACGTTCGAAGATTCCGTTACATGCATTCATACAAAATACCAAGATAATAAAAGCGTGTTAAATAGTGGATGACCTAGTAAAGATCACAGGTCGTTGGAGAACGCAGGCTTTTTCCAATCGGTCTTGAAAGTGAAGTCATTAAAGAAGGATATCCTAAGAAAAAGCCACGGTCGGTCGTTACAAAATACTGAAATACACAAATCATATGAAATTTCATATCTAATTTTATACGTAATCCAACAGGCCTGCTTAATCATACCCTTTTATTTTATAAATACTTACTAAATCTAAGTTACTCTAATAAAAATCTCTGCTGAACAGTCGTGTCTATGTAAATGATAGACCATTATAGCCACCCCATCAAATCAACATTCATTCTATTTACTTTGAGCTCGTTTGGAAGAGAGACGCATTCATTTTATTCCGGGCACATTTTGCCTACAAATGTCGTACATCTCCAATGCTCAAACAATACAATTAGGTTAATCTTTTTTTCATTGATTATGCAAATTGTAACTAATTTATTTATTTGTTTCATTGATCTTCAACAAGAACATCACGTAGCATTCACAATGAATAATTAATTAATCATCTGGCGTATTATTAATTACAGAAGATCACAGCCTGCATTAAAAGTCAAACATAACATTAGGAATCAGAAATTATTATTACAATAATTATTAATAAATAAATCAAATTAAATTATTTTTTTTCTCTGAAATTTATTATTATTTTAATATTTGTTGTATAAAAAACATATGTTTTGCAACATAAAACAGATATTTGACTTGAGGACTGTAACACAATTTAGGGGTAGAATATTTTCCTAAAATTAAAATGAGAGCGGCCTTGAGTATAACTAAATCAATTCAACGAACAAAAGAACGAAGAAAAGAACGATTTAAGTCGATTCATAAGAAAAAAAGATATCACACAAAAAACCCATTATTCAGTCGAATTAAAAACCTCCCATTATTGAATATTAAAAATAAAGGATTTAACCTTAAAACTCTAAATGTATTTCTTTTCTTTTGCAAATAAATTTTGTTAAAAAAGGGGCTTTCTTCATCAAATATAAGTATTTCTTAACAATGATTTAGTCATTTAGATCGCAAAGATTATCCACCAACGTTCTAAAACAATGACAATAATATAGTCTGAAATATTCAGAAGGATGGGCAGTGTTGTATGTACTGTCCGTCTGTCTAGATTGAGAAAACGGTTACCGGGTTACGGTACCAGCGAAACACTAACCGTTCTACTTTCACTGAACCAGATGCATTTTTAAGTGCTTTCAGTGGAGGGAATATGAAGCTGTTCGGTAGGGTTTCATAAACAAAAGCTATATGGATGAGGTCATAAAATGTAATTTTCAGGTCAGTCTATTTTTATACAGAATTCTGGAGAAATGTGGAACTAAATGGATTCTTCATCTTAGCCTGTAGATAATAACAGCTGTTCCCAGATCCGGTCTATGTCAGTCGCAGAGTGATACATCGTGTGGTTTTATTTGGTTCAATTGTGACACACAACCACACCGCAAACCCGGTTGGTTAGCGGAGGTTTTTTTGGCTTTTTTCAAAATCATGTTATCGTCATAATTTATGCTCCCTTAGTCGACTCTTACGACACCCATAGGATGAATATGATTAATTCAAATTGTAATTTTGCAAAATGAGATTTCTGTTTAAAAACTAGGGATTTTCTTTAAGATTGCTTCACTTGTACTGCATTCTCTATCGTATATTTAATGGGGAGTGCTATAATATGTGTGTATTTAGAAATATATAAGTATATTTATCAGCAGTCTGGTTACCATAGTACAGGCTCTGCCTAGTTTGTGATCAGACTTTCGTGTGTGAGATGTGTGAAGTTATTATTTTACTAGCTTTTGCTCGTGGCTCCGACCGCATGTATGTCAGTTACCGCGCTAAAAAACCTATGTCCTTACTCAAGAATCAAACTATCTCCATAGAAAAATTCATCTAAATCGGTTGTACGGTTATTGATTTCCCATTCGAACTTCCACCCTCCTTTTTATCACCTTAAAGAATGATTCCTGGGATAGAAACAATTCTACGTCTTTTCCCAGGACTCGAACTATCTCTGTACCAAATTTCATCTAAATCGGATCAGCGGTTTAACCGTGAAGAGGTAAGAGACTGATAGACAGACCGACACACTTTCGCATTTATAATTTTAGTACCAATGGCATGTGGGGCATGTGACCTGGACACATGTATCTCTAGAGGCACAACTGTGTTGCTGCTCTGCTGCTCCGATTGCCCTACTCCACAGTATGGCGGTTTTGTGCTTTAGTAACCACACGCTCGCTGGAAAGTAACAAAGAACATTATTGTGAAATGTAAAAAATTAAATTAATAAAAATGTACACTACAATTATCTATTAGAAAAATTATCTTTAAATATGCCTCTCTCTTATCCCAGACATATATAAAATAATTAAAATATTTCACACTAATTTTCAAGAACTAATTTCATCATCATCAGCCTATCGCAGTCCACTGCTGGACATAGGCCTCTCCCATTGCACGCCACTTAGATCGAACTAATTTATGTTTTCCTAAATTATTTCTTAAAAGTTATGTGTGTAATATTTAATTAGTCACTCATAGATAGAGTCCCTAACCAATATAATAGTATCCAAACTCTTGATCCAGACATTGACATCTTTAGTCAATCGTTTAATGTATAAAAAACTAAAATAACAAATGTTTTGTGTTTATTAACTATAACCCCAAACAAACGTTAATTAAATATAAAATAGATTTAAAATAGTATTACCTAATTGAAATGGTCTATTACTATTTAGGATATTTCTCTTTAAGTAGTTTTTTGTTTTGATTGTTATCATCATCATCATCATGGATCCTCAAAATGAAGTTTGGAGGTCAGCAGACGGTACACCTCTCGATCATGAGCGGCCTCCTTTAGTTGGCGATATCGCAGTCATCTATCCACTTCCTTCGTGGTCGACCTGGTGTCGCTGGTATTTTTCCTTCTAACAGAAGCCTCAGGAATTCATGTTGCGGGCCCCTTTGTATGATTGTTATACACAGCAGTAAATTCTATGTAGTACAACGTAATTGTCATACATATCAGACACAATGCCACATATTGTCAAAATTACTTTTAAACATAATATGTCGTGCCAGTACTTACGTTACTAATAAATGAATTAATTCTACCAGACTGTTTTTATTTCAGGTCAATTAACTTAAAATATAACGCTAGTTATCGCTGTGTCAATTAGTAAGGTGACCGCTTAACTACGCGTTCTGTTCGTAATTAATTCAGGACAATTTAGTTATGTACATAAATATACATGTACAACAATAACAGTTAAGTATTTGTTCTTTTTTATGGAAACCGGCATTTTTTGAAGATGATTAGAAACTTTTTTATAACTTATATATTAATAATAATAAACTCACACATCTCACACACGGCTGTCTGATCCTGAACTAAACAGAACCTGAACCTATGGTATCCAGACTACTGATAAACATAATTGTATCTATATATTAATACGGAAAGCGAATACTTTGTACCCTTTTTTAAGAAAATTGATGAAAGTGAAATTTGACACAGTTAAAGTTTATATGGAGAAGAAGTGCATTGAGCTATTTTTTAAAATATGAAATGCATTAGAAATACATAAAATTAATTAAAATAAATACACTACTGATTGAATGACACACAACATACACACACATACATGATATACCCACTTTTTTGTTCATTTTTAAAACGTATGGTCAAACTGTAGGTTAATTTTGAAATATGATGAAACCTGTGATTATTAAGGTATGGTCTCCGACAAAAGAACCCTGATAAAGTTCAAACTTAAAATTAAATTAATTATGTTCTTAAACTTAAAAATTAAACGAATTTGGACCAATGAGCGACCACTAGTACTTCTTAATGTGCTATGGATAATTTTTATCAGGACAGAATAAATGACAGTGCTCATAACATAATATTTGTCTTGAGGGGGATTCCCACCTTAACCGCGACCGCTAGCCGAGCAGTCAGGATTTCTTATCATTAGACAACAGGCCCGTCATCATCATCAACAGCCTTTAATAGTCCACTGCTGGACCTCCGAAAGTCCTGACGGCCTCTCCTTAGAAAGGAGGTTTTGGCTTACTATAATATAGTCCCATCCCTTCTCCCGTCATAATATAGTCTACTGCTCATCGCTGTGGGAGGATACACGATGGTGGCGATGGTGCTGCTGCTGATTTGCTATTTGAAGGCTGCTTGTCACGTCGGGTCACCACTATGGAGGAACGGTTGTCATGCCGTTCCTTCATAAAGGGAGGATCCTCCGACCAGGCGAGGTGGTCATGCCTGGCGGGCCGCGGCCCAACGGTTGATGTTGGGAAGTTGTATATATGCTTATCGGCGAGAGAATTCTTCATAGCGCGATACAGGGTTATCAATTCTCATCCAGGAGTTACTTCTTAGTACGGTATGTCTTCGTTAGATGGCGCTGTAGTATGTTTTTTTGTTTCATCGATGTGGAAGTCGCCACATAGGTATGCCGAACGTGACTTCGTTAATTAATTCACGAAGATGATAACGAAAAACACATATTTTTAAAATATGAGTTTATTTAGAAGGATGTCTGGCTCTTTTACCCATGGGAAGGTATTACATTTTCATGTAAAAAGTAATTAACCTACTGGAAAAAATCCTTTACGTCGTTTCAATTTGCTTTTTTGCTGTTCGATAAGATTTTTATTAGGTTTCTTTGGAAATTCCAGTACGGTGCTCAAAGGCACGACTTCTTAAAACTCATCAGATTCTTTTAGCCGTTGTCGGTGCCCTAGATTCGGCACTTTCTCATTATTAATAACAATTTATATTGTAGGTGGCTGAATAGTTCGAATAATGAGGCTACCGTATCTCAATAATAATCTTGTGATAAAATTTCGGCTTTGCCAACTTTTTGGTTCAATTCACCTAAGTCTGGATAGGACTACTTCTGTCTTTCCAGAAGAGTAGAGTCAATTGAATACAAAGAGTTAGACTCGAATCATTTTCAAAAAAATGATTCGAGTTTAACTCTTTGTACCCGTTTTCGATAGCCGTATCTATGGCACCCGTTTTCGATAGCTGTATTTCTGAATAGATACATTCTTTAAACCTTCATGGAAAAAGCGTACTCCCATCTTAAAGACAGTTTTGAATTGCAAGTATACATATGGGGCGTAGTCACTTACTATTAAGTGATCTGCCTGCGCGATTGCTACCTATACCGTGAAAAAAATAGCATTTTTTGCCATTTGAAGTCGGTTAGCCGGAGAATGTAGAACAGCATCAGTATATAAAAAAATACCCCTCATAAAATTTTCAGTTGGATCTATAGACATCACATCAAAACTGTACAAATTACAACCAATTTAAGTGCCATAAATATACCATAACTTGAAGTATATAACTGTCCTAAATAAAGACATAAACCCATTTCGAGCTATAAAGTATACGTCACCATTGCCAATAAAAATCCCTTTATACTTGTTTAAAATGGGATAATCCCTCCCATACGCCCACTACTGTAACTCATGTACCACTAGTGCAGTGATTACCACATTCTATGATGTAATTCGACATGCCTACGCACCAAAATACAAGAACAAAACTTTAGCAAGTTAAATATTTGTCTAAAATCCCGGGTTTATATTCTGTTAATTAGTTTTGAAAACTTAGTATTCACATTTACTTGCTAATTATGAGTCGGTGTTGTAAGGTTTGTAAAACCGACTTCTAATTGCGTAACGGGTTTAAGTTGCTGAATAAACAGATTAAGTAGAGCGTAAAACTGTTTTTTTAATCTATTTATTTAAATAAAAATATTAACTTGGTTTGTGTACAACTCAAAAAGTTCTGCACCGATTGAGCTCAATGACAGCAATTCAAAGAGTTTAATGTAATGTATATAAAACTCTTTGAATTAAACTCTTTGGGAATATGAATTGTTATTTTAGTCTTGTTTCTTTCACCATTTTTTTAATAGAGACAATTTTCCCATGTACTTATACAAAATAAATAAAATGTCATCGCAATATAATCAGTTTATTAACTTAATCATCATAGCTTGTAAATATATTCTTATTTGAAAGACAGAATATAGCTGTATCCTTTTATAAAACGTGCTTTGTCATAAGCTAGACAAGTGAGGCATGATATGTACCACTTATTCTAATTACTTAATGCTGCCAAATTGAGATTCTGTAACTGTCAACTATTTATTATGGCAACATTTTCTTTCTAATTTTTTTTTGGCAAACGTCGCCATAATATCTCGACCTAGTATTCCGTTTACGTCTGTAGTCTATGCTGTATTTTGCCGCCGCATAGTCGCCGTATGACGTAATAAGTGACGTCAGATATCTAGATCAATGAAACTTTGATAACTGTACTACTTTGAAATTATATGGCACTGCAGTGATGTGCAGTAATATTAAATAGATTTTACTGGTTTTGTTGCGCTCTAGTTTAGATAGGTAGATAATCTTTATTGCATATCATGTACAATAATCCTATGTATAATGATGGGTGGCTTTTATTTAGTTACCCGATCTGACATGTATTTCTGACATTAAAAATGTTATCTACTAACTGGTGCCCACGAATCGTTCGCGTTTAATTTAAAAAGCACTGCCTTAGTGGGTTCGACTCCCGGACCAGGCTAAATTTTATAGGGTTTTCTGAGAGAAAATAGCCTAAGTTAATCCTTGTATAAACAGCTAACTGGTAGTAAAATATTATCAAAATCGGGGATTCGGGTAAACAAACAGACAGATAGACAGAAAATAGACAAAAAATATTTTAACTGGTTTTTAGGCATAGGTATCGTGCAAATAACCTTGTGAGCACGAAAACAACCTATTATTTTGACATTGCAAACAGATACTTTGATTTTATTTATTTGTATAGATGTAAAGAATAGATGCAATTCCCATATGTTATGTTTAAATAAGTTTGTATTTGTAAAAATATTCAAATCAATATTATTATTAATAATAAGTATATATACTAGTACACTGACTCATCTCACACGGCCGTCTGATCCTAAATTAGGTACGAGTAGAGCCAGTGCTACTGTAACCAGACTGCTTATAAACAACGCCATCTAGCTTCAAACTAAGCAGAGCTTGTACTATGAAAGCTAGATTGACTGATAGAATACTTATATCCTTGTTTGTAAATACAAACATATTATACATAGAAAACATCCAAACTCCGAACGAAACATTTGCAGATCATACAAACATTAGAATAGAATCAAACCCAAGACCTCAGCACACCAGTCGCTTACGCTACCACTGCACCACCGTGGCTATCAATATACTCGTATATCTGAATGCATACATATTCCAGATAAATTATAGCCAGACGCAGAACAGGTTGTCGTTCTCATCGCACAATTATTTGTCCTGGCTGAGAATCGAACGCACGACTTCTATATTCCGACAGCTATACTGTCCGGATCTCTAAACACTAGACTAGACCACAATGCCCGTCCTTTAGATTTAAGAGATTTATTAAATTACCCTTTGCCTTTTTTTAAACCATTTAAAATTAAAATCTTAGCATTGGCTATCTCTTATCTGTACAAGAACAATATAACCTTTTTATTATAACTTTCAACCCTATTCAGCTAAACGAGTGTTGACAGAGACATTATATATTTACGTATAGCCGTAATGGACCGGTAGGGATGCCCCACATCCGGTGTGATCGTCCGGAAATAAACGAATTGAACTGCCGGAGCAGCGTCAACAATTCGCCTCGTACACAATGCCATTCTGTTTCGTGTTTGCATTTTGCGAACTGAATAATATTGTTCTATTGAACTCAATTCATTTTTATTGAAACCTTCACAGTATAAAAGATTTCTTACATCATGGTATATTACATGGTACTTTAGTACCATAAAGACAAATTAAACAGTAAATATTGTTTATGGTAAAGTGTTTTCTTGACAATAAACTTTTAGAAAAGTATTACCGACTTCATTTTGGCTACGTCATGTTGAATTATTTTAAGGTGTATCATTTATTCCTTAATTTTTAACCTTAAGGTGTGGTATCTTTGACTTACAAATTTAAAAAGGGGAAATTATTGGGAGAGCCTAAATAAAAATTTACATGTCTTTAAAGTGTCCGATGTTTCCATCAGGTGGCAGTGCAAGTTCAAGTAAATAATAATATATTTGGAAACTAAAAAGGTCTATCAATATCCTTTTCTTATCCCCCATATTATTATTATATATTATAATGTTAGTCAGGAAATTAGGTAAATAAGTAAATATAAATATATCTCACACATCTCACACAAGGCCGTCTGATCCCAAACTAGGCAGAGCCTGTACTATGGTAACCAGACTGCTGATAAACATCCATATATATATTTTAAGTACGTACATATTGACCGCTACACACAATATTTGTCCTGGGTGGGAATCGAACCCACGACCTCCGGTTTTGCAGTCAGGGCCACTGAACACTACCAACAGGCCCGTCAAAAGCTATAGTTAATATTTAAATATATACCTAACAGTGCACGTCCCACACTATTTTATGATATTAATTGATTCACACAGCACTATATATCCTTACATATTTTAAAATGAAGTCGCCCGACCGCGTCTGTTAACTCAAAAACTGCTGAACGGATTTTTGTACTGTTTTCACCAATAGATAGTGTGATTCCTGAGAAAGATTTTAATGTATAATTTATTACAATTTTATGTAAATTGACTGAAATATAACGATTATAGTTGAAGAGGTCGCCAAAAAAATCTTATACTATATAAACCGTCCGAGAAAAGGATCACGGTTACCTAAAAGCGGGGGAAGCTGGGCGCGGAAGCTAGTTTGTAATAAATGTTATTAAATGCTGTAATATGCATTGAACCCGCCAGGGGTCTGTAGCTAAGACTAGGCGATCTATCGCGCCTTTATCAATATTTTATAACCAATCAGGTTGTAATCTTGTTTTAAAATCCCTTTAAAAGTATTATTCAGGCAATGATAGTTCTACCTATCTTAATAAATCTAAATGATAGTTCTGTTCATGATAATTATACCTTATTATTTAAAAAACTAAGAACAGCCCTTAGTCGTTACCAAAACATTTATTTTTCTTGAAAACATAAAAATATTTCGTCCCCAAATTATGTTATTTATGCTTCACAACGCACATAAGCACACGAAGCCTGAATTTGTTTCTCTGTTATCTTATTTCCACACCGTGGAGGCGGGAACATTTTCTAATCTAATATCTTTAAACGAGCAATTCTTGTGTATATATAATCTGAATCTCGAAAACGGCTCCAACGATTTTCATGAAATTTAGTAGGGTTTCGGGGGCGATTAATCGATCTAGGTAGGTTTCATTTTTAGGAAAATTTACCAAAAATAAAATACCGAGCATCATCATCCAGGTACTCACTCGTACTAATAGGTATTTGGTAGTGTTACTCTGTTTAACGTCATTGTATATAAGCCTATATAGTTCTAGAAAGATCGGTGGAAGACACAAGGTTCAGTTCTGGAAAAATACTCCTTGGTTGTTGTTGACTTGTTGACATATAGAGTAAACGTCCGTGTGGTGACGGATTAAGAATACAGAGTGTCAACACCCCTATTCATCACATAAATGATATACACACAGTAAACAACACATAAATGATGTTTGCTTCAAACTAGATTTGTCTACGCCCTTAGAAAGCTTCGTACCGTGTCTGATGAAAAGACTGCAAGTATATCATATAAAGGTTACGTAGATTCAATCCGACTGAAGTTGATCAAGCCTTCATTGCGCAAAAGAAATGTTTAAGATCTGTTTGTGGAGTGTCCGTGTGGTGACGGAATAAGAATACGGAGTGTCACCACCCCTATTCATTCCGTGGGTGACGTAAGAGGCGACTAAAGGAGCAAACTACGCAGGACAACAGCACTGCAAAGAGAAGGAAAACTTGAAACAAACCCTATACCAACCCGTCTGGCCAGCGTGGTATAGTAGGCCAAAACCTCCTTTCTAAGGAGAGGCTTATGTCCAGCAGTGGACTATTAAAGGCTGTTGATGATGATGATGAAAATGAGGTTATTTATGTAATTCTATATTACCAGAGATCGTCTGTGCGGTTCAATTTCTATCGTATAAAATGGTTTGTTTTATATTTTCGACCGGTATAATTTGATTTGTAATGGTATCGACTTTTGTACCATAACAGGTCGATACTGGACCCTTAGAGCTTTGTGTAGCCGTTTTTACCTAATATTTACCTTTTTACACAATTATATATCCTGGTTGTTAATGATGTCACATGTTATTAGTAATTTAACTATGCATAATCAAAAATAACCTTCAAACTTTCACGTTTCATGATAATTAAGTTTAATTATTATACGTACGGTTCACTCGAACACGTTTGAACATGTTCACATAATCATTTTTATTCTCGAATGTAGATAATAATTAAATATCATTTGTACATTAGGTATAGTAAGTATTAAGTTTATAATACAAATAATTCCTCTGAATGGCTTCACTTCATAATAAACACGTTTACTTTAGATTTAGGTAGATTATATAAAATATGTCGCCCGTGGTGGCGGACGACGATGAGTGCTCTCTATTGCAGAGATGCCCTGTCATCAGTCGCTAATCCATCTCCGCCATGAGTCGGTCCATGTCCGGTTCCACCCGACACGACAACGCCATTGTTGTCGAGGACGCTGGCGCAGCACCAGCGTGCGCGTGAGTGGAGCCTGACGCTCCCTCTATCGCCTTGGCGAGATCCGCTTCGAGGCGGGCACTCTCCTTTTTGTGGACCTTGCCAATTTTCATAGTTCTAGGTCAACGGGAAGTACCCTAAAATTTTTGATTACCTTATGAGTGTGGCAATATGCGTTTTTTGCGGCATAAACGGCCGTTTCTTTTTTTACGTTAATTTAGAAGTTTGATTTTTTCTCAGCTTCAAGCTTTGATTTCAACTCGATACCACGTACGGACAGACAGATAGACAACAAAGTGATCCTATAAGGTTTCCGTATTTTTCTGTTGAAGTACGGAATAAAAAGAATAGATTTAAAGTAGTACCCTTTGCCTCTCAGAGATTATAAAAAAAAAACATTTAGAAACAGGTCATCGTCTCAACCAAAAATTATTAAAAAATATATGAAACTACTAAAATACAAAGCAGTCGTAAGTTTACATGTGCAAGAATACTGCTTAAATATAGAGCATTTTACTAGTTACTTTCGCATGTGGAAGCAGCCAACCATATACGTTTAAACGTTTAAACTGACTGAAACCACAAGCTGCCTACCGCTTCACCAGATGTGACCACCGCTATAACCGCAAAAAGGCCATACGGCTTTTCGTCTTTGTAAAGCCCTAATTTTCTACCATTAACTAAGTATCTAAGTATTTCTACCATTAATAAACTAAGCAGTGTTGCTTTAGTTGACACTTTATTTCTACTAAAGTCATGCGTATGTTTTCGGTAAAAAAATGTATTGAAGTAATAAACACGGGTCGGTAGCGCTTTCTTACTTGTTGTCAGAGTTCGCGGCTTCGATTTCGGCTTAATGCAAATCTTTGTGAGCACGATGTGACGCACCTACATATATGTATGTAATGTATATATTTAAAAAAAAAATGTTACTATCCGTGTTCTAGAATACACAGTCCAAACTAGGATTATTTTGAGCCTAGATAGCTATATATAATATGACAATTATCTAAACAGTATCATCATCATCCTATAGCAGTCCACTGCTGGACATAGGCCTCTGCCATTGCACGCCACTTAGATCGATTTTGGGCTTCTTGCATCCAGCTCCTGCCAGCCATCTTGCGCAAATCGTCACTCCACCTGGCCTGTGGGCCACTACGTTTGCCGTATAAGACTAAACAGTATACAAATCGAAAAAGTCAAACAATTTTAGTTCCTTTATCTCCTCTTAGTCACACATTTTTGATGTAACATCTTTTCTTGCAGTCTGTAGGTTTGATTTCGTATATAGGAACGGAAGTGTGTTACAGGAAGCCAAGAAAGCATGTTCTATTTAATTTGACCAATGAGCGCATGCCGTGCTTGATTAGGCTGTCTGATTATACGTGATATATCAGACGTGAATATATTATTTATTTGACTGCCTCGGTGAAACAGTAGTAGCTTATGGGACTGCTGTGCTGAGGTCTCGGGTTCGATTCCCCGGTCGGGTTTTTAAATCGGTTTAGTGGTTTAGGCGTGAAAACGTACCACACACTCACTTTCACATTTATAATATAAGTATGGATGGAAAGCTCGCTTTTTTTATTTTGGTGTAGTAGCTAATAAGGATCTTTAGTGTTACCAGATCAAAAAATTGACATAATATTCTCTCAGCGGTGCACCTTATTAATATCAATAAGTAATTGGAATATGATTTCGAACTAATAGTTATTATTAAGCGACAACTCTATTTAATTCATTTACTGTGTAGTACAAGTCTGCTTTCAACTTTAATGTGACCAGAGGCATTTAAAAACCTTACCCCTTTCCAACCCATTTGTACTTGCCATCCCTAAATCTCTGCACTTCATTTGATTAATGGTGGTACGAAGGCAGTTTGTTGTTTCTGTAAAGCTTTTAAATTTGATTGGCTGTGCCTATACATGAATACGTAATAAAACTGTTCAAAAGAAATGAAAAATGGTTTTTTTCTTTCTACATTTCTACTAATGGCAATTTACTTCTTAATTTAAATGTTATTGGTGTTTTTTCTTCTCCAATTGAGCAGAAGAAGAGTATGAAGGGAGTTGAAATAAACATCAAGAACTTGTTTGCGGTTCCATGACGCTGTCAAATCAAATTTAATAACTGGAGAGTCTTGCATTGGCACATTTAGACAGGGTTGACCGTAGTGATACCACGGCATCACAGAAAACTGGTGTTAAGCAATTATTATTATTGTTTTTAGTTAAAAAAAGACACCTCCGCACTAGGAATAAATCCTGTGTCGCGGGGGACTTTACAAACATACATGAAACGGACACAAACAACACCCAGACTCAGAACAACAATTTGTGAATCACAATAAGTGTCGTCCCATGTGGAGATCGGATGTAGTGAGCGGCGTGGCGACCGCTGAAACCACTACGCCATCCATGCAGTCAATTCATTCATTTCTTTTCACCGAGTAATAATAATAATAATAAAAATTGCAGACATCTGATGCACAACTCCATCTAGTTTCACACTGAGGAGAGCTTGTACTATGAAAGCTAGATTCATCAACAGTCTTTAACAGTCCACTGCTGGACATAGGCCTCTCTTTAGAAAGGAGGTTTTGGCCTACTATGCTGTATATATGCCTATATGTAAAGCTAGATTGACTGATAGAATCCATTATTTGTAAATACATACATAGAAAACACCCAAATTCTAAAACAAATATTTGCAGATCATATAAACATTTGGTCTTCCGGGAACCAAACCCGAGACCTCAGCATAGCAGTCGCTGAGTGGTGGAGCAAGCAAAGCTTGTGTCTCTTGAGTTACAGGTGTCAGTGGACGCCGGTAGTCACTTACCATCAGGTGACCCGTCTGCTCGTTTGCCAGCTACACCATAGAAAAATCAAATAAAAAAACGGCAAATTTGAGTCTTTCACAATTAAATCAAACATAACGTACTTCCACAATGTGTGTACGCGACACTGTAATTCATTTAAATCACCCAAGGGACCTCTAACTAAACAACTTTAACCCAAAATGAACTAGTTTATTTCAAAGACGAGAAAAAAATACATGAAAATTCTTCAACAAGAATGAAAAGACAACAAGCCCGTCGAATTTCTTTCGGTATACAATTATAGGTATATCTCCAGGTAAATAAGCAAATATAATACAATAAATATTTTTATTCATTGTCTTGCTGGCCTACGTGCCATGCTTACCGCTTACTAGATGTTACAACGCATGCATTTATAGTCACTTCTGCGCATTCAAGACCGTAGTGTGATGGTAAATCGATTGTAAGAATCCTAAAGAATTGATTTAGTAAATCTGTATTTATTTAGCTCCAATAAAAGCACTTTATCCTAATTATTTTATAAGTGTATTTACATGAGATCCCTTTGTACATTAAATTCTTATTTTCTATCAGCACTTAAACGAAAATGACCTATTAATGCCTTTGCCGTATTAAATATTTACTAACGCTAAATACTAAACAACATTAACTCATACTCGTACGTCCCTGAACCGTTCATAATATTTGAACGAATAATTCGTCGAACAAACTCGCAAGCAGAACTTAACGCTCCAACACTATTGTTAAATTAGTTCAACAAACACATACGGCGAGCGGCTTCGCGCCACTCGCGCACGTCTTCGGGCGGAGGGCGAAATCCACTCTCCGCCCGGGAGTCAGCCACTCGCCGATAAACTTCGGCGAGCACTTCCGCCTCCAAATCCCACGGGGGAGTTCCGGCCAACGCGCACGCCACCTCCGTCGACACGGTGCGGTAACCGCGTATGGCTCTGACCGCCATTACCCTCTGAGGGCGCCAGAGGCGTGCCCTATTCTGGGGGGTCAGAGCCGCCGCCCACACCGGTGCACCGTATAGTGCCATTGACCGGACAACCTCCGTGTACAGCCGTCTTGTCGCGACGCTGGGTCCACCCAAATTGGGCAAAAGTCGTCCTAGGGCAGACGCAGCGCCGACCAGCTTTGGAGCAAGCTGTCGAAAGTGCTTGTCGAAGAGCCACCTCCCGTCGAGGATCAGGCCCAGATATTTCATCTGGGCCCGAACCGGTACGAGGACCGAGTTGACCACGATTGAGGCGCCAGGGGGTGGACCACGACGGGGCCCATGAAATAGGAGAGCCTCCGTCTTATCTAGGGCCACCCGTAAGCCCAGCGCCTCAATGCGCCCGACCACCAAGGAGACTCCCCTTGTGGCCAGGCGCGCCGCCTCTTGGAAGTTCGCCCCCCGGGCTGTCACCAGGGTATCGTCTGCGTAACAAATTACACAAAGCCCGGGGGGGAAATCGGCTCGAAGGGCCCAGTCGTACCCTATGTTCCACAAGAGGGGTCCAAGAACAGACCCCTGTGGAACACCGCACGACATGGGCCGACACCTCAAATTACCATCTCGGTCCTCGTACACGACGGTACGCTCCTCTAAATAGTCTGCCACTAGCCGCCTCAGGTACTTTGGCACCCCATGATAGTGGAGTGCTTCCCTGATGCAGCTGAATGGCAGAGTATTGAATGCGTTGGCGATGTCTAATGACACCGCCAACAGCACGCCGCCACAGCTCACGGCCTCTTCGGTCACGGCCCTCAGGCGCAAAACAGCGTCGACTGTCGAACGCCCCGCCCGAAAACCAAATTGGGCGTCCGACAGATCGGGGCCCACCTCGTAGAGGTGCCGGACGATGCGGGCAGAAAGAACCCTCTCAAACAATTTACCCGCCTCGTCCAGCAGCACGATGGGCCTGTAGGCCGCGACCGAATCGGCAGGCCGTCCCGGCTTCCTTAATAGGACCAGCTTCCCGCTCTTCCAGCACTCAGGGAAACGTCCCGACGCCAAGCTAGCGATGAACACCTCCCCGAGGCGGTCTGCCATGTGGTTGAGTGCAAGGGCCAGCACTCGGGCCGGTACCCCGTCTGGCCCAGGGGCGGTGTTCTTGGAACGGATCCGTAGAACAGCCGCCCCTACCTCCGAATCCCGGACGGGCGGAACATCATCCTCCTCGTCTCCGGCCAAGGAGGCCATCGCCGGGGGAGTGTGCTCCGCCCGCTGCGGGAAAAGGCCCTCAACCACTTCTCGCAGGAAGCTGGGCTGGAGAGTCTCTGTAAGGGGGGCCCGACGCGCGGAGCTCTTGAAACAAACCCTATACCAACCCGTCTGGTCAGCGTGGTATAGTAGGCCAAAACCTCCTTTCTAAGGAGAGGCCTATGTCCAGCAGTGGACTGTTATAGGCTGTTGATGATGATGATGATGATATACATATAATAACATTTTGTTAGTTAATATTTTTAGGAAACATCTTGATGTTTTGTTAGTAATAGTTAGTCTTTGTGTTTCAATGTAAATTTCATAGGTAAAGACCTATTATTTGCATGCCTAATACAGGCAGAATATAGCTTGAACAATACACCTCTGTTAAATCTGGTACCACCTGTATTCTGTACAAATAAATGTTTCTTTCTTTCTTACATATTACATACAAACACAACACGGAACAACTCAAACCGGGGTTATGTGAAAAAAGTTTTACACTAATGGCGCTTGTACACTTATCCTTTTGAAATTCAGAAAGCCATTACCGCCTCAGTGGTTTGTGATATAAAATTGGACATAACGGATTGTGTGAAATGAAATACTTAATAATGTAATGCATAAATAAATAACGCTTACGGTGGTTGCCGTTTTCATCCACTCGTTTTTTTCGTGAGACAATCCTCTCGGATGGACTTAAATATACCGCACACCGTCTCTTTGTTTGTCCTTTCTTCTCAAGGCTCAACTCCTTGGAAATGTGCGGTTGTAGGTCGGCACAGGCATATGAGAGATTTTCAATGTTTTTTCAATGTTTGTTTTCAATGGTAAACATTTGATAAAACAGAGATTGTTGCTATTGTGTGTGTTGACTTTAGTCTACACAAGAGACGGTTTCATGTAATTTTATTTTTTTATGAAATAAACATATTTTGAGTTTGAGTATATTTGTACAAATTTAGATTGTTATAAAATTCATTACAAATGCTTTTGAAATTAAACTTTTCCTATGACGAAGTATTCTATTGAGCAGTCTCCTTAATACACCGCAGGGGACGCGAGCTGGGGTTGACTTTGCAAAATCAAACAGAAGTTCAGAAACCCATCAAACACTGTTAAGTATACATATTATACGTAGAGATTGGTTCGAGAGCGGATAATTTCCGATTAAAATCGAACCCAACTCAACTTTTTCGAAAGCTTTTTTTATCTTTTGTTCGAGTTGTAAAGTGGCTTGTGTATATCATAAACTCTCGTAAACATGTAAACTGGCCTGTTGGTGTAATGGTTTGTGGTCCTTACTGCTAAGCCAAAGTTCATGGATTCGATTCCCACTTAAAACAAGTAATTGTGTTATGAGCATGATGAATTGCTCTGTGTGTGGATGTAGTTTATCTATAACACGACTGCACGGATGGCGTAGTGGTTTAATAATAATAATAAATCTTTATTTCAGAATAGTTTCCATATATTGTTGTTTTTAATATTTGTTTACTTTGGTTACAATTATTTATGTAGCTATCTGGAACCATTTTATAAACATGGAACTGTTATAGACCCTGTCAGCAAGTTCCTTAATTATAGTGTTCCTACACGTACCAACCCGGGCCATAAACGGAGCGATTCGGCTTCTTTGGATGGCATTAAACGTGTTCAGTCTTGCCTCTACAAACATCGTGGAGGCGCTACAGAAAGGTGCTAGCCCCATAAGGTGCCTATAGATATTATTGTACTGAACACTGACACGTGTAGAAATTCTGACAGTATGCTCTGAACAGGTGCACTTTAGTCTGTACATTGGCATTAAAAAATCTCCGCATGTTGAGCCAAAAAGTCCATTTTGATTTTTTCCTTTTTACTCTGTACGTACTTAAGCGCAGCTTTAAAGTCTCTGCGCGCAGTACACATTTGTTCGTGCGCACTAGGGTGCGCATTAAAGTCCCCCAACACAAAAACACTTTCTACGTCCATACTTTCAATTATTGCACTAATATTGGCTAGACACTGTGACATTTCATAAAAGTTCTCTTCACTATCGGTAGGCATATAAACACTGAATACTAGTAAACTTCGATCCTCATGCTCAAGTTTAACCGCAACCATACGATCACTGTTACACTGTACTATTTCCGCGCGTGCAAAATATTCTGCGGTCCCACAGGAGAGCGACCCCCCCCCCCCCCGTGTCTATAGCAGAAATACCATGACTACCGAAATGCTCACTGATTGTAGTTGTAAGCTGGGCAGAACCTCCACTGAAGATGAACATCGCGAGGGACGCCCTTCCACGTCCCTTACTGGAGAAAACGTCAAAAAAGTGGAAGAAATCGTGTTGGCCGATCGAAGGGTGACCGTAAGGCATGTAGCTGAGGTCACAGGGATCTCCTATGGCAGCGTTAAAAAAATCATTGTCAACAAAATGCATATGAAAAAGGTCTCTGCGCGTTGGGTACCGAGAATGTTAACCGACGAGCAAAAACAGAAACGAGTCGACATTTCGAGGGTGAATCTTCAAAAGTTCCAGGCCGATAAAGAATTTTTTTGTCGCGTTTTGTGACCATGGACGAGACCTGGATCCACCACTTTGATCCCGAAACCAAACAACAATCAATGACTTGGAAACGAGCTTCCTCACCAACGCCGAAGAAATTCAAAGTGTCAAGTTCAGCGGGAAAGATTATGGCGTCTGTTTTCTGGGATGCAGAAGGAATTATTATGGTGGAATATTTGGAAAAGGGGGCCACTACTACGCAGCTACTAACAGTCTCTTACTACGCAGGCCAAATAAGAAGATTGCGAGAAGCTATTAAGTCAAAAAGACGCGGTAAACTGCGCGCTGGAGTGCTGTTTCACCAAGAAAACGCCCCGGCTCACAAAGCCGCAGTTGCGATGGCTGCCATTGAAGAAACGGGGTTCGAACTGCTCGAACACCCTCCCTATTCGCCAGATCTAGCTCCCAGTGACTTCTACCTCTTTCCTCGGCTCAAAGAACACCTCCGAGGCAACAAATTTGAGGACAATAGTGAAGTGATGGCCGCAGTAGAGGCATTTTGGGAGGGTCAAGACAAAGAATTTTTTTCTAAGGGAATCATGGGCTTAGAAAAAAGATACACTAAATGTATTAACTTGCAAGGAGACTATGTTGAAAAATAAAATACTTTTTTTAATCTAATAGTTCTGTTTCATATTGATTATCATTACTTATTGATCACCCCTCGTATACCAAGATCATGAGGAAACAACCAAGTTTCATGTAGTGCGATTATGTGTTGGTTAAGACAAAATTGTGTAATTTCTTGTATAGACCTCTTCAACGATCTACAGTTATATGAATATCCTTGGAAGTGGTATCTATATGTACTCTAGAAACAAATAAAGGTATTGTTCTATCTGCGGCCTTAAAGTTAAACTCCTCCAGAGGTTGAGCGCTCCCTGTTCTGTTCTGTATTCTAACTAATTTATGACGGTTGTGATGAACCTTGGTCCAACCATCCTTTGGCTTATCGCTACTAGAAGTACCACCACTTTTAACAGCGTCTGCCATTGTGTACTCGGACCTCTCAACTGTTATCATAACACCTGACGCGTTTAAGCGGTTGCCACGCCGCTTCCTACTAGGCTGTGTTGTGGGTTCGATTCCCACATGGGACGACGCTTTGTGTGATCCACAAATTGTTGTTCTGAGTCTGGGTGTTCTTTGTGTCCGTTTTATGTATGTTTGAAAAGTCCCCCGTGACACAGGATATATTCCTGCGAGAGTTGTCTGTTATTATAACAAAGATAAAAGACACAGGTCACATTTCGAATTTCTGTACACTTAGTAATTTATATATATGCAACCCTAAAATTCCTCCGTGTGGTGACGGATTAAGAATACAGAGTGTCACCACCCCTATTCATTCCGTGGGTGTTGTAAGAGCCGACTAAGGGAAAAAACAACAGCACTGCAGAGAGAAGGAAAACTTGATACAAACCAACCCGTCTGGCCAGCGTGTATAATAGGCAATTCCTCCTTCCCAGGAGAGGCTTATGTCCAGCAGTGGACTATTAAAGGCTGTTGATGTGATGTGATGATGAAACCTTTAAATTTATTTTAGCATTTCTTCTTAAGAGTAGGTAATGTCAACCATACCAACGCGACACAGGATACATTCCTAATGCAGGAGTTGCCATTGAAAAAAATAATATACATATAAGTAGCAAAAGCTCTAACCAAAATGATCTATGATTTTCTGACATTTACCTGAGTAGTGTCGAACACGGCTTTGATTGTGAGTTTTTCTGGCAATTTCAAGAACCCTCTGTATTTTTCTATTCGATAAGCTCGTACTACAAAAGAAACTGCAAACCTTTCTAATTATGCGATACAGCAAGAATAGAAATTCAAAGAATAGCCAACAGTAAAAGCGATATAAACTTACTTGTCCTTACTAACTAAGTGAAGTTTTTAATTCTAAAAGTTTGTCATCATCAACAGGCTTTAATATTCCACTGCTGGACATATGCCTCTCTTTAGACTGGACATTTTGGTCTACTATACCACGCTGGCCATATGGGTTGGTATCGGGTTTATTTAAGTTTTCCTTCTCTTTGCAGTGCTGTTGTTCTGTGTAGTTTGCTCCCTTAGTCAGCTTCTACGACACCCACGTTATGAATAGGGGTGGTGACACTTCGTATTCCTAATCTGTCACCACACAGATCATTATGTTATTTAATTATTCAAAGTTAGAAACACGAAACAATTTATAGCTAGTTTCATTAAATTATGTTGTTTTCATGTACTGATTTACAGTGAATTGATCTAATCACGAGCCCCGGTTAGTAACATTACTTCCTTTTGTTCTACCTCGAGCCTAATCTTCATCACACAAATAATTTTACACGCGATAGAACACACGGGCACGCCGTCATCGCGGCGGTAAGACCCGTTATGGAGGATTGGCTCTGATTGCGGCTATCGTGCGGAGCGAGAGTGCGTGGAACTCTGCCGTCTCCTTCTGCGAGCAAGTTATGCTCGCGAAGGAGACGGCGGAGCAGGCCCGGGAACGGGCTAGGTACCGCAGGCGATTCAGGCGCCAGAGGTCGTAGAACGACCTCCGTCCTCCATAAGCGCAGGCCGGGGTGGCGGCGAGCGCGTTCCGAAGCGCGCTCGCTTCCAGGGAGCAGAGGGAACATGGGGTTCCCACACGGGGGGGGTCGTCTACTCGTCTGTAGATGGCCCGAGGTATGTCGGGGCACCAGGGACTTCCTTTCTAGGGTATACCTGGTTCCCCGGCTGTTAGTACCCGAGACGGCGTGCGGTTTTAGTCGGTTCGTGTCCGACATGCCACCGATAGGTGGCATCCGAGGGATTAAAGGGGGATCCGAGGGGATAAAACACATATCAATAGGTATGTATGTCGTAACATCTGTTCTAGGGCTTATAAGTTCGATACAATGTTAGTTTAGGATCGTCGGCAAACAATGCTCATCTCGAAGCATAAAAAAAATGTAAAAAAATAAAATCTCTGACCTTCCCGTCATACAAAACCTACTTAAACATATATTTCTACATATATGTATGTTCAACATACTCTTACAATAACAAGATAATGATAAAATTAAAGAAATAAGCAGACTGCGTTAAATGACTAACTCATAACTAAAAATATGTATCCTACACAATTAAATACTGCAACTGCGACGAATCTATTGACAACGACAATTTTTTTTTCTTAAACGTCAACTCCTATAGGAATAAATCTTGTATCGCGGGGGACTTTACAAACATATATGAAACGGACACAATGAACACCCACAGTTAAAACAATTTATGAATCACACAAAGTGTCGTCCCATGTGGGGATCGGACCAACAGGCACCGGCTTGGCGACCGCTTAAACCACTACGCCATCCGTGCAGTCAACAATATCATATAAAGGGTTACTGGGTAAGTTGACCTAGATACTTTAAAAAATTGTAGTGGTCATTATAACTTACATATTTCACTATGAAATACCATATCCCAAACCTAACCTAACATTTTCAAGTTTTTTTTAAATAATTGGTGAAACTCAGCCTAATACATTTTTTAATGAGTTTTATCCTAATTTTTTTCCTATTTTTGTGTCGTTGATACATTGTATAACACAGCAGTAATAGCGTATGCGACTGCTGTGTTGAGGTCTCGGTTTTGATTCACGGGTCGTATCAAATCTTTGTATGATCTTCAAATATTTGTTTCGAAGTTTTCTATGTATAATATGTTTGTATTAACAAAAGAAAGTACATAAGTATATTATCAGTCAATCTAGCTTTCATAGTATAAGCTCTGTTTAGTTTGAAACTAGATGGCGTTGTGTATCAGATGTAAAACTATTATTATTATACTAACAAGGGAAAATCTGATAACCTTAAGCATTTTATCTAGTTACAAATGGTGTTTCACATTGCAGTAACACTTTCTCAGTAAGTTATAACTTTATTTTTCTGCTATAAGGTTCTTTTTCTCAGTAAGTAATAAGTTGGTGGGTTTCTCAGTTTCTATTCTTTATAGTAACTCGTTGTGAATGTCATTCCATAGTAAACTCCTTGTGACTCTGATTGAACTTTGATGCACTAGAATATACCTGGTATCATTTCATCGTGCTAAGCAACTGTTATTTATCCGCACTAATATTATGCGAACGTGTGTCTTTATGTCTATCTGTTTGTTACCTCTTCACTCTTAAACCGCTGAACCGATTTACATGAAATTTGGTTATGATATAGTTGGAATCCCAAGAAAGGTCATGGGATAGTATTTTAGAAATCATCCATTACGGCGGTGAAAACGAGGGTGGAAGTTTGTACGCGAAATCAATAACCGCTGTACCGATTCAGATGAAATTTGGTATGGATATAGTCTGATTTTGATGAAAGATGGGCTTAACATAAAGACATATATACAATAGCTTGTATGTCATAAACATAATCATTCTAAATAAAAAGAGTTTGAGTGTCTTCTTGAATGGCCTTTCGTCTGCCTGACACCAGTCCTTCTTGAGAATGTAAACGTTATCAAACAGGATAAAGGATGAATCCTACAAGTACTGGTTTTTAGGATCAGCAGCCCACGTGCGATCTCATCAAACGCCCTCCTGACGAGGGACACGCTTTATGTCGGTTTTCGCGGTAAAAAGTATCCTATGTCCATCTCTCAAGAATCAAACTATATCCATACCAAATGTCATCTAAACCAGTTCAGCGGTTTTTGATATCCCATACAAACTTCCACCCCCCTTTTCACCCTCATAATGGATGATTTCTAGGACAAAAACTATCTTGTGTCCTTTCCCGGGACTCCAATTATCTCCGTGCCAAATTTTCTCAAAATTGGTTCAGCGGTTTAAGCATGAAGAGGTTACAGACAAACACCACACTTTCGCATTTGTAATATTAGTATAGATACACGGGCTCTGGCCAATTTACTTCTAAATAAAATGTTAACATAAGGGAAAAATATGTAATCCTTCACTGTATACAATTTTTGTAAAATGTGTATATTTCTTAAAATAGTTAGGAAATGTGTGATACTCTGTAAACATGCACTTTTTTTATGAAGGAAGTAATCTAATTAAGTCTATTTCACACTAAATGTGTGTTTAAAAAGAATCCTTGAAACATTATTGTAACGTTGCCTAAATATGCTCGGCATTGTTTAGATTTCCTAGGCATTGTATGCAATTCCTAAATTTCATACAATTCTGCTAACACTTATAAATGTACAATATTTGTCCAGAATTATTAATACTAGCATAAAAATTCAACGCGTAATCAATCAAAACGGCCTCAAATATTCCTCTTTTTATAAATATTATCTTCCCTCACAAGTCCTTCAAAAATCGAATATCTGTCATCTAAGAACGAAGTCGTTCTTATTCATTCACTTATTCATTCATTGTACGAACTTGATGATCATCGAAGTGAACGAGGCTTCAAGTGCAAAGCGCGTCACCGGTATTGATCGACCAGTGTTACCTATGTGTGTGTAACAACATCGCTCAACATAAACTGAGCCATAAGCCGTTACGGGTTTACTCTTGCATTTATAGATTTTAAATCGTTTCGAGGGGAGGAGGAAGGTCATGATAAAATGGTTGTATTGTATTAATGTGTGCGTGTTTTAATGTAATTTAGTTATTATATCTGAGTGAAATTAGTAAATGTGTGCACTTGGTGATTATGTGTGTGTAGGCCCGGTTAAGATATACCTTAGAATGATTCTATATTTATGGTATATAATTTATTAACTTTATACATATAAAATGCTCAAATAGTTTTTTTTTTCAAAGGAGTTCTATTAGCAGTAAGCTTTGACCCGCAGTTTCGCTGGTATTACCCATTTCGTCAATAAATTCGGATATCCTTTGAAAGGAGTATTTATTTTCATTCACAATTATAATATTAATTTAGTCAATCTTTTAGTTTTTTACTTTTGTTGAATAAATAGACTTAACGCCCAAGGCGTTCTCTAACAGCACGGTACTATTATAATACAGTACTTCAACTTCATACAAACGGACGAAACGGGAGCTATACCTACGCGCCTCGATCTCGGGGTGCGCTCGGGGCGCAGACAGTCACGGCTGTACCGCAGTGTCGAACGGACTGCGTGTTGTTTTTTTAACAATAACCGCGCGATTTTTTCTCTAAAAATCAGTTAATATGACGAGTAGGAAATATTGTGCTGTTTTTGGTTGTATGAATTCGTCAATAACGCATCCAGACATAAGTTTTTTTTAAATTACCTGGAAACTCTGAAAAGTAAGACTATAAAATAATTTTACTTACTAGTACGTAGGTACATAATGTGTGTCTTTTTAATGGATAAGTATTTCCTTTTATCTCACGAAAAAAAAGGTGTTTGGATGAATAAATAAAGCAAATAGAGTAACGGAAAGTTATTGAGACGAGTGAAATAGGGAGTTACATGCGGTTCTGAATGAATCATGATACGGTAGGTACCTACCTACTTACGCTTGTGTTAAAACTTCGGTGCATGTTTGTTTTGTTACTTTGCATAATTCAAAGTAAAGACGTGGTATTTTGTTATTAATAATATTTGTTTATTATCTGTGTGTATGAATAATACTAAAAAAATTTGTTACCGTCTGTGTGTCATTAGACAGTTTTCGAAATTTTCACAAAGTGTTTCTGCTGCTACTATAACAACATATACCACTAAAAACTGGTTTTATTTTCTCGGTATTAACAACAACAGCTAGACTCATATATAATATTTAGATGTTTGAGGGTTGTGATTTTAAAACATTCGTAGTCAGCTGTTCAGCTTTTTAATAATTAATTAATTGGTGACCAAAGAATTTTTGTTTTGAGTTGTTGCGAGTTGTAGGTAGGTACCTAATTTATAGAGACGTTAATAAGCTGAGATAAAAAGTTACTTACTCGTCAGCTGTTTCTTGCATTCTAGTTGAGTAGGTGGTAGGTGTTGGAGTTTCTAAGGATTGGAGTTTTGTAACGCGTATGGAGAAAGCACATTTATTTTATTTTATAGAAGGATTTTTTTCGGTCGCTAATTTATAAGCCCGATTTGTTTTTCAAACAAAAACATGTTTTTTTAATTAAATCTACCAATCAAAAAACAACACGCATTTTTATTGAACAATTCCTATTCAATATACAAAGTATTTCATTTATTTATATAAAAAGGATATTTACAATCACAAATCTAAATAGAAACAGAAAGTAGGCAAATATAATTAAAATGCTGGAGACGGGCAGCCCTAACGCATGTTTAAGTACCGCGCGGCTGTAGGCATTTATTTCTATCATGCGGCCGAGTTACAATACTGTATTATAATAGTACCGTGCTAACAGACAACTATTGGGTGATAGAGATCAATTTGATTTGGAATTGGATTTGGAACGTTTTAATTAAAATTACTTTAATAAATATACAAACTAAACATTCTAGAACCATACATCTCACACACAGTCATGATACACTTTATTTAAAAACACATACATATAAAAATATTAAGTTGGTTTTTGTGAGCGTTCACTGGTTGAGCTCAAATTTTGACACGATAGGTATAGGATTAAAAGTCAATCAGACCACAATGTGCCACAGCGAAACGTGGTAAGGTACGGCTAGTGTGATATTTAGATTACACTCTCATAGGCCGTTTATACGCATGGCGAGACTTGACAAGTGTCCACAAACACAAGCGTGTAAACGGGATGTTTGGCTCGGCTCGCGTACGCTCGTCGTCGATCGGTACTAGTGTCGGTTTTCGAACACAGATCAAAGGAAGCTCGCGGCAATCGTTCACGACGTATTTACACGTTGGCGCGTGCTTGTTCCCTACCGCTCAGTTTGATATTACAAGTATTGTACTTGAGCAGCCGGTAATCACCATTAAGTCTCAATGCTCTACTGACTAAGTAGATTAGTTGAGCAGAGCTAGAGTTTTTTTGTTTAGTTTAGTGCCGCCGTTTATATTTTGAATAAAAATATGTCCACGTCTGCTATGTTTGCCTGAACGGAACACAATAGCATACTCGCAAGCGTGTAAATGGCATCCAAGCGTTTGTAAAGACTTGGAGCTTGTGGTCGTTTGCCAAGCCTCGGCACGCATGTAATTATACATACGCATATATGCGACTGCTATGCTGAGGTCTCGGATTTGATTCCCGGGTCGGACCAAATGTTTGTATGATCTGCAAATATCTGTTTCGGAGTTTGGTTGTTTTCTATGTATAATATGTAAGTATTTACAAAAAAATACTCGCATATATAAGTATTCTATCAGTCAATCTAGCTTTCACAGTAAAAAGCTCTGCTTAGTTTGAAACTAGATGGCGTTGTGTGTAAGATGTCCGGGAATATTATTATTATAATATATGTATATACTTACAACAACACTAGATGGCAAACAATGACCAAATTGTTTGACAAGATATTGCTTTATTAAAACATGAAACGTTAGTTATAACTTAGGTATAAGATTACAGCACTGGAACTGGACAATTTAAACGTTCACTTTATAACAGTATCACAATTTTACGTGTTCAAAGTTTAACCTTATTCTTGATAACAAAGAAGCCAAGAACTTTTCAGATTGTGAAGACTTGTGAAGGCTAACTTTCCCGCCGTCAACAACTCTGTAAAGTGTTAAAAAAAAAAAGTAATTGAAAAGAAATGCTTTTGCTTCACCGTGGAAGAGCCGTGCTTCGTCACATATATGCCCGGCTCGACCGGAATGATTCCACGGCCTCACAGAAAACCGGTGTTAAGCCATTATTTTACTGCTCATCACTAAGGGAGTGTCAAATAGTGTCAAGTAGTGATCAAATAGCGCGGGTTTTTTCATGTTCCTGATGTACGCTTCCGAAACTATTCAAGAAATAATTAAGAGAGCGAAAATAAAATACTCCTGTGGAAGATGTTACATCAAAACATTAACTTTTCATTTGTCTGTTAGTCTCTCATAGTCTGAAATAGTCATGCCCATGACTAAAAAAAATGAGAGTTATTTTTACATCAGTAAACTTTACAAATCATTGGTCTCATTTATAAACTTTGATTCCCTATTTTGCCGCGTTAAAAGCTTAGTCTTAAATAAAAGGAAACACTAAATTTTGTTATATAAAAACTAGCTGACCCAGTAAACGGGTATACCGTTTACAGGGTCAGCTAGTTTTTATATAACATAATTTAATGTTTCCTTTTATTTAATCACATATTTAAAAAACAGGGGGAAGTTGGGATGAAAAATAGTTTACGACCTATTCTTATTCTTACCAAGTATACAAAAAAAACCCATTAAAATCGGTCGAGCCGTTATGAAGGCTACAAACACCGTGACACGAGATATTTCTAAATTAAATTCATTCTAATAAACTTGCCAAAGTATTTACTTCCCATACAAACTTTGATTCTCTGTTTTGCTATCTTCTAGGTTTAAACCAAAGGAATATTTACCAAAATAACGGTACGGGTTCAGAAAAGGCTTGGGTCATCACTATCACCTATCAAGCTTTAAAATTTGTTTACCATCGACATGGTTTAAATAAATAAAATAATAAAAATATTACTGACTTCATCATTATGTAGGCCATCATAATTGTTATAAAATGTATTAGTCATTCCTTAATTTTCCACTCTTATGAATAATATTTTTTCTTCAAGTGTGAATTCCATTCAAACATCAAAATTCAAAGCGAAACAAATTCAAACTAAAAGGCCGGCAACGCGTTTGTGACTCCTGAGTTGCAGACGTTCATGGGTGGCGATGGTCACTTTCCATCAGGTGACCCGTCTGCTCGTCTGCCCCCTCTTACATAAAAAAAGGAAAAAAAACGGGAAGTATACCTTGCAAATACAAAAAGATTTTTTCTAATCGGTGTAATGACAGAGTTCTGAGGTAACAAATATTTAATAAAATAAACAACCAAATTGATACTCCTTATTTCCTTTTAAAGTCGGTTACAAATCTAACTTGTCTATATTTATGGATCGATTAGTTCCGGATCGCGTGCAGTGACGTAATGAACGCCAAGGTCACGTCGCGCCGCTTTAAACATAATGTTCAAACATTTCATTATTGACGTTACACGTTTAACGTTATAACTAAATTATTTCACGAAAGTATCACTACCAAATAGAATCGTAACTGATATAGGGTAACCTATATCAGTTACCATATAGTATATGATGATATATGGAAATATATCATCATAAACACATGTCATAAACACAAACTCAACCAAAAAATCGAAATTGTTATAAATCATCGTCTTAGACTCAAAAGTTATAGATAAACTGTGTGTGACTGCATGGATGGCACCACCTTTAAACCACTAGGTTTATAGGTGGTGGTGGTCCGATACCCACATGGGACGACACTTTGTGTGATCCTTAAATCGGTGGTCTTTGTGTCCGTTTCATGTACATTTGTAAAGTCCCCCGCGATACAGGATATATACCTAATGCGCGAGATGTCTTTTTTCAAAAACAAAAAAAAACACACAATAGCAACAATCTGTTCTGTCAAATGTTTAGAAAAATGAAGTTAATCCATTATATGTCTGTGCCGATCTACAACCGCCCGTTTCCAAGGGGTTGAGTCTTATGAGAAGAAAGAACAAACAAACTCACGCCCACTCTTTTTCAATTACAGCTAGAAACAGTCGCATCATTAAAATACAAAATGTATGCATTTAAAAATATAATTTAACTACGTTTATCCGCAGTATAGTTACCATAGCACAGGAACTGTCGAGTTTGGGATTAGACGGCCGTGTGTAAGACGTATGAAGTAATTATTATTATTATTCATATCTATATCCCAAAGCGATAGATAGAGGCGCATTAAAAGCTCATAATAATATTTTCCCAATACCTCATTGGGAAATATTTAAATAAAATTGATATCTTAAAATGCTTCAAGATTTCACGGGTTGGTATAAGGTTTGTTTTAAGTTTTCCTTATCTTTGCAGTTATGCTGTCCTGCACGGGATGAATAGGGGTGGTGAGACTCCGTATTCTTAATTCGTCACCACATGGACATTTTAAGATATATGTGAATGTAAAAATAAGAAGTACAATTATATAGAAGGTAGTTAAGAAAAAAAGGAACCTAATAGTAGAAAATTGATATCACTTATCGCATGCCTAATCGAACTGACTGTTGCCGCAAGGTTTGAGGTCTCTAATCCGAACATCATATAAAATAACGTTAATTAACGTTTTTTTATATGAATTGATATTATTTATTTATTTTATGCAAATCAGTGTCCAACAATTTATTTTTATGTCCATAAGCGAGACCTTGTGTCATAATAAATTAATAAACAATGACTGAAGGTCAGATTATTAAATTTTCCTGATTTATGAAAGCTAACAAATAAGTAACTGAGGCTTCATAAACCGACATAAATACGTAAATATACACACCGAGAGAAAATAGTTAAACTTCCAATCTTTCTAAACAACAATAACAGAAGAAAATGGCCATAAAAAGCAAACGAACACTTATAAAAGCGCCAACAGCAAATACAGCTTCAGATCTTGGTCTTCCTACTGACGAGAAAGCGATTGGCAAAAATTAAAGTATAAAATTTTTGATAAATTGTAAACCGTGATGAATTGTAACATACTGTATTCTTATTTTTTTTTAGTGACCAAGTAGGAAGCTTGACCTCTCAAATAAAAAAAAATCCAACTAGGTTCATAAGTGACGGAGCATTGAGGTAACAAATACCAAACGATCCTTCGACTTTTTACGACACCTAAATATAAAAACATATTGAAATGGATTGATTTAGTTCTAAAAGGATTGGGAGGTTGTGGTGGTTTGGAGGTGATTGCAGAAGCTGACCTAAAAATATATTGTGTTTCAGACACACTTCTTTGACTATAGGCGAGTACTATTTGAACAGATGACTAAACTTTACCGGGCTATAGATAAATTTTCTTAGCCCCCGAGAGGAAACACTCCATGACGAAACGCCGTCTGGTGCATTTCACTCGAAGATCGCCATAAGTCATTAAACAAATAAACATTTATAGAAACAAACGAAACAAATACTAGATTTATACACAATGTATCCTATGCAGTCAGTAAGATGAGTCCAGTGCAGCGGGTTGTTAGACTACGAGATGATAGCCAGTCCAATTAAAATATTAGAAATAAACTTTCTTAATCCGCTAATCGTTGTCAGAGAGACTATAGCCTTATTGTCGAGTCGGCGCCATGTTGGTACACAGTCAGTATTGACCAGATTTCGGTACGCAAATACACTCGCTACCCGAATTAGATTTTTGTGAATTTATAAAAGGTACGAAAGCTTTGTGTTGCTTGTGTGCGGAGTAGTTTAATTTGGTTTACTTTGCTTTTTGTTTGGCTTCATGAATGGTCTTGTACATATACATAGATATTTCTAGATAGGGTGAATTTCCGTGCGTTTCGTCGATCCATACATATAATAGAAATCAAATCTGGCTTACTTAGGACCCATAGGTGGTATCGTCTAAATTTATTTCATTTTTGTCCCCCGCTTTGTTAAGGAAGGATGTGAATTTATTATATTTCCGGTTCCTTCAATTTACTTCTGATTGATTTCGTTGCGGGTTTCAAGACAGTTTAATTTTACCTCTGGATGTTCTTAGATTCTTTGCTGCTGTTGATCCTTTTTTAAATATATGTTTTCAATTGGGGAATTAGGAATAACATCAGGGAATTCAGGGATTCCCAAAGTGGTCGACATCGACCTCTTTGGGTCGAAATCGTTTTTCGGGGTCGACATAAATGAAAGCTGATTTTGGGGGTCGACGAGGTCTTAAAATCCGCCCCTATTAATTAATACAAGTTTCGATTTGAAACTTTCAAGATACTGTAAAAGTAGTGTTGCGTGTACCAACTTCTTATAAGACTGACTAATATGTCTATTGATTTTGTAAAATTTTGAGAAAATGATGTCAACTTTACTTATTTAAATTCATCATTAGCCTATCGCAGTCCACTGCTGGACATAGGCCTCTCCTATTGCACGCCACTTAGATCGATTTTGGGCTTCTCGCATCCAGCTCCTGTCAGCCATCTTGCGCAAATCGTCACTCCACCTGGCCTGTGGGCGTCCTACGTAGTGTACGTACGTGTTTACGTTACTCATTTAAATTGGTAAGTTTTTATAACAAAAGTTAAAAAACTAGAGATGAGGTTTTTAAAGTAATTTTTTATGGAGGTCTGAGGTATCAGTTCGTTTTGGAAAAAGGGTCTCTTGTCCAAAATAGATTGGAAATCCTTGTATTAAACAATCGCTGGAGATTGTCGTTCTTATAAATCAATAATAATGAGCAATGGAATGCAATAGGCTAATGACGATAATGATGATGATAAGTATTCCATAGAGTGGTGGACATCTGGTGATGATTATTTCAAAAATAATTTGCCAGTTTTAAAACTCTGACTGACTAACATTTGCAAAGTCGCTGATCTTCGACTTAAAGTCACATTTACTAGAGAAGCCGCTGGCGTTATCAAAGATTACGTCAGGAAGTGATTGATAGTCTGATGCGTGAAGAAAACGCCGTGTCACTGACTAACACACACTGACAAAGGATATTTTAATACTTTCACCTCGAAATTATATAGACTAGGTTTTGCACGCATCTTCACCCGCATTAATGTGGACGTTTTCGCACGTCAATTTTTGGCGGGATTAAAACAGACTATGCAAAAATTAATCTATACATGTAAAATTATTTGCCGTGACTCACTGGCTAATTCAGCATCATTCATCTGCCTACCCTTTTCCCAATTTTATTTGGGGTCGGCGCAGTATGTATGATTTTTCCATTCTATTCTGTCATGCGTCATCTCACTGTTTACTCCCTTCCTAGCCATATCCTCCCTCACGCAGTCCATCCACCTTTTCTTCGGTCTGCCTCTTCTCTTGTACCCTTCAACTCCCATACCTAAAACTTTCTTCGCCACATTTTCCTCATCCCTCCGCATGACATGTCCATACCAAGATAACCTATTACTTCTTAACTTTTCATCCAGTGGCGCTACTTTCAGACTCCCTCACTGGCTAATTCATCAATGCAGAGTATAAACCTGTTATGTTCACTCATCCATTAAAAAAGTATTTTTTTAATTTCACAAAATTTCAGGGAATAAAATAAGGGATGAATAAGAGATGGTTGTATGGAAGGTCACCATTTTCAAAGTAAGAATCACGCGAGCGTTTGCTATTACAAACTACAATCTGTTTCTATGGCCATTTTTTTTAATTCTGTAGGGGGGGGGGAGGAGCATAACTATTACAATATTTACATACAAAACTATTAAAATTGATCTAAAAATTCATATGTTGTTTAAAAATGTTCCACCTTTTGATGATATAAATTGAAACAGTAATTCAAACACTTACAGTTTTTTTTCAGGCTAATTTAACTATCGTCTGTCGCCTTTACGTTACGCTAAATACTCGTACTACAATTGCACCAGAACTATCCGTACAACTTTATACAGCTAAGAATTTTTACTTTTGGGACAAGTTTTTATCGACAGGCCTGTTGGTCTAGTGGTTAGTGACCCTGACCGCTAAACCGGAGGTCGTGGGTTCGATTCCCACCCAGGACAAATATTGTGTGATGAGCACGGTCATTTGTTCTGTGTCTGGGTGTAATTTATCTATAATATGTATGTATTCAGAAATATATAAGTATGTTTATCAGCAGTCTGGTTACCATAGTACAGGCTCTGCCTAGTTTGGGATCAGACGGCCGTGTGTGAGTTGTCTAAAAAAGAAAAAAAAGAAAAAAAAAATGCTGTAATTCCATTTTTTAATCGCATACTGATAAACTGAAAAACATTTCTTATTTGTCAATCCCTTTTTGTACACCTGCCTTATCAGTACCAACACCTTATCCATTTAATATACCTTAATTAAAGCATAAGTATATTTTATGATCATTTTATTCCAGTCTCCGTAAACCCGCAACAAAAAGCATATACCCAACACCTCGACCTCTATAATGATGATCTCCTCGCATACCCAATAAAATCAATAATACGATACATAAACACTGATAATTTGCCACTCGATAAACCAAACTTTATTACGGTTACATTTTATGTCCGAATGTCATAAAAAATACATTATTTTTATCTATACTTCGCTATTGATATAAGGCGTAGTGCTTGGCGGCTGGTCTAATGGAGAATCTCTTACAAAGGAACTAACAGCACACATAAGTTTAAAATCAAATTGCGATCAATCGTCTGATGGTTAGTGGCCCTGATTGCTAAGCCCCAGGACAGGTAATTGTGTATGAGCACGATCATTTGTTTTGTGTCTGGGTGTAATTTATCTATAATTATGTATTCAGAAATATCTAAGTATGTTTGTAAGCAGTCTGGTTACAGCATTTGCCTAGTTTGGGACCAGACGGCCGTGTGTGAAATGTGTAAAGTCATTTAAATTCCGACCATCTTTATTTTAAAAATGATATAATATAAATTATTTAATATACTAAATCCCCAAGACAGGGACCAGAGGGTCAGTATATGTATGTCTTGCGAGGACTAATGGGGCCGTATATTGGGCCCGTGGTAATCTCTTCACCAATCGCAACACCGAACGCGATCACGGTCGAGTTGATGATGATGATGATGATTGATGTGAAATAACCTCACGCTAGACGTTCAGATGTTTAGAATACTGAAGAAGGACCCCGTTAAAAGCACCTGTAATCGTTGAGAGTATAGGAAATGTTTGATGAATGCGAAAGAAGCACGAACTGTGTATCAGGCTAACGGCAAATGGCGTCATATCCTCTCTACCTACCTAACTCTTTCAAGAATTAAGTGTGCGTGTATGAATGTACATAACCCTCCAATATGTATGTACATAAATTAACCTTTAATGTAATTCGTAATTCAACATGCGAGCTACGTAACCTTAAAATGTGTTCCTTGGTTTTTCTTTAGACTTTTGCATCAAACAGATATAATAATAATACTAGCTTTTACCCGTGACAGTTTAAAATTGAAATACCATAAGAGCTCATGGAAAAAACCTCGACCGAAGTGATACCACGGTCTCAGAGAAACCAGTGCTTAGTAATTATTTTGTTGTTTTACACCAAGTGAGTAAGATTACCTATAGAAAGTACATTGAAGTGTTAATATCAAACTATCGTGTATTGTAAACGACACCACTGAACGTGTGGTTCAGTGGTGTCGTTTAGTTGTCAGGGGTGTCCTCTATTTTTTATTTTTGTTAAGGACACCATCGTAATGTAGTTCTAACACAAAACTTATGCATTTGTTTTTTAACTTGATTTTCACCGCCGCCAAGCATTATATTTGACAACGTTACTGTAAAAAATAAAACCTCAGTGTGTTACCTAGGATTCGTTTTAGAAAGAAACTTTTCATTTATCGAACATATTAAAATAGTTAATGAAAAGTCTAAAAAGAGTTTATGTGCATTGACAAGGATATCAACTGCGACATGGGGTCTACCATTTAATACATTAAAGATCATATACGGAGCTACTTATTTAGGTTCTATGTGCTATTGTGCACCTGTATGGGCCGATATGGCGACCGTAGGCGCTGTCCGTCGCAAGCTGTTACAAGGCCAACGACTTGCACTGATATTCTTGTGCAAGGCATATAGGACGGTTAGCACTGAGGCTTTGCTGGTGTTGGCGGGTGTGCTTCCGGTCGATCTCGAGGTGCAGAGACGTGCAGCCATGTACTATTCAAGACAACAAAACATGGAACGCAATTTTTTGGGCGCGCGGGATCGCGGTAAAATTACAAGATTGCTTCAACAGCAGTCTGATGTCTATAATGACCTCATAGACGAATGGCAACAACGCTGAAATGAATCATCCAAGGGTCGCCATCTTTACCAATTCTTTCCATCTGTTCGCGAACGGTTGTCAAAGACATGGCTTTAGAAGGATCACTGTGTCGCTCAATTTCTTACGTGTCATGGTAACTTTAAGAGCAAGCTTTATTCATTTAAATTAGTCGAGTCACCATTGTGACAATGCTCAACACCTAACTCTCACTATGAACAGTCTGCTCATCATATCCTCTGGGAATGTAGTCTTTGGTATAATGAACGTAATATAATGCTGAATAGCTTGCAGATGACATCTGGGGCGGTATACTATGGGGATCTTGTGTCAACTAGGGTGAATTTCCGTGCGTTTAGGCGATTCTGCCATACATATTATAGAAATCAAATATAGCTCACGTAGGACCCGTAATATTTTGTGGCCGTGGTGCTTCCCTGTTTAAAAGGGTGTATGCCCATTTAATTCATTTTGTCTCCCGCTTTGCTAAGGAGGGAAGTAGATTTACTGTATTTCCAACTCCTCCAATTTTCTTCTGATTAATTTCGTTGCGGGTTCCAAGACAGTTTAATTTCTTCCTGGGACTTCCCGAGTGTCATAACTCGGTGTGTTCGTGGGTCACTGCTGTGGATCCTGGTGTACAGGAGTTACAGTGGTGGGCGTGTGGGTGGGATTAGTCCCATCAATTGATTTTCATTCGTCAGATCATGACCATGACAATTTAAAAAAGCTTTAAAAAGTTGCTTTAAAGATAGCAGATGATGATGAAAGAAGAATCTTAAAGAAAGATCATGGTGATGATGATGATGATGATGATGATAATCCTCTTCTTGCTTACTTCATCTGCTATCTTTAAAGCAACTTTTTAATAATATCGGATTAAGTCTTATAAATTAATTTGGTTGCTTTTTATTGTAATGGATTAAATTGATATTTTTTACGAATCCCTGTGAAATCGATCAGTTTCAAAGTTATCATTAAAAAAATGACACATAACGGACTGTTTTATTTCACGTTATACATCAATAATCAGCAGTGATGTCGTTAACATAGGAGAAATGTAAACGACTGGGGGGTGTGGTTCAGTGGTGTCGTTTACAATACACGCAAATTATTACAACATCTATTTTCAGGAACATTCATTGTATTGTCTGGTTCATTATCAAGATGACTAGTGAAAGTTACATATATTACAAAAAAGATTCTGTAATCAAAACCAATAGATCTATCCTTCCTTAAGTTTTAAATAAAGAGGTTTCAATTGGGCCGAATGAAAATTCCTTTGCATTTTTACTTTAGAAATATTAATGTTGAAAACAAAATCCTGACAATGTGCCATAAATGAAAGGAAGGTAACCTGTAAAGGCATTACTTTTCTGTTATTATTATACCGTTTTGTTGATTATGTTAAACTCGGGTATGCGGAAAAGCACTGATTTATTGGAAGAATTATTGGGGCCACGTCTTTTGAAGTTTGATATCGGAACCGTTGATAAGTTAGGTTAGTGATTCTATGCGGATTGTGGTACAAAAAGTTTGTGAACTTTAGTTTACTAAATTGTTACGATAACTTACATTTGTGATATCTGACTATATGTAATACTTCACTCCACTCTTCGTTCCTAATCCAATCTGTTCTCTGGAACCCTCTCTGCTCTCTGGAAATCAAAATAGCATCCAGACGCCATTCGTTCAAGAAGAACGTTCGAGGTCGCATTTTAAATACCCTAGAAGACTGATCAGATTCATAATTCATTGTATATTATTTATACATGTTTGTAACCTAATAAGTATAAATGTGTACTCTAGTACGTATATATATGCTTGTATATGTATGCATGAATATTTGTAGCCTTGTTTTTTTTAAGAAAATCCTAATTCTTTTTCTTTCATTAGTTTCTAGTGCGCCTGGTTATACCATTTCTGGGCCGTAAGGTAGACTAGAAGACAATCCATGTTAAATCCGCTATTGTACAATTTATTTGTGCACAAAGAATTAAATTAATAAACAAAAAATATATATATAATATGAAAATAATAATAATGTTTATTTCATCTCCACAAATTACATCATGTTTTACAATATACAGTTGACAAGAAAGTTGTCAAGAAATTCGTAATTTGTGGGAGATCTGGAGTCTTGACTAAGCCGAGACGTGTACTAAAGGTCTTCAGGTCTCCCGTTGTGTAGATTGTCAACATGTCAGAAGCTTACATGAGTGTGTGAGAATGAGTAAACGGTAACAAGTATTAATTTGTTACCGTTTACAATAAATTCATGGGTGGCGTCACCCCCTATATCAAGAAACAGTTTATTATTGATTAGACCTAGTCATACACTCATAAATGTGCACTCGTGACTTTACAATTAAATTCAGAACCGCCATATTTATTGGATAATTTATTTCCAGAGGATGCGCAGACCTCGTCGACACAGATGGTTGACCGTATCAGTATTCTTCATCGCGTACTCCGTGTTCCAAGCTGTGTTCATGTCCTCCAATGCCTCGGAACCGATCGCCACTCCTGATGACGTGGCAGACAAGATAGATAAGACCCCCGTCGCAGATGAAATCACCAAGAGTCAGACCGGGAAAGGCAAAGGTATGTAAATATGACTGCACGTATGGCGTGTAGTTTAAACGGGGACCTGGCCGCTTTTTGCTGCACTGTGTGAGTTCAATCCCCACCTGGGACAACACTTTGTGTGTCCGTTTCATGTATGTTTGTAAAGTCCCCCGCTACACAGAATTGATTTCTTTTGCTGGAGTTGTCTTCTTAAAATTCAATAAATAAATTAAAATTATTACAGTAGAATTCTGCTTGGTTAGATTTTAGGCACCAGCTTTTTGGGACGGTTTCCTTCGTTCGTAGCTGTTCAGCTATATCACTGTTCAGTTTTCGAGGGTCCTAACGTGATATCTTCTTGAATATTTTAGTATTACGGGTAGTAAAAGCTTAAGAATACGGAGTGTCACATACCCTATTCATCCCGTAGGTGTTGTAAGAGCCGACTAAGGCAGCAAACTATGCAGGGTATCCACACTGCAAAGAGAAGGAAAACTTGAACGAACCCTTTTTTTTTTTTTTTTTTTTTTTTTACGTGTGGAAATCCCCTCGGACCGTCACCCCACCGGGGTTTGCGGCGGGGTGGTGTGTCGGACTCGAACCGACTAAAACCACACGGTGTGCCCTCTTTGCGCTTCCAGTTTAGGAGGGGTCCAGGTAGTTATCGCCTTCTGGACCCCTCCCAGCGCCGGCCCGCTCCTGGTGCGGGCTCCGTCTCCAATTATCCTCTCTTTAGACGACGTCCGGCACACGCGGACGCCGCCCCCTCGCGGCTGGCCAACTAATGCGGGTGGAGGGGAGAACCCATCCCGTCCACCCGCGGCCACACTCAGGGCGGCATGAGGCGCAGGTAAGCGCGCCTCCGCCGCCCGGTTCGCCGGCGGCGGATCAGGTCCGAGTGGAGGTCGTCCTCCCGGGCCTTCTCCGCCGCCTCCTTCTGCGAGATTACCTCCTCGCAGAAGGTTGCGACCGCGGTAAAACAACTGTCGCTACCGGCCATGGAGCGAATTACGGCCGGTAGCGAGAGATCTGCTCCGATGACTGCAGTGAGGGCCCGGCTCTGCGTCGCCTATGCGGGGCAGACCGCCAGCGTGTGCTGGGCCGAGTCCTCACTGCAGTCGCAGTGGTTTCAGGCGGGACTCAGTTCCCTCCCAGCGACCGAGTGCAGGTACTTTCCGAACCAACCGTGCCCGGAAAGCACCTGCGTCAGCCGGAAGGAAAGGGTCCCGTGCTGCCGCCCTGCCCACTCGGCTATGATCGGCTGGAGAGCCTCCACGGCGGCGAAGCCAGCGCGTGGAGTCTCCAGCCGGAACGACCATCTGACCATGGTGGCTCGGCGAGCGGCTTCGCGCCACTCGCGCACGTCTTCGGGCGGAGAGCGGATTTCGCCCTCCGGAAGTCAGCCACTCGCCGATAAACTTCGGCGAGCACCTCCGCCTCCAAATCCCACGGGGGTGTTCCGGCCAAGGCGCAAGCCGCCTCGGTGGACACCGTGCGGTATCCGCGTATGGCTCTGACCGCCAATATCCTCTGGCGGTGCCAGAGGCGCGCCCTATTCGGGGCGGTCAGAGCCGCCACCCACACCGGTGCACCATAAAGCGCCATGGACCGGACAACCCCCGCGTACAGCCGCCTCGTGGGAACACTGGCCCCGCCCAAATTGGGCAAAAGTCGCCCTAGGGCGGAGGCAGTGTCCACCAGCTTCGGACCAAGCTGTCGGAAGTGCTCGTCGAAGAGCCACCTACCGTCTAGGACCAGACCCAGGTACCTCATCTGGGCCCGGACCGGTACGAGGACCGAGCCGACCTCGATTGAGGCGCCAGCGGGTGGACCACGACGGGGCCCATGAAATAATAGGGCCCCCGTCTTATCCAGGGCCACCCGCAAACCCAACGCCTCAATGCGCCCGACCACCAGGGAAACTCCCGTGGCGGCCAGGCGCAACTTGAACGAACCATATACCAACCCATCTGGCCAGCGTGGTATAGTAGGCCAAACCCTCCTTTCTAAGGAGAGGCCTATGTCCAACACTGAACTATTTGTTGATGAGATATGATGATGATGATGGTGTATTGAATCGGATTGTACTTGGATTTGGCATTCGACATTCAATTATAAAATAATATAGATATGTATGTATTTAGAATTATATAAGTATGTTTATCAGCGGGCTGGTTACTAATGCTGTGAAGTTACTATAGTATTTTAATGAAACAAATACGGTTTTAGATGAAACTCCACTGCTAATTACCCCGCCTTCGGAAAATGAAGACAAAGGCCCAGCAGAAGGTGATAAGAAGAAACTTAAAGGTACACTGGAAGAGGATGAACCAGACAAGAAGACCTTGAAAGACGCTGGATATGTTGAGGTACTATGATAGTATTATTTATTATATTCCTGGAAAACGATACGAATATAACAACAGCAATCGTGCTTCCGCACAAATGGGCCGGCTCTACCGGAGTGATCACACAGCGTATTGATTTAAAGCATCATTTCCACTTGATAAATTATTATAAAGGGAATATTTACCATGTTTACTTTCAGGAATAATTATCCGATATTTCGGCATTGCTGCAAGCGAATTACGTACACTACAGCAACTAAATTTACTTAAAACAAATTGAAAGTAATCACAAACTAATTTAAATGAAACCTATTCGAAGTCAGAATATAGTATGCACATAAAATGATCTAAATCAATTATAACAAATTTGGCTTCGTCATCGCCTCGTAGTAGGCGTCGGCTCAGGAGTCCGCTGTTGTCGGCTAATATGCTACGTCGACAATACTCTCTTTGGTTCCTTACGTAACAAGCGCCATGATCACAGATGAACTGTTCCCGGATTCTTGAAAATAAACATTGTAAATATCCCTCTTATATATCCGCGGTATCACCGCAGCCGCACAGAAAAACTGGTGATAAATAATTATTTCGTTGCTTTGTACCGAAGGAATAAGTTTAACCATTTTTTTTTAATTTATGTATTT
Organism: Arctia plantaginis; assembly: GCA_902825455.1. NCBI lineage: Eukaryota > Metazoa > Arthropoda > Insecta > Lepidoptera > Erebidae > Arctia > Arctia plantaginis. The sequence goes on from CADEBD010000553.1 coordinate 2,842,045, forward strand.
TACCTCATATATTCGTCAGTTATGAATCGATTGTTTTTTTTCATATGTGAGCGTATATTTCCCGTTTGGTCCTCTATTAATTTGTTACAATTCATCTTTATGTAGTCGCACTGAAGTTCATGATATTTCTTAAAAATGAATTCTTAATCATCATAAAAGACAGACTCATTGCATAACAAAAACCTTTTTATAAAAACTTAAACAGCTCGTGGCGAAGCCGAAAGAACATGAAAAGCTAAAAAGAAGATAAACTTGTTAGCCTAAATAAACTCCTACGCTAATGAACCTAAGCATTTAAAGAGTGGAGTGAACGTCAAACATACAGAGGAAAGAAAATTTCAAACATTTCCATACATTCTATTTTATTAAGTTATACTTAGATAAATCGGTCGCCGAACTTTTATAAATAGGCCGTTCTATAAATGATTTTAGAGTGTCTGGTAGTCGTTAAAAATAAACATCCATTCATGAGTAGGCTAAAATAGGCTTACTTTATATCCACGAAAATGAGACAACGCCTTTTAAGCACTTATAGTACTTAGATTTGGTATTCAGCATTCAATTTAAAAATAATAAAAAACAATCCGTTCAAAAGTTATGAGCGTTTCGATTTTCAGATATTATCAGCCCGATTTTCATAAAAGCAGATGAAACGTGTTATGTTAAATATTTTAAATCGAAGAGGTAATGTTTTTATTTTAAATTAATTCGATATTCAAAAAAAAATCAAAATTGTTTTCTATGAATTTTCACATAAATGTATTAAATGATTCCAAACTTAAAAATTTAGTTACGTTTAAATTGTTTAACTTTACACATTTTACGTGTTTATATGAGAGATAAGATGAGATAAGATAATTTGTAAAGATAAGATAAGACCAAATACGATTAATAATAATTAATTTGATGATAGATAGATAATTGACTTGTATTTCTATAACTCTAAGAAGGACATTGCATTAATTTAATATCCTAAATATATATTATTATTATTATTATTTAACTTTATAATGTTTCAGTGTCCATCCTGATTCTGATCTTGATAAACTACACTGTATAATTTTCCATGCCTTACGGTAGAAGCACTTGAAACCTGTAAATTTTTTAACACCATTGTAATAGTGTTTTCTGCAAAATAAATAATTTGAATTTGAATTTGAAGAGCGAAAATACTTGAAAATTAAAACGGTTATTTACTTAACCCGAATGACTATAAACATCATTTTTAGCACTTTAATATTTTCCTTCTATTTATTTTTATTATGTTTAGAATTTTTTATATTTAAATGCAGCGGTAAATGGGAGATAAAAGTTAATTTAACAATTTCTATTATTTAATATTTTGTGCGTTTGATTATGTTTGTAATATCTTAGATATTTACGGCAGCCTCGTACGACAGCGTAGGTCCTATCAACTAATTCAGGTATTTCACAGGAACAATACTCAGAGGAAGGAAGGTACTCTGTACCCCCTTTTCTACTCCTGATAACGTATGGGTTTCTTGATTGCATGTTAAACAGGACAATGAAACTGAACGCATAAGAGAACAAGAGAGAAAACTGTGGTCATCTATCCCGACCATCAGGCCTCTGCGAGTCAACTGTTCGCCACCGGCTATTGAACAGGTATAGTACACCTAATAAACTAGTAAATAATTTAAAATGTAAATATAAATTATAAATAATAGGTATTAACCTATGAAATTGCCGTTTTGTATGCAATTGAATTTTTTACCCACTAAAAAGTTGTCTAAATTTTGGACCTTGCACCTACCGACTACTTATTACTTTTTCCAAAATTTGGACAACTTTTTAGTGGGTAAAAAATTCAATTCCCGAGAGGTAGTACAAAATGCCTTTGAAGAGTTTGTTGCCTCCGGTCCAGCTGATTTTTACAAGAAGGGCATCAATAAACTGCCTATGCGTTGGCAAAGATGCGTCGATTGCATGGGTGATTACTTCGAATAACAGAAATAAAAAGTTTGAAAAATAAGTACTTTCACTTATTGCATACAAAACGGCAATTTCATAGGTAAGACCTAATATATACTGTATCACATTGAATAATTCATAAAACAAACCATTCATTATAAAGATGTGGGGTGTATAGCACTGTGGGTTTATGCTTTAATCGAATCTGCACGGATTTTGACTGCACGGATGACGTAGTGGTTAAAGCGATGGCCATGCCACTTCCTACTGCATTGAGTATTGTGGGTTTGAACCCCACATGGGACAACACTTTATGTGATCCATAAATTGTTGTTTTGAGTCTGACTGTTCTTTGTTTCCGTTTCATGTATGTTTGTAAGGTCCTCCGCGACACAGGATATATTCCTAATGCGGGAGATATCTTTTAAGAAAGGAAGAAAAAGAAAGAATCCCCAACTGTGGGAGAACCTTACTTGTAAACAATTATGCAATTATATGGTTGCTTTTGCTGCTGCTACTGTCCGTATAGTGATTAAGAATACGGAATGTCACCACCCCTATTCATCCCGCGGGTGTGGTAAGAGCCGACTAAGGGAGCAAACTACGCAGCACAACAGCACTGCAAAGAGAAGGAAAAGTTGAAACAAACCCTATACCAACCCGTCTGGCCAGCGTGGTATAGTAGGCCAAGCCCTCCTTTCTAAGGAGAGGCCTATGTCCAGCAGTGAACTAGTAAAGGCTAATTGATGATCGTTTCTTTAACCGAAAAGCGAAGTTATCGGAGGAAAAATTTCGAGGGATAATACTCAAAGGTCCGCATCGCATATTGCGGCGGTGGTCACTTACCATCAGGTGATCCGGCTGCTCGTGGTGATACAGTCAACTGTCTAGCTAACGTAGTGCGCAAAATCGTCCAGAATCGATTTTAGAACTTTTCCGTTATTCCTGTTCCTACTCTTACACTACGAATATTTACTCTGGTTTACAGTTTCCGAAGCCGCTGATGGGCCAGACAGCTCGTAAGCATGGCGGTCTCATTATCCACATTCTGGTTTGTGTGTTCACATTTATCGGCCTGGCTATCGTCTGCGATGAGTACTTTGTGTCCAGCCTCGACAGGATCTGTGAAGGTCAGTTACTATTAATAATAATAATCCCGCAACACAACATCAGATTTTAAAAGTCCTTGATCTAAAACCCAATACCTATCTTCAAAAAACTGCTATATTAAATACCTGCAGAATTGTAAGAAAGTTAGAGAATAGACGAACAAATACAGTTCAATAGACCAATAGACTTTATTAACTTCTCCCAAGAAACGGTGATATTCACTTGACTGAGTACGTAAACATACCTGAAATACTACTAGCGAAGTAATAATAATCAAATATTTATTTGGAATTAAAAACAAAACGAAAGTAATATAATATTTAATATAATAATATTTTCACACACGGCAGTCTGATCCCAAACTAGGCAGATCCTGTACTATAGTAACCAAAATTCAAATAAACATACTTTTATATTTCTAGATACCTAAATATTATAGATAAAGTTTACCCAGACACATAACAAATGAACGTGCTCATCACACAATTATTTGTCTTGGGTGGGAATCGGGGATCTGGCTTAGCAGTCAGGGTCACTAGCTACGGCACCAGGGACTTCCTTTCTAGGGTATACCTGGTTCCCCGGCTATTAGTACCCGAGACGGCGTGCGGTTTTAGTCGGTTCGAGTCCGACATGCCACCGACAGGTGGTATCCGAGGGAATTTCCGCACGAAAAAAAATAAAAAAAAGTGTCACTAGCTACTAGACTAACAGGCCAGTCAGAGAAGTGGTGATAATCTTTCTATAATCGCCCAAAACGTACCTAGTGTAGTAACTAATAGATTTCTTAACAATATCAACTACTGTAATAAAGAATCCAGGCTATACGCCTAAAAACTATCTATCTTTTCAATGTTAAAATGGGATGGATCTCTTAATAACTTTAAATAGTGAAGTTGTGCCACTTTGCTGGTATTGCTTCTTTTTCATCTCTAATCACCACCACATCGTATGCAAAATAAAGGTTTTATTATTATTAAAATAAGTAAAGTAAGGTTCACTTTATAAAGTATAAAATAAGTAATAATTATAAAGTAAGTACTAAAAAGTTGTAAATAACTTGTGACGGTATATTTCACTACTGTCAGGTTTTTAAAACAACTACAGTCTTCTTTTAATTTTTTTTATGTTTTTAAACTATTGTTTACCACTTAATTTCATAAGAACTATTACAAGAACTTTTAACTTCACTGAACTAAGTGCAACGCACACGATCTCTCCGAAGGGTCAGAGATCTCTCCCAGTTGATCAAACTCTATAAACTCTTAGCTTGTTCTCAAGTGATTATTAATTACATTGTAATTTTTATTAGGTTGATTTCTCAGAAATGTTGTTTAACTTTCAGAATTTAAGTTGGCACCAGATGTAGCTGGCGCGACATTCATGGCGGCCGGTAGCTCCGCTCCGGAACTGGCTACAGTCGTTATTGGAGTGTTTTGTGCACAGGATGACATTGGTATGTTTGAACAACTGGTTATTTTCTAAAAAAAAAACAAAACCACCTTTCTAAGGAGAGGCCTATGTATAGCAGAGGACTAAACTAAAAGGACGAAGAAAAATATTATCCTTCTCTTAAAATAGCTGTAATTTATTATGTCAATTGATTTCACCTAAAAAATCAAACTTTATTTATTTATCAAGATTTTATGTCTGTATGCATTCGTGTGTGAGTTCATGTATCGGTGTGTGAGTGTTTCTTTGTATGCAATAGTTTATTTATCTAAAGTGTGTCTAGGCTTAGGATACGTGAAGTATTTATCACGACTACAAAAAAATATATTTAACAGGAGTGTCTGGAGTGATTGGTTCAGCGGTATTCAATATAATGTTCGTGATCTCCGTGTGTGCCCTGTGCGCTGGTACCGTCTCACACCTGAACTGGTGGCCGCTTTGTCGCGACTGCTTCTTCTACGCAATCTCTATTCTCGTGATGTTGTGCACTATCGCCAACGCATACGTGTCCTGGTGAGTAACGTCCTGATTTAACGCTCTCTAAATCGTTTAGTGTCATGAGCATAGAAAAATAAAGTAGGCCTTACACATTAACTCAAAAATATATAAATCTAAGTACTCTTAGATAGTAATCTTTCCTTCAGATCAACTAGGATCACTTCTGCGGAGATACGCTACTCGCTAACTCTCCAACTTTGACGGAACGTGTAGGATCTGCTAGGGTGATAGTTGTTTGTTGATCATGATCGACAGACTGCGCGCCGTGTGCAATTTTGAAAGATCAGTTTTTTTCAATTTATTGCGCGACACAAAAGTCAGTTCTACATTATTCGTCTTATGATCACTAAATGGCGTTAATCTATATTTTTGCTGTGGATTTTGTGAATTGCAGTTGACTGACTTGATTCCTAGCCAATTTATAATGTTAGTATTTGTTTGACTCCTTAGGCCTGAAGCTCTCTTCATGTTGATAATGTACGGAGTGTACTGCGTGGCGCTGCGCTTTAATACAACCCTGGAGCGTTGGGCTATGACGCTGCCACTGCCATTTAAGCTCCCAACACGCGAGGAACAGGCCGCCCTAGTTACTTACAGGTATGTTGCACATTTCTCTACTAAGTCTACTTTGGGTAGAGTAACGTGGCTCACATAATAATACAATTGTATTCTTAATACGTCCAGCTATATTACATGATTGTGTTAAGAGTAATTTCAAAAACAAAGCCCTGCCGAAAACGTTCTTCTTTTAGTTGTTGTCACCAAAACAATTTTAGGTGGTTCTTTTGTGGCTGTTCACATGCCTGACGCTAACACTCCTTGAGAATGTGGGTAATGGTTTTCAAAAGGACCAAAATACTAAAGATGAGGCTTTGTTAAAAGTACCCCTAACCGGCCAACTCCCGTGAAAAGTCTGCCGAACGTGTAAGACTTATGACATGAGCAGTATGTCAATTTTACGGCAGATGATGTTCTATCGTCTCTGCCTTCCCCAGATGAGAATAAAGCGTTACGTCAATGGAGGTAAACCTACTGTTAGAGTATTGTTGCAGGAGTGCGGGAGGTCAGCCTCCTGCGCCTGCGGCTGGTGGAGACAGTACGTATTCACAAATGGAAGGACAGACCAAGGAGACGCCATTACAGGATTCGCGTATGTATTGTTTCAGTCCCATAGATTATTCACCTGGGTAATGTTAGAATTATAACTAAAAGCTATAATGACTAGAACTTGAAAACAATAAAACTAATAGATTCCTTAGAGATTATAATTCGATTCTTTAAATTGCTCGTCCATAACCACTACACAAAAAAATGGGCAGATGTTGGTTTAGTGTGGGGTTTATTGAATTGTAAATCTTTCATTGCGCGATATGCATGGGTTTTTACTTGTAAGTTGTTCGGATTGTGTTGGGTATTCAGTTTCACTTCCTTTTATTCTATTTTTATCTCATCTTTTTTTTTCGCAGCATACAATCCAGAAGGTATTTACGATAATGCTGCATACAATGCTGATCCGATCCCAGCGTGGGACCCTAACAGTACTTGGGACCCGAACAGCTCCTGGGACGATGGTGTAAGTCTCTGTTTCTTTTTTGACTTTATTTGTTACTCTGCGGTTTCTATCTTACCTTCTTTAGGTGAGAATTACGCTATTTAGACTGATCGTATTGCACAATAAAGGATACCGCAGAGAAAATGAATAAGGAATCCTGTCGAGGTCATGGCTAAAACAGTAGTTTTTAATTTTACACATCGCTAGTCATCAAGCAGCCTCCAGCCGTGATCACGGCCACTGCAACGTAATCGAAACGTCAAACAATTTAAAGGTCTTTCATCATCATCATCATCATCATCATCATCATGAGCTTTTAATAGTCCACTACTAGACATAGGACTCTCCTTAGAAGGGAGATTTTTTGCCTACTATACTACGCTGACGACACCCACGGGATGAACAGAGGTTGTGACACATTCTTAATCCTTCACCACACGGACAATTACTGTCTAAGGTCTTTAGTGACTAGTGATTCATCATTATCATCAACAGCCTTTACTAGTTCACTGCTGGACATAGGCCTCTCCTCAGAAAGGAGGTTTTGGCCTACTATTATTAAACTAGTGATTACCAATAAAAAATATTTATCATGGAATATGAAACTTAGCAGAGTAGGTACAAGAGTATACCATTTAGTACTTCGAATTGGAATTAGTATTTATATTACACACACTATTTATTTTACTAATAACAAAAAATAAATATCTGCAGTCCGGAGCGCCAAGCTACAACGCTCCACAGCAACAGCAATCTTACCAACCACAACAGCAACAACAGACACAACGGCAACAAACTCAGCAACAACCAGAACAGCCACAGCAGCCGCCAGCAGCTCCAGCCTACTACAAAGCCAAAGAGTACAACCCGGAGACAGCTGTCGATCCACTGGTGAAGCCTATTGGAGCAAGTAAGTTGCCAGTAGTGGACGTCTTTGGCTAATGAAATGGCTTTTCCACGATTGACTTGCTTTTTCACAAATGAGACTGCTTGACCTCACAGAAAACCGAAGTTAAGTAATTGTTTTATTTTTTTTTCACCGAATGAGTCTGTTTATCGGAGCCTCCCTCTCTAATTGTGGAGAAAGGAGGAGGGACTCAACGCACTTTTGATTCTTAGTTGCAGGTGTCCACTTAACATCAGGTGACCCGTCTGCTCGTTTGCCCCGTATATCATAAAAACATATTTTAAGTTTTATGATGCGCAGACATCACATGGTGGACACATAGGTCTGAACCTAAATCAATTTTCTTCTAATCTCTAAAATTGTCTTCCTCAGACCACTTGCAGCTGGCATTTTGGTACGTGGTGTACCCCATCCACTGGTCTTGTCGCCACACCATGCCGGACTGCCGCGGCCGCTGGTACCCAATTACATTCATCATCAGCATGCTGTGGATCTCCTTCTACTCTTACTTCATGGTCTGGATGATTACGATAATTGGTGAGTAACTGAGGAATGGGAACTGAGTAACTACCATCCGTTTGTTACCGTTCTAAATACGGCGGTATTTGAAGTATCCGGTGTATCCAAAAATATGCACATTATATTTTACAGGTACAGACTCTTCCTGCTCAATTATGTTGTTATTATTGGTTGTAGAACCAGCGAACTCCTGAACTACGAGCTATGACTTACGAAAAACTATATAAAAAGTTTAAATGTGCAAAGTTCTTAATTTCAGACAGTACTCAGAAACATAACAAAATGACTGACTCACTCACTGACTACACGGATGGCGTACTAGTTTAAGAGGTGACCTCGCCTCTTCCTACTGCACTGAGTGTTGTGGGTTCGATCCCACACGGGTCGACACTTTGTGTGATCCACAAATTGTTGTTCTGAATCTGGGCGTTTTTTTGTGTTCGTTTCATGTATGTTTGTAAAGTCCTCCGCGACACAGGATATATTCCTGCGAGAGTTTTCTGTTATTATAACAAAGACACAGGTCACATTTCGAATTTCTGTACACTTAGTAATTTATATATATTAAACTCTTAAATTACTTTTAGCATTTCTTCTTAAGAGTAGGTAATGTCAACCATATTTACTGTCACAATTTAAGGTGTAAAAGTATCTGAAAGGTGTCTCCTTTTCTTATATTTACATTCTCATTCTCAGGCTATACCCTGGGGATCCCCGATACAGTCATGGGATTGACCTTCGTCGCAGCTGGCGTATCCGTGCCTGACGCGCTCTCCTCACTCGCTGTCATTAAAGAAGGGTGAGTATATTCCTCATTTCAATTAACCTTTTTTTAATGACTACCATAGAGATTCTTGTAATTTTTATTTGTTGATTCAATTTCTCCTGTCAGATCGGGCTACATAGCATGTACGACATGGTGTCGAGTCCGATAAAGCCTTGGAATCAAGCCCTCAAAATAACCCAATATCCAAAATACTCACGATAATACGTTTCACTAAAGATTAGGAATATTCTGTAATTAAATAATTGTCAGCACTCTCTTCACATACAATTCTCTTGATAATCATTTCGGGTGTAACAGGATGGCTTTTTAATGATATGATTGAAAAGAAACCGGACAACAACGTAAAGTACCTATGCCTTATGTTATCGTTACATATTCGAACATTAGGTGTACAAATGTTTATTTTCCATAATTTCAAGCTTAAAAAGAATCTTGATCTCGATTGTGCTTCATTATTTGCAGTTACGGTGATATGGCGGTATCCAACGCCGTAGGATCTAATGTATTTGACATCCTAGTCTGTCTTGGACTGCCATGGTTCATCCAAACAGCTATCATACATCCTGGTAGCCATGTCAACGTTTATCATAAAGGTAAGACTAGCAGATTTTTTCACCCGGACGAACGGATTAGAATTGAGTTCTTGAATATGGAGGCCCATCTTATAGAAGGAGACTAGCGGTAGTAGAATTACTTGCTATAACCTTGGCAATACAATGCCAGCGTTACCTTACAAGATGTTTTTATTTATATTACAGTAGAAAATATATTGCTCTTTTACTTTTAGGTTTGATCTACTCGACGCTATCTCTATTTTCCACTGTTGTCTTCCTGGTCGTGGCAACTCATGCTAACGGCTGGAAACTAGATCGAAAATTCGGCGCAGTCCTAATGGTATGGTACATTCTCTTCATCACCCTGGCCAGTCTTTACGAACTTAATATATTCGGCGATTTCACAAACCCTGATTGTGTCTCAACTTATTAATTTTTGTTACTGGTAACATTAATTTCGTTATGTTTGTATCCCTGGCTATTAGGCTGTCAATGTCAAGTAAACTTTGTTTTGTTTATGGTCTGATAATGTGTTCGAATAATATGGATATGGAATGAAACGAAATTATTCTGCTCGTTCGTAAAAACATTTTTTTTTAAGTACAATAAAGCCAAATATTTTCTTATTAGTTATTAAAATATTTCACAGTGTATTAATGATTTATTTTATTTTGCAATATGAAATAAGATGTTGGAAACATAGTTTATTTTTAGTTGTAATTTTGTATTTAAGTTAAGTATGTGTTTGATTATTTTGACAATAGTCGGCCTATTCTCTTGTTATCATAGTATCTAAAAAACATTTATAGCTAACTTTTAAAAAACGCTCTTGTCTTATGATAAAAAAATGCATCGATGTTAGTTTTCTCTATATATTTTATAAAATAGGTATTTAATGGTAAAATGGTTCGATAATTATCACAATAGAAAAGCTAGTGTAAAACTTAGGTAATTTTAAGTGATTAAGTAGTTTTACATTCAGCAGTGTTATTTTAGTTAAAGCGTGCTTGTTATTATCGTGATTTTAAATATTAATTATACTTATGCATGTAATAATTTAATTTTCTTGCCTATTAAATAATAATGTCAAATACGTTACAGGAAGGTGTGGGCATATACTTTAAAACTAAAATTCACTAATAAAGCTAACATTTCCAAATAAAGAGGGCTAATTCGAATCTTCCTATAGGTATATAATGCTTTTAGTTGTTTTTTTGGTAACCGTGAAGATAACGTTTAAAGAAACATAAAGTTCTTTAATTTTTTCAAATTCAATCCATTTCAAGTCAACATGAACTTTTTTTTTAAATAAAGTACATACACAAACAAAAAACATACACACAACATTTTGTATGTACCTAATGATGTTTTAATTAAATCACTTGTACGTAATGCATCACGGAATGTAGACATAGTGGATAGTGGTCAGATCAATTGGTAACAATTTTCAGAACACGCGTTGTTAAGCACAGGAGTTGCTTGCGCACAATATGGCATTTGAATTTAAACTAAAAATCGTTGAATTATTACATATTTATTTTACGGCTTGTGACTGCGAAAGTAGAATATCTCTATCATTTTCATAAAGATTAGGTATTTTTGTCAATCAAGAAATAAATTGTGATAGTTTCATGATGGAATTAAATAGTCCTACCAGGTATTCTAAGCATTTCCGGTAAGCCAACCGCGAGAACAGTTGCGAATCAACATTGACAGGTATCTTGACGAGTGGCAATTGGTGAAATGCAACGAAATAATTGCTTTAAACCTGTTTTCTGTGAGGCCGAGATAACACTGTGGTCGAGCTGGCCCATATGCGTGGAAGCATGGCTCTCCTATGGGTCCATACCTACCTTGACCGCGCATCACACTGAAATTACTAAATACATTCAAAAGAAACTTAACATGATTTGATTTTATACCATTAGATAAAAACCTTTTATGCTTCAGAAATTTTGAATCATGAAAATTATCGAAAACCAGTTTAATATTTGCCTTAAAGCCAAAAGAAAATCAACTCGCTTTAATATGTGATTAATCTTATGAATCTTTACATAGTTCTAGAGAGGTTACATTTCAAAATGTTATCTAGTCACAAGAAAATAAAATGAGTACATACTGTTCAAAATAGTGGCATTAGTGATATTATTTAAATTTTTAAATAATTCAACATATTCTTACTTTAAATGACAGTATAATTTTATAAATCATATTTTACCCAGTACCATCGATGTGTGACGAATTAATACAATAGTTATTTGGGAAAGTTATAAAATTTATTACATTTTGTACTTTTTACTATAAGTATAAATATTTGAAACAGCTGTAGTCATCGAACCTAGTCATCTTATGTAGTTGATACTTAATTAAGTAGTATTTTATTTGTTAGTTGCCGATATACTAGCGTTTATTTCCTAACTACTAAGTGAAATGCTGTAAATATTTAATCCATGTAATCATCATCATCATCAACAGCCTTTAATAGTCCACTGCTGGACATAGGCCTCTCCTTAGAAAGGAGGTTTGGGCCTACTATACCACGCTGGCCAGACGGGTTGGTATAGGGTTTGTGTCAAGTTTTTCCTTCTCTTTGCAGTGCTGTTGTCCTGCGTAGTTTGGTCCCTTAGTCGGTTCTTACGACACCCACGGGATGCATTGGGGTGGTAACACTCCGTATTCTTAATCCGTCACCACACGGATAATCCATGTAATAGTATATAGATTTCTAATTATACTCCGTTACCAAGATTACTCACGTGTATGCTATTAGCCAAAGAAGAAATATTTAGTAAGTATTTATTGTTGAAAACTACCTACTTCCGACAATCTGTTTTCCAAGTTGACTCAAATACCTCTACACTATTTCATAATTCTTCCAATTTATTTCTCATTACTGATCACTAATACGTTAACCCATTCCAATTCTGTGATCTACTTAACTATAATCGTAAAAAATTAGTGAGTATGTATCTATTTCGATAAAAAATATTAATAATTAAAGAACTGACATAACATTTACTTACTTTGTTTACTTTTACTTTTTTTGTTACAATTACCTTTTTCTATCAAATAGATACATACAAATAAGTAAATAGAGTGTTGCTAGATACTCCGCTGATTATAATATGTACTCTAGTGTTCATATATTAGAAAAATGGCCGCTTTGTATATTTGTCAAAAAATAAGGTATTTTAATTGTGTAGCATAAAATTTTACCATTCATGTATCCATTTAAAACTTATCTCGAAGCCTATCGTACGTATCAAAATAACTATTTATGTTTATTTTGTGCTAGTTTTCTTTATGATAGAAATACAATCGCCAGGCTGATAAATAAACCTATGACTAGAAGGAATATGTTCAATTAATACTGAATAGCTGATGGATACTTAGTTCAATAATAATTTGAAAAGATTGTCAATTAAATAAGACCACGCATACACACGTAGTCAAAGAAATACACAGTTCCTTTGTATTTTTTCTTTTAAATGTGATGTGATGTGTAATTTAAATAAAAATACATAATTATGATTCACGTTGATTATGATAACATCGGTGAAAGGCGTTTAAAAAAAATCTCAACTGAGAAAAATGTGAAAAATTCTCATATATGTAGGTACTTGTCATTGGAAATATACTCATGTATTTGGGTTTTCGCTTACACATTGTTATAAAACTATATTTAATACTCACATGAACGTAGGTATTAGCTAAGAAGCTAAGTTTGACCAGATTTGTTGATATTATATAAACAAAGTTCCCTTATTCGTTATAAGTGTAATACATATGATGTAGTGATTGTCAATTATAATATCTTTGTGTAATGTGTGTTGAAGTATTCGGCGTCTTTCGACAATAATCGCTTTTTGTGGTTTTTCTTTTAAATGTAACAAATTCATAAAAATTCTAAAAGTAATACAATTTTATGTATTTCGAGGATTTCAATTCTCGTTATAAAAGTTCGGTCAAAATTCAGTTCCGATCAAAACTTGATCTCGCAACTGTTATAAAAGTTATTTTCTTAGTAAAGTATTACTAAGACTAACATATTGCCGATTCAATTTTCAGTCACAATACGATATAATCACATTGCAATCAATATTGGATCTTTTTATGACAGTTGTAAGGTCGAGAGTTGATCGGAATCGGATCTGAATTGTGACCGAACTTTTATTACGAGAATTGGCCGGTCACTTCAGGTGGATATAGTTCCCCAATTGCTTTTAAAGGCTCGTAGGGTTTTCACGAATAATACATATGATGAAAACTCTTATATTTGTTCTAAATTAGAACACAACCTGCGAAAGTCTTAATTTTAATACAATAACTTTTGGTGTAACATTATACATTCATTACTTGCTACTTAATTTTGTTTTTTTTTTTATACTAGTAGTAACGTGTTACAAATTAATTTTATTTTAGCATAGCACATGCGTTTTAAGAGAACTAAACGTATTGTTAAATCACGCCATGGTATAAAATTTTGCCGCTAAATAATTTCGTTATCGCTGTATTGATAGATAGTTCTTATTATATATTTAAATAATGTTATTGTTTGAAAATAATCAACATTTAGATTTGGCTATATCCTGGTGGTAAAAATAACTTTATAAATTAAATTGCAAACAAATCTCGACCCCAGTTTACACAAACGATAAATGAAAAGTTCTAAATTTTAAAACTCAATTAAAAATTGTCAATTGGATATTCAACTTTTATATGTATAGATGTTAGGTATATATATATATATATATATATATATACACGAGTATAAGCCTATAAACGTGAATGGTGGCGGCGAGTTACGTTTGAACGTTTTCACCACAACAGACTAATTTCTTAAAGGATTATAACAACAATATAAGACAATGCATTACGAGTATTACTGCCCGGTAGTGTCACGAAATAAAACAATTGAAGAACAAAACGTGTACCTAAATACAAACATAAGTACTTTGTGTTACAAAACCAAATTGCTAAGTTTCAACGTTGTAACGCATGTACGTTAAAGTCGTTATTAATTTCATTTGTTATATTAAAAATATATGTAAATAGTAGTGGACCATGGTAAATTATTATGTACTATAAACTCTAGAGTAGGTCTTCAATATTCATACTATTTTTATTCTGTGCTTAAGACCGCAGCTGCGCTGGTGTAAAAATATTTATAATATTAGCTCAGGACGCTACATGCAAAATTACACGATAATCAGATAAACAGTACGACAGCAATTTTAAGCGTGCCGTATGTTGAGACTACAATTTAAAAAAAAACAAGTAAATACCTACTGCAATGTAAAAATCTGCTTTTTATGTTCAATGGATTAAAAAGAATTGTTATCGAAATGCTACGCCTTTGTCAATGTAAGAGCTTTATTCATATCATAAATGTATCTCGTATATATGTTTTTTTGCAAAGAAATATCCTTCGCTACGTAAGAAGTTTCTTTATAATCCACATTTAAATCGATATGCTCTGTAAATGAAACTTACATACTCTTTACGCCATTTCTTGAGCATTCAATAAAAGGCATATCCACACTATGTTCTTCAAATCCATAGATCTGTGTTTAGTTTTTTATTTGTACGATTTAAACGCGTACGATGGTAACAGTGTTTGAGTTAATGTCAATTACTTCCGTCGAGGTAACAGTACCTATACTTTTCAGTACACTAGATATTTCCAGCGACTAATAGTTGGTTTTTAAGTAAATATAATTCACTGTTCAATAAGTTTGAGGGGCACGCTTAATTTAGAAAATAATTTGATATGTTTATATTAAATGGTGAATTGGATTCATCATTAATTCGATATAATAGGTATATCTCCCGTGCAGAAATTAATACCTTCTTGCTTCTTTGGTGGATTCAGGTAAAGATCCTCAGTAGATGGAGTCACTCTTAACATAAAGCACATTGGTTACAAAAATGTTGCGAAATGAACGACAGTAATATAACAAAAATAGAGCTAAAATAGCGGTGTAGGTAAAATAGTAGATTAACACGGCAAAACCATAATAGACCAACACTAATGGGTTCTAGGATGAATAAGTATAGTACTGATATAGTTCACTTGTAGTTAAATATTTTAAAATAATAAAAAAACAGCATCATTGTATATTTACGCACTTTGAACGTAATTTTAACAGACATATTTGTTGCAATGGAAGGCTCCATGGCAACAAATATCGATGTTACAATGATCAATGATATGATGATGATATAATGATCAAAAGTGTTACTCATAATGAAATTACTTCAATTTTTGTCGTCTGGATATTTTTACTTTGTTAACATGCATGTGATAACATGCATACCTACACAGTGAACTATTTCTATGTAATTTTCGCGAAACGGGTATTGGTACCAGTGAACTATATAGATCGGCTTAGTATTAATTACGTAGATCACATTAATAGTTAATTGTATTTTAATAGTTAATCATAGCATTTTCACCTGTTTAATCCTAGCAATTTCACCTGGTTAATGTTTACAAATTCGTGCGTGTGTTACCTGTTTCAAAATATTGTGTTGTAAGTGTCTCTATTGCCAGTTACGAAAAAGTAAAGCGTCCGTAAAAACTATATATACACACTGTTTGCTTATTAATAACAAAGGATGCATGTAAACTGTAAGTGATATGGGTATAGGTTAAACAGATAATTATAATCTGACGATGTGGTACTTGACTGTCAAGATGTCAAAAGGAAAAATCTTATAATAACGTGCTTGATACAACAAATTATGACGCCATACGTTGCTATCGTCAAATCCTTTATATTCATTGTTATTTTTGAATGCACGGATGGCGTAGTGGTTTAAGCGATCACCTTGCTATTTCCTAATGCGCCAAGTGTTGTAGGTTCGATCCCCACGTGAGACAGCACTATGTGTGATCCACAAATTGATGATCTGAGCCTGAGTGTCCGTTTCTTGAATGTTTGTAAAGTCCCCCTCGACACAGGATATATTCTTAGTGGGGGAGTTGTCTTTAAAAATAAAAAATAAATGTTCAGTCTAAACAAAAAATAATAATTAAATCATTTAATCCTGAAATTTATTTGTTGACCAGGAAATAAGAAATGTATACTGACATGTTAACACAAAGAAATATGTGTAAAAAATATTTGAAATGTCTATTTTGCCCCAAATGCTACAATCACACTAGAAATACAAATATTAGATATACATTCGACTATGTAGGTCTACATTAGCAGCAGTGTATCTAAAACATCACAATTATAAAGCCTAGCTAGCTATAACTTAATCACTATGACGCCTCAGCTGCTTCGTACAAATGGCGTATGAATTATTTTATAATTAAGCCTTGTAAAATCATATTAGATGTCTACTTATGGTTTATCCTATGTAACTATGTTGAAGGTAGTTTACATCTATGAAACAAATGTTTCACTTTTAGCTTAACCAAAATAAAAAATATTTGGCACTGAAATAAACCCCGTCGTCATAAAATCCAATCATATTTAAAAAAAAATAGCATTGTATCCATAGAGGAAAGATCTTTTGTTATAACTGCAGTTGTCATTGAATTAAGATAACTAGAATAATATTTCTATTGTTTCTCGAATGTTGTGGCTTTTAACTCTTGCCAGTGTCAATGTGAAAAAAAAACGTTTTTGTGGATGTAAATAAACCTTAACTAGACTTGCAGTATTATGTACTTAGACAGTATAGTGGCATAAATACTTATCCAATTTGTTACGCTGTTTTAAAATCGGTGTTTTTCTCGAATGTTACGGTTAGATTAGGTGTTCTGTATATGGCTCGAGAGGGCTAGGAAACAATTAAGTGAAAATTTATTGTTAATTACTGTAAGTTATATGAGAATGTTGAATAAAGTGTAAAATGTACATGTGGTTTTATTACACTTTATATTAGCCGGACGTGTCACTCCCGCGGTGGCCCATTAGGTCCTAGTGACACGAAACTAAACGACCAAAAGTATAGAAGGTAGGAATAACTTGAGCAGCAAGGTTTTTGTTGATGAAGCCCTTAAACCTTACCTTTTTTAAATACACCCGGTTCCTAATAAGGTGACCAAGGCTAAAAATAAGTACTCGTAGGCGATGACACGGTATGTCTTAATTCACCAGACAGTGCCACACGCCACACACTTATCGATTCTATCAAGCAGGATTTACCTACTAAGCGTGGGACAAAATCACAGTGAACTGTGAAATACCGGTGATTTATCATTCGTTTTTTTCGTACGTAGGTTAGGGTAATTACTAACACACGCTTTGTTGCCAGTAAGCTGTTTTCAGACTACGCATTACGACCCTATTTTGCCCATTTAACAGTAAATCTAGTAATTATTTTATTATGTATAGCTACCACTTCCCTACATAATAATTTAAAAATACTAGATTTACTATGTCCGTATAGATTAAGGAGTCACTTTAGATTTTAAACGGAAACTCACCCCATATTTAGTAGGTTAGCAAATAATTAAGAAGGACAAATTTAGAAATTTGTAGTAAGATATATCCAAAGTTATATCAATGTAAAAGTGGCTCCTCAATCTAAACATCTAAATTGAGGAGCTATGGAAAGTATTTAATGAATATTTATGAAAATTATTAGTAGTAATTATTATTTAGTAGTAATTGTGTATAGTGCCTACTAAAAATCTGAATCCAGTACTGTTAATATTCAAGAATATACAATAATTTTAATGTGGCTCCTCAATCTATATTTAAGAGCGTGAATTGCCATGAACGTAATAGTAAGTAAAAGGTCAAAATTTATATTTCACTCTCAAAACATTTACTAGCAAGTGTATTTGAATTTGTAGCATCAGGCGAAAGTAGTAAAACTGAGTGGATTTTGTGAATAAACGCATTTTATTGGGCTCCTCAATCCTGACGTATGCATAATAAATAATCGACTGTACGTACCTGAGATCACAACAGAAACTAAAACCAGAGAAACTAACATATATACATTCGGTATCTGAAAAAAATATTTCTTTTTGATATTCCTTATGAATTCGCTATTTAGGGGGACCATGACAAAATGTTAAATCACAAGAACTAGTTTTTGACATTTAATTTTCAACAAATCGACAATTATTGAAATATAGGAACGTACAGAAAGAAGAACTTCAGTTATAAGTATTTATTATACTACCTACTACCACCTATTTTTGCCGCGTTTTGTATCGATAAGAATAAATAAAAATAAAAGTAATAATTCACTACGTCTGCAAAAACTATTTATCAGTGTTGAGATACTAACTCTCTTAATCTGTGATACTGTGTGTTGTGGTGTATAAATAAATATTATTGAGGGTAGGTAGGTAACCATATTAATTTGCAGTTACCTCCAAACAATTAGATGAAATAAAATAAAATAGATGTGTACGAAACACTACGAAAAAATAACCTTTTATGTCAGTTATTCATGGTCCCCCTACAAAAAAATTTGTTAGGAAATTAAAGAATAGCTAATAACTTCGTAAATACTATACTTCTTTATGATTATACGTACATTTTGTATAAATTTATACAAAATATAGATTATGTTCCAAATTTTCTCACAAGTAGGTCCTCCTACTAGTACATTAGTCAAATTTTACGCACACACATTGAAACACACTTATACACAAGCATACATGGGTGTTCAAATGAATATTAATAATATTAATATTAATACTTGGTTTATCACTTACCACAAACAGTTATGAAAGACACCACAAAGACTTTCACGTCCTTGGTTAATATTGGTTTCAAAACCCCACGATTAAACGCTGTCTACCAACATACAGGCAATAGCCTAGTTTGGAAAACAGTTCTCAGTACCGTTAGATTTATACATCTTATAATGTTTAAACAATAATGTGTCTCCAGTGAAAGAATGTGTATGTATTTGCTTTGTGTTAAACATTTTTTTTATTTAAATCTATTCACCGAAGCCTTTTAATTGAGCCAGTTAAAATGTGCCATATCTCCCAATACACTCATTTTTAATTTCTGACTACACTACAAATAATAGCACTAAAAATATGTAGAAACATGTATGAACGATTCCCCTGACTGCAATAAATCGAAAATTTAAACCAATAAGAAATCGTGTCATTTCTTTGATTTTTTTTGTAAAGAAATAACACTAAAGTAATTGTAGTTTATTTTGAGGTGTATAGAGCTTAGACTTGAATGCATCAAAATATTTAAAGCAACAAGTCATCTACAATAAGTTAAAATAGACCATAATAGTAGAAGAATAGCGAATAGAAGAATAAGAGTAGCAATAGAATAACGTTTGAAGTAAGTCTTTACAGGTCTTATTCAAAGTGTTAAGACGTATTGAAGGTGTGCGTTACCCCAGCAAAATAATGTCGAAAATGGTCATTTAAACTTTATAGATAATTAGTTGCTCCCCTTCTGTAATTGTTAAGCACATTTTTAAATTTGTTTCACTTAAACTTTTTTAGTTATTTCAAAAAAACATTTCCTGCTGGGGTAACGTTTGAAACGTTACCGCAGCCAGACATTTTCTTTTTTAATTGTAATATTGAAATAAATTTTAGCTAGATAATTAGTTATCTGGACTAGGTAAATGTTACAACTTATTTGGTATTTGTATTTTCTTCGGTTGCGAAGTTATTCGAAATCCTGCTGGAGTAACGTTTGTGGGTTTGCTGGATCTCTGAAACGGGTAAGCGGATTGTAACCATCTTTTGTACATAACTTCTTAAGGATTAGTTTTAATTTGTTCGACAATAAAATAACAAAAATAATGGACCGTTTAAAAATTATTTAGGTAAGTATGAAAACACTTCAATACGTCCTAACACTTTAAATAAGACCTCTAAAGACTTACTTGAAACGTTATTCTATTGCTTGTAACTACCTTCAAATGTATACGAATTTTCGTAAGAATACTGTAAGTGACTAAAAAGTTATGATGAAATGTAGCTCTCCACGTTCACGATCACAATGTGTGCGGCCTTTTTTGGCCACCGATAAACCTGTGTGTGGATATATAAACTGAATGTTATGCCAATAATTAGTTGTTTAGTTCAGTTGTCTACCTGTAAAATGTCAGCGTAGTACATATAATAATTTACGAGATAATTAAATAAAAGTCATTAGAAGGTGCAAGACCGTGGTAACCCGACCATGTTTAGGTGGTTACAAAAAAGCGATCACCCAGTACATTGTGCTGGCTTTTAAAATATGTAGGATATTATTTGGAAGTTTACTACGGATATGTACATAAGTGTTACAAAAAACTACATGTTTTTTAAATATTTTTTATTTAGGATTGTTTATTGCATAATTAGTAATCAGCCGGGAGATTAGGTATTGTTTTGAATGCTTTTGTTTTCTCGTAATGTTTAGGTGAATTGTTTATAGTTGTTCATAGAATTGGTACCTGCGTAGTATTTGTTAATTGAAGTTTAATTTTAGGGTAGGTATAGGTAATTTAAGAAATATGAAATGAAATGATAAGTTTTGAAGAGTGTAACGTATGCGTTGTAAATAGGTATTTTGTGAATAGATGGGGATTTTTTTAAGTGATGAATCGACTTAGGCTAGCATATCGCGAACAAACTCTGTATTGCATTATTTCTGTAATAATGTTGGAGAAAATAAAATATTTGATCACAAAATCGCGGTGAGTTAAATTATAATAAAATAAATTATTTATGTAAAATTAGTAATAAGTGATATACCTACCTAAAAGTTATGATCGTTTTTAATTTGTTCACCCTGAACGAAATTTCAATATTAGCATTAGTAATTAATATCCTAAGACAAGAATTGACAATTACTTAAATTGAATCGAATTAGCATTAATGCCTATTATTAGTAATTAGGTACACACATATTG
Organism: Arctia plantaginis; assembly: GCA_902825455.1. Taxonomy (NCBI): domain Eukaryota; kingdom Metazoa; phylum Arthropoda; class Insecta; order Lepidoptera; family Erebidae; genus Arctia; species Arctia plantaginis. The sequence continues at coordinate 2,863,212 of CADEBD010000553.1, forward strand.
AAGAACTCTCAAGAATACGATAAATATTTGCAAAAATAGGAAGCGGAAGCGCACACGTACTTTACAACACGTATATTATCTGCCTAAGGGTCAAGTTTAGTGCACTAGATGCAAAAGGCAAACAATGAAGTATCCCTTCGCCCTTCCCCTCCCGCGTTCTAGCTAAGGATGTATTATCAGCGATTCTTGATTGACAAATATTATCTGACCAATAATTTTATCTATAAAAATGTATCACTTTCACTCGATAAATTAAATTACCGTTATTATATCAAAATATCATTCAACAACTGTTCGTTTTTAACAGAAATCAACAGTCACGGGCTCAACGCTTAACGGTAGGTACATAGGTATAGATAATTCTCGGTTATAGGTATAGACCACAGAACAATATTACCTACTCTTACGAGGTATACGACTGTTGGGCGATGCAATGTTGATGCGTTCTAATTTACAACTGTATTCTTCTACTATTCGGTCTATTTTAACTTATTGTAGATGACTTGTTGCTTTAAATATTTTGATGCATTCAAGTCTAAGCTCTATACACCCCAAAATAAAATACAATTACTTTAGTGTTATTTCTTTACAAAAAAAAATCAAAGAAATGAAACGATTTCTTATTGGTTTAAATTTTCGTTTTATTGCAGTCAGGTGAATCGTTCATACATGTATCTACATATTTATAATTTTAGCGGACCAGCAGATTTTCTGTTGATTGTAGCTCCGGTAGTAAAAAAGACTAAATAAATTTTAAGTAAAGAAACAAGTGCTTAAGATCAATTAGGGAAAAAAACAAAATAAATAATAGGTAATAATAAAGAATAAATATTGAATGAATTTAACACTGTACGCAACTGTACCGAAATCGTAAGGTGTATTACACTAAACATTTCAAAAGACAGCGCAATGTACTGGGTGATCGCTTTTTTGTAACCACCTAAACATGGTCGGATTACCACGGACTTGCACCTTCTAATGACTTTTATTTAATTATCTCGTAAATTATTATATGTACGACGCTGAAATTCTACAGGTAGACAACTGAACTAAACAACTAATTATTGGCATAACATTCAGTTTATATATCCACACACAGGTTTATCGGTGGCCAAAAAAGGCCGCACACATCGTGATCGTGAACGTGGAGAGCTACATTTCATCATAACTTTTTAGTAACTTACAGTATTCTTACGAAAATTCGTATACATTTGAAGGTAGTTACAAGCAATAGAATAACGTTTCAAGTAAGTCTTTAGAGGTCTTATTTAAAGTGTTAGGACGTATTGAAGTGTTTTCATACTTACCTAAATAATTTTTAAACGGTCCATTATTTTTGTTATTTTATTGTCGAACAAATTAAAACTAATCCTTAAGAAGTTATGTACAAAAGATGGTTACAATCCGCTTACCCGTTTCAGAGATCCAGCAAACCCACAAACGTTACTCCAGCAGGATTTCGAATAACTTCGCAGCCGAAGAAAATACAAATACCAAATAAGTTGTAACATTTACCTAGTCCAGATAACTAATTATCTAGCTAAAATTTATTTCAATATTACAATTAAAAAAGAAAATGTCTGGCTGCGGTAACGTTTCAAACGTTACCCCAGCAGGAAATGTTTTTTTTGAAATAACTAAAAAAGTTTAAGTGAAACAAATTTAAAAATGTGCCTAACAATTACAGAAGGGGAGCAACTAATTATCTATAAAGTTTAAATGACCATTTTCGACATTATTTTGCTGGGGTAACGCACACGTATTGAAGTGTTTTCATACTTACCTAAATAATTTTTAAACGGTCCATTATTTTTTTTATTTTATTGTCGAAAAAATTAAAACTAATCCTTAAGATGTTATGTACAAAAGATGGTTACAATGCGCTTACCCGTTTCAGAGATCCAGCAAACCCACAAACGTTACTCCAGCAGGATCTCGAATAACTTCGCAGCCGAAGAAAATACAAATACCAAATAAGTAACATTTACCTAGTCCAGATAACTAATTATTTAGCTAACATTTATTTCAATATTACAATTAAAAAAGAAAATGTCTGGCTGCGGTAACGTTTCAAACGTTACCCCAGCAGGAAATGTTTTTTTGAAATAACTAAAAAAGTTTAAGTGAAACAAATTTAAAAATGTGCTTAACAATTACAGAAGGGGAGCAACTAATTATCTATAAAGTTTAAATGACCATTTTCGACATTATTTTGCTGGGGTAACGCACACCTTCAATACGTCTTAACACTTTGAATAAGACCTGTAAAGACTTACTTCAAACGTTATTCTATTGCTACTCTTATTCTTCTATTCGCTATTCTTCTACTATTATGGTCTATTTTAACTTATTGTAGATGACTTGTTGCTTTAAATATTTTGATGCATTCAAGTCAGTCAAAAAGTTTAAGTGAAACAAATTCAAAAATGTGCTTTTTTCTTTTTATTTTTTTTTTCCGTGCGCGAATCCCCTCGGATACCACCTGTCGGTGGCATGTCGGACTCGAACCGACTAAAACCGCACGCCTTCGCCGGGTACTAATAGCCGGGGAACCAGGTATACCCTAGAAAGGAAGGCCCTGGTGTCAAAAATGTGCCTAACAATTACAGAAGGGGAGCAACTAATTATCTATAACGTTTAAATTACCATTTTCGACATTATTTTGCTGGGGTAACGCACACCCATGATTCTGGTAGCCCTACAGGTAATCACGTCGTACTGGATAGAGAAATTAAAACAATAATTTAAAAAAAAATTGTAATAAGTCAAAGTGGATGGGAGGAGTCAAGGAAGAGTCCGACAAAAAGTTATTAAGAACCAAAATTAAACGACAAAATATTAGTTTATTACTGTTTATTAATTTATATAGTGTAGAAACACTGAGTATACATACAAGTGGAGACAAAGTGGCTGTTCTGGAAATACTAGCAAGTCCCAATGTAAAACTGAATTTTTGCAACAAATGAGATCCATGATATCACTCATAGTGGTCATATAAATAAATATATAATAAACTGAACACTAGTACATAAACTTTGTACAGAAATTTTATTTTGTCTCCATTTGTTCGTTCATACGCCGTTCGCACTAATCATTTCGGAAACTTAAAAAGTTATATCTTTAATTTAAAATGATGTATTATGACATTTCTAGCGTTCAATTTACGAAATCACAGGAAATGCTTTTTTTTTTAGAAAAATTTCAACGGTCAGTTTTTACTCCCAGACTACATTAAATGTGCCAAGGCAATTGTTTTTCATTTTTCAAGTTGAATGGTAATCGGAATCTATTTCATTTGAAAAACTGAGGCGCATAGGCCTCAAATGAAACTTACTCCGATCACAGCTCAAATCTTAGTCTCAAAATTAAGACACAGAATTGAAGAAACGGATATCTCTCTCTCGACTCTAAAAGCGAATTACTAGTTTAGTTGCACCAAATAACCGCATACTCAAATCTAACAATATAAAAGATTTTGCCAGTTCAGTCACCAATCAATATATTTTTTTAATCAGAAAATATGTCAAAAGTTAACTAAATAGGTACCTTTCTACAAAGCAAAGAATCAATACGACTCTCACAATTTGACTTATTTTTGAAAGTAACCAGTCAGTGCTTGGTCAATTATCGAATAATTACAATTTACGAATAAACTCTCATCTCGTCACGCTGTCCTTTCGAGTATAGAAAAAGCAAAAGCGATGTAACGTACCCTAATCTTCCTACGGTACGTGTTAACCTCTTATTTCTGTCATTAACGTCATTTGGTACAACTGCACTTAGTACTGTGGATGTGGGGGGTTTCGATACAGGTAAACAGTTGTCTGTGAACTCTCTAGTTATCAGAAAATAGCTTTAGTACGTGGTAGTAATATGGCTTCTTATTAGGATTAGTAGCTTCAGAAATTACATACAAGCTGTACCTCTTCACATCATCAGTGCACATTGCTCCAGGACGCTGAAGAGTAATCAAGTTTTAATTCTGATCTTATAAACTAACTATATTTCTGTACTAAATTTAACACAATTTTAGGTTTAAATTAGTCAAATATAGTCAGTACACTCTAAAGTTCAAAATAACCTTATTTTTGGTAGCTTGTAGTACAACTACTTTGCCCAAGAAATCACAACCAACCAGATGCTGACAGCTATTGACTACTGGTAAATTTCTAAGTGTTTTTCCGTGTTCACTGTCTAGTAGAATTCGAGCTTTTAATATACCATCTTTATGTTCACATCACATCAACAGCCTATACTAGTCAACTGCTGGACATAGGCCTCTCCTTAGAAAGGAGGTTTTGGCCTACTATACCACGCTGGCCAGACGGGTTGGTATAGGGTTTGTTTCAAGTTTTCCTTCTCTTTGCAGTGCTGTTGTCCTGCTTAGTTTGCTCCCTTAGTTCCTTTATGTTCAATTATAGATATTTCAAAGGCAGTGTAGCTTATTCTTTTGTTTATAGAAGACCCGATCTTCACGGCAACCCTAGATTTGCTCGGACACTTGTTTCCACTCCCTAATACATCCGTTTATCCAATATGCCTTTCCTTGCACTGTCTTGCTTTCTTACCTAGTTTCCTTGCAATACTTCAAAATTGCCCAAACTCCCAAAGCGCCTAGTTGAGAGTTCATAACAATAGGCTTGCCTCCTTTTACATTACATGCGTGAAATTATGGGTGTTTCATTCATCCCAGCATTAGAAGGTGCGGGATTGTGTGTTTTTGTATGTATTGATAGGTTTATATTTATATGAAATTTTCCAAGTACAATTCCCGTCCTATACAATTTTATTGTATGAATGTGCGATAAAAAAATTCCAACTTTCGAAACGTTCGTTTCAGACCATGAAGTGTCATAATACGCCACAAAAACTCAATTAGTGCTTTCTTAAAAAAATATGTAGTGATTAAAACAAGTTTACTAGCTTATATATTTACAATTTTATATTCTTCAAGATACCGCCGTATCGATGTCCTTCAGGACGCGCCACGATCACTCTTTATGTACAATTTATAAGTGAAATATGCCAAATTAAAAGAATCAGTTAAAATAATCTTAAATCTATGTCTGTTACTCGATACGTGACGCGTCCCAAAGGGCATGGACCAATTCACTTAGTTTCTACCACATTTGTTTCGTTTTTTTTTTTACTTTTCACATTTTTTCACTTTTGTTATAGACTACTTTATTCATTAGAAATCTGCAAATTTTAATGAATATATCTAGCCAAAATTCTGTTATCGCATTCGTCGGTCGCACTCCAAACTCAGCTCAGATATGTACAGAGTCACGGTTACGTGGTACGACCGACCGACAATAAATCGTGAACACTAGCTAATTAGAAAAACTAACATCAAACTAAACAATCATCGAGTTACTTAACTACAAACTGAATTAATGTTTTTTTTTCTTAGTGTAAATTGTATGAACATCTGTAATGTATTTTACAGTTAATATTATACAGTACAAAAAAAATAATCTGTTGCCACACAGAAAGATCATGTGTACCATGAGCGTACGCCGTTGGTTCTTTATAGTAATAAAACAAACGCCTCTATATACTCCAAAGAAAGCTAGTCCGTTGTGATCGACGCGTTCGGCGCCCGTCGAGAGCTCCGCACTGCCGCACGTCACCGCTCGCACGTCACGCGTGACGTCATCGGTGACGCGGCCCTTGCACACACATACACACGCACACGACACATTCACACACATATGCTATCGCGCTCTCTTCTTCGCCGGACCACCCGTGGCTGCCGAACGTCGTAATCTCTTTCACTGTGGAAGAAAAAGGCAATATAAGTATTAAGAAATTACATCACAAAGTGACACAATGTAGCTAAAAGTACTTATAAATACGTGAAATATGTAAATACGTTTATTTTATTTACTGGTGTGAGTGATTATACACGCATATATGACCTCTAGTTATTCCTCCTATATATAATGGACTCATATTTTTAGTACGAAAAGTCCACCTTGAAGTTAGTTGTCTTTCATAATACTACTGAAACCAAAGCCCCCGTGCCCTTCATGTACATAAGTATTTATTAGGTCTGGTAAACACTAACTTCAAAGAGGCAAAGTTGTTTGTATTACACTTTTCTAGCCTATGTGAAATTCAAACTAACAAACTCAAAGCTAAATGAAGAGGATCTCTATAACTATTTAATAATGAATTATATTATTTGAAATTACCACAAAAATCTTGTTTTCATTGCAGATCGAAATTCATTTCATTGTTTAGAAATAAATAATCATACTCGAAGGTTTTTTATTAAAATTATACAAAATTCACATTGTAACCTGTCATTCTATGCTCGAACATTGTCACACATGACAGTATTTTTAGTGTTGGCAACACTTATTTTAAATTTATACAATTTTTTGAAGAATTAAGACTATAAAAATAAACAAGTGCCATAATTGATGTGGACCGTTGACTTTACTATGATTGTAACGAAAAACTTTTAATAAAAAAAGAATTAGGTCAAAACATGCCGGCCACTGTACACAGTCGTAAGTGTATTTGATATACTATCAATAATCTTTTTAAACCTTATAAAGTAAAAATTTACAGTGAACAAAACTCACACACACATACACACCACATTCAACCACGGTTGTACGCAAATCTTTCAATAAAATAAAAAGTTAAAAGTATCTTTTAGGGATACAAATTACCGAAAATATTAGCTACAACTACCACAAGCCGCGAGTGAGTCTAGAGGTTATCGTGAGCCAGTAACCAAACAATTTGGAATTCCTTATAATCTCCTAACCCACTCGTCAAGTTCCGTCTATATAGCATTGTAAAAAGTAAACGAGTCAAACTGAAACAATTATTTTGATTATAACAATAAGTACAGAGAATTTATGGAACGTGTCATCTGAATATGCACTTTATATATCTATAAAGTTAGAACTCGAATTTCTTGTCACACTTGTAGATGTGTACGTGACCACAAGATGAGTCATGCGCAAACAGTCAGTCAATGAAATGCTGCGCAATTTACGATGTTTAGGTACAAGTTTATCAATTGTAAAGAGGGTCAGGTGACACACTCATAAACAGTTATGGCTTTGTATTTTTACATACAAAATGCAAACCAGCAACCCCGATATACCTAAGACACACTTTTGTTTTTCCGCAAAAATTCTGATAGTGGTCAAGATGATAATGATGATCAATAACAAAATAATATAAATTGATTAAATAGCACTTTCAATTTATGTATTCTTACAAGATGTGACGCAAATTTTCAAAAGGCGGCATTTGACTAGTTATTTATACATACTCTGCACAAAAACAAAGAAAGAAACTGTAGGAAACAAATTAACTTAGGAAAAGTTAAACCAAACGCAGACTACATATAATTTTATACATCACTTACACTAGCCAAACTAGGGGGTCCTAAGATCAGTTGAAGACTGGACATAGCTCTAAACATAAAGGAAGTAGTAGGACGTAGGTAGACTAGAGTTGTAATGGTAGCCGTGCTGTGACTTGATTAAACAATAAAAGCTTATGAGTTAAAAAAATGGCAAACTTTGGATACTCGATACCATTCCCAACAAAAACTATTTTCGTGAATTCATTTTAAACCTGTTATAGAAATATTTCAGAAATGTATAGATTATTGTATGTTTAGAAAAAAAACCATTAGAAATCGAAAGAATTGTTTCTTGTCACATTCAGGGTCAAACGGAACACACACAGAAAACGAGAAAAGGGAATAACACTCAGACCAAGTTATGTAGTAATTTCAGTTTTTTGAACGTAACATGTATTCATCGAAACAAATGTAAATATTTTGTGCCAAATAACTTACATCTGCGTGGTAATTTTTAACTTACAATATAGTTCCTATGTTTATTTACAATAAAGTGCATATTCAACAAACACATCGTTAGAGCTACAATTTATAAAATTGGAAAGGTGTTCTTTATGACATCGCCGTAAGTTTCTTCTTCAGTTGACTGACAGACTGGTGGCCTTTCACCGGTTGCTTGTTAGTTCCAGTCTCATTTGTCGCATGCACCGATTTTACCTACGAGACGAGGAAAGGGAGAGATCAAGGATTTGAAGGAAAGTGTAGAGGGAATATGGGTTGTTCTTGTATTGTGACAAAGAGGGAGAACTAATGAAAGAACGGAGAGTGCTTTAAAAGATCTCGTAATATTTCTAAACGACATACTTTACGTTATGAGGTCAAGACGAGGTTAATTTCTCATTTTTTTTTTTATGTTTGTGATTGTCTTAACAAATACAACAAAAGGATTCGAAAGCGCGTTTTAACTTTAAGTGATTTTCAGTAGAAACATTGTGACGGTAATTGTAGAAAGTGTGAGAATAATCCTTTATTGTCTCACAAATAAAAACTTTTTGTTTATTTAATCTGACGAGTTTAAACATGCTGCAACATACTATCGACCAATCGCAATGGAGTTAACGGCCTCTGCCCTATCCACTGGACATAGGAAATTAAGTACTTAGCAACGAACTTTAACTGTAACGGTAATGGAATTGTAATGGGTCGAGTAGCGTGAAAGGGTATAAAAAAAAAGGAAAGGGTGTGGGTTGTCCAGGGTCGGGTGTAAGGTGTTGGGTGTCGAGTGTGAGGTGTTGAGTGTGAGGTGTCGAGTGTGAGGTGTCGAGTGTGAGGTGTCGAGTGTGGGGTATCGGGTTTGGGGCGTGCGGAGTGTGTGAGATGAGCGGAGTGTGTGAGATAAGCGGAGTGTGTGAGATGAGCGGAGTGTGTGGGATGTGCGGAGTGTGTGGGGATGTGCGGAATGTGTGGAACGTGCAGAGTTTGAGGGACGTGAAGAATGTGAGGGACGTGCGGAGTGTGTGGGGTGTATAGTGTAGAAAGAGAAAGACTAGAGCGTGGTGCAAGTTACCTCGTTGTTAGGCGGGGGCTGCGAGGGCTGCTGCGCCGCGCGGCGCTGCACGGAGGGCGAGCGGCGGTCGGCGGCGGCGGCGCCCGACTCCATGTGTTGCTTGCGCTGCCGCAGGATCGTCCAGTCGAACGTGTAGTCGTACTGGTAGTTCATTGTGCGGAACAGGATGCGGAACAGCTGCAGGACGTTAACACACACATGTAATTACTTTCATACATTTTTCTATTAATTGCAGCAATAAAAACTAACACCGTCATTCAAAACGATAACATTTTAAAAACTAACTAATCAAAAGTAAAATAGAGGCATTAGATACCTAATCATGATTATTATGGCGGTCTGAAGCATGTCATCCCGAGCTTTTAGTAACAAGGTCCTTTTGTCACTCCAAGACTTAAAAACTTTTTATTTTATTGTCTGTTTAGTCTTAGAACTTAAATATACTATTTTTACAGTTTTATGTTGTCATTTTTTATTATATTTGTAATATAAACAATAACAATTTAAATTTAAGAAAATGCAAATGTGAAACTCGTTGGACAAAAAACATGCATGGTTACATGCTAGATGAAAACCCTGTATCGTATATAAATAAAAAATTTAAATTCAAAATTAGATTTAAACTTACCTGTCTCAAATACATATAATCTGGTGCTTCGTCGAAAGTCAATCCGCGGCAGTAATTTAAATACATCGCAAACTCGGCCGGGAATCCCTGCGCAAAACATTATTTTTTATTAACAAGATACGTGATAAATATAATACATGAATGGGCTGCCCCGGATCTAGAGGGGCGGAGGGGCAAAGGGGGTCTAGCGTGCATCACACGCTCAAAGTTATTGGGTAAAAGATATTAAGGAGTGCAAATTTATTACAGGGTTCTTATAAGAACCAATGGTGTTAAATCTGTTGTTCGAAAACTCTTTAAACTAAACTAAAAATCAAAAAAAAAAAATTGTCCCGTCCAAACAACGTTTCGTATTCTAAAAACGTAGTACTTGACAGGACTAAACCAATTTTTAGTTTAGAGAGTTTTCGAACAACAGAATTAGTACCAATATATTGTAATGTCCCAATCACGAAAAATGCCAGCCATTGTATATTTGTGAGTTATTTTTAAGTTATTTATCTCAAACTCTGGAGACAGGGGTCGCTATCATTAAGTTTCTGCCCTGGTTCGAAAGAATCTTAGATACGGGGCTGTGAATGGGACCAATCCCAACTGGCATTACTGTACTCTGAAAAGTAGCAATTTACAGTAATGTACGTTATAATCAACCAAACCACGTACTAGGCTAAAATGGGTTCATTTTATATTTGTAGGATTGTTTCGGTTAATGTCAAATCATTATAAATATCGAGAAGTTCTGTATAGTTAATATGGTTCATAGGGAAAAATGTTTTTTTTAATTCAATGCTTTACATCAGCTGAATTTGGACTAATTAAATAAACCTGGCGTCATTGATTTTGAATTTATACAATCTACAAATGACAAATATATTTTTTTTAATAAGAACTATTTTTATTTGAAATCGTAGTGCCTAACACAATAACTAAAATATTACGAATACATAAAAAAAACCTTAATTTTTAAATTTATTACAACTTTTGTTATTTATTCTTCCTTCGGTATTGATGGTGCTGTGTCGGTTTCACCTCGAACCCGGTTGAACCCAACTTACGTTTTACATCAGTCTGTTGTTGGTATGTGGAGATTCGTTTTGATAAATAAAAGATGAATCACAATGTTGTGTAGTGTTTAGTACCTTCAAGTACTTTGTTCCGTCACAGGGAAAAGACACACGTTTTCATAATTTTACTATCTGTGAGCATGAAATTGTATTATAAATGTGACACGGGAATAATAAAACCACAATGTGCATGCAATCTAAGTAGCTATAACCAAAATAGTTTTAAATAAAATTTCATCAACAGCCTATAACAGTTTACTGCTGGACATAGGCCTCTCCTTAGAAAGGAGGTTTTAGTCTACTATACCACACTGGCCTATTATTTTTTGATTTTGTTTGACTACTTCTATTCGTATTGACGTCGTACTACGTTGACTGTTATATTAATGTCACGGAGTCCCCGGACATCATCTAAATTGAACATAGACACATAACACGAAGAAACACATTGTTTTTTAATGGGAATTTTTATCTTTATTGTGGCGAATATCGAAAATGTAGATTAAAAGAAATAATTTTAATAGAATAGGTTACTTAGTAAACGCAATCTGAGTACATCCGCGAATTTATTAAAAAAAAATCTCCATGACAAAAGTGCCTACGCTTGCACTCATACAATTGAGCTAAACAAACGGTGTGATTTAAATCTGCGACCTTCTCCGCGAGGTCGCAGGTTCAAATCTATTACCGCTCACGCCTATTCAGTCGACGGCAACGTGTTATCGCTAAGCACAATACACTTATCCAATTCCCTATGCAATGGTATTGTTATCGTGTGTGCTGGTAATTCGTTTACTGTCTCGTTTTTCTAATTCTTTTTAACTGTACAAGTAACTAGATTTTTGTTTTTAAAGACAGTAACCGAAATAAATATTTGTTTTATAGACAGGTAATGAAATAAAACACAAACTAAAGTAATTGTTTATCTGCCTATCTATAAGGTTTTCACGTCTATACCGCTGAATCAATTTTAGTGAGTATTCGAATAGAGATAGAGAGGCCTTGAACAAGGCTACTTTGGGTCTTGAAAATAATACTTACTTGGAGGTTTAAATAAGAGAACTTGAAAGTTTTGTGTGAGATTTTAAAACTTCTTCAGATATACAAGATGGGACATAATATTCTTCAAGTATATTGTTTAACTTACCTTACAGAGGACCTCGACGGGTGTGGACATTTTCTTCTCGCTGATCCGCTCGTACTTCTGCTTCTTGGTGATGGCTTTCAAGCCCTGCCAGGGCAGCGAGCCTCTGCTCACAAACAAAACGACACATATTGTCAAATCTGTCAATGTAATTGCCTAACCTAGCACACATTAGACGAGATTTCAACTGAATGTTAGTGGGAAGTCTACGTAGGCTGTGTAGCAATTTCAGCTAAATATTCAACTTATCACCTTAGAAACTACGGTTTTCACTTTTTTCTTACTATTTTTTAAAACAAAAACCATCTTGTTTTGTAAAGAAATTTTATTAATCTAATTTTCTGCCTATAGTGGTGGATTTTTGTTCTAATTTAACAAAAATCCTATGTCGTTGATATACAGGTATCTAGTGGCCATAAAATACAAAAAAAAAGATCAGTCATGGCAACCCCAACCCAGGGTTCTATTTTTGTAAGCTACCACTGATGAGAATCACCAGCTTGTTCTCTCTGTCAGTCGGCTAAATTGATACGCTCCTTTTTTTTTCAAATACCCTCGGATAACCAGACTAGAACCGACTAAAACCGCAAGCCATAGCCGGGGAACCAGATGATCTAGAAAGGAATTCCATAGTACCCCGACGGGCCCCGAGCCATCCACAGCGCCGACGAATAATAATGAATTTACTTCAATAATTAGTCAATCAGTCTTGCTTTGTTATAACATACCTACTATAATTATTATAAATTTAAATTCTTCAAAATTCGTGTCAAACGGACCACGATATGCCCTAACAGGATACGCCACCGTCAGATTTTAAACGTGACGGAGCCCATGAGTCATTTGCAACAAGTCGAAACATGCAAGACACAAGTGGAACCAACGGTCAACCACAAACCGGAATATATCTCGCTGTTAAAACGAGTATCGAATAACTTTATTTATTGTCTGTCTGTCTACATACGGCTTGCCTCTGGGTTGTTTGATGTTTTAAATTTTAAAAAAAAACGCGAAGTGGATGTCGGGCCACGCGCGTGTAGAGTTCTGGTTGTATTTTTATAAGGGTAATTTTCTATGAAATATTAAAAGTATGGTAAGTATTTGTTATAATTTGGGCGAGACTAATACTGAAACTAACAGGGTAACTTAGGCATTTTCTTTTCAAAAGTATTTTCTTTTTAACTTAGTTATATATCATGTTTTCAAGCCCATAACGCCCACTTAAAAATGTCAATTTTTCAGTCAGTCTGTAAGCTAAGCAGCAGGCGGACATTTAATATAAACATTGTGTAAATCATTGTTATTTTTTTTGCATCAATCTGATTTCCTACAATTTGAAATACAGTTAAGCAACTTCCGATTTAACACCTATTTTTTTACTTTTCATATAACCTATTATTCGTGCCTACAGAGCATATTTGAAGAATCGTGAGTTTTCCTAAACAATATTATTTAAACTAATAATTTAATATACAACAAAACTTTCGCCTTAGCAGTAGTATTATAAAATCGTTAATATCTTTCGTTTAATATCATAAGGTTTTCATCATTTTGTATTTCAATGCGGGCAATACAGATAATTGTATATCACATATAGGGTGTTTAAGCAAACTTACCTGTTGAAATACATAAGCACGTATCCGAGAGACTCCATGTCGTCCCGTCGCGATTGCTCGATGCCGAGGTGGGCGTTTATGGACGCGTACCGAGCGGTGCCTGACACAAACAATACAATATACTCGTAAATACGTACCATAACTTAAGTTAGAGGGTATTTCTAAACTATATGCTCAATTGTGCATGGAAATACAGAGCAGAAATTGTTGAAATGTTTGCAAAGATTTTCTTCAAAAATATCGCTAAGAACACTTGTGATTAAATCACCTTTCAAAGAAAAAAAACTTTAATCGCCACGGCTGGTCGGGATTAAAGATTTTAGGAACTCTGATGACATAAATACAGAGATAGTTTTAACAGCCCTCTAGTTTCTGTCGATGATTTTATAAATTCTTAAACTTTGGTGAATTGGATTGAATAATTGGCGTTAATAATTTGACCAGTTTGTGTCACTAATCGATTTTGCACAACACGGTATAAATATATTATTATTTCACAGATCTAATGAAATTAAGTTACATGTACTAAATTTTTGCCTTCTACCTGTACTTAGAGAAAAAATAATTTCTTTTGCATTTAAACTATTGACAATTTTTATTATTAAACCACACATTAAAAACCATTTGATAACAGCAAAGTGTGACGTCACAAGTTGTTATTGTAATACGTACCTACTGTTTTTATTAATAAAGAGGAAACTAATTTGACTAATTAATTAATTGGCGTATTCTAGATTCAGTTCTATGCAATAAAAAAAAATTATGTCAGTATTATTATCACTTACCGGTAAGATTCTTGTCCTCGCGATACGAGATGTGGGCCCTGGTGCGGAGATCCCTGAACTTCTTAGCAAGACCAAAGTCGATCATGTACAGCTTGTTGCAGTGACGACCGATGCCCATCAGGAAGTTGTCAGGCTTGATATCACGGTGGATGAAGCACTTGCAGTGGATGAACTCCATGCGGCCCAGCATTTGGTCTAAGACGAACATTATGTTACTTACTATATTATATGACTAGCCACTTGGCCGATTACAAATAATTAATTAAATAATAAATTAATTTTAAATACATGGAACTGAGGGCCTGGTGTAAGTTAATTTCATTTCAACTCAATCGTCACGGTAACCGCGTTAGGCGTTGAGAGCGAGCTGATGTAAAACAAACTCACGCTGGGCCCTTTCTAAAAAGCACAAGAAACTTAATAAGTTACGGTAATCAAAAAATATAATGTTATTATTTTGTCTCAATTTTATTTGGGATCAACATCGAAGATATACCGGTCGTCACTTCTATATCTCCTAACATTTTGTTGGAGTAGCATTAGAAGAAGTTACTGCCAGACCTTTTAAAAAATAAAAATCTTAAAGAAATCAGTACTAATCGTATACTTTAATACAGACCTGCCAGCATAAGCACAGTCTTGATAGTGAACTGGCGCGAGCAAAAGTTGAATAGATCCTCTAGTGACGGACCGAGCAGGTCCATCACTAGGATGTTGTGATCTCTCTCGTAGCCGTACCATCTGTAACAATAGACACAATTTTAGAACAAAATAAAACCTAGAGAAGTTATAAGGTTAATATGGGTTGTTTGTTTGTAGCTGCGATCCGAAACTAAAGTTCAGTACCATTTTTCCTTCTTCCCCTGTTTGTCAACCATTATTTTTTGTTTTGTAGCTATTGAAGAAGTTAAAAGAGCATAAAACATTGGAAGAAGATTTTTTAATGCCTTCAACAGGGCATAACCCATAAATTCCAATATTATGCCTTCAACGGGGCATAACCAATTAATTCTAATATTGAATTATTATAAATTTATATTATACTACACTTTTCGGATTAAAAACATTAATACGGAAGTGCAAACTTATGCGCTGGATCGTGCTAAATGTTTTCTAGCATCTCTCGGCTTACTCCAGATTTGTGTCCGCGTGTTGGTAAATTATTTATGCAGTAGCTTGTAATTTAGCTTATAAAGTCGTTAGTGTACTTTTTCAACTGATTCTAATATGAACGAGTGTGTGAACACCGAGCAAATGCAAGGTTATTCGAATAAAATACTCTTAACGTGTACAATAGAGCTATAATTTAATTTCAAGATCAGAGTATGATTTGATGAAGCTTGCAATGATGATTTAAGAACACTGCTGAAAGCAGACCGTAGCGGCGTAAATAATACACAATACAATAAAGCTTAAGTCAGTTTTTATTTGTTATTTATTTGAACGCGCTCGGCTTTGGAACTTTAAATCGGATACCGAAAAAGCAATTTGTATTCGATTTATATTTTATCGAACTACCTTATTATGGCATTATTGTTAAACATCACGATACCACTATGAGCAACGAAACAATCTACATAACCGTGGGTGATTATCCAGGGAATGGCTTATTTATTTAATCATAAATAATTCGTATACGGTATTAGAATATTACACTAATTAAGAAATTATCATCAAGTATTTTACGAGCTAAAATTATTCATGTCAATTATATTAAAGCTAAATTATGATACAGTTAATTACATAACATATTTTTTTGTTCCTTAATATTTTTCAATTTAAAACTGTCTATGTAAACTACTAACATAATTATGACACAATTCATGACTTATATTTCTACCGAGCAACCAGGCTCCTCCAAGAAATTATCCAAGGTGCTGCCACCCTGAATAATTTCTTAATACTAATTAACAGACAAACAAAACAAACTTTGTTTCCTATAGAAATTCATAGTTCATCTACACTATTTAGATTTAGATATCCCTTTGTTAACAACTTCTTTTTGAAGGGACTTGTGTACGTTCTTTTAGAAGAACCATAATTTATGCCAGAATTATTAAAATATTTTCTTCTGAAAAATGCCAGTAAACGTGACAACCACTGGGTAAAATGTCGTCATCATAATGACAAGTAGGTAGTAAATTAAAAAAAGTAATTTGGTTTTTAATACTTCATTTCGAAAACAAAAACTTTGGAGAATAATAAGAAGTTTGAAAAATAATTACTTTTGAAACACGTGACCGAGGCACTCATTTGCTACTCGTCTTAAAACAAACTGTGATTTCACGTGCGCACTTTCATGGTACCGAGGCAGCGACGCGTAACAGCTCTTAAGATGGACGTAAAAACTTTTCTCTCGAACAATTGTTGATGGTCTACACAGCAGTGATAGTTCACTTTTGTTACGGTTTTTTTTTATGCCTCATTTCGAAACGTTGAGACATACCTGTCAAGGGTAGTAAACAGGAATTAAGATAAAAAAAATACCTTGTATAGTCACTCAGGAAATGGCCCTTTTACAAAAGCACTCAAAAAATTTACGTAGTGAAAGGACAATGAATTTATTACACGTTGGAGATAAGCTGTCACCTGATCTGTGTGTATAAGAGTATATGTGTCCTTAACATACAACAACTGTTGAAGAACTGTACAATGCATGCATTACGTTATCACAATTTCTTAGTTGCAAACCCCGTCAATACTGATCTTTCAATTCTCTCTAAATTCATTTCAGCGTTCGCATTGCATAACTACGGACTTTTACGTGTACTACATTAAAACTGTGTCAACACAAATCTCAATCGTGATAAAACAACTCAATACGGAACTAGCTTTAAATGCTTTAGTTTTTTCAGTAACCGTGGCCCCATCATTAAGAATTGATTTCATATCAAACAAAAGAAAAACACAATCTCGTTTTGGAAGGATATAGGAGCTTAATCTTTATTTCCAACCCAATGACGTATTATAATATAATTATATCGTTGTTCCAACCTGTGGAATGTGTAATATCATCATCAACAGCCTATAATAGTCCACTGCTGGACATAGGCCTCTCCTTAGAAACGAGGTTTATTTGTGTAATTTATCTATTTGTAAATCTATTGTAATGTATCCTATCGTAAATTATAGTTTATTTTAATAAATTAGAAATGTCAAAGGTAGCAACCGCATTCTGATACAAATCTCGATTCTCGCATCACAATAGATGCAAATACTAACAAATGATTTGACATCAGCATTTCGAATGTTGACTTTCGTCATTCCGCTAACATCTACGTCACAATCATAAGAGGATGTGTAGTGGTTTACGCGATAAACAATTTTCTACGTCACTATTTCATCAAAGACTGACTCATGTACTTTTAAATGTCCATCTTAATTTAATGGCATAATACGTTAAGCAATTACTCATTTTGTAAGTGGATACCGGCTTTTTTCAGGAAATGATATACGTCTATAATTAGATTAGCAGAATTTTGTAGCTTTTCCTGTAGTGGTATATTTTTTTCTGACTAAGAGCATTTGAAATTTACTTTGTCATTAATCCCAAAAGTATCATTACTGAAATTTAATTATCAGTAATCATTAAATAGAAAAGACATTGTTCTAAATACTTCATACGAAATGTCGCTATAAAACATAGACAATATTTTGATACATATTTAACAAGAATCCTCTTGTTACTTTAAAGATATTTTATTGTCATTCCGGTCTGCCAAATTTTTTGAATATAAATAGCTGACTGTTTATATATGTATTAATAAATTCATCCGTAAAAATTGAAATAACTTTTTTTTTAATATTGCTGTGTGGGTTGTGATATCGGCAGTCGGTTTGCCACAATTTCCGTCACCTACAAAGCATGGGCAAAGTTGGATCTTAATTTAGGGGTTAGCTTCTAACACGTACTTTACTTAGCGTTAGAAGTTACTACAACACAAAATATATGTAATTTGTACACTTTTACTATCATAGATTAAGTGTCTTTTACTAACATTTATGAATCTTGGTTACTTGAAATAAAATAATAATAATAATGTTGAGTTCACGTTATATGGATAAATATTATATGCGTTTCATATATTTTCATCTACATACAAGGTCTCCTGAGGAAAGTGAAGTCAAACTCCTTTCCTTGCCTACTTAACACTTCGAGCCAGTTACCTGAAGGGCTCTCCGTTATGTTACATAATAGCGATATACACGCACGTATATTTTGTTTCAAATAATAATAATATTTCGGATATCTGACACAACGCCATTTAGTTTCAAACTTAGCAGAGCTTGTAATATGAAAATTAGATTGACTGATAGAATACTTATATACTTTTTTGTAAATACATACATATCTATCCAAATAAATAAAATTGGAGTGTCTGTTTGTAATATTAAATAACCGCTTTTTACTAAATGCATATGTATGTTTACACGGTACATATGCCAAAATAACATGTTTTTCAATTTTTGTCTGTCTGTTTGTTCCGGGTAATCTCTGGAACGGCTGGACCGATTTCGACGGGACTTTCACTGGCAGATAGCTGCTGACATAAGGAGTACTTTTTTTAGACTAGCTTCGCCCTGCGGCGTTGCTCGCGGTTATACCAACAAACGCGGGTAACACCGCGGGTCTCAGCTAGTTATACATAGAAAACACCCAAACTCCGACACTAAAATTTAGTTATTACACTCGCTGAGAAACTAAGACCGCTTCTAATTATACTAAACCACTGTTTCTCAATAACTATTTGTTACTAGTACTAGATTAGAATTTAACCGTGTCAAGGTAGCATTTGTTTAGCATTTCGCATGTTTATTAACTCTCAACGTTTATTTTATTATTTGATAACTACCATGGCGTTGCGAGATGCTAGCAAACTAGAACAAAACTCTCATAAACACACACTCATAACCGGTTACCCCCACATACTGCGACAACTTTACACTCAGCAAAGTCAGACTTTGGCGAGTTGTTTCTGTGCGTATACTTCTCTCATTCCCAATAGGCAGTGAGGAGCTGAGACAGAGTTGGCGGTGAAGAGCTTGAATTATACTATGATTTGTGATCAACGCTTCGATGCAGAACTCCTTTGTGAAAATTAGCCGCCTGACCAGGCTTTACCAAGCCTTTGTTCTGTATATTTGTGTGTGTGTGTATTAAAACGACATTTATTTCTGTGTATTAAATTGTGTGTAAATATATTTCCATTCGTGCTATTATGGAGTATAAATTCCAATGAGAACACCAGAAATAAAAGAAATCTAATTCCCTATCGCGGTAAATAGGTAATAAAACGGTTTTTGTTTTTTTTTTCAATGAATTGTCTACCCAAACAGCTTCTACTATTATCATTTCTTGATATGGTTCAACTAATTACGTATAATCAAATGTATATTGGTATAACAAATAATAAGTAGTATGTTCCGCCAAACACTTTGCATAATTAACTTTATGTAAAATCATTGGTGAAACCTTAATCTAAGTTTTCGTCTTGTTTATAGAATGGTGTCGGTGAGAAACTACAAACCGGTCGTTTCGATAAGGAAGTTTTACAATGCAGGATGTATCAAAGTTTTAGTCATGGTAACGTATAAACCAGTTGCGTTCCCAACTAACAAGGATTAGTTTTAACTTTCACATTGTTCGTCTAATTTCAGGTACCACCATGGGAGAACGGCGTTATCCTAAAGAGTTCAGTACAATTTCGAACAAAGTAAAAAGCGAACACATCCCGTCTTCATCATCAGCCTATCGCAGTCCACTGCAATTTTCGGCTTCTCGCACTCATAGTTAATAAAATCAAACATACTAATATTACAAAAAAAAACTGACGTATATATTAGCAAAACGAGGATTCTAGCTACCTATCTATGTATTTGGTTTCGCTCAATACCCCCTAATCACTGTATCTATACAAATAAATAAAATTGGAGTGTCTGTTTGTAATATTAAAATAACCGCTTTTTACTAAATGCATATGTATGTTTACACGGTACATTTGCCAAAATAACATTTTTTCAATTTTTGTCTGTCTGTCTGTCTGTTTGTTCCGGGTAATCTCTGGAACGGCTGGACCGATTTCGACGGGACTTTCACTGGCACTGACATAATGAGTAACTTAGGCTACTTTTTTTAGACTAGCTTCGCCCCGCGGCGTTGCCCGCGGTTATAACAACAAACGCGGGTAACACCGCGGCTCTCAGCTAGTCCTCAAATAAAAAGGCAGCATCAGTTATAGGTATACTAAAAATGTATTTAACTCTACTAATTTTCTACCAACGCATATTACCATTTCATGTTTTGACAAACGATATTCAACACTGCATAACGTACGAAATCACAAACAATAGCTATTAAAAAAATCTTTATAAATGATGCAGAGCTACGCAGAGGAGGCTCACATAAACTCTAGCGTACACGTAACACAAAATTGCAAATTACGTAATTCGCTTTCTATGATTTCAGTGCCTGTAGGTTTTAGCATCAACAGCTAGTTATGTGTATCGAAATCTGTTACAACTTGTAACAATTTAACATTGAATTAAGGTCATGCTGCTTATTAAGTAACATGAAGGTCTTATTAATCCAAGGATGTTGTGAGAGGAAGAGGAACTTATATTTGTATTTTAAATCCCTAATGGTGAAATCTCGTTTATAATGACATTATTATTTCAAATTCAGCGTCTACCAAATACAGAAAATAGTAGTAATTTGTACATATTGTGGGTGTGACATATTTATATTTTTCATATTTCTGCTGTGAATTTGTTTAAATTTCGTTAATTTTTTTTCAAGCTTCAAGAATGACAATGGAGTTTCATTTACAACATTAAGTCAACTATAGGTTTTCAAAGAATTGCAACATTATAAACTAACAGAAATTAATTCACGAAGAGAACCGTAGCTTAGTCGTTTTACTGAAGTACTTATCGAACTGCCGTTAAGTCTAGTAGTGTAAAACGAACTGATTAGTAGTTTAAATATACGTGATTGAGGACTAACAACCTATGGAGGTTGGAAACGCAAAAGGGCTACATTATTAGTACAGTTTCCCACAAACATCATAACTGTGAGAGTTTGCAAATGGATTACACAATGACCTACGGGGAACAGAGATCCAAGTGGTCATCAATCATCAACAGCCTTAGTCCAGTGGCTGGACATACACAGAAGTCCAGCCAGGAGAGCATTAGAAAGGATGTTTTGGCTTATTATCCCACGCTTGCTATAGGGTTTGTGTCAAGTTTTCCTTCACTTTGCAGTGTTGTTGTCCTGCGTAGTTTGCTCCCTTAGTCGACTTTTACGACACCCACGGGTTGAATAGTGATGTTAGTGACATGTCACCAAGCGGAACGGCGGACCTCGAAAGCGAATAAATTTCAATCACCAACAAATTCACTTAACATGCATAAAACGATTACTAGTTCGACGGGTTTCAAGGGTAAGAATTGACGTTAATAGTTAGTCAAATTTTGACCTTAATTTTAAGCAGTTCCTCGATAATTTTTTGCCATGGCTTGTGTTTTAAGCCTTTGATTTTATTTTACTATTTATAGTGTTTACTTCTTATTCCTAAAAAAGAAAGAAAAAAAAAGAGAAGGAAAACTTGAAACAAACCCTATACCAACCCGTCTGGCCAGCGTGGTATAGTAGGCCAAAACCTCCTTTCTAAGGAGAGGCCTATGTCCAGCAGTGGACTAGTATAGTCTGTTGATGAGATACTAAAAAGAAACCCCTATAAGACAACCCAACCAATTAAATCTACTTTTTGACTATACTAACTTTATCTTACATGAATAGACACTGGATTCGAGGCGTCCAAGGCGTGTGAAATAAGTGGTCTTTTGTACAGAAATGATGCAATAGACGAAGTGGTCAACTATCAGATGTAACAATAATAAATTCACACATCTCACAAACGGCCGTCTGATTCCCAACTACGCAGGTTTGAATAAATTATACCTATCATCATCATCGACAGCCTTTAATAGTCCACTGCTGGACATAAGCCTCACCTTAGAAAGGTTTTGACCGACTATACCACGCATACACAGAACGATCGTGCTCATTTTACAATATTTGTCCTGACTGGGAATCGAACCCACGACATGACTTAGCAGTCAAGATAACTGACCACTAGATCAACAGACTCGTTAAAGTGATCTGTATTTATATACTATCAGAAGAGATCTATATTTTTATAATCGTTCACATAACATCTCATCATCCTTTAATAGTCCACTGGACATAGGTCTTTCCTTAGAAAGGTTTTGGCCTACTGTACCACGCTGGCCAGACGGGTTGGTTTGGTTTGGTTTGTTTCAAGTTTTCCTTCTCTTTACAGTGCTGTTGTCTTGCGTATTCGTCGTTCGTTCGTATAAAAATCCATTTTCAGTTTACATGATTAATCGATTTGCCGATCGAATCGTTTCTGCACAACACGGTTTGTGTCTAGTGTGAGTCCCACCAACACATCAAGTGCGTTCCACATATACGTTAAATTCACTGCCATTGCATATAGAGAACTTACTGTTCTATGGTACGTTTAGGTACAGTAAACAATATATTTATTAATCTTACCTTATATGTGGAATGCCGATGCCCCCTTGGAGCATCTTATATACTCGGCTTTCATAGAGTAGCTGCGGGTGCCGCGCCTTTATAGATTCAATCTTCACTGCTACCTCCTACAAACAACGAAATTGTCTTTTAGTATTTTATGACGACTGTGAAGTCGCCCACAACAGTTCACTCATCTTAAATTTCGATACCAGTTTTCTTTTAGTATAGGGGAAACGAGCAGACAGGTCACCTGATGGTAAGTGACTACCGCCGCTCATGGACACTTGCAACTCAAAAGTTACAAGTGCGTTGTCACTCTTTGAGTCTCAACCCTCCTAAATCATGGGCAGGAGGAGTCTATAAGCCGGTGATGGCCCGAGGTACGTCGGAGTACCAGGGCTTTCCTATCTAGGTTTTACATGCTTCCCCGGTTATTGATACCTGGAGACGGCGTGCGGTTTTTAGTCAGTCAGTCCGACATAACCACCCCACTGGTGGGTGATTTCCGATAGGAGTTCCGCACAGAAAAAAAGAAAATGGGGTGATTCAGGCTCCGGTATCGGTTTTCTGTAAGGCCGTGGGTATCACTCCGGTCGAGCCGGCCTTCGCGGTCGAGTTTAGAACAAGGGGTTATCATTTTATCATGTATATGATATACAACCGCCCAGTTTTAGGCTGTTTTAACACTATATGAGTTAATAATAGAGACCTAAATATTTATATTTGTATACAGATTGCTTTAAGAAGTTAATGCTGATTCTGTAAGAAAATATGTCTTTCGATTCCACGAGTATTGTTTAATGCACAAAAAATAACGATTCGATTTCCACCCAGGACATATTTTTGTGATGATCTTTTTTGTTGTGTTTTTCGCTGTACCTAATTTTGCTGTACCACGCGGCAGTGTGCTCCCAAACTAAGCAGAACCTGTGCTATGGTAACCTGACTGCTGATAAACATACTTTTATATTTGTAAATACATACATATTATTAAGAAATTACACCTAGACATAGAAGCAATGCTCGTGGTCATCACACAATTATTGGCCCTGGGTGGGAGTCGAACCCACGACCTCAGGCTTAGTATTCAGGGTTACTTAATAACCAGTAGAACAGGACAGCCAATTTTTGTTTAGAACACTGTCTTTACACAAACTTTGCCATGTTTGGGTACAGACGGCCGTTCGCGAGGTGTCTTAAGTTACGATAAGTTATCATTATGAAGCAACTTAAAACTATTACGAACACTGTCCCCAAAACAGGCTAAGTCTAGTTTAGGACTCAGTTTCGGTACCTTAAGCGGATTAGATAACAATGTATTGCGTCATATAAATCACTGGCATTGTATTTGTCCAGACTACTGATTGCCCTTTTTTCTGTGCTGAAATCCCTTCGGATACCACCCACCTGTGGGTGGTTTTGTCGGACTCGAACCGACAAATACCGTATGCCGTCTCCAGGTTTGCCCTAGGAAAGAAATCCCTTGTACACTACTGATAGCCATCTCTGTGTTAAAATTCAATTATTCGATTATTCATCTGAACTAAGAGTTATCTAAAAAGTACAGTCTCTTGCAGAAACATGTATACCACAATACTTGAGGCAATATGGTACAGCTGCCACCATTCTCACCTAAACATTATGTCGACTTAACATACAGAAAATAATATTTTTTCTCAGTTTCAGTTTTATTTAAAAGGAAGTTCTCATCGATAAAAAAATAAAATTTAATTTAATATTTTCAAGCAACTACCGAAAAAAACACTAATAGAAAGAGTATGAAAAATATAATAAATAAAATGTTATCCAATGCATTTGAAAATGTTATTACATATGCAATCTCTTTACTCTATAAATAGACTTCTTCCACACATAGATAACTTCGTCAAAATAACTGTTCGTCAGTTCGAAGTTCGAAGTCGAATGGAGTCTAAAGGACACCGGAAATAAGTAATGGCGACGCTGTAATTGACAAAATACAAACATAAACATATAACGGCTTACGAGTTGAATAATCGATGTCGACCAAAAAACCGGTTACAGAAGTTCTTATAAATTTATTGATCGAAAACTGTTACTATACAAAATTTCATCATCATCATCATCAACAGCCTATACTAGTCCACTGCTGGACATAGGCCTCTCCTTAGAAAGGAGGTACACAAAATACAAAATACAGGTATACAAAATTTGAGTATCACAATTTCAAGCCTGTATTCTTGTGCATACACATTTAAAGTGTTGAACAGTGGACCTACCTATTTGAGATTAATTTATTTAGTATTTTTGATTGATAAAATTAGTAATCCTACCGATCTTTAATACCAAAGTTTTTAAAGCTAGGGATTGTGAACAAATAATTGTGGATGACGATAACAAAAAGGAGAAAAACCAAGCTGTTACCTATGTCGGCTACGATAGAGTCGTTACGCATGAACAAAATCATTAATATAATTTAATTATATATTTAAAAAAAAGTATATATGTATTTATATCAGTTGTCTAGTACCCATAGTACAAGCTCTGCTTAGTTTGGGACTAGATGGCGTTGTGTGAATGTGGTAGAATATTATATTATATTATTATATCATAAACCGTCGGTGTGGTGACGGATTAAGAATACGGAGTATCACCACCCCTAATCATATTCATAACGTGGGTGTCGTAAGACTCGACAAAGGGAACAAATTACGCAGGACAACTAACAGCACTGCAAATAGAAGATACTTGACACAAGCCCTGTACCAACCAGTCTTTCCAGCGTGGTATATTAGGTCAAAACCTCCGTTCTAAGGAAAGGCCCATGTCCAGCAGTGGACTACTAAAGGTTGTTGATGATGATAATGATATATCATAGACCGTGAGTTTTAAGTTATTATGATTACAAAAGAAATGAACACACGGCGCATCTGATTGTCAGTGGTCACAAAGAGTACACAATGCTAACAAAACGACGTCTGTTTATTTTGAATGTTGTGCGTGTGTGTTTCTGATCAATACGTATCACAACGACAAACTGTTTAACAATTCTACTCGTTATCTTGCCCTATAAAACCCGTTACTTCTGATAATGTACGCATCAAAACACGCACACACTAATACTTATATGGCGACCGGTAGCTGGTGATTCATAAGCCCTACTACTAAGAACTTTATTCAGGCTTTAAACCGGTTATAAACGTTTAGTTGGGTTGTGTTGTTACTTTCCAATTTTGGGATAAAACAGGAAGTGTCTCAGTCATCTAATTGTACTGTTTTATACAAAACCCAGATTTTCATTAATATTTTTTACCGTTACAAGTTCGAAATTCAGTATTTAATAATATACTGTGTGAATAAATTATGATATTTTAACAAAAACGGGAAAAGAATAGATTACGTTCTCTCACTTTAAAGCATAAAATAAGAAGAAAGGAGACGGAAACAATTATGGCGACGAGCACGACAATGCACTTTGTTGCTACGAAGTACACGAATAAGCATTTTGTTCTCGAGCTGACGTTACGCATCACTGACACCGGGCATTTGGAGAAAAACTACTTGTGGACATGTGCCCTTGAGTGTTCCTATTACGCAAAGTAAGTCCTGTTAAAGACTGCTAATAAACATACTTATATTTTAAATACTTGCATATTTTAGATAAATTAAACCCAAACACCGAACAAATGAACATGTTTATCACACAATCATTTGTCCTTGGTTGAAATCGAACCCATGACCTCTAGCTTAGCAGTCAAGATCACTAACCACTAAACCAACTGACTCAAAAAAATCATCTACAGCACAAACATTCTATATTACTTATTTTGATAAATTGTTAAAGGCTTTGCTAGTTTTTCTTATCTTGGGCACTTTTCGTTCCAGTTATTACAAACGATATCAATAACATCGCCAGGCCACTTCTAGGTCAGCCTTTGTGTCTTTAACCGGACTTCGTGGATCAATGCCCACCTGTTTCCTTAATACCTTGCTATGTAGCCTGCCCAGTTCCGTTTAAGACGTAGAGCGCGCCTATTGGAGGACAGTATTAGGTTATCTTCTTTCTCTTTCTTTCTTTCCTAAAAACAAGTGAGAGGATATGGTATTTTTGTGGGACCTGGGCATATTTAAATTAATTCTGAAGTTAGACCGACAATAAAAAGCCTGTGAAAATACACTGGGCTGAATATTTCCAAAATAATGTATTAGACAAAATTAATGCTTTGACCTGAATAATTAAATATGTAAACGGCCCCAATTCAATACTTTAATTAAATACTTAATACATAACTAGTATCCGCGTACTATCAGTATCTATAGAAATTATTTAAAAACCCGAATCACTTAAATTCTTGTCAATATTTATGAAATTGCACTCTATTTGAATGCCACAATTTATGTCACAATCCGTTTAGTGAGATTTGAAAAGTAGTTTTTAAAAAAAACTTATTGAGTGTCTCATTTATCAAAAAATCAAAACAAACAATGTAGGTCCAAAGCATTCGTAAGTTATGAATAGAAACTAATATTACTACTTATTAAAGAAATATTCTTCTCGATGTTTTATGCATTAGTATAAATAAATTAGGGTCTGAAGCCAAATAGAATATCGGCGGTAGTGCATTTGATTTAAACCTCGTTTCTAATTAAATGCCTGTCCAACAGTAGACTATTAAAGGTTATTGGTGATGCTGATTCGCTCTTGAATTTAACTCCATTAGCATTTTAAATCATTGAATTAAGTAACTGACATGTTAGAAATCGAAAATTCGATACCCGCTCAACACAAATATTTTGTGGTTTTTTTTATGGTATACGATGTACCGTGTGTTGTTAGCCCAACAACACACGGATCACCTGATGGTAAGTAACTACCGCCGCCCATGGGACCCCTGTAGCTCAAGAGTCACGTAGCCGCTCCTTGAGTGCCCACTTCAGGAACCAGGGAGGAGAGGTTTGAGCTCAGGTAACCACTCACTCGGTGAAAAACGACGGTGCATAACATCGGTTTTCCGTGAGGCCGTGGTATAGCTTCGGTCGAGCTGGCCCATTTGTAATAAAGCATGACTCTCCCAAGTTACAAATGCTTTTGAAAAGATGTAACTCACTTTAGCAATGACAACTCATGGGAGCTCTAATAGTAGGTAATCACCTACTTCCATAAGATAGAAAGCATTTCGGCAAAGAATATTGAACATTTTTGTACCATTGAAAAACTAATTAGTACAGATATGCAGTATATGGTGGTAATCAGTCAATTTGTTAAAAAAATGTACTTTTTAGTCCCAATATACCACTTCACTTTCATGACATGATAAGCATGCACATGAATTTTTTGTAGCACACTAAAAATTGATAATTTTTGTGTTAAGCTGATTGAAAATAAATAAATATTAGTAATAGAGTAACGCTACAGTAAAAACATTGTACGAAAATATCAAAAAATATCATTTATGCACGATCTTAGTTTTTGATTACTTTTTTACTTATGGGGTATCCCAAAATGGTTTATTTATGGAATAGCAAACCAGCAGACGGGTCACGTTGATGTTAAGTGACTATCGCCGCCATCAACAACAACAACAATCAACAATTTATCCAACGTTGGATGTGCGATTTGCATAGGAACTTATGAGTTTAAATGTACAGGTGCATTGTTATTACTATTGTAACAGTTAAAAAAAAAGTGTGGGTCACGCATTTAAAAATACGGAGTGTCACCACCCCTATTCATCCCGTAGGTCTCGTAAGGAGCAAATTACGCAGGACAACAGCACCGTAATAAGAAGAAAAACTTGACACAAACCCTATACCAACCTGTCTGGCCAGCGCAGCCAAAACCTCATTTCTAAGGAGAGGACTATGTCCAGCAGTGGGGGACTACTAAAATTTTTTTTTAAGGTCTACTAGCAACCTAAAGCACTAATATGCCAGTTAAGTATTTAGTTATAGTATTTAGGGGTAAATACCGTTAATTATAAACGGTATAACTAATTAAAACGTAGAGTAATAAATTAACTTACTCTAGTGACAAAGTTGTGTGTTAATGATAATTATAAATTGTCATACATACATTAAAATTACAATTTAAATGATTGAATTGTAATAAAATTGTACAATTAAAATATTATTACAGAATTGATGACGTATCACGTACGTATTGTATCTTGGAAAGGGTAGACAGGGTCGTTTTGGCGATGATGATGATCTATACTCATTTATGCGTTTCAGAGGCCTAGTGTGAATTAATTTTACATCAACTAGATGTCACGGTGACCGCTTTCGGCGTTGCTATTGGCCCGCACTAAAATCTTCACCAATAACAACGCCGAACTGGCTGCCGGTCGAGAGCGAGTTGATGTGAAATAAACTCACACTAGGTCTTCTGTTTATCTAGGAATGTTATAGAATAAAGATGGCTTAATTTGTCTAGCCAGTTGAGCCAGCTAGTAGGTATTTTAACATTTCTGTACAAGACAAATATGGAAGTATTATTTGTGAATTTTAAACTACATAAAAGAGCATTACAAACTATAAAACATTTGAAACATTAAACACACCTATAAAGTTAATATTTAAATGTTATAGAATGAGTGAAGCATATGAATGCATAAAAATCCATCTGAGTATTTTGAAATACTCAAATTATTTTATTGTTCCTACTGTTTTACTTACAAATTCAAATACATATAATTAACATAGGATTACTCATAATATATAAAATCAGAAAAAAATATGGTCTATATTTGTGTTATGTTGATATGTTGGCAGTGCTTTTCAGTTGTATGGTGTTTTAATGACACATCACTAATATGTTCTTAAGTTGAACACTGCTATAATCAATGGAGTTAAATAAAAGGGGACAACAAAGAAGCAAATGCAAAATTGCTTAAACTGATGTTCGATAACTTTGGAACTAGATTATGACAATGTACTGTTTCAATAATAATCAATCATCATCATCATCAACAGTCTTTACTGCTGGACATAGGCCTCTCCTTACAAAGGAGGTTTTGGTCTACTATACCACGCCACCCACAAGGGTTTGTATAGGGTTTGTGTCAAGTTTTTCTTAATAATCAATACTTTATGAAAATGCAATATTTAATTTTAGACGGAATATTCACTGACATAAAATTAATTAACCATTAAGATTAATAATTAGATAAGATATTAACTATAGATAATGCAATGTTTTGATATGGGTATCTTTAACATACAGTTTTGTTCAAATAAACTCAGCACTCAAATACCCTTTGTACTAAATAATGTAATATTAATTCAAGTGGACAGTCTGGTTGTTAGCGATTCTGACTACTAGGCCTGAGCTAGTGGGTTTGCTTCCTAAACTGGACAAACCTGGTTGCCCATAATTTATAACTTTGAACTTATTTTGATAATGGTTGTATTATAATTATACAGATAGATCTAGGTATATCATTACATTAAAATATATCATTTTGTTCAGAAGTTGTTATTGATCAGTACAATAGTTATTTATTATCATCAACAGGCTTTAATTATCCACTGCTGGACATAGGCCTCTCTTTAAAAAAGTTATGGCCTGCTATACCACACTGGCCAAACAGGAGTTTGTGTCAAATTTTCCTTCTCCTTGCAGTGCTATTTATTGTTCTGCATAGTATATCATAACCCAAAAACTGTTGTAATTATTTTAAATAATGAACTTTTACAAACTTTTTTATTTTGGCTTTCTTAACTTTGTTGTATATGTTGATGTATAAACTTTAAGTATTGCTAATTTCACATTCATTAGCACACAAAATTCACTTTAAATTTAATAGATTAGTCATTAGGAACCAGATACCATATTTTATCTAAGATTAAAGAAGTTTGAGAACCTATGAATAAAATAAAACAATAACACAAAGGTTCTGATAAGCCTAAAAGTCCAATTAGTAATATCACATTTATTTATTGTGCAATACTTACAACCATGCAAAAAAAATGTTTCTAATTATACACAATACTTACATAGATATAATCAAAGTAATAACAATCAATTATTTCATAGAAATTTATACTCCAAAAGCTTAAATCATATCAATCGGCTATGAGTCAATTCAACAACCAATCATCAACAGCCTTTAATAGTCTAGCACTGGACATAGGCCTCTCCTTAGAAGGGAGGTTTCGGCCTACTACACCGCGGTTGGTAGAGTATTTGTGTTAAATTTTCCTTTACTTTGCAGTGTTGTTCTGTGTGTCCTGCACAGTTTGCTCCCTTAGTCAGCTCTTTTGACACCCACGGGAGGAACAGGGGTGGTGACACTCTATAGTCTTAGTCCATCACCACACAGAAATATGAATATCAATGAGTAATCAATAATTTACATCAAATTCAAATGAGAACAATATGTTTTAAAGGATAGTGTGAGTCATAGGAGCCAATGATCTGTTTAAGGATGCATAGAATATTTAAACAAAGCAATGCATAGGATATAAGAAATTGAATATTTAAACAATGCTACAATTGAAATAAAAATGCAAACGAAATAAAAATGAAGAACTTGAAAAAACAACATGGACATGATACCGTTCAGGTGATTTCGAAAGCGTCGCAAAATCCGTTGTCACAATGAAATATTACAAAACATAACAGCTGTGTGACTGGAGACATGAAAAAGCAGAGAAAATACTACGAGACATTTCAATACAGGAGTTAAACTATCGACTATGTTTCACTACCACTTTTTCAACTATGTTATATTATTGTAGATTGTGAAACATGAGAAATCAAACAGCTTGTGGCTAAAAGGTAATATGAAGTCAATATTGTTCCCTGTATCATTCAAATACGCCCTGACCGCCATTTTCAAGAACAAAAACCCCGAAATACACGACCGTCTTGACAAGAAATTGTAGCTTGCGCTTAGTATTTGGTTTTATATTATTACCTCTCCATCGTTGACGTTTATTCCTAAAAAGATATCTCCAAAGCTGCCACCACCAAGTTTGCGGACAACATTGTATCTTTCAGCTATAACTATATGTTTCCGAGCTAACAACATGCGTTCGAAGGTAGCCATTTTCTTTTTCCTTCATCACTCGTTGTCACTAAAATTATAGATAGCCCATCGCACCGAGTGAATAGTTAACACAACACTTTGTTAATTTATCGTTTCTTATTGTTCAAAAACACGACAGACCGTAGAAACACTACAAAAGTCCACTGAAAATCATTTTATTACGAAGTCTAAAAAGTATCGTCAGCCTATTTCATATGACGTCACAATGGCAGTGTTGCAAGCGTTTGGGAACATTACAAATCTACCATGTTAGACCGCGGTGATGTTGCCATGACGGCTCGATCGATACTACTGATTATTGCTTTTTTTTACAGCTATATCGTATCGTATGGCAAGATAGACGCATAAATCACGATTATGTACATGGTTGTTAAATTAATTTGCATTATATTATTTTTATAGTCATGTGATGTATACTAACGAAAACTGTTTAAATACTATAATTGTTTCTATTCTAAATTATATGAAATGTAAGTAATAAGTAATTAATTAGACCCATAAATGTTGAAATTCTATTAAACTTGAAAAAAAATGCAATCTCGCATTGCAGTTGTAAAAAGTTGTGAGAACAATTTTTTTTTTTTACAGACTGCACTATCTTCATAGTTTCTCAACCTCATACGATAGTACAGCTACATAATTATTTTAATTATAATAATTAAGTAATGTTAAACTTGGATCCTATAAAAGTAATGTACATTTTGCATAAACAAAACTTAGCGTGAACTCAACCATCATCTATCTCACTCATTTATCTTTAGTCTCACTCGCTCATGAAACAAAAATCGGCGTCGTTGAGCTAGTGATCTAGTGAGCTAGTACTGAGTTACTGATATATTCGGAGCTAGTGTGAGTGAGTGATACATTTTATAGGCGTGAATGATATATATTTTTTGTATCACTCATTCTACTAAATAGGTTGATTTATTAAATCTATATATGCGATAACTTTGTCATAAATTGTTACCCAATTGATTAACTGACAGCATTTTATACTGCCACAATCAATTACACATGTATTTTTTTAAGTAAACAGACCGACCGATATTTCAACCCTAGATCATATGTCTAAATGGATTGTCACACAACAAAATAACTAAAACAAATAGGGTAACTTTATTATGCTAGTGTGCGTGATAGGTTCGTTTTATACACTTGATAAACGTCATGGCGAGTACACAGCGATATCGATAGTGGAAAGGAACTTAAGCCTCATACATACGTAACGATTTATCGTAACGATAAATCTGTGCAGACCAGTTTGCGCAGTTTTATCGATCGTGTGTATGAAAAATCGTTGTCGATAATCGTTCGTCGGTGGCAGTTTCAATTTCTATCAGATAAATCGTTGTCGATTATATTTGCACAGTTTTATCGTTGCGTGTGGACGGCGATCGCTCAGTTCGGCAGTACTTCACGGAGCTTGCTAGTGTGCGCACGTGCAGATCACTAAAGCGAGCAGATTTAAATATGCCTCTTCATTCATCCTTAAATAGTTATGCCAATCTTGCGGAGCGAATTTCAACTCGCATAACAAGTTGGTATGATAAAATTGCTTCCTTTTCATGAGCCAGTCTTTACACCATAGACTCCGCTTCTTTTTTTTCTTTAAACACATAACCAGGCCTAATATAGCAAGTGCGTCATAATCTTCCATTGTTAACATGTATCTTGCGCGAGCTTCTGCTGAGAACTGCCCGATCGACGTCGATATCGGAGGCGTGTGGAGGCACTAGGACCGTTCGATTTATCTGCACAGTCTGAAATCGTTACGATAAATCGTTACGTATGTATGAGGCTTTAGTAGCCAATATGGATGCAATAAAATCATAATCACCTGTGATAAATCATATGATTTGTATATCGTATACACACACCTGTGACTAATTTACAAAACCACGGCGAAAAATGTCGTAATCTTTGATATAAAGAATTTAGATTGATTTTAATGGGATTTATCTTTGTCTATGTCCACATCACAATCACATTTGAAGTCGCTGTGAGTAAAAGTAATCATTTCATATACCTAATAAATAAGATTTAAAAGTAGCAACAATTTCAATATCTAGTAGCCAACCGTTGGACTCTATTTTTTTAAGGCTTTTACAGTATTTAGACATAATATCAATGCCTTACGGAATCAACGTACCACTTTTTTTTATTTTTAAGGTATTGAGGGGGGGGGGCAAAGGAGCAGCCGGATCTCCTGATGGTAAGTGACTAACGCCGCCCATGGACATCTGCAACTCTACGAGTCACAAACACGTTTCCGCCTACACCTAATAGCGCCTAAGCATGGCCATCCCACGAAACTATTTACCTCACAGCCAGGGCCGCCGGGTTCGGGTGTGCAGCGCGTGCACCACACACGGGCGGCATTTTCAGGATGCGGAAATAACAGAATTCGGAATGAAAACGAAACATAATATATTATTATTATGTACTACGAGTATTATAGTAACATCTATTGATCGGTGTACAAAAATAAAATCAAACGTTTATAAGCTTCGTACCTACGTGCTTCGTACGTACCTAGTAGCTTGTAGCTTCCTAATAGCATGTATAGAGTGTTACCACAGCCTCACAGAAAACCGGTGTTAAGCTATCCTGTTGTTGTTTTTCATCGAATGAGTAGAGGTTAAAAGGGCCCAATGGCCCCGCTCTAGATTCTGGGTGGGGTGTTTGAATTCAGAGGGAGTGAGGGGGGGGGGGGTCATAATCCTGTGACCTTTGTGGCTCGCGGGACACGATGGCATGATAATCTGTAGAATGAAACGGCAGGACACGACATGCCGATGTGTGATTGTATCGAAATAAAGTAATATTAGTAATATATTTCCCGGCTCACTTTAAACACTTTAAACACTCGGCCCGTACTTTAAACACTTTATTTACGTTTGTATATGCATACATTTGGTGTAACAACACACAATTAAAGTAGTAGATTTTATTTATTAAATATTTCATTCTATTTATTAAACTAAATGTCTAATATTAATTAATAAACTGCAATAGTAGCTTTCAAAAGTCAAACAAGCCATATCCGAGAAGGATTATGCTTTAGATCTCTCAAGGGTTATTAATCACATAAGAAATACTGTTTAAGTGTTTGTGTAAATGCCTTATCTAAGACAATTTTAGAATAATCATTTTTGGAGGATTATGGGCTTACAGGAAGATAAAACTGACAAGCAGTTTATTTATCTTTTAGTAGCTTTGTGATTGAAATTATTTTTTATGTATGTTTAGGGGCAAACAAGGAAACAGACCATCCAATGATTGATAACTATCACCAGCAATGGATACCTGAATCTAAAAGGTTGGTGGGAACACATTTTCCTTAAAGGTACAGCAATAATGTAATGGTACAGCAATAATGCAGGTGAAAATTTGTTCTCACAGTGGTGGAGTGTCAATTACAATTGATGATGTAAAATGAACTGATACTTCAGACCCTCATAGCCAAATTACTACATGCTTATTGACTTGTTGAGTTTCTTAAAAGTACAACAATGATGATTCCTGTTCGTGATAGTAATTCTTATAACAAGTTGATACATGTACCACAACTAATACGGTATCTTGAAAGTTCAAATAAGAACTTGTGTAAATAAATATGTGTCGATTTTTAGACCTCATCGACTTCCAAAATCAGTTTTTATTTATGTCGACCCCTGGGAAACCGAATTCGACCCTAAGGTGTCGATATCGGCTACTTTAGCAATCTCTGGCCTAAAGTGGCCAGTAATATCTGAAAAAATGGTCAGGGCCAAAAAGAAATGTATAATAAGATACAAACAGAAACCTAGAAAACTAGGTGGGCAAATCATTCTGTTCTTTTTTTTTTAAAGAACGCCCGTATTAGGAATATATCCGTGTAGTGGGGGAATTAAAAAACATACATGAAACGGACACAAAGTCGTCCCATGTGGGGATCGGACCCACAACACTCAGCGTAGTAATAAGCGGCGTTGCGCCTGCTTAAACCACTACGCCATACGTGCAGTCAATCATATAACTGATAAAGAAAATACCCAACATAAGAAACAAGGGATAGAGAAGGGAAGGAAAGAAAGTTTTTATAGATGATTGTGATTTAGTTTATTAGGTAATTTAGGAAATAAAAATGTATATATGGACTTGATTTGTCCTAGTAGTATAAATAAGAATATTCAGAATACAGATTCTTTGGCATTCTTATCTATGCATAATGTACCTGGAGAAAGTTGATATGCAAAAAGTTCTTGAAACCTGTATAAAATAGTTACAATTCATATTTAGCAATAATAGAATTTAGAATCCCTGCTATAATGTTGACAGTAATAACATAAGACAGAATTCAAAAACGGTTTATTAGATATGTTTTAAATTTAGATATCACAATTATGTGCCTACAGCAATGCAGTAAACTTAACTTATGTAAACTTTTGTCTCTTTGTTGTCATAGAAAAATCCAAGATATCTGTCTTCTGTTAAATAGAGCTCAAAGCAAGTTCAACTGTTTTGGCAATTTACTTTCCAGTAATCTACTCCACATTGCATTTTCCATACCTACCAAGAGTTTCCAAATAGTTTAATAAACTAAACCATAATGAATTCATTGATTTATTCTGCAGTATCACAAAAAATGACAGAAATATTGTCTTTAGAATTTGATTTTAGTATGTAGGTAATTTGATTTTAGATTTTAGCACTTCTTTCTACATGAGTTTGTAAATGGCATGTAGAAAATTGACATCATACATGTACATTGCAAATTTAGCCATTAAATCCCTGAACATACTATACAAAGGCAGAGAAGATGAACACCATTTGTCACATTCCGGAGACTTCACTTGGATCAAAGACTGCTTTTAATGAAGACCTACTCATAATGACTTGTGCGCCTTATACTCGTTTAACATACTGGATGTAGTGATTTATTATAGTCTTATAGCCCTATGTACACATGGGACATGGGCCCTATGTAGATAGTGATTATGTATGTAGCAATATAAAAGACTTAATGTTTAATACCTGTACAGAGCATTGATCAAAATAAAGTAATTTAAAGTAAACACTATCATTATATGCTCTAGTTGCCTCTTATAAGCAGTATGAGATATTGAAGCTAGAGACTAAATGAAAACTGATGCTTTTATCTTTTACCAACAGACTGTTTATGCTGAAGTTTTGGCATCATATTTGTCTTTCCAATATCATCAAGAGACTACCGCAAAATAAATATAATAACAAAGAACACAGAAATACTACTATTACTTGTATTTAAATGTTTAAACTGTTTTTTATTATCCATGCAGATCAAATGTCCTACCATAAAGAGATAATAAAAAAAAACTAATGCTCATTAAATTTCTTATGCCACAATTACATTGATTTAAAGAACCTAGCAATGAATCCTGACCAATTCAAAGAAAGCCAACACAAAATCCCATACAAGCCAATGCTAAATGTGTTGTTTTTTCCTGTAATTTCGAATCCAGTCTATAATTGATTGTCTCTGTAGTTTCCTGTTTATTAGGCATGGCAATAGTAACTATATGGTGAACTTTCATTATGATATTAACAATTCAGTAATTAAATAAACACCCAGTGAATCAAAGCCTAGTTGTACCTTTTTGTTATACTTTTATAGCTAAATATACTTGAAAAAATATGGTTTTAATAGTAAACAAAATAAATTTATGAACAAATGCGGTAAACAGAAGAAGAATAAATATTTTTTTATATAAAAATTTATAAAAGAAATAAAGTTTATAAAACCAATATGTACTATTAGGTTAAAAACAGGTACCTAACTGACCACTAGTCCGGTGTAAATAATAATCATGATATCAATGATATTTTCAGACATTTGACCCACAACACCATATAGTTTTAAACTAAGCAGAGCTTATACTGTTAAAGCTAGATTGACTGATAGAATACCTATATACCTACTTGTTTTTCGTAAATACATGTATAATGTATACATAATATGTTAAATAGAAAACACCCAAACTCCGTAACAAATATTTGCAGATTGTACAAACATTTCCCCAAGACCTCAGCACAGCAGTTGAATATGCTACCACTACACCACCAAGGCAGTTAAATTTTTCAGTCTATATATGTTTTGATATAAAAGTTTATAGAATAACAGTTCAAGTTAGAGTGGGCAATGAACTCAACTCAACACTGAATGACATAAAACAGGACATTTAAAATGGTCCAAATTAGACTTCCAGGCAACTTCAAGTACATATAAATTGACTATATTAATAATAGACAGAAATAAGCAAAAGAAATATGTTACTCTTAGAGAGAGTCACAAAGATTGAATGGAGATTTTGATTGCCAATGTTTCTTGTAGTACATACCTAAACATAATAGCATCATTAAAAAATTCTTAAACTGCCTCTTAGTATGATAGAGATACCAGAGGATGTTTAGTGCAGAGAAATCATCAGACCTAAAGTCTGACAGTGACCCAAAAGTCCCAATAGTGAAGGTTACATAAAAAAACTGTGCCAGTACAGTTACTATTAATTGTCATCTAAATAAGAAAGAAAGATTATCATAGTGATGATTCAAAGCAGGGGTCTATGATGTAACATTGACACAACATACCATTTTCATAACATTAATTGAGAACAACCAAATGTGACAATATAGGTTATAATGTATTATACTGTAATTCGATGCTGAAAATTGCAACATTGCTAACACATGCAGAGAGAAGGTTACATTTTAAGACGAAACACGAATAATTTATTTGGTGAAAGTTTAACAGATGTAAATAGAATCGTAATTACTACTAAACATTGCCAAAATTAACAACACTGATAAAGTCGAGCTACATTAAAGTATTTATTGTCCAACCAGGTCAAACGACTGACCCTGGAAATTGGTTGTCTGTTCTTCATTTCCCTAGATTATACGTCATAGTAAAAATCCGCAAGCACCCCTCGCCCCGCCATAATGTGCCACTGATGACGCGTGGGCCTTTTCAATGTTACGAAAGCTATGCTAACATACTCTTAGAATAAGATCTAATACTGAAATCTTATAATTATTTTACCTCGCCACTAGCGATGTTGATTGCTAAATAAATGTCACCAAACGATCCTCCGCCAATCTTTTTCGACACCTTATATTTCCCAGCAATCATTATCTCTCTCCGTGAACTCATAAAAATCGACATGATGACAGATTATTATTAATCGTCCCGGTTAATGTAAAATAGAATACGAAAGCACAAATTACGCACTTTTGGAATAAAAACAATAATAAATTCACGGCTACATTTTACGAAACTGTGACTGAATGGAGGACGTATTGCGTTCGAAAAGTCAGCCACGCTTATATTGACACTGCTTTCTTCCAATCAGAATCCTAAATTATTTGCGTTCTTCTAGATTTAAAAAAGTAAATTTAAAATGTATATGAGATATTTGTAATGTTTTAAATAATGTGCACTTAATTTGGATGAAAAGTTATATTTTTAAACAGCGTAAAATGAATATAAATTCAAAAATCACCAAAAAGGTAAGATTATTTAGTTTCAAAACGTAGCCATTTCAAGAAAGAGTGTTGCCATTAAGCGATTATCACATTTTGTGCTATAGTAGTATGCTCCAGTAATGGTACTGACCTATAATTTAATTTATTTATTCATATTTCACATTCACGTGCTTCGAAGCGTAACTCGTGAAACCTGGAAGTGAGCAGAAGACAGACTGTTGTAAACGATGCCACGTTGAAAATGAGAATCAAATAAAAAGTAACTTTTGTGACTACAACTTGATTTTAAGTTATGCAGTTTTATAAATAGAGGCCGGTATAAATACATCCTACCATTCGCAAATAATACATGAGTAAAATTTAAATAAAGAATGTCTAATTTAAGACTTATTTGACATGTTTTTTTTTTAATTTATTGCGATGTGTTTATGTAGTCATTTCCAATGAAATGTTTATTCACTCTAAGTTTATACAGAGCAATCTACTTCAGCTTTGTTGAGCATAGAGCAATCAAAATCGTTTTGTATTCCCGATTTGTTCTTGCGGTTTAAATGAAAATTTCATATATTACGGTGCAAAAAATGAAAAAAAAAATGATGAACTTCACGATAAAGATACCTATTTGCGGATAGAATGCTGAATTGCATAAAGCTTTAAAAAAAGCAAGAATGTATTTAAGTTATGGGATATTGAGGGGGGATAGTATAATATTTACAATACACACACACTCTTCGTACTGAGGTGCCCTGCATAGATATGAGCATAGAGATGATGAACAGTATTCCATATGAGGCCGGACTTGCGCCTGATAGAGCTGAAGGAGGTGGGCCGGATTGAAATACTGCCTCTATCTGTTCAGCACACCGTGCTTCTTCGAGAATAAAAAATAAAGTAATATTAAGTGACTCCGAAACTGGACTAAGTATTAAGTATAATAAATCTCTTTGGAAATTAAATGTTTTCATATAAAACATGGGAAATTTGGAAAGGGGCAAAAAATGATTATAATACGCTGTGTTGTTTATTCCTTCATTGCTATTGATATGGAGAGTAG
Source organism: Arctia plantaginis (assembly GCA_902825455.1). Lineage (NCBI taxonomy): Eukaryota > Metazoa > Arthropoda > Insecta > Lepidoptera > Erebidae > Arctia > Arctia plantaginis. The sequence goes on from CADEBD010000553.1 coordinate 2,903,498, forward strand.
TGGCCGTTCCTTTTTCTCCCCTTATATTTTATTTTCAAGATTTCTTGTTTGCTCAAACCTGAACAAGTGTATTGAAAACAAAAGATTTCAGGTAGTGTCGTGTTTGTAGTAGTTTTTAGTTTTTAGTGTAGTTTAGTGGTGAATTTAATCCTTAAGCTCTCAGTATTACCTTTCTTTTTTACTCCTAAATCCCATTGTTAAAATCAGGTAGTAGTGAGATTATGTAGTAGACATTTTTATTATATTGTTGTTATGTTGTTGTTTCAATTTCAACCAGATATTATTATAATTGTAACTTTGAGTTTATTTATCATTCATGGTTACTACATTACCTTCTCATTCGTTAAACATAAAATACACACTGTCAAATGGTATATACCTACAAACTAGCATATGGGACATCTGATGGGAAGTAACTACCGCCATCGTGTTCATGAGCGGCTCTTGCCACAACTGCGTTGCCCCCCTTACAGTTCCCCGACCAGCAGTGCTATTCTCACTTGATTTTGTCGAAACCACAGCGTCGAATTTCAAACTAAGTTAGTTTGAACTTCGACGCTGTGGCAGCGCTATGCACAAAGCTGTTTCTTTAGAGAATAGCACGTGCCGTATTAACCTAAGCATGGCTCTCCCACACAGGCTTACAGAAAAATATTCCCGGTTTCGACAAAATCAAAGTACTTCCATTTCATTTCCAAATTCTTAGTAACAAGGGATTTATAAAATAAAACAACAATATAATGTTAACATTTACTTGATGATAACGCACAATAAACTCGTGTAGTCATACATAAACATACTATAAAATAATTGTGAAAATGCTACATAGTAACTAGAATACTATTGCCGCATTTATAATAAAAAAAGCATTCCTTGATCTCTCATTTTCAAAAGTCTAGGTTATGAATATGATCATCTAGCAATCTAATTCATTTTAACACGTCTAATGGCCAAAATGAATACTTTTAGGCTAAGGACAAACGATTTTTACGTGAGCGTCGACTTTACAATGCAGACATTTGCGTGTTAACAATATGTTTATATTGGTTACTGATTTGATATATAAAATAATGTACAGTAATATAAAAAATAAATAAAAATAAAAGCAGAAGTTGCGCTATGGCTTAGGAGTTGCGATTAGAAGATTGACTACCTTTTAGTGTTCCCAAAAACAGGTTCGTGATTATGCAAGACCAAGAGTGCTGAATCGTAGCAAACCTGACCCTGCAATCTATGAGTATGAACAAAACTGAAGCTGTGAGACTCATGCTTCTCGCATTTAACACATTCTACGAATGTACAAAACACCTGTTGCGATTTAAATAATAAAAATCAGTAGTACGACAAGCAAAAAATAATGTTCGTGTGTGTACTCCCTAGTATCATGAGTATCGAAACCAAGGTTCCTTTCATCTAACAACATAGGTGTCAGTGGCGTAGCTAGGCGTAGGCGAAGTTGAATTCGATGTCCTGGAGAGGATGGGGTTACAACAGAGCTGCTAAAGGCTGGAGGTAAACCCGTGCTGCAGTTTGATGGGTGAACTCTGCTCGCATCCTATTATTTACTATTATAAATAGGTATGTCGTGGCAAAGCATCTTCGGTCTCAGTCATTTGGAAACGAAAGAAAAGGGGCCTTTCTGGTGCGTGTTCGCTTACGTCTATGTTAGTCCATGCTGCGCCTCTGATAGGTGTCACTGATTATTATATCTAGTATAAGTGGTGTCTTAGTGTACTATGTTCATATAAATCAAGGTGTCACAACTCTCGTTCACTTTGCTCATACCTTGTGGGTCCAAGACCAGTATTGATGCAGGATTACTTCGAGGTCTTGTCTTAATCTTGGGTAACACTTCGCTGAAGTAGTATATTAAATTAGCACTGACAGAGATAGACGCAACTAATGCTAAAATATAATATCAAAGATAAATGCCAGTCGGTGTCCGTTGATGTTGAGTTACAGGCAAAAATAACAAGAATAAGGCAAGCGTGCACCTCCCTTTAAAAATAACATGGCACAATAATCGGTTCTAATTGCCTTGCATTTTCGTGTAACATTAGACCGGCGTACAAAATACATGATTTATAAAAAAAAAACTGTACACGTCGCTCATTCGATTTAAGCGATTAAAAAACATTAAAGACAAACCAACAACCTATATAAACGTGTCCCTGAACAGTTTAAAGCAACAACGTTTCATTCGGTAGACGACCGTCAAGTCTGAGTCATCTTATATAAACTAGGGGGATATTAAGCCCAACAGTGGGGTCGACCGGCCTCGATACACTTATGTCGGCGATATCCTACTAACGCAACGCGGAACTAGTGTCGAGCGGTAGCCAGAGGCGGGTCTAAGGCGCGGGCATGCACTTGAGGCGCTCGAAGGCGGCCTTCTCCAGCTCCTCGCGGTGGTCGGGGTGCGCCACCTTGATGAGCTCGTAGGCGCGCTGGCGCAGCGTCTTGCCGAACAGGTAGGCCACGCCCTGCTCCGTCACCACGTAGTGCACGTGCGCGCGCGTCGTCACCACGCCCGCGCCTATCACACACCTTAAGTTAATCACTACTAACTAATAATAATATTTATTAACTTCAAATTAAGTACAAATTTTCTGATACAACAACATTTTCTTAGGTTAGAGTTACACAGTTAACATGTCAGGGTCCTGCCAGAGTAGGACACCTAAGGAAGGCCATCAGAGTGGTTTTTAGTGGAATTACCGTCTTAGCAGTCAGGGTCGCTTACCACTAGACCGTCGAGACCAACGAGACCGTCAAACATTATTAAATATTTTTGAATTGTCGATCCATCATAACGTCTGTTCTGGAGAGAAACAAGTGAGAAACTCAAACAAAATTTTGACTTCAAGGAGCTTTAGTAGAATTTGAATAAAAAAACTATTTAATAATACTGAAGAAGGCTAATCTACTCATCACCATACTAAACTATGACTAGAAACAGAGTGGAGAAAACCAATGTAATTGATTTGAATCACCTACCAGCTTTAAGCGTGGGCACGATCTTGCTAGCTCCCTTCTTGGTGGCGGAAGGCAGAGCAATGATGGGCTTGCCGCGCCCGTCCACTCCCTCGGCCGCGCCGCGGATGAAGTCCACCTGCCCGCCGAAGCCCGAGTACATACGCGTACCTGCACACACACAGTAGCATATAATAATATGTTATCTAGCCATGGGAGTTATTGCTACTTTTAAATCATATTCATTTGAAGAAATGATTGGTTCTATACACAGGGATTTCACATGTGATTGTAATTTCGTCATAGACGACAAAGATAAAAGGATTTAAAGTCAATCAAATGTTTTTTATCAAAAATTACGACTTTTTTTCTTCGATTTAGGGTTTTCGCGAGCCTTGCGCTAGCTTTATAATAATAATTAAGAAACAGTGATTTGATGATATGATTTGTAAATCATATGATTAAATATGTGATTGTGATTTCATTCCATTCCTTTTCTAAACATATTTTCCCATGGGCGGTTTCTTATGACCTGGATGGACTATACTGTACAATATTTTGCACGTATTGTTTCACATTATCAACATTGTTCAAGTAATTTAAATAATGTTAATCAGGCGGTGGCAGGCAATAGCAGGTTGCCTTCATTAAAACTTTCTAATTTACGAATAAAAGGAGTGACCACGTTCGGATGAATATTGATCTTACCGATAGAGTCGGCACAGACTTGTCCAGTGAGGTCCACCTCTATGCAAGAGTTGATGGCGGTCATGCAGGGCTGGAGGGAAACTACGTGTGTGTTGTTTACGTAGTCGATCTCCAACATTTCTGGAATAAAGAAATATGGTTAATATTTTAATCTAGTTTCTCATTACGTAGAACTAATTACATACGTTGAGTAACAAACTGCACCTGAACGTACAAGAGGCTGTTACAACTATGTTATAACTTGAAAACAATGGACTCGGCAAACGTTAACATTAAAATCCATGTATATATGACGGAGTTATTGCCCTTACATACATTAAAAAACTTAAACATATGAATTGATAACCACCTCCTTTTGAAGTCGGTTAAAAATATTATTATTGACAAGCAAAAATAAAAATATCAATTGTCTTCATGTCAGCATCTTGTTTTATAATGAATAGTTATTTCGGCTATAAAAGGTCGCCCCTTTCTTGGGCCTTTGGGTCATAACCATTTTGCATCACTATTTTTGATCCACAGATGAGCAAAAGAAAAAAACTAACCTATAAAGGGGTTGTTGTCCACGTAGTCGTATAAAGCCCTGTTGCCCACAAGAAAACTGCCCACGATGCGGCCTTTGTGGTGCTTCTTCCTATTAAAAAAGACAATATAATTTATGTATTTATAATGACTGAAAACGTCAAGCATGCAAAACATACAAAGATTAAGCTATACGTATAATAATAATATTTTTGTACATCAACACACAACGCCATCTAGTTTCAAACCTAGCAGAGCTTTTACTATGAAAGCTAGATTGACTGATAGAATACTTATGTTTTTTGTAAATACATACATAGAAAACACACAAACTCCGAAACAAATATTTGCAGATCATACAAACATTTGGTCCTACACGGGAATCGAATCCAAGATCAAAGAGAAGGACAGCAGTCGCATACGCTACCACTTCACCACCGAGGCAGTCTTGTGCAATTGTAATATTCTCTTAAAATGTCACACTTTCTGTGTGAATAACTTCAAAATAAATTATAGCACATATTGTTGGAAATCGTTAGCTCTCTCTAGATTCAACACATGAGTTTTAACTTTTCTAAATATCACATGTTTCTGTGATCTGTATGATAATTCTTTCACTTCTTATTTCTTTATGTACTACGGTCTAAAATAACAAAGTATTACTATTAATTTTCTACGCATTTATGTATCTCGACTTGCAGGTGTTAATGGGCGGCTCCGCGGTAGGAAGGCCGCCGCCTCTACTGTGCGGTGATCCGATCCATGGCCCTCTACGGAGCGCCGATATGGGCCAACCGCCCATCGGCTTCCTCCCACTGTGAGCTAAGCTCAATTAAGCGCAGCGGGTAGCGGTGCACCTCTGGTGGCAGACTGATTGATGCGGTAGGGGATAGGATGGCGGCCTGATTGCAGTAAAACGCAATTGGACTGCACGTCGCGAAGCGTTTTCCCCTGGGATAGCGCCTGATTATAGGGCGTCAATTCGGGGAGGACCTGAAATAACATGGTCCGGGTCCTCCCAGAGTAGGGCACCTGAGGCCTGCCGTCGGGGTGGTTTTTAGTTGAATCACCACCTGGCTCCTGAGTCCCGAGAAGCAGGAGATTCCAAACTAGACAGAGCCTGTACTATGATAACCAGACTGCTGATAAACATACTTATATATTAATCTAAATACATATATATCTAAGAACCGTGCTTAACAGTAAAAATATGAAAGTGTAAAAACAATTGTTTTAAATGCATTTTGTATTTTATTTTTCTTTTAATAATATTTTGTAAATATTTAATTTTTATTGATTGTTGAATTACTGTAAAAAGTATTTAATATTTGATTAATGTAAACTCGATTAAAAATGGAATGTACAAGTGGCTTATTTTATAACGTGAAAGAAAAGGTCACTTTTGTAAAAGAACTAGATAATAAGTGTCATTATTCATTTAAATGTGTAACAAAAAATGTTAAAATGAAGCTGTAAAATACATAATATTCTTAATTGCGATGCACGGATGGCGTAGTGGTGTAAGCGGTCGCCACGCCGCTTCCTACTACGTCGAGTGTTGTGGGTTCAAACCCCACATGGGACGACACTTTGTGTGATCCACAATTTGTTGTTCTGACTCTGGGTGTTCTTTGTGTCCGTTTCGTGTATGTTTGTAAAATCCCCCGCGACACAGGATATATTCCTAGTGCGGGAGTTGTCTTTAAAAAAAAAGACCTACAGGCCCGTCAGAACCCATCTTAAGCCACTACACTTACTAGCCGACTTACTTATTGTTGGTTACACATCCGCGTTTGACTAAATCGATGACTCCGATACTGAACATCTCCGAATGAATACCCAGATCCTTGTGATTCTTCAGAGCTGCCAGTACAGCGTCTGGGATGCTGCCGATACCTACAATAAACAATTGTCAACTTAGAAACACATATATTTCTAAAAATTCATCAAACATGGAACAAATGTTATAACACATGTCACACACGAATAAACATGCCTATACATGAGTAAATATATACTTCATACATATTACATATACTAATACATACATAATATATGTACAAAACAAATCATCATGATCGTAGAATAATGACGGTTTTGAAAAAAGAACGAAATTCAGTTTTTACCATATTTGGATCCTACATTATCTAAATATTATTACTACATTCAAGAAAAAATTATATGTACTTTAGATTTTAAATTATTCGGTCGGTAAACTGACGGATTTGAAAGACGCTCAAAGTAAAATGAAGCATGTGATTTCTCTGGAATTAGTTTTTAGTAATTAATAGTTATTTTGATTGCATTTTAAAACAAACCCTATGTTTCACGTGTATGCCAATTTTTACTATAACAGATTTAGAATTAAAACAGTTATGTCAAAAAAACTAACATAATTATTTGAAATTGCTGCCCTGTAATCCAATAAAGGTCAGAACCGACATTATTCTATGACGAAATGAGTGTGTTCATTATACAAATCGTTGTATATATTGCTTTAAAATTGGTTGTAATAATCCTGTAATTGCTCTAACAGAGAAAATTCTATCAGAGTTTGATTGCGCAATGCAGGATCACTAGTAGAGTTTCTCTTGGCTAGATAACGGTGAATGCTTTTGCTGTATTTGGAAGCGACGATAATGGTAGATCAAAGCTAACTTAATTTTAACTTAATTTTAGTACTAATTAGCTGTTCTGGCGGTTATGGCTTCTGATAGCCGAGTGCAAGTTTATTTCCCATCGACTCGCTCTCGACGGCGTGCGTGTTTAGCATTGCGATTGGTGGAGATTTCAGCGAGGGTCACCGTGACGATCGAGTAGAAGTGAAATAAACTCGCACTTGGCCTTCTATTCCGTTTCTAAAGGTTTTAGCATGATGTTTTAATGCCTTTATTCTTCCTCAACACGTACTCTATCCAATATAAATAGAGTTATCAAATATCTGAGTGAATGTTCTAGAGAATACTGCGTTTAAACATTCAAACTGAGATAAATACACACCCATCTGTAAGGTGGCGCCATCTTCAACCAAATTCTGTCCGATCAGTTCACCAATCTTCGCCTCTTGAGGAGTTGGGGCTTTTGCTGCGTGTTCGGGTAGAGGCGTGTCTAACTTCACAGCATAATCAACATGCGAAATGTGGATAATTGAATCGCCGAATGTACGTGGCATTTGGCTGTTAATTTGAGCTGGAAAATAGAGACATATTTTAAAAGGGCGCGAAATTCGGTAGACATTTTTGTTTAGCGATAGGGACAATGTGACATACAAAAAGCATGTTTTCTCACAGAGCCCAATAAATAACTTGTTCATAAAATAAAAAACCTACAAGTGTAAGTCCGACTTGCTTTAGAACGGTTTGGACAAATTAAATAGAATAACATTATTAGATAGCGTGACGTCACAATCCTTTTTCATAAAAAAATCTACATCAATTTTTTTCTTTTTTTTACAAGAATACGTAAAAAGAACTTGTACGCAATTCGTAATTGCAGGCGTCCTTATCACTAATCTCTCACATGTTTTAGAGAGACGGTGTAGTTTAAAGTGCATTTCAGTGTTCAGAATCTTACATTACCCATTAATGGTTTTTCGACTGAAGAGATAAAAATATGCATTAGATCAACAGCCTTAATAGTCCACTGCTGAACATAGGCCTCTCCTTAGAAAGGAGGATTTGGCCCACGCTGGCCAGACGGGTAACAATATTCATAGACAATATCATATCTTTTACATATTTTTTTTAAATACTTACCAATAATAATTTTAGAGTTGTGAAGCGCGGACCTAACACAGTCCACGGACGTGCCCAAGCTGCAGTACCCGTGATTGTCGGGGGGAGAAACCTGGAGACAATGAGTAGTCAAATGAATATATTGGAATCATAACGTTTGGCAGAACTGGCCTATCCCGTATCTCAATACATGATGTTGGTCTACTAATGTTTCGATATAGCGTTGTGTAGTCTTTTTAAACGTATGGGGGGAGGGGGGGGGGGGCGCAGATGGGTTGTCTGATGGTTAATGACTATCGCTGCCCATGAACATCTGCAGCTCAAGAGTCACAAAGGGGAGGGTTTGGGTTACGGTAACCTGAGTCCTCCACCACCAACAGAATTTAATAGTCTACTGCTGGACATAGGCTCTTAGAAAGGAGGTTTTGGCCTATTACTTGGGTAACCTCAGTCACTTGGTGAAAACCAACGCAAGAACTGCTTGGGACCAGCTTTCTGAGAGATCATGGTATCGCACATGTGGGCTTTATATGCTGAGACATGGCTCCCCCACGGTAATAAGCTTGGGAGAATAGTAAGAGTTTCTGTATTAAACATATAATAATAACTTCAAACATTTTATACACGGCCGCCTGATCCCAAACTAGACAGAGCCTGTGCTATGGTAACCAGATTGCTGATAAACATACTTATATATTTAAGTACATACATTTGAAAATAGATCGAAGTGGCGTGCAATATGTGAGGCCTATGTCCAGCAGTGGACTGCGATAGGCTGATGATGATGATTTAATAGACAAATTACACCCAGACACAGAACATATGATCGTGATCACATAATATTTGTCCCGCGTGGGAATCGAACCCACGACCTCTGGTTTAGCAGTCAGGGGTACTAACCATAAAACAAATAGGGCGTTCAATGACAAGTTCATATATCGCAAATCCGCTCAAAGAACATCACAACAAAATATTTAACTATCGAGAAAAGGTTTTTAAATAAAAAAGAAGTTAGAAGCTTGTCTGTAGCTAATTTTGCAGCTACCACACTTATGAGCCTACTCTTCCACCTATTTAATGCCCACACCCATTTACAAATTACAATATGCTTCATTTTTCATTTTTAATGCTATTGTTTATAATTTTATGCAGAAATCATAATGGTAATACCTGACAGACCGCGGCGACTAATCAGTCTGAGAATATTCATTTGCACGATGCAAGTCGTCTTTGCTAGATAATGTTGATGTATGTAAAACATTACGATTTTGACTTTTCAATTTGTTGTATATAAATGTATAGTTACCGTGATGAGAGCTACATCAGGCTCGATGATCTGTCTGTGGAACAATTTAGGGATGTCTTGCAGGAAGATGGGTATCGCATCTGATCGGCCTTCGGCGACTGCTTGTCGAACGTTTGCAGCCATGAACAGGGAACACGACCTGTAAGTAGAAGAAACATAATTAATTTTGAATCATTAAGTTTCTTTTGTCCGTGTGGTAAAGGATTAAGAATACGTGGTGCCACCATCTCTATTAATCCTGTGGGTGTCGTAAGAGCCGGACAACACCACTGCAAAGAGAAGGAAAACTTGAAACAAATCCTATACAGTATAGCAGGCCAAAACCTCCTTTCTAAGGAGAGGCCTTTTTCCTGTTGGTGATGATTATGAGGCTTACGATTTTTTTAAATTATTCCCGATGAGATTATTGATGGTGGTGTACCCATCAGAGGTCAACTGTTGTTTACAAAGTCAATTTTAGGCATTACATTATTGTAATTTAAAATAAAGTTTAAAAAAGTATAATACAGTGTTTTGGGGTATAATTGTACTTTTATTCCAGAACAAGGACTCTTAGTTAGACAGCCGACCCGACCAAGAGAATCAGGGTCCGGATTTGAAAAATAGTGGACTTAGACATAAAAGTCGTTAAAGTGACTTGAAAAAAAATATACTGAACAGGAAATCTGATTTAGAACAATATTTGTTAGATACATTTTTCAATATTTTCAGTGTAACATGGTAAAAAAATGTAAACGGAAAAAAATTATGGAGCAAAATTGTTTTTTTTTTTCTCCGTTATATTCAAAAGTGTTAGCCATGAAACCTATTATTATATTATTTTACAAAATAAATAAATCTTTTGCCTAAACTTGCCGATTTGGCGTTTGACTTCTAAAATTTCGATTTTAATTATTTCATTGATGTGTTGAACTTATAAGGTGCTAAGGGATCCTTTCAAGTTATTTTTTGTCATATTATAATAAAAACGAAATGCATGTATGCTTTATTTATCTGTAAATCATTACGTAATACTAAAAAAGCATGTAATTTCATATCATCAAAGAATATGGTAACAGAAGTACAATAAAATTGTTATAAAACCGTTTATCTGACACACATATCGTGCGTTTCGTTTGATAATATACTTAATGCAGATGAAATCCTAGGTTTGAAATTTTACTGTTTATCTGAAGTTAAAGATAAGAAACAGATAAGGATGATAAGATGAGAGTTTTGACGACACATTACGGATCTCCTAATTGAGCTACACCATGCCCACAGCTTTTGACAGTGTCACGAGATATTACGAAGGTTCGAGAAAAAAAACGTGAATTAATTTCAATTCCAGAAAGAATTCTACTAATTATGAAGGGTGGCACGGAAGAATGAGTTCTATAACTATAAGCATAAGATCGAAAATAGATTGTCACGCGATTATTTAGTTTACATTTGAAACGATTTTGTATTTCTTAGAATTCGCAAGTTCTCCTAGGGTTTAGCATAAGCTGTAAAGAGCTTTCTAGACTTATTATAAACTAGCTGACCCGGCGAACTCTGTTCCGCCTTAAAGGCAATAAATAAGCCGATTTTAGAATTTAGTAAGTTAATTTTTTTCTTAGAAAAAAAAAATGAAGTACATTAATCATTTATTATTGTTTCTGCATTTCAGTACATAGGTTGCTCTTCACTTAAGTACCTTGTGATACACGACATTTTTTGTTTTCTTATCAGGCGCAAAAACAAACAACGCAGATAGTCTTCCGACCCGTGAACATGCCACATATAATTGACCATGGGAAAAACATGGATGTTCGTAAAAAAAAACAAAGTTCGTAAAAAAAACAAAAAAAAAAAAAACACTGTCGAACGGAATAAATAGTATCCTATGTCCGTCTCCTGGCTCTAAGCTACCTCGCCATCAATTTTCAGCCATATCTGTAAAGCCGTTCTTGAGTTATAAATAGTGTAACTAACACGACTTTCTTTTATATATAATACGGGCATGTCTTCGTCTTAAATAGTTCGGTTAGAGGTAATCGAATCTAAGCGAATAGAAGTGTAACCCAGCGACCTCGGCGATGATTCTGGACTATTATTCAGTATTAATTGAACGTTTTTAATTGTAGCAATAATAAAGTCTTTTTAGTCGTCAGAAGACTTATTATTCCAAATCAACGAACCCTAATACGTAACAATGGTATAGGTACAAAACACTCACACCACACATCGTTTTATTAAATAGTGACTCTTGTTCCGACACAATAAAGTACAATTCAAGTTGCAGAACGCTAATCACCAAATTGTCTTCTTTTAAATAATTATTAACCTGAATTACCAGTACATTATGAGCCTATTACTCTACTTTTGGGCACAAAAAACCTAGCCAGTACGCACGCACGCACGCACGCAACTGCATATTTTATATAAGCAGCAAAAGAATTGTTTACCACTGGTTTTTGAGGTTCTGTACCTGTGGTATCACACAGGTCGAGATGGTCCATTTGTACCCATGCTTCGGCACAAATGGGCTGTAGATCCCATAGACTAGTCGATGGGTCCTTTTTTAACATTGCAATATGACTCTTAGGACTTTGATTTACAGACGATAATATGTATGAAACTAACCTAAAAATATCCTTGCACTCCGGTGCAACATAAGGAGCATCTTTTTCAGTATGCATATGGACAACTCTGATGTTTTTCATGTTGCCTGCCTTGCCAGCTTCGGTCATCGCATTTATAAGTGGCACCGGCGTGGCAGCCGCTCCTTGAATGAACACTGTCGAATCTGGAAAGAGAGAAAAACATGATTAAGGGTAACCAATCTAGATAAACGAAGACTTTCTAAGGAGAGGCCTATGTCCAGCAGTGGACTGTTATAGGCTGGTGATGATGATGATCTAGATAAATACTATGCTATAAGAACCATAAACTCCGTGTGGTGACGGATTAAGAATACGGAGTGTTACCACCCCTTTTTATCCCGTGGGTATGGTAAGAGTCAACTAAGAGAGGAAACTACGCAGGAAAACATCACTGCAAAGAGAAGGAAAACTTGAAATAAACCCTATACCAACTGGCCTGGCCAGCGTGGCATAGTAGGCCAAAACCTTTCTAAGAAGAGGTTTATGTCCAACAGTGGACTATTCAAGTTTGTCGATGATGACGAAGAACCATAAAGTTGCGGTTTCCGGTTCTAATCTTATTTACAATTTTACTATTATGAACCCAGTATCAGCTAAGGCTAAGGCATTCAACTTGAGACTAACCAGTTCGAACCCCAATCAGTGCAACTGAATCGACACCTAACATTTATATTGCAAAGTAGACTTTTGCTGCATATCGGCATGTCTGTCTAGTGGTTATTGACTGTGACTGCTAAGCGTTTGTGAATCCATACACACGATCATATGTTCTGTGTTTGGGTATAATTTATCTATAATGTGTTTGTTTGTAGAAATATTTAAGTAACAGCAGTCAGTTACGCACAGTGCGATCAGTATTTACTAATTCACACAGAGGGTCGATATTTACTAACCAATGAGGGTCTTCGATACTTTTTCTGCTACCAGACGGCGCTTCGTATGCTTTAGGTCCAAAAAGCTGTCAGATAGCACAGATTCTTACCGAACGTATAATATTTCAGTGAAATTCTATGAATTTGGAAGTGTTATTGAGTTTATTATAGATTACGGCCAGAGAAAGGTTGCCGAAGTGAAGATTGAGCTCAAAAAGAGAGGCGCAAAAGTTTTATTTGCACACAGAGGCACTGCACAACACTGTGGAATTTTAGAAATCAGTATTCCTTTTGTAACGTTTTTAAGAATGAATAAACCAAAAAAGTGATCGAAAAATACAAATCGTGTATGTGTTTTGATAGGTGGTTGGACCTGACGCTACAGTGCTGCCATCTCACGTGGAACATTTCAGAAAACCCTCATTGAGTTGCTCTTTGTTAAAGAGTTCTGAAGTGTTTTGAGCTTCGCCAAAAAACTTATTTTAACTAGACTGTTTACGACGTAGAGAGGTTGAACTCATTACGTAGCATTCGCACACGAGTCGTGATGGCAGGTCATTTACAGGGCCTATTTAAAAACAACTGATTTGCATAATGTAAATAGTAACGAACTCTAACTTACGATAAAATTGATTTATATTCGACTTGAAAGAGGCTACAATTGTTATTAGTGACAAGCTGGCCGGCGCCTTTCAAAAGGTATAAATTATCCCCATTTTCGCAACATTTTACATCTCCTATTAGTGGTGGCGTAACGTTATATAGCCTACCAGCTATTGCCCGCGGCTTAGCCTGTGTTTTTGTCGGTTGTCGTGGTAAAAAGTGGCCTATGTCCAAGCTCAAGAATCAAACGATCTGCATACCAAGGCGAAGAGGTAACAAACAGACAGACGGTATTTCCGGCCGACTCTACTTGGACTGCTACTTTGAAGGAGGCTCCAATAAAAAGTGATGTAACAGCAAACCATAATTCGAAAGCTTGGAGTTGATATGATGACGCATCAACTTCAAGTTCATTAACTCCTGAAAACATGCATTATCTACCACCTACCATCCAGCCAGGAGGTGGATAGGTACTGGATGTTGAGGTACTAGCAAAACCCTTCTCAGTTTGAGCTCATATTTTTTATTTTTTTATGTTAGAGAGGGCAGACGAGCAGACGGGTCACCTGATGGAAAGTGACCATCGCCGCAAATGAACTAGGGTCCTCTGATGCTGGAAATCAGAAGTGAAACTCTTTTTACCCGACTGCAGCAAAAGAAGGGTTGTTTTTCGAGTGTGCGCGTGTATATAGTCTTAACGGCTTGATGGATTTTGGCTTCGGCGGGTCGTTTAAATCATCCCAATTGTAAGTGACACTGTAAATTTGAAAATTTTAAGTACATATACATTTTCACGCAGTCAGGTTTTTCATCTTTTTTCAATAATTAGCACGTTTTCTTATTAGTTTAGTTACTATGTAACGTGGTGGGTGAAGCGGTGAATGGTCACGGTAGACCTGGTGGGAGAATGGACGGCGTCGCGTGACAACTTATTAAAGCGAGTTTTCTTTAGTTCTTATAAATTATATTTTTTAATTAATTAATATGTTTACAAGTAACTACACTTGTATTTGTGGGTGATAAGTGGGGTAAAAATGCGTGTGTAGTAAAAACACATTCTGTTGGTACTTACAAATTGTATTTTTACCACATACTACCATATACTTCACGTCATTCCCATTTTTTTATAGCATCTCAATTTTTATATCGCTTTATAGATATCGCTTGCGTTATTACCGTATGGTTCACTCTTTATCTTAACACCTGATCAATATCATAGATGACAAAGGCGCTTATGATAAAGTCTACTTTTTGATTAGCACACCCATTTCTTCGTAGTAATAAAAATTGTATAATAATATCTATGTACGAGTACTGAACTTGTCGAACTTGTTCTTTTATTTTGGCGGTAATCTCAGATTTAAAATCTGACTGGTAGTTAGCCATTGACAAGCAAATGAACACAGTGTGGTTTATAGTCCGACAGACCCCTTCCCTCCCCAATGGACAGAAGACATCCATTAAGATCTTCCACCCCGTTAACAAAGAAAAAACCGGCCAAGTGCGAAGTCGGACTCGCGCACTAAGGGTTCCGTACCGTTATCTATAAAAACGGCAAAAAAATAACGTTTGTTGTATGGGAGCCCCCCTTAAATATTTGTTTTATTTTTATTTGATTATTTATTTTTAAAGTGAATATTTAACTAAATATTCTGTGAATGTTTCAAGCGTCTACCTGTTGCCGTTACCAATGTCTAACAAAAAACGAGCAAAAAAATCACGTTTGTTGTATGGGAGTCCTCCTTAAATATTTATTTTATTCTGTTTTTTAGTATTTGTTATTTAGCGGCAACAGAAATACAGCATCTGTGAAAATTTTAACTGTCACGATTAATGAGATACAGCCTGGCGATAGAGGGACAGACGGACGGACAGACAGACAGACAGACAGACGGACAGACGGCGGAGTCTTAGTAATAGGGTCCCATTGTACCCTTTGGGTACGGCACCCTAAAAACGGCGTGAAGGGTCTATGGACACCCTTTCGCTTTTTGGTAGACGTTTTCTATAGACATGCATATGAAATATATGTGAGCGTCGACGCGCCAATTGAAGTGTCGGCAAAATGTCTTATTACACATTTTCGGTATTGCTCCCATTAGCTCAGAGCGTGTAACGCGCGATAAGGAACTTTATTCCAAAAAGGCCATTTAACATTACGGTCAGTGAGGAGTAAGGAATCACAATAGTATGGCTAGTGTATTTGAAAGATTTACTTTGATCGTTTGTTTTAAGTTGGTAATCTGAGATCCTACTAGCACCTTCTATAAAATTCTTAGTTGTCCAAAAAAAAATATCAGAGCTTATTTTATATCTGTTTCTGGATAAAAAGACTCCCATGTCCTTTGGACATAGCTGACAAGGTGGATGAAGTCAAAAAAATATTTTTTTTGAGTAAGCCCTTGTTATATGGTCCAATCAAATGAGGTCTGAAATCAAAATTTTTGGGACTCAACTTTGCATGTTTGATATAATGTAGTTTTAATGATATGAAAGCAATGTGTAAAGGTTATCGTGTCCGCAAGACCAGAATTATATAATTTTGTTGAAATTATTTCTCTTCATGTTTTTAGTTATCTACCCTATTCTTAATTAATCGGCAGGCGGTAACCTACGTATGTCACGTGTATAAGAAAACTATGAGCATGCATTATCTAGGGCTAGGAATTTACAATACGTTTATAAACAGACAATGCTTTTCAATCAACGACAACGAGGCCTAATTTGGTATGAATCATTAATTCATTACATACTGATCGATTACCAGACGAAGTTGATTTGACGACATAGAGCGAAAGTTTTAATGGAATCTAGCTCTACGTGGTGGCGGGCATATGTATCTGTTTTAATTTATAATTGAGATATATAATAATAATAAGAAACTTACAAATATCTGGGTATGTCACAGGCGTTAGGTGTAAATGAGTTGACTATGAAACAATCATTACAGGAACGCTTCTTTAGCCGCCTGAAAAAGTATTAAATAGTCTTTTGTCAGGTGGTAATAAGGTGAGGGCCTATAATGATTGGGTCATACCAGTGCTAACCTACTCTTTTGGCATACTTAGATGGACTCAGACTGAACGAGATACCTTGGATAGAAGAGTTCGTACATTGATTAAAGCGTACCGAATGCATCACCCACGTTCATCGGTGTTGAGGTTATATATTCCGCGAAAATGTGCTGGTCGTGGTTTTCTAAATTCCAGGACCCTCCATAATCGTGAGATATGTAACCTTAGGAATTACTTCCTTTCTGTTAATGTGGTTATGAATAGGGATGTAGTAGCAGTTGATAACGGACTCACTCCGCTTGGTCTAGAGAACTGGCGCAAATTTGCAGTACTCAATATTACTGATCGTAAGGAGATATGAAAGGGCAAAGAGGTGCATAGACATTTTTATCGGGCCTTGAACTGGCCTGAGGTAGACCAACTGGCGTCTGTATTCTGGCTACGATTCGGTGACCTCCTCGGGGAAACTGAAGGTTTTGCCCTTACAATTACTGATGAAGTTGTTATGACGAATAATTATTGAAAGTATATCCTGAAGGACGGCACAATAGACATTTGTAGGGCATGTTATTGTCATACAAATATATGACCGACCCAGTTCTTGAAAATGGTCGTGCAACGTTGTACTGGGATGGTCCTATTATCGCTGACAGGATTATAGTTGCGAATAAACCTGATATAGTGGTAATAAACCGAGCGGCGAGTCGTAGAGCACCCAGCAATGATTGTTGACATTACTACTGCACATGACAAAAATCTCTTGAAAGCTGAAAAAGATAAACAAGTATCTGGATCTGGCCCACGAGATTGTCGACACGTGGAATATGGATTCGGCAATCATTGTAGCGATAGTCATATTAGCCCATGGATTAATTGCTAAGAGCCCCGACCAACATCTTCGGAGGCTCGCGTTAGGCAGCTGGATTAAGGGCCTGATGCAGAAAGCAGTTCTTCTGGGCACGTATAGTGAGGAGTCCTCCTCACTTGTGGTATTTTCTGTCAATAACAATAAATAACACGACAGTAAACCTCTAAACACACATGAAAACACCGTTTTGCTGTTGCTAAAGTGGTAATTGAAAATGACGGAGAACCGGTGTCTGGGTTGTTTTAAAAAAAAGTGACGTCAGCGAAACTGATTTTTTCGTCGTTTTTACGTTGTCGCTTTTTTTTTATAAAAGCTGTAGTAAATAAAGACAACAGTAAATGCAATTAAAGATGTATTCCAAGGTATTACTGAAGGACGCATTGCTCGTGTATACATATAAGTTGTTAGGTTAAGTGTTGTACTTGGTGTTTTTAGACATGATTCTTCAGGTTATTACTTAATACTAACTATTAAAACTTGAATTATAATCAATTAGAATGTAATATAAATCAATCGAATTATTTTTATTATTCTGTACTGACAGTCACGAACACAAAAAAAAGAAATTTTTCAATTTAGTCAGTTCAGAAATTATGCGTGTACATACATTTCGGCGATTCATTTTTATTTATATAGATAGATAGATTCTTAGCAATTGTTCGGTTTCTTTATGATTAAGACAGCTTATCTAATGCTATCTTGGAGCTAATCTAATGATGGATATTGAAACTCTTCAGTGGCTACTGATATATCTTTAAATTTGGACGGAAATTCGACGGATGTAACAGATTGTATGATTGCGATGGGCAAACAAGCAGACGGGTATCTGATGGGAAGTGACTACCAGTAGGACAAAAGAACTGATTTTCTGTGAGACCGTGATATCGCTCCAGACACAAATGGGCCAGCTCCTGGCCCATTTGTGTCGATAGAATCTGATGATGAAGCCATTTTTCTTACATTTGGTTACTAATCAGTAATTTATTATGTTCATTAAACTATAAAAAACAGTGGCACTCCGGCAGTGCTGACAAAAGTGAAAACTTGAAAATTGAAATATATTTGAGTATAAAAGGTTTTTGTTTTTCTCCGATTTGAAAAGTTCCGACATGAATCTATATCTATGTTGTACGTATATACACAATATATATTTATATCATACATAGTTACGAGTACATTATCAATTTACTGCAACCCAAACTCAACTTTCGTGTCAACGGGGCCAATATAGGTAGATACTTATAGTCGGTATCGGTAACAGTGGCGAGAGTTCAATGGTTTTTTACCATCTCAAAAAATACATTCTTATGTTTGTTGTTCAAAAATGCCCAACGCGCCTTAAGAAGTTAACACTTCAAAATTATTCTTTAGTGGGCTACAAATTAGTTAAATTGTAAGTTATGTACAATAACAAAAATACAAAATCAATAATCTGTTCTTGAACTAAATAGATGATTGTAAGTATTATAATCGAGAATGCTGATGTAAGAACCAAGATATGTATGGCACAGACAGAGACGGAACGATAGGGGAATTTGTAATACAATTGTATATAAATTTAGATTGAATAATATTCCAATTGATATCAGAGGGCCTAGTGTACGTTTTACATCTTCTCGCTCACGATGGCGAGCGCGTTTAGCGCTGCGATTGGTGGAGATTTCAGTGAGGGCCAATCAGGGAAAGTGACGAACCAGCTGATGTCAAATCAACTTGCACTAGACCCACTGAGGGTCAACTGCGAATTTATTTCACTAAAATTTATAATTTATAAAAATAATATTTAACCAATCACAACGCCAAACGCGTTCGCTGTCGAGAGCGAGTGGAAGTGAAATAACCTTACACTAAGCCCTCAGTTCTTACGGACCAATGTTAGCGAGCGCTATTTATCGATAGAAACAAAAAAAAAATGTGTAGCTAAGTCTGCGAAATGACCACTACTAGCAATTCTCTAATTTCGAACCAAGATTGGTAATAAGTATTATTTTTTTGTTTTAAAAAGACAACTCCCGCAATAGGAATATATTCCTATGTCGCGGGGGACTTTACATACATACATGAAACGGACATAAAGAGCACCCAGACTCAGAACAACAGTCCCATGTGGGGTTTGAACCCACAGCAATCGGCGCAGTAGGAAGAGGCGTGGCGACCGCTTAAGCCACTACACCATCCGTGCAGTCAAGTAACTTAATTATTGCTCATAAGCCTAGCGAATAATTGCGATTTCCTAATTCGAGGGGAAATCCATAAATAAACTAGCTGACCCGGCTAACGTATTGCAAAACAAAAAAAAAATAGGGATGGGTCACCCTTACCATTTAGGGGTATGAAAAATAGATGTTGGCCGATTCTCAGACCTACCCGATGTGCACACAAAATTTCATGAGAATCGGTCAAGCCGTTTCGGAGGAGTACGGGAACGAACATTGTGACACGAGAATTTTATATATAAGATAATATACCCAGTAATACGAATAATTTCAGAATTCTTGTATCACACGACATTTCAAACTATGTAAATAACGTCGCTGGATTGTTTGGCTTAGGCCCAAATAAATATGCGAATTATCTGCGTGCGTTGCGCGCTGCATGATAATTTACAGTTTAAATTAAAATTCAACTCTTATTGCAAAGGATTTAAGGTTTTTTTTTACTGTTTCCATTATTAAACCGAACAACTGATATAGTCAGACGATACTACGTTTTATTATTAAACTAAAAACTGGTTTTATTTAAAGACACATTGTTGTTACAATCGGTAAAAAGGAAAATGGGATCAGCAAAGTTTAAAAACTGCGATGAACAAGATTTTTGTCCAAAAAAATGAGTTTGAGGGCAGCTTCGTCACGTTACAATGTTCCAAAAAGTACTCTATATGATAAAATAACGACATTGAGCAGTGGAAAAGAAGTCACGTTGCAACCAAAAGTTGGTAGATTCACAAAAACCTTCTCACCCGAGTATGAGCAAGTTTTAGTCCACTAAAACTTGCTCATACTCGGGTGAGAAGGTGATCCACATAAGAGATTTTGTCTAATAGATGTCTGCCCTGATGCCCCGAGTTTTTGAAGTTAGCTTACGACTTGGCTGAAACTATGAAGATTCCCCATTAGTAAACAAACCAAACGTGGCAATAACGACAACAAAAAGGAGCCGTTAACTGAAGTATCAAATATAGAAAAAACGACTTGTGTAGTGTGTTTAGAAGACCACGACGAGGACTGGATACAATGCTCCAGATACCAATAATGGGCTCATGAAGACACAAACTAACATCTTATTAGATTCATTTGTTTGGTGGATGAGATAATGTCAATAGTGACATTGCCTGAATTAACAGGAATCTTGTCAGGAAATCTTGTTTTAAGATCTGAATATCCTAGATGTTTCTACTCCAATTGTTGCCAACGTGCATTTCGTCTGACATAAATAATAGTTCTAGAAAATAATGAATTTAAAATATATTGGGATAGGGGAAAATAATTACCGATAAACCATACACAATAATAGACCAGATATCACAATACTAGACAAAACTAATGTTTTTAATATAGACGTAGCAGTGTCTAACACACAATCTCCTCATGAAGCACACAGAAAAGATGTCAAAATACACAGACTTAGCAACTGAAATAAAAAGGCAATGGTAGGTAGATAGAATTAAAATAGTACCCATTGTCATATCTACAATTGGTGTAGTCTCGAAGACTCTTCGAGATAGCCTCCACACTCTGGTCATCATCTTATTTTTACATCATCCCTTTCTGGATCACTTGGCTAAGGCCCGTGTGTTGGATGTGCACATATATGTTACTAACTGGTGCCTGGGACTTCGTTCGCGTGGAATTTGAAAAGCGCTGCCTGAGTAAGTTCGATACCCGGACCCGGAAAATTTTATAGGGTTTTTCTGAGAGAAAAAATAGCCTAAGTTACTCCTTATATAGACAGTTACTATGTAGTAAAATATTACCAAAGTCCAGTAATTTTGAAGATTATCCGGAACAAACAGACAGACATACAAAAAATATTTAAACTGGTTTTAAGGCGTAGGTATCGTCCAAATAACCGTATAAGCATGAAAAAAGCCTATTATTTTGACATTAGAAACAGACACTTCAATTTCATTTATTTCTATAGATGTATAGATATATAATTAAATCATTTTGTTTGTTGTTTCGCCGAATCATTGACGACACAGGCACTTATCTACAAACTGACGTCAGTATAATAAATAACACACATAATATTCTGCAGGGGATGTGATAACAACATTAATAAACAATATTTATGGAACTCAGGTCAATCAACCGTAACATTGATTAATATTGCGGTAACGTAAGAGGCCATGGTTCGGCGGTGTGTCTCTTGAGTTGCAGAACAAGGTTACAGGAAGCCCCAATCAGCCACCTAGCCCAGGTGTTAATGGGTGGCGGTAGCCACTTACCATCAGGTGGTGGAGGTGAATTCACGCTATTTTTTAACATACTAAAAATATGAATCTTTATACTTAATCAGACAAAATAAGCAGAGTTTCTTATTCTCCTTTGTTTTTTCAATAGATTTTTCTCATTCTGCGATTAAAATACTTTGGTGTTGTCAATAAGTTGTCAATGTAGTTTGTGTTATTTTCGACGTACAAGGTAATATTATTCGTATAAACTTTCAGCAAAAAAAGTGACAGGGATAACAAAGTTCGGGCACGCCGTCATCGCGGCGGTAAGACCCGTTATGGAGGATTGGCTCGAGAGGCGTCACGGGACCCTCTCATACCGACTGATGCAGGTGATCACTGGGAAAGGATGTTTCGGAGATCACCTGTGTCTGATCACTGCGATGGCCAGACCGTGGACACGGCTCTCCACACGCTGGCAGAGTGCCTGGCGTGGGTTGAGCAGAGGCGAGACCTCGTGGCGGCCATCGGAGTGGGAGTTCTCTCGCTCGATAGCCTGATTGCGGCTATCGTGCGAAGCGAGAGTGCGTGGAACTCTGCCGCCTCCTTCTGCGAGCAAGTTATGCTCACGAAGGAGACGGCGGAGCGTGACCGGGAGAGGTTTAGGACTCTCCCGGCCCGCCAGGCCCGGGAACGGGCCAGGTACCGCAGGCGACTCAAGCGCCGGAGGTCGCAGAACGACCTCCGTCCTCCATAAGCGCAGGCCGGGGGGGTCACATCACAAGCGATCTAAGACAAGCGAAGGTACTAAAAATGTAGGTATATTTAGTATATGTACGCGATGGCGACGTTTAAATGCAACTCGCACAAAGTCAACCTGCCATCCACGAAGACGACAGGACTACATTTAAATACCTGAATCTCATTAAGAGTATAATATGACGCAACAATATGTACTAAATCGTTAATATTTTATTTATTTTATTATATTACTAAGCTTACATTAAGTCTGTTAGGTTATACTCGTACTTTCGCTGTTTGTCTGTTTACATAGAAATTGATTCTTATTACATCTATATTACATGTATATCTAGGTTATATTCTCACATCGGGATCGAGAGAGGGCCGATCCCGAACGTAGAGGACGACGGCGGCGGTATCAGCCGACGACGGGGCCGCAGGCTGCCAAAGAGTGGGACCTCCGTTGGCAGATTAATTGCTGCGGTAGGCGATAGGATGGCGACCCGATCGCAAGATACGCTCGGACCACAATACACATTGATAAGGCCTATAGTTGTGGGGAAGCCTGTTTTCTCCGGGATAGAGCTTGGCTAGGCGCGGCGTCGATCCGGAGGGGCCTGAAATAACATGGTCCGGGTCCTCCCCAGAGCAGGGCGCCTAAGACCGGCTGTCGGGGTGGTTTTTAGTGGAAACACCACATACTCTGGCTCTTGCGTCCCCGGGGAGCCGGAGATCCGAAGGGATTTTCCACCCCGTCAACAAAAAAATAAATAAAAAAAATAAGGTTATATTCTCACATAGTATCTAAAAGGAACTCCTTAAGCAGTCTTGAGAATTTATTTTTATTTGGCTCATTCCTAATGCTTGCAGGTATGCTGTTCATCAAGTAGAGTACGCGTTTTTCGATTATTCTATCGCCGCAATAATTAGTTACGAGAGGCACGTCATACCTACCTGCAGATACTGATCTAGTATTATACGTACCAACCCGTCTGGCCAGCGTGGTATAGTAGGCCAAAACCTCCTTTCAGAGGAGAGGCCTATGCCCAGTAGTGGACTATCATAGGTTGTTGATGTGTGATGATTTTATACGTGTTAGTTACTAAGGAGTGTATACTTGGTTACTATTTTTATTAATTAGTACAGAATACTTATAATTTAAAGTTACAGGAAGGATTTTTGTTAATTTGAACAATTTTCTGTAATCGTTAGAACAGCTATTCGTAGTATTATTGCTAACTAATAATTTTATAAATCTTATTTGAAGTGTTTCTATTTTTAATATATAGGTTTTGAACGTCCTTCCATTGCAGTCAATCCCGTGGCTTAGTGTGGGATTAAGTTTTTTTTTAGTTAGACTTTGGAACTAAGTATTCTAAGTTTGTTGCACAAGTAATCTATATGGTCTGACCAGGAGAAATTCTCATCAATCTTTATTCCTAAGTATGTAAAGGATTTGCTCCTTTCGATTTGTTTATAGGTACAGTTTTGTAGGTTATTATATTTAAAGTTATTATATTACATTTAAAGTTATGGGTAATAATTGGGAGAGTACAATCCGGTGGACGTAAATAAGGTGAGTGAAATACTAAGTAATTAGTTTTATCGGCGTTAAGAATAATACCATTGTCGTGTGACCATTTAACTACAGGGTCTACATCCTGCTGGACAAGCATGTCTCAGTGAGGTCAGTCCCGGCACAAAGCGCGCACAGGTCATCCGCGAACATTCGCCTGCATGATTATTCACACAGGGCCGCACCCTGAACCTTGCGGCACCCCGCACCTCACCTCCCTCAGGTCACTCATCGACCCGCGCCCACCCTTACTCTGAAGGCCCGCGAAGTAAGGTAATCACGGAACCATTTATTCAGCGGCCCTCTCACTCCGCACTCCCTCATTGCCTGCAGCGGGGTTTCAGTTTCCGAAGTAAATAAATAAATCATAAATATATAGTAAAAATAATAGTAAAAAAACACGTTTTTGTAATTTGTAAAAACAAGTGACTAAGAAAAAAAATATGGTGCAAAAGCGTGGGGGCTAAAAGTCATTTGTTGTAAATATTTTATTGTCAAATATTGGGGCGTTCACAGGCTTCTAGAAGCGATTTTAGGCTTCTAAGTGTCCTATTATAGTTCCTACAACTATTCGGATATCTAGTCTGTAAGTGAGTCGTGGTGAGACTTCAGTCAGCACCAGTTTGGACTGTCTGCATCCGGGTGACTTCTTACACCTCCGGTTGTGTGCTTTACGGGTACGTTGTCTAGCCCAGGATCGAAGAAAGGCAGGAGTTGCCGAGCCCCTTCTTGCCAACTAATCTGCGGCGTCGTTCCCGTGTGTTACTAATTTAAAAAACCACCGTGACTTATTACTTTTATTACGCTACCGCCAGAATCGCGAAAAGTCTAAATCTAAAAAAAAAGAGCTTTAAAAAAAGAATTTTGATTGATTTTGATGGCATCACAGATAAAATCGCTGTGACTAAAATCTATCATTTCATTATGATTAATATTCAGAAGCAGCAATAATTTCCATCACTAGATGCGGGTTCATGGACAGGGGTACAGTGAAATTAGTCTCGAGAAAATGTTGCATATGTAGTGGTGTGCAGATCTTAGAGCGCGTTTCCACTATATCGTTCTGGCCTATACAAAAATGTTTCGATATCCTAACATTACTATTTAATTTTATACTTATCCCTAGCAACACTCTGATTTTTGTTTTCAATAAAAACAAGTTTTTATTTTAAAGAAAAAGGTTTTGACTTTATAAAAAAAAGGTGTGTGCGATTCACACACGATAGAAGTGAAACTTCAAAGAGGAGAGACCGATATTTAAATTTTTTTTTTCCTTTCATCTAGGTTTTTAAAACTCCGGGGAGTCTACGGGGGGGTCAAATTTTTTGTTATTTTTGGCCTAGGACGCACCGTTTCCGAGATATTTCAATCTAAAGCAAAAAATCGTCACTTGATAGTGGAAAGTGGAAACACGCACAAAACCAGAATAAACCAGTTTACGCTGTCCGTAGGTACCATACACTACTACAAACGCAAAAATTTCTCCAAGCTAATTTACACAGTCACATTTACCGTCAGGTGACAAGTCAGTTCGTAACCCTCTCTGTAATAAAAAAACGCGTTACATGAAAAAAAACTTTTTTTTTAAAGTTGAACCGACTTCAAACAACTAACAAAGACCAACTAAACGCACTGCTCCAATGAGACAGAAAGGTTTTGTAAGTAAACACAAATATCATCGATATATAAAATTTTTTGATTTTTCAAAACCGCATTACATAATAAAATTTAAATGGGACCACCCGGGAAGTATCCTTTAAAACAAAAACATAATTTTCTAAATCGGTTCAGGCGTCTTCGAGTAATCAATGCCGACGAATTGCGACCCCCCCCCCCCCATCGAAAAAACAAATTTATAAAACGTAATTGAATGCGTGTAGTGCAGGTTTATAGATTAGTTTTAAATAGCGTACCGTGATCTCATCAAACTTGGCAACAGACACCGTTTTCATTCTGTAGATATCTTGACCTAGATCAAGGTTATATTGAATCTTATCAGAATAATAATAAGGCATTTAAACCCCTGCGCTATTTAGATATCTGATGCAGGAGACGGTGTCTGTGCGTTTCTTAATAAAAGACACAATGACTGCACGGATTGCGTAGTAATTTAAGCGTTCACCTATGCTTCCTACTGCGCTAAGTATTGTGGGTTCAATCCCCCCCACGTGGGACAACATTTTGCGTGATCCACACAGCGTTGTTCTGAGTCTGGGTGTTCTTTGGGTCCGTATGATAAATGTTTGTAAAATTCCTGTGACACTGGATATATTCCTAGTTTGGGAGGTGGTTTTAAAAAAAATTACAGTGGGGATAAAAACACCCAAAAAAGAAAAGAATCTTAACACAGTATTAGTGTGCCAGTCGGTGAGGCAGCCAAACAGCCAGCCAAACAGTCAGTCATTAAATAAGTATTTAATCAATTTCCCTTTAAATAATATTGGAGCGATAAACACATCAGCATACACTTTGATGTACCAGTATGTCAGAGCATGTTAATCCAAATATTGGGATAGCGCTTATCAAATATTTGTATGTCATCTCATAAAACACTTCACTCAACATGCTCACACATAAAAGCTATCACAGAATATTAATCATACTATTTACATTTAACGGAATTTCTCAATTAGGTTTTAAATCCATACTAATCCATTCTAATATTATAAATGCGAAAGTGTGTTTGTCTATTACCTCTTTACGCTCAAACCGCTAAACCGATTTAGATGAAATTTGGTATAAAGATAGCGCCGGGAAAGGACATAGAATACATCAGAAATTATCCTTTAAAGGGGTGAAAAGGGGAGTGGAAGTTTGTATAGAGAATCAATAACCGCTGTACCGATTCAGATGAATTTTGTATAGAGATAGGTTGATTCTTCATAAAGGACATGGGTTTTTTACGGTGATAACCGATTCATTACCGTGCGGAGCCGCGAGCAAAAGCTGATGATACATATATCATCAGCTTTTGCTCGCGGCGGCTCGGCTCGCGGCGGCATACATATATGACCTAACCTATTATAGTGCACTGCTTAACATGAGACTTTTTTAATGGTATAGGAGAAAAATGAGCCGTCGGGTCACTGAAGGTAAGTGACTACCGCTATAAGTTATAATAAATAAAAGCCGCTGAAAGGGCCCATCCATAAACCACATCACGCGTTGCGGGAGAAGGGGGTAGACGAAGTGTGACATTGTGCGACAAGGGGTGGAAGGGGTCCTAAGTTTCGTGACTACATATTTCAAAACCTATACCTAAGTATTAAAACTCAAAATTTGAATTAGGACAGGATAGGGACATCAGCTGGCAATATAAAGCGTATAATATAATCATCATCAACAGCCTTTAATAGTCCACTGCTGGACATAGGCCTCTCCTTAGAAAGTAGGTATTAGCCTACTACGTATAATATAAATAAGCACAAAATAATAAATTAATATTATAGGTACGTGAAAACGTAAACAATATACTGAGCTCCTCATGTTAACTTAATTGGTAAGTACATTGACTCTGGTGAAGTCAAGAAAGCTCAATAATTGTGATTAAATACACAGCTATTATTCATCAATAAATATTGCTTTTTATATAATAACATGAATTGCTTTCTTTTAATTTATGCCCTAACTGCCTCAGCCAGCATCGGAATCCTAGGCATCGACATATCGAGCGAAGTCCAGTTTCGGGGTCACTTGGAGGGTAAGGTCAAATTGGCCTCAAAGAAGCTCGGTATGCTGAACAGATCGAGGCAGTATTTCACTCCGGCCCACCGCCTTCAGCTCTATAAGGCGCAAGTCGGGCCGCATATGGAATACAGTTCTTATCTCTATGCAGAGGCACCTCAGTACCAGCTTCTCCCTCTGGACCGCATCCAACGAAGAGCGACTCGAATCGTCGATAGCCCAAACAAATATCTCCGATCGGCTCGATCCCTTGGCGTTACGTAGAGATGTGCTCCGAGGAATTGTTCAGACTAATACCAGTCGCAACTTTCCGCCATCGTTCTACACGGCAAAATTTTCATCCTCATTACCTGGATAGTTGGTCCACTACTGTGTTTTTCGAGACACTTTTTGCCTCACACAACTAATCTGTGGAACGGGTTATCGTCTGCAGTATTTACGGACCGATACGACCTTCAAACCTTTAAGAAAAGAGTGTACTCCTTCCTAAAAGGCCGGCAACGCGTTTGTGATTCCTGAGTTGCAGACGTTCATGGGCGGCGATGGTCACTTTCCATCAGGTGACCCGTCTGCTCGTCTGCCCCCTCTAACATAAAAAAAGTCAAGTCAAGTCAAGTACGGCTGAGCCGCAGTAGGTCAAAACCTCCTTTCTAAGGAGAGGCCTATGTCCAGCAGTGGACTATTAAAGCCTATTGATGTGATGTGAACGGAATTTTCGTGAACGGCTCAGCCATCACATGATGGCTGAGCCGTTCACGAAAATAAGAGATTAATAAATCAGCTACTTTTTTTTTCAATTATTATAATACAGTGGTTTAAATATTTACCCACAATCTCCATTAATGAATTAGTGTTTTTGCAACTCTACTTTAACGGTCATCTACTGACTGGCTGATCGCGTTGATCTCTCAGTTAGGCCAAGTAATTTCTCTAGACCGCTCGGGACTATAAATTCTAAATTTTGTGCAGCTGGTGCTTTTTTGTGTTGTATAAAGATTGACTATTACCATTTGGTTACATAGCAATGTATTGTAACTTTAAAATTACATGAATACATCACCAAAAGCAAGAAATAAAAAAGTACCTAAATTATTAATTCTTGATATCTCACTAGAACAAAGAAGGTCCTTGAGCATGAAAATGCGTTTTTTTTCTGTGTATCTTCGCCCGTTGTTAATTAACTATTATGTTCTGATTGGATTATTATACTCTACTAGCAATGGCTCGCGGGTTCGCTAGCGTGATATTTCTTATTTCCTGTTTTTAACTTTTAATATGACCGGCTTCCATACATCCGTTATTTTAATCCGCTTGGGGGGGAAATTGGAGATTTTTTTTAAGACAACTCCCACATTAGGAATATATCCTGTGTCGCGGGGGACTTTACAAACATACCTGAAACGAAAACAAAGAACAACAACAATTTGTGGATCACATAAAGTGTCGTTCCATGTGGGGATCGGACCCACAACACTTAGCGTAGTAAGCGGCGTGGCCACCGCTTAAACCATTACGCCATCCGTGTAGTCAAAAAATCATTTCATAATGGGTGTTTACAACATAAAAAGCCTCAGCTGTCAAAATTACGAGTTTTGCAGCCGTAGCGGTGGAGGCTCGTTAGGTTAGTCACGGCAAGTAGTTTTATATGTATTTATAGATTTTTTTTATATGTAGTATAGATTTATTAACACATAAGCAACACACCGAATTTCTGGAACTTGTTAACATAGAATTATTTATTGATAGGTACATCTTTCCCCTAGCTTTTCTGCAATTTGTGAAAACTCTAAACAAATAAACTCACACTAGGTCCTCAGGAATGCTCTAGGTTTGTAGCCGGGGGAGATGCTTCCGGCCCTTTAACTCAAGCCCTAAAGGCATATTCTCGTAATAAAAGTTAATTCAGTTCCAATCAACTTTCGATCACACAAATTTAGATAGGTTTAAGTTACTAATTGACGAAGGCTAGTATTTCACGAACAAACCCTATATTGCATTATTTCTGTAATAATGTTGGAGAACATAAAAGCAGCCACTTTGTGTTACGGTAAGTTAAAATAATACTAAGTTATTAGATAATGCTGCGTTTGCAGTAAGTAATAATCTAGTATAATATAATTTAGATAAGGATAAATACCTTATCTAAATTGAAAAATTGATCGAAATAGAGCGGTTTCCAAATTACATGAAATAAATTTGCATACATATAAAATCTAACAATTGTTCATTTAAACTTACTTGATATTCAACAACAACAATCATTATTTTAATTAAACATTTTTTCAAGTTGTATCTAGTATTAATTTACATTTTTAAGATTTCTTTAACTCATTTATTTGAGTTTATTTGTTACAATTTAATATACCATAGATAGTCAACAAATATTAAATCCGAAATATTTATTTATTTATTTATACCATACTATACATTATTATTACAGCTAGACCAATACAATACTGCAAGACTTACAAAAAAAACAAACAAATCTATGAAAAAATACGTAAAAAATAACAATAATTAAGAACTAGAACTACTCAGTACGCAATATATGGCCTTTGTGAACTCATTGAGCGAACACCCAAAAAAATGCCAGTAAAATTAAAAAAATTCTCCATTACAGTTGTATGTTTTGATTTGATGAGTGTCTGAGTGTAATTTATCTATAACATATTCTTGTATTTAGAATTAATATAGAAGTATGTTTATCAGCAGCCTATTTACTCTTTAGACAGCTGCATGTAAGATGTATCAACTTATTATTTATTACAATGTGATTTAAATGTGCATTTTAAAACATGAATCTGATAGATGAACCTAACAATTTAGATATTTTATATATAATTTCATTAAATTATTTATAATATTCCTAGACAGTATTAAATATTATTTAAATAGAAGCCTTTTCTATACCCATTAGACTATAATTATATAGAACTAGCACTAGGCTTCGCCCGCGTAAATGTCAGTTATCGTGGTAAAACGTAGGCAATATCTTTCTTCAAGAATTATAAGTATCTTGATATCAGATTTCATCTAAATCGGTTCAGCGGTTCTTGATTCCCCATTCAAACTTCGACCCCCTATAAAGGATGATTTCTGGATATTTTCTTTCCCAGGACTCGGACTATCTACTACTACTACCAAAATTTCATCTAAATCGATTCCGCAGTTTAAGCGTGAAGAGGTAACAGACAGACACACTTTCGCATTTATAATTTAAAAATGGATTTAATACCGAATTGAGAAATTCCGTTAAATGTAAAAAAATGTAAAATGTACAGACATAAGTGTTTTATTGATTAATATTCTGTGATAGCTTTTAATGTGTGAGCATGTTGAGTCAAGTGTTTTATGAGATGACATACAAATATTTTACAAATATTTTATAATATTAGTATCCATATATAAATATGCAAGTAATACAGGTGTAACAGAGTAAGAAGCAAACTTATGTTTGCACTTACAATATTTGCCTGTTGGTCTAGTAATTAGAGGTCCTGATTGCTAAACCAGAGGTTGTGGATGTGATTTGTATGCAGCAGCCACGGATCTACGATTTTTTTGAACCGGGGACGAAACTTAATAATAGCGCCCCCTCTCTCCAGCGCTTGAGATAAATAACCCCATAACTAGATCCAGGGCTGGGATGCAGGATAAATATTGCATTATGAGCATAATATCCGTGTGGTGATGGATTATGAATATGGATTCATCCCATGGGTGTCGTAAGAGCCGACTAATGGATCAAACTACCCAGCACAACAACACTGCAAAGAGAATGAAATCTAGAAACTACGTCATCCCATCTGGCCAGCATGATATAGTAGGCCAAAATGTCCTATCTAAGGATAGGCTTACTTAAAGGCTGATGATGGGCATTATTTATCTACAATGTAATATGTATTTTGTGTACTTAGAAATATATATTTATTCCTGTTAATGTCAATAAGCTTAACACCTATTATGTGTCATTAAAATTACAGTTGGCATAATGTGGGATTGTGAGTTTTAAAATAAATTCAACTGTCTCAGTAGTGCAGTGGTAGTGAGACTGCTGTGCTGAGGTCTCCGGTTCGATTCACGTGTTGAACCAAATGTTTGTAAGGAGTTTGTTTTCTATGTATATTATGTAAGTATTTACAAAAAAAATGTATATGAGTATTCTATCAGTCAATCTAGCTTTAATAGTACAAGCTCTGGGTAGCTTGAAACTAAATGGTGTTGTGTGTTAGAAGTAAAAGAAAATTGTATGAATTGTCCTCAATTATCAATTTACGGTGTCTAATGTTTTGACGTTTAATAAAAAAAACAGATTTGACTTGACAGTCATCTATCCTATTGTGGTACCCCTTCAGAGATAACAGAGGTGAGGGTATATTTGTAGTATCAGTTAAAGATAGTAATTACATTATTGTAGCTAATAGTTTTAACAAGCACAATATATTATATTAAATGAGCACAGTCACCAGAAGTCATAATATGTGATACATTGAAAAGTCATTTCTAACAGTGTAATTTTAAGGTTCAAGGTACACTAAAGAGTAACTGTTTGTACTTTGTACCTATATGACTAACTAATTGGCTTTGATAGTTTAGACTGAATCTTAAAAAGTTTGAATTTAGAATCTTACAGTTTAAGAAGAAATGGCAGAACATTGTATAGTAATAATTAAAAATAATTTAAGTTAGAAATATTACTTTTATTGAATTAATGATAATATCAAATTTGATGTGTATGCTGATTAGCATTAAGACAATTATGTAAAACTAGATAAGTACGAGTCCCGGTAAAGGTATAAATCAATACGTATGACTTTATTTGCTGAACAGACCAAAAGTGCGTACGATAAATTAACATCAAGATGGTCAAGTTTAATGACTACTGTACAGAAACTTGCAAACCAATTAATATTTATAAGCTAAAAGGTTAACAAACAGGATCTGCCTCGCTTTAATAATCGTATTAAGATATACTTAATTTATGGAGCACTCACCAGATTTTAAACATTTCTCCAGGGCCTGGTTTGCGGTTAGAACCTCAGGACTCCTATTCAGAGGCTGCGACAACTCCTGAGTATATGTGAAATATGTTCTACGCTTAGCATTGCTTAGCGCAGCGTTAATTCGACCGAAATTCAAGCTTGATATGCTGGGCACGATCTTACCGATCACAGACATTTTAAAAAGATAAATATATAATTTCGATTAATAACCAATGGCCCGTTAATAACAACGGGCAATAAACTTAGAACTGATTGCAAGTGACTGACTAGTCCCGCAATCAACAAACACGATACTGATTACTGGCTGGTTTATGGTATGGTGTATTATTTATGAAATTATGTAGTACAAACGATAAACGAATCAAACGTCACGCCCTCCTGCTACCGCCTGCCTACTATACTAATAGGGATGGAATAAAATCACAAACACATATCATAAATCATATGATTTTTAAATCATATAATCACACCTGTGACTGATTAAGAGAACCACGACTACTCAATTGTTATTATTACACTAGCTCAAGACTCGCGAAAGGTAAAAATCTAAAAAAAAAGGTAGTAATTTTTGATAAAAAGAATTTTAATTGATTTTAATGCCATTTATCTTTATCTCTGACGAAATCACACTTCCATTTGAAATCGCTGTGACTAAAAGAAATCATTTCATCACATGTATATGATTTAAAAGTAACAATAATTTCCATGACTACCTACAGTACCTACTACTATTGCTTGGCGCTTGCTACCATAGATAACATTTAAGTAAAGTCCTATGAAAAAGTTGTTATAGAAATAGCTATCTTACTTGCTGCACCCGCCGTTTATAGAATATCCATAATACAATCTTGGACTGTCGTCCTCATCCGAAACCGACACTAGCCACGCGACTGCTCTTCGCTAATGCACTTTCAAATTTGTTTGTGCACTTTGTGTAGAGAGTTTTCCAAGATAACTTTTAGTCAAGTCAAGCGAAACCAATAGATACAAGGCTTAAACTTAAGACTAGAGAAATAAAGGATTTGGTCGATTTGTTTTGATTTGACTAACTTGCCAGCTTCCTTTTCTTTATTAATGAATGTAAAAAAGTTTAACGGTGTTGATTGGTGTTTTATCTACATCAGGGGATAATAGTATGGCACCATTTGCACAAGCAATGAATTTGTAAATTTCGTTAAGCTTTACAATAAAATTTCTCATAAATTCTAGGACACCTTCTTATTGTCACAGAATTATTTGTCTAATTAATTAATGTCTAGGTAATTCACATTTAATTTTGCTTCTATATAGCATGAGAAACTGAAACTGCCAGTGGGATATTTTTTTATGAAAGAGGGGGCAGACGAGCAGACGGGTCACCTGATGGATAGTGACTACCGCTGCCCTTGAACGCTTGCAACTCAGGAGTCGCGTACAAACGAGTTGCCGGCCTTTTAGGAAAGAGTAGGCTCTTTTTGGATTTAAGGTCGTATCGGTCCGAAAATACAGCAGACGATAACTTGTGCCACAGATTGGTTGTGCGAGGCAACGTGTCTTGAAAAGCGCAGGGTGGTGGAGTGCCGATTATCCAAGTAATGTGGATGAAAATTTTGCCATGTGGAACAATGGCGAAAAGTTGGGGTCGGTAGTAGTCCGAACGATTCCTCGGAGTGCTCTCTAAGAAATATACGCAAGAGGATGCAGCGTGAAGCTACATCTTTACGTAACTCCAAGGGATCGAGGCGATCGGCGATATTTGGGCCGTAGTAGATTAGTCGATTTACTGACTGTATCGATTTGCACTATTAATAGAAAAGAGTATTGCCTAAATAAAATTGCATGTGTAATGTACTTATGTAATTGCTATTAAGTCGGCCCTACTATATTTCATACTGTTTCAATTCATTGTGTTACTATATTTCCACTAAGTATTATTATCAATAACTAGTAATAACCATCATTGTTCTGTTTGTGACGTTTTATTTCAAGTAGTATTGACACACGCCCGACAAGCTACGTTCGGATTCACATCGCATCAATAATATTCTTCGTATCTTTAAACTTTAGCTTGGTATGACAAGGTTCAAAGATGTGCTTTTTTTGCT
This sequence comes from Arctia plantaginis, assembly GCA_902825455.1. Classification (NCBI taxonomy): domain Eukaryota; kingdom Metazoa; phylum Arthropoda; class Insecta; order Lepidoptera; family Erebidae; genus Arctia; species Arctia plantaginis. The sequence goes on from CADEBD010000553.1 coordinate 2,938,209, forward strand.
CTTTTAAATATTTGTCTAACTATGTGATACTAATAATGTGGTGTTAGTGTGGAGTAATTAATTATCTATTATTATGATAGGACTATACTCCAGGACATCTTTATATGCAATATTTATAGGCCCTCTCGCATCGCACCCGGGATGGACGTAGGGCCCGACGCGGCAACCGGCCGCATTGCTCCCGCATTTTAAACCTCTAACATCTTCTAAAATATTCATTTTAATGATATGTTGTTTTAAACTACATCAAATGCACAAAGTATCTTACGTATTTAATTAGATAAGGAATAATAATGTATTGTTTAAAATAGCTTTGGAAATGCCCTTTTTTTTGTAATATTCAAAAGATAAAAATGGTTACTGTGGGTTATCCTTAGGAGATAGGCATATATCATCGCAGATTTTTTATAGATCTTTTTAAGATGTACAATTCTGTAGTACATTATTTTGGTCTACCTCGTAAGGTTTAGCCAGCCTTTGCAATGTAAGCGCACAAAAATATGCTTTTTACGACAAATCTTCGAAATTCTCGGATTTTCTCTACTATCATATGCATGTATTACTCTCTCTCTATTGGTGCATACCACATTAAAATCCGTGGTTTAGTTTAAGAGATCTAAGCGTACAACACAAAAAAGCGACTTTATTTAATACTTTTTATATTGTTATTATTACTATTCATTACTATAATTATAACTTCACGTTGTCTGATGATGAATCGTTTCATTCTGCGAACGATTTTCCTAGTGACGATAGTTTTAAGTCTTTAAATGATGCGCTTGTCAACATTGTGCGACGGACGTTCGATTATCATTCCAAGTGCCGTTTCAACGTTTGCCTTATTAAAGTTTTAGATCTCCAACAATTAAATAAATATGTGGCAATTTATTATCAAACGTATTAAGTTAACTGTTTTAAGTCTTTAAATAATGCGCTAGGCAACATTGTGCGACAGACGTTCGACTATCATTCCAAGTGCCGTTTGAACGCTTGCCTTATTAAAGTTTTAGATCTCCAACAATTAAATAAATACGTACCAATAGATTATCAAACGTATTAAGATAACTTGCTTCATGAGGACTGATCTTAGAGATTGATTAATTTAAAACTAAATTAAACTTTTTTGATTGGCAATTAAAATTTTTGATTTATTTTATTCATTTATTTCATTTATCAAACCAGACATCTCGTTGTTCATTTTTAAGTAATTTCAATTCATTAGTTCTGTAAAATAAAAACGGTTTACTACTAAATCAGGTCAGGTATTTTTATGCACCCTCTTGGTGCATAATAATACCAGACCTGATTTAGGATCTTCAGATATCAGAAATATAACATAATTTTGAATTATTTAAGTTTTTAGTGTCTCCTGTAAAATTTAGTCGTACGGTGTTGGCCGTTTTGTAAAATAAGGTATCGATATGTTTGTGGGTATATGTAACGTATAAGTATCGATATGTTTGTAGCTTCGAACAAAACAAAAGTAAAATAAAATTACCGGTTTCCATTCGTGGTCCATTCTATAGCCACAATTAATAGTGCCGACTCAATTTAGTTCAACCCGAGAACACCGCGATCCTTATCCTTTTTCGTATTATTAGCAATTTTTGTCGTACACAACATATATGTGGAACATAATAAAAAAAAGAGCCTAAATGAATAGCCACAAGTATGACTATTTTAAAACGAATAACGATGATTGATGATCGTAAATTCATTTGTAATCGGAATTGATCATTCACACTATGGTTTTATAGACACCCCAACTCTAAACCTCAACTGCCAAAATGCACCTTTAAATTACTTGGTCTTGGACGGTTGGACCTAAATTATAATATACTAAAATATAATAGATATAGAGTAATCCAGAGTACTAAAATACCTTTAGACAATGTTTAACGTAGTTTACGCTTTATGAAGTATAATGATGTGTAGTTTAGAAACTCAACACGAGAAGACATCGTTGACCAGTACAGGAGAAAAAGATCTGCCGAGCTTTTTTCCCAAATTAGGTTGGGGTCGGTTTTAAGTCTAATATAATATATCAAAGTTCTGTAGAAAGACAGTTGTCGGACTTTTTAAGGGCTAACTACCCGTAACGATTGCCGCAGATGTTCGTATGGGAATCGGGAATCGGGACGCTTAACTCGCTTATGCACTGCGAGGAGAAAATGATGAATTCCTTTTTTTTATAAAAGAAAGAAAACGTCTTTCTGTTGTGTTTCTGGTACTCTACCATTATGACTTTAAAAAAAGAAACATTTAAGCTAGCAAAATGACTTGAAAACAGCTTTACATTTGTACATTTGCTTTACACATGTAAATTGATGTGTATAAAAGTATGTGATAACCAAAAATAGACGGATTTACTGCATAAAAGATGATTTAGCAAGAAGTTGCGATATAATATGTGATATACTCTATCACATATTATATCACAACTCTCAAAATCATAGAAGAAAATCTAATACAGTTTTAAACATATCCTAAATAAAAATTATGAAAAGGGTATGAAGATGGTGAATTTAATTATGTTCTCTTCTTTAGATTTCTTGATCTAAATACTAATTTATTTATTTTTTAATTTTGTTTTCAACAACTCCCACACTAGGGAAAAATCCTGTGTTGCGGGAAACTTTACAAACATACATGAACTGGACACAAAGGACACCCAGACTCAGAACAACAATTTGTGGATCTCACAAAGTGTTGTCCCATGTGGGGATCAAACTCGGTGAGGTGACCGCTTAAACCACTATGCCATCAGTGCAGTCAAATAAATAAGATCAAAGAATTTGTTTGTAATGTCTGTTTGTTTTAGCTAAACTCTATAATGGGTAAACTAACCACAGGATTTATGCTGGCAGATAGCTGATGTAGGAAAGAGTATATTTGGCTACTTTTAATAAAGCCCTTAGTATGTTTACAAAGTTAAAACACCTGAAAAAAATCCAGCAAAATAAAGGAATTTTTCTATTGGAGTTGTATGAACTCGGAGTTGTATGTCGATTTGATGAGTGTCTGGTTGTAATTTATCTATAACATATTCTTGTATTTAGAATTAATATAGAAGTATGTTTATCAGCAGTCTATTTACTGGTTAGACAGCTGCATGTGAGATGTATCAACTTATCATTTATTACAATGTGATTTAAAAGTCCATTTTAAAACATGGATCTGATAAATGAACCTAACAATTTAGATACTTTACACATCAAGTATTTCATAAGTTTTTTTATCATATTCCTGGACATTATTATTATATTAACAGTATTGACTGCCTCGTTGGTACAGTGGTAGCATATGTGACTGCTGTGCTGAGGCCTCAGTTTTGATTCCCGGGTTGGACCAAATGTTTGTATGATCTGCAAATAGTTGTTTTGGAGTTTCATAGTACAAGCTCTGCTTAGTTTAAAACTAGATGGCGTTGTCCGAAAAATATAAATGTATTATTGTTCCTCATGAAACACAGCCTGAAGCCTTTTTATACTCCTGACAATAGAGTATATATATAGAGAAATATGTGAATAATTCAGCAATTTAGATGTGCATTACTTAAAACAATTACGTAAAAGTAGATTAGGAGTCCCGGTAAAGGTATAAATTAATATGTATGAGTTATGACACTATTTGCTGAACAGAAGAAATATCGTTTTATCGTATCTACGATAAAAATATGAGATCAAGAGGGTCAAGCTTGATGAGCGCCGTAAAAAACTTACAAATCAATTAATATTTATAAGCTAAAAGGTCAACAAGCAGGGTCTGCCTCGAAAATCAAATACACGATTTATAGAGCACTCACCAGATTTTAAACTTTTCTCCAGGGCCTGCTTTGGGTCTAGGAACTCAGGAATCTTATCCACAAGAGGCTGCGACAACTCATGAGAATATGTGTAATATGTTCTGAGCTTAGCGTTGCTTAGCGCAGTTTTAATTTGACCGAAATTCAAACTTGATATACTGGGCACGATTTTACCGATCACAGACATTTTAAAAAGATAAATATATAATTTCGATTGATAACCAACGGCCCGTTAATAACAACGGGCTATAAACTTAAAAACTTATTGCAAGTGACTGACTAGTCCCGCAATCATCAAAAAACAAAAACCATACTATATGTGTAATAAATACTAATAGTGAGTCAACTCCTTCGATAGACGGTTGTCAGAAAAACGATCACGATTTTGAGTAGTTAGGTAAACATAGTACTTGCCTAATTAAACTAGAATTTACCTAGGTATACAGAAGTAGCTCGGGTTCATAATCCGTTTAAAATATTCAATAAACAAATTGAACGAAATCAAATTATAAAACAAAATTAAATTGGATGGATAATGTTTTGGATCATTTCATGATTCAGTGGTGAAAATATCGCCAAACGATTTGGAAATAAAAAAATCTTACGACCATGTGATTGCTGGCGCTTTCCATCACATCTGTAATTTAGAACAGTTATATAGGTACCTACTCCTTGTGGGCTCCTAGCCGGCAACGCGCTTGTGACTCCTGAGTTGCATGCGTTCATGGGCTGCAGTAGTCGATTTCCATCAGGTGACCCGTCTGCTTGTTGGCCCCCTATTCCTTAAAAAAAAACTAAACCAAACATATCAAGAGTTTTATTACACGCTCTTTCTCTTACGAGTATAACTAAATGATATTATTATATATTACTACTGCCATTGTATTTTATAGAGATAATAGTGCTATTGTGATTGTGAGTTAATCATATAGGTAAAAATAATAATATTCTACCTATATATATATTTATTTTTTTGTAAATACAATGTATTTACAAGGTCGCGGGTTTGATTCCCGCTTAAAACTAACATTTGTTCTGATTTGGTCTGGATGTTTCTATGTATAATATGTATTATATATATACATAGAAACATCCAGACCAAATCAGAACAAATGTTAGTTTTAAGCGGGAATCAAACCCGCGACCTTTGGAATAGCATGCCGTTACACAAACCACGCCATCCGGCAAGCACAGTACGATACAAAAGAGTTGAAATTAAATGAGGGCGGACTCAACTTGGTTTGGTATGTACTTGATTTTACTGTTTATTAATCTATATTTTAATTCCTAATCGATTTCCTAGATCTTTTAGACCTTATTGGCATTCCGCTGCTGAATAGTAGTGTGCAAGCTTTATCTATTTTTAGTTGGACAGGCAAACTTGTCAGGGACTGTGCTTGGCTAATGGATTTATAAGTTTATTATTTGAGGGTGACGAATGTAATATCGCTTACTTGCCTACATAAAATTGCAATTATAGACGCTCTGACATCCGGAGACATCATCGCTGTATATTGTACTCCAGTTCCAAGTTCTTAGTACATGTTTTTATTAGTTTTGTTTATTGTTAAACAAATACGAAACAAATAGAAATAAACGGCTCACATGGACGTATAAAAAAAGTCAGGCATCCACGCCTCACCTCGCCGGTTTAAAACCACCTTAGGTGTTGAAAAAGTCGTCTAGGATTTGGTTAAAAATAAGTGTACTTGATTCAAATCAATTAATATAATTTAAAAATTACATTGATCTATTAAAATCTAAATTTTCAACGTCTTCGATCGCATCAGAGTGTGTGCTTGCGCCTACATCTGTGTCACTGTCTTGCAGCGGCTCCGACATGTATTCGTTACTGGTGCCGACATTTAACTCATCGTCACTACTGTGTACCAACCTGGATAATTCAATTGTCTATATAATTTATCTTTCTCAATCTTCTTAACATGTTCACACCAGTTCTTCTAATCTTTAACAAACAGCTGTGATTTAAGAGATGAACACATATCATAGTAGTATATTTCTGAACGGTCAAGAGAGCCGGTAAAATCAACATTTTTTGTACATGAAACTGCAGTCTCATTTCCTGAAATTCGTGGGTCTCCAGGAATCCAGGTAAAGAGTCCAGCCAAATTAGAGTAACAAAAGGAAGATTAGCTAAATTATTTTTTAGGCAAGAGGCAAATGAAGGCCAAATAGTTTCTACTGTACTATATTTGAAGGTTGGCTTTAAGCTACACACTACTTACAAGCGACATGAGAATGGGGAAATGATCACTGCCATAAGAGTGGGATAGACTTTTCCAGGATATGGCAGAGGCCAAAGACGCCGAACATATTGTAAAATCAGCAGCCGATTTAGGATTTTGATGACCCGAAATGGCGATAACTGATAGAATAAAAGGATTGATTAAGTTGAGAAGCTCACGTTTCTTAGGAAGAAAACTCTTTGCATTCCATTAAAGAAGTACTGCCATAATTAGAAGACAAGGAGAGAATCTGTGTCAGTTTCTGGGCAACGTTTTGCGGTAAAGAAGATTTATTTATGTGATATTAAATTGACAATCACAGTTAGCAACAGCTCTAATATACTTTCATGTTGGGTAGGCAGAGCTTGATCGAGCACATTGAAGAGGATATCCGTTTGGAAAGGACGACGACTCCTCAAAAATAAGGGCTTGATGAGTAGCCTTGTCGAAGGATTTTCCTTAAGGAGCCTCAGGGCGCGGGAAAGAACTTAGTTTTTTTTATAGGATACGTCGTATAGAAGACGTCGAACTTGAAGAGAGCGGGAAAAAAGGAGAAGACTGTCCAACGACTAGAATATAATTCATCAAGTTGAGGAAACTGTCTGGCTCTTACTTGTCTTACTTTTTTATTCTTATTTCTTGAGCCATAAAGGTTTTATACTTTTCTGCCTTCCCTGCTTTGGGCAAGCACCACCGGTAGCGAAATAATTACCAAGACTGAAGACAGTAAGCCTCAGCTTCGACTACGTTATAAGTTTCCCCAGAGTGAGGCTGAGTACACTGGAAACAAAGTGGCTTTGACCGACATCGTAATTTAGTGTGTCCAAATCGACAGCAAAAGAAACCCTCGATAGTTGGAAAACTATACATCTCAACAGAAAGGTAGGAGTGATAACTGAAGATTCTTGGAAGGAGGATTTGTCCGTAAAAGGTTAAAACAACAGACTGAGTATGAATTTATATTGTCTTACTGTCCTCACTAGTCTTTCTATTCAGTCTTCTCGCTTTAAGGATTTCACCACTTTCATCAGGAAATCCGTCATCGACCAGTCTGTTGGAATCTGGCGCACCATAGCTATTTTGGTGATGTTGCAGGTGAGTATGGTAGCAACGTATTTGTTAATGTGTAAAATAGGGTTCTCTAAAAGTTTATTGGCATCTTTAGCTGATGGAAGTTCAACTGAGATTTTGTTTCTACCCACTTTTTTAACTACCCATCAGTTGCGATTTTAGACTTTATTAGAGAGAGACACCTGAAGAACGCCAGGAAGGATCGGAGGTATAGGGGGAGACGGCTTTACGATGAAGGACATACCTAACTTTTATTTGTTATATGTTATTTAAAGAATTTATAAATATTTAAACAAATAAACAAGATAATAATATAGTAGGCCAAAACCTCCTTACAAAAGGAGGGGCCTATGTCCAGCAGTGGACTGTTAAATGCTGTTGATGCATAATATATTTAAACAAAATGAAACAAATTACTTACTGCAAATTCTACACATATATAACAATAAGTTTGCCAGAAGATTAAAAGAAAACAATTATAATTACAAAAACAGAAAAACAAGGTTAGGAGCCGAGAGAAAGCCATCCTTCTCTTTCTTCTTTTTTTCACGACTTTTGTTAATTCGATTGGAGTGAAAAAGTGAAATTTTGTAAAGCCCAAAATCGATCTAAGAGGCGTGCTATGGAAGAGGCCTATATCCAGCAGTGGACTGCGATAGGCTGATGATGATGATCCAATACCTCGATCCAATATCTCAATACCAAACCCTCGTCAATATCATTCTATGCTAGTGGGTTGTGCTTCTTGACTATTATCAGAATTAATGGCTTTCTTAAATCTTGATAAAAAAGCTCGTTATTTTCTAATAACCACAATCTTTATTTGTTGATGTTGAAGCTTTATGTTTGACGACGAAATTATATGTTGCTTGTCCATCACAATGATAGACGGCCATATTGCTAATTGTTGGTACCACTTTCTTTATGGTATAAGTCATCTAACGCCTTCAAAGGACGACCCTATGATTGGCTGGTGTCTAGAATTTTTAACCATTTTTGACATCTTGCTCCACGATTCTGCGCACTGGGCTTTTAGAAATACCTAGAATGAACAATATAGTATTAACGTCATAAAGTATAGATACAAAGCTAAATGTAGATCATATTCACAGACTAGGTAGGTACAACTAGATATTTAGTTATAATTTTATATCTACTATTAAATTAGGTTGAAGAAGTCTCGTAGCAAATAAACAGGTGAGGCCTAAATAATGGATAATCCTCCACCTGCCGATGAGCCTGCTGTTAGATTCGAAAAAACGGGGTTATTCTAATGTTTTTCATTTTTTTATTTCGGCTTCTTCCTAGAAATAAAGGCGTGAATCATGTTTAAAAAATGGTACTTTACTCACAAATTTTGCTACAGTTGCTACAAATTTTGGAATTTTTGCCTTCTGCTTTTTATTGTAATAATATGTAATAAAAAAAAAAATAACACAGTGGTTTTAATATTATTTTATTATACCAGTAATATATTTTTAAAATAACAGTTGTACTTTTTGGCTAACTCTATTCAAGATTGTTTAGTCGCGCGTAACTACAAAAGTTTTGTTTATCTTAGCATAACCTAAAAATGGTTAACAAAAACTATTCTAATCATGAGTTACCATACAAATTATATTCTCTGAATGTATTGATGACTTGTGGTTGCTGTTTGATGGACTTTTCTACAGTTACTTACCAGTAAAAATAGCTGTTCGATTATAAACATCTTCAAAGTAGGTTTTCAGTTTCCCAGCTTCAAAATTGAATACCTAAACTGTTTTACGCGCACCACTACGAATGTCTTAAGCTTGCTAATGAATTTTTTTCATCTCCAGAACAAATAAAAAATTACACAAAAACCTTAAATTATCACAACATAACATTAACGCACAAAGGTATTGTATTGACAACTGACTAGAGATGGACGATATACATCGATTTATTTAAAACACTCGATGTATAGTAACGATGCATCGTATTAAACCGATGTATTGTTAACACTTCAACATCGAATATATATCGATGTTTTTTATTCGATGCATCGACCAAGCAAATTATGAATGAGTATAGTGTTGTATAGCCGCCAAATAGCTATAGTTTATTGAACGGGGTTCTTTTAATTCGCCCGTTGTGTAGGTCGTTCGACTAGTATTATTCGTTTGTTCGCGGGAAAATTAAATTAAACTTGATTTTTATTATGTGAAAATACTAGATTATGAATTCACTTTAAATAAATACTCGCTGAATTGAACGAAGGAACCGACTGAAGGGGAAGAGATTAAGTAAACTTTTGTTTTTACATGGCATTGACAAAAAATATTGGAATATGTAAAGAAAAATGTGTTGGTTGTGTGATTTTGAATTTGTATAAATATACAGGATGATTTTGAAAGCGTTTTGGAAAAGAAAATTTTGAATTATTTATCAGTAACAGAAGCTATATATAACGTTAATTTAATAAAATATATATTTTTTTTATCATCAAAGTCGATATTCATATCGTTTACAGAGAAAAAGTCAGAACCAGTAGTAGTAGGCTATTCAATCACACGTAGGTAAATACTACGAATAGAAATACTATGCGTTTTAATATCGAGTCACATCAAATCGTATTCGCCAATAAAAACAAAGCTACCGAGTTGCGCCGGAGTCGTCCAACCAATGACGTCTGCCCCGTAGGCGCATGCGCGGGGCTCACCTGTCATCGTCAGTCGGTCAGTAATACCATAACATCGTGACGGCACGCTGCATTGATTAGCGCTAAAATGAGTCGACAGTACGAATTTTCAAACGTGGAATACTTCTTGGCAATGGTACAGCTGTACACTACTGCCAACTACAACTTGGAAGAGGCTCGGCGTTTGTATTCCCAGCCGGAGCATTTAAATGCACTACGGCTACGTGGAATTGAAAGCCCTCAAATTCCCTCCACACCTACCATCTTGGCTGCAACCCAACGTCTTCTCGACCACGGACAATTTCGTGCGCCTACTCATGCGCAAGGTCAAGGACGTTTTAATTATTATTCGCCGGAGTGTAGTGCGTGCATACCTGGACAATGAGCTTAGTGATCGGTGGATAGGTCGAGGAGGGCCAGTGCCTAGCCACCTAGAAGCCCGGACTTAACGCCCCTGGATTTTTTCTTATGGTCGGAAATAAAAAGACTTGTTAATACACGGGAATATGAAAGCCGTGATAATTTACGCATTGCGATAGTGGACGCTTTTGATAAAGTGAAAAGTGATAGAGACACATTAAGAAAATTAAAAAACAATTGCATTAAACGTGGACGTTTGTGTATTGAATGCAGCGGACTCCATTTTGAGCAGTTCCTGCGATACAGAGAACTGTAAATAGTGTAAATAGGTATGTAAGTTAATTATTCTGTAGATAGCTCCGATTTTTTAAATACGCCTGAAATATTTATACCTACAGTCCGTTGATAAATTGATTTGTTGTGAAAAGAACAATCGTGGTTAATAATTGTGACAAATTGGAGTCTATCTACGTAAGTACTCGCTAGCTCGCGCCTATAGGTATACTTTTGTCAGCTGCTGTGTTAGCGTCGGCGGTGCGCAGCGGCCGCCGAAACGCCCACGGACGTGTTTCATTCATATAAGATAATGAATGAACGATCAGTCCATTACTACTTTCCAAGTCGATCGAGTAAAAATGAATATTAAAACTGAAACTTTTTTTTAGACAACATTACAATTGATTTAATCATTTTTATTGGTACTATAGATGATTCCAAATTCAAATATTTCGTTTCCAAAACGCTTTCAAAATCACCGTGTATTTCCTGCTTTTATTAATTTTTTTTTTTTTATTAAGGCCTTTTTTTTTTGTTTTTTGGTCTAACCTAACCTAAAACACGTCATGGCGAAAATAATCGATGTTTAAGAAACATCGATGTATTTCTCAATACATCGTATTGCCATCGATGTGACCGATCGATGCATTACATCGAATAAAACATCGATGTATATTTTAAATGTCCATCTCTACAGCTGACGTACTTTTTTTATGGTGCTGCCAGCTTGCCCAGCTACTGTCTGTGTCTTTATTTTCTAAGTAACATAATATTACATATTTAATAATTTAATTAATATATTTTTATAAAAAAAAATTAATATTAAATTGAGTTTCTTTTATGTCGTACTGTAATTTTGTGTTGTTAATTGCTCCAGCTTTGCTCCTCTAAAGGTGGTTTTACACCGACGAGGCAACGCGTGAATAAGATGGGCGTGATTTGAAATTTGTATTATACCTCAACAGAATTCACTTTTAATTTTGTTTCTCTATATATCATTAGAAACTAAAACTGCCAGTTGGATTCAGGTCTTAACCTAAGAGCGATTACTTTCAGAGACGGATATAGACTTCCACTGGATGAAAAGGAAAAGCAATACAAATAAGTCATTCCATGAACAAGCAAGGACGGAATCTACATTTTAGATGGCAGTTCCAATTACACAGCTATTTCTGTATATAATTAGAAGAATTATTATTAAGAAACCGTACGTGTGAACATAACCGGACTACTAATAAATATTTTTAATTTTTGATAACTATTTCATGAAATAATTCCCATTTACACCACTTAATTTTAACTTGTCACGCTGCAGATACATCTACAGGTATATGAATGACTTTTGTTTCAAACTATTTTAGAATGATGAAATGATGAGAGCACATTGAAAACAAAACATTTGTTGAAAATGCAACAAACAATAAGAAATTAGTTAAAGAGGAGAGTGTAACACTAGAAAATGGTTGTTGCTAACAACTTGATATATTGCGTCTCTTGATGAGGTTATTTTACATATTTAAATACTCCCTTTAATACAGCACTGTGGTCAACTAGCAGGGTTTTTATACATCTTCTTTTCCACTGCAATGAGTGACTCGGGCTTTTAATAGCGCAAAAGTTTAAACAATTTTACATTATTAAAATAGTTTAACAATAGTAAAATTACAATTAAATTACAATTATTATACTACCATTATACAATGTTTAACGTAGTTTACGCTAAATGTAATATTATAGTAGTGTACGCTATACGTATTAGTTCATGTAATATTATAATGTGTGGTTTAGTAGTTGACAAATAAAAAGCTCGATACCGTTGATAGGAGTGGGAGACAGCAAAATTTCATAGACAAAAAATGGATTAAAAAATTTACTTGCCTGAAAGAGTTGTCATATAAAATAAAGTTCCTTGAATTACAGGACGTCTACACCTGTCTACACCGGTCTCAATCTCAACCTATAGGTTTCTTCTCATTTGATTTTACAATTCAATTTTTATTTAGAGATCGTCTGGTCAAGATCTATTAGCCCTGGTTCTACCCAATCTACCTGGCAGTGGCTTGACAGATTCATAGTCATTTTGGTTATTTCCTACCTTGCTATTCTAATTATAAACCATTTAACATTTTTCATCTTCGGAGGCCTATGTCCCGTCTTATGTATTTTTTTTAAATCTATCCTAAATTACTGTTACTTTATTTATTATATGCCCAAATGGCAAACCATAGCTGACCTTAATATTTTGCAACCATCTAATATACCAATAATCTACAATAAAATACTTTGACTTATGTATGTATTTCATACAGACAAAAATGCAGACAGACAAGCAAATGGTTCGATAATGATTCTTTTCGTTGCCTATTGAGAAGTAGAACTTAAAAAATACAAAACTCACTATCATGTTATCCTATTAAAATTCTCCTCGTGGCGAGATTTAATCACATTTTCAAGGAAAGTTCGTAATATTTGGGGTAAAAAGAAAACAAGAATTGATTTTTAGGGATAATTAAAACACCATAGATAATCTTTTGCCTTGTGATAGGTCACGTGACGGCACGTGAAGTAACATAGACAATTTATCCATTCGTCAGTTTTCGGGCGAAGAGGCAGCGCAGTTTGGTGTTTTATTGAGCGGACTGCCAAAAAGTGAAAACTCTAAAATGGCAAAGAGTCTATCTCTATCGCAAGCTACCAAGGAGCATGTCCTGGCTGTTAACCGGGACTTCATATCCCAGCCCCGTCTCAGTGAGTACCCCATAATTTGTTTCTTCAATTTCGGCTAACGTCATAGGTTGTCAATGAAAATATCGATTTTGCGTAGTTTTTTCATGTTCCGCCTGAATTTGTATATCTTAATATATAAAATAAAGAATATTAATCATATTATTTGCTTGTATTACGAATGATAAGTAAATCATAGGCCAACCTTGAGATAATTGTTAGCGTCCAGGAATTGAACTCCCCTTTGTGTGAAGTCCCATTACGACCTAATTTTATGCATCTAACATTAATTATAAACCAGAAGATGATTTTAGGCAAAGAAATACGATTCTTATAGGTTTTTTTTTTTGGCGAGTTCAAAACGTACATGACAGATTTTGTCAGCTGATCAGTTTTTTTTCATGTGATGTATGATATTATGATCACGTAAACCAAAAAAAATCCTAAACGAATAATATTTCTAGAAAGAGGTCACCTTATGAAGAACTTAAATAACTAACTTTCTGAAAAGAACTCATGACTTTAATTCAGTGTTAGTACATAGAGTAGGTAAGGTTCAATAAAGTTTAATATTTTTCATCTGTAAATCAAATCTGTTTTATGAAAATGTTAGTTAAAAAATTATTTTGTCCAGCTTATAATTTATCATAAAGTTACAACACAGTATAGTTACAGTACAGTGTACCAATTAGACTTCACACTGAAAAATATTAGCTTGCTGTAATTATCAGGATTTGTGTGTAACAGATATATATTTCTTGAAATTTATACTAGTAGATGGTATACTATTCCAAAATTGGTTTTGCAATAGTTAGCTAGGGATGAAATAAATCATGTCTATTTTACTTTCTACAAACTATAATTTTAAAGTTTGCATGACTACAACAGAATAACATCAAGTCTTGTAAGAATATAGTAGATATGTTTTTTTCATCTCACTATTGAGGTCAGAATGACAGTCAGCTGTTTGGTGTTGCCTAATGATGTAATAAAATTGTCTGTGGTACTATTAAAACTACTTACTAATTTATGGTCATTAAAAAGTCTTTTTTAAACAAAACTACAAAACTAAATTTGCATTTGATTTTAATTTTATTGGTAATGAGAAATTCTTTTAAATATTTAATAAATACTAGAAATAGCATATTTACAATAGTACCTATGCAATGGACTGCAAAGGTACTATTATAAATGTTTTCAAATATTTTTTTTTAATACTCTGACTTTTTATCAAGAACTTGTTTTTGCTCGTGACTCCGCCCACGTGTATGTTGGTTATCATGGTAAAAAAACTGTCCTTTAAGTGTCAAACTATCTCTATACTAAATTTCATCTGAATTAGTTCAGCGGTTATTGATTCCCCACACAAATTCCCGACCTTCTTTTCACTCCTTAAAGGATGATTTCTGGTATATAAACTATCGTGTGTCCTTTCTCGGGACTCAAACTATCTGTATGCCAAATTATATCTAATTTGGTTCAGCGGTTTAGATAACAGACACACTTTCGCATTAATAATATTAATATGGATTTGATTTACTTTTCATATTACTTGTCACACAAGTATTATATCAATGAACTTTATATCATCAACTTGTCATCTCTCCATAGAATTAAACATTATCTATACAAATAAATAAAATTTGTAGTGTCTGTTTGTAATGTCAAAATTATAGGTTTTTTTTCATGCTCACACTGTTATTTGCATTATACCTATGCCTAAAAACCAGTTTTTTATTCTTTGTCAGTCTGCCTGTCTGTTTGTTCTGGGTAATCTTCTAAACCGGCTGGACCGATTTCGATAATATTTTCGTAGCGCTTTTCAAATTCCATGCTAGTATAATATATAAATGTTATAATTGACATTATTTATTAGTTTCTATGTGGAATTTTAAAAACGCAATCTTATACTAAATCAATACATCACTATTATCTTATAAGATTAGATATAACATATTTTAGATAGATGTCAACCTTAAATTTTTTTTTGGTCTCTTGCTATTCTAATTATCTCTTAATATTATTTGGGCTTCCTGCTAATATTATAAGAACGAAAAGTTGACACAAACCCTATACCAACCCGGCTGGGCAGTGTGGTATAGTAGGCTAAAACCTCCATACTAAAGAGCGGCCTATGTCTAACAGTAGATTATTAAAGACTGTCAATGTGATGATGATCATTTGGGTTTGAGTGATTCTTATAAATATAAATTCTAATGTAAAATACCTCTCTAAAATACCCTGTAACCTAAAATGCCTCTATATTGCCTAAAGAAATTGGCAGTGTTGAATAATAACCTAACAACTCCTTCATAACTGCCTGCCTTGGCAACATTGTGAACCCTGAATTGCAGGCGTTCATGGGTTGCAGTAACCATTTTCCGTCCGTCCCATTTACTGGTTAAAGTCACCCTCTTTTCCATAAACAAAATTATAACCGCACAACATCAAGTTTACGTGCCTTTGAAATTAAGCTTATGGTTGCAGTCTACCACACTTGCTTAGGAACAATTTGTTAAATATAACTTTTGAAACATCTCAGTGTGTTGATGAACTTAACTAAATGTAGAATTTTATAATTAATCAATAATCAACGTTATTACCCATTAAAAAAATAATATGTATATTCAATCCACAACTCTCAAAATAGACACTCCATGACGTAGTCCTGTGTTTTTTTCTTGTGGCTTATTTTATATTTATTATATAACTAGCTGGTACCAGCGCTGCCTTAGTGCTGCTTAGTGCTGTAGTGCGACTGCAGTCCATGAGGCTTCGTTTCGATTGGGCAAAATTTTATAGGGTTTTTCTGAGAGGAAAAAACCCTAAGTTACTCCTTATTTAGTGAGCTATCTGGTAGTAAAATATTATCAAAATCGGGCCAGCGTTTTAAAGATTACCCGAAACGAACAGTCAAACAGTTAAAGAGATTTTTAGGCATAAAAAACCTATTATTTTGATATTACAAACATTCACTTTTATTCATTAGTATTGATTAAGACATCAATTATGTATTAGAGTTGTAGTGATATTGTCTTGTAAATAATGCAATTCTAATTTCCGTACAGCTTACAAGACAGTGTCTGGTGTGAATGGACCTCTTGTCATCTTGGATGAGGTCAAGTTCCCCAAGTTCTCTGAGATTGTACAGCTGAGGCTTGCAGATGGCACCCTCCGCTCAGGACAGGTAAGACATTTGAGTAGGTTTTCATATTAAAAACCTGCCGTAGGTCAAAAGGACAGACTATTCAGAGTTAAGACAAAAACAAACTCCATAGAAAACTTAGAGTACTGCATAGAGTACTTAGTAAGTTAATTAAGACTGTGACTGTGAATGATAAAGAATGCTAATAAATAAATGTTTTAAAATTAGATAAACCTAGTCAAGGTTGGTTACATTTTCCAAAGGACTTCGCTTCCAATTCATATTTTACAACCAATTTAAAAAAATATATAAATTGAATATGATTGACTATTACCGAATATATTGCTTAAATAGACACTTAAATGGTGAAGGTCTCCCTTTTTAATGTCAGTTATAATATAAGCTTCTATTTCAAACAGGAAATGCTACATCTTTTTTTAAATACTGACCCCCTTTTTTTTTTTGACCTACACATAACACTTCTTAAATTACACCCTGTTGTAACTTAAACCTGTGACGACTTTAAACGTGACACAAGCTAAATTATAATTCATTTTCTCCAGGTACTCGAGGTCAGCGGCTCCAAGGCCGTCGTCCAGGTATTCGAGGGTACGTCGGGTATCGATGCGAAAAACACTCTTTGTGAGTTCACCGGTGATATTTTGCGTACTCCCGTGTCGGAAGACATGTTGGGTGAGTTCAGTTCGCTCATTTCATAACTTTACTTTTTGATGTAAGTCAGGTAAAGGTCATATGTAGAGAGATGTCTTCTACGTGACGAATTTTACCAATTTGTTCATCTGTAAATGGATCATGTGTCGTATTTAGCCATTTATGCGCCCGGTTGGTACAAGATCCTGTAAATGTGCCCCATCAAAAGTATTTTCAAACGTCCACATCTGTACTCTCTTTTGATTATTTCTACGCCCAACCCCGGGTCTGCCTTCGGTTCACCACTGGCACTCCTCTAGTTGCACTGTTGACTGCGCGGATGGCGTAGTGGTTTAAGCGGTCGTCTCGCCGCGCTGAGTGTCGTGGGTTCGATCCCCGCATGGAACAACACTGTGTGATCCACAAATTGTTGTTCCGAGGCTGGGTGTTCTTTGTGTCCGTTTAATGAACGTTTGTAAAGTCCCCCGCGACACAGGAATATAATCTTAATGCGGGAGTTATCTTTTTCAGAAAAAAAACGAGAGAAAGAGTCTAAGTCTAATCTAGTAGTAGTTACGAAATTTCTTTCCATTTGAGTTTGATTAAATAGTTGCACCTTAAATTTTGCCACTACCTAATCTGCTTACATAATAACATTTCCATGATCTTAGGACGTGTATTCAACGGTTCCGGCAAACCCATCGACAAAGGTCCCCCAATCTTGGCCGAGGACTACTTGGACATCCAGGGTCAGCCCATCAACCCCTGGTCTCGTATCTATCCCGAGGAAATGATCCAGACTGGTAACTATATAATTATGTGATACTTAAAGGATAACTTATTCTTTGCCAAGTTTTATTCTCTTTTACTGCAGGTTTTGGTCATATTTGGTCATAGATTCCTCAGGAAAGAGAGACTTATGAATGAAAATAACTTCTTAAATTGATGATTCATAAAAGGCAGACGGTTTGAGTGATTTGGTAGAAGATAGGTGGTATATGACGATGTGTAAACCAACGAGATCAAAGACAGAAAAAATAAATTTGGTGTGACATCCCTTCTAGACAATTTTATAAAGGACAATAGTAATTAATATTTCTTGACTTCAAGTGGTGGCTACCGAGAGGTTCCATATTCAAACGGCGTAAGTGGGAGTGGATTAACTTGGAGGATGAGCTCACTTACATTCAATGTTTTAGCGGGAGAGATCAGTGGGCGAGAATGACTCGTGTATGATCATTATTTATATAAGAATTAAATAAGCTGTGTTTCTAAAGGTATCTCCGCTATTGACGTGATGAACTCCATCGCCCGTGGTCAGAAGATCCCCATCTTCTCTGCTGCTGGTTTACCCCACAACGAAATTGCTGCCCAGATTTGTAGGCAGGCCGGTCTTGTCAAGGTATGTCTAAATGTGGTATGGTTAAATCTTTGAATTAATAGTAATAAAGTACCACTTCTTATCGTTTGGGACATTGGTCCAGTGGCGCCATCTTAATATAAACACGCACGAACAGATATATAACTTATCGCGTTTAAAATAAACTGTGGTTCTTTCTCCTTTATAAATATTATCGACTGCCTCGGTGGCGCTGTGGTACGGTAAGCGACTTCTGTTCTTAGGTCTCGGCTTCGATTCCCGGGTTGGATCAAATATTTTTTTGCTCTGCAAACTTAGTTTCGGAGATTGGGTGTTTTCTATGTATAATATTTATGTATTTACAAAAAAAAAGGATATAAGTATTCTATCAGTCAATCTAGCTTTCATAGTAGAAGCTCTGCTTAGTTAGAAACAAGATGGCGTTGTGTTTTAGATGTCCGAAATATTATTATTATTATAAAACTCTATTTCACCAGATCCCCGGCAAATCAGTTCTCGATGATCATGAAGACAACTTCGCCATCGTGTTCGCCGCTATGGGTGTCAACATGGAGACTGCTCGTTTCTTCAAGCAGGACTTCGAAGAGAATGGTTCCATGGAGAATGTGTGCCTGTTCTTGAACTTGGCCAATGACCCCACCATTGAGAGAATTATCACACCCCGTTTGGCTCTTACAGCTGCCGAATTCTTGGCTTATCAGTGCGAGGTAAGTTATTAAAACTAAAGGCAATGGTGTCTATGTTCAGGATAGTCCATCCCAGGGATTCCCAAACTATTTTGGGCAAGAGATCCATTTTCTAAAATGAACGAAACCGTATTTTAAAAGTTTCAAATGAGAACTTGTGTTAATTTATAGGGATCGATTTTTAGACCTAGTCTACCCCCAAGTCAGTTTTAATTTATGTCGATCCCTGTAAAACCAATTTCGACCCCATCGGCCACTTATGGAATCTCTGGTCTAGGTCCTTCCAGGATAACTTATGTGCTTCTACTTCTAACATTCAGAATACTGTAATTATACAGTACTATTTAGTTAGTTTTGATTTCAAATGCTTATAAATACAAGGAATACCTCTTGCGAGTTCTAGAGGCTTGCATGCAATGCGGAAACGATATTATTGTTGATGTAGGGAAGTTGGACCGAAATGATATCTTAATTTTGTAATAACTAAATAGAAAACTAAATTTACATTTTTTTAAGTATAACGTTTGTTCTTCAGAAACACGTGTTGGTCATCTTGACTGACATGTCCTCGTACGCCGAGGCTCTGCGTGAGGTGTCCGCCGCCCGTGAGGAGGTACCCGGACGTCGTGGTTTCCCAGGTAATTATATACTGTAATAGCTAGTCCATTCCACCCACGCAAAACGATACATTTGAGAACATTTCAATATACACATTAGATATAGAAATAATAAGCAATCACTCTAAATTTGAACTTTCACCATACTAACGTACAGAAGGTTTACTTTTTGAAGATATGTAAGTAAAAAGCGACTTTCGTTACTAAGTAATTAAGTACTAATTACAAAATTTACAAGTTCTTTGACACTTAGTTGTTGCACACACACATTGCATGTTGGGGTGAAAAATGCGAAATTGAATTTTTGAGTTTGCTAAGCAGGAGGCTGTGGATTCGATTCCCACTCAGGATAAATAATTGTGGGTTGAGGTGTGATCGTTTGTTCTCTGGCTGCATGTTATTAGTCTATAATATTTGCAAGGCGTAAGGGACACTCATTTTTTTCATCATTTTTTTTTTCATTTTACTGGTTAAAAGTGATGAAAAATGATATCACAATGAGTAGACAAAAAACATTTTACCGATAACAATTTAAACACCCGAAGCGCGCGCGGTCTACCCTCCAGCCGCCATTTTGTATTAGTGTGCGTAGACTCTTTGCACGGAATACACATGTAGTTATTACTTTTGTGCAACACCTACGGGGAATGACGTTAACCTTTGACAGCTGATTGCATAAAAAGTTACTTTTCCAGCAGAAAATTTCAATGATTTTCGACGTCCCTTACACCATGTATGTGTTTAGAAATAAATAGTACGTTTAACAGCTCTGCCTAGTTTGAGACTATTATTAATTAGGTAACTTTCCTGGCGTAATTCAGTATCAGTAGCACAATAGGGTAGATTCCTAGGTTTAAAATAAATTATTTCGCCTGTATCATTAAATCTAACATCTCAAAGTAGAGGCTGAATTGTCCTCCATTGTCAATTTGTTTTTTTTATTCATTTGATATCTTGACATCAACGTTAAATATAAATGATTTGACAATAACTAGGTATGACGTCACGAAATAGTATCTCATACAAAAATGTACCGCGTCCAGCGTTTTGACATTTAAAAAAAGACACTGATTTGACTTTACAGTCATCTACCCTATTGTAGTTTAACTTGTCTTCTCTAGTACAAAATCAACTCAAAAAATGAATAGTCTTACCTCACACTTATTTCAGCTGTAGATATTAGAATTTCTGAAGTATATTCTGCTACTAGAAGTTTATCTTGTCCCCAGGTTACATGTACACGGATTTGGCCACAATCTACGAGCGCGCTGGACGTGTAGAGGGCAGGAACGGCTCCATCACTCAGATCCCCATTCTTACTATGCCTAACGACGATATCACTCACCCTATTCCTGATTTGACTGGTTATATTACTGAGGGACAGGTGAGGAACACTTTCTAATAATTAAGTTAACCGTAAATTTTCAATGCGAGTTTAAAGATGAGAATAGGAAACTCTGAGGACAACAAACATGGGAAATCCATGCTTAAGCACATACGGGTTGACTCGAACGGTGTAATACAGCAGCGTCACTGAATATCTGTGTTTAGCAATTTTTTTTGTTACTTTACCACACACTGAGTGAGTTTACCAGAGACAACTCTCTCTACCTCCCTAGGGATTCCGAAACTTTGTGTATTTATTGCAGAAACTTTAACGTTACTTTTCTTTCTTTTTTATTTTTTTTTTTGAAAAAGACAACTCCCGCATTAGGAATATATCCTGTGTCGCGGGGGACCTTACAAACATACATGAAACGGACACAAAGAACACCCAGACTCAGAACAACAATTTGTGGATCACACAAAGCGTCGTCCCATGTGGGGTTTGAACCCACAACACTCGGCGTAGTAGGAAGCGGCGTGGCGACCGCTTAACAGTGCAGTCAACTTTGGGTAGTGCTAAATAAAATTGATTGTTATTACATAATTACATACTTCAAAATGTCATCGAGTTTAGACCTGATACAAGTGATGTTTTCACACAGATCTATGTAGACCGTCAGCTCCACAACAGACAGATCTACCCACCGGTGAACGTGCTGCCATCTCTGTCACGTTTGATGAAGTCCGCCATCGGCGAGGGCATGACCCGCAAGGACCACTCCGACGTATCTAACCAGCTGGTGAGTACTTGACTTGAAGAGTTTTAAACCTATTAATAACGTTGTAGACTATAGTTAAACCAAGCTTGGCCCTCCTGATGGTTTGCGGGACGCGGGGCGGGTGATGCGCTTGGCTATACATGACACGATGTACTAACTCGATATCTTCAGATTTATTTGTTTGAGATTTAATCTACACACGATGTAATAAAAATCTAATTTATTTCCATGTATTATAATGTCAGTGTACCTATTGTAAGTTTTTATGATTAATTGTAAAATTTAATACTGTAAAATAATTTTAATAAAATCACCTTATCTTCATCATGTAAATTATATTCAGATACAATTTAAAAATTAAGTAAAATAATAAATATTCTTTATTAGAACTTTAACAGTAGAACCTCTTTAAGCCGAACTTCAAGATTTTAAATCTTTTTGTGACGCAGAGTCGGCAGATTATCCATGTTGCAAAATAATACCGTGTGTAGCAGTCTTAAGAAAAATAACACGTACACTGTACAGCCATGCTTTCACGTCAGTCACTGCCGGCGGACAGCGACGCACTAGCTAATTGGTTGAATGCATCCCCGCCCCGCGTCCCCCAAATCATCAGGAGGGCCAAGCTTGCGGCGGTTTAGCTATAGTAGTCAACATGTACTATAGAAACCAAGAGGTTACCATACCATGCTTCAGCAGAAATGGGCTGACTCATCTCTTCCGTCGAGCCTTTTCTTAAACTTGGGTCGGCTTTAAGTCTACAACGATACGGCTGAACTACGAGAGTGCTTCGAGGAATTGTTCGGACTAATACCAGCCGCAAATTACCTGGATAGTTGGCGCTCCACTACTGTGCGCTTTTCGAGACACTTTTTGCCTCGCACAACCAATCTGTGGAACGGATTATCGTCTGCGTTATTTCCAGACCGATACGATCTTCAAACCTTCAAGAAAAGAGCGTACTCCTTCCTAAAAGGCCGGCAACGCGTTTGTGACTTCTGAGTTGCAGACGTTCATGGGCGGCATTTTGCCACTGCCATGAGACCTCCACCAGACTTGGTATTAGACTATATCGAAGTACTGTAGAAAGTCTGTTTGTTTGACTTTTTAGGGCTCCAGCTATTCGTAACGACAGCTATAGATGTTCGTATAGCAACTGGGCAACAAATAGACGACTCTTACGAAGGGATATTAAGGCCTCACAGAAAAATAGTTCTAAGCAATGCTTTTATTTTCGTTCTTTCTTTTTTTTTATTAAAAAGACAACTCCCGAACTAGGAATATATCCTGTGTCGCAGGGAACTTTACAAACATACATGAAACGGACACAAACAATTTGTGGATCATACAAACCGTAGCCCCTACCACTACGCCATCTGTGCAGTAAATTATTGTTTGCATTGGTTGCAGTCTTTTATTAGTTTTCAACGAATGAGTGATTGTGTAACTGTGACTGCTTTAACCGGGTGTAACTGCTATTCTTAGAGTTACCACTATGTGTTAAACGAACACCAAGGTTTCGTGTTATGTTGCATCATTGCCATGTATGTGACAATGGCTGGCAAACATTTCTTTTTAAAGACGCGTTAGAAATATATCCTGTGTCGCGGGGGACTTTACAAATATATATGTAGCAGTCACAAAGAACACCCAGACTTAGAACAACAATTTGTGGATCACATAATATTATTGTCTTTTTTTTTCAATAAACTAAAAAACCGTTTTCCCCGCAGTACGCTTGCTACGCCATCGGTAAGGACGTGCAGGCGATGAAGGCCGTCGTCGGTGAGGAGGCTCTGACGCCCGACGATCTCCTCTACTTGGAGTTCCTCACCAAGTTCGAGAAGAACTTCATCTCGCAGGTATGTCCATATCTACCCTGCCTTATAAGCCACAGTAGATACATAGATACATTGCACTTTCCACACTGAGAAAAACATAAAAAATTTCAATGTGCTATATTTAAATCAGTTCTATAACTGCAAGATTATTCTGACAATTTAATGGACAGTGTTAACCAATATCTTTATCATTATATCAGTTTAAATATTATAAACCGCTGTGACACTTTTTACATAATACATTGTTCTTGTATTTTCTCTGATAAACGAACTGATAAACTGATTAAACCATAAACATAATAGGTATCTTATGTCTCAATTAAGTTTATGCCGAAGTTTGCAATGATTGCCTACTTAAATACAATTGAAAACCGCTTGGGGTGTAAAAGACTATATTCATAAATAATTTCTTCACAGGGCAACTACGAAAACCGCACAGTCTTCGAGTCCCTTGACATCGGTTGGCAGCTCCTCCGTATCTTCCCCAAGGAGATGTTGAAACGTATCCCAGCGTCCATCCTGGCCGAGTTCTACCCCAGAGACTCCCGCCATTAAGAGCCAACATCAACTTCCCAGTGGTCACACTTGTAACTTTGACGGAACAACTGTCGTTGAGATTATTTATTCAGAAGTATTATACTTACACGTGGTCTGTAATCGTTTGAGGGTTGTACTATATCGGGCTGACCACATAATGTTCACGGTTAAAAGTTAAAGTGCGTACTACAATATCTTGTAAGATAAAAATACTATTTAATAGTAAGTTGTTAATAGTCTATTATATAATGTGTATTACATACATGTATTGTGATCATGTGCAAAATTATATAAACAAGTTATTGCTATCGTAAGTTACAGCCGTCTCGCTGACGTAATGAAAACCGTCTGTCTGTATATAATTTCCCCAAAAACATATACTAATGTACTGAACAATTAAATTATTATATTTTTGAATTAATGCAAAAAAAAATCTTTTATTTTTGGTGCTTCGGTCAAACTTTAAACATAATATTTGTGTGCACAAATGTTGAAATGTGTTCCAATTATATATAAAGAATTAAATCTGTTGTACATCAAGTTATGTTGCTAATTATGTGATATCGCTTCAATTAATGGTATGAAACACATTTCTGTAAAGTAATAGTCCAGTAACACAGGTGTTACATTCCAAAATTGTGTTGTCCTTGTTCACTGTTAAAGCTAGATTCTGTATTCAGCAGAGGTGAATTAGGATACTGTTGTTTTCAATGGAAATAAAAATATAGAAAGTTTAATGCTTCTTTTATTTATATATCATACTTTGAACGAGCAGCAGCATATATCACATTATTATTTGCCTGTTATAGATAATATAATAAGATAAGAATACATAATAAGAGATGGGAATAATAAGAGGAATAATGCCCAGTCAATGCAAATAATAATTGAGGAATAATGTCCTGAATTGCAGACGTTCATTGTCGGCGATAGTCACTTTCTTGTCTGCTCATCTGCCCCCTCTAACATAAAAAACCGGTGTCACCGTAAACCAATAGTTTCATGAAAAACGTATTGATTTATGTGTACTTTGCCGATGCTAGTAAAGCACAAATTGATAAAAAATCATATGAGTACACCTAAACCTTTCACTCGCCGTGAGTCACAACCCATTGGTGAAAATCCGAGTGGTTAGCGGACAATCACCCAGACACGCGCGGCAGGGAACTGTAGTGAAATTCTCGATTACTTCATATAATACTTTTATTGATACTACATCAATCTTATCGAAATCAAACTAGTCATTTAAAAGCAGTTGTTGTAATAGTACAACAACAACAAAAAGAGGGAGCACCATAGGGTGCTCCCTCTTTTTTTGCGTCAATGCAAGCAAGGGTGCAAAACAATGGTTACATTCAAACTTTTTTTGTGTCAATAATTAAAAATGTAGTAAATATATGGTCACAAAAACAGAGATAGCTTCTTGAAAATAAGTGATGTATATGCTTTAAAGGTTTATTCCACTATGTTCACCTGGGTGATATCACCCGGGTGAATAAAGTAGATTTTTCTTCCTTGAAATGTCCCCATTTCACCTTGGAAGAATTTCACCAGGAAACGGGCAGTTGTAGTTGTAGGGCACATGCATACTTAATAAATTTTCGATACGTATATATTTATTTTGCTAAATATTTGACAAAACAGAGTTTGTTGCTATTGTGCGTGTTGCTATGACTAAAGAGTCTACATACGAGACGATTTAAAACAATTTAAAAAAAGTGAAATAAAGCTATTTTGAGTTTGTGATTGGCCGAATGTTTAATTTGTTGTCACGTCGCACAGAAGTGCAGGGATTTACCTATCAGTTGCCTCTCTCTTTTTATCGCGTAGCTCTGACGGCGTTTGCGATATCCTTCGCAAGTGTGAAAAACGTGACTTTCGCATCCTTGTTGTTATTTCAGCTGGCCAATACGATGGCATATTTTAGGTCATTGTTTAAAGCCTTTAAGTAGCATTGAATGTATGTGTTTATGGCGTGTATTATTTGAACGTGATTTAGAAGCCTGTTATTAGAACATATCAGGAATCGGAATCTAATTCTTACGGCACAATGGTATCGGGTCCTTTCCGGCAGCCCCGAATCTTGGTACTATTTTTTCGAACCTTGGCACAAACTTAATAATAGCGCCTCATCTCTAGTGTTTGAGGTAAATAACTTAAAAAACTCACAAATTTATTAAGATGGTTGGCATTTTTCGTGATTGGAAGGTAACAATATATTGTTTTTTTTCCTTTTAAACCGTATTATATTATGATTTTGCGCCCCCTGAAACTGTTGCACGGGGCGGGTGCCCCCTCTCTAGATCCGAGGCTGATTTCCGGCATTACCAACCTTGTCGGTATCTAAAAAGATATTTTTCAGTATTGTTTATATAAAATACACATTGGTTTATTGTCTTTGTTCTTATAATTAAATCAGGGCCTTTGTCTATCAGTGGTTACCTATCATTTTTTATCAACCACTATTTATAATTATGTAAGCGTCGAACATAAAAAGAAATTACATAATTTTCAAGATTTCTTTAACTTAAGAGCTAAGAGCATGCCCGTGCCTAACGCCACAGAGTACTGTGGTAATGCTTAGTTTAGATTTGTGGCGTGTATGCAACGCGAGTAAACTCCCACGGGGTTTGGTACACTGCGACTATCATCTAAAATTAATACTTTGTTTAACTAAGAAGAAAAATTTGGGGACACCCTTACTTTAATCCATAGATAATATACAATGTGTCTCGGTTCGGACTGTACAAACTTTAGGGGGTGATAGTTTGCTCTATTTTATCACTAAAATCATTCTACAGGTGGGGTCTAAACCCAACGGCCTCTGAATGGCAGCCATTTTTGTATTTTGGTTGACTTTTTCGTAGCGTCCATACTAAAAGTTATGTAACTTTGGAGTTTAATGTCCGATTATCGTAAAACAAAAACTTCCCATAACGGAAAAGTATTAGCAATCAGATAAATAACTCAAATAATTTTAATAATTGCTGTATCATATTGAAATGAATGCTAAAAGATCAACTTTACGTCAAAATTAACATTGTTTTTTAGTATTTCAAGGCTATTAAAAAAAATACCCCTGTGAACTATCTCTTATTATGCATGTGTCTTACAGATGGTAAGCTTACCTAAATAATGATACCAAAAACTCGATTTTATGACAATTGGTTTAAAAAATATTGTTGTTGGAACATAGGCTTGTGCATGTAGTGAATTCATAACGATGTGGTTTTTTCTTT
This sequence comes from Arctia plantaginis, assembly GCA_902825455.1. Classification (NCBI taxonomy): domain Eukaryota; kingdom Metazoa; phylum Arthropoda; class Insecta; order Lepidoptera; family Erebidae; genus Arctia; species Arctia plantaginis. The sequence continues at coordinate 2,965,555 of CADEBD010000553.1, forward strand.
AGATATTTAAAGTGATTAGCAAAGATAAACAAAATAACAAGTATTAATTATTTAATAACAAATGTACATTTACAATAATTGTTGTCAAAATTGTCAAAATGTCCCCCAGCACTTTGAAGGCACGCAGTAGCCCGGATCGCTATCTGCTGTGTTGACCGTCTCAACTGGTTCGGATTATCTTTAATTTCGGCAGCAGCGAATACGCTCCAGCAACTCTTTTCTGGTGTTGACTGGCTCAAAATAAACTTTATGTTTCATCCAACCCCAGGGATAAAAGTCCAGTGGCGTTAAGTATGGCGAACGCGGTGGCCAGGCTACAGGACCGCCGCGGCCAATCCACTGTGGATGATATTGGTCTAGGTGTGCCCTTACCGCTCGGGCAAAGTGTGGAGGAGCTCCATCTAACTGAAGCCACATGCGTCGCCGATATGACAATGGTAATTCTAATAACGCTTCAGAAAATTAATTGGTCAGAAACTCTAAAAATCTTGGGCCATTTAAATTTCTTGGGAGTACGATGGGGCCAATCAATTGATCATCGATCATAGCTGCTTACACATTAACAGAAAATTCATGCTGAAATGTTGATGTTCTAACAGCATGTGGATTTTCAGCCATCCACAAGTGTAGATTGCGGTGCTCATTCATATCTTACGCACGGAAGGGCTGCGTTCGAGCAACAATATCTCTTACACCAGTTGTCATAGCATCGAGTTTTTGGTATCATTATTTAGGTCAGCTTACCATCTCTGAGACACATGCATAATAAGAGATAGTTCACAGGGGTATTTTTTGTAATAGTCTTGAAATACTAAAAAACAATGTTAATTTTGACGTAAAGTTGATCTTTTAGCATTCATTTTAATATGATACAGCAATTATTAAAATTATTTGAGTTATTTATCTGATTGCTAATACTTTTCCGTTATGGGAAGTTTTTGTTTTACGATAATCGGACATTAAACTCCAAAGTTACATAACTTTTAGTATGGACGCTACGAAAAAGTCAACCAAAATACAAAAATGGCTGCCATTCAGAGGCCGTTGGGTTTAGACCCCACCTGTAGAATGATTTTAGTGATAAAATAGAGCAAACTATCACCCCCTAAAGTTTGTACAGTCCGAACCGAGACACATTGTATAAATCAAGTACATATTAAACCGGTCTTTTCGGTTTCGCCCCCTTTCTGCCTTTGTCGCTCAATGTAACGCCCAGAGTAATGCTTAGAGATTTGCCCTCTTTTTAGAAATTGCTACTTTTAATCTTTTTTTGGCCATTGTTTGTATAAGAAAAATATATTTGCCCTATTTAAAAAATCACCATTTCTTAAAAAACTAATTTTATAAAAAGAAACATGGCTTAAACGTTAGTTATGCTTATGCAAATTTCATCTTCGTGAGTCTTGACAAGCATTCTATGTTGATTATGTTCGTTATAAGACAATAATCCTTTTAAACAATTGAACAACAACAACCAAATATTTTGCACAAAAAATAAGGTCGTCTTGTTAAAATAGGGGACAAACTCATATCACCATCATCAACAGCCTTTAATAGTCCACTGCTAACCATAAGCCTCTCCTTAGAATTGAGGTTTTGGCCTACTATACCACGCTGGCCAGACGGGTCTGTATAGGGATTGTGTCAAGTTTTTTTCCCTTAGTCGGCTCTTACGACACCCACGGGATGAATAGGGGCGGTGACACTCTGTATTCTTAATCCGTCACCACACTCTTTAATGGTCAAAAATTGAATAAAAAGTCTGCAAAAGTAAAAACGGGGCAAATCTCTACGAATTACTCAGGGCGTTACATTTAGGGACAAAGGCAGAAAGGGGATAAAATCGAACAAACCGTTAAACCATGTCTCAAGGAAGAAACTAAAAGCAAAGATTCTGCTTGGTAGACAGGGCAGGAGTCTGCTTCTATGTTGCTGTATGTAAAGTTTGTAAATTAAATATCATTAGGTTTGTTTAATTAACGTTTATTTGTATTAATTCAGAATACTATGTACATGCTTTGTGTAGCCATGTAGATATTAGATCTTAGACACTGGAATGAAGTCATTTATTTCTACAAATAGATACATAGGTCCAGGGATACATCAATTTCACCGGATGAATAAATACTAATATAAAGAATACTCCAGCTTACACTTATGCTTGATCAATCGCGTATTTATTAAAAAGGCGTAGTAAAATTGTACATTTCTTGCATTAAACAACATCCCACTGAGAACTTAGACAAGAATTTTGTAACAATAATGCAATTTTAATTACTGCCTATAAAATATTAACCAGCTATTCCGGCGATGGCTTCGGAAGCAAAGTATTTGACATCTACGTCAGGATCTACATTCAGTTTCTCGAGGACAGGTTTCACTTGCGGCTGGATGACAGCTGCGTCTAAGAATGGTGCCATTTTCTGTAGAGTTTTGGCAACATTGAATCTCACGTTGGCAACATTATCATCAGCCATAGACAACACAGTAGGGAGAAGCACTCTGGTAGTGATATCTTTGCCACAAACTTCAGAGAGAACGTTAATGCAGAATAAATAAGTCATTCGGTGTAGATAGTTTTGTTCTCGGGACATGGCTAGTACTTTAGGAATAACATTAGTTTCAGCCCACTGTGAGCCGTATTGTTCGACAAGTTTCTTTAGGTTAAGGGTTGCGGCTTCCCTGATGGCGTAGACGTGATCTATCAACCAAGACATGCATAGACCGGTCAGTTTTTCGTCGAAGAATTCTTGTCCAAGTTGACCAGCGAGTAGAGGCATGTGTTCGATGATGGCAAGACGGACACGCCATTTGGTGTCCTCAGCTAACTCCACGATCGCGGGAAGGAGAGATTGCACTAGTTGTTGTATTCCGATCACTTCATTGACGCATTCCAAGTTTGAGATAATGTTGAGCCTGACTTCTGGGCATTCGTCTTTGAGTTGGGTGAGGAATAATGGCAGGAGATGTTCTACTGTGTTCTGGCGTCCTACGATGGGGCTCAGTCCCATGATGACGGACGCGAGGGCTGATTTCACGTGTTGGTTGGCATCACACACCAGGTCCTTGATTTGGGGTAATATCATTGTCATAATTATGTGTTCCTGGTGTGCCTTGTCTAAGTTCATGCAGAAGTCCTTCACCTGAAAACGTTAAAACGTATTTACAATTTCTTACATACTCTCTCATTATATTTTGACAAATTAGAATAAAAAGCTGTCTAATGCCGGCCTCTTTGTTGCTTTTTGAAGTCTTAAACAAAATATTAAGATTAAACAAACGATTTTCCAAGACAAGACTTCTGACAAGATTTTATTGTTAAATGCAGTAGAACTCCAATTATCCGAATTAATGGGGACCGGGACCCATTCGGATAATCAAATATTCGGATAATCGGATTTAAAAAAAAAAAATTGCCATTGGAGAGAATAAAAGCTACGTTTTGATATTGCACTATTTTTTTATTGAATTAAATGAAAGAAACATGAAATTTTCACATGTTTTAAATATAAATAAAATGTACTTATGTACAAGTTTAGAAATAAAAATCATTGTTTTTTAAACATCTCCGTCAATGTAAGCTGTTTTGCGGTCTTCAACCGTTTTCGGGCAGCCAGGTCACGCATTCGCTTGACGGTGAGCAGTTGCAAGTGGTCACACTCGGGCTGACGCTCCATCCACTTCAAAGCAGTCTCGAGGCCGGCAAATGCTTCACTAGCTGATGGTCCAGCGTCTACTTCAACATCAGCAGAAAGTTCTTCTTCCACTTCCACTTCAACATCTTCTCTCACACTTACAACAATTTCATCGTCATTGAGAATTTGAAAACCAGGGTCAGACGTGTCACAAGCCATCCACTCTCCTACATCTTCAGCACTTACTTCTGTACAACCAGGAATTTTTACAATCATTTTTCTTATTTCCTCTAGTGACAACGCATCTTTATCATCATCATCCTCTCCATATTCTTGTTTCTCATTTTCTTCAGATTCTTTTTTTTTGTTCTTCTCAGACGGTAGGCCTTTCAGTTTATTCCACGCACGTCTTAGCGTCACTGCCGTAACCAAACTCCAAGCTTCCGCTACCATGTAACAGCAGTCCTTTAAATTTATTTTGCTATGATTTGCCAAAACCAATTCTTCATCTTCAGCACCTTCGATCAGCAGTTTTCTCAGCAGTTGCCTTCTGTAATGGTGCTTCATTGTTTCAATAACAGACTGGTCCATGGGTTGCAGCAAACTTGTAACATTGGAAGGCAAAAACGTCGTTTTAAACTGCCCATTCTCTCTTTCCAACAGTTCTGCTGTAGGATGAGTGGGTGCGTTATCAACAATTAAAAGCACCTTACTTCCTTTTTTGCCCACCGATTTTTGGTCCTTTTTACTTCAGGAATAAACACTTCATCATACCATTCGGTAAACAAAGCTGCAGTCATCCAGGCCTTGGGTTGACTTTTGTAGAAGAGTGGAAGTTTTTTTACGTTTTTAAATGCTCTTGGATTTCTTGATTTTCCTATCAAAAGAAGTGGCAGTTTATGATTTCCAGTGGAGTTGGCACAGTTAAGCACTGTAACACGTTCTTTACTGACCTTATGTCCAGGGGCACTAGATTCCCTTTTAGAAGCCAAAGTGGTTTTTGGTAATGCTTTCCAAACAAGGCCAGTTTCATCGGCATGATAAACAAACTCCGGATCATAGGATTCTGATGCAGTTTTAAATTTTTCAATCAAATTTTCAGCAGCTGCAGAGTCTGCTGAAAGCTTCTCACCAGCCAAATCTAACTCGCGTACACCATGCCTGAATTTAAAATTCCTTAGCCAGCCGTTACTAGCCTTAAAAGATGAATAACCAAGCTTTACAGCTAAGATTTTGGCTTTTTCACAAAGGATTGGACCTGAAATCGGATTTCCCATAGAACGTTGCTGCAAAAACCATTTAAACACGGCATCTTCCAAATTTTTGTTGGTTGCTGTCTTCATTGTTTTCCTGGAGGAACTTCCATCTTCATTTTCAAGCACCGAAACAAAGTTTAAAAGTGTTGACTTACTGTTTTTAATGTCAGAAATTGTTGCTTGTCCAACACCATAAATCTCAGACAACTTCTTACCCGTTACACCTTTATCGAGTTGCTCTATAATTTTCAGTTTGTCCGCTAACGATAGCACAACACGTTTTCTTTTCGAAGCCATGGTATAAAAACAATACAGTATTGTACACGCACAAACAAAAGTAAGCCGTAGCGAAAGAGTAGCGTCCTCGAGCAAGCACACTGGCTAATCAAAACAAACAATGACAGGTGCGCCGTGACTGCAATGCGCCGGAACTTGTCTTAACTTGCCGTTGTACCTACACACGCGGGGGGAAGTCAGTGTAGGCACAACGGCAAGTTAAGACAAATCAAGTCAAGACTTGACGCGCAAACACTGGCTTCGCGGGGGGAAGAATAATAGCGCACTTAGACTTTTTTTGGACAATTTTTTGTGATTCGGATAATCGGCGATTCGGATAGTCGGAGTTCGGATAATTGGAGTTCTACTGTGCTTAAAATCTAGTAAGATTATGGCTACCAGCGCGTTATCTTTAGGATAGAAGTATTACCCCGATAACCATCATTAGAAGTACTGGTTCTAGATTTATATACTATACTGGATGTACTAGAATTTTTCTCAACCCCTTCAAATATGTTATATGTATTAAATAGCGGGTTTATCATTATTGTCAGTTTACTCTGTGGGGATTCGTACCCACAAGCACTAGTTTGCTCCTCCAAGTTCTTAGACTATATGCTACTGGTTTAAATGACCAAGACAAAGTTTAGTTGACAATAACTTCTCAGAGGAGTAGCATTTATTTATTCTTTATTGTACACACTGAACACATACATATATATAAGTAACAAGGAAATGTCATGTACAAAAGTGAGCTTAACCCAAAATGAGTTTTCTTCCAGCAAACCTTGAGCGAATAGAGGACAACAGAGAAACATAAGGGCACAGTCATGCGTACGTAGGAATCAACACAGAAAAGCATAAAAATTAAACAAATACCGACATAAATTAGGATAGCAAAATATATTATATATATATATATATATATATATATACACATACATACATACATACCAAGGGTCTGATTATTGAAGGGACAAATAATAATAGCATTTACTTATATTTGATAAACAAATACTTGTTATTAACAGGAGAAAGTTACCTTGCCAGCGGCTGCGGCTCGCACTTCAGCCTCGGGATCTTTCAGCAGAGCTTGGAATATCTGTGCCAAGTCAGAGCGTGCTAATTCAGGGCCGACTACTTGCTGCAGTTCTACGAATCTGAAGGAAACAACATGATTACTTGTTAAATGTTTATGTTCTAAGAAGGCAAATGAGTAGAGACCTGATGTTAAGTGACAACCGCCGTTCATGGACAACTGAGGAGTTCAAAGTGCGTTGGGCTCATTCGCGAGTTCTCCCTCCAGAATCAGGGGGAAAAGCGATTTGGGCCCCGGTAACCCCAGTAAGCAAAATTCTTGTTAACAATAGTTGTGAAGCATGGCTCTTTGGCAAATTAATTGTAGTTTGTTTGTTATTAAAGTAACTACCGATCAATTTCTTTAGTGACAGTGATTGTTAAGGTATTGGATAGTGTGCTTGACTCGGAACTGGAGAAACACCTGAGTATTACAATCATCAACAGCCTTTATGGACTACTGGACATAGGCCTCTCCTAACGAAGGAGGTTTTGGCCCACTATATCACGCTGGCCAGGCAGGTGGCTTTCCTTCTCGTTGCAATGCTGTTGTTCTGTGTAGTTTGCTCCATTAGTCGGCTCTTAAGAAAACCCATGAGATGAATAGGGGTGGTGACTCCGTATTCTTAATCTGACATAAACCTAAGTATACATTATGCACATTTAGGGGATTCCACCTGGACTTATTGTGCAATACTATGCAGAGAGAGGTACACCTGTGAATGCATGCTTTCTCGACCTATCTTAAAGGCATTTTACCTCATGTTATGGGAAAAGATCAAGAGAACTGGTGTGCAAACAAAGGTTCAAAAGTTATTTCATTTCAAACAACTGCATAGATGGTGTAGTGGTTTAAGCGCCACCTCGCCGTTTTCTACTGCACTGAGTGTGAGGTCGATCTCCACATGGGATAACACACTGTGTTCACAAATTGTTGTTCGTTTTACACACATTATATGTTGTACAGTCCCTTGCAATGCAGGATAATTATATTCCTAGTGCGGGAGTTGTTTTTTTAAAAACATTTTGTATCACACTTTTATAATAATAATAATATTTTCGGACATTTATACTATATATACATACAACTATACACGGTGATTTTGAAAGCGTTTTGGAAAAGAAAATTTTGAGTTATTTATCAGTAACAGAAGCTATATATAACGTTAATTTAATAAAATATATTTTTTTTTATCATCAAAGTCGATATTCATATCGTTTACAGAGAAAAAGTCAGAACCAGTAGTAGTAGGCTATTCAATCACACGTAGGTAAATACTACGAATAGAAATACTATGCGTTTTAATATCGAGTCACATCAAATCGTATTCGCCAATAAAAACAAAGCTACCGAGTTGCGCCGGAGTCGTCCAACCAATGACGTCTGCCCCGTAGGCGCATGCGCGGGGCTCACCTGTCATCGTCAGTCGGTCAGTAATACCATAACATCGTGACGGCACGCTGCATTGATTAGCGCTAAAATGAGTGGACAGTACGAATTTTCAAACGTGGAATACTTCTTGGCAATGGTACAGCTGTACGCTACTGCCAACTACAACTTGGAAGAGGCTCGGCGTTTGTATTCCCAAGCCGGAGCATTTAAATGCACTACGGCTACGTGGAATTGAAAGCCCTCAAATTCCCTCCACACCTACCATCTTGGCTGCAACCCAACGTCTTCTCGACCACGGACAATTTCGTGCGCCTACTCATGCGCAAGGTCAAGGACGTTTTAATTATTATTCGCCGGAGTGTAGTGCGTGCATACCTGGACAATGAGCTTAGTGATCGGACTTAACGCCCCTGGATTTTTTCTTATGGTCGGAAATAAAAAGACTTGTTAATACACGATAGTGGATAGTGCGATAGTGGACGCTTTAAAGTGAAAAGTGATAGAGACACATTAAGAAAATTAAAAAACAATTGCATTAAACGTGGACGTTTGTGTATTGAATGCAGCGGACTCCACTTTGAGCAGTTCCTTCGATACATAGAACTGTAAATAGTGTAAATAGGTATGTAAGTTAATTATTCTGTAGATAGCTCCGATTTTTTAAATACGCCTGAAATATTTATACCTACAGTCCGTTGATAAATTGATTTGTTGTGAAAAGAACAATCGTGGTTAATAATCGAAAAGAAGTTTAAATAAAATAGGTATTTCTGACGGTCCTAAGCCCGTGTAAAGTATGAAGGACAAATTGGAGTCTATCTACGTAAGTACTCGCTAGCTCGCGCCTATAGGTATAGTTTTGTCAGCTGCTGTTAGCGTCGGCGGTGCGCAGCGGCCGCCGAAACGCCCACGGACGTGTTTCATTCATATAAGATAATGAATGAACGATCAGTCCATTACTACTTTCCAAGTCGATCGAGTAAAAATGAATATTAAAACTGAAACTTTTTTTTAGACAACATTACAATTGATTTTATCATTTTTATTGGTACTATAGATGATTCCAAATTCAAATATTTCGTTTCCAAAACGCTTTCAAAATCACCGTGTATATACAACAAGGCAGCTAGTGCGTGTGATATCAAACAATGTTCTGTAAGAGAGGCAAAAATCAAAATACTTAAGTGGCTCACCTCTCTATCCTACGACTCAACAGAGAGTATTTTGTTACCCTTATTGTAATACATATATTATGTACACACTTATATACACCTATCTTATTTACTTTATATGTTGAAATTAATCATTGATTATGTATACATGTGTATGTGTGTGTGTGTGTATGTATGTATATGTATGTATATATATATATATGTGTGTATATGTGTATGTATATGTATGTGTATATGTATGTGTATGTATATATGTGTGTGTGTCTGTGTGTATATGTATGTATATATAAATTAATCCACATCATCAAATCTTAAAATGAACATACATAGAACCTTATATACTTACTCATAACGCACGTTTGCTTTGTATAAATATCTATTTGTATTTACCAAACAATAATTAACTTAGCATGTAGTTAATAAAATTGTTTTAATGTAAGCTTAATCTAAATGTTGAACCTCTGATAAAATGTTGTCCGAGCTAACAATGGAAAATTAAATGTGTAAACTGAATTGGGTACCCACAGGACAGGCTTGCCTAGTGTGGGGCCACAGGACACTGTTGTCACGTTGTATTTCTTATATGGTAATAAACATTTTTTATTTATTATTTTATTTGACACATGACGCTATCTGGTTTCAAACTAAGCAAAGCTTGTACTATGAAAGCTAGATTGACTGAATATTTACATACCTTTTTTTCTAAATAGATACGTAATATATAATGAAAAACAAATATACCAGACTCCGACACAAATATTTGCAGATCATAGAAACATTTGATCCGACCCGGGAATCGAACCCGCGAGCTCAGCACAACAGTCTCATATAGGGTGGGGTGTGAGGGTGAGAGGATAGCTGCACGTACTTGTCGGCGACCATGTAGCGCACGCGCCAGGAGGTGTCCCCGGCGCGCGCGCGCACGGTGGGCATGACGAGCTGCTCCATGTCCTCGGGCGGCAGCAGCGCCGCCACGCACGCGCACGCCTCCGCCGCCAGCAGCCGCACCGAGTCCTGCTCGTCCTGCGCACACATCAAATAATGAACAACACAAAATGACAAATGGGATTGAACGTAATTTATAAGGCTAAGGGACCCTGCTGGTTCCTTTTCTTTTGAAAAACTTGTTTCATTCCATTTACTTCTGTAACTTAACTGGTATTGTAGGGACTTTAGTATCATAACAGAGCAAAATATATACTGGACCCTTATATAGAATTATGTAGTTTTTACATAATTTTAAAATTTATGGCACATATTACTTAAAAATTGTAGATTCCTGATCTTTTCTACATATACTCAATGCTTCATTATATATTTCAAGCATGATATACTTTTACACGCCATTTCTGTTAAAAAAGGAGTCAAATAATTTTATTCATGTATTAATATATACATATATATCAGAAAAAACATCTAATTGATTTCCATAACACTTTATGATAAACTTGAAGTTCAGTATAACTAGCAATAATTTTAAATATTCACAACACTTTTAATCCTATTATGGATTACCATAAATTTTACAAATGATGAACCCAGTGAATCAACACTATAGGAAGGAAAATACCTTAATGCATTAAACACAATCTAACTGAGAAAAACCAACATACCATACATGAAACAGCCTATGGGTAACACTAATTACTACTTTGAAGCATATAATAAACACATCTTAACCTGAACGAGATCCCACAAACACCACACCTGAATGGAAATGTTTACCCACAGCCCACCACCATCACAATTGAATAGTAACTCTTGGACTATTGTACACTCGTGCAGTATGGAATTTAGAGTATCTTAAAAGGATATTAAAATAAACAATCCCTTTGTTATAAAACTTCTGAATTGCACAATAGATTATTTCATTCTGTTAGTCATTTTATAAACAGAAAATAAAAAAATCATAGTCAGCATAAAGTATGAAGTAATCAACTAAGATTACATGTTTCAATGATATATATGAATTTCTTGTCGAAATAATTGTATTGTTTAAGTACTGGGTTCATTGATGAATTGTTTTTTTTTTTACTATTTTTGCTAGGGTATTAAATAGCGTCGGGGCACCAGGGACTTCCTTTCTATGGTATACCTGGTTCCCCGGCTATTAGTACCCGAGACGGCGTGCGGTTTTAGTCGGTTCGAGTCCGACATGCCACCGACAGGTGGTATCCGAGGGGATTTCCGCACGGAAAAAAAAAAAAGGGTATTAAATGGCGACAACATATAAGCAATTTAATGTATACTGCTATACAGTATAGTATAGTATTTTGAAATAAATAAATAGATCAGAAAACAAGTCTACATAAATTAAAAAACCGAATGCTAAGAGACAATTTAAAGGTAATAATACACTAAAAAGACCGACGAAGCAGCACGAGGTTTGACACAAACATGGTCAACTTTTACGCTATCAAAAACCTTTTTAAACCAATTTATTGTTCTTTTAATTTTCTTGATTTTGATACCCTACTCGATAGGTTTGGTTTTTTTTATTAATCTATAACATTTACGCCAATAAACCGCCATTTTGTTTTTTTTTCTTTCAAAAAGCTATCTCAGGACACTTAGGTTTTTGAGACGGATAAAACAATACCTTAACTATGGAAATCCTTTCAGCCATGATGAAGATACGAGGTAATAAAGAAATTTACAAACAAACATACAAGATACTCTCAAAATAGAACTTTTATTTGCCAAAAAAATCTTACCAAGGTTGATGGCGATAACTACGTGCTTTCTGTATATGTGTTTAATGGCCTAAGTGCTAGACTCTACAACAAAGCCCACAAACAATTAAATATTTACGCATTGACTAAGAGTGAGGTAAAAAAAAAACTTATTACCTGGCTACAGACGTTAACATATAGTGATACCGAGGAGCTTCTAACCACTTTACAGTAGAATGAGATTTTTACACACACACACACACACGCACATACCACACACAGATAGACACTTCTTGTTTTGTTTTATTTTAATTCTTTAATAACATAAGTACTTTGTTCGCCCACTGCATGTACCAAAATTTTATTTTTGTAACCGATATAAGACATTATAAATGGATACTCTTACCTAAGATACAGACAGGTTCCCTGCCTAGTTTAGGAAAGAGAGTCCTATGACTATTGTATATATGTTGTACTGGTTTTTTTTTTTGTAAATTTAAGTATTATAAGACAACACTGTATGCCATGTACAAATTACTTACTTGAATAAATTATTATTAAATTATTAAATATGAAGGCGCTTTCTACAATGGGTCACCTCAATTCTAGTATAAATCTCTAACACCTAAAACCTACATCTAACCAACTCATAACGGTTTACAAATTGCTGCCAAAGAAAAAAACTTAATGTAGAAAGAAGAGTATTATAAGTAGAAGCTTACCTTAGCCAAAGTAACGAACATGGGTATCAGGTCACTCTTAACATATTCCACTTCCACAACCCTCGCGAACTCTCCCAGCTTGTAGGCAGCTGCGCGGCGGACCATGGGCGTGTCATCTTGACACAATGAACGGAAATGCTGACGTAGTTCTGCCTTCACGGGTGCAGACACACGAGGATAACATACGCTGAAGGAAAAGACAAACCAATTAGGAATTTTGAGCAATTTGCTTTCGAGAATCAAATTTTTACTCTCCGCAATTCTACTAACATTATATTATTTTCAATGCCCATCGAAATACGACAAGACCTCTTGTTTAAGAGAAGACACAAACAGCTATCACCATCAAAGATGAATTTTATATCATCCATGATATTAGATCATATAATTCAATGGCGAAGACGGTAATTCATTTATCGTAAGAATAATGAACCTCAAGTCACGTACAGTTCAATAGTTTACAAACAATATGGAGGTAGTAAATGAGAATTATTTCCAAAAACATGAAACTCTTAGGCGGTAGTACTTCGAACTTGCGGGAGACTTGGTGTAATGTCGTGTGTTACGGTGATATTTTGACTATTTCCTAAGGAACTGTTCTGTCTGAATAGGGCAGCGTGTCTTTTGGTAATACGAAGTTCTCTCAAGTTAAGTGTTTGCGGATAAACAGAAACGAAGCTATATTGGCTCTTGTTGCTTCACTCCCAAATGGTGCTCATTACAAGAGCAGATTAAAAGCAGATGGTCAAAGGCGCAAACTAGAAGAGGATTACATTTGTAAGAATTTGATACGGTTAATAGTTCTGATGGCTAAATTTCCACCTTAATAGGTACGTGTAATAAGGACTCGTGAGGTATAGGTAAATTAGCTTGGAGAAATTTTTGCGTTTGTAGTAGTGTATGCGTAAACTGGTTTATTCTGGTTTTGTGCGTGTTTCCACTTTCCACTATCAAGTGACGATTTTTTGCTTTAGATTGAAATATCTCGGAAACGGTGCGTCCTAGGTCAAAAATAACAAAAATTTTGACCCCCCCGTAAACCCCTCGGAGTTTTAAAAACCTAGATGAAAGGAAAAAAAAAAAAATTAAATATCGGTCTCTCCTCTTTGAAGTTTCACTTCTATCGTGTGTGAATCGCACACACACCTTTTTTTTTATAAAGTCAAAACCTTTTTCTTTAAAATAAAAACTTGTTTTTATTGAAAACAAAAATCAGAGTGTTGCTAGGGATAAGTATAAAATTAAATAGTAATGTTAGGATATCGAAACATTTTTGTATAGGCCAGAACGATATAGTGGAAACGCGCTCTAAGATCTGAGTAATATACACACCACTACATGCAACAATTTCTCGAGACTAATTTCACTGTACGATTTAATATAATTGATACCTATAATAATAGATGAATAATATAATTGTCCGTGTGGTGACGGATTAAGAATATGGAATGTCACTACCCCTATTCATCCCGTGGGTGTCGTAAGAACCGACTAAGAGCGCGAAACAATGCAGGACAACGGCACTGCAAAAAGAAGAAAAACTTGACACAAACCCTCTACCAAATCTGGCCAGCGTGGTATAGTAGGCCAAAATTTCCTTTCTAGCAGTGGACTGTTATAGGCTGTTGATGTGATGAACATAATTGACTATTCGCTTCGCTAGCGTGATTATTCCTTACTTCGTGTGTCTAACTTCAAAAATGGCGAACTTCCATACAACCGTTCATTATTTTACTCCCTTAGAGGTGAAATTTCCAACTGTGTGCTGTGTGGCGCTTACAACATAAAAAACATCAGCTTAAAAAATTTCAAGGTTGTAGTTCCAGCGGTTTATGCTCTGCATTGATGAATCAGTCAGTCAGGGTATACAATAATTTTATATTTTAGATACCTGAATTGACACATTACTAATTGCAATTAATAAAAGTTTGTTTTGCAAATCTTATCTTTAAAAATTGAACTTTAGAATAAGGTAAAATTTTGAGTCACTGTCAGAGATACAAATGACATGGTCTCCTTTCATAAAAGGGGATGTAAAAATTACATTATGTATTGGTAAAGAGTTTAGTTGGAGCCAATCACAACGCCGAACGCAGACACCGTGACGATCGAGTACAAGTGACATAAACTTACATTAGATCCCCTGTTTCTAGACAACAAAGAAAACTCAAACTTTTTTGCCAGCTTAGTGATACAAAAACAATAAATGGATATTGTAAGTACTTTGCTTTTAAACACCCATATAAAATTAATGTGTCGCGGTGTTTGTTACCAAACTCCTTCGAAACGGTTGGACCGATTTTTGATTGATTGATTGATCGGACAACATGTATTTTTCATACCTCTAAATCATAACCCCTAACTTTTTTTTTGACAAATATTTTTATTTTATTGTTTAAAGCATTAAAAAATATATACAACTTCAAATTTTCACCCTTCTACGATCAACTTCCTAGAAATAATGTATATGGCAAAACAATGTTTGCCAGGTCAGCTAGTACACCTACAAAAGTAAGCAGAATACGAGAAAATATGCTCCATGTACTTACATTCTAGTTGTAACAAAACTCTTACCTGAACAAACCACAAGCAGAAGCACGGGACGTAAACCAATCACCACCTGCCAGGCGTTGTACTAATGGCACAAAATGTTGTTCTAGGGCTTGAGGGGTGTGGTGGGCAGCTACAGCCCTCAGTGAGGCTACAGCTTTGTCTCGGACGACCGTCTCTTCTACAATAGCCAACGCCTCAAGCGGAGGCAGTAGGCAATGGGCAAATTCAATACCACCAACCAAGTTAATGAAATTGCCTGGAAATAAAAATGTTTATCATTTTGATGGATAGGACAGGTCCACAGGCGTGAAACTGATACAGCAGGATGCCTCTCGACGGCTGACTTCTTTTTGGTATAAAATCAGTACGTATTTCGACGTTCGTTTTCTTATACAAATATAAGAAACCTGGCACTATAGGTGAATTTTGACCATCATACTGTCATAATGTAGCATTTAAAAGAAAATTTGTTCAGACACAGATATTCTTTCATAGCTCTCCCGCGCACACACACTACGCCTATGGCCGTCGCGTTTCCCCACAACAAGTTGAGTATTGTCATAACATATCTTCTTTTTATCTCAAAGCTTTCTTTTTTTAGGGGGCAAACAAGCAGACAGGTCACCTGATGGAATGTGAGTGTCTGGCATGCACGGGCCTGCCGCCTGCAACCCAGGAGTCACAAGTGCGTTGCCTGCATTTTAGGAAGGAGTATGCTCTTTTCTTGAAGGTTGTATAGGTCCGGAAACACCTCAGACCATTACTCAGTAAACTTAAATTTAGTACTTTTATGACTCATCTTGTTTGCGATTCTTTTGCATTGCCAATTGCTTTATAGAAATGTGATAAAAATTTAAAAATATATCCTTACTTATGTTATTATGTTGTTGTTGTTATGTTTATCCTTACATGTGTAATGTGAGAGGCCTATGTCAAGCAGTGTACTGCAATAGGCTGATGATGATGATCCATACTTATATATAAATATTGCAAATTTTGTAAATATGGCATATTGCAAACTGCTTGTATGTAGTTTTGCAATCTCATTGTCGATATAGAAAATGCTGATAAATTGCACATGTATACACAAGATTCAGTTTTATTTGTGTGTAGTTAGAATGTATATTTGTATCTATTAATGTTTTTGTATAGTATTGTTATATTTACATATCAGTTTGCTACTCCAGTGTTAGTTGAATTACTTCTTTGGTTCCAACCCATGTTAATCCCACAAAAATCATAAATATAGAATTTATGTTTATTGTTTACTTATCAACTAAATAATAAGATAATAAGGGTAGTTGGTCACTGTCTAAGTGGTAATTTATTTATTTATAACTTAATGCACATGTACAACGGTGGACTTCATGCCATGGGGCATTCTCTCCCAGTCAACCTTCAGGTGATGTAGAAATATGATGCTGTAGGTGTAAATTTAATCACAAGATTAAAGCAAGCAACCCTCTCTCTTTGAGATTAACAGTCTTAGTTCCGTTTCCAGAACTGGGACAATCCCCTTGCCCTATATATTTTCTTTAACATTATAGTATCCGTGTGGTGAAACATTCAGGATGTAGTGTCACCATCCCTATTCATCCCGTGGGTGTTGTAAGAGCCGACTAAGAGAGTAAACTATGCAGGACATAAGACCTGCCAAGGGGAAAAAAACTTGACACAAACCCTATACTGACCCGTCTAACCAGTGTGGTGTAGGTCAAACCTCCTTTGTAAGGGAAGGCCTATGTCTAGAGGTGAACTATTAAAGGCTGTTGATGTAACCATTTTATACCCTTTTCTTTCTCTCATATGATGAGACTACATTACCAAGCATGGTTGACATCAGACAGGCAACCATCCATAAAAGGCAAGAACTAAAACCCTTTGCTATGTATACACATTGCAGGGACATCAATTATTATTAGGCAAGGTAAAGATGACTTATTTTAATAGTTATTTGTATGTGAGCAGAAAATATATAAATATTTTAAATTTATTGTATGTTAATGTCTAATGCACTTCCTAAGCTCGAATATTACAAAATGGGAGATATTTGCTGCTTAATAAATAAGTGGAATGTCCAGTATAGCGATCTAGGTGCCAATTAATTTATTTCTATCAGTGTTTTCTGATATTATGACTCCTTTATAGCGATTAATGATGTCTACAGAAAAACCTACAATTAATAATGTTAGTAGGTTAGATTCGTAACCACAAACTAAGAATATGCTTACCGAGTTGTTCAGCGAGGGCAAGCAGGACTTCATCTTCGTCGTATATTGTCTCCGTCAGAAAAGGGATCAACTCTGATCGGGTTCGCTCTACTCCAAGAGCCAATGCGATCGTCGATAGCTTCTTGATGGAATTCAACCGAAGCTGTACATCTTCATTTTTCAGTTCGTCTATTAGAACCGCAATTGGATATAATGACTCATCCGTTCCCGAATCGCTCGCTGCCATTTTAATGTATGTTATGCTGGTTTATTTTGTAGTTACACACACACTTTTTATTATTCACTAAGGGAATTGGTAGTTAAAGATAATTATTATTCAGTGGAAAAGAATGCTGTTGAACTCAAATACAGCAAAATGGCAGCTTGTTTATTCTTTCTTTTTAATTTTGCAGTTCATCAGTGTTGCCATTTCCAGGCGATTGAAACTGTGATTCGTGCGTGCCAAAGGCTTATTGATTTTTTTCTATTAATTTAATATATTTCTATATTTGGTTTCTTTAACATCAAAACTTTAAAAATAAGTTCCAAAATATTAGGAAAAGTACAATTAGTATTGATAGTTTTTGGTTTTAATAAACTCACTAAAAGCTCCATCTAGTTGTAAACGTAGGTAATGTCACTTGACTTGTTGAAAGTATCAGTTATTTCAAATTTCAAGGTAAATAATATCGTCGCCGACCTCATAAAAAGACCTCAAAAATAGATAGACATCCATTTTTTCCTTAATCCTTTAGTCAAGTACGTAGTTGCCTTCAACTTTAACATAGGTTGTTCTAACGCTTGAAACTAAATTTATCGGTTTAGTCACGTGCTATCGTTTCATAATGGCTGAACTTACACTGTGTTACAATTTTGAGAGTATTTTAAAACTAGATATTTACCGGCGACTTTGTAAGGTAGTCTTACTATCATTTTAGCATAATTAAAAAAAATGTTGCTTTTTTTTTTGCAAATCTCCAATTTAAGCAACATCTGCCAGAAAATTTTCTGTACTCAATACTTTCAATTTTGTCTACCCCCTGGTTCTAGAATTAAAGGTAAATTAGAGCCATCGAATTCTAAGTTAACTAAAACTACTAAAGAACTAACTACTACTAAAAAACTCAAGAAAACCTAAAATAATGTTAATATCCCAACTCTTTGTCGGCATTATTTTACATAAATAAATACTCATTGATGGATTTTGTTTTAAAAAGTAGTTTCAGTCACTTTCTATTTCAACATGACATTGTTTTTTTTTCGATTGAGAGAGATACTTCATTTTGGTAAAAATAATTTTGTATTAAATATATTATATTTTAGTAATGATTCGTAATTAGGTGTTTGAGTAACACGCTATGTCAAAAGAGGATGAATTGCATACCTCTCTAGCTCACATCATACTATGCGCCGTCGCTGGAAAGAGTCTCAGTAGAGCATCCGGAAAGAGTTTTACTCACCCGGGAATGCACGCCAATTTCCTCATACACGGTGTCATCGGATTTTTCCATTATCAGAGTGAGTACTGAATTAGTTAATCCATTTGTAAGACTAGAGCGGTCACAAAGAAAGTTTTACTTTAGCCAAATTGCCTTTGGAATAATTATAAACATTTCCACATTTGGGATTAGTGAAAAATTGCAATTTAATAGCTATTTGTGCGTTTTACTTAAAGATTTTACTGTCTTAGTCGGTATTATTCCAAACAATTCCTCGGAGCACTCTATGATACGAGCGATGAGTGAAGCTACATCTTTACGCAACGCCGAGGGTCAAGCCATTGAATGCAGTCCAGATAGAGAAGCTGGAACTGGGGTGCCCCTGTAAAGAGATGAGAGCAGTATTTCTTATAAAGTTACAGGCCGTGGGCTGGAGTGAAATACTGTCTCTATCAGTTCAGCACACTGAGCTTTTTCGAGGCTAATTTGGCCTTACCCTCTGAGTGACCGCATTCAGACACTAGCTGTGGCAGTTAGGAAAGTATCTCAGGACAAATACTATCGGAGCGAGAGTGCGTGGAACTCTGCCGTCTCCTTCTGCGAGCAAGTTATGCTCGCGAAGGAGACGGCGGAGCGGGACCGGGAGAGGTTTAGAACTCTCCCGGCCCGCCAGGCCCGGGCACGGGCCAGGCAGCGCAGGCGACTCAGGCGCCGGAGGTCGCAGAACGACCTCCGTCCTCCATAAGCACAGGCCTGGGGGTGACAGGTGAGGCCATCTGTCACCCTAGCAGAAGCAGGCCAGGGTGGCGGCGAGCGCGTTGCGAAGCGCGCTCGCTTCCAGGGAGCACAGGGAACATGGGGTTCCCACACGGGGCGGGGGTCGTCTACTCGTCTGTAGATGACCCGAGGTATGTCGGGGCACCAGGGCCTTCCTTTCTAGGGTATACCTGGTTCCCCGGCTATTAGTACCCGGCGAAGGCGTGCGGTTTTAGTCGGTTTGAGTCCGACATGCCACCGACAGGTGGTATCCGAGGGGATTTCCGCACGGAAAAAAAAAAAAAAAAAAAAAAAAGGACAAATACTATATTTTTTTGCGGTGAACGCGCAAACCTGTCTTTTAGGGGTTAAGTTGGACTAAATGGAGTTAACCCGTCATACTTTCGTTAAGGAACTTTCAATTTCAGACAAGTTTGTTTCTGTTTTTGCTTTTCATGACGTTTTTCCCAGAAATGTTTGCGCGGCCGGTATAAAAAGCATCTTCCATAGCAATGGACGCTGCTGGTTTGCAACATATTAATGATATGCAAAAGAAACAGTATGGGCGATAGCACACAGTCTCAGGGGTAGGGGGCACCAGAATTTACGGACTTGGCGTCAAAGCACCGGCGATAAGACCTGTCTGCAAGGAAACTGGTGACTCACGTACAAGTACGCATCTTACTGCCCTATAGTTCATTTTCCTGGCCGGCTGTACAAAAGAATACAGAACTGAAACAACTTCAATGAACTCTAAAATATTCAGGAACTGAACCGCACATTTTTGTTCCAGGTAACGCGTTCAATAATGACTTTACTGAACTCTACAAGATCAGTCTAAAGGCTTCTAAGTATTTGGCTATTCCATGCTTGATGGCGGATTTGTACCACAGTGACCAGACCCTCCGTTCCGTTCATTTACTCTCTGGTGTAGTTCCTTTTGTCTTGGCACTAACCAAAAATGATAACGAACCTCTCGGGCATCTGTTGGTTGCTTGCAATGTTGTTTCCCTCTGCTATTATGCTAACGAGAAGAAAAGCGAATGGGGATGGTATACGGCTGGGGCGGCAGTCCTGGCATATTTTGTCACAACTCAGGTGAAGAAAAGTATAATTTATCCTTTATCCCTGGCATTAATGGAGTACTGTGCGTATAGAATGTTCCACCACTCGTTCGATGCACCCCCGGCCCCCACACGTTAAAGTGAATTAAACTATTTTAAGCCATTCTCTTTATTTATTTCTGGACGACGGTTCCAGCATCACCATCTGGGTAGGTTTGTTTTGGGAGAGTGACAGATGACAGAAAGAAAGAGAAGAAAAAACAAAGACATTATTATAGCCTATTTGTTAATCCTAGAGACTAAACTGACATTACGTGGGTGGTTCCTTTTTTGGAATTCTTAAATAGTGATGTCGGAAATTGTCGTTAATAAAGTCTAGTTATCGTTTTATCCGTTTCAGTGATATAACAAGTTTTTACTATGTGACTATAGTTAATAAAATATGTTCTTCAACTAGTAGTTCTCTATGGTATTTGCCGCATTGTTTATTGGTAACCAATGTTTTAATATTTTCTATCATCGCTCGAAGTATAGAGCAGTTCTTAAGGAACCTGTCTGTTTACGACGTTTTTAACTGTTTATGATGGCTCTTTTTCTTTCTCTTCTCAATTTATTAAAAAAATTAAAATGATAACTTTAAACATTTTTTGAAGTTAATTGTGTAATAAAGATAAACGAATTAAAAAACCGATATCGTAGTTACATCACTGCGCAAAAGAGCTGGTATCATTATTTCTAAGTTTGACATTTGCATGTATCAATTTGGTTTTCGGGATTAAAAAACAGGCTATCACTATGAAAATGATTAATTTACTTAATCTTTACTTTTTGCTAAAATTGATATTATAGTTTTTACAGTTTCTGCCCAAATTTCCGGTATTTAGATTAATGGCAACATCCTTTAAATGGCTAAAACTAAAATTGAACAAAATTAATCTTTTTTAATAATTTATAAAAATATTCATTTGTACAGATGTAATTAAATCTGATAAGAAAAAATGTCAGCGTTGACTGCCTATTGCGCGCTAACTTGACTTGCCTAAAAGCGCGATCTTTTTTTCTATTAGTTGGTGATTGTGCTTTTCTTCTGGCTTTCACTCATTAATTATTGTAGTATCTATTTATTACTTAATTATTGTAGTATGCACTAAATACCCTTATTCAAAATTAAAATTTAGGCTCCCATAGCTACTCATACATTGCTAGTCCCTAAAATGCCTGTAGGATAGAAATCCCAAGTATACCTTTAAAACCAGTAAACGAGAAACATTAACGAGATTCTAGGCATTTGGGCCAAGAGCTTAAACCTGGATGCATCAAACCACTTAACTTTACTATATTTGCTAAAGCGATGGTCTATCGCCAGATGGCACCATATTATCAGAAGATAACGTATCCTTTGGCCCTGGCATTAATGGAATACTGCGCGATGAAGATACCTCAAGTCACCTTTAATCCAGTAGTTGAACTAGTGTCATGATATCGTACATATCTCATGATCAACACTGCAACAGTGATATGATTATCAATAAATATGTATTTTTCAATGGTTATTATTGATTTCTGAAATTCTTGTATAGTATTTGTAAGAAATATGAATATGAATTGGTTATACATACGAAACTAAACACCAACTAATAAAAATTTACATCGACACTTGTGAAATTTGGAATGGAATGTTGAAAACAAATATAGGTATTCATTGTCCTACTCACACTGTTATATTATTCAATCAACTCAACATCAAACGTCTGGAATAGTGACGGTCAATGTGGTGTATGGCTTTTATGGAAGATGGGGCAAACGAGCAGATGGGTCAGCTGATGAAAAGTAACTACCTCCGCCATAAACGCCTGAACTCACAAGAGTAAACGCGTTGCCGACCTTTCAGGAAGGAGTACGCTCTTTTCTTTTTTCTCCAGTTGCTGTTTTGCTATGCAAAACATTACTTTCCGTTGCCGCGTCGTCAAATCATAAATATAAAATTCTAGGTTATCTACCACAAAATTTTAACTTACTCGGCTCTGCAGTTATTTTGAATTAAGAGACACTAGCGTGCCTTGTCTCGTCAATCTAATGAATTCGTCTTTAACAAACCACCTAACCCAGCTCCTCATTTTTTGATGTGGTGCTTTGAATCTGAGAATGAAGCGTATGATTTGGAAAACATATAACTTGTTTTTAAACTTTTGCTTTATGATACCCTTTTAGATGTGTTAGTTGGGAACTTACAAAAACAACTTGTAGACCATGACAAACAGGGTAACGCAGACTACCTGGTACGTTGGCAATAATTTTGCTAGTCCACGCATCCACAGAGATGGAATTGATCCTGCTCCCTTATTGTCACGATTCAAAATGGCTTAAACGTAGGTCACTTCTGCCTGGCAATCAGTAACTGATTTTTTTTTAATAAGATTTCTTGTAAATTTTACGGAATTTTCAAATAATTTTATTAAAAATAGTCCATGCAGCATGATTAATGATCAGACCAGACATCTGGTGTATACTTCGAGGTCCTCCTTAAATATAGCTTCAGCTGCAGGATTTTCGGCAGAATGGCTGCTCCAGGGACAATTAAACGAGGCATCATCTACTATAGTCACATATTTTTCTCGGGAGCGGCTAATATTGGGTGACGAACAGCCAAACATCTGCAACGAAGTTCGCATTGCGCTAACAGGATCGCCGAATTATTACGAAACTAAAACTACATATTGTATTTATCTCTTTTCTTAATATTTAAGTTAAGAAGGTGGTGGACGTGTGGTGAAGAATTAAGAATGCGGAATGTCACCACCCATATTCATCCCGTGGGTGTCGTAAGAGCCGACTAAGGGAGCAGACTACACAGGACAACAGCACTGCAAAAAGAGAAGGAAAACTTGACGCAAACCCTATACCGGTTGGCCGTCTGGCCAGCGTGGTATAGTAGGCCAAAACCTCCTTTCTAAGAAGAGGCTAAGTCCAGCAGTGGACTATTATAGGCTGTTGATGATGATGATAAACGTGGACTGACTGAATGATATAGATTTGAACTCTCCTACAGTAAAGAATTATGGTTTGAATCGAGTAATTTTGTTAGCGTTGTAACCGTTTTTTACAAAGGTTTATCGCGCAGAAAATGTAACAAAGGAACTTCGACATTTTACAAATTGTATTTAATGTAGAAATCTTTCCTAAAATTTACTTTATACCTCTTGGATAATGTTCGGTTAATAAAAGCGTTTCAGTACCACGTAGCAACAGGAAAAACCTATTCCTTTGTTTCAAGCACATAACGGGTGTAACCAACCATGGTGGAAGCTGAAAGGATGGCTAATGCACGTCGCGTTGCGCTGCGAAGCACCCGCTGAGACCATCTAGTTAGTGTACGCATCCCGTGTATTTTACCACTACGTAAGACTTTTAGAATATTTTTGTATTGAATTGTTTTACAGGAGTTAACCTTGAAGGGTTTTTGTGGTTTAGAGAGGTTCTGTGGTGAAATGACGAGAAAATATTGCTACAGGTAAGTTATGTCATACAATGTGCAGTGGTGTCAGCAGTGGCAAGATGGTTGGTGAGCATCCGTGAAAATACATATCAATAGTCGTGTGTTTGTTCAGTCACTTAGTCATCTAGTTTGGAGGTATGCCGAAAAGCAGACGCTGGGAATTGACCAGCATAGTAGCACTTGTCTAGGGACCTGAGAATTTGCCCATGCACAGAAAAGACCGATCCAAGGATGAGTTTTGCATCTTAAAAATATCAGTATGACTTCTACGATGTTAATTACCTGGAATTGTTTTTCAAATAATTTATATAATTGAGATTTTTGACTCCAGTTGCTTCTGGTCTACACAAGCTTCCATCTCATATACATACAGAGAGAATATAAGTTCCTAGCTTTTACTCGCGGCTGCGCCCGCGTGTATGTCGGTTATCGCGGTAAAAAGTACTTAGCCTATGTTACTCGCTGGCTCTGTGTATATATCAGTTCAGTGGTTTAGGCGTGAAAGCGTAATAAACAAACAGGCAAACTCACTTTCACATTACGGTAGATGACTGTCAAGTCAAATCAGTATCTTTTTTTAAACGTCAGAACTTTTTGAATGGTAGAAAATTTTTGTATGGAATACTATTTCGTGACGTCATACCTAGCTATTATCAAATCAATAAAAAAATTCATTTATGATTTACGACAATTCAGGTTCTAATTTAAGACGTTACATTTTATGATGTAGGCGAAATAATTTATTTTAAACCTAGGAATCTACCCTTTTATAATGTAAGTAAGTATTGATTTTTATTTTTGTGTTTATGTGGTAAGCCTTGTGCCTTGAAAACCTAACTTACAGGTGATGTGATTCATAGATTACTTATATTAGATATATTTTCATAGTTCAAAAAGTTAGTTGTTTTATATTATTTGTAGTATCTGTTTACAGACTTGGTTTTTTGGCACGATTCCTTTTCTATGTATCAAAATACTACCGAACATGTGCAGGAATTCCCTAAGCCATTAATGTAACTGATATTTTAGAAGTATTTGTGCCAAAAAAAAGCCCTATTATGTGAGTAGGAAATGGTACAGTATTTTATTTGTTGTACAGAATCAAATTATTAGAGTATGTGATAAATCAATCAGTTTTCTTTATAAAATGCTATACTAGACTATCATAATGATCGAATATTTATTCTATCTAACAGACACGCGGACAACACCCTTGGGCTGCGCTGAAAACCAGCGCTAGGTGCATTGCGCCTAGCATTATGCTGAGTCGTGGTCCATATTGGTACAGATGTATTTTATACATGTCTCTGTTGTAAATATGTAACAATCCTGTAAAATGTGCCAATTAAAGTATTTTTCTTTCTTTCTTTCTTTCTTTCTTTCTATAAAATTAGTGTTTTAATACTAAGCAAACAGTGCCGATTTTTCTTTTCTTTGCTACAGTTATATTACCTTTCTAAAATTTTCAAAAAAAAAACAACAACAATTGTATTTGTGATACTTTTCTTGTATGACTCAAAATTATATTAAAATTTGTTTTTCTAGTAATAAACCTAGAAAGTTTGTTTTTAGACAAGCAAAACAAAGTTACACTCATTGTGAATTGAACCGAAACAAACAATTCTATTACGTTCCAATTGAGAAGTGTGTTATGTTCTTAAAATTATTCACAGCACGCACGAAAGTGTTTAATTATGTTCCAGAGAGTCTGTTTCTAATTATTTTATACAGTTGTTTGTAGGGTTACCAAGTTATGGCAGGATAACCCAAAAATAACGCCGTGGCAGCGCCTTGTTCCGGCACAAATGGGACTCGACCGGAGCGATGCCACGGCCTTACAGAAAACTGGTGTTAAGTCAACTTTCATTGTTTTTTACCGAGTCAGTGAGATTACCGGGTGGCTCAACTTCACCCCTCCCCAATTCTGGAGTGAATGGAGAGTGGCATCTCTTGAGTTGCAAGTATACATAGGCGGCCGTAATCACATACCATAAGAGGGCCTTTTTTTTTGGGTGGCGGATTGGAAAATCCCTTCGGGATTTATTGATGCCCTTCTTGTTAAAATCAGCTGGACGGGAGGCAACAAACTCTTCAAAGGCATTTTGTACTGCCTCTCAGGAATTGAATTTTTTACCCACTAAAAAGTTGCCTAAATTTTGGAAAAAGTAATAGTCGGTAGGTGCAAGGTCTGGTGAGTATGGCGGATGAGGGAGAGCTTCCAACCCCAGCTCTTGCAGCTTGGAGACTGTCTGTTGCGCAGTATGGGGTCGCGCGTTGTCGTGAAGGAGCAGTGGGGACGACCGATTGACCAAAGCTGGTTGCAGATGTGACCACCAGACCTTGCACCTACCGACTATTACTTTTTCCTAAATTTAGACAACTTTTTAGTGGCTAAAAAATTCAATTCCCGAGAGGCAGTACAAAATGCCTTTGAAGAGTTTGTTGCCTCCCGTCCAGCTGATTTTTACAAGAAGGGCATCAATAAACTGCCAATGCGTTGGCAAAGATGCGTCGATTGCATGGGTGATTACTTCGAATAACAGAAATAAAAAAGTTTGAAAAAATAAGTACTTTCACTTATTGCATACAAAACGGCAATTTCATAGGTAAAGACCTATTATTTTACTACGAAAATACCTTTTAGGACAATTGCGAGACGGAGAGTTGATCGAAAACGATGGCGATGGACTTTAGTTCCTCTACAGATTGCGTCGCTAACTGTTGTGCCTTCAGATCATACTAACAAGGTTGTACAAACCTTGTGTCTATGATCTGAGGTTGTGCCCGTCTCAATCAGACTAGTAATATTACGTAACCAAAATTGTTTCGTATTAAATAATTGAAGTTAAATGCATCTCGAAGTCTTGAGTGAACAGTCACGGACACCCATAGCACTGCAGTAGAATGCGAACGATAGACTTTATGAAAAGACTTATCGTACATCCTATAGTTAGTGTTCATGTTGTCTTTATAGTAAAATAATATTTGGATAACCTACGTGTAGACACGGGATTAAAGTTAATGTTTTGATGGGACATAAACCATGTAGAGTGTCCTTTGTAACCTCGTGAGATTAACGGCATATATTACAACCATTCCGGCATATTACACGGGATATAAACGTCCATTGTTCTCAATTGTACGCAGTGGAAGGCTTTTGTGGGTTCAATATACAGTTGGGATCAGTTTTTAGTCTTATATTTGAAAATGGAACTGACATTCCATTTCACTCCCAGGGCAAGCCAGAGGCTTTCGCCTGCCTATCATCCTATCACTAAATCTAATCACATTTTTGTTGTGATTAGGCCGCCATCCTATACCCTACCGTAGCAATTAATCTGCCACCAGAGGTCCCCACTCTCTGGCGGCCCACGGTACGATCAGAGAGAGGCGAGGCGAGAGGCGTTGCGATTGGCGCGGTCCACACTGAAATTTTCACCAATCGCGACGCCAAATGTAACGTAACGTACTCGCGTTTCTTGAAAACAGAAAGTTCTCATAAGATTTACGATAATAAAATTTCTAGCGGTCTTACAAGTAGTGTAAATACAGGCACGTTTTCGCCGATAGGACAGCACAGCTACAGTGCGATAAACATCGAAGCGATTTAAGCGATTAGAAGAGTAACCTAGCGACCGCGACGATCATTTTGGACCATGATTAAATATTATTTTGGACTTGAGTGTATTAGTAATAAAGTTTCTGTAGTCTTCAGAAGGCATTTCATTCCAAATCAACGAACCCTAACTAGTAATTGGTTCTCTTCGAACATCTTCTGGGTGTGCAAAATGCTACTTCTAAATTTTTTTAATTCATGATCAGCTAAGTATATCAGGAGTATTTCGCGATCAATATTTGAAGGAAAAGAAATAATTATCCTAGCCTATGTAGATTCTTCGTGTGTTTCAATCTTATGTAGATCTACCTGCAGGTACACAGTAACGTGTACTGACTGAAGGCCAGTGCTCGTAATAATAGTTCGGTCAGAATTCAGTTCCGATGAACTCTATATCTCACAACTGTCATAAAAGAGATTTTTGTAGTAAAGTATTTAACATCCAACGTTGAGTGTAATGTGATTAAGTATATCATATTGTAAACGAAAATTGAATCAGTAATCTGCTAGTCTTAGTTATACTTTACTATTAGGTCTTTACCTATGAAATTGCCGTTTTGTATGCAATAAGTGAAAGTACTTATTTTTTCAAACTTTTTTATTTCTGTTATTCGAAGTAATCACCCATGCAATCGACGCATCTTTGCCAACGCATTGGCAGTTTATTGATGATCTTCTTGTAAAAATCAGCTGGACGGGAGGCAACAAACTCTTCAAAGGCATTTTGTACTGCCTCTCGGGAATTGAATTTTTTACCCACTAAAAAGTTGTCTAAATTTTGGAAAAAGTAATAGTCGGTAGGTGCAAGGTCTGGTGAGTATGGCGGATGAGGGAGAGCTTCCAACCCCAGCTGTTGCAGCTTGGAGACTGTCTGTTGCGCAGTATGGGGTCGCGAGTTGTCGTGAAGGAGCAGTGGGGACGACCGATTGACCAAAGCTGGTTGCAGATGTGACTATGGTTGTGCCTTCAGATCATACTAACAAGGTTGTACAAACCTTGTGTCTATGATCTGAGGTTGTGCCCGTCTCAATCAGACTAGTAATATTACGTAACCAAAATTGTTTCGTATTAAATAATTGAAGTTAAATGCATCTCGAAGTCTTGAGTGAACAGTCACGGACACCCATAGCACTGCAGTAGAATGCGAACGATAGACTTTATGAAAAGACTTATCGTACATCCTATAGTTAGTGTTCATGTTGTCTTTATAGTAAAATAATATTTGGATAACCTACGTGTAGACACGGGATTAAAGTTAATGTTTTGATGGGACATAAACCATGTAGAGTGTCCTTTGTAACCTCGTGAGATTAACGGCATATATTACAACCATTCCGGCATATTACACGGGATATAAACGTCCATTGTTCTCAATTGTACGCAGTGGAAGGCTTTTGTGGGTTCAATATACAGTTGGGATCAGTTTTTAGTCTTATATTTGAAAATGGAACTGACATTCCATTTCACTTGTTTTATGAATAATATTTAAAATTAATATGTATTTATTTTCATTTGTCATTGTCGACTAAAAAACATTAAATTGGTCCGTGTATCTAATTAGTTTCAAAATATTATATTTAAACTTAATAAAAATATATATTTAAACCTGACGTTCCGAAAAAGTTGTAATGACTATTGTTACAGGTTGAGTTACCCAGGCCGTAGTGCATTAATTCCCGTACGTATAAATAATTATATGTCACGGAACGCAAAAGTTTAGAAGTTCGTACAAAACATATTTGTGTCAACTTTTATGATGTACGGTCAAACTATGATAAAGTTTTAATCTGTGGTACCAAAAAAAGTTGTTACCGGTGCCTGTGGTCATGCGTTAAATTGTACCCACAAATTCTAGAAAAAATTGTGCAGCGTATTTATAAATGGCGCTGCTTAAGCACTTAAGGAGATAGAATAAAAACAGATTTCAGGTCTGAGTATCAGGACCAAAAAAAATTCTTTTTATTTAAACAATTATAGCGTGTCCGATGTCTATAGTTTACTGCTGTCCATAGATAACTGCACAGTGTAGTTAAATCATCATTAAGGGAGAGACACTTCCCAAGACAGGGGGTAAACTTATTGCCTATTTTATTCTTATCTATACTAAGCGAAACCCATGTACAGTAAAGGTTTGAAACATCAAAAGATATCATTTTATGTTAATTTCAATAAACGCCAGGTCTGAAGGGTTTAAAAATATCAGTCAACAGTTATTATCAATAGAATAATTTTGTTAATTCCATAAGGATCAACGAGCCTTTGAATCAACCCCCTGGAGGTAATAAATAAAAAAAGGACACACGCATAACATTAAAAGCCAAAGCGTGTTACGCGCCAACTTTAATCCAAGATGGCGGCAAGCGTCTAGTGTTGTCGTTATTCGATCATTTATAATACTGGCAGCCTATTACAAAGCTGTCGTAAATTCCATGAATAATATTTATGATTGAAAAATGTAACTGGTTACTATCTAGTACACAATCGACACAATTTGATTTTTGACTATTTAAATGGAAGATAATCTTAATGGTAGCATTAAAATTACAATATTACACATGCACCCAGATCCCAAATGATATAAATGATTTTTAGTTACTACAAGCAGTTAACCGTGTGGTGACGGATTAAAACTACAGAGTGTCACCACCCCTATTCATCCCGTGGGTGTCGTAAGAGCCGACTAAGGGAAAAAGCTACGCAGAACAACGACACTGCAGAGAGAAGGAAAACTTGACACTAACCCTATACAAACCTGTCTGGCCAGCGTGGTATAGTAAGCCAAAACCTCCTTTCTAAGAAGAGGCTTATGTCCAGAAGTGGACTAGTAAAGGCTGTTGATGATGACAAGCAGTGCTAGCTACCACTACTACAAGTAGTAGTTAGGTTGACTAAACTAGTGAAAATTTGTGTTAGTGTGGAGGGATGGTCCCTCCTAAACAGATAGAGCATTCATCGACTAGGCAATGTGATCGTGCCGTCCTAGGAAATTCACAGTTGAGAAGGCATATATTTATATAATTATTTAAACTAGTTAATTAGTTCGCTGTCGAGACCTAAACTTCTAATCCAGTGAACGCCCTATTTATTTATATACTTGAACTTAAACATTTTGTCGGATGCCTAGATTATAACATACCCTAAGTGTCCATTACACTAACCTGATAGAGGTCAGCTTATCCTAGTTTATAGCCGTTCTGTTGGGTTTTACTAGATCACACCCAACGGTCCAGTTTTGTGCGCTTTGTGTGGCAGGACCCGGATTTTGACAGACTCTATTAATTGTAGCCTAATAGGCGTCGTTTGTTATCACAGGGTTGGTTACATCTCATCAGAGAGCCACGAAAGAATTGAATCGCTTTCGGAGGTACGTATAAGATTTATTCTACATATAAGTTGGCTTAGCCGTCTCGGGGACAGCCAGCTCGATTTCTTCTCGAGCTATTGCTTTCACTTTCCTTTTCCTACTAATGTTTTCCTTTGTCTTTCAAAACACTCAACAACATCCACAGGCTTCACAAATTTTAAAAAATATTTAAAGTATAAATGCTTTTTGGCAAAAACATACGGCCTATAGTACAGTTTACCTTAAAACTAGCAACACTACGTAGATTTGTCCAATTCGGCGTGGGTGGTTCTCAGAGCAAAATGTCCTCGTTGAAAAAATGACCATAGTGTAAAATAGCGCGGGAGCAAAACGTCTTCAATTGAAAAGGTTTTATCTATTTTGGTCGTTTTCTTCAATCGGGTGGCACCAACCCTGAGACGGTGCCCAACAAATTTTCATGTACTCTCCAATATAAATCCTAACTAATTACGGGTAAAGCGAAATTAAGTTCGTTTTTTGGCTTTCACACATTAAATTCTTAACCGATAATTATGAAATTTTACTTACACGTTGTCAGCGGTACATTAAACGAAGAAAAAGATATAGGGCTCTATTCAAAAATTAATATGAGCGAAGCAATACCACTGGCTAACTGGTATATTTATAAATAACTACAAAGAATTTCAAAACCAAACCTTTAAAGAAAAGAGTATACTCCCACCACGCCAGGCCGGCAACATGCTTGTTACTCCTTAGTTGGAGGCGTTCAAGGGTGGTAGCTTTCCATCAGGTGACCCATCTGCTCAGGTGGCTGGCGCGAGCGGCAAGGCAGTAATTCAAATTGCAATAATTTTAGATTTAAAATCACTTTTATGTACGACGCTCCAGTTTTTTTTTTGATATCATAAAAAACTATGGACCAGTCCAGTTATATTAAAGTTTTTTATGCGTTCCATGGACATAAAGAACCCTCTCTATTCCCTTTCATTATTTTTTGGACGAGTGTCGAAGTAATAGCGCGCCAACAACCGACCTAATTGTAATGTGCCCTATGGCTATAGCAAAAGTTTAAACAAATATGTCTCTCCGAAAATGTCATGGTATTTAAAATTTAAACGAACACATGTGTAATAGAAAAAGGCTTATACAAAACAAGTTTAAGCAAGTTAGAAAAAACAAGTAGCGTATCAGTTAATTTAAGGGTTAGTAGGTATTGTAAAATAATTATATCTTAGAATACTTAACTCACATTATACCTCCCATCGGTAGTTCCACCGATCTTTTTCCTGAACAAGAGTCTTCTAGGACATGGCTGAACTTCGACTTTTACGTGTAGCGCTGCACTGCGACAACCACAACTCTACTAGTACTACTATCCTATTGTTTAACTTTGCAATGTGCTAACCCACTCGGGACTTGTGACTCGTGGGTTACCATTTACCCACGAGCCACGTACAAATCTTATTATTAAAGTTTTTTTAATACCATTTATGGGACTGATATATACCTAAATTGTTTACGAGACAATTACATTGTTAATTATTTAATTATTGTTCCCTGACCCCGATATTGTGTGTAGCAAATATGTTTCACGGCACAGTTGTTTTTATTATAGATAGTTTATTCTTACAAGACGTGTACGGTCAATACAATATAATTAGATTTGTAGAACACAACATAACACTTTCAGTATTCTTGTGACTGTGGGAGAACTATGCTTTCGCATATTTGCGCCAGCTCGTCCGGAGTATAATACAAGGCCTCACAGAAAACCGTTGTTACCATATTTTTTTCATTTTTACATAATGCATAAATTTTTGACTGCACGGATGGCGTAGTGGTTTGAGTAGTCGCCACGCTGCTTCCTACTACGCCGAGTGCTGTGGGTTCGAACCCCACATGGCGAAACTTTGTGTGATCCACAAATTGTTGTTCTGAGTCTGGGTGTTCTTTTTGTCCGTTTAAGTCCACCACGACACAGGAATATATATTCCTAATGCGTGCGTTGTCTTTAAAAAAATAAAATATATCTTGCACAAGAATTATTAGTACATTTTAAACTGTGAGATGCTGGTGCCAAAGCTAGGCTCAGAGTCTGTATTTCAGGAGTATCTAGTTATGTAATTTCTTCGTTGACTTTCACCAAGTGAGTGAGGTAATCGACGCTCAATTCCACCTACCATTTCTTCTGAGGGGGGAGGGTGCTCGATGAGCAGTTGCACTTCTCACTCTGGAGTTGAAGGTGGCTATGGTAGTAATTACTTACCACCAGGTCTCTGTTTCGTCGTTTGCTCCATATTCCAAAAAATATTAATGAGTGAAGTCTATTCGTTTGCCCAGCGTCTCTGCCCTGGTGGCGTTTCCAATTACAAGATGGACTAAGAGGTACACTATTGCAGCCTCTTTGAGCTAGTGCAGTCTCACCCCTTTTAGCCATCCGAGACTAACGCCATTCCTTACCGTATCTCCATCGCCCTATCTGTTTTTCCTATCCTTATTGATCTTTCTTCTTTGTTCTATCAAGAAATCAATACATCCCCAAAGAGGATTGTTTAGTAGGCATTGTTAGGTAGGCAACCGGCTATAAAAGTATTTGTAAGGTTACAGATTGCGCGAATTTTTACTAATGTATAATATAAAGCTGAAGAATTCGTTTTTTTGTTTGGTTGAACGCACTAATCTTAGGAACTACTGGTTCGAACTGAAAAAATCTTTTAGTGTTGGATAGCCTATTTATCAGAGAAGGTTATATTTTAGCTCGTTACCATCAATAGGAGCTGAGAATCAATAAAAATGTTGCAAAAAACGGGCAAAATTTATTTATTTCGCGTTGACTAAGTTGTCCGGTTTTAAATGTAAGGAGTTTGTTTTACAGCAAATAAAACATTTAAGACTGTAAAAAAAACGTTGTGACCTTTTCATAATGACGTTAATTTTACAAAAATTAACCAATAAAATGATAGGTAAAATTTTCTGAGCCCCATGATTTTGCAAATTGTTAGTTTTAAAGATAATCGGACGTTTTGAAGTTAATGCTTACTGCAGTACGTTAACAGCTTTTGTCAGATGAATAGGTCCAGCAAATATCAAAAGTGTAATCTGATATGTAACGTATGTCAAGACATCGAATTAAAGTTTTCGTGTTTTATAGCTCTGTAGAAGTATTACTGCCACGTATCTTTAAAGTTAGAAGATGTTTTGGTTTTAAAAAGGTTGAAATATTGAAGAATCTAACATTCTAGTGTCTGGAAATGTGTTTTGACTCTTCCATTTTGTTTAGGGTGAAAGTTTTAGAAAGGTGTAAAAGGCTTGCAATTCGGTAAAGTTTTAACAGATTGACAGGTAAAAACTTAGGTCTTTACGATTGCATAGGAAAAGTCCTATTTAAAAGAATATTAGTTTGTTTGTTTATTAAGTTTTCGGGTCTTAACTACATTCTTAACCATTACATTATAAAATTTTGTATATAAATTGCCAAGGTAACAAAGAAGAGCATGCTGTGACATGATGAGACATACTGTGCCACGAACATCATCCTTTAATGATTTATTTATTTATTTGGAAACTTAACAGCTATGTTATATATATCATGGGTGAAGTTAAACATTTTTAGACTCTTAGCCAATAATAAAGTTTCGCGACAAGTCATCATCATCAATAATAATAAAACAAACAAGCAAGCGTTTACAATAGTTGCATAATTATGATGTTTAATTGTTTAACATCTAACATTTCACATACCACCTGACTTTAGCACCGCTCACGCTCATTGGTCAAAGCAATTAGCGCGCGTTTCCTGTAAAATCCTTCCGTTTCTTTTTCACGAAATCACTATCACAAATTGCAGAAAAGCGAGCGGAATCCGTGTGGTGACACTGGTGACGGATTCAGAATACGGTATGTCTCTAACCCTATTGTAAGTGGGTGTCGTAAGAGCCGACTAAGGTAGCAAATTAAGCAGGACAACAGCACTGCAAACAGAAGGAAGACTTGACACAAACCCTAAATCAACCCGTCTGGTTCGCGTAGTATGGTAGGCCAAAACTTCCTTTCTAAGGAGAGGCCTATGTCATGTAGGGGATTATTAAAGACTGTTGATAAGCGGAAACATGTAACACATCGAAAATGTGTGTTACTACGTATTAAGCCATCATACTATTTTATTTCTCTCCAATTGCCAAGAGCATTTTTCGATCACAATATATGAATAATGATGAATGAATAAAAATGGCCGATTTGTGTTCTCGTAACAAAAGAATCACTATTGATACAGAGCTCCAATCACTTCGACATGGAAAACAATGTTCTGATCGTGTAGTTGTCCTCTATTCTATATACAGCGTACTTGAGCAAAGATATTTATTATGGAGATGGCTTTTGTTAAAGTAATAACTTTTCACTTTGTATTTTATATTAAACATAAAGGACTTGGATAATCTCATCTTAAAACAAATATAGAAAAACATCATATTTTTTTTATGATTTGTAAGTTATAATCTTTTTTTCCTAGTAGCACTTCGATCTTCTGAGAAGAAAAACTGAACAGTTGATGACTTTAAAAAACAGTAACTGTAAAATGTTTTTTTTTTGTAAATTAAATATTGTGGCGACTCCCATACAAAGAAACAGAAACACACTACAGCGCCATCTAATGAAGACACACCGAACTACGGAGTAACTACTAAAATAAGAATTGCTAATCCTGTATCGCGATATGAAGAATTCCCTCGCCGATTAGCATATATACAACTTCCCAACATCAACCGCAGGGCCGCGGCCCGCCAGGCATGATCACCACGCCTGGTCGGAGGATCCTCCCTTTGTGTTGGAGGGACATGACACCTGTTCTTCCACAATATAAATTACGTCAAGATTACTGAAGTAAAATATGGTAAACTAACTTTTGTCCATGGCTCCACCCGCGTGTATGCCAGTTCTCGCGATAAAAAGTAGCTTGTGTCTTATTCTTATTGTAACAAATTGTGGATCACACAAAGTGATATTCCATGTGGAGATCGAACCCACAACATTTAGCGTAGTAGGAAGCGGTGAGGAGACCGCTTAAACAACTACACCATCCCTGCAGTCGAGTGCAGCTTATTTTTTTTTTTTTTTCATAGTTTCCCCATGACAAGTTTTATTAAACTCCGTTCAGCGGTTTAGCCGTGAAAGCGTAACAGACAGTCAGACAGAGTTCCTTTCGCAAAATAATTGTAGGGAGAAGCATTTAAATGTTTCTTCTCCGTTCAAATAGATTAGTCCATGTTACCTGACCGTTTCACATCGATGTGCAACGTTTGTAGAACAATACTAACATTTGGATCTGTTGGACACCCTTTTCACACTTTCTTATAGAATACACATATTATAGATTGCTACCTTATGGGAATTTTCGACGATATAGGTTGTTCTTTGTTGACATTTGTCGCTGCAGTCGAAGTTCAGTCACCTTTTAAATGTTATATTCTAGTTAGTATTTACATAACGTTTATAACCACAATATAGGTAATAGGTTTCCTATGGACCCTTAAAATTTTGTAAAAGTAAATTTTGAAAAGAAACGCCATTTCGGCATTACTCGATAAGCCTTTAGTTTGATGTCAAAATGACAGACAGTGTCATTTGAACCTTCCTTGGAGTAGGGTCAGATTGAACAAAGGCTTTATTAAAGGGATAGGGTCAGGAAATGAAAAGTCCGTGGTCACGGACAAGATGGACACTATGCAGATATTTAACAGAAGTTCAACTAAGTTAAGCAACAACTAAGATGTGATAATTTTTTAAAAAGGTTTCTAATTACTGGATTACATATTATGCAGTCTTTTTATGGATTTGCAAGATGGCAATATGATCTTCAGCACCATGATTAGAGTTGTTTGCGATGCATTATTGTTTAAATTTGGTACTTTTCTACATTTTATATTATGTCGTTTGTGTGAGTACTTTACATTTTCATTTAAAATACCACACAAAAAAAAACTAGTAAAATTTGATCATTCAGATCAGGTTATATTTTAGGATAGGATTATATTTTTTACTGTAAGTGGTACGAACATGTTTGACAAGCGTTACGGCTAGTTGAAGCCATCAGTCCACCTACAGAACTTTAATATCGCCTAGTACTTGGGTTGTGGAGTTCTGATTGCACCAACTCCAAGTAAAAAATCAAAGTTCAGCCGTGTCGTAGGAGACTGAAAGCCAACCCCAACCTGGTTATGGAAAAGGCTCAAAAGATGAGGGTGACTGCAACTGGTATGAAACACGGCAACATGTGTCTTCTCACACATCCCATATCTCAGAGTTTTTGTAGTTAGACTACTTCTCGTTTATCTCTCCTGATTACCAATTCTGTATTTCTACAAAACTCACAACTGGAAATATAATTTCCTTTCAGCTGAACTAGTGGTTGAGTTCGCGGAGTTTTTATGTAAATGTCTACTTCCTTTAAGCGTGTCTTGGCTTTGAAACTGTCTAAATTTCTAAGATATTAAAAAGATGATGATTGATATATTTTTTTAAAAGTTCATTTTTAAACCACAAGGTTGGTATAGATAGTTCAACTCAGATGTGCGCGCGGCTCTATGTGTGGGTAAACCTTGTACATATACAGTGACTTTGTGTGCGTGACAAGAGGTACAGTCGTACAAATACAAATATAGTTATTTACGGGTTATATAAGGGTTTTAAAAAAAAAGAGTTATTTCGTAATGTAATGTTTATTTATTGAACATTATTATGAATCGCTACTTGAAAAATCAAATGATGAATTTTCGGATTCGCTGCTCTCACCAAGGTTAATTATGAATTCTGACTCCATGTCAAAATGTCTATAGTATTCTTCTTCTTTCTTTTGTACATGTCGACAAGTATTACCCCACATCCCTTCATCAATTTGACTTAAACGTTCATTTATGAGTTTCATTACTTCCGTCACATTTTGGTCGACATTATGCGAAGCAATATAATTCTTTAAAATGCCCCACACATTTTCTATAGGGTTTGGTTCAGGATGATATGGTGGCAGTCGAAGAATTTTTATGCCATATGGCTGAAGTATGTCATCAATCTTGTAACAGATATATTTTTCTTTATTTTTTTTAATCAAATCATACAGTTCAATTTTTTTAATATCTTGATTAAAAGCTATATTTTTTTCTGTCAGCCATCTCTGCATTTCTATTTTTTTGGAATTAGTTTTTGGCGCTCTGTCATTTCGAACGTTATGGTATGAGGCATTATCAAGCACAACCACAGAGTTAGGTGGAAGATTCGGTACTAGACGTTCTTTTAGCCACTTTTCATAGTTTTCTGCGTTCATGTTAGAGTGGTAATCACCAGAAACACTATTTGCTTTGTATGTCAATAGTGCGTTAGGTACGAAACCTTGTTCTGAACCAGCATGCACAATGATAATTCTTTGTCCTTTCGACAGGTTTCTCTTTAAAGGTGGTCCATCTTTATTACCCCATCCTTTGTTTTGCACATGATTAGTTAAGATGTAGCTCTCATCTGTATATACGATACACCGATTTTCTTGACGGTATCTGAGTAAATTTTTTAGGTAGGAAAATCGTAGTTTTTGGATGTCATGCCGCTCTATAATAACACGTCTGTTATCCACAGTTTTTCGCCATTTGTATCCCAACTTTAACAAAGCTGTACGCAGAGTCGAAATACTTCCATCATAGTTAAGTTTATCTTGAAATATTATTTTCAACTTTAGCAAGGTAGGTAACTCGCGATGTTCTAAATGGTAATTTTGATTAGTGGAACGTATAACATCAACGTTAAAGTTGTCTAATTCTAACTTTTTTAAACGTTTTTTACGGTCTTTATGCGGAGATTTAAATTTAGAGTCAGATTATTTTCCTTCAGCCAATATATTAGTAATTGTTCTCTCTGATACCCCCACTGCCATTGCTGTTCTTTTCCGTACGCTATTTAAATGTTCACTTAATTTCGATATTAAAATTGGACTTGCACTGCAAACTGGATCACTTATAACCACAAGGTTATACCAACCTTGTGGTTATAAGTGATCAACCAACGTAAAAAATGAACTTTAAAAAAATATTATCAATCATCAACAGCCTTTATTAGTCCACTGCAAGACATACGCCTCTCCGTTGAAAGGAGGTTTTGACCTACTATACCACGCTGGCCAGACTTGTTGGTACAGGGTTTTTGTCAAATTTTCCTTCTCCTTGCAGTGCTATTACTGCACGTATGGCGTAGTGGTTTAAGCGGCCACCTCGCCGCTTCCTACTGCGCTAAAGTGTTGTGGGTTCGATCCCCACATGGGACGACACTTTGTGTGAACCACAAATTGTTGTTCTGAGTCTGGGTGTTCTTTGTGTCCGTTTCATGTATGTTTGTAAAGTCCCCCGTGACACAGGATATGTTGCTACTGCGGGAGTTATCTTTAAAAAAAAAATGAAAAAAAATTATCCTGTGAAGTTTGCTCCCTTAGTCGGCTCTTGAGACACCCACGGGATGAATACGGGTGGACACTGTATTCTTAATCCATCTACACACGGATTTCCTTTTTTTGAATTCGGTTAAAATTGTATGTGACCCAGTTGCTAGCCAGAACCCTCTTTTAAAACTTGTGAATAAAAACCATAACGATTCAATCTCACCACTCCGAGAATTTAATCAGTAGATGGCTGATTTTTTACTTGTTCTGGACATTCTAGAACCCTTTGTGACGTTCATATATTGGCTGTAAGTTACGGCTATAAAGTCGCATGCGAATAGAGTGCTTCACAAATAAGGGTTATTGTGTCTTTACAAAAGGAAGGATCGTAAAGACACTAACAATGTCGTATAAGAAAGTATTTATTTCTTTTGGCATTTGCGTAGAAGAAAGCTAAAGTAATTGTCTATGCGTGTTGTAAAAAATGTTGTTTCAATTCGAAATTTAACTTTTATTTTACTTACATTCCGTTTTTTTTCGTCTTTATTGTTCTAAATCTATCTGTATTAATAAACAAAATTGAAGTGTATGTTTGTAATGTCAAAAAAATACATGTCTACAAGGTTATTTGCACGATATCTATGCCTAAAAACCAGTTTAATATTTTTTGCTGTCTGTTTGATTGTTTGTTTCGGGTAATTTTCAAAACGGCTGGACCGATTTTGATAATATTTTACTACCAGGTAGCTGTCCATATAAGGAGTAACTTAGGTAATTTTTTCTCTCAGCAAAAAACGTAAAAAAAATTGCCCGGTCCGGGAATCGAACCTACTAAGGCAGAGCTTTTAAAATTCCACGCGAACGAAATCGAAGAAGTATGAATATAGAAATGTTAAGTTGGTGTGCAGTACTTTTTGAGTTTTTAAACTCAAAAAGTACTGCACCGATTGAGCTCAAATTTGACACTATGTACAACCACCATCAAAGATTGTTTATATCGGTTTTCTGCGTCACTTTTGTACCTTAACTCTCATTAATACAACGACAATATACATACATATGCCACAGCAAACCGTGACAGGGTACAGCTAGTTTATAAATTATTTAAAAAGCTTTTATCAAATTTTGTAATGTGAGTATGTGTGTTTGATCAGGGTAAATTTTGCAACTGATTTTTAAAGTTTTTTGAATAAGTTTTTTGAGTGTGTGGGTTTGTGCCTTCTTCTTGTTTAAATGGCTAGACCACTTTTGATAAAATTTTCTATAGAGGTAGCTGACACATACATAATTACCACATAGGCTACTTTTTATCCCGAAAAAATGTAGTGTTCCCGTGGGATGAACGGCTAACACGGCGGGGCGCAGTATACATTACCATATCTCACGTATTGTAACGTATATAAGAATACCATGCTTCGGCAAGAATATGCCGGTTCGACCGGAGTAATCCCACGGCCTCACAGAAAACCGGTGTTAAGCAATTCTTTCGTTGCCTTTCACTGAGTGAGTGAGGTTACCGGAGCCCGAATCCCCGCTCGAGTCAGCGGGAGGGACTCCAAGGGCGTCAACGCACTTGTGACTTTTGAGTTGCAGGTGCCCATGGGCGGAAGTGGTTGCTTACCATCAGGTGACCCGTCTGCTCGTTTGTCCAATTATACCATAAAAAAAATACATTAGGAAATATATGGAAATGTATTGAGTACAATATACTTTAATATTTGTGTATATAACTAATTAAAAATATTTTAAGTAAATTCTTCTCCTCGGATGACTCTCAAAGTTATTCTGAAACAACCCTAAGTTTGAAATAGTTGATGCAAGGATAATATTGTTCCTATTCAAATCGTAGGCAAACTTTCTATCGACTATATTTGCCTAATTTTCCGAAATAGAAGGGACTTTCTAAAACTGAATCAAACAAGATGCGAAATTTAATCAGGTTGGAATGTAGGCCGACTATTCGATGTGAATTGAGTGTCCAACAAATAGTAACAGTTCAGTTATTGTATCTATGAAATACAGCACTTAATTTAAAAAAATATCTATGGCGTATGATCAAGATTTTTGCGTCGCGCTTCAAAGTGGTGCAGAGCGCCATAAAGCTGGTCAAAAATAAAAAATATAATGTTATTAATTTAAAATTTATTAATAGAGCGTTCGGTGTCGTTGATTACAATTAAATATGACTTGTTTCATAATGTAATAATAATAATAATATATCTCACACACGGCCGTCTGATCCCAAAACTAGGCAGAGCCTGTACTATGGTAACCAGACTTTCTTCAGACAGTTCTTTATGGGCCCCGCCGTCTCCTTCTGTGAGCAAGTTATGCTTAAAAAGGAGATTTAGAACTCTCCCGGTCCGCCAGGCCCGAGAACGGGCCAGGTACCGTAGACGATTCAGGCGCCTGTGGTTGCAGCACGACCTCCGTCGCAATAAGCGCAGGTCAGGGGGTGACAGGTGAGGCCATCTGTCACCCTCGCAGAAGCAGGCCGGTTGGCGGCCCTTTAGGTTGTAGAATGGGGGACCGTAGTTCCCACACACGAGGGTGTCATCTATATGCCGTAGATGGCCCGGGGTCCGTGGGGGTTCCAGGGATTTCGTTCCTAGGGTACATCTGGTTCCCCGGCTACTAATACCAAAGACGAAGTGCGGGTTCTGGTCGGTTCATGTCCGACATAACCACCGGTACAGATAAAAAAAGGTCTTTATGGGCAGGGCTGATCGCATTAGTGGTAAAGTAAATTACTTAATTACACCGAGCTTCTGATTTAAAAAGCGTGTGGCCTAGCACGTATTATAGCTAGGGATATAAACCTCACAAAATATTGATTGCCGGGCAAGACGGATGGCAAGACTAGTAATGCAGCCACACCAAGTTTTTTCCCTCTTTCCTCACCATTTATTTAAGCCATGGCCGCGGGGTTACGAAATATTTAAATGCAAGTTAAAAGACATAATAAATTACTTCTTAAAAGGTATAATAAATTAAAGAATCCATTTACACTAAGTACCCTAATGTATTTCTTTCTAAACGATGTTATCTTTGTCCTACTAGGGAAAAAGTCTTTAGTAAAGATCAGTTGACAGGCCGTTTTTTTATGATGTGGGTGCAAATGAGCTGAAGGGTCACCTGAGTAATAGTTACTCACCCTCAGGGCCTCAATTCTGCTATTTTGTTTCAACGCCAAGCTACTGCCATTCCATTGTCACGCTATTGAGATGCCCTTGAGAAGCCATTGACATCGGTCGAAAGATCAGTATTCTACTAATATAAATTCACAGTGTGAATAGACTGTCGATTTAATAATATAGGTCATCAATAGTGATATTAACAACATTGCCATACCTGGAAAATTAATTATATCATTTTGCTAACTGTTACAAAGACATCGACGACACTTGTGTCAGTGACAAGTCATTGGGAGGCCATTGTTCTTACAAAGTTAGTAGAATAGGAAAAGTGCAAAACTGTTCCGATGACATTCCATCGACAGTCTATTGATACAATATTAAAATAGCAGAATTAAGGCCCAGGTCATCCGTATGATTTCTTGCTATTTGTATGCTAACAAAAAAAAAGCTGCTCGAAGAGCCGTCGCGTACTCATCTCGGACAGGGAGATCAAGGGGACTTGAGTTTAACCGTCTGTGAATTTTAATTCAAGACCGAAAATATAATTTTTTATATCTATTAGTTTTGTAAGAATTATGTCAGCATCTCAGATCACTAAATTTTCCATGAATAATTCTTAGAAGAGATTTTTACCACTTTTTTTAAAAGGCATCTTCCGCCCTTGGATTATAAGATCCTGTGTCGCGGGGACTTTACAAACATACTTGAAACGGACACAGATCACACCCAGACTCAGTACAACAATTTATGGATCACACAAAGTGTTGTCCCATGTGGGGATCGAACCCTCAACTCTCAGTGCAGTGGGAGGCGACGAGGTGACCGCTTAAATCAGTCCGCCATTCGTGTTGTCAAAATCACTTAAGAGATGGCGTAATTGTGCTTGACATTATAATGCGTTTATTGCTCAATTAAACTTATTTATATCTAAAACAAACATCAATATATCAGTGTCCATAATAGGATACCAGTAACTACGTTTCATTTCATTTGATCAGATTAAGCGAATGTTTATCCCTTTTTTTATGATTTTCCCTTATTTTTTGTCCTATTTGGGTTTATTTTGAGGAACGAGATTAAAAAGATTTTTCGGCCGATCTACATTTCTCTTTACTGAAATCTAAAAAAGAATAAACATAAATTATAAAATTATTACATTATAAAATGTCTATTATAAATTTATATTACAGGTTTATCAGCGCCATCTGTATTTAAGGTTAGTTAGAGGTCACCATAGTCTTGCTAACTCATTGCGTTGAAATTCTAATTCGACTTTATTTCATTAAACTAATATATTAGTCTTAATTACTCTCAAGGCTTAGTGATTAATTTAAGGTAGAATAAGACTAGGTATTTCGAGGTTCATAGTTCAATAATTTACTAGTTATTTAACAAGGGTTGCTAGTGTAGGAGTGGCGTTATGTTAGATTGTCTATTCATATATATTCAAACGAACAGGCGTTAATTATGTTGAAGTTATCCGTAGACTGTATAATAAACTAGCTGTTTGTTTCGTGTTTCTTACTTTGAAAATAACGAACTTCCATACAACTCTTTGTGGGTGAAATATCTAAAAATCCTTTCTTAGGTGATGCTTAAAACATAAAAAGCATCAGCTGCCGAATTTCAAGTTTCTAGCTCCAGTGGTTTAAAGTCTGTCAGGGCAAGTGATTTTATATGTATAAATGAAAAGGTTGCATTAAAGAGCATATCTTATTATTATCTTATATTAATATTTTTATACTTACATGTATGCATTCATCATCATCAGCCTATCGCAGTCCACTGCTGGACATTGGCCTCTTCTATTGCACACCACTTAGATCGATTTTCGGTTTCCGTATTAATGCATT
The DNA here is from genome assembly GCA_902825455.1 of Arctia plantaginis. Lineage (NCBI taxonomy): Eukaryota > Metazoa > Arthropoda > Insecta > Lepidoptera > Erebidae > Arctia > Arctia plantaginis. The sequence goes on from CADEBD010000553.1 coordinate 3,009,623, forward strand.
AGCTATCATAATGTTGAGGACTCAAAGAGCGGCAATGCCTTTATGTGTCTTGAGTTGCACTTTTCCATGGGCGGTGGTAATCACTTACCATTAGGTAGCCCGTCTGCTTATTTGGCCCCTAAGTATTATAAGTTTAAAATAATACACTGTGACTGCACGGTAGTGGTTTAAGCAGTCACGTCACCGCTTCCTACTACTACACTTTGATAAACAAATTGTTGTTTTGAGTCTTGTAATTTTTGTGTCCATTAAAGTATGTGTGTAAACTCCTGTAAACTAAAACTACTGTATTTTTTATAGACATCTCCGTCGTTAGGAATCTATCCTGTGTCGCGGGGGACTTTACAGACATACATGAAATGGACACAAAAAATACCCGACTCAAAACAACTATTTGTTTGTCACGCAATATGTTGTCCCGTATTAGGGATCGAATCCACAACGCTTAAACCAGTACGCCATCCGTGCCGTACTATTATTCTTAGTGTGGTAGTTGTTTAAAAAATAATAAAAATAAGTTCGTACAATTGAACGTAGTGTCAAAATTGCAGTGTATTGAGGGTAGACAACAAACTCGAAACTTATCATTGGTCTCGTGCCTCATAATAAAAGACCCATGAATTATTTATCAGGATCGTGAATGTGGTCACGAATAATTTCCGTCCCCGCGAAGCTTTATAAACCTTTTTGGATGGAACAGATAGCCGTTTTGATTCCAAGGGACCGCCATGATGAAAATTTTCAAATTTTATGGCCATTCGTTGATATGGAATGGTTTTGACACCAAATTGAGGGTATAACGTGTATTGGGTTTTTGAATAATAATGGGGAGTTGTGTTTGTAGATTGTATTTTTGTATAAGTAAGGGATTTTACGACAAGGTTGACCTGACTGCTAAGGTAGAGGTCGTGGGTTCGATTCTTACCTTGAACAACTTATTGTGTGATAAGCTAATGTTGTGTTTGAGTGTAATTTACCTATAAATAAATAATATTTCGGACATATGACACAACACCATATAGTTTTAAACTAAGCATAAGTTGTACTATGAAAACTAGATGGACTAATAGAATACTTAAATACTTTTTTTTGTAAATACATACATATTATACATAGAAAACACCCAAACTTCGAAATAAATATTTGCCGATCATACAAACATTTGGACCGACCCGGGAATCGAACCCTAGGTCTCAGCACAGACGCTACCACTGCACCATCGAGGCAGTTAAACCGGCGGGAGCCGCGCCCCTATTTAGGACACAAACAGTCGCTACCTGGTAAAAAATGCCTAAGGTGAAATGCAATTATTAAATCATAGGTATATGAATGAGTAAATTTTTTATCCTGAACATATGTATTTGCATCACCCAGCAACAACATCTTTGTCACAAACAGTGCGGCGTAAAGTCCTTGCACTGTCAACATTTCGGCATGACCGAGATTAAGGCGTACTTAATGTGTACTTCGAGTAAGATTAGTATATAAGATGTATTATTATGTAAATAAATCAGTCATTTTGTCTAATCCGACTTTGACTCATTACTCTGTTCTATCTCTCACTGCGGCCAAGACACCTTTAGCCGTCAGTAGATCGGTCTTGTGAGCCTGCTCGACTGGCAGTGACAAAATCATCCTAAACCCTGCTCCCTTCACGACCCCGTCTGTTACCCTAGGTCTCCAGGTAACAGACTTCCCGCACTGTTTGTATATGTATATCCTCACCACAGGGTCACATATTGATAGGGCTAGGGAACTAGGGAATTTAGGGATTTAGGTACTTAGACGTAGATTACGTACGAGTATTGTTTGGTTCACTACGGTGCCCGTTCGATACACGTACTTTGGTTGTACTTTAGATAGGCTTTCGGTGTTTCTCGAACGAGTGCTGATGGGTAAACCACGGCTGCCGGTCCGCACCCGAAGAGTAAATATAAAATAAAATATGAAAAATATATAGATAATTTGAAATGATAACGTAATAAACAATATGTTATGTATTTATTTCGTCTACTAATTTTATATATGAATTTAAATCACTAAATGCTAGTATTATTTTCTTATATCTATGAACTTAGTAAAAAAGTTTAAGGCTATTTTTAGTCTTTTGTGATTGATCTTAATTTTGTAGTATTACCAAGTGGTAACACTACTAAATTAATATCAATCACAAAAGACTATAATATTATCTCAACATGAAAACATACAACATAACATAACCACTTATAAAATTGACTAATTGAAGATACTATAAAATTTTGGCACTAGTTTTAGGCAATTAAGAATAACTTAAATTTTTATTACTTTGTTACATTCCTCATAAACAGGTATAGTGTGTTCGCAACATATCATTTTAAGGCGAAACGTACACGATATTTTAGTTTTCTAACCTAACATATTTCCATGAGCATACTGAGTAACGGGACTATCTTATGTTGGCTCTTGATAGCCCGAGTGGACATGGTTGATCACTATGATCTTCCTTATCATCACCAAGCATCAATGATATTTTCATTTTTAAATAAGTAACAAATCAGCTGTAGTAGCTGTCTTGCTTATTTGTGGAGTTACAAGGTTCAATGCTAATTCTTTCAAGAATTACTTATTCCTCGGTGGCCGTATTTTATCGTTCAGCATTAGCTTTTGCAATCACACAATCATTAATGTGTCTCATATTCAATATACCATATAAAATAACCAGGGGCTAGCGTCTTCGCAGAACGACCTCCGTCCTCCATAAGCGCAGGCCTGGGGGTGACAGGTGAGGCCATCAGTCACCCTAGCAGAAGCAGGCCGGGGTGGCGGCGAGCGATGTATATTATGTATGTGTATTATTTAATAGCAGTCTGGTTATATTCTAGTATAACCATATTACAACCACCATAGTTTGGGATCAGACAGCCGTGTGTGAGATTTGTAAGTGAAAACAGAGTTTTAAAGAGACAAGAGAAATCGGTAAACTTAATGTAAAATGTAAAAACAATTAAGTCTTGTTAAGTACTTAATAATGCGTCGTTAAAATAAAATGCGATAAAACTTCCAGTATTTAGGCCGTGTTTAAACTTTTTAATGGGTTTTAAATAGTTAGATGTTGTAGATAGTTGTGTTATAGGATACATTTGGGGTCAGTGCTATGTGTAAGATTGCCGGCCGCAGTGGCCAGCATAGGAGCTGGCTCTACTGGAGTGAAATCACAATCTCACATAAAACCGGTGTTAAGCAGGTCTTTTGTTGCATTTCACCGTGTCAGCGAGTTTTACCTGAGGCCCGAATTCCCCAAATTCCCAAAAAAAAAGGTAACGGACTTGTGTCTCCTGAGTTGCAGGTCTTCATGAGCAGCGGTACTCACTTACTTTTGTTTTTTTTTTAAAGACATGTCCCTGATTATGAATATCTCTTGTGTCATGGGGGACTTTACAAACATACAAGAAACGGACACAAACAAAACCCAGACTTAGAAAAACAAATTGTCGATCACACAAAGTGGCGTCCCAGGTGGGGATCGAACCCACAACACTCAGCGTAGTAGGAAGCGGTGAGGTGACCGCCTAAACCACTACACCATCCGTGCCGTCTTACTCACTGTCAGATGACACGTCTGCCTATTTCCACCAAATACCATAAAAACGCTTGTCTTCTGAACGTATTTTGTTAAAATTCCATATTAGGCACGCCCTTTTTAACGGTTTCTGAGTCATTGAATGACTTGTTCTGACTCGTTGAATGAAACTCCAACTTAAAACAGACTTGACACGATAAAACAAACCGTCTTCAATTACTAGGGCGAAAGAAAGATATAATTAAATATCTCCAAAACAGGCAAACTGACAAGTTCATTAAAATTTGACAAAAGAAATCTCCGTTCCAAAGAATAATAACTAAAATCTTCCGTCTGCGGTTTTGTTTTGGCTTGCACCAAGAATTTCAAACTTAATTGAAAATCTGATAATGTTGAATCAATTTCTAAGAGGACTTTAGTGATGCCTTAACAACAGGTTGAAATCTGTCAAACTATCTGTTTGCTGAAGCATGCAAGCTGAAGCAAAACCAAAATGCAAGCAAACATTTCATACTTAGCCAAATAATAGAGGAAAAGAAAGGTCCAAAAGTTACTTTATTCTGACACGAAATTCTCGCACGTCTAACAACATGTAACTTAAAATGAAAAATAGTATAGTTTACAATTAATTTTAAAGCAAATAACAAAGAAGACAATTCCGACTCACGCTCTACGGTTTCATCATACGCTAGTAGGGTTTTGAGGTCTCAATGTGTCAATCTAATTATTGAACTGAACCTTTGATGTTTTATCTAACAAAGTTATGATTTTTAGTGTGGGTGAGTTGGTAGGGTCTTAATTTGGACTGCACAGATTGCGTAGTGGTTTAAGGGTGACTTAGCCGCGTCCTACTGCGCTGAATATTGTGGGTTCGATTCAAACATGGATCAACACTTTTTGTGATCCACAAATTGTTGTTCTGAGACTGGGTGTTTTTCATGTCAGTAAAGATCAGTTATTTAAAATTCACACACATGTAAATATATAATAATATACTTATCGGTATACTACACACATGTAAACCAGATTTACCGTGTGTACATATAAGTATATAATTTTAACTCTCTATTTAAAACACCCAACGGGCTTGTTTAAACTATTTTGGTTTAACGTAGTCATAGACATAAAGTTCGCCAATAAACTACAGTTAAAGTGGGGTGCAACAGACCGATAATTTACCTCTTTCCCTTATAGATATTGGAACAGGAGTCAATTTTCCTTTGTTTTGTGGCAATGTTCTAGTTTTATTACGTTTATTGTCACTCTGGGATGGCAATAACTGTTTCAACTTTTTCAATATTGATATTAAACTTATTGAATACTTTATTTCTTTCTTTGTGTGTGATTTTTGATACAAAGCTTTTTTAGAAAGTGTTGAATGTGAAACTTCTAATGCGTCAGAGGGTCAGACCGGCTGTTTGATACGTCGCCACGACTTGAGTCGCCACGCTATGTGATAGTATAATGTAACATGTAATGCGGTATGGTAACGCGTCATTATACGCAAGTGACAATTTTAATTGTGCTATTAATCCTTAAAATTAATACCTAGTTACCCATTGCAGAAAGTATTATGTGAGAAAAATATCTATGTGTGGATGTATGTCTATATTTATATATATATTTTAACACCACTGTAGTTCAATTCCCCCAGAATTACAAGGGGTAGCCCTTATAACTCTTATCTACTGTTGATTTGTCTATCCAAATCTTGCATGTAAGAGATTGCTTTTAGCAATTATGAATAAAATGTCTGCAGAAACTGGATGGCCAATATCGGAAGGCTTCGTCATACGTACGGGATACTCTATCAGATCAGATATAATTCATTCACCAATATTAAGTCAATATAAATCAATTATGCACATGGAATATATGTAAAGGTAGGCTTTCGAAGCAAGCGTCACTGACGCGGCGTTTATTGCGTTACCGACGCCGCGTTAATTGACATGTGTCAGTGATGCCTTGGTGACTTTGAATGGCAACGACAGACGTCAATCAGTCAAACTCAAACTCTCTTTATTTCATAAATCTTTTAAAATTGTTTGAAATCGTCTTTTATGTAGACTCTAAAGTCATAGATCAACACACACAAATGCAACAATCTCTGTTTTGTCAAATAGTAAGCTAACAAATTGACTGCACGGATGGCGTAGTGGTTTAAGTGGTCGCCACGCCGCTTCCTACTGCGCCGAGTGTTGTGGGTTCAAACCCCAAATGACTGGGACGATACTTTGTGAGATTCACAAATTGTTGTTCTGAGTCTGGGTGTTCTTTGTGTCCGTTTCATGTATGTTTGTAAAGTCCCCCGCGACACAGGATATATTCCTAATGCGGGAGTTGTCTTTTTAAAGGAAACAAAAAAACAAAAATTAAACCCATTCAAAATCAATGATATGCCTGTGCCGATCTACAACCACCCGTTTCCAAGGGGTTGAGCCTTATGAGAAGAAAGGGCAAACAAACTCATGGCCACTCTTTTGCAATTCACAGATAGAAACAATGGCACTATTAAATATACCACAATATTGTTTTGATGTGTGCCAGTATGTCGGTTATTAAGGACTAAAAGGTAAAAAGACAATGAAGGGAAAATAAGATTAAGAAAAATAAATAAAAGAGAAAATGAAGTGAAACATAAAAAATAGAAAAAATAATAATAATAAAAAACACAGTAGCCACATCACATTTTTACTTAAGAAAGAAATAGCCTGCATTAATTAATCCCAAGCATTCTTATCTTCCATGTAATCCACAATTGAGTAGTCGTCTGGCACAAACCACGTTTTATTGCGGATTTAAATTTGTTAATACTTAACTCTTGAATATTATTTGGGATTTAATATAAAATCGGACACAATGACCTCGAAAAGACTTGTTTATCTTTTGGAGCCTAGAGGCGGGTACTAAATAGTCATATCGCCTTTGCCACGCCCACCACATCTCGATAGTTCTTAAAAGTATTTCATTATGGATCTACTTAAACAGATTATAGAAAAAGAAGAAGATGATGACCTTTTACTTCGATATTACTTCAGCGTCGAAAGCTTCTACTCATTCGATTTTTTCAGACCATATCTTGTCTTTCTTTAAATTTTTTTTAATCCTCTGTGCTTAAATTATAAAGCAATGGATGCCGAGACACCAGTGTAATTATTATTTCATCTCCTTCTTCTGTAAACGTGTCATTAGATACCATCTTATAGAAATTAACCTCAAAATGCATGTAAGCGGCGACGACACCACGAACATGGCGTGGCAGTGTCGCTGCGCTCGAATGTCGTTCCCTACATTTACATACGTGCTCGTTTCCGGCCTCTTATATTCCATAATTATAATAATCACGTGTATCTCAAACAATTAACCACGTATAATCCTCTTGTAATCTAAAGATAATGTCTGCATTACCGGGGTGATACCTTTTATCCTTGTAAAAGGGGATTTACCATACATAATTCATAGAAGCTTATTAATAATCTACGTAAACACAGTAAGGTCTGTAATACACTATATTACTCTATTAAAATTTGTTAAGAGCGATCTATGTAATGTATAAGACCTTATAGCATCAATTTGACGACTTATTAGGCGTAGCAGGAGTGTGTTGACAGTGTCTGCAACGTAAGAAGTTTTAGTTTCGAAGCCACTTCAGTATAAATAATTATGCGGATACGAGTAGTCTAGATATTTTGGTATGTATTGTATTTATATAACGTTTGCCTATCTACCTCGAATATATTGTACAAGTTTTGCTCTGTTTTGATCTAACTGCTAACTAGTAGTGCTGTGTAGTGCAAAGTGACTATGACCACCACGGATCACCACCCATGGAAAAATTAACTAAGAATCACTTGTCACTTGTTTGACGGGACTGTTAGTCGAGTGGTTAGTGATCCTAACTGCTACATCCCTACCCAAGACCACTAACTGTGTGATAAGCAACCAAGCGACCAACTATTTTTTAAATATTTCTGACATCTGACAAAACGCCATCTAGTTTCAAACTAAGTAGAGCTTGTACTATGAAAGCTAGATTGACTGATAGAATACTTTTATACTTCTTATTGTGAATACATGCATTATACATAGAAAACACCCAAAGTCCAAGACGAATATTTACAGATTATACAATCATTTGGTCCGAGCAGAGAATGGAACCCGAGTCCTCAGCACAGCAGTCGTATATGGTACCATTGCTCCGCCGACGTAGTCAATTAGAAAACCCTGACGCAGTTCGACAATGCTGCGCTTCTAGTTTCTTCTTTTTATATATTTTTGTATGTTGTATATTTTTGTACTGATTTCGGCACACGTTGTCTATCACCCTATGTATATTTATTGTGTAATTTTTGTTTTAAATGACTGTTTGTGCTAAAATAAATGGAAAAAGAAATGTATTTTCAAGTCATTCTAAGTAAAACTTTGTCAGTTCTCTAGAACCCCTATGTTTTATTCAACTAAACTTTGTAGTTGTTAAAATATTTAAATTTGTTTCTCACAAAGAGTTGTAAAGACATCGTTAATGAATTCTCATTAAATATTGTATTACTTTTTGAGTTTGTTGTAATTCGTTTTTAGTCTTACATACAGTATAAGAAATCATCATTTATCTGTGATAGAAATATATATATATATACAGAAATACGAGTATATACATTCACCAGGGCCGCTGCTAGCTGTTTGAACGCCGGCGGACGATTCCAATGAAGCCGCCCTTTTTTCCATAATTTCCCGAACGTCTATCTAAAACTATCCCCCGGTATCCAGTAAGACGCGGGTGCGGGATTCCCAAATAGGGAATCCCGCGCCCGCGTCTTTAGTGATTCCAATTATACGTACTTATAAATAAAGTAATTCGAAGTTTATAAACGTTTGCATTTAATTTCGTACACCGATCAATAGATGTTACTATTATGAAATAATAAAAATATATTAGACTTGCAAATTATGAGTATGTTTCGTTTTCATTTCTGTTTTTGCCGCCCCCTTGAAAATGCCGCCCCTGTGCGGTGCACGCTCTGCACACCAATACACGGCGGCCCTGCTAGAGCTAATACAGCCTTTAATTACATTCAAAACCAATAATAATAATAACTTCACACATTACACACACAGCCGTCTGATTCGAACAAATCATCGTGCTCATCACACAATTATTTGTCCTGGGTGGGAATCGAAGCCACGACCTCCAGCTTAGCAGTCAAGGTCACCAACCACTAGACCAACAGCCACATCGAAATAAAATTTAGAACAGAGATACGAGTAGATTATAGCCTAGAATAGGACATAGACAGTCGCCTACTTAAAAATAGTAATTTTTCTCGGAAAACTTGTTTGACAGAATCGCAGGTAAAGCTAGCTTTCGCCTCAGGGTGACTACAGTTACCCCGGGATGTGCCTCAGACATGGGGTACGGCAGGGAGGACTCCAGATGCTGCCGATGCGTTCCTGGAGCTCCTCCTAACTGCCGAGGTAACCCACCTGGGTAACTAGTTCTCCGGGAGTCCCACACACACGCCCTGCGTTTCCCCAATGCTTTTCGCACCATATCCTCTATGGTGCGAAAAGCATTCCAAAAAAAAAGTAAGGCTAGCTTTGAGTAAGCTTGACTCACAGTGAAGGATTGGTTTGTATATCATTTCAGATTAAAAAACCTCTCTAACAAACAAAGTGCAGCACTTCATTTGGCAAAATTTCAGTAGGTATATTTGAAAAGCCAGTAAATGTAGTGTCTTTTTAACATATATTATGTCATCAACAGCTAATTAACTAGAGAGCCATCGAGCGCCCGTATAAATGGCTGTTGATCTCTGATATAATGATTGGGCGCTCTGGAGAGATATGGTCGACTTTTAATTGTAAATACGTCTTTATATGAATGTTTTAATGAATATTTATTTACTAAAGAAGTATTTTTTTAAATAGGACGGGTGGGAGAAGTTTTGGGCTCCGTTAACCTAACTCACTCTGTGAAAAGCGACAAAGGAATTGCTTAATACCAGTTTTTTGTGAGGCCGTGGTATCACTCCGGTCTGGCCAGCCTATTTGTGCCGAAGCATGGCTCTCACACGATTAAAACGCCACATTTCAATAAAAATAATTATACATGCTGAATGAGAGTGAGAAAATAAAAATATTTTGGACATCTGATACACACAACCATCTAGTTTCAAACTAAGCAGAGCTTGTACTATGAAAGCTAGATTAAATTTTCTCATCGTCATTCTTTTCTACAAATATTTGTTTCGGAGTTTGGATGTATAATATGTATGTATTTACAAAAAAATAAAAATAAGTATTCTATCAGGCATGATAGAATACTTATTTTTATTTTTTTGTTAATTTTCTCATTGTCATTCTTTTCTACAAATATTTGTTTCGGAGTTTGGATGTATAATATGTATGTATTTACAAAAAAATAAAAATAAGGAGTTTGGATGTATAATATGTATGTATTTACAAAAAATAAAAATAAGTATTTTTATTTTTTTGTAAATACACACATATTATACATCCAAACTCCGAAACAAATATTTGTAGAAAAGAATGAGAATGAGAAAATTTTATAAAGATCTACTAGCTTTTGCGGTTATCGCGGTAAAAAGTAGCCTATGTTGATTTCCATTGGTGAAATAAAAATTTTATCGGTTTAGTTTAGTGGTTTTGGCGTCAAAGCGTGACAAACAAACAAATAAACTAACTTTTACATTTATAACATAAGTATGGACGTGTTAAATCATGGCAGAATGGCTAACGACTGCTCGTTTGGCTTGTATACGATTAAAAAAAAAACTAGAAACATGGACATGTTAATTATCGCATATATCATCACTTAATATGCAATCTAAAGATATCTTTATCATAATTAATAAACAGCCAACACAAACTGGGTTAACTATTAAAAAAAAAAACTATTAAACCAGCCATAGATCATGTTAGTTAACGTCGTCGACAGATTTACGAGCTCTGGACAAATATGAAGGGAAATTCTTTTAATTTCCTGAAATTAAGCACCATGTCCCCTTGGGATGGGTGATTTATTGAAGGATATGATATATGGATGAAATTAAATGGATTAATAGAGATATTAGAGGTTTAGAACATGATTTGTTCCATACCTAAAATATGTTCGGATAAGTTTATGACAGTCGTGAGTCAGTCGTGTTCTCTCATATAATTACACAGCTTTGTCTGCACCTAAATTAAGCATAGCTTTTACTAAACACTTTTTTATTTTAACTTTTTCACATTTATTAAAATTTTTGCTCCAGCAAAAGTTGGACATAGGCCTCTCCTTAGAAAGGAGGTTTTGGCCTACTATACCACGCTGGCCAGACGGGTTATTATAAGGTTTCTTTCATGTTTTCCTTCTCTTTGCAGTGTTATTGCCTGCGTAGTTTGTTCCCTTAGTCGGCTCTTACGACACCCACGGGATGAATAGGGGGGTAGGGGTGACATTCCGTATTCTTAATCCGTTACCACACGGACACTTTTTTTAACACTCTTTTATTAGCTTGTTATGTATGTATGGAATCTTCGAACGTGATTTTAACCTACTTCAAAACGTCGAATTAAATTGAAACTTTGTACACTTATCAAGGACCGATGACAATGCCATAATTTAAACAGTCTGTACTATTATCCTGGTCAGGACCTTCAGGATTAACGGATTTTACCAAACCTAAAATACGGTAGTGTCTTTTGCCACGTACCAAGGCCTGTGCTGAAGCAATGTGTCATAATAAAGTTACTTTTTCCTTTTAGATAGTAATCATCATTAATGACTAAAGAAGGAGAAATAAATTATAGTTAAAGAAACTAAAAAGAAACATGCTTTTGTAGCTAGACGAACTAAAAAGTAGGAAATAAAGTTCAAAAACAAAAATCATTTTATCGTAAAAAAAACGTGGGGTGCTTGATCTTAATTGTTGTAAAACTATTTTACAGACAGAAATTGGTAAAAGCATAGTGATTATATTATAAAATACATCGAAAAGTACGCTTATTACGAAGCCAACGCCCACTCTATGAATATATCCTGTGTCGTCGAGGTCTTTACACACATACATGAAACGGACACAAAGAAAACCCAGACTGAGAACATATCCACGAAGAGGAGCACAGACGAAGCCTACTCTCGTCAATCGGAAGCGTAACTTAGGAATTAGATGGCAATTTGGACAAAGGTGTGGTGATGATATACAAGGTTACTGGTTAAATCGACCTAGATAATTTAAGGGGTTGTAGTTGCCATCATTTGTGATAGATTTCACTATGAAATACCATATCCCAAAGCTTAAAAGTCCAATATTTAGAAAATGGTTAGGCCATTTTCAAAATATTGGACTTTTAAGTATTTCTATAAAAATTGACGAAATTTACCGCCACAATAACGGCGTACCCGGCGCTTGGTTGCCCAAGTCGTTCCTTCTACTGCTCCACGAGGACCAGGCGGAATTGAACTTTCTGATCCTCGATTTCTCGAGACTTAGCGCCACCTTGCGCCACTGATACAGCACCGCAAGGGCTCTCGCCTTCAGGTCCCATGGTGGAGTTCCGGCCAGGAGACTCTTCAAAGGAGGCCACTTCAAAGGAGATCGCCTTCAGAGTCATAAGGGGGTACCCCCTTATGACCCTGATAGCCGGCTTTCGCTGCGGTCGACGCAGTAAAGTGACTTTGTTAGCCTTCAGGGCCTTCGCCCATACTGGGGCCCTATAAAGGTCATGGACCGCACAACCCGCCAGACCTCCAGATTGACCAGACCTCGGCAATAAACTTGGTGTGCCCTATATGGGTTTCATGTTAAGTGTTAATTTCTTGTAAGACCATAATAACGTACATAAGAATACAATGAAGGTTTTTACTTTGACTTTGAATGTTTTTTTTTATTTTTATTATTATATTTTAGTAAATCATTCATGAATTTAGTCTATTTATGTTTTAAATAGATTAAGACTCTTCTAGAATAATTTAGTTTTATCAATATACCTACATGGAAAGGACGGAAAATGAAAAACGAATCTACACACACAGGCGTCTTCCTTTAAGAAAATCCGTGGGTGGCACTGCTAATGCATTTACTAGATATATGTATGTATGTATTTGTTAGTAAGTTATTCTGTAAGAGAAAAGCAAGCGTAGTTGTTTACGAAGATTTATAAATGTGAATTTAGTTCATGTTACGCTGTGTGTGGCTACAAGTTAATGCACAAGGGAGGACATTTGAAATAAACCACATTATACGAGTTTCCAATGAATATTTAGATCATAAAAGGCCATATTTTTATTCTAGGACATTGTTTTAATTTAGATTTGCTTAACGGTTCATTACGGTTTGACTTCAATGTCTTCTTATATCCGTTTGCTAACATTTATTGAAATCCTTTTCTATCTTTCGGCGTAAAATGTATTCCGTATTATACGTTAAAGTATATAGTCAAATTAAGCCAAGTTTCTTTTGAATCCATTCAGAAGTTTCGGCGTTATACGCATAACGCCGAAACTTTCCACAGTTGCGGCGTCATGTGTGGCCAAAGTACAGACAGATAAGCAGACACACAGGCAGACCTAATCTAACTATAATAAAGGAAAAAGCATATACCATCTAATTCGGTTAAATAGTATAGTTCGGTTATAATTATAGCTAGGATTCGAAATTTCAAACGGAAACGTAATGCAAACCTAACCTCGGCAAGAGAAATAGGTAAGAGAAAAGATCGCAGTGGTCACTTTCTGTGAAGCTGTAATGCTCCAGAAAGAGACCGCTGAACGGGATCGGGAGAGGGCCGATCCCGAACGTAGAGGACGTCGGCGCCGATGGGGCCACGGGCCGCCAGAGAGTGGGGACCTCTGGTGGCAGATTGATTGCTGCGGTAGGGGATGGAATGGCCGGCCTGATTGCATTAAGATGCGATCGGGCCGCCATGTCGCGATTGAAGGGGGAAGTGTTCTCCCCTGGGATAGGGCCTGATTAGGCATGGTGTCAATTCGGGGAGGACCTGAAATAACATGGTCCGGTTCCTCCCCAGAGTAAGACACCTAAGGCCGGCCGTCGGGGTTGGTTTTTAGTGGAATCACCACATACTCCTGGCTCCTGAGTCTCCGAGGAGCAGGAGATCCGAAGGGATTTTTTAAACCCCGTCAAAAAAAAAAGGTAAGAGAAAATATAGATTTTAGATGAATATAACTGCATGTGATTAACACTGTACGACCAGAACTACACTTTATAGAGTCTAAGAAAGAGTCGGTATTTATTTAAATAATTTAACGCAGTGTTTGTTATTGTATATTCTGCGTTTGAAATCGTCCTTTTTGTAAACTTTTTTGGATGAACTATAGAACCAAGATTTCTGCATAAAGAGTACCCAATTAAAAAGTTTTGTGACCAAACGTGATTGTTGCACTTTGCATCACAAAGGTTTTGACTGAATAAAATTTAGTTTGAAAATAAATGCTTTATAAATATTAAATGACTTCCGGATCCACCTTTGTCCATAGTGTCCTCGTTGAGTATTTGATATTAATACCAGGAACCGCAGTGATGGGAACGGTTGATACTCGTATTTGAATATTTATTACGCGTGAACATCGAGTAGTTTTTAATTAGTAGCATTTGGTATATATTGACATTGATTTGTAATAATTATTATTTTCACAAAGATTATATGCATCCATATCACGATAACTTGTAATGAATTTTATTAATTAATTCTTAGTTTTCCACCCTTAGTGGTGATTTGTTTTCTCTAAATTTAATTGAGGCCAAACAGGAACTATAACCCCTAATAAAAAGAGTTTTTTTTTAATCTGTTCTTAAGTGACAGTCCTGAGGTAGCAGAAATAAAAAAAATATAAAGATCGTGGCTTCGGTTCCCATCCAGGACAAGTATTCTGTGATGAGCATGATCATTTGTTCTGAGTCTAGATGTAGTTTATCTATATTATGTATGTATTGAGAGATATACATCTTAAAGAGCGATCTGATTACCGCAGTACAGGTTAAATCTAGTTTAGGATCGGACCTCTGTGTGTAATAATTGAGGCCCTGTTATGAGTCTCAGTGACAGTAACAGATAGCGCTTTATAGTAATAATTTGTTATTTATAGCAGTATTATTTGATACGAGTATCAATTATTATAATGAGTTATTAACTTATAACACATCTATTTTATATAAGAATTATAACATTACTGTTAATATCTAGTAATGTTTAGTGTTTCTTATTCTTGTGTTTGTCTGGTTTGTGTCTACCGCTGACAATAGACACGTGCAACTCGCGAGACATAATCAGCACTTTGAGTGATTCATCCCCTCCCCCCTCCGAGTTAGAAAGGAGGGGTTTCGTTGGTTGGGGAACCTCACTTACTCTGTACCAAGTAACGAAAGAATTGGAACGTTGTTAATCAATGTTAACACGGTCACGGTACAATTATAATACAGTACTCCAACTTCATACAAACGGACGAAAGGCGAGCTATACCTACGCGCCTCGATCTCGGGGTGCGCTCGGGGCGCAGACAGTCACGGCTGTACCGCGGTGTTGAACGGACGGTGTGTTGTTTTTTTTAACAATAACCGCGCGATTTTTTTTTTTCTCTAAAAATCAGTTAATATGACGAGTAGGAAATATTGTGCTGTTTCTGGTTGTATGAATTCGTCAATAACGCATCCAGACATAAGGTTTTTTTAAATTACTTACTAGTGTTTGGATTAATTAATAAAGCGAATAGAGTAACGGAAAGTTATTGAGACGAGTGAAATAGGTAGTTATATGAGGTTCTGAATGAATCATGATACGGTAGGTACCTACCTACTTACGCTTGTGTTAAAACTTCGGTGCATGTGTGTTTTGTTACTTTGCATAATTCAAAGTAAAGACGTGGTATTTTATTTTTAATAATATTTGTTTATTATCTGTGTGTATGAATAATACTAGAAAAATTTTTTTACCGTCTGTGTGTCATTAGATAGTTTTCGAAATTTTCACAAAGTGTTTCTGCTGCTACTATAACAACATATATCACTAAAAACTCCTCCAATGCAGAAAGAAAATAAAATAATTAAATCCACCAAGCAAAAAACAACACGCATTTTTATTGAACACTTCCTATTCAATATACAAAGTATTTCATTTATTTATATAAAAAGAATATTTACAATCACAAATCTAAATAGAAACAGAAAGTAGGCAAATATAATTAAAATGCTGGAGACGGGCAGCCCTAACGCATGTTTACGTACCGCGCGGCTGTAGGCATTTATTTCTATCATGCGGTCGAGTTACAGTACTGTATTATAATAGTACCGTGACACGGTGCTGTCAACAAAAATCCTTTTTCTCTCCCTCTGTTCATCTGTTCCTTCTAAACTCCTAAACGGTCGGACCGATTTCTAAGAGACTCTCACTGTCAGATAGATACTTTTAGTTTTTAAAAAGAATTAGGGTTCGTCACAAAAACAATGGCACATAAACGCAAGCACAGCTAGTTATTTATAACTTCAACTTTTACACTTATCTTATTTCTCTCATATATAAGACTACTCACCAATGTACAAGATTCAATACGCCACCGTGTTTGACTAAAGTGACTAAGTGTGACCCGAATTACAAAAAGTTTATTTAGTAAAGTACCAATAAAAAGATATAAATATCCACCCTCATCCTTCAATCATCGTTTGAGTAGACATCGAGCGTTCCTTTGAAGCTAGTCCAAATAATGAGATGACACGATTTAAATGTCGTAATATTTACCGAAACTCTTCTAATTTCTTACGAAACCGAGTTTTAAAACGTTTTGCAAACAGAATTATAGATACGTTAATATGTTATTGAAGATAATCAATCAATTTAGGGCAAAATAACTGTGGAAAATTAAGGGGTTACGCAGCGAAAATTCATTGATTAGGTCATGAATAAAAACGTATCACACTCCATCATCATCATCAACAGTCTTTAATTTAATAGTTCACTGCTGGGCATAGGCATCTCATTAGAAAGGAGGTTTTGGCCTACTACACCACGCGGACCAGATGGTTTTTTTTTTAAACTAGCACCTTCAATACTGTTTGGAGCCTATTCCTACTTTATCCTTCCATCCATCCTACTTTATCCGCACAAGCGAGAACTAGTCTCGCTTGTGCTACTGCTCGAATTTTTATTCTGCATACTTTTTCTTTCTTTCACTCTGCCTTTCCTACCGTCAGGTGGGATTCGTGCTACTCTACTCTTTTCTCTACTGTTTTTCTTTATTTTCAACACTGGGTAATTAATAACAACATTATAGTAACTTTTATTTACATTGCTATACTTAAGGTAGGCATTTCGCGGGTTCGATTCCCGCTCAAGTCAAACATTTGTGTGCATGAACATTTGATGTTTGATTTGGTCTGGGTGTTTCTATGTATAATATGTATGTATGTTTACAAAAAAAAAGCATATATGTATTTATATCAGTTGTCTAGTACCCATGGTACAAGCTCTGCTTAGTTTGGGACTAGATGGCGTTGTGTGTATGTGGTAGAATATATTATATATTATTATTATTATTTCTTACAGCTAGATTACAATCCAAAACTATTTCTAAAAAAATTACAATACTATACTACACAACTTACTATTACTTATATTACTAACTTTTATATAATAATAATAATAATAATATACTTAGACCGAATTAGATGCCCTTGACAGGAAAGTCCGCACACTGCTGACTGCATCCCGAATGCACCACCCACGTTCATCAGTTATGAGATTGTATATCCCGCGAAAGCTTGGGGGTCGCGGTCTATTAAATATCAAGACCCTACATAATCGCGAGGTATGCAATCTCAGAGAATATTTTCTACATACCGACGTGGGAGTGCATCGCAATGTAGTTGCAGTGGATACCGGCTTCACCCCGCTCGCTCTGGCTAAAGAGAATTGGCGCAGACCTGTAGTACTTGGTGTTAATGATCGCAGGGAAGTATGGAAGGGCAAAGAGCTCCATGGTCGGTTTTATCGGGCCCTAAACGGGTCCGATATAGATTTAAAAGCATCTACGACTTGGCTACGGCATGGTGATCTCTTTGGAGAAACTGAAGGTTTTGTTTGTGCGATTATGGACGAAGTTATCATGACGAATAACTATCGGAAATATATCCTGAAAGATGGTACGGTTGACATCTGTCGGGCATGCCACCGTCCTGGCGAATCAATCAGGCATATTATTTCTGGTTGTTCTCGTCTTGCTAACGGAGAATATTTGCACAGGCACAACCAAGTAGCCAGGATCGTACACCAACAGCTTGCCCTTAAATACCATCTTGTGAATCTAGAGGTGCCATACTATAGGTATGTGCCCGACCCAGTTCTCGAGAATGGTCGGGCCACGTTGTATTGGGATCGATCTATTATCACAGACAGGACTATTGTTGCCAATAAGCCTGATATTGTGTTGATAGATCGATTAGAGCGCCGCGCAATGATTGTTGATATCGCCGTTCCTCATGACGAGAATCTCGTGAAAGTTGAAAAAGAAAAACAAATTAAATATTTGGATTTATCTCACGAGATTGTCGATATGTGGAATGTTGATTCAGTGATCATTGTTCCGATAGTCGTATCTGCTCATGGATTGATAGCCAAGAGCCTCGACCAACACCTTAAGAGGCTCACGTTGGATGGCTGGATCAAGGGTCTGATGCAGAAGGCAGTCCTCCTTGACACGGCTCGTATAGTGAGGAGGTTCCTATCTTTGGAGTCCTAACCACCGGTGTCTTGGTCCCTGTACCCGATGTCGGTGGTCTACTATTTTTTATATTTTTAAATGTATTTTTTTTTTTATAAAGTGTATATTTAAAAATGTAAATAATATGTATATAAAGTAAATAAAGAGAATAATAATATTAATAATATGATTAACAATAATAATATTACATTATTTTGTATCATAGTTTTAAGAGCTATTCCTTTTGTTAACTACCCTAATAACGTCTGTGCAGTATTTTACAAAGAACAATGGCAGAAACATATTTACCCAAATCTTAAGCGTTTAAAACATCGAGTCACAGTAAACTTAATCAATATTTTTTCTATGATTTATCATTACACCACCATGTGTTGTATAAGTCTTATAAGAGATAGGATATTTTTAAAGATTTTAGACCTATCTTTACTAGCTATTATATTACTTAAGTTTTCTATTGTTACTCTAGTGTTTATCTCTAATTCTATATCGAACCTCTGCCTATCGAAGGTAGGGCATTCGGTGATGAGGTGACGGACGGTCTCGCTGACCATGATGCATGATGGGTTCTCCTTGCACTTGAACCTTGGACCAGACGGATTGGTACAGGGTTTGTGTCAAGTTTTCCTTCTCTTTGCAGTGCTGTGGTCCTGCGTAGTTTGCTCTTTAGTCGGCTGAATAGGGATGAATAGGGGTATTCTTAATCCGCCACTACACGGAATACACTTATAGTATTTAAATACGAATGTAATGTAAACCTTGGTTTGTAAACCATAACGCTGGGCCATTTATATACCATAAACCATGAACAAACACCAAACCTGGCAATGGTAGGTACCAGTTGGACGGATTTTCTCGTCTACCGGTTTTAATGGCCAGCCGCGAAGAGGCGTCGTTGGCGAGCACCTGGATATCACATTAATGAGAGTTGACACGCCGCCCACCAAAAGCCACGGAGTTTTAACGACCCAAGGTGATTTCAATAGTCATAAAGACCTGGTACCAGTTGTACAAAATCTGTACTGCAAAAAGAAGGAAAACATGAAACAAATCCTATACCAACCCGTCCGGCCAGAGTATTATAGTAGGCCAAAACCTCTATTGTTAGGAGAAGCCTATGTCCAGCAGTGGATTGTTGGGGGCTGTTGATGAGAGTGAGAATAAACGTTTGAGAACTTCTTCCAGCCATTGCCCTCGGTTCCGCTCTTATTTTATGTTTCTGACTTTGTAAATGACTAAAATCCATACAACCGTTCATCGCTTATACCCCCTTAAAGCTGAAATTTTCAAAAATACTTTCTTAGTGGGTACTATACCATTAGGTACAAAAGAAAGGTCCAATAGATACCGTTGTAACCTGATCATGTTCAACAATATTTGGCTACTCGGGCGCGTCAGCTTGACCTTACATTGTCAGGAGTTCGCAAACATATACTAGATATCGAATCTTCCCTATTTGCGAACATACTCGTATTTGCTGTTCGGAGGATGTGTTTGTATAGTATTGGTATTGCCTTTGGTCGACTTCATACGTTTGGTTACTAGCTATATTTGTTACTTGTCTTTGTTTATTAACGTCTAATAAAATGATAACCTAAATAGGTATATTAATACTTTTTTTTATGTTAGAGGGGGCAGACGAGCAGACGGGTCACGTGAAGAAAAAGCTGTTTAAAAACACACAATCTTTTTCACACAGCTCAAACAAGGCCGTCTGATCTCGAACTAGGCAGAGCCTGCACTTTAGTAACCAGACTGCTGATAAACTTTTTTATATTTCTGAATACATACATATTTTTAGATAAATTACACCTAGATACTGAACAAATTATAGGACTCATCACAAAATTATTTGTCCTGGGTGGGAATCGAACCCACGATCTCCGCCTTAGTAGTTAGGATCACTAACCACTAGACCAACAGGGAAGTATATCATATGTGGAATATTCTTATTTACATGTAAAACAAGTGCTGAAAGAAGAAAAGTAATTAAATATGTGCTACAAAGTTAAAAATTATACAAAACTACTGGCCATGGTAAAAAAGTCTAAACAGTTGGGAGAGCCCTGCTTCGACACGTTTGGGTTGACTCGATAAGAGAGCTCCGGCCACTAGGATTAATAATTAGGCCTTAATCTTCTAGGGGATCTGTTTGGAATTTGTATCCATTTTGATCCCGAGAGGATCTACTTGGAATTTTTTGTAAACACAAAGTCCAGTAGGATACCCTGCTTAAATCCCCTTGGGGATTTATTTGGATTTTTTGTAACTTTTCACACAAACAATTCTCATATTAGTATTATTGTGATAAGACTATATTACAAGTGACCCTTTCCGCTCCTACCAGCCGCTGCTACCCGGCACGGACGAAAGGCCCGACGCGGCGACGGCCGCTTCGCCCCCGAATTTTATATCTCTGATATCTACTAAGATGTTTACTTCAATGATACGCTCTGAAAGGCAATTTTGATCTACATTAAATGCATAACGTATTTTACGTATACCGTGGGTAATCAAAACCGCATTAAAATCCGTTTCGTACTTTGAAAGATCTAAGAGTAAAAAAAGGGACTTCATTTTGTACTATGTAAAGATAAAATAATTAAAATGTATCTAAGTCTATGTTATTATTTACGATACTTGCACACTACCTTGTAGTTGTTATTACCAAAATCCACAAGATTACCGGCTTAGTTTAACGACACTTCAGTAACACTCCTTTTTTGTAGTGCCTTCTGGAACTGAATGGTTCTTATTACTGCTGAGTAATTGAGTGTCAAGTGCCGTAATTATTTATAGTCAAGCATTCAGGAAGCAGAATAACAGCTGGATAATACAGGTTATATTTTTTTACTAGAATCTAATTCATAAACGTTTAGTTTGCCAGACATATAAAATTATTGACTGCACGGATGGCGTACTGGTTTAAGTGGTCCCACGCCGTTTCTTATTGCGCTCAGTGTTGTGGGTCCGATCCCACATGGGACAACACTGTGTGATTCACAAATTGTTGTTCTGAGTCTGGGTGTTCTTTGTGTGCGTTTAACGTATGTTTGTAAAGTCCCCCGCGACACAGGATATGTTTCTAGTGCGGGAGTTGTCTTTAAAAAAGAAAAAAAAATGTATTTGACTCACTGAATGGTTCATGAACACTACGCCTAAGCCAATGCGACTACAAACTAGAAAATTTGGAGCTGATGCTTTCTTTTTTTGTTGTAAGCAACAAGAAATGATTTTTGGAATTTTCACCACTTTTTCCATCTTCTGAGCCTTTTTCCACTACGAAACGGCTGATTTTAACTTTTTACACGGAGCGACCGCCATCACAACCCAAATACTAGACGTTATCGAAGTTCTGTAAAGAGACTGTTGTCGGAATTTTTAGGGCTCCAGCTACCTACGACGGTTGCCACTCTCGAACCCTTAATGTGTTAAGAAATGGTCACCCATCCATGGACTGACCTGGCCAGGATTGCTTAACTTTGCAATGTGTTAACCTTCTCGTTTACAACTTAGCCAGATCGCTGATGAATGGGTTGAATCTCGAAATGATAAGGATTATAATGTATTTAAAGAAAAAATTGTTCTATTCAAAATTAGAATATTTTAACACCAGACATAATACATACGTATATTCTTAAATGAACGCCACCAGTTTTCTCTTATAACAAAGTGGTCCTTCCAGTATAGGCCTGGGGTCTGATAGTGGCACATGTCCGGCGCTAAATTACGTGGCACAGCTGTCTTTCCTTACATATACTTATTCTGAGAGCACTGAGTTATAAACAAGTATTTATTACAAATATACGACTTTCCTCAAGTAAAAAAAATGTCTACAAAAAAAAATGATAAAAAAAAGCTGATCGCTAGATTTAAGTAGGTACTCGTATTTACTTAGTTTGAAATTTTTAAAAATTAATTTCAATCAGATCAGGGTATTTAAATTACTTGTTTATCTGCACAGGTAAATCTCGCAACAAGCTGTTATATCATAGGAGTATAAATCTAATATATAAAATTCTCGTGTCACGGTGTGCGTGGTTGAACTCCTCCGAAACAGCTCGACCGATTTTCGTGAAATTTTGTGTGCATATCGGGTAGGTCTGAGAATAGGTCAACATCTATTTTTCATACCCCTAATTCTATTTTTTTGACAACTTTTTTTTGAAATAATGTAAATGGCAAAACCGTTTGCCGGGTTAGCTAGTACTGTAATAAAATTCTCGTGTCACAATGTTAGTTGCCATACTCCTCCGAAACGGCTGGACCGATTCTCATGAAATTTTGTGTGCACATCGGGTAGGTATGAGAATCGGCTAACATCTATTTTACATACCCCTAAATGGCAAGG
Source organism: Arctia plantaginis (assembly GCA_902825455.1). Classification (NCBI taxonomy): domain Eukaryota; kingdom Metazoa; phylum Arthropoda; class Insecta; order Lepidoptera; family Erebidae; genus Arctia; species Arctia plantaginis. The sequence continues at coordinate 3,032,261 of CADEBD010000553.1, forward strand.
GCAACCCCTAATTATTTTTTTTCAATATTTCCTGGAAATAATATGGCAAAACAACGTTTGCCGGGTCAGCTAGTATTATATAAATTTTGTAATGACGTAATAAGTTGTTAGTAAAAGTTTTAAAGGAAAAGTTTTTTTTTCTTTTTAATGCATTTAAATAAAAGCTTGTTTTTAAAAAGATTTTTAACTTTTAATTTATTTTTTAGTTATCGTTGAATAGGTTTCTCAGTCTGTTCATCTCATTCAACGCATCACTGTTGCAAGGTCGTTTGCCGGTTTTTTTATGGTATAAGGGGGCAAATGAGGAGACGGGTCACCTGATGGTAAGCAACTACTGCCGCCGATGGCCACCTGCAACTCATTAGTGACAAGTGCGTTGCCGCCCTTGAAGTCTCTCCCGCTCTAGTCACCGGTTTGGGCTCCGGTAACCTCACTCACTCAGTAAAAGGTAACGAAAAAATTGCTTGTCACCGGTTTTCTGTAAGGCCGTGGTATCACTCCGGCTAACAGTCTGGCTCTTCAATAACTACTCAAGGCCACGTATGCTTGACCACCTTCGAGCCTAAGTATACACCGGCATGGTCGACAGTTTAGCTTGAAGCTTACATGTGCCTTACGAAACAGTTCCGGGTTTGAGTTTGGAGTTGTCCTTCTTCTAGAAAGGTTGCAAAGTAATGCTATTGACGCCTATCTCGTCAAATTACACAAATCTAAGTTAATCAACCGATGCTACAGACTCGATCAATTCGACCTCAATATCATAATCGAAGACTCAAAAAACCCCAGTTGGTACACCAAAATTTCAGACGGATTGGAGCAACGGAGTTTAATCCGCATTGGTATTCTCAGCAAATCCTTTCATTTGATACCTATATTGTAGGAGTGCATTAAAAATTACTTGTCCGCCATCTTGGGTGTTCCGCCATGTTGGATTTTTAATGACATCATACAACTTACCATTGTCATCCAAACTAAACGTTTACATAAAATTTCAGCTCAATCGGTGAAAGATATCTGCTTCAAAATTGAGTTGCCTCTCGCCCGAGACAGAGGTTCAACCTAGTACGGGCAAACAAACAACAACTTTATTTCATTTATAAATTAGAGAACCATTTATTATCTATAAATTATTGTACTCTTTATCTAAATAAACATTATATTATTATTATATTGCAAGTTAAATAAAATGTTGTAAAAAATGAAACTGGTTGTGTGTCTTCCACCTAATGTAGTATCCACAAATGAATCCTCACTAAGCCGGCAATCAATTAATAGACATCAAAACCACATCAAAACGTGTATCGGCGTAACTCGATACAGTAAAAGCCTGCATATAATGAACAGTCACGTTCGGGATTAATCATCGTTATATTGGTAATCAGGAAGCAAAACTAAAGTTTGTGCTTACTGAAATTATTACGTACTAGATGGTGCCCGTGACTTCGTTCGCGTGGAATTTGAAAAGTGCTGCCGACTCTGAAGCTCTGAAAAGTACTCGACTGCAGTCCGTGAGGCCTCGGATTCGATTCTCGGACTGGGAATTTTTTTATAGGGTTTTTCTGAGAGGAAAAATATCCTTAGTTACTCCTTCACATCAGCATCCCATCAACAGCCTTTAATAGTCCACTGCTGGACATAGGCCTCTCCTTAGAAAGGAGGTTTTGGCCTACTATACCACGCTGGCCAGACGGGTTGGTATAGGGATTGTATCAAGTTTTCCTTCTTTTTGCAGTGCTGGTGTCCTGCGTTGTTTTGCGCCCTTAGTCGCCTCTTACGACACCCACGGGATGAATTGGGGTAGTGACATTCCGTATTCTTAATCCGTCACTACACGGACACCTTATATAGTACTCTAGTTACTCCTTATATAGACATATTTGTATAGATTTCAATTTAGAAGGTAAATAGTGTCCGCACAGTTCCCTTTTTTATGGCACATCACATCATCATCACACAACAGCCTTTAGTAGTCTACTGCTGGACATAGCCCTCTCCTTAGAAAGGAGGTTTTGGTCTACTATACCACGTTGGCCGGACGGGTTGGTACAGGGTTTGTGTCAACTTTTCCTTCCCTTTGCAGTGCTGTTGTCCTGCGTAGTTGGCTCCTCTAGTCAACTCTTACGACACCCACGGGATTAATAGGGGTGGTGACACTCCGTATTCTTAATCCGTCCGAACCACACGAATGGGTGTGTTAAATATGTTTTTAATGACATAGAGCGCAACGAGCAGGCTGGCCAGTCTACAAGTATTGAGTGATACATGGTTGTACTCTCTTGTTACTTGTGGTGCCTAATTAGAAACTTAAAAAATGCAAACTGATCCTTGTCATAAATCAAATGAAATTAATTCTTTTGAAGATTCTTTTTTTTTACAATTTTAAAATACATACCTAGTTTGAAAGATATTTAAGATAATCCGTGTTAATTGACTTGTTTAAGGAGTGTTCAACTTTGAATTTTCTATCTCCGAAACTCTAAAGATCATATACGGAGCTACTTATCTAGGTTCTTTGTGTTATGGTGCACCTGTATGGGCCGATAGGGCAACTGTACTGCCGCGCTGTCCGTCGCAAACTGTTACAAAGCCAACGGCTCGCACTGATATTCTTGTGCAAGGCATAAAGGACGGTTAGCACTGAGACTTTGCCGGTGTTAGCGGATCGATCTCGAAGTGCAAAGACGTGCAGCCATGTTCTATTTAACACTAGAAAATACGGAATGCGACTTTTCGGGTGCACAATATCGCGTTAAAATTATAAGATTGCTTCAACAGTAGTCCGATGTCTATAATGACTTCATAGACGAATGACAACAACGCTGGGACGAATCATCTAAGGGGCTTCACCTTTACCAGTTCTTTTCATCTATTCGCAAACGGTTGTCGAGGACATAGCTTGAGCTGGATCACTGTGTCGCTCAATTTTTTACAGGTCATGGTCACTTTAAGAGCAAACTGCATTTATTTAAATAAGTCGAGTCACCATTGTGTCAATGCTCAACACCTGACTCTAACTGTGAACAGTCTGCTCATCAAATCCTCTGGGAATGTAGACTTTGGTATGAACGTAATAATGAACGTAATATAATACTGAAAAGCTTACAGGTGACGTCTGGGGCTGTATTCTATGAAGATCTTGTGCCAACTAGGGTGAATTTCTGTGCGTTTAGGCGATTAGGCCATACGTATTATTTAAATCAAATATACTTCACTTAGGATTCATAGTTGTACGCCATCATATAGTCCCATTCAAAAATGACCGAAACTATTTATTATGACTACAGACAAAGGTGTAAAAAATTTTTTTATTTATTTATTTATATGACACACAATACAACTATTTTTACAGGTTTTGTACCTAATACAATAGTGTAGCCATTTCTTGTTACAAACATATATAGTAGTAAATAACACTTATTTTATAAACAATTTTAGCAACCTCATTCATCACTACAGCCAGAGACACAGTCACACTCATATACTTCCAATCACACCCATCCCAGATAAACCACTCCCAGACACGGCACATACTGACCCGCCCATCACACAACTCGTCCCGGGCGGGCCCACTAGGCCGACAGGCCTCACGTATTACAAGTCCATGTTATAGCAAATAACATTCAACGCTACTCTTGTGAATTCACTCAGAGCACAACAGAATATGTCTATCTCGCTGGCTATTAGGTTTAATGTGCGAAGTGCGCGCGTCAGTGGCGCCTGGCTTAGAAGATTGGTACGGGCGCGCGGCTCCGCCAGCAATCTCGGTTGTCGCCGTCGCCACACATACCCGTCTGGCACACAAAAATACACCTGTCCCAATAGGTCAGCATTATGTACTTTCCCCCTAATTATTTTGATGATATATGTGGTGAGTGCGAGTTCCTTGTTGTTTGTTCATTTGTTGTTTAAATTTATGGAAAAATCCCCCCTCTTTAATCTTTAATATAAAATTTGTTCTTGGAATAATTTTAGTATTATTTTAAAAAGCTGAAGAATTTTTTTGTTTGATTGAATGCCCTAATTTTAGGAACTAATGGTTTGAATTCAAAAAAGCTTTTAATGTTGGATAGCCCATTTATCAAGGAAGGCTATAGGCTATATAACATCACGCTGCGACCAATTGGAGCCAAGCATCAATGAAAAATATTGCTGAAACGGGAAAAAAATATTCCTCTTGAAAGACGCAGACGATGTTGCGCGGGTCTGCTGGTTATAATATAGATGTATTTCTCAAGTTTCTAGCTATCTTTTTATTTAAATTAACTCTGGTTTAATTTCAGAATATGGCTGTTCATAATGGAACTCAGGACTGACTGAATTAATGAATATCTACTAAAACGCATGTCATCTTGACACATGTGTCATGGCAACCGACCACAGCTGTTCCAAAAAAACTTATACTACGTATACACTACTGGTTTTGTTCGTACAGTTTTCTGTAAGCTATGTATTTACACAGCAATGAATGCTAAATTTAGGAAGTTTTGGCACTGACGCTAATAGATTAATTTCACTCAGAGTGGCGTACTGAATCTGATTTTTATGGTCCAAGAAAATGTTTTTTTTTAGGAAACGTTACAGAAAGCTTTAAGAGAAGCGGTGATTTAGAAATTGGTTCCGCTATATTTATTTTTCTCTCCGTAAAATTTGTTATGCCTTAATTTTGTTTGAAATACGTGGGTATTATGTGTTGTTGGCGCACTAATTACGATGATATGTTGTTGTTGGCAATTACGAGACTCTAAATAAAAAGACAGGGCTTTCACACATTTAACACATGTTTTAACATTTATAACTATATTGTGTTAAGAATATGCGGGAAGTCAGCCCGTTCTGTGTGACAACACCGGTGTTTTATAATGCGAATCTTTTAAATCGATGGTTTTAGAATTTCAAAGTTAAAGTTATTCCAGAGCTATTAGACTATTTCATTTCTGGTATTTTTGGAATCCGTTCGTGTGGTGACGTTTTACCACCCCTATTCATCCCGTGGGTGTCGTAAGAGCCGACTAAGGGAGTAAATTACGCAGGACAACAGCACTGCAAAGAGAAGGTAAACTTGAAACAAACCCTATACCAACCCGTCTGACCAGCCTAGTATAGTAGGCCTCTCCTTAGAAAGGAGGTTTTGGCCTATGTTCAGCAATGGACTAGTAAAGGCTACCAATGGACCACCGAGCCAGAATAGTTTCATACAGTAGATCATATTACTGCTAATACACACTAACTGTATAATTTATAACTTGATTTTCGGATTGTAAAACAAAAACTCGACATATTTTCCGGAAGTTTCATCCATTGATATCCGCATTCTTCCAGATAATAAGCCGTCTAATGGGTTGAACATAATAAGGATTCGAGGGTATATTAATGTACTTGGTCTCCAGAAAATATATCATTGTATACGTCGGCTATACTAACGTCAAATTACATGCATAGTACTCTGATCATACGTACATAACGCTTATTTATTAAAGACAATGAATTAGCGACTTTTCAGACCGTGGTTTAGAGTTCAAATTATCATGTTAATTTATGTTTGGTTTTAATGATGCCTAATTCTCCTCCTACTCCTTACTCCTTTAAGCTGCTGTACTTAAGTGGTTAACAATGATGATAGCTCGTCGAAGCAAAAATTTATATGTATGAAAGCTGAAGTTTGACTGCACGCATGATGGTGAAAACGCTGCTTTCTACTGCGCTGATAACACTCAGGGCTCGATCCCCACAGGGGACACCACTTTGTGTGATCCACAAATTGTTGTTGAGCCTGTTTGATCTTTGTGTCCGTTTCAGGTATGTCTGTAAACTCCCCGCGACACAGGCAATATTCTTAGTGCTTGAGTTATCTTTTAAAATTAAAATAAAGATCACCTGGAGGTAAAATTTTGACTGCTTTGAATGGCTTGTTTAATTTCATTAACCAGTAGGTATAACTTGTGCTGTCATTAGAAATACTATTGTGACATGACAGGCCAAAGTATATACTGACTCCAATAGCTTTAAGTACGTACCTTTTTTTTATATAATTTTTGTCTTAAGTCTTCGCTTATTTTTTCGACAAAGTACAAAGAACAACAATCATCATCATCAACAGCCTTTAATAGTCCACTGCTGAACATAGGCCTATTTTTAGGAAGGAGGTTTTGGCCTCATCAGATGTGGGCTGGTATGACAAGTGTGATACCACGGTCTCACAGAAAACTGATGTCAAACAATTATTTAGTTCATTTTACCTAGTCATCATTTCATTTCTCGCAAAAGGGATCGCCAATTGTGCTGGAAAGTTCTGGAGTGGCGACCACGTACCGGAAGACAAGGTGGTTCTTCGACCTGGTTAAGGTCGAAGGAAGCCTTTGGATTGTTGTTGTGGAGAGCCTTGGGGGAGGCCTATGTCCAGCAGTGGACGTCTTTCGACTGAGATGATGATGATGATTTTACTTCAACAGGAGGCTCAATACCAACACCCTAAAGTAACTCTCTTTAGACTCTGGACTTCCAGGTGTTAATGGATTGCGAACTCAACATTAATTAATCTATTGCGTAACTGTTTGCTGCCCATTAATGTCACTTACTATTAGTTGACTTTGGCCTACTATACCACGCTGGCCAGACGCGTTGGTATAGGATTTGTTTCAAGTTTTTCTGGTGCAGTGCTGTTGTAATGCAGAGTTTGCTCTCTTAGTCGGCTCTTACGACTCCCACGGGATAAATAGGGGGGTAGCGACGCTCCGTATTCTTAATTCGTTACCATACAGACACGTATTAAAATATAGGTGATTATAATTCTTAAGTAGTAATTGGAATACTCCCAGAAATGGTATGCTTAATATTCAAAGAATATCTTCTAAGCCAAGTTAATTGAATTTTGTACACACGCAGATGGGTTTCGTGCCGTAATCTTGGGATAAGGAAACGCGAAATTAGATGTTTGAAGTATGAGTAATTGAGGATGTTTGGATGAAAGAATCCATCTTAATATGATATGCTTGTAAGTCGTATATCTATAAGAATAATATTTGTAGTTTACTTAAAACTGTGTCCGAGTGATGAAGAACTTTTAGGCAAATAAAGCCACGTGTAAAAGTTAATTTTATATAAATGGAACTTCTGATGTTCACAGGTGCTACATTGCGACCTAGATGAAGGAATTTGTTTAATTTGATCTTCTAGAAATGTTCTATTAAGACCGACAACAAAAACCACAGGCCATTCTTCATTCAACATTCTTCTAACATAGTCCTAATATTTTAAAGAACCGTTTGGACCAATAGAAACCGGACTGTACCATTTTAGGCTGAAACATTTTAAGTTTAAGTTGAATGTCAAATCACCCAGCTTCTCTCAAACTCCGCAATCTAATTTACTTTAATAAAAAGCCCAAATGCATTTAGTAATGGTTTTTAGATTAGTAGGGGGTGTTTGAACCTTCGCTACAGGCTCATGCCTAATTCAGACACCAGTCCTCTCACAATTACTGTTTTTAATGTTAATTATTATTATTTTTTTAAAAGACAACTCCCGCATTAGGAATATATCCTGTGTTGCGGGGGACTTTACAAACATACCTGAAACGGACACAAAGAACATCCAGACTCAGAACCACAATTTGTGGATCACACAAAGTGTCGTCCCATGTGGGGTTTGAACCCACAACACTCGACGTAGTAGGAAGCGTCGTGGCGACCGCTTAAACAACTACGCAATCCGTGCATGTTAATTATTGATGTGATGTAAGTTAATATTGTATTGATTGGTGATTTTGAGAAGAAAAAAAAAACATTATTATCTTTTTAATATATCAGCTGAATGCTGGTGTCTGTCACGGGCCGAAGCCAAGTGTAACTTTATGAGGGTTATATCGTTAACGTGTAAATCATTTCTACTAAGAGATGATTGTCTGTCTGTTGTATTTGCTTGACTGTCTGACTGTAAAACATTTCTTACTATTCTACAGGTGTGAAGAATAGCTTTTTGAAGGTTTCAATATGTATGAGGGAGTAAATCTAACGTTTTTATTGATTGGTGAAATTGTTTTGGGATTACACCTCTAGTTAATAGGACTATGGAAACAATATTGACTTATTGTGTTTAGTCGACACATCTTGCAATTTCTAATTTTAAGGTCTGAATACTTCGAAAGAAATTTGTGCAGCTTTATTAATTTTATAGTTTTGTAAATTAAAATTGAACGGTTGAAGTGTAGCTTATATATAGAGATATCGTTATTATTATTATTTGCTTAAAATCGGTCGACAGTAAGGCGGTGGTACCACTCCAGTCGAGCCGGCCTATCAGTACCGAAGCATTACATACATATATGAGGCATGCACAATTTAATCATTGAATTCTAGTCTAGTGGTTAGTAACTCTGACCGACAAATAATTGTGTGATGATCACGGTCATTTGTTCTGTGTGGGTGTACTTTATCTATAATATGTATGTATTTAGAAATATATATGTATGTTTATCACCAGTCTGGTTACCATAGTACAGGCTCTGCCTAGTTTTGGGATCAGACGGCCGTGTGTGAAATGTGTGAAAATATTATTATTATTAATTAAAGGCACTGTCACAATTTAATCATTGAATGACCGAAATTTTAATTGTACTTATGTATAATATGTATAGAATACACTAGAAAGTTAGTTAGTAAGTTTATCTATGTGTTTTTGATATCATTATTACAAAACAAAATGCACCTGCTGCCTGCTTTCTCTGCATCACCCCAATGGTTGACTGGTAGAGAATGCTTTAGGCATTAAGTCCGCCAATGCACCAAAAGTGTTTGATGTATAAAATAAATAAATAAACAATACTTTAAACAATATTCTCTATGCATTATACATTTAAGGTTGATGATACAAGAAATATTAAAAGTACACACACGTAGTCTCTCTATTGCCGACATAAAGTCTTGCATCTTACATTTTATCCTTGGATTTATAGCAGAGTTTGAAGGTTTTTTTACCTTTCTCATTGTCATTGTACATTTTAAATATACCAGGAAATTATGATGTGAGTGTGTCTAATATTCGTTTGTGGTAATATCCATGAATTACATTTGCAATGATACGGCTATATTTCTCCTATTTTGGATTACTGGGCATTTTAGTTTTTAGGAATATATAGATAAATACATATAATATTAGGTCTTTACCTATGAAATTGCCGTTTTGTATGCAATAAGTGAAAGTACTTATTTTTTCAAACTTTTTTATTTCTGTTATTCGAAGTAATCACCCATGCAATCGACGCATCTTTGCCAACGTATTGGCAGTTTATTGATGCCCTTCTTGTAAAAATCAGCTGGACGGGAGGCAACAAACTCTTCAAAGGCATTTTGTACTGCCTTTCGGGAATTGAATTTTTTACCCACTAAAAAGTTGTCTAAATTTTGGAAAAAGTAATAGTGGTCACATCTGCAACCAGCTTTGGTCAATCGGTCGTCCCCACTGCTCCTTCACGACAACGCGCGACCCCATACTGAGCCACAGACAGTCTCCAAGCTGCAAGAGCTGGGGTTTTAAGCTCTCCCTCATCCGCCATACTCACCAGACCTTTAAAAAAACTTTAAAAAGTCAACGTATATGGTTGTATGTAGTCTTATAGCATAGCAACCATAGACAACTACCCTACAGCTCGAACTTTTTTCTCTATACTGATAAATTGGCATAAGAAAAGTTGGACGAAAACCTTATTTCATAAAACGCATTACTCGGCAGTTGTAATGTGGAATCAAATTACGTTGTACAAGATTTTATTGATTGAAAGTTTATTGTGTGTATGTTGGGTTAGATACACATATTACGCTTGGCTCTTATCCAAGCTCAAAAGACTTTTGAACAACAAGATAAATACGACATTGTAATTTAATATTGTGTGTTTTTAATGACGTGGATTATATTTATACCAAGCTAATTATCTTAAAAATAATATAATATTTAAAAAAAATCACACATCTCACACACGGCCGTTTGATCCCAAACTAGGCAAAGCCTCTACTATGGTAATATATATATATATTTCTAAAAATATTTCTAAATATATACACATTTTAGATAAAGTACACCCAGACAGACAGACAGAACTAGTGACCGTGCACATCACACGATTATTTGTTCTGGGTGGGAATCAAACCCACGACCTCTGGCGTAGCAGTCAGGGTCACTAACCACTAGCCCAACAGGCCAATCAGTCAAACAAAAACCCCGACTATATGAAAATATATATTTCCAAACAGATGGTTAAACATCATTTAATTTCTCTGGTAGTTATGTATATCGTAAGCGTATGTAGTATGTTTATTTTATATATATTAATGGTTTAAAGTATTATAAAGTACACCACTAAATCAGATTTGACAATATCTGTGTAAAGGTTGTCTGCAAGAGATCGCCGTGAGCGATACGACCGCCTATTGTAATATCAAATGTAGATGTCCATCCATGTCTGTACAATATATACTGTAGCGGTGTACAATAAAGATGTATAAATAAATAAAATGAAAATAAATCACATGCGAGGAGAAATAAATATAATTCTATTCTATATTATTCTATTCTATTCCAAATCATCAAAGATAAAATCCGTTGACAGGTAGATAATTCCAAACTGTTTTATGCAATGTGGGTACTTCTTAAAGATAAATTGTCCGATCTAATCCTGGTTTGTTTGAGCAAATATATTGCATCCAGTAATTTACTCATCGAAACAAAAGGTTTTTGGAGTTTACTCTTTAAGTATCGATTTTCATATAAGGCGCCAAGTATTAAAAAAAAAATGAAGAGTAAAATCTAATTATTGAATGACCTTTTCCACCTAATCCTCATATTATTAAATATAAATAATCATGTACTTAACTATAAATAAACAAACTTTAGTTCCGATAATAGTGTTATACACAGACAGAATAAGCACTTTTTTATATCACATATCATACTGGCACACATCGGAACAATGTTGTGGTATATTTAAGGATGCCATTGTAAATTGAAAAAATGAGTTTGTTCGCCCTTTTTTCTCATAATTTTTATTAAAAAAAAATCCTTACTATTTGACAAAACAGAGATTGTTGCTATTGTGTGTGTTGATCTGCGACTTCAGAGTCTACATAAAAGACGATTTCAAACAATATTATTTTTTTTATGAAATAAAGATATCTTGCATTTGAATACCTATCACCTATCGTATTTTTGTGTAGTTGTGTGTAATTTTAGGTCTAATTATATAAGGTTAAAAGGTTTTGTGTTGTAAATTTTTAGTAAACTGATTTAGTTAAAATAAGCTATTTCATTAAAATTAGGATTTAACAATAATTGAACTTTGAATGCCTAATTGGTACAATGTAGCAACTTACCCATACTAACCCATACTCATATTATAAATGCTCAAATGTGTCTCTCTGTCTGTCTGTCTGTTACCTCTTCACGCTTAAACCGCTGAACTGATTTAGATGAAATTTGGTACAAGTTCCTCCGAGTCCCGGGAAAGGACATAAGGTATGTTTCACCCTAGGAAACATTATTTAAGGGGGTGAAAAGGGGATTGAAACTTTGTATGGTAAATCAGTAACAGGTGAATGGATTTAGATGAAATTTGGTATGAATATACTTTTAAGAAAGCTAGTTTTAAATAATATATGTAACATCTAATCTTTATTTTAGCTACATTAACAAACAAATATTTCTAGTTCTGACGCACTGAGTGACTGCACGGATGGCGTAGTGGTTTAAGCGGTCGCCATGCCTAGGTGTCAAATCAAAGTGCAAACATTTGGTCTGACGCGGGAATCGAACCCGAGACCTCAGTACAGCAGTTGCATACGCTACCACTGCACCATCGGGCTATATGTATTCTAATTTTATATGATTCCATAATAATATTACGTAAAAAAATAAATAGTTGACATAAGTAAAATTAAATATCATGTAATGATTGTCTTTCACTCAGGAACAAGACTATTTGGGTAGTAGCTTGGTGAAGCGATGAAGGGTCCAGGTGGATTTCTTCTGGAGAATCTCACGGGTGTTTCCTTACTTCACAGACCGTGACCCATTTGTTGTCGTGTGCAGAACATGTCCGGAGCTACGTACGACTGCAGCACTAATGAGCACCTCGGTGAACGCTGTAATGCTGGTTACACACTAGAGGTAACACGTACAAGACATTACAAAAAAGAAAAAAAATAGAAGGAATCTTTTTGGTAGCTGTACTTACAAAAAGTTTAATAGCAAAAATAAATAAAAAAGATCATTTATGTTCTGTGTCGTCCAAGACATCGTGCTCATCACCCAATATTTGTCCTTGGATGGGAATTGAACCCACGTTTTCTGGCGGTACCTGTCATATATGAAACCTGTCATATAAAAAACAATGAATTTAGAAGAATAAGATATTATAAAATGGCTAAGTGTTTAACTAAACGAAATAATTTAAAATAGAACAGACACAGAACACACAATATTTGTGTTGGGTGGGATTGAACCTATTCGATCAAAGGGCAACTAATAGCATAGCACCTTGCAGTCCATACGATTCAAATAATATTTAATATACAATAATATTAATACACAATAATATTAATACACAATAATATTTAACAATTATATATGTATATTGTCACCACCTAAACAACAGTCTTATCGCTTTTAGTATAAAACAGGTTTATCTTTGACAATGGTCTGACAAACACAACTAAAGCATCAAAACTAAACGTAATTTTCGCTGAGGATATGGACAGCACATGCCGTTTTCAGTCATTATTGTTCTACGTTTTTTTTTTTAAAACTGACTTGTCTTTGAATTTAATAATAATTATTAAATACAAATAATAAATAACTATTTATTTAATAATATAGTTCGTAATTCTCAAAACTTAATACGTAACCAGTTTTAACTAATGAATTGTACCATATTCGCAAAGCTTTTACAGTATACTAAGGTCGGGGCAGATAGCGGACGGGGCGGAATGACAACGCGGTTGAAAGATACTGGCGTCGAGTTACTTTTATGACTTATTTTATAAGACCAATTTATTTTAACATACCACACAACCAGATGAAAATATGACTAAATAACCGACTAATGTTCACTTTAATTGGAGGCGCGCCGATTAGTCTATGGCCAGCAGTGGACATCAATAGGATGATTGGGACGAAAGATGATACCATATATAACAATATAATATAATATTTTCTGAATACAGTACTTACATACATTAGAAATATACTAACATTGTAATAAATTACCTTACCTTAATAAATATCAATTATTATGATTTAACTTTCTTAAATTTAGTAATGACGGTCCTTGATACACTTTACATACATATGTTTGTAACAAGTCTGCTGACAAAATCATCATCAGTCCACTGCTGGACGGAGGCCTCTCTTGAGGGTGATAAACTTATATGTATTTATAAATTTAATAGCTTATATATTAGTAAACAGTTTATAATAAATATCTTATCAAATCGAATTCCAATTCCAAAAATAATATAAACTAAAGACCACTATCATGTCATCCATTACACGTCAGTTGAGTTATAACTTTGGCAGTGTGTATTTTATGATATTTCTGCACCTAACGTATAATAAATCTCGTTGTTATGGCTTAATTTGCTCAATAATGTGAACACTTGTAGCTCTGAGAACATATTGTTTATTGTAAATATACGTGGCCACACTTGCCAAAATCTATTTATTGTAATAATAATTCAACATATTAAAATTACTAAGAACCTGCCCCGGTTTCGCACAGCTAGCATAGCATATTTGCCAACATTTTTTGCGTCGTTTTATGTTATTATTAAAGACAAAACATATAGAGTAGAACGAAACGGAACGGAACAGAACAGAACAGAACAGAATAGAACAGAATAGAACGGAATGGAATGGAACGGAACGGAACGGAACGGAACGGAACGGAACGGAATGGAACGGAATGGAACGGAACGGAACGGAACGAAACGGAACGGAATGGAATGGAATGGAATGGAATGGAATGGAATGGAATGGAATGGAATTGAATGGAATGGAATGGAATAGAATAGAATAGAATATTATATATTTCATAAAGCACAGCATATAAAAATAAAACAAAAGTTCAATATACACAGATAAACTAAAAATCAAGTAAGGTTTGATAAACACGTTAACAAAGCAACATTTTTCAATGTGTCAATCTTTCATACCTGACAGAATTGGCATGACACGTCAATGTGCCACTTATGCAACCACGCGTCTATGAAATATTAGTTATAATAACTATTACTTATCAACGAATATTTATCAAACTATATAGCTTTGTTCTATTGTAGGAAAGATTGTGGGAGAGACATGTTTTGGAACATACGGGCCAGCTCGAATGGAGTGACATGACGGCTTTACCCAAAACCTGTGTTAAACAGTTCTTTCGTTGTTTTTCACCGAGTCAGTAAGATTACCGGTGCCTCAACTTCAACTCTGGGAAAAATGAAGAGTGTCGCAGTTGCATCTCTTGAGTTGCAAGTAGACATGGTAATTATTGCTATTTTTTAATCATAATCATATGATGAAATGATTGGTTTTGTAGACATATAATAATAATATCCGTGTGGTGACGGATTAAGAATACAGAGTGTCACCACCCCTATTCATCCACAAGTCGAAAGAGCCGACTAAGGGAAAAAACTACGCAGAAAAACAGCACTGCAGAGTGAAGGTAAACTTGACACAAACCCTATATCAACCCGTCTGGTATAGTAGGCCAAAACCTTCTTTCCAACGGCACACGGCACAACGACATCAGACACACAATGGCATCTAGTTTCAAACTAAGCAGAGCTTGTAAAATGAAAGCTAGATTGACTGATAGGAGTTTATAAGTGAAGTTGATAGAGATCTTCCTCCCCTTCTAGAAAATTGTTAACATTATTTTGGAATATTTAAGGGGTTTGGAATTTGTGTAGTTAACGTGAGATAAGGGAAAATTGCCTCCCTGTTATGAAATGATGACGATAAAGATACTAAATAGTAATTGTCTATTCGTAAGTCGTTCGGCGTCGACGTAATCTTTTCGTCTATGGTATATTAATAATGCATAACTCGTATTTAACATTACACACACAATAATATTTAATATTTAACAATTATATTTGGACAGATACATACAGAAAAACATTTGTAAATAAGTTAAAAATGATCATTATACAAGG
This sequence comes from Arctia plantaginis, assembly GCA_902825455.1. Classification (NCBI taxonomy): domain Eukaryota; kingdom Metazoa; phylum Arthropoda; class Insecta; order Lepidoptera; family Erebidae; genus Arctia; species Arctia plantaginis. Next base: position 3,047,458 of record CADEBD010000553.1, read on the forward strand.
ACCTAATGTTTAGTAAGAAACAGAGATAGTGTTGTGGTCACGGTCTTTTTAAATGTCACTATCACTATCGCTATGTGTAATGTCAATGTCACTCTTTAAATTTTGCTATTGATAAAAAAAAAACTTCAGGTTCCCGGTCTTTCAATCTATACTAATATTATAAAGCTGAAGAGTTTGTTTGTTTGTTTGTTTGAACGCGCTAATCTCAGGTACTACTGGTCCGATTTGAAAAATTCTTTCAGTGTTAGATAGCCCATTTATCGAGGAAGGCTATAGGCTAAATATAATCACGCTAAGAGCAATAGCAGCGGAGCACAAATGAAGAATGTTTCAAAAACGGAGAAAATTTATTACTTGAGAGACGCAGACGAAGTTGCGCGGGTCAGCTAGTCTACTAATAAAGTGGGAAAGGGACAAAAGTATTTTTTGAAAATTAAAAAATATTTTTAGCAAGTGTAGCCGCAACTTAACTCGCACGTAATAAATACAGCCGTGACTTCGTGGAATAAAGAGACGCTCACCGTTTGTAGTTTGGGCATTTGGACAGCTCGCCGCGTGAATTAGGTTAGCATAGAAGCCGGGAATAGTGGCGTATTCTTGTTATAGTGAATTATGTTAATTTGTAAAAGTGCTATGTTAATTCACAGAAGAAAATAATTTCATCAAAAATAATATTGACTCCGCTTCTAATCTCGAAGTCATAATTTCGTGTCAGTTAATGTAATAAGTGGTTCTAATCACTGTACAGTGTACACAGTATGATTAAAAAAAAACGATGTTGAGGGTATTTTTGATGGACCAGAGAAGGGTTTTAGATTTGGATAAAACGAAAAAAATCAGTAAGCAGTAGTTCATGGCATCTTTGTTGGATGGTACAATCTAACAAAGACAACATGAACTACTGTTAGATACAGTCAGGATTGAACAATTAAATGAAAAATGTTGTCACGATACAGCTTTGTATTATATGCAATGGTACACCTTTTCCATACAATTAATCTTTACCACATTTGTCACTCCACTTAATGCCAACCAACGACTCCACGTCCTATGGGCTCGTGGCGTTTTGTACAAAAAAAAAAACAATCTTAAGCCCCGCCCTTACAGTCGCGCGGCAAACTTAAATCAAATCTTGGCAATTGACATAATCCATTAAAATGTATTTCAGCAATAAGCCATTGACTTATTGTCCTTATATAACTACGTGACACTTTATGACAATTATTCTAATGAAGAATTAAAGACCTAACAATACCAACTTATAGAACTCGAAGTTAATAATAATTTTGTATCACGCAATGAGTTGGCAACCGTTGGGTTGCGTATGCAACGCAAGATCACCTCGCATGATCGTTTCCTGCCTTTGTTTTGAAGGGATATAACGACCTAACATCCACATGTAAACTGAAATAGGCTTTAATTGCGTTATAAACCGAAAAATATAGGCGATTTAGCTTTGATGACGTAGCCTGTTAATAATAGCAATAATATAACTACATAATATATAATAACTACCCGTAACCTCACTTACTTGGTAAAAAGCGACCAAAAAGTTGTCTTACACCGGTTTCTTACCACGTTTTTTTATTTTTCTTTTCCGTAATAAATATTGATACAGATATAACCTGATTTATGAACTATAATTATTAAGCAATAAATAGATAGGACGGCTAGACAGAACGGCGTCAGGTGGTAAAACTGTCTCCAACGGCCCACATCTCATAAGCAGGTGTTCGCGAAAACATTCACGATAATCATATCAACTTCAAGGTACACTGCTGAAAAGAAACAAATGATTCAGTATATGACTCACAGAAAATGCTCAATGTAATGAATAAACTAAGTGTATAGTTAAATTATGAGGTTGTATATCAATGACAGTGTAGTGTATTTGATTTACAATTCGGTCAAATTATTTACACTGTGGGCGATTAAATTAATGTTTTAATTTGTTTATTTATAGTTTTGTGACGACGCGCCCTTGCTCTTTAGGTGTATATCTCTATAATACATACAGTTGGATACTAATTATTGTTCTTATCATTTAAAAGACTATTAAAACAGTTATTGTCGAAAACCAAAATGGTCTTCTTGTATAGACTAGGGCCATTGCCACAATTGCCATATAAAAAGGCAATTGTACAAAAAAGGAAGAAATCATGGTTTGGTTTAATTATTTGGTTTGCTGGCAGTCTATACATTTATTTGTTCCAAAACAATTAGTTCTTGAGAACTGAAACAAATGGGGGCCTTTGTCCAGCAGTGGACTATTAAAGGCTGTTGATGTGATGTTACATGAATGTTTCTTTAATGCGCACCAATTGCCAGTGGTATAGAAGATTTTATTTCATTCGTGTATTTTGAAATGATTAATTCGAAAAGACTATCACAGGTACCTGTATCATAGCAACGAACATTACCGGGATAAGTTCAACCCAACGTTTCAAATTTGACAGATAATTTGCCGGTTTTGTAAGGGAAAGTCTTACCGTGGTCGAAATAGTGTTTTCTTCATTTTTTTCAGGCAACAATTTTTTTCTTAGTCGGGTGTTAAATCCATTATCTTACTATTGTGTGTGTCGTTTGCGTATCATCATTGATGCCTTGAAGCAACAAGGCATTGTCAACACACACCGGCATTGACCGGAAAACTGGTGTTAAGATATACTTTCTTTACTTTTAACCGACTGAGTAAGGTTACCGAAGATTAAATCCTCCTCCACCTAATTCTAGGGATAATAGTCAAAGAGTGGCAATGCATTAGTGGCGACTTCCATATACGGCGTAACGAAGAAATATACTACAGCGCCATCTAACGAAGACACACCGAACTACGGAGTAACTGCTAATCCTATATCGCGAAATGAGTAATTCGCACGCCGATTAGCATATAAACAACTTTCCAACGCCCCAACATTCCCGTCAGGCATGATCACCTCGCCTGGTCGGAAGATCCTCCCTTTGTGATGAAGGGACATGACACCCGTTCCTCCACACAGTTATGACTCTTTTTTTTTTATCTGAGAGGGGGCAGACGAGCAGACGGGTCACCTGATGGAAACTCAGTTGTCACAAAAGCGTTGCCAGCTTTTGGGAAAGGAGTACACTCTTTTTAAGAAAACGATCTTTTCTTGAAGGTTTGAAGGTCGTATCGGTCCGGAAATACCTACCGCAGACGATAAACACTACAGTTCCACAGATTGCTTGTTAGAGACAAGAAGTGTCTCGACAAGCGCACAGTAGTAAAGCGCTAACTATCCAGGTGATGAGGATGAAAATTTTGCCGTGTGGAACGATGGCAGAAAGTTGCTGGTATTAATCCGAACAATTCCTCGGAGCACTTTCCATGATATATGCGAGTTGAGCTTGAGTTGTAGGTGTCCATGGGCGGCGGTAGCCACTTGCTATCAGGGGATTTATCTGCTCGTTACATCTCCTATGAAATAAAAAACACAGACACATAGAGACAAACTATAATAAATAAAAATGTTTATTGACTCAGATATAATTACGCAAAAATTTTATACCTCTAAAGTCAAACAGAATGGAACACAGAACATACTGAAACTGTATTCCACACCATGTTAATGCCTGTATTATGGAAGAGCGTTAAAACATGTCAATATAATACAGTAAATAATATGAAACATGAATGACGTGTAATCGTAGAGCACAAACTTTCATCAGTTTGAGGTATGTTCTTTTATATGAAGATGTTTAATATTGAAACTAAAAATAAATTTTATTACCAACTTATTTTAGATTAAACTGATTATTGACACAAAAGACTATTCTACTCACGGAACTGAATCTCTTATTGCAAAAGCATAACATAAAAAGAATTTTCTATAATTGAATGATTTCAGAAAAACACTAAAATGTTCTCAAACCGTTCTTTATACCAAATTAGAATCAATATTCAATGGCAGATAATTGTATAAAGATATTGAAAATAGCCTAATTTACTAAAGGGCGATGGTTGAATTTAAATGGACCTCAATTGGATGTCACAGTCGTTTGCGTCTCTCAAGTGAAAATGATTCTACGTACTTAAACAAGAGTAGAATACTAAACACGAATCTAAAAGATTTGTATGAATATTTTGGACAATGTTTTTATAATTTAGACGAGCAGTAAAGGTCAAAAGTGATATTTATGTTAAACTCTCCTGACTTCAAACGGTTATCGGTACTTAGGTAACGGTTTTTTATTTACTAGTAATATATATATTGAAACTGATTTACGGATGTAAGTTCATGTTTAAATTTATTTTCACATTATATTTAATTAAAATAATTTACAGTTAAATATTCATGTCAATAAATTTTTACATTAATTAAATAATTTTAAAGATTTTTTCACATGCTAAGTTTACAAAAAAAAAGGCTTGTTTTATCATTTTTGTAGCTTACGTTTTACTAAAATGTTATATATATAATACAAAAAAGTTAACAAACAATCAAAAACATTTGTTAACAAACACAGCTGAGTAAAATATAATAAAAACACCAGAAACGAAGAAAGCTAGTCAACCAACTGTAGGTAAATTTTTGCACAAAATATCAAAGAAACTTATTTATTGACAGAACAGTGATGAATATAATTGTTCTACACTAAATTACTTCTCATTTTATTGTAATGCATGTAACTAAGATGGTACACATTAGCCATTACCAGTAATGACTTACACTGGGAATATAACGCTTCCTCAAGCATTTGTCGCACCACATGCGCCAGCGAGTACGTGTGAATTAACGCGAACACGTAACAGGCCGTGGTCACAGGAGTGACAGGCCAGTGCAACCTGGTAGAAACGTCAGCCAATTTAAAGGTAGGTAATACCTGTCATCCGTTAATTCTCGTAATGTATTCGTACATATTCATATATATATCATGTTACGCGAAAGTATAAACGTTAACGCCATAAAAGCTAAATTCATTTCTGAACAAAATTTTACAACTTTTGACCATAAACTATAATCTTATACAATGTTAACTATCTATAACTATTTAATTATCATTATTGTTCTGTGTTTTACCCAATTTAATTATGGGCACTTTCCCTTTATGGTCAGCCGCCGGACCTTAATATTTTGTAAGATAAATGCAATATAAAAGAAATCTCTTTCAGTCCGCTACTCGCTTCCCGCTTTTGGCATGACAACAGCTCGTTTTTATTTCTCACTACTCAAGATTTTGGCACAAGTCCATCAACCAGACACATTTGTGTTAATCCTAATGTCGGTAATCAAACTCACTACACATCTCAACATCGAGCAATAAATGTGTGGATTGAATTCATCAAACGTTGTTGAGTGCAAATTATGTTTGTTTTACAAAGTTGACAAGTAAATAATTGAATTTATTTATAACTTGCTATTGGTCGCAGCTTCGCCCGTCCGATTATTTCTTATTTTGTGTTTCTAACTTTGAAAATGAAGAACAATCATACAACCGCTTATCTCTTACTTTATTCCCAAGGCAGGATGAAATTTCCAAAAATTTATAAGTATTGCCTGAGCAGTTTAGGCTCTGCGTTAAAGAATCAGTCAGACAGGGCAATTAATTTTAAATGTATGCATAGCTAGATAATATTATTTAGTATTTATTGCCAGGTTAAGTTTTCCAGTTTGATGTTAAACTAGAAATCCACAGAATATTATTGCATTTGAATAATAACACCAACAACAATATTGTAGAGTTAGAGAAAAAGGAGTGCCTCTCAGACGTGGCCCAGAGAAATGTAATGAACGTTTTGTCGATATCGAAATAGATCAAACATGAAATCATGTTCCATTAGCTGCAATCCATTAACAGTGACTAGTATTGATTTTTTTAAACATTTGAAGCTTGCACTTAAGGTACAGGTACAGGCTAAACGTTCAACAGGTTATCTCATTGCAAGCAATCTACAAAGCACATAAAAAGCAGTACGTGAAATTCTCTCGCCTACAGCTTACAGACAAAAAAATCTTTTTAATCATCCATTGGCAATGGTTCCAGAGCATTCCATTTCAACGACAGGTATAAAGAGTTTTTCCCTCTCAGTGATTTTATTAAGAGAGATTTTCATAAGGCTATTATGGTAGCTTAAATTTTAACATCCTCTCTCATTTAAATCTCAATAATCCCTAAGGAAAACGAGAATTATAGACACTGTAAATAACTTATTTGACATCTTAGCAGGAAAATGATTTAAAATATTTATTTAATAGTCTAGTAATAATCCGGTTATGATGAAGTGTAATGCGACAAAGTGAGATTAAGACCTAGGAGACACTAAAAAAGTAAATGTCTTAAATTCAAAAGGGAATTTCTTTAAAAATATTAGTTAGTAGATAAGTGTTGATACTTCACCGCGTTTATTTAAATTCGGACCACAATATGTACAACATTAACAAGAAATAGAAAGAAATAATGTTAAGAAAGAATCGAATATAACAAGAATTCTAGTATTGTCCGGCCTACGTGCAAAATAAATAAGTATATATTTTTAGCCTTCAGAGTCGTGGGAAAGCCGCAATATTCCCTGAAATATAGATAACATTACTAGGTCAATATGTCACATTATTGAACAATAAGATGATGTAGTCAAGCCAATTAACCGATTTGGTTTTGTTTCTTGTTAAAAAACGTTGATAAGTTTTAATTAAAGAAAGGAAATCATCAATTATCGTTTTCCTGGGTTTTTTCCCAACGAGTTTAATTGGCTTACGACCTATATAGACGAAATATTTACCGCATGTTTGAAGAAATACAGGAAAGTAAATGTCAAAAAAGAAGCTATAAAGGAATACGTAAATCAGTTATATTTAAATCAATGTTTCTGAGATTTACAGTGATAGCTCGATTCGTAAGAAACTGTTTTATCGGCGATACTGATGAAAATCATGTATCCATTGCAAAGGCTGGCTGCAAACGATATAAATCGCTGTATTTTTTTAAAATAGCCATCAATTTTTGGTTAGCAACACTAACTAGCTAGGAATGTATCTTGTGTCGCGGAAGACTTTGCAAGCATTTATGAAACGGACATAAAAAACAGACTCGTTTGAACTCGGCGTAGTAGGAAGCGGCGTGGCACCCGCTTAAACCACTACGCCATCCGAGCAGTCAAATTACATATCATATTTCCTGAAATTATTACATATTATATTTTCAGGCCAGGTGGAGTGACGATTGAGCGCAAGATGGCTGGCAGGAGCTGGATGCGAGAAGCCCAAAATCGATCTAAGTGGCGTGCAATGGGAGAGGCCTATGTCCAGCAGTGGACTGCGATGATGATGATGATGATATTTTCTATTTTTATGAATTCGAATGACTCGTTGAGCAATTTTAATAAAACAAAGATATTGAATTGTATTCTCTGTATTCTAATGCATTTTCAATGTGTCGCATCCGATATAGCATCTTAAATACTACGAAAGATTTTTCTTTCTTTTGTACTTAACGTAAACACCTTATTTTAAGAACTACATTGTTTAATAACAATAATTACTTCCCACATCTCACATACGGCTGTCTGATCTATGGGAACTTGACTGCTGATAAACATACTGATAAATATATCTAGATATATACATATATAAAGTAAATAAACTTGTAAAGTACGTAATATGACACATATATTTAGATTACAATTATTTATCTAAGCTTTGTCTTTTAAACCTCTAGCACTCATAAACAAGTATATTCTCACAAATGAAAAAAGTTTCTGATAGCTGCAGTGAAAGTGAGGGTAAGCCTTTATTTTATACAGTTTATAGTTTTAACTAAATAGAGGTTATTTTATAGTACCAAGAAATAATTGTAAAAGCATTAAATCTATCTACAAGGTTGTAAGCGGTTTTGTCCACAAATAAATTTATAGGATACGAAATCAATTCAACTGGACTATAGTTCATACGCGTTAAGAAAATAGTGACGCATCGATTGATCCCACTCTGACCAACGTAAAAAAGCTTGGACCTGATTGGTCAGAGTGTGGGGATGGATCGATATGTCACAACTGCGTCACTAATTTCTTAACGCGAATAGTATAATTAAAGATACAGTATCGTTAAGCTTTAATAATTCTTGTTTTTATATTTAAGTGATGTTATTAGAATTATTTGTAACATGTAGTTGCAAAAGACACTGTGTTGATTGTTTGAAGTAATTTGATTATTAAATTACTTAAATTATTGTTTAGTGTTCTAAATAAAGCCTATTAGAATTATTAAGATTTTGCCAGTTAGTTTAGTATGTCAAATAACTTGATTCAAATGAAATGTGGTTTCAGTGTAATCTACTGGCGGTTTGCGAGAGAGTATTGTTTGTTTCAAATTAAATAAAGTAAGTCATCTAAGAACAGATCTTTAGATGACTTAATTTACTAAAATTACCTTTATATATATATAATATAATATGTTTGTCTTGAATATTGAGCTATATTAAAGAATTACTTAGTAATGTTATAATTTATTTGTTGATAAAAGATACTGCAGTTCTTTCTTTTCTTTTTCTTTTTTTAAAAAAAGACGACTCCCGCATTAATGACAAAATACATGAAACCGACACAAAAAACATCCAGACTCAGAACAACAATTTGTGGATCACACAAAGTGTCGTCCCATGTGGGGATCGGACCCACAACATTCAGCGTAGTAGTAAGCGGCGTGGCGACCGCTTAAACCACGTCTACGCCTTCCGTGCAGTCAGCTATTAATAGTATAGATATACGGTTAGAGAAACGGTAGTAGAAATTATAATATAAATACAGGATGTCATAGTGAAACGACACATTAGACTAGCGATCGTACAAGAATAAAAAACTGATTTTACGTTCGTGTTTCAATGATATGGTCTCCGAAAGTGGCAGCTCTGACCTAACGCAGACATATGCAAAGTGTTATACTCTAGTAGGAGAATATTTAGGTAAGTTTAATTATGCAGATACTGAAAACATTTTAGCAATTTTAAAATGATATAATTTCAACTACAATTAAGTTATTAAGCGATAAGTAATTTATATTTGTGTATAGATACCATTCTCAAATATTTTACATTATTAATTTATTAGAATTTAAAAATATGCTGTCCTGGATCTAACATCATAGTCGAGAGACTACCTGAATCTCAGGTCACCTAGCTCAGGCCGATTGCAAAAGAATTTGTAATATTTTGATTTTACCTTTTTCTTTTCACTCTTGCACATCATCATCATCAGCCTATCGCAGTCCACTGCTGGACATAGGCCTTGCCCATTGCACTCCACTTAGATCGATTTTTGGCTTCTCGCAACCAGCTCCTGCCAACCATCTTGCGCAAATCGTCACTCCACCAGGCCTGTGGGCGACCTACACTACGTTTGCCGAGACGCACGTACACTCTTGCACGTTTTAGAATAGTCTTATAATAGTTTTATGTAAGATTTAGCAATAAGCTTTATAGAACAATCTAAAGACAATAAGATGTAAATCATGTACAAAATGGGTCCAAGACCTTATTCTTATTCTGTAATTTTTGTAGTGCTGTTGTCCTGCGTAGTTTGCTCCCTTAGTCGCCTCTTACGACACCCACGGGATGAATAGGAGTGATGACACTCTGTATTCTTAATCCGTCACCACACGGACTGCCTTGATCAAGACATTCATCCAGTTAACTTATTCCTAAATGGGACAAACATAGTTTTACAATAAAAAAGAACTGTTGTCTCTCGTGCAACAAGCCTAAATATAAGCAAAGATTTATCGATGTCTTAAAATAAAATGATTAATGTAGGAAATATTTAGGTGTATTCAATATCGTAGCTAAAGATATAACAAATGTTAGACGCGTCGAAGATAATTTTTTTATGTGCCCAAATATTCAGGTTAGGTTTGTATAATAAATTGTTACGGACTGTTTGATAGATTGATTATAATTCCTTGTAAAACAAGACTTTGATATAGATTTGTAACATTTTAACACTGACATTAGTATAATTACTGTCGATCAAATAGACAAGTAATAGTAAAGATTTGTTTTAGTCAAAGAAAATAGAGTATATAAAAGTTTCTTACACATTTCAGAAAATCGGTGTTAAGCAATTCTTTTTTAAAATTCCGATTAACAAATTTCAACACAACTATACCTTTTAAAATACCATAAACACATAATTTTAGGTCCAAAGGGTACAAGATCATCGTCAAACGGGTCGTTTTTGAGGAGTTTTAATTTTAAGGAGGGAAAAAGGAACCTAAAAATAAGTTCGAACGGGTACTTTTGTAATAGGTTCTAATCCTGAAGGTCTTTTGTTGCTTAACACAACCGAATGGCGTAGTGGTTTGTGTAACGGACTGCTATTCCAAAGTTTGTGGGTTCGATTCCCGCTCAAGTCAAACATTTGTGTGCATGAACATTTAATGTTTGATTTGGTCTGGGTGTTTCTATGTATAATAAGCATGTAATTATAAAAAAAAAGTATATATGTATTTATATCAGTTGTCTAGTAGCCATAGTACAAGCTCTGCTTAGTTTGGGACTAAATGGCATTGTGTGAATGTGCTAGAATATTATATTATTATATATTGGCTCTTTTGTGCGTGAGGTTACCGAAGGCCAAACTCTCTGCACTCAAAGGACGTCCACGCACTCTTTGGTTCAAGGTTTCAATGGGCAGAGGAAGTGACTTACCATCAGGTGACAGTCAGCTCATTTGCCTCCTATTTAAAGAAAACAGTAAAATTTATGGTTAAATTACAACAGTCACTGGACCTCACACTATGATTGCCTGCATCGTCCAGTCCCATTTTGACAACATACACATTATGAACGTACGTCATGCCATTTTCAAGAGACTTCATTCTTTTCTTCACACCATGGTTTTATGGTTAACTAGCTCTTGTCTGCGGCTTCGCTCTCGTGGACATCGCGCGAGGAATCATCATCATCATCAGCCTATCGCAGTCTACTGCTGGATATAGGCCTCTCCTATTTTTACGGCTTCTCGCGTCCAGCTCCTGATAGCCATCTTACACAAATCATTACTCCACCTGGTCTGTGGGCGTCCTATACTGCGCGAGGGATACCTTATATCAATCGGAAATAATACTTTTTTCTGGATAAGGGCTACTATATTACAATACAGTGTGGCCATTTAAGTGTGGTCTGTAAGAGATCGTAGACTGCGATAGGGCTCATTGTGGCACTGTGTTTTTTTGTTTGTATTTTGCGTTGTATGTTACCTAACCATGGTGTACGATAATAGTGCAATAATATCCATCTCTTTCTTGTGGATGGTGACGGATTAAGAATAGAGTCTTTTTAAAATGTGATAGCTGTAGCTATTTTAACACAACTGATAGATTCTTCTTCTTTTGACGACCGAATGGCGTAGTGGTTTGTGTAACGGACTGCTATTCCAAAGGTCGCGGGTTCGATTCCCGCTCAAGTCAAACATTTGTGTGCATGAACATTTAATGTTTGATTTGGTCTGGGTGTTTCTATGTATAATAAGTATGTATTTACAAAAAAAAAGTATATATGTATTTATATCAGTTGTCTAGTAGCCATAGTACAAGCTCTGCTTAGTTTGCGACTAGATGGTGTTGTGTGAATGTGGTACAATATTATTATTATTATTTATTTATTTATTATTCTTGGGTATGTGCACTTTTTTTATTGAATTAATAGATTAATAGAGGAGGATTGATTGATTTTTTCGTGTGGGTGATTAAGTAAGTTTTTAGGAGCTAGCGAACTAATCGCTAGGACTGAGAGTGATCTAACTCGGCTCAAAGCGACGCCGATGTAAGCCTGACCTTGCGCGAAAAGATAACGAAAATATAGGCGACAATTCAAACTTCGTAAGTAACTAAAACATTATTAATTTTGAAAAGAAACATTAAAAGACTTCCATGTCGAAGCTTTTGCCATATTAAGAATATGCAATTAAAAAAAAAACTTAATATTTAAGTTATGAATTTCAATTAGGTTTAAATGTGCTGTTTGACATTTTTTTTCTTCTTCAACAATAATATGATAACAAGGAAACAAACTGAAGAATTGCAGTCTTCACCTCTTGGATCCATCATCAGTAAATGTACACACGGCAAATGAAATGCCCTAATTACTATTTTTTAACAAAAATATTAAGGATTGAAATGTTAAAAAATATTCAATCGATGCAGAACTTTTTTAGTTTCTGCAGCGAACACAAACCAACTTAAAAATTTTATATGTACAGATAGAAAATTAAGTATTAAGTCGGTTAAAAACTAAACTAATTGTTATTAAACTTGTTAACTCATAAATATACATAAAAATAATGGCAATTAGAAGTTAGTGCCAATGTCTGATCAAATAATCCTTAAGTGCTAATCATGGTATCGTTAATCCTGCCTATGTAGAATCATAATTATTCCTATTTCTTCGACGATTTAAAGTAGAAGAATAAAAAGATTACCGACTTTGTTTCAAGTTTCAATCATCTACTATCTGATCAGCCATAAAGTGACAAGGGTAAATAAATAAAATGGAGCCACTTCAAGCTGACATTAACTCCTGGTATCAACTTTTACGATGATTACAATGTCCATATATTTTACTTGAAGATCAGTTCAAACGATTACTTATGCCATTAAATGTGGGGACTTTGTAAATAAATTTATGTGACTGTAATGTGTGTGTGTATCTGTGTGTGTGTAAAAATTAGACATGGAAGTTATTGCTACTTTTAAATCATATTCATTTGTTTAAATGATTTGTTTCTGTCACAGTGATTTCAAATGTGATTGTGAATTCATCATAGACAAGATACTTGTAAATGACACTAAAATCAATCAAAGTTCTTTCTATCAAAGATTCATCACATCACATCAACAGCCTTTAATAGTCCACTGCTGGACATAAGCCTCTCCTTGGAAAGGAGGTTTTGGTCTACTATACCACGCTGGCCAGACGGGTTGGTATTCCTAAACGACCTTTTTTTTATTTTACCCCTTTCGCGAGTCTTGCGCTAGTGTAATAATAATAATTAAGTATCAGTGGTTTTGTAAATCAGTCACAGGTGTGACGATATGAATTATACCACATATGATTTAGCACATGTGATTGTGATTTGATGTCATCTCTAATAAAAATGAGCAAATCTTAAAGTAGTTGCATTTATGATGTTTAAGGTCTGACATCTCACCGCTCGGGCTCATTAGTGAAATCCAATAACGCGTTACAAATTTCCGTCCCATTACACGAAATCGGAAATTCCGGAAAAGCGAGAGGATATATGTCCACATCAGTATTATTTTTCTTAATAATACATGTTTTCAAATATTAAGTCACATCTCCTTCTTGAGGATTCTTTCCTATAATATATCTCAGTCAATTGTAATAGACCAGTTTGAGAAAGAACACCGCGTGGTTTTCATCGGTTTGATTACGATATATGACTTCATTGATAGTCTTTGTGGTGTAATGTTCCTTAGGGGCTATCTTAAGCACCAGGGACTTCCTTTCTAGGGTATACCTGGTTCCCCGGCTATTAGTACCCGAGACAGCGTGCGGTTTTAGTCGGTTCGTGTCCGACATACCACCGACAGGTGGTATCCGAGGGGATTTCCGAACGGAAAAAAAAGGGGCTATCTTAAATAAAAAATAAAAGAGCGTAGGTCTTCGTTATTTTGTCTTCTGTCTTTAAAAGTAAAAAGTGTATATAAGTATTCTATCAGTCAATCTAGTTTTTATAGAACAAGCTCTGCCTAATTTGCAACTGGATGGCGTGGTGTGTAAGATGTTCGAAATATTCTTATTATTAAGAAGGAACTGCTTTGCTACTCTTTAAATGTGGTCTTCCCATCTCCGGTACTGTGTCCCTTTTTCTTGTCTTGTCCTTGGTACCATTCTGCTAATTCCTTGATCCGTTTATCTTCTTTTTTATTTGGTTCAATCTCTTTGCAACAGTGATTTTATTCTAACTGATAGTTGGCCTATCTTTTTTTCTGCACCTCTAGCAACTATAACATGTAAGCAAATTTTCGTGATGGTAAGTGGCAAAGTTTAGCCTTAAATGTATAACAAGCCAATTCGCATTGGGCATTTCATAATACTACGTAATACTACTACATAATACGGAATGTCACTACCCCAATTCAAGCCGTGGGTGTCGTAAGAGCCGACTAGGGGCGCAAAACAACGCAGGACACCAGCACGGCACACGGCACAAAAAGAAGGAAAACTTGACACAAACCCTATACCAACCCGTCTGGCCAGCGTGGTATAGGAGGCCAAAACCTCCTTTCTAAGGAGGGGCCTAGGTCCAGCAGTGGACTATTAAAAGCTGTTGATGATTTCATAATACTAACTGGCGGACGTGACTGTTGCATAGATTTTTCCTGCGCAATCTTTCGTTCGCTTCAATTTTATTTTCGTTATAATAGGCCTATATCATTCCACAGATTCTCGTTTATCGTCAATCGGAAAATTATGAAATGGGTTTAGTGGTTTTGTTATGACAGATAGGCACAAAAAGAGTTTTATATAGAGTGTTATTGATACATCTTATATTTTATAGATTAGTAAGGATAGACAGGGCGTCGGGCGATTTTACGAAGGGGTATTTGCTTATTTAGCCGTGTGGACCACTAAACGTGACCACAACCGCTCTGCCAAAGAGCGACTCGACAAAGAAGAAGAAGAAGGATACAAATATGTATCCAGGCCAAGTTTCTTGTATCCTACATTGTGATGTTGTGATATTTTTCTAATAATAAAATTTAATTTACGTACATTCTATCCTACATATTGGAACTACTTCCGTCCGTTCGCTGTCTTGAATTATATTTATCTTCGTATACAGCTTTTATAGGAGCGACTTGTGTCAGTTTATTTAATAACATTAGTGAAAACTTTTCAATCTGAGAAATATAATAAATCTGTACCTCAAAGTTATATATTCAGTGTAACGCGATGTAAATTTTTATTTGTCAGTGTGTTTGTGTTCTTATGAAAATGGTGTATTTATATATAAATATGAGGTAAATATTGGCTGAGAATTCACGGAATAGTGACAACACCAGGTATGTATTGAAGAACTGAAAAAAGTATTTTGAAAATCGGTCCTTAACCTAATCGGTAATTAACGGAGTTATCGGTGAACATTCATAAGAAAAATAGATACACTGGAACATAGAAGCTCCTCCTTTTTGAAGTCGGTTAAAAATTATCTTCATTACACTGAATTCGAGTTAAATATTCAGAGTATTGAGCAGTTATTCGTTGCCGTTAAATAGCGCCAAGTGATATGAATATATATATATTTTCATATAAGTAACAAATGTTGAAGGGTTTTTTGATGGTTAAAAAAAGGAAAGAAAGGAAAAGGTGAATTAAACGGATGGATTTGTGTAAGCGATAGTTCGCACTGGCTGTCCTGAAAGTTATCCGGAATGTCGAGAAAGTCTACATCCAGTGAGATTTGCCATCAACCCTGGGCAATCTTTATAATAGACGTTATAGGACTGTACATACATACAACACAATACAATACATATACAACATAAATACAATATGGACGAAAATTTACCTATTTTTTTTTGTTGACGGGGTGGTTAATCCCTTCGGATCTCTTGCTCCTCGGGGACTCAGGAGCCAGGAGTATGTGGTAATTCCACTAAAAACACCCCGACGGCCGGCCTTAGGTGTCCTATTCTGGGGAGGACCCGGACCATGTTATTTCAGGTCCTCCCCGAATTGACACCATGCCTAATCAGGCCCTATCCCAGGGGAGAACGCTTCCCCCTTCAATCGCGGCATGACAGCCCGATCGCATCTAAATGCAATCAGGCCGGGCCATTCCATCCCCTACCGCAGCAATCAATCTGCCACCAGAGGTCCCCACTCTCTGGCGAAAATTTACCTAACTCTTCTAATTTACTTTTTACTTAAAATGATTATTCTGCCTGACTCCTTCCTGCAGCATTTCTCTGTATGGTGCAAAACTTACAAATTTCCTCCTGTGGAATCGCAACAGAAAAGCAAGTTGTAAAAACTTACCGATAAACTAAGTTATGACTAAGTTAATCAAGATAATAACTGTGATCAATTACAATCGATCAACAATGCTTGTGTACAAACCATTTTTATTTCTGCCATCCATCATTTCTTGTGCTAACATTGCAAAGATATATTATAAATTATTTCTCTACAGTTAGTCTAATTTAGATCAGTGGTTTTTGTGTCAAGTGTGGTCAAATTTTTGCTTGAGTTGCATTTCCCTTTTTTTAGCAAAAAATCTTCAAATTGTGCCTAATTTATTTCTTGGATTCACTCATTTTGGCGGACAGAACCAGTTAAAAAATAGCGGAAAAGTGTTTTATACTTTTTATTTTATTTTTCTTAATGTTCTAAATTTATTGAAATTAAAACTAGCCAGATTCAAACAGTACAACCAAAGAGATTTTTCTTCAATATTATAGTATGTACGAAACAGGAAAATACCTTTTCCCTGACCTATTAGACAGGTATAACATACGGTTTGTTGATAAATTGGTAACAAGTTAAAACGATAAAATATGGACCCAACACTTCGTTACAAAGTAAGGAAGGTTTTTTCTGCTTTAAGGAAATAATGAAAAAAAAAAAGTTTTAAATAACAAAAAAACAGCGCTTTTTATAGAAAACCAAACTAAAAAATACAAAATAAATTTGAAAAAAAGCGTTTGGTGCCTGTTGTCAATAGTAAAAAACACTCCACGCCTCCGTCTTATCTAGGGCCACCCGTTGGCCCAGCGCCTCAATGCGCCCGACCACCAGGGAGACTCCCCTTGTGGCCAGGCGGGCCGCCTCTTGGAAGTTCGCCCCCCGGGCTGTCACCAGAGTGTCATCTGCGTAACAAATTACACCCAGAAATCGGCTCGAAGGGCCCGGTCGTACCCTATGTTCCACAAGAGGGGTCCAAGAACAGACCCCTGTGGAACACCGCACGACATGGGCCGACACCTCAAATTACCCTCTTGGTCCTCGTACACGACGGTACGCTCCTCTAAATAGTCTGCCACTAGCCGCCTCAGGTACTTTGGCACCCCATGATAGTGGAGTGCTTCCCTGATGCAGCTGAATGGCAGACTATTGAATGCGTTGGCGATGTCCAATGACACCGCCAACAGCACGCCGCCACAGCTTGATACAATCCCTATACCAACCCGTCTGGCCAGCCACAGCGTTGA